>CM034149.1:194268847-195580926 GCA_019776745.2 Taxus chinensis | reverse complement strand
TCCATATTCCTATTCCCACACCTAAAACTCACTTTTTCCCCCCTATCATTTCTCATGTCTAACCTAGTTACTTTTTAGGAACCCATTCCTTAGAGTCCATGTACCATAATCTACAGGCTTAAATATTCCAATTATAACAAACCTTTTCTTCTTCATCTTGCTCTCTTGATTCCTCATTTCTCCTATATAGTCCTTTTGCACTCAAAGTTTCTTCTTACCCACTTCCCTCTAATTATGTTTTACAAAAGTTACCTATTTTTGATGGCCATGGAGATCCCCAAGAGCATCTTAGATCCTTTCATGTTGTATGCTTGGACAACTTTTGTGATGATACTTTATTGACTAATTTTTTCCTAGGAGCTTAGGGAGTATTCTTAGCGATGGTTATATGATTTACCTTTATATGTTATTAGATATTTCAATTATGTAGTAAATATACTCTTGGCACATTTTTATTTGAACATTCTAACTAAAATATCAAACGCAAAAATGGATAAAATGAAGAAAGGATCTAATGAGAATCTTAGTGACTATGTTTTTTATTATAAGAGTAATCGTGCTAAAATGAACAATGTCTTGGCTAAATATGAATTGTAAGATCTATTTATCCAAATTCTATTATATCCTCTATAAGAACGTGTGCTCTTTGATTATTTTCATTTTTATATCTTATTTCATACTCCTAAATAACATAAAACTAGGTTACTTTCTATGGGAAAGCTTCAGGTACTACCCGTCCATCTAGTAACAAATTTAAAATAAAATCCACTTTTAAGAGAAAACATAATGAGCCTAATCCTAATGTTATTGTTGTATCACAACAAAATTTTACTATATTTCCACACCCCCTCACATATTTTTTCCTAAGCTCATTGAAATAAATATAATTTTCCTTCCATCCCCTGTTGAGTTGGATCCTAATAGACCTCATGGAATTTTTTGGATGAATATGCAGACTGTGGTTATCATAGATGAAATGATCATTCTAATAATATATTATTTAAGTTTAGACATTTGATTGAAACTAATGCACTCAATTTTTCTGAGACTACTAGGTCTAAATCTAAAAATGACAATGAAAAACTTAATATTTTCAATGATCTATTATCTAAACATGACAAAATGGTTCCTGATTATTCTTCTAATCATGCTTTTCATGTGGTTCCACCTCTATATTCATATCATCCTATTGGGTTTCTTGTTTGTAATATGGATATCCAGTCACATGTTATTTCTTTCACCGATGTAGATTTTCATGTTTCTTTTTCATCACTAGACAACATATTAATGTTTATATTGGTACTCATGTTGTCAACAATGTCATAGTTCCTCCTACTATAAAACTTAATGCATGCTCATTATATTTCCTATGATCTATTGGATGTCCATTATCCTATGACACTTATATCACCTACGTCTTGTGGGCATGTGGTTATCCTAATCATTGTTTGGCTTTTTACTATCTCTATGCCTTTATTTATTGGATCAAAGGTTATATTTTAGTCTGATTGTATAAAAAAAACCACCCATAAAAGATTAAACTTAATATCCTTCCATGGATTCAAAAATTACATCAATATGAGATAAAGGGAAAATATCTTTAGGTCTGCCCTTGTTTAAATATAAAAAAATCTATATAGTAGTTACTTTCATAATTAGGTTTGGCCATGAGGACAATGTTGAGAACCCATTTAGGATAACTAATAGCACAAATGAAACTTAAATCCAAGATATTTTAAATTTCCTTTTTAACCATAAGAGCCTCTCTATGATTCATCTTTCTAATTTTTTGTTGTGGTGACTTAACATTAGAATGAAGAAAAATGTTCTGCATAACAAGAGATCTATTAATGACATTCATGTCACTGTAAGTCCAATGAAATAAGGATAGGAAATCATTTAATAATTTTCAAATGACTACACCCTCATCATCATTGAGTAAAGATATTAATAGTACTACTTATAGATCATTTTTGATACCAAAATTAAAAGAAGTAACTTCTTAATTTTAATAGGGTGGAGTGATATTTGATATATGTTTGAGTGGGAATGATATTAGAATCATAAATTGGGACTTCAAAAGTTTCACCTTAACCAGAATACATGTGATCATTTATGGTGTGAGGAAAAACACTCTTATGAAACAAGGGAGGTAGATATTCATATGTACCCAAATATTCCATAGGGGATTCTTCATTACAAATTAATCAAATGTATAGATATTAGATGAAGCATTAACATCAACTAGGTTGGGACAAAAAAATGCCTTTGTAGAAGTGTGGTGGCCCTCATGAACATCTTACATAGGTGTTCAATAAGTAGGAAATAAAGTGGGGTTGGAAGTAACCTTACACATGTTATAGGATTTATAATCAAGACCCTGACATGGTGTGATAATATGTGAAAAGTAGGTATGAATTCATTTCCCATGTAAACCAAACCCTTTTCTAGAGAATCCCATTTTAGAAATTGATTTATAACCAACCCCACATTTATGGTAAGAAGGAGGAGATTTTGTAGTGATTTTCCCCACACTAGGAACAAAGGGAGGTTTCATATAAGGGATATATGCATCCTCGCTAGATGTGGTAGTACAATGTTTTAAGGTTTCAAGATTGATAGGCTAGGTGTATAGAGAACCTTAGTAAGGGTATTTGAGACAATTATATAATGTGGATGGGGTAGTGCACATGGAATGTAACCAAGGATGCCTCAAAGGATGTTGTAGTTAAGATCATTAGGCATAAATTTGAATATAAGCGAGGGTTTATTTTCCCAATGTAATTAGAAATATGATTTTTCCAAGAACCTTGTAGGGTATATTATTGAACCATGGATATTAATATCAGAAGGGGTAAGATAATTTAATGAAATCCCTATCCTATTAAGAAAATATATGTTGAAAATATTTATCCATAAACCATTGTCAAAAACCACATGTTTAACTAAGTAGTTATGTACCATCACCTGCATATATAGTTAGATATCATTATTTATGCCATGTTTGGGAGGAAGATACTATGTACTCCACATATGGGAGGTATGCATCAATAAGATCCTTAGGTGTCGGAAGGAATCATAGACAATATATTTACATGTGGGAGTTTGATGAAGAAATTCAATCAAGGAAAGTGTATTATTAGTAGAAAATGCATGAAAGTATAAATGTTAAGCACACCTAAAAGCTTATAAAACAAAAATGTGGAAAACCTAGGACAAGTAGGGTTTGAACAAGGATATGTGTACAACCAAAAACAAAGTTCACCAAATGGTTTAACCAAAAATAAATAGGATGGTAATCTTAATATTTATATATTTTAGATTAAGGGTTGGAAACATGTAATATATTAATATTAATTATTAAACATTAATGCATAAATCTAAATATACTATTGTTATCAATTTACAAGATATAATATTGGAAACGATTGCTAAAAAGGTGAAATCACAAGAAAGGGGATGTAATTATCTGATTATAGACTCAAGAAGATGATATGACAATTTTGTATGAATATTTATGCTAGAAATGATCTACAAGTGCTTCATCTCTGAATATGTAGTGCAAAACTAAGTAGATATGCAGTCATCAAATGTTTACAATTTTTTTTTTTTTTTTTGGTTTTTACACTCAACCCCTAGAAATGGAGATGGGGAGATTATCTATAGGAATCTAGATGGTGGCGAAATCCAAAGTAGATCCAACTTAGCCTATAGAATACTATAGGGAGTGCAATACCACCTTTGTTTGGAATTTTTGTAAAGTAAGATCTTATCTTTTAATGCCTACAAAGAATTCAAAAATATGCTTCACTACAAAACCATAGGCATAACACATGTGAAACTATATATGTAATGTGAAATAGAAACCCTAAAAAAAATTAGGAAACCTTACAAAAGGTTAATGATTAGATTGATATGCAATCCATACATTGCATATGTTAGCAATACTCTCAAGAGGCCTCAAACCAAACATAGTTCTCCACCTAGCATGTGATACCTAGATAGATGTAATTAGATTTAAAATTTCATCACTTGATAATGCAACAATGGTTTGTTGTGTTTAACCTGACTTAGTTTTGTTGTTCTCTACCTTAGGTACCATGAATCTAGATCCTAGTTGAGTTTGATTTATACATGTGTAGGGCATGCTCCTAGCATGTGTTTTTTCTTTTTATGAATTTAAGAGAGCTTGGAGTTATTTAGAAATTATATTTGCAATGAACACTCTTGATAGTTTTCGGTAATTATCAAGTGATTAAATGTGTACATTATACATTCTTATATATGGTATCATAGGTATAAATTTGCATTAATTTTGACCCATGAATAAATTACTAGCCCAAAGAAATATTTTAAATAGAGAAAGTGAATGTTGGATATCTAGGGATGAAATTGCTAGTTTTGGACCAAATGTTTTGGCAGTTTAATCCTTATTTGGCCATCCCATATAGAAACATAATAAGGTTCTTAAAACATCTAGGAACGAAATCTAGATTTGATGTATATGACTAATGAGATAAAGACTATGAGTGATTGATTATTTATATGAGGAGATAAAATCATGCATGGGACTATGGATAGTAAATAAATCTAATATTGTGTGTGTGTGTGTGTGTTTGTTGTGTGTGTGTGTGTGTGTGTGTGTGTGTGTGTGTGTGTGTGTGTGTGTGTGTGTGTGTGTGTGTGTGTGTGTGTGTGTGTGTGTGTGTGTGTGTGTGTGTGTGTGTGTGTGTGTGTGTGTGTGTGTGTGTGTGTGTGTGTGTGTGTGTGTGTGTGTGTGTGTGTGTGTGTGTGTGATGATTTGGGGATAAGGCGAATATTATCATTTCTAAATGATAAATTTTACGTGTTGAAAATACTTCATAGTGCTCTTACATTGTTCACACCCTAGGTTTTTCATAGACACCTTACCCATCCTATGGTTTATGACACTGATCATCCAAAGGATGAAAATTCTAGCATAAAACCTTTTTCTCATGTCACTCTTCTACCCTTTAATATACAAATTATATCTTTTGCTAATTTTCATAAACATATGATACCTAAATGTGTGTAACATACAATAATTAATAGCTAGAGTTATGGTCTTAATCCTCACATTGAATTTGTGTACTCACATTCACACTGATAACCATCAGTTACTGTGATTACTTATGAACCATAACTTCATAACATTAATATTGATGAATCAGGTTATTATATCACAGGGGATCACTTTTCTAATCTTATGATTATATTTTAAATCTCTTTATATTCTATGACATGGTCCCTACATGTATTGAAATAGATCTTTCATGCGATCAAAATATTATTTACTAGTATGCTTACCAATATTTTATTAAGAACCTATCACACACACATTATAACATTACTATTCATTGGTTTTCATTTACTTTCGTAGTTATTAACTATTTTGTTACCCAATTATGTGTTACATTTTCACAGGTCTGATGTAATTATTGAGGGAACAATACTTACCTAATATTCCAAATTTCCATTTTTATTACTTTTAGCCACTTCCCTATGTCCATTATTATAAAATTTTCCTTTCAAGTCTATTATTCCAAAAACAAAATACATTACAATATCATGAAAATAAATTTTTTTATCTTACATGTGACATGCTTAATCCTTTCTTAACTTTAAGCCAAATATGATTCTTTAAATTTATCACTCTACACTACCTTAGAACTCAAGCTTCACAAAACAAATTAAGCAGTTAAAACCCTTAGGAATTATACACACTATAAATTATGCATCCTACCATCATGGGATATTGTTAACACATGGGAAATATTTCATATTGATCCTACTTTGATTTATCCTTTAACACCTTATGACTTCTTACAAACTTCTATCCTAGGCTATGTCTACCACATTAGGATAATAACTACATTGAGAGAATTTATACAACAACATATATCATGATAACATATCTCTACATTAGTCTCTTCCATAAACCATTTTACTTTACTTATGAATTCTTCTATACCATTATCTATCTGATGATCACATTGCTTACTATCAGGACACACATTTTTAATAATCAATGTGTATTAAATCATTAATGAATACATTTCACATGAATATTTCACTAATATATGTGCATACATATAAATCAATATGAAATATGAAATTTGACATAGTGAAAAGTAAATTAAATTTACATAACACTTTGACCAAAGAATTAATGTTAGGAAAACCCAATAGTAAAAAAAACCACAATAGTAAAAATACACCTTTATATGATATTAGGAATAATTCAACGATACCCAACAAATGTAAATATCCACTTCTCCAAGTTCACTTAGGTCCCACTAATGTTTTTCTTAGCAATATTATTTAGAAATATATGCACCCAACATAACAATCTAAAATATATTACCCTATTATATAGGGTGGGTGATTTAGGTAGATTTATTTAATGCACTATTTCACTCATTAGTTAATTCTAATGAATTAACTTATTCTTCCACATTATTGTGGAAGGAACTTGAGAATGCAAGTTATGTTTAATAACTTAGGATTTGTATATGTGGTGGGACACCAAGGTGACCCCAATGAATACTATACACTCCAACATTCCCTCTAAATATTAAGTGGGCAAACATGCCAAATTTTCCTTTTGATATAAAAGTATTTACAACCCATAAATAATATATGAATATTTATGATAACATGATAATAAGGATAGAAATGTATTCCAAGATGAAGATCATGTATTTCGGACTACATGATAAGAAACTTTTCATAATTTAGATCCCATATTCCTCAAGAAAAAATGTATTACATGAGTTATTATATGAGCTCGTGGATCCTTTTATAAACAAGGATATTCCATAATCAATGTTTCATTCGGTATTACAAGTAAACTCGTGCAATATGATCATTTACATAAGTATCACTTTAATATTATATAGAGTTTGTATGACAGAGAAGTATAGAAGATTTAAAAAAACATCAATTATGAGGTGGAATTTTCATGCACACTCCCCCTCAATTGTATCTCTAAGTGGCCTAACATGGAACATAATTTATAAAATTTCATTACACTTAGTGGCTTCCTAAAAGTTTTCATAACTCGATCATCTATAGGGCAAAAGAAAGGAGTTGTAGCACCATTAAGGAATTTATAATGAATGAAGTTCATATGAATATCAATATGTTTTGTCCTTTGATGTAAAACTACATTTTTTCCAAGTGCAATACAACTTTGGCTATCACATAGAAGAGGTGTACTTCTATTGATACCCATATGAAGTTATTCCAAAAGTATTCTCAGCTACATGGATCCTTTAGTTACATCCATAACACTTCTATAATCATCTTCCATATAAGATATAGATAGTGTTGGTTTCTTCTTTCTAATCCAAGTGATGAAACATGCACTAAATTTGAAAACATATCTAGAGGTAGATTTTATGTCAAAAATATAACTAACATGATCATAATCATAATAAGCGTATTAGTTTACATCATTACAAAAAGTATACTATAACCTATAATTGATTGTACCTTTAATCTATTTTATAATTTTTTTCATCTTTTTCCAATGGTATTCATACGGATTCTACATAAATCAAGAGGAAATACCTACAAAATAGGAAATATCAGGTCTAGTGATGGTTGAATAGATCAAAGTACTAACAAATTTCTTGTATATATTAGGATTTACATTCATACATGCGGGTATAGGGTCTAATTTAATACTAAATTTGATAGGAAAGGATAGTAGTTTATAGTCAATCATATTAAATCTCTTAAGAAAATTATTGGCATATTCAGATCGAGTCATTATAATAGTATTGATCATGAAATATAGTTGTTGGAGATCAAATTTTCACCCTCACTAGAATCATAAAGATCCAGGGCTTTGAGGAAAGACGGGACTATCTCCAATTTGTGGGACTTGCACCTGAGACAGACCTTCAAAGAAGTCCGACTTCCTATGCTTATTCCTACTACTAAAACTACTCATAAAAAGGGAAATGCAGCTATTGAACTCTACTCTATCATTACAGGGGACCAAGGAGAGAGGGAAATCCATAAAAATGAATTCCTAAACTAAGGGTAGGTTATAGCTCTAGAAAGAAGGGGAAGGACAATCTTAGATGAGTGAAAATGATAAGAAATGATAAAAGGAAGGGTATACATATGTGCCACATCCCAAAACAAAATTGAAGCTCCTATTTCCATGGAGCACAACAAAAGTATACCCTATAAAGAGATTAAAGATGCAAAACACATCGAAAATGAAAAATTGAGGCAATAAAATGTAATAAACATAGGCTAGGGAAGAGAATAGCTACAAAACACAAGTTTTATTACTTCAAAATATGCACAGTCCATTACAATGGAAGAGATAGGAAAAAATCACTCCAAATGGGTCCAGATATGAAGCCTACAATTAAAAATACAGAACACACTACTATGAATAATTCCCTGGAATTGTAAGAGGGTCCAACCTTTACAAATGGGCATTATTTTACATTATATAGAAGAATGTGAGAGAAGAGGAGGGAAAAGAGAGGGAAAAAACTCATATTTTAAGCCACAACCACCAAAAATGCATTAAATGCCTATAAATCATCCTATAACTCTGTCAAATCCACCTCTCCATGCTAGTTTGCTTGTGGAAAAAGGAAAGATGCCAAATACCATGAAATTCGGGTGGTTGAGTCAACTGGAACTATGCATTATTGGTCGAAATCAAAATTTCCCATTTTCACCTGTCAAAATCTAGTTTTGAAGAGTTTAGAGTGTATCCAATATCCGTAGCTTTCCAATGAGACAAATCCAGTATGATTTACAACTTTTTGAAAGAAGTTATGGTGATTTAAAGTTCTTCAGTGTAAGTGCAATATACCAGACACATGTAATCACTTGATTGGTCATGAGATTTTACTGGTTGAATGTAAGATCGACCATTTACATGTGTCATGCTTCCATTTACTACAAGGATCCACACACAACTGATATTTTCTCATTCCTTATTGTGAAATTCACTTTATCCACTAAGTCTTAAGAGTTGGAAACATGGCATGCTTTGATGGGCATGGAGGTTATAACCTTGGGTGCATGCACATGAGAAAGGGAAAGAAGAGAAAGTTTACAAAATAGGGAAGGAAGAAGAAGAAGTCTGCCAAAACACATGAGGGGTTGCATGGGAAAAAGGGAAAGTGATGCATATATGCATAAATATGCAAATGTGTAAGGAAGACCTAGAGTTATGGCAATGGAAAGTGTGGAATCTTGGGAGAAAGGATGCATATTTGCAATAACAAGCAATTAAAAAAGGGTGTCCCAAAGGTACGACAAAGAAAGTGTGGAAGTTCAGGATAAGGATGCATAATTGCAATAACATGAAATTATGCAAGGGATTCCCAAAGGTTTTCCAAAGAAAGTGTGAACTATTGGGAGAAAATTGCACACAAATCATGTGAAGGAAGAAAAGGGGAGAGCATGCGAGGGAAGAACCATAATTTTTTAAATATGGAAATTTTACTAAGAATCTAGATTTATAGTATTATTATATCTAATTTTATAATTGTTGAAATTGGATTGCTAAATTGCTATTATTATTATTTATCTAGTGTGATATCGGATTCCAATATATTTATTATTAGATTTTAATTAGTGTAATATCAGATTCCAATATTTACGCTATGCCATACAATTATGTTCTTAATTCTATATTGAGTTTATGAGAATGGGAATATGTCCATTCTTAACACACTCATGGTACAACTATGTTCCTAATTATTTTTATGTGTATTTTCCTTATCTCAATTTTTTTCTATGATTCCTATATGAGGCATTTTGATCCCTTTTTAAAATTAAAACAATGTGATATGGGTACATGTTCTATGAAATAAGAAGCAACTATTAAGTCTATGAAAATGGACATATGCCCATTCTCATCACACTCATGGTACAAGTATGTTCCTAATTATTTTTATGTGTATAACCTTTATATTTATTCTTCTTCTTTAATTCATAGATGAGGAATGTTGACCTCTTTTCAAAAATTTATATCTTGGTAGACAATAGGTTAATTCATGGAGCATTGCTAGACACTCTTGTTGAGATCATTAAATAATTTATCTTGGCACTCTAAATACTATAGTTTTGCATTCAAGAATTAGGGGATTCTAGGCATATAATTTAGTATCTAGACTTTAGAAAGGTTTGCATTTTATAAATTTATTAGAATAATTAAAAAATAAATTATCTAGACTTATGCACATAGCTTTAGGAAAAGACCATATAATTTTGTGGTTGTAATGAATGCATAAATAAATTCATTACATAGCATGAATTTTTGAAATGAGTTACTTATAAATCACATCCATGTCCATTTAAATCACAAGATCCAAATCCTTGTAAACTTAGAGCATAATTAAGGATTTTTTTTTTCAAATTAAATTAATTCGCATGGTGGAAATCATATTATTAATAATACATTAATAAGATTCAAGAGTTCTATAAGAAAAACAATGTTTTATCGAATTATATTATGAAAAAATCTTCCAAAGTAGTATAATACTCAGTCTTTGATTTAATTATCAAATAATAGTACAACTATAAAGTTTTATAAGACCAAGGTTTGAAATAATTTTTTTAAAAAAATCCACATCCCAGGCCAAGATGATTTCACATATAAATTTATAAACTTCAATAGTTTTTCCAATGCAACATTCCTTATCATGTTTAAGTAGTTCAAGGTACAATTTAATGGCCATGTGTCATTTATCGGGTATCTTTATGTATCCACATTTCCTTTTTTTGTTTGGTTTCTATGCCTAGATGATGTTATCCACATCGATATCTACTTAAGGTTCGTTTGAGATGGTCCATGTTTTATTTAGCTTTAAAAAATCTTGATACAATGTTGTACCTTCATATCTCCCTATTGGTTTCCAATATTGAACACTCATCTTTTTATTTACATCATTGCCTTTCTATTGAAGGAAAATATCCTCATATGCTCTCCCCATGCATATCTTTTTATTATCATTTCCTGGTCATGTAAGTAGCATTTTTCCCTTGAACACAACCTGAAATGGATTGAATTCTTGGTTATATCTTCCAAATATTTTCCTAAGGTTAATGTCTAGTTTATCACTATGTATGAGGTGTAGACCATCCAGTTGAGCACTCCCTTTCTTAATCATAAGAGAACTTCTCGTTTTATTGAAAATAAAATGTTTTATTGGCCATACATTTGATTTATTAGGTTGTAGCAATTTTGAGCATTCAGAACACATATTCACCACATTCTCTATCTATACACCAAAATTCAAAGGACCCAACCTCTCTTTATAAATTTCATGAACTTGTAGCACATGAGTTACATAACCCATGAATATGTTACCGTATCTACTACAATATTTGTGTTTGAGAATGACATTGTTTGTGAAAAAATATCTTCTATCTTTAGGACCTATACTAATAGTGATTTCAGTGTCATCACTATGATCTTTGTCACTCTTTTCTTTGTAATCCTTTGAACCAAAATTTTTGTGTTCACTTCCCAAATTAGGGGGAATGAATTAATCTACATGCTTTGACACTTCACTCTCTTCCCAAGCAATGTAGTATCATTTATTACCAACATCTACCAAGGTTTCAAATTTATCAAGTGAGAAAGGAAATTTTACTCTTCCATCCAATACTATGTTAACACTAATAACCATTAATCCTCTTCCCACATCTTTGCAATGTAGTGTCTTCCTACTTGGCTATACTCTTCCCTCTGTAACTTTGGTTCCTTTTGAAAATAAGTCCACATGATCATCCTCTACAAATGCAAAAGACTTTGCTAATGTAACAACATTAAATAAAAAGTTTGTGAGATGATAGAAACTATCTTTAAAAATTTCATAAAATAAATTAAAAATTATCATGTATGTACAACCATAAGTATATTGAATACATAAAAGGAACGATAACTAGATCGTACCAAGCCAAAAAATCAGATGCTAATCAAACACCATGATCAATAAGATGAAAGCAATTCACCAAAATAACTTTACATAAAACCTTTGTAAACAAATGAGAAGAAATATCATATATTATTATGGAACTCAATGAAATATAATGAGAATGGGACTTTCTTATATAAGAAAGGAATAACAATCTAAAAACTAGTCAAGGTCGTAGAACAAACCATAAATCAAGAAAAACTATACAACAAAGAACTAGTCAAGACTATAGATCTAGAAAATAACTAGAGAAAAAATAACTATATCAAGACCATAGATCTAGGAAATATTTATACCTAGATAATATCCCCCTAATATCTACATAAATAAAAATAAATATCCACACACATAAGTGGGTGAGGATAAATACAATAAAGGTAAATAAAGTACCTAGGTGAACATGAGCTAAGGTCAATACCTACTTTAACACCCCCCCTCAAGTGAAGATAGGGGCCAAAATAGAAGTGGCATGTCCATAGTATGAGTCCCGACAACTACGCTTGATGAAGTACTCATATACAATATATCCAAAAAGAATTCTCAAACCAAAAGAAGGAAATAATCCTACTAGAAAGAAAGAGAAAGAATAAGAAGAAGGAAGATGATCTCATGAACACCCCCCAAGAACAACTTACCCCAAGAATACCATGTAACTCAAGGTAGTGAGGTGATGTAAAAGGCTTCGTAAAGATGTTTGCAACCTAATGATGAGTCATAATTTACTCCAAGCAAATAACTCCATCTTGAATGTGTTGATGAATGAAGTGGATGTGTATCTCAATATGGTTCATCCTCTGGTGCTCAACTGGGTTGCGAGAAATGTGAATTACACTTTGGTTGTCACACCAAAGTACATTCAGTGAATCCTATGAGAATCCAAACTTTTTTAATAAC
Source organism: Taxus chinensis (assembly GCA_019776745.2). Taxonomy (NCBI): domain Eukaryota; kingdom Viridiplantae; phylum Streptophyta; class Pinopsida; order Cupressales; family Taxaceae; genus Taxus; species Taxus chinensis. Next base: position 195,568,048 of record CM034149.1, on the reverse strand, counting down.
TGTCAAAGTCAAAGAATCTGCTAACTCGCTGTAACTGTTGCCCTATACTCTACCTCTAGACATGAAAGTGCAATAGCCTATTTATTGTTGCATGCCCAAGCAACTAGAGAAGAACCAAGACAAAAAAGATAGCCAAAAGTGGAACACTTATCATTAATAAAACCTGCCCAATCTGAATCTGTATATCCAACCAAATGAGTAGAAACCCTAATGTAGTGTCGGTTAGATAGGGAAGTGCCATGTAAATAACGTAAAATCCTGTTAGCATCATGTCAGTGAATACTATGAGGATAATGTGTAAAATAATATACAAGTCCAACTACAAATGAAATATTAGGGAGAGTGTAGGTAAAGTACATGAGACTTCTAACCAAATGCCTATACAAAGTAGGATCACAAAGTGGAGTGGTACATGTGGAAGTAACAATAACCACAAAATGAAAAGGAGATGGAATTGGCTTGAAATCAGCCATATAATAGTGTTGAAGAAGATCATGGGTGTACTTTTTCTGACTTAAATGAATCCCTGAATCTGTCTGAGAAATATGTAAACTAAGGAAATAATGTAATAATCTAAGATTTGTCATGTCAAACTATGTAGAAAGAGCCCTCTAAATAATTTGAATGTGGGAAGAAGAGCTTCTAGTAAGTAACATATCATCACCATACAAGACAACTATCACAATATCCTCACCAACATGTTGGAGATACATTGTATGATCGGAGTGGTAACGAACAAAATAGTAGATAGAAGAAAAGAATCCATATTCTCATACTAATCTTGAGGGGCTTGTTTGAGACCATAGAGAGGACTTCGAAGCCTACAAAAAAGAGAAGAATCCTGAAAAAATCAAGTAGGTTGGTCCATGTATATTTCCTCTTGTAAATATCCATGTAAGAAAGCACTCTTCACATCCATCTAGTATATGGAACACCCCTGTGATGTAGTAATAATAAGTACAAGGTGTACAGAATCCATTTTAGAAATGGGTGCAAAATTCTCAGAGTAATCAATACCTTCAACTTGTGAAAAACCCTTTGCAACAAGACAAGCCTTATACTTGTCAATGGACCCATCAACTGCATATTTGGTTTGGTATACCAACTTACTCTTTCTTCCTTTAGGAAGAGATACCAAATCCAAAGTATGATTCTTCATCAAAGAAGAATACTCAGCTGCCATCGCATCATCCCACTCTTGTATCCCATTAGCCTTTGAAAAATAATGTGGATCCTCATAAAATGTCTGACAAAAAATTCTATAACCTGTAGAATGTGTGTGATGATGCCTAGTTGGTGGAAGATCCTGTATGAAATAGAAACTATCGTACAAGCCCACTTAGGCATAATGACAACATTAGGGAGAATATGATCCTCAATGACATCTATAACCTCCTCAAAGAAAGGATCCTCAAGATGAGATGAAGAATAAGGAGGCATGGAAGAAGATAAAGAATCACGAGGAGTGAAGAACTCATAAAAATGAACATGTGTTTGAAAAATAACATCATGAGTATCAGAATCTAGAAGTCGATAAGCTCTCATGTCCTCACAATACCCTACAAAGATCAAGAGTTTTCTCTTCTTATCCAAATATTTCATTTTCTTCATGGCTATAAAGGCCCAAACATGGCTCCCAAAGACTAAAAAAAATGATACATCTGGCTTAATGTTGGACCAAGCTTCCTCTCTAGTTAAATACTCAAGTTCTCTATGTGGTATGTGATTCTGAATCTAGTTAACACAATTAACTACTTTTTCTTAGTATATAGGAGGTAAATCTCTAAAATGCATTATACAGTTAGTCATTTCCTTTAAAGTTCTATTCTTCCATTCTACTATGCCATTTTTTTATCAAGTATGAGGAACAAAATACTGGTGAATAATTCCTTGAGATACTAAAACATTAGAAAACTCATTGCTAAAGTACTCCCCCCATTATCAGTGAGAAGGTTCTATATGCAACTAGAATATTTTTTCTCGACCAAAGCCTTGAATAATTTGAAGTGTGAAAAAGCATCACTTTTATACTTGAGAAAATAAACCCAAGTACGAATTGAGATAATAAACCCAAGTACGAATCGAGAGATTATCAATAAAGATAAGTGCATACTTAGCTCCATTAAAAGAGGGGGTAGGAAAAACCATAAAGTCACTATGCACAACCTCAAGTGGCGAAGAAAATCTCTTGGAAAAATTCTTAGGAAATGGATCTTGGTGTTTTTCCCTAATGTACAGCTAGAGAAAAATACCTCAAGACAAGAAACTCTAGGAATACCATCTACCATACCATAAGTGCTCAAATCCTTCAAATATTTGTAATTAAGATGTCCAAATATTTCATGCCAAAGCTTACTCTCTTAATCTATGTGAGAAACCAATCATGTCTCTATATAAGAAGTGTCATCAAAACCCTTAAATTAATATATTCTATAACTATGATAAAAAATATCCTGAGCAACAAGTGAATAAGGCTCCAACAAAGTTCATACTTCTGCTCCATGTGGTGTAAAAGTCACTCTTTTACCTTGACCAAAATGACAAATTTGATACATAGAAAGCAAATTTGTAGTGATGTTAGGAACATATAATGGATCTTGGATAGTGCCACCATTAAGTTACATATCACCTTTTAATTTAATAGAAAGAAAAGAAGTATTTCCAACCTCAATTTTGGAAGTAGAACTCAAACCTAGAGAAACAAAAGACTCCTTGGAAGTCATATGATGAGAAGCACAAAAATATATCACCCAACTGTCTACAAGTGGTGACTGAGATCTCCTAACAACATTAAGTGCTTTTCCATACTGATTAGAAAGAGGTGGAGTAGAGATAGAAATTTTATGTTTCTTGACTATATCCTCTAAGGCTTGTATTCACTTATAACACCTATGTTATTCATGACCACTACCCCCACAAAAAGATCATGAAAGGCTAGAATTATTCTTGGATTTAGATGACTCCTTGGGTTTAGAGTTCTTTTCTTTGGGTTTAGGAGCATTTTGAGATGGATAAGGAGTGGATTTGGTTTTACTTTTTATTTTTCCCTTACCCTTAGGATTAGATGCAACTAATGCCTTTTGAGAGGTGGAAGACTCAATGTTAGACAATTTGGATTCGACCCTAGTAATTATTTCACAAAATGTTTCTAATTTAGGCATTTTGAATGTGTCACATAAGACATCCATGCTAGAGAAAAAGGTAGAAGAAATTTTTTGGAATGGTCCTCTTAACTTGGATAGAATCAAGTAAACACACTCTTCATCCTTCCTATCTCTTCCAGTACCCTTCAAATATGTCAAAAAATGCTTGAACTTGGTAAGATGGTCTATAATTGTTTGAAAATATGCATGATTAAGAGAGGTGATATCAATTTCAAGCTACATGGCTCTCTTATAATCCACCTTACTAAATAAATCCTCTAATTTCTTCCATATTTTGAAAGGAGAGTCAAATTTTTCCAAATGAAACAAAATATTGTGACTTACATAAGCTCCTATAAAACCCATACACTCATAAAATTTTCACCGGTACTAAAATTTCTCATATTCTCTAGTGAGCATTGGTTCTTCTAAAGAAGTTAAAATCCCATAATCCTTTCCGCTTAATTATTGCTTCCATTCTTGGTTTCCACTTGTGGTAATTATGTGATGTTAATGGCTCAAAATGATATAATGCAGAAGTAGATACAGACATCATCCTAAAAAAATCACCAAAATAAATATAAGAACCAAGTAATGCAACAAGACTCCAAAGCAATACAAGAAGAGCCCCCCAAGATTTTGTTACTTTATAATGAGTGCGTGTTACAATATGGCACTTTATAATTATAGTGAAATTCTCAAAATAAATATTTCCAATGGAAGGAGCACGAAAAAAAAAGGACTTTTGAAAAAATGAAACTCAAAACTGAGTTATCAATCAAAAGATACAAGCTTTTCAATATTATGCTCTACTATTTATTTTATTTGCCACTAAAACAAAATAAAATGCTCTCACCTTCACCACACAAATAAAATGAAAGGGGATTGGAGTTAAGCACTAAGCCCTCATATGACCATGCCATATGGGGCTAAGGATTTCAATGGGTTTGAACAACTTACTATTCAGGGGTGTGGCACTTGTTTTCGAGAAAGTGACATCTGATTGCTTCTTCTGGTAAAGCATGCTATTTTTGGACTGTCGAAATTGACCTTTGCCACCCAAAATAGCAGTCTAAATATTTTCCTAAAATAGAAAATCATGCACTGTGTGGATCTTGAAAACCCAAGAAGATACATAAATTGATTTCCTAGGTTTATTTCCTATTTGACATGAATCCTGGGGCAAACCAGTGCATTTCTCTGTAACAACAAAAAAATGACTTCCTCCAGAAATGGTTGAGTTTAAAGTTGATCTTATGGTTTTACCACCTTCTGGATCCAATTGAAGCTTTTGTTTTACATAAAAATGTATGCAACAACCAAATATGAACAAATCCCAAATATATGAATATACATTTTTTTTTTTGCAAAACGAAACTTATAGATAGATGTCAACAACAATCTAATTCTCTGATACCATAAAAGAAACGATAACCAAATCATACCAATCCAAGAACTTAGATGCTAATCAAACACCATGATCAATAAGATGAAAAACATTTACCAGAATAACTTTACATAAAACCTTTGCAAAAAAAAGAGCAAAAATATCATATATTATTGTGGAACTTAATGAAATAAAATGAGAATGGACCTTTCTTATATAGAGAAGGAATAAAAATCTAAGAAATAGTCAAGATTGTAGATCAAGCCATAAATCAAAAAAAGAACTAGTCATCAAAGAACTAGTCAAGACCATAGATTTAGGAAAGAACTAGACATCAAGGATCTAGTCAATACCATAGATCAAGGAAATAACTATACCTGACAAATAGATAATATCCCCCTAATATATAAATAAATAAAAATAAATATCCACACACATAAGCGGGTGAGGATAGATACAATAAAGGTAAATAAAGTACCTAGGTGAACATGAGATAAGGTAAATACCTACTATAACAATACACATAGCACATGAGATGTGAACTTCTATAATTTAGTAAGGTTTGAAAATACTTCAAAATTATGCATATAATTTGGAAATATTAGAACACGATTTCTAAACTAAGATTGAACTTGACTGAATTGAATTTAAATGATGCGAAATAAATAGAGGTTACATTTCCATTGGCTAACCACTTCATCCAAATAGAGGTTACATATATGAGGTTGAATTTAAATGATGAGAAATAAATAAATAGTGGTTAAATAGAAGTTAATTAGAAACTTTATTGCTAACAGCTTCATCTAAATATCTTCATCATATTAACATAGCATATATTACTTTTGCAAGAATTCCTCATACTTTCCATATTCCTTGACTATGAGAATGGGCATCTATCCATTTTAAACATTCTCATAAAAGGATGTAATTGTCATTCATTCTTTATGTTTCGCATAGGATAATTTTTCTTTATTTCTATATCAAGTTTATGAGAATGGGCATACGTCCATTCTCATGACAATGATAAAAATATTCATTTATATGAGAAATGGAATATTCCCATTCTCATAACAATCATAAAACTCTTTGTTTGTATGAGAATGTGCATATTCCTATTCAAACCATTCTTCCTCATTGAAGCAATATTGCACTTAATAATTTTTATATCACTATAAAGGATGTGGGAATGGGCAACTGTCCATTCAAAAAAATAAAATATTACCTCTATTTCTCTGTTATGATTCTTATATGAGAATGGGCATATGTCCATTCAATACAAGATAAATTTTTTGTTTTATATGAGGATGAACATATGCTCATTCCATCTATGTGTACTTTTCTTCTATGATTCTTATATGAGAATGGGCATATACCCTTTCAATACAAGATTAAAAATGTTTGTTTATATGAGAATGGACATATGCCCATTCTATCTATGTGTATTGCAACAATCGTTTTATTTTTTGCAAAGTAAAATTTTATTTGTAATTTATAGGTATTATTAAATGATAAAATATTATTTATTATATTCAATTATTAGTATTATTAATTAATTTTGTTAATTAATTAATTAAATTAAATTCCTAATATGATATGTTAAATACATATTATTTGATTTCTAATTTTTGTATGATTAAAGTTTAAATATTTTTACCGGCCCATTCTAAGCATTATTGTATTCATGTGTAAATTAGAAAGCTTAAGAAATGAAACTACAACACCTAAAAAGTTTCAAAGATTAAATAACCTAGCAATAATCATCATGATAAGAGCTTAAAGAGAGCTAATTCATTAACAATGCATATTTAAGTATGAAAAATCATCAAATTAACATGTCTAAGTTACTCTTTACTCTTTGAATGCTAACAAAACATGAACCTATGAAGATCCTAGCAATAAAATATGATTGTTTGATATGGTTCTCACGATTTCAAGAATAGAGTCTCACCATTAATGGCTATAAGGCCATATGGTTCTCTCCTTATTACTCAAATTCAAATTTGAAGATGCAATGGTGAAGATAATAGCTCAATACAAATGAATAAATGTTCAAATCCTAATTTCCTATAGTTTATGCTAGAGGAGGAGAAGTATTATTATAAATGATGAGGAAGAGGGTTCTATTTATAGGTATGTCAAGTCCATGATTTGAGTGATTTTACTGTATGTGGGAAAAAATCAAGGGTTCATTTTAAGAGACCTCCTGGAAATCGGAGGTGGAGAATACCTAGCGAATATCCCCTCGAACCAGTTTCACGGGAAGGTGATTTTTTTGGGGGTTGTATGAAAAAATTTCACCTGATTATCAAGCACTAGGACAGATATTTTTGCAGAGTGACGGGAGATTATTACTGTCGCGCGTCAAAAAAATGCAATGACGCGCGTCAATAGACCTTAGTGACGCGCGTCACTGCATTTTTTTGATGCGTGACAACAAAATCTCCCATCGCGCGTCTGCAGCCTCCGACCTCTGCTTTCTCATCAAAAAATCTCCGTGTCGCGCATCAACAAACTCTTTGTCGTGCGTCTGCTATGCGTCAATATCTGTTGTACCTCCTTGTCGCGCGTTAAAAAATGCAGTGACACACGTCAACAGGCCTTAGTGACGCGCGTCAATAGGCCATAGTGACGTGCGTCAACAGGCCTTAGTGACGCGTGTCAACAGGCCTTAGTGACGCGCGTCACAAAGGCCTATCTGACGCGCGTCAATAGGCCTTAGTGACGCACATCACTAAGGCCTATTGACGCGTGTCACTAAGGCTTATTCAAGCGCGTCAATATGCCTTAGTGACGCGCGTCAATATGGCCTTAGTGACGTGCGTCATTAAGGTCTATTTACTGCGCGACATGTGAATATCTTATCGCGCGTCTGCAACCTCTGCCCTCTTCTTGTTCATCGGAAAAAACTCCATGTCACTCGTTAACAAAATCTTTGTCATGTATCTACTATGTGTCAGATATCTAGAGAATCTCCTTGTCTGCAAACCCTCCTTGTCGCGCATCAATAACTTACCCCCTTGTCGCGCGTCTATAATACGGGATATATCATATTGTTGAAAAAAGTGAAGTAGAAGTGTTGTAGCTGGCGAATAATCTATGGTTGTGTATATAGGGGATATTGTTCAAGGGTAGGCGAAGCCGACCCCTAAAAAAAATTAAAGTGTAATTATGCGGCGAACAGGTCACTGGCCCGTGCCAGAAAAATTCACCTTTTCAAAATTTTCAAAAATGTAATTTTCGCCATATTACGAATATTCGCCACTAAAATTTTCCCTGGACAAAAGGTAAGTCCAAAAAGAACTTTTAGCAAGTCAAAGCCAGATTTGACTAGGTTTAGATTATAATTAATCTTTTAGGATTAATTAGGGGTCCTAAGTAGGCTTAGGAAGCTTTCTGGGAGCACCTAGAGGAGGTTTCAGTAGATTTTTGATGTTTTGGAACTGAGAGTTAGCTAATAAGAAGAGTTATTAGTCAACTGCAAGATAGGAGGCTTAATCAATATATAGTTGTTTATTAATATGATTTCGAGGGGAGAAGGAGCCTAATTAATGAAGTTTCATCAATTTGTAAGGAATAGAATAGCTAATTCAATTTTAGTAATATCATTACTTTGATCAAATTATAGGTGTCTAAATTTTCCCTTCTTTGGGGTGGCATAAGATACTCCACTTCAAAGATAGTATACAAACATAAAAAAGTAAATTTTTTTATAAGGGTAGAAGAAAAAATAATATTATTATCGTATGTACCCTCAATTGTCGATTGATGTGATTAAAGAGGTCGATTGATGATCGATAACATGAATGGAGATGAATAGGATTTTTTGCAAGGGTAATATTTTTCTTATTTATAAGAGCCGAACAATGTGAAGTATACATAATTTAGTTAAGGATCATTGTGTGATTGTGTATTTATTATGTTGTAAGGGTTAGGGTTCAAGTGGTACTTTCAATGTCTTCTAAGGTTATGCACATGGTGTATTCTCATTTTGTGTGTACAATACTGAATATGAGGTCACTATTGAGTTTTGGAGCTGAATACATTAAAAATATAATTTTGATTGAGAGTACCATTGAAGCTAGAGTGAATGATTTGTAATGTAAAATCTAATGTAAGAAAAACTAGGCTAACACAATAGTTGCAAGAGCAAAAATTATTGAAAAATTTGAAGAAAATGTAATTTAATGAAAGAAAGGATTACCTATACATGATTTTTTAATTTTAAACATGGGATTAGATACAACCTTTGGTTAAAATGTGATCTAATGGTTGTAAATGTATTACTAAGTTTCCCTAATGTTTATATATGCGTATAAGCTAGGAAATTAGGGTTAGAAGATAACAATTTGATAATATTGTAAGGAATTCTCGTAGAGAGCTTAGAGAAGCTTGTGAAAGAAAAGTACTATACATTTGTGTGAGGTGTGGAAGACTACAAATCTTCATTGTACATCCTCTATAAAGAAAATATTTATAGATTGGTTGTTTCTTGGTGGATGTAACCCACACTAGATGAACCACGTTATATCTTGTGAATTATGCTTCTGGTTTAATTTTTATATTTATTTCTTATATGATTAATTATGATTATAGATCTATATAAAAAGAGTGTGCTAACATCAAAAACTGGTATCAATTTTTTTTTATTTGAGGGTTTTATGTGTTGACAGATTTACTCACAGAGGGATTTTTGATTGAGTGGGAGCACAACAATGGCAGAAGATAGCAAATAAAAAGTGGAGAAATTTGACGGCTATAATTATCAATTATGGAAGATGTAAATGAAATATTATTTGTATCAGAAATATTTATACTTACCATTGGATGTAAGTGTAAATTATACAAAAAATGACTGATGAAGAATGAAATATTCTTGACAGAAAGGCTTTGGGATCTATAAGATTGAGCCTAGTAGCATCTGTAGCTTTGATGAAATCTTTAGATAATTTATATGAAAAACCAAGTTCTTCGAATAAATTATATTTGTTCCATTGTAAATCAATTAAAATTAGTTAATATTCTATTTGATTATGATATGAAAGCACTTTTATTCTTATGTTTTTTATCAGACAGTTGGGATAACTTGGTTATGGTTGTTAGTAATACAACATCTCCTACTAATATTTTGATGTTTGATGGCATGGTTAGTATAATCCTAAATGAAGAAATATGCAAGAAAAGTGTAGGAGAGTAATCATCTAGAAATGCTTTGAATGTAGAAAATAGAGGAAGGAAAAAGGAGAGATCCAAGAGCAAGAATAATAGGAAATCAAAGTATAAGAATAGAAAATCTAAATCCAGAGATAGAATAATAACTTGTTGGAATTGTGGAAAGAAAAGACATGCAAATAAGGATTGTTAGTTCAAGGAAAACAAAGAAAATTTACCAGAAAAAGGTAAAGAGGCAAATGTTATAAATCAGGTAATTCAACATGCCCTTATTCTCTCCTTGGATAATAAAATAGAATCATGGGTTTTAGATTTAAGAGCTTCTTTCCATGCTACCCCTAATAAGGGTTATTTCAAAAATTATGTCCAGGGTAATTTTGGGCATGTTTATTTAGGAGATGATGAACCATGCAATATTACTGGTAAAGGAGAAGTTCATCTAAAATTGAAGAATGAAAATACATGGATATTGAAATATGTGAGGCATGTGTCAAGTCTCAAGAGAAATCTAATTTCTATAGGATAACTAGGTGAGGTTGGTTGCATGGTTACATTCACAACCGACTCTTAGAAAGTTACCAACAGAGCTCTTGTTGTGGAAAGAGACAAGAAGGTAGGAATGTTGTATTTTTCTACCTGTATTACTGATTTATTTTCTATTCTATCTACTTCTAATTTAGATGCAAGCATGTGGCATAATCAACTTGGCCATATGAGTAAAAAGGGAATGTTGATCTTAAAGGAAAAGGGTAAGTTATTGTATTTAAAACAAGTAGATCTTGATTTATGTGATCATTTTATGTTTGCAAAGAAAAATAAACTAAGATTTATCAAAGTTGGGGAAATAAAGAAGGAGAAAAAAATGAATCTTGTGCACTCAGATGTGTAGGGACCAGCTCAAGTAGCTTCTCAAGGAGGATCCCAATACTATGTGACTTTCATTGATGATGCCACAAGAAAGGTATGGGTTTATCGTATAAAACATAAATATAATGTTTTTGAGACTTTTAAAAGATGGAAATTCCTTGTGAAAAGTGGATCCAATTTAAAATTAAAATTCCTTAGATCTAATAATGGTGGTGATTATTGCAGCAAGGATTTAAATGATTACAGTTCAATGAAGGAATACACTAAGAAAGAATGGTGTTGCTGAAAGAATGAGAATGAATATAATAAAATATACAAGAAGCATGATGATACATGTTGGATTACCCTTACAATTTTGGGTAAAACTAGTAGACATGGCAGTATATTTAATCAACTATGGGACTTCAAGTGAAATGGATGGTGGAATACCAGAAGAAGATTGGACTGGAAAAGAGGTAGATATTTCTTTTCTTAGAGTATTTGCTTCAAAAACTTTTTTGCATATTGGTAAAGAAAATAGAAAAATGTTGGATACTAAATCCAAGAGATGCACTTTTATTGGCTATAGCTCTAGTGATTTTAGATTCTGTTTTTGGGATTTAGATGATTCTAAGATTTTTAGGAGTTGTGAAATTGAATGGAATGAAAAGAGAATGTACATGGATCATATTGTGATACCCAAGGATGAACCAGTGGAAGAGTTTGTGGAGAAAAATGCATTCTCAGACTTAAAATAGACATTTACAGGTAGCATTTTCAGTGAGCGTTACCAATGCCTATAGAAACGAGACTGGAATCAACAACTAGAAATGATGTCAATTATAAAAGAGTATGAACGATGTCGGTCACCAAGATCGATGTCATTTATAGGTGACTAGCATCGATTACTATCAGAGGTTGATATGAATGGAATGAATGAGCAGAATGAGCCTTCGACACCCCAGATTTCTATAAGAAGGTCAGAACGGGTGAGTAGACATCCAAAAATATTTACACCTTTATTTTATCTATTATTGACTGATAGTGGCGAACCAATTTTTTTTCAAGAAGCAATGTAGGATGAAACTGATAAGAAGTGGGAGTATGACATGGATGAGGATATGGACTCCTTGAAACAAAATCAAACATGAGATTTGGTTAAGTTTTCAGCAGGTAATAGAACATTGTAGAACAAATGGGTCTACAAGATCAAGGAAGAAGAGGGTAGATAGAAAAGATACAAGGAAAGGCTCATGATAAAAGGATTTGCACAAAAAGAAAGTATTGATTTTGGTGAGATATTTTCTCCTGTAGTTAAAATTACTTCCATTCGTACTAGTTTGATTTTAGTTGCAGTAGAATATTTGCACTTATAATAACTTGATGTTAAGATGGTTTTCCTTCACACTGATTTGGAGGAAGAGATATATATGCAACAGTCACTTGGTTATGAATTCAAGGGTAAGGAGAAACTTATGTACAGAGTAAAAAAGAGCTTGTATGGGTTCAAGCAATCTCTAAGGCAATGGTATATGAGGTTTGACATTTTTATGCATGAGCATGGTTATATGAGATGTGAATATGATAATTGTGTTTATTTCATGAAGCTTGAAAATGGAAGCTATATTATTTTATTACTCTAGTAGATGATATACTTTTTATAGGATCTAGTTTGCATAACATTATTGAGATCAAAGAAAATTTAGTTCATACATTTGCAATGAAGGATTTAGGAGATGTAAAGAAAATACTTGGCATGAAAATTCATAGATATATGAAGAACACGAAATTGTATTTGTCTTAGGAAGATTATATCAATAAGGTGTTGGAAAGGTGTAAAATGTAGAATTAAAAACATGTGAGTACACCTATGGCTATACACTTCAAATTAAGAAAATATTAGTGTCCTACATAGCATGAGGAGGTTAAGTACATGTCACGAGCTCCATATACTTTAGCAATTAGAAGCCTTATGTATGCTACGGTTTGTACCAAACAAGACGTTGCACACACAGTGGGAGTTTTGAGCAGATTTATGGCCAATCTAGGTAAAGAGCACTAGAAAGCAATCCAATGGATACTCAGATATTTGAAAGGGACATCCAACATCCATTTATGTTATGGAGGGTTAGATACTTCTTTATGCAGCTATGTTGATTCTGATAGGTTGAAGATTTAGATGGTAGGAGAAGCACAATTGGATATGTATTCAAAACAGTTGACTCAATAGTTAGCTGGATTTCCAGATTACAAAAGGTTGTGGCCTTGTATACTATAGAGGATGAATATGTTGTAGCTACAAAGGCTAGCAAAGAGATGATATGGATGAGTAGTTTCATGGAAGAGTAGGGAAAGGAGCAAGAGGATTGCAGATTGTAAACTAATAGTCAATTTTTAATTCATCTGGAAAATAACTAAGCATTTCATTCAATAACAAAAAACATTTAGTTGATATATCACTTCATACAATAGGTGTTGGAGTCCACTTCTATTGGTCTTCAAGTTTGAGACTTGAAGAGGAAGAAACATGCCAAGGAAAGGATCTAAGGATGGAGTTGTACGGTATAGTGCATAAATTTATCTCCAAGAGGGATATTTTTGATATGTGGAGCTAAATGGTTTAAAAAATAACATGTTTTACAACTTACAGGTTTACATAGTAATCGGCATCGGTCGGCTAACTGGCGTTGGTCACTTGGGAGACAGTGATATCAATTAGGTAGTTGACATCAGTTACCTATGTGTGAATGTTTTAAATTTAAACGCAGCATTAGATCCAACCTTTGATTTAAATGTGGTCTAATGGTTGTAAATTTATTGCTAATTTTCCCTAATGTTTGTATATTCTTATAAGCTAGGAAACTAGGGTTAGAAGATAATAATTTGAGAATATTGTAATAAGGAATTCTTGGAGAGAGATTAGAGAAGCTCGTGAAAGAAAATTATTATACATCCATGTGAGGTGTGGAAGATTGTAGATCTTCATTGTACATCCTTTGTAAAGCAAATATTTATAGTTTGGCTATTTCTTGGTGGACGTAGCCCACACTTGATGAACCACGTTATATCTTGTGTATTATTCTACTAGTTTAATTTTTATATTTATTACTTGTATGCTTAATTCTAATTATATCTATACAATGAGAGTGTGCTAACCTCAACATAACTAAGTTGAATAGGGAGCTTCCTATTTGAACAGCTAGACACCAAACAGTTGATATTTAGATTGAGAGTAGTGTGCATAAATTTAGAGGAAGAATGGCGAAGCTGAGTGTGATGGAGAGAGAAAAAATATTAGTATGATGAAGGGGGATTGAGCTAAAATCCATCCAATGCCTTTTAAACACCTTAATTTTCATCATATTGCTAGTGATCTTCATCATCGGTCCTTATTAAAAATGTAAGCATATGATATAAGTGTAGAATGGCATGAAAATCCATAGTACAAAAAAATATCCATTGCTAAAATACAAAATCCATGTAACATAAAAAATGCAATGCAATACGATAAAGTAAACAAGCCCATCTAATATGGAAACAAGTACAAACATACATACTTAAACTAACAATGTCTAAGATAATTGCATAAATATTTTTGTATAGAACTACAGTTCCCAAATGTTCTTGTATTAATGACAAGGGTTAAAAGTTGTGCCCCAAGAAAGTATACATGCGAGGAGAAATATGGTGGATGTCGTGGTCCAATGAAAAATAAATTGTGCACTATGAAACAATACCAAGCACTTGGATGGTTAGGAAGTATACACATAGTAAACAGACCAACTTTTGTTAATGAGGTAGATCAAAATGATTTGCAAGTTGTTGTTTACAAAAAAAATTAAAAACGCAAGAATGATATAATTTGAATATAATGTGTTTGACGCATATTTCAGTTGCGTACCAGCGTTTTACCAAAAGTTTCAAATTTTTATGATTTTTTGGATTTTTAATAATTTTTTGAAAATATTGATTTTTTTATTGTTTAGTGATTTTTGAATGATTTTTTAGAAGAATTTTGGAATAGGGGAGATTGTCTGAAAGTAAGAAAAAATTCCCCAGGGAGAAGAAACATGCACCAAGGAGCAAAACTATGCCCCAGCGGGTTGAAAATAGTTGAAACATGCTCATTTATTAAAAATAAATATCTCAGTGGGCAATAGAAGAAAGTATAATGAACACGACAGTTAAATTAAGTATTTTGGCCATCAAGGTGAGTGAGAAGACATTGTGGTAGGTGAAAATGACCAAATATTCCCCTTGGTAGGGAGGGGGGGCATAAATCATCGCGACCAATTCATTTGTTACTAAACCTTTGTTGTTTTATTATTGAATTTTTCTCTAACCCTGAGGGAAGATGGCACGAGTTCAAAGGCATATGAAGTGAGAAGAAAATGTTCGGGAGTATATACGGTTGCCAAACAATGGACCCTACATGATTACCTCATACCTCTCTTGTTTTTATTGCATTTAATAACATTTATTAGTGTTTTACGGGGGGTGAAAATGTGTGCCTAAGACTTAGGGGTGCACATGCATTATTGGGTGCACGTAAGCGCTAAAAGAGTATGTGTACATGGGTACATACATTGAAATCATGTATGCGTGTGGGTGCATTCACTGAAAGGGGTGTGCAAGCACCTGGGATGGGTAGGGAAATTACGAGTGGGTGCAAGTGAAATAAATGGCGTGCATACATCATGAAGGGTGCGTATACATTAGGAGAAGGGGGTTCAATTGGTTATGAACACATATACTGGGATGAGTGCGTAAGCATTAGGAAGGGGTCACATACACGGTGAGCATGCATATGCCAGAATGGGCACGCATGCATTGAAAAATGTTTTGGGTGACACTTAGAAGAAAAAGGGAAGGTTTCTAAAAAATACAAGGAAGAATAGGCTAATTTTAAGATGATGTTAGATAAAATAAAGGTTAATAAGTGCTTTATGTGATCCTGTAGAGGTGGCTTCTTGCTTTAAAGGTGTGGGAGTGACATGACCATTTGGAAAACTTTGAGGTGACCTTCTCGCGATGCGAGAAGACGTATTTGGACATAACCCTATATGTGGCAGGGCTTAGTTACGTGACACATATACCACACATCACCATGGATCATGGAAGCCTTACAACCGTAGCTGAGAGGTGACATAATGAGAGCTAGTGTTTTAGGCTCCTGACTGATGAGATTATTATTACACTAGAGGACATTTGAAGGATTCTATGAGTGTCGATTCAGGTGAGTTCAATAGAGTATGAGAGTGTTGCGACACAAATTATTGATAACTTGATTGAGATTTTTGGTGTAGATGAGATACCTCAATGGGATATGATAGTGTGGATGCATCAGTGTTTTAGAGACCCAAGGTTACATCATGCACCAGTGTATCTCATGGTGCTTAATAGTGGTATTCTACTTATTAACAAGATGTCCACATATTGTCCCTTAAGCCTAATTGGTGTGATTCGAGGTCTATGCAAAGGAGAGTGCTATGGATGGGGAAAGTGTATACTTGCACATTTATATTAGAACATGCATTTGATTACCTACCGAGGTCAGAAAACTGTGGGACCAACCACATTATTATAGATATGGAATTGGGACCATATAACTATTGGTCACTTGCGGGAGCATTACGGGATCGAGCTCCAGATGATGTGTGTGGGAATATGGGAGATACTTATTTCTATCACTGTGCTTTTGATGACATTCAACTATAAATGATTGTATGGAGGCCTTATATACCTTATCAGTGGCCAGAGGATGTAGTGGAGCTCAACCTTTCCATTATGGAGCAGTTTATGATTAGAGTTGTGGATATATGATTGATTATTATAGAGTGTATTGGGAACAATGATAGTTCAGTTCCATCCAGGATGTTCCTGGGATAGAGATGTGGTATGGAAACCACAACCGAGAGTCTTTTGATATTGGGCCACTGATAAGTACACAACGAGTGCAAGAAAATTTTACATAGATGGTTCCACTAGCATGGGCACCAATGAGATATATCATGGATCTAAGGATCATAGTAGCCTACTCTACCTAGTATTCTCTAGTATTTCTAAGACATTTTACTATTCCCTAGGCTACATGGGATGTAGGGGTATGGCCACCTCTAGAGGAGAAACCTCGTAGAGGGGGATGACATTGGAGGGTCCAACAAGACAACATTAGTGATGAGGAGAGTGATGATTATGGATCTGATGGAGAGGGTGGGGATGGACAGGGACAGGGACATGGATAGATATTACTGAGATATGGTCCGACACAACCACATGTATACGTTTAGATTCAGATGCCCCAGGTGGGCATACAGATGGGTGCAGGTGTGTTGTTATAGCTGGTTATACCATAGGGAAATGTACAATAGGCTCCACTGCAGTGTCCCATTGTTATTACACCACACATCCTAGGAGGAGGCAGAGGAGATGTATGGGGGACTCCACCTAAAATTCCCAGAGGTGGGGGATGGGAGAAGATTCCACAGGTTGCAAGCTAGTTAGCTGGATTGTGGTAGTAACTACAGTAGGTCATTTCTCTTCAACTTAAGGTTACAACAAAGAGAGACAAGGTTATCATAGAGAGGGATAAGGAAGTTACAGATAAGGTCGACCTCCAAGGTGAGAGAGATCAGCTGACAACAAATTTGTAGAAGGTTACAGTGGAGCAAGATCATATCTAGATAGAGAGAGATCACCTGCATCCTGTAGGGGCACAGGTACAAGTGATGTCAGCAGAGCAAGATTAGCTCTGAGATGAGTGGAGTATAACATAAGCTGAGGACTAGTGGAGCAGTTGTTACACCTTAGGTACACTTAGGTTTAGCTATAGCTATGGGACAGGCTGCATACTAAATATCATTGTATTATGAGGTTGTCCCAAAGAGACAAAGAGAAAATATTAGCTGAAATTCCATGAGTAGGCCTGGTTCGTGGTCCCATAGAGCATCGACATCAGCTATATTAGTAGAGAATTTGATAGATCAGTAGGGGCCATAGCTGATGGGTCCCCCACCACCTCAGAGGCTAGGTAGTCCCCATGAGGGATTGAGTCAGACATGACTATGTTTTTATGTATTTAGATATGTATGCAAGTTTTGATGTATTTTTCTTATGATGGATCATTGTTTACTGATGTATATGCATTGTTTTTGGCTATGCCTCACTATGAAGGAACATTTTTGATCCATGCCCATGATGGCATACTTTGTATCCCAATTATTATATACAGAGACACGTTGTATATGGACATTGATATTTTGACAGACATATATATATATATATATATATATATATATATATATATATATATATATATATATATATTATGGAATTTATTTATGTTGGTTGATGATTGTATCAATGTGTTTGATCTATGAGATAACATTAGATGAATTTACATGTTTTTATGAGATAATTCATGTTCTACTTATCATATTGTGTATGAGATAACAATAGATGATATCGTGTTGTTTTACACGTTATAATTATAATGATCCATGATTTTATTATGGTTTATGTTTGAGGGGGGACAAAAGGCGGTCCCTCTTGCCCCTTGTGGTGAGATTACATGATGTTAGCTTAACATGCATGTTTATTTTTCATGTTCCTGAAGATGTATCTTAGCTTTTATTGATATATGATGTATAGATGTGATGACATATGGTAGATGATATGATATGACAACAAGTTTTACGAAAAACACAACAAACACAACTTAATCAAATCTAATTAACACAACACAATTATATACAAGTATGTAAGATAAAATGAACTCAATGCTTATGTACAACAGATTAAAGTAACACTTTAAAATAAGTAGGAAAATAAATTCAATTTAAAGCACATAACATGGAAATATAATGCAATCAAAACTCTACAAACCAGTAACTAAAAGTAAGTAAGTCACTACTTTGTTTTAATGGGACAATTTTGAATCGTTTTTCACTCTTATTGGTGTCATCTTCAAGAGACTTTTCAAGGATACTATTCACATTATTTTTGTAATTTCAATAAGACAATTTTATTTTATTTGTATAGCTTCATCCCTAAAAGGATTTTGAAGATGTTTAGGGTTTTTCTAACATATTTTGGTGTTTTTGTGTTTTCAAAGGTTTTCTGAAGCTATGTACAGAGAACAAAGAAGCAAGGATCCCCTCAATGTTAGATGGGAATATACAAAGGAAGAATGGCATGTGTTATGTGCAAGATGATGCAAATGAAAATGTGCCCCCAACATTATATGGTAATATAAAAAGGTGAATCCTTCACATATATACAAGAATAGATCAGTTAGATCAAGGCCATGGAGGATAGACTCAAAAGGAGATCCAGACTTTTAGGAAAACCTATCCCTAAATTAAATCAAGTGTACTCCTTCTAGACATGAGATATGCTTATGAATAATGAATCCTCCCAAGGTGATGAAAATTTGTTTTCACCAAAGAACCTGTCTAATGCGCCACAATTACGTGGTTTTCACAGTTGGATGACATGTTTTCTATTTACTTTATCTTTCTTTTTTTTATTTTTTTACTTGTTTTTTCTTACTTTTCTAAGGAACATCATACTCAAGCATACAACCACTTGAGATGTATTGCATTTATGGTTTCCTTTATTTCCTCACCATCCAAGTGAGCTAGTTTGTATGCCCCTAAATCGTACTTAGCGATGACAACATATGGTCCTAACTAGTTGGGCTCAAACTTTCCTTTCTTTTCCTTGTCCTTGGTGGTGTTGAACTGATTTTATTTGAGTACTAAATATCCTACCTTAAACTATAAAGGTTTCATCTTCTTGTTGTATCCCTTTGAAACTCAATTATGATATAAATTTTGGTGATTAAATTCCCACAGGAATTTCTCAACTAATAGCTTTGACTCTGCTAGTCGAGTTACTTGGTAATCTTCATCTTTGTCCAAATAGTCCTTGAGAGACATTCTCAAGGAAGGAAGCTCAATTTCCAATGGTATGACGGCCTCAATGCCAAATACTAGAGAGTATGGTGTAGCACTAGTAGGAGTGCGGATGTAGGTTTGATAAGCCCAAAGGGAGGGATGGATTTCTAAGTTCCAATTACAACATGTTTTACTTACCATTTTTTCCATGATGTGAACAAGTTATTTATTAATGGCCTCAACTTGTCCATTAAATTGAGGGTAATAGTGAGTGGACCACTTTTAGTGGATTTGAAAGTGCTAACATAATTCTTTAACTATCTTGTTCTTGAAATACTTACCATTTGTCTACTATAATGATGAAGGGGATGTCGTTGGTAAATGAGGTGGTTCATAATGAATTTTAAAATCTGTGCATTGGTATAGTATGTAAGAGGCACAACCTCTACACATTTTGTGAAATAATCGGTGGTAGTTATGATGTGTATATGGCCATATGAGGATGTAGGAGTGACCTTCCCTATGAGATATAACCTCCATTTGGAGAAAAACCATGGTTTTTTAATTGGATGCAAAGTTTGTGTTGGTGCATGAATCAAGTTTCCATACTTTTGAAAAAGTTCACACTTTTTGACATAATTACAGTAATTTTCTTCCATTATGGGGCAATAATAACCTAGACTTATAAATTTCTTGGCAATCACCATGCCTCTTGTGTTTGCTCCATAAAATCCTTCATGTACTTCTCTGATTGCTTGGACTAACTCGTCCAAATCAAGACATCGTAGTAGATTCCTATCATAGCCTCTATGATAAAGGGTGCCTCCTAAAAGGGTATAGCGGGATATACGATGGATAAGGTATTTTCTCTTATTGTGGGAAATGTCTGGAGGTAAGATATTGTATTATAGGTAATTAAATATTGGCTCATACCAAGGGGAGAAAGGACAAACAACTTTACATACCATACATGATTCTGGTAGTCATATGCAAGCTCTCGCAGATGTTCCACAAAGAAAGGAATTTTCTTTGCTTGGGGTGGAATATGAAGAAAAGATCCAATTGTGGCCATGGAATTTGTTGAGTGACTTTATGCCCTTGGAATTTGTTCAAAATAAACACTTACAAAATATTTCTTGAGGGTCTCAACTATTTTTTATATGGGATGAGCTTATCATCCTTGACATTGTATTCATCATTAACCTACTTGATGATTAACTATGAAACACCAAAGACCTTCAACTATCGAATATTTCATCTAATAGTAATTTTCAAGCCAAAAATGAGTGCTTCATATTCCATTATATTACTATTACATAAAAACCTAGCGGGAAAGCATGTGGGATGAAGTCTCCTGTTGGAGTGATAAGTACCACATTGATTCCTGAACCGTGGTAATTAAAGGATCCATCAAAGTGCATATGTCATATGAAGAATTTCTTAATTTACATCACATAATCATTGGACATATCCAAACACAATGTTTCTATTCCTGGTAGGGGAGCTTCAACTAGCTGATCAGTGAGCACCTTTCCTTTGAGTGATTTCTATTTTACGCATTTAATATCAAATTCACTGAGGATGATCCAATTATCCATTTTTACAGTAAGTGTTGGTTTAGATAAGAGATATTTCAAAGGGTTGAATTTGGAAATGATCTTGGTTTTTTTGTTGAGCAGATAATGGTGAAGCTTTTGGAAGCTGAAGACCACAACTAGGCATGTTTTCTCAATCTAGGGATATTTTAGCTCATAACCAATCAAAGTGCGGATAATGTAATAAACCACTCTCTCTTTTTGGCTAAGGTCATATTGGGCAAGTAGTGCACCAATAGCATGTTGGGTAGATGAAATATACAATAACAAAGGTTCACCTGGGGTAGGTTGCATGAATACAAGGGGACTAGTTAAGTATTGTTTAAGCATTTCAAATGTTTTTTGACACTCAGGACCCCAATTGAAGTTGACATATTTTTTGAGTAGATGTGTGAAATCATGGCACTTATCCACAAGTTGTGATATGAATCAGTGGATTTCTTAAATTTTACCTTGTAAGATACGTAGTTACTTAAGGTTTTTTTGTGAAGGAATCTCTGCAATAGCTATAACCTTGGAAAAATCTACTTCAATTCATCTTCTTGACATGATTAACCTCAATAGTTTTCCTGATTGTATGCCGAAGAGAATTTTTTAGGGTTTAATCTAACCTTATAATCTCGGAGGCATTGGAAGATATGCCTCAAGAATTTTAGGTGCTCTTCTCTGGTTCTGAAATTTCCCAAGATATCATCTACATAATCCTCCACGATGTCATGGAATATGGCTTTCATCACTCTTTGATATGTGGCTTTGGTGTTCTTTAGACCAAAGGGCATCACTTGGTAGAAAAGCGTTCCCCACAGGGTTGTGAATGAAGTCTTCTGTTGATTTTCCTCTATGATCTTAATATGATTATATCCTAAAAAGTCATCCTTGAGGGATAACATTTCATAGTCTCCAATTGAATTGAAAATCATGTCGATGTTAGGAAAAGGGAAATCATATTTAGGGAATAATTTTTTAATATCCCTAAAGTCCATGCAGATTCAGATACCTACTGGTTTATTTTGTACTAACACAATGTTTGATATCCATTCTGAGTAATCAAACAGTCTGATGAAACCTACAGCTAGTAGCTTTTCTAATTCTTCTTTGACCAGAAGTGAAACTCGTGGGTGCATCTTCCTTAACTTTTGTTTGATTAGTTTGGCATCTAGGTGTACAACAATATTATGCACAACTAGGGTTGGGTCCAAAGCTAGAATATCTGCATAAGACCACATAAATATGTCTACAATTTATTTTAGCAACTCCACAAATGTCTCCTGCTCTTGTTCTGAGAGTGAATCCAGGAACTTGACCATTTTAAAATCCTCTTCTAATCTAATATTAACATTTATAGTCTCCTTGACCAACATTTTGGATGTATTTTCCATGCGTGTAGGATAAAGAGGGAGAGTAAGATGCACTTATACAGGTGGCTCAAAGAGAGTCTTATCTTCATGTGGGTCAACTATTTTGTCCATTGATTTTTCTATTAGTTCATCCAAAAATGCCTCAAAGAGTTTTTCTCTATGGGACTTGGAATTATTTTTTTTGTAAGGATTTTCTGTAGTAATTTTCCACTTGCTTACTATTCTTTTGCTTAAACAACCACATAATTATGTCTCTTCCCCAAAGTACACACATGCATCTAATTTTATGGAGAAACCTTTATTATGGTCATTGATAAGAATGGTATCCCGAGTACCCATGAAATATGTAATGGCCTCATCATTTTAAAATAAATCAACTAGCACATGAAGCTATTGGCCCCAATCAATGAGGCTAGGATATACAAGGGTGACTTGGAAATTGGTTTGGTATTTGGACTGGGATAGGATAAAGATAGTGGAATCTAGGAAAATTTTAGTAGAGGAAAGGTCCTCGTATATGGTACAACATTATTTTATGAATTAGGCAAATCATCCTCAAATTTTGAAGACATGTCATCCATTTCGGAGGGTGGAACCTCTTGAGACTTAATTTCAAGGCAAAGCTTATTTACTTTATGAGGGGGATTGGAAGAGGCCCTAATATACCTTGTGCATCTGGGACACATTGAAATCCATGATACTCCATGATGCAGATCATTTTGTGTGCCTTAGTGTACTGTGGAGCCTGGTTACATGAATCCTTTGTTCCTTTAGGTATCCAACTTGTAGGTGTATCTAACATCTTCTCATCTGATAAACTACCATGAGAAACAAAATTCTTAAAGGGGATATGACAACTAGCTCGGGGGTTTGTGAATTAGAAATCAGGTCTACCATGTGTTTTAGGTGATACAGAGGGATTACAGACCAAAATGATCTGTTGAAGATTGAAATCCTCAATCGGGACATACAGTCCAACGATTAGCTCCCATGAAGCAAAGGGAGAGAGTGACAAGGAAGGATCCTATCAACATGCAATGTGTCAGGATCAACCCAAGTTTTCAGGAGATTCTGTTTATAATGGTATAATAACGTCCGTTGAAGGAAATTCATACTCTATGGTCGAGAGAAACTATACAATGCTCTATAATGCATAAAAGGCTCAAGATCTCCTAGGATGGTGATCGTCTTCCCCTCATGATGTAACTTAATGTATTGATGAAATGTGGAGGGTATAGCCTGTATCACATGGATCCATGGACAACCTAGGAGCATGTTATAAGGAATATCTAGATCAAGGATGTGGAACTTCGTATCATGATTTTTTGGTCCTACTTCCATAGGTAACACATTGGTTCCAGATGAATCCCCGCTCAACATTATCATAAGATCGTGATTGTGATTACATGAGAATCCAGATCTTCTTCTATATGACCTAGCTGTCACGAATAGATTTAAGGTGTAAAAATATTTAGACTTACACTCGTTATCCACAAGCACTCTTTTAATCTTTCAGATGAGTAAAAAATACCTCAATATATAGGGGCTAAGTTGTGGGTGTGGTTATTGAGTGGTACTTCACTCTAATCAAAGGAGATACAGTCACTCTGAGCAATGGTTTGCCAACATGGCTTGGAGGTGGGATGGATCAACAGTTGTTGACACTCCTGACCCCTGAAGGGTCTTATAAAGGATATCTTTAAGTGAGCTTGATATTTTGAGAAGGTCTAAGATTGAGATCTTAGTTGTAGTTTTCTCAAGTTGATCTAATAAATTGTATTGACTCTTCTGAGGTGTAGTCAAATGAGATTTGAGGATCACTAGACGAGCGGGTCATGTTGGCACGACGTAATCATTGATAATGATTCTAATAGTATTTACATGTTCGTTGGATGAATGAATACAACATATGAGTGAATCAAAGGGAGTTTTAATGGAAGTATACACATAATTTGTTGTTTTATAGTCATCATATGACTGACCTTGATCCAGATTATTTGTTCCTTGTTTATTATGATTAGGAAAGGGTTGTTTGAAGATTACCATTTTTCCATTAAGTGTTAGTCCTGACATCAGGAAAATCCACTTCAATCTTCCCATCTTCTATGAGATCTTGAATAAAGTGTCTTAGTTTTAAACACATGTCTATTTTGTGTCCTTTAACATGATGAAATTCACAATAGTCATGATATATATACCATCCCGGTTTGGGTGCATCATTTGTGTAAGGCATCATGGTTGGATATTGAACCATGTTTACTACCTCTAATTGTTTCAAAATCATGGATAGTGAATCAGTGAGGGGAGTAATACACTTTTCGTTTGATTAGATTTTGAATAGCCCCCTTTGGTTAGTTTTAGAAGAGGAATACTTTGCATAAGTTGAACTATTTGAACTCGTTTAGAGTCCGTGATGCTATCACCTACAAAGTTCTTGTTTTTGTTAAAGAATTTAGGCTTCTCTTTAGGTTTTAAATCTTGTTTATCTTTTGAGAAGGGTTTTATTGTTCCCTTCTCTATTAAAGCCTTCTCAATCTAGATTCCTTTCTCAATAACTTCCTTGAAGTTAGTAACACAATGCATTTATAATTGGAATGCAATGTGTATATTCAAATTGGGCATGAATATACTGACCACTTATTTCTCAGTGACTATGCAAGGGAAACAACTAGCTAACCCCCGTCATCATTGTAAAAAACTGGAGAAGGTTTTGTTTGGTCTTTGTTTAGCATTGCAGAGGTCTAACATGGTAATTTCATTATCCATGTTGACTGAGAAGTGACGCACAAATTTTTCTACTAGCACGGGCCATGTGACTATAGACCTCTTTAGTAAATGAAGCAACAATCCCAACACTTGTCCTTCTAAACTATAAGGGAACAAACATATGAGGTAATTTTCACTATAGGTTACCTCTTGGAAAGCCATGTAAAAGTATTTGATATGATCACGAGGATCACCCTTGCCTTTATATTTATCAAATTTTAGGAAATCAAACTTTTTTGGAAATGGCATTAGCAACATGTCTCTTTTGAAAGGATAAGGACATAGTTCCTCATATTTATATTTCTTACTATGGCCTACATTACTTTCTTGATGATTTGTAAGCATATTTTTCATTTATTGTAACTCTTATGTAAAGAGTTTCTCTTTCATAGAAGAATATGGTCTAAACACTCAATTTTTATTGAAGGCTTCATCTTCTAGTAGGTTTAGTACAAATTTCACTAATCTTAGTCCAAGGTTTTTCCATGACATGTACCCATTCCTATGTTCTTACTTACAGAAGAAGCTAAATTTCTCTACCTTTTTGCTAAGGATTTATATTTGGTTTTGTATAGCAAATTCTTTGTTTTGAGGGTCCTCTTCAGTCATCATTTTGAGGAGGAGATAACTCTTCATTTTTGCATTTACCACTTTAACATCAACGATGACACATCCCTTAAGGGGTGGTGGTTGAGAACCACATATTTTTCTTGATGTTTAACCTTCCATGTGGGTATCAGAGGTAGAAGCATGTCTACCTTCGACGCTATCATCCATGGGAGGTATTTTTGTTTCTTCTTCCTTACTATCAGTATCTTAGACATAGGGGCTTCTCATTCTTGTGGCTATAGTGGCACCTAGGTCTATAAATCATGTAAGCACTTGATTCCTCTATTTCAGAATAGGAATTCATCCAATTGAGAGACATTAACATTGTCTATATATTTAAATGAGTCACACACCCGTCATCCATTATGATCTACTAACTTATCTAGTTCCTTTACTTTAGGGAAGAGGGGACCTAAATTGTGTCCCAAAAAAGGGTTTTGATCACACCTCTTGGATTCCATTTCCGTGATATGGACCATTCGTAACCCTTTTGTTTACATAAGCTTTCGTCCTAATGTACTCAAGGGTATAATAAACCTAGGTGTATTGTGTAACAATTTTTTAGTCTACGGTTTTAAAGTATGTCAATAAATGGAACAAAATCAATAAGGAATCAATCAAATACTATGATGTTTTCATAACATGTAGGAAACAATCATGTAATTTTCCAGTAAACCAATCAATTAATGAAGAAACTACAACCTTACGTTAATGTTTTCAAAAATAGTTTGACACTATATGATCCAACACATTCATCTAATGCTTATGTCAAGTTAAAAATGAAACTAGGTATAAGCATAACATAGTGAAGGGGAACGTTGATTTCTGATATCCAATCCACAGGATAGTAAAGGTGAGCATTAGATCTGAGAAAATATAGCCTGATATTTAAACCATCTTAAGAAAGTGGAGGTTACTCATGTCTACACGTACACACTACTTAGATATGTTACCCAAGATTTGTGAGAAAGTGAGGTATTAGTATCACATCTAGTATCAAGATGACCGCGGGGGTCAGCCCAACTCCCCATTCTACACTATTTTTTGTTCAAGATTTAATTTGGTTTAAATAAAACTTGTGTAAGTGAAATTATGCTAAGGATTTTCTAAGATGTAAGTAGCTTACCATCCATAATTCAAGGAGCACCTAAATTATGTCAATCAGACAATGAGAAGTAATTGTGACACCTAATTGTAGCGATAGTCAATGTGAACCAACATTTTGACTTATTTATGCAGGATAATATGCACCTAGAAATAGTCTCCAACACCCAGACGACCTTTCCCTATTGATGCGCACCCATGTTTGACTCAATACGCGTGAGTTTTAGAATTTATATTGATCTTTTACGAATATGAGGACGTTATTGATGGAAAATCATAGCACAACCATGAATGTCTGCAACTCGATGGGTTGATACTCTCAGTGTGACTTGCATAACATGGAGCTTTTCCCAAGTGTCACCTTGCGAATTCTCTCAAAGGCCAGTTCCTATGCATTCTGTTCAAATGCACACGTAAAAATGTAGAGGGTTTACAAAAACCTAATCAACTTGCTAAGTAAGAAGATGCATAAAATAAACTTAAACTAACAAATGTGATGCACCGAGGAATGAAGAACACCTGTCTTACCAATTTAAAATGCAATCATGCACAGATAACCAAATTTGGTGAAAGATTCAAATGAACACAAAGAGGGTTGAGAATCACTCCACAGACATGTTATTTGCTTAAAGATTGATACAATCACTACAAAATGAGGCACATTAAGTTTTAGATATTTTTAACTCCACAAATTCACCTGCCAAAGATTTACATCAATGTTAGGATGAAATAAAATAGAGAGTAACTTCGGTAGAGTTTTTTCTTGCCTTAAGACAAGTGAAAAAATAGGACAAAGTAACACATTGTAGGTTCCGTGATGAATAACACTTAGTTTCAACTTAAGTGAACTATCACCTTGTTCAAATAACAAGGTTTTGACACCAAACCAGTTTTCACTTTGTGAGAGCTCTATAAAACATGATGTATTGATATGGAAAAGTGGGCTCCAAGATGATGTGGCTTCCTATGTAGTTCTCTCAACTAGGTGCCACAAACTACCTTTGCGATCTTGATTTTCCGAGAAAGTCACACTGACTACTCTTGGAGTATCCCGTATTTAATTTACCCCCTTTGACACCACTTTGTGAGACCTCTATAAAACATGATGTATTGATAAGGAAAAGTGGGCTCTAAGATGATGTGGCTTCCTATGTAGTTCTCTCAACTAGGTGCCACAAACTACCTTTGCGATCTTGATTTTCTGAGAAAGTCACATTGACTACTCTTGGAGTATCCCGTATTTAATTTACCCCCTTTGACACAATGAGCATAAAATTTGTTCAATTGTGCTTTCAGTAGGGTCGCAATGGAGATAATTTTGACTCTAATTCACAAATGTATAGCTAGTCAAGTGGGTAAGCAGAGTGCTTCTTGTTTCATCCACAAAGTTCCCTCTTGCATGGACTACTTTAGAGGTCCTAGGAACATATCTTTTGTTGTAGCTTAAGGATTATGCCAAAAAGAATTTTCCTAGTTCAAAGTGGATGAGTTTACCCTTATCTGAGAGCTGCAAATCAATTGTTTTGAATATGGTGCTCTTTTTAATCTTTTGAGTTTAATGTGGTTTTTGTCGCACACCTGTTAACAACCTACAAGAAATGAGTTAGCCTTTGTTTAGAATCTGATTTTTTGGCAAGAGATATTTTGTCCTACACACCAAGATTAGTAGTTTAAGACATCATAACAAGGAGATTTAAACATTATTTTTGATTCCTAAGATCATCCTAAGATGCAAAGGAATGGAATACACAACGAACAAACTCACTAGATTTAGAAAACAATAAAAAATGCTTATAAACCAAAATGCACATCTTATCTCCTTTTTATCCAAATTGAAGTTTTTTTTTTTTTGCAAATATAAAAGAAGTGTTTGAGTCATTTCTAATTCCCCCGATCATCTAAAAGGTGTGAGCGAAGAGCATACGTGAACCAAGACCTATAAGTAAAAATTTAATACCTATCGAATTTGACTAAGCACACCTAACAAAAAGTGAACTCCAAAATATCCTATAAACCACTGATTAGTCCCACAAAGACCCTACAAAGTGTTAGAATAATCAAGAAAACAAACTTTTCCACTTTTAAGAATTTGTTTATCATTGCACTGTGACACTTGCATGAGTTTTAGGAAATGTACATGCCCTTTGATGCATATGCGCACATATGAAGACATGTGTGTGGGTCTTTCAAAAACATAGTTAACATTTACATATTCGCGGGATGAGAAGCATGTGCATGTGCTTTCTAATGTATGTGTGTGTCTGGATATATATGTGTTAGCCTATCAAAAAGCTAAAATGATATGGAGTGTTGTAGATATATGTGTGTCTTGAGATACGTATGCGTGTGCTTATAAGTGTGTCAATGTGGCTCAAGAAAGATGCATGGGTATGGTTATTTTCTTTGACAGAGATTAAAAACTATAGGTAAATGTGTGTGAGGGAAGATATGTGTCTATGCGACCCTAGGAACGTGTGAGTTAGTCCTGTAAAAAGAGTGCACGTTTATCAATGTGTGTGTGACCCTTTATAATGCTTGCACATGTGCCTGGAACAACACAAAAAAGGATGGGAAATATATTTCTAAAACTGCAAACAGGTTAGAAATTTTCCCTCTAAATCATTTTCTAGCATAAACTCAATAAGTTTGCATGCAAAAGGAAGAGTTAATACACCCTAGGTTAGAGAAATGATTGAAATCAAACTAGTTAACCCTTAAAATGCATGAAATGGTTATAAAATGAAATAAAAAGTTTGAAATTAAATTGTAATGGAATATGGAGTAAGTCCCACTGGGCATGCCAAATGTATTGATGTGTAAATAAAAAATCTTAATAAATGAAACTGGAACACCTAAGAAGTTTTAAAGATTAACTAACCTAACAAGAATCATCAAAATAAGATCTTAAAGAGAGTGACTTCTTTAACAATGCATATAACTTTGAGAAAGCATCAAGCTAAGTTGTCTGAGTTATTCTCTACTCTTTGAATGCTAACAAAACATGAACGTATGAAGATCTTAGCCATCAATTATGATTGTTTAATATAGTTCTCAAGCTTTCAAGAATGGAGTCTCACCATTACTGGCTACAAGGCCATATGGTTCTCTCCATATTACTCAAAGCTAGAGTTTAAGATGCAATGGTGAAGATAATAACTCAATAGAAATGAAGAAATGGTCAAATCCTAGTTTCCTATAGTTTATGCTAGAGGAGGAGAAGTGTTCTTAGAAATTATGAGGAGGAGGGTTTTATTTATAGGTTTCCAATTCCAACAATGGAATGATTTTAATGCATGTGGGACAAAAGGTAAATACAAAAATCACTTTTAGCAAGTCAAAGTAATATTTGACTAGGTTTAGATGTTAATTAATCATTTAGGATTAATTAGGGGTCCCAAGTAGGCTTAGGAATCTTTCTGAGAGCAACTGGAGGAGGTTTTAATAGATTTTCAATGTTTTGGAAGCGGGAGTTAGCTAATAAGAAGAGTTATTAGTCAATTACAAGATAATAGGATTAATCAACGTATAGTTGTTAATTAAGATAATTTCAAGGGGAGAAGGAGCCTAATTGACGAAGTGTCGTCAATTTGCAAGGAATAGAATAGCTAGTGCAATTTTAGTAATAACATGGATTTGATCAAATTATAGGTGTCTACAATTATAATTAATGAAGCATTCTAAATATTAAATGAGTTTATGGCGTTAATTAGTTTTATAAAGTTTTACTATATTTTTTATAATTATTTTAATAATGCACAATAATTAATTAAGCATTAACAATAATGGCGATTAAGTTGTTAATTATGTTTCTAAAGTTTAATTATATTTTTATAATATTATTTAATCATTTAAAAAAAAAAATTCTTCATTTGATGATATAATTAGATTTCATTCTTAATATAATATTGAAGTTTATTAGTAATATTAATTCTTGGAGTTAATATTAATTGATCGGATTTTTTTTTGAAATTAATTATTATATTATTGATTAATTATTTAAATTAGCACTAATACTAATTAATTATAATATTATTAATTAATTTTATTAATTTACTAATGTATTAATATTAATTTATTAGTTTATTAATTAATATTATAATATTAATTTATTAATATTATTAATTAATGTTATTATTATTAATTACATTTGTTTTTGTCCCTGGCATAACAAGACCATTATTTTGCAAATAAATTATTTACCACCTTTTTTTGATTGAAGGTACTTGTTTGTGAAACATGTCTTTGAGCACCTATTGGAGGGAAATTGGTGAAATTAATGGCAATTAATTCTTCCGTGACATGGTAGAGAGAATGATGACGGTTACTATTTTCAATGATGGTAGAGATCTTGGGAATTGCAAGGTTAACCACGATCGATGAAGCTATCTCTTTCTTGTTCATCCTTTCCGCTTTCTTTTTCATCTAATTTTTGCTTTGTTTTTGTCCTTCCACTTTGGGCTACCTATATTTTTATACCATTTCATCTGAGAAGCAAAATATTTGTGTTTCATTACACCATTTCTTCCTGTTAAGAAGAAGATTTGAATAATATTTCAGAGATATTGTTTGTTCTCTCCACTAAATTTTCGATTACCCTTTCTATTTTGGGCTCCGTCTATTTCGTGAGACCATTTCAGATTGCGAAGCACAATATTTGTAGAAAATTTCAAGCATGAATTATTCTAAATCTTCTTTGCTGAATCATTATATATGAAGAATATCATTTGGTTTTCTTTCCCTTCTATTCTATTTTGGGTTTAATGATAATGCCCTATTTTTGATCTGGGTATTAAGAATATCACTTAAATGTTTTGAAAGGCATACATAGTTGTTAAATTAATCATAGTTGATAATATGGGTAGTTATTTGTTATGATTTTACCAAAACTTACAGAGTGGTCTTACCACATGGGTGGCATAAGGGCAAGTACACCAAGTTGGGGTGTCAAAAAGTGGCCAAAAAACTGAAAACGAATGAAATGTGATCATGTTTTACAATGTAATAACACAATCACGTTATGTTTTCTTAGGCCCTGGAATTCACGAACCTAAAACACGTATGCATTATAATGCACACACATTTTTGGTGCTTTGAAACGTATACGAATTTTGGGCTATATGAAGTTTAGGAGTGCTTAAAAGAGCCATATTTACTAAAATAAATGTGAAGTATAAGGTTTCTTTTATTATTTATTTATACTTTTATTATTTATTAAATAATAAATAATAAAAGAAATCTTATACTTTAAATTTATTTTAGTAAATATAAGAAGTTAGGGTCACTTTGCACCTGATGGAAGTGGTTATGTAGCTATAACAATTATAATCTAGAAGATAGTTTTTCAAAATCTAACCTGGTCAGTACTTACTCATTTTCAGAATTTCATCAATGACCTAAAACTTTCAGGCCATATATATTGTATTCGGTCTTTGTTTTGTAAAAAAAAATAGTCGTTTTGTAGGTTATTTGAACTTATGGATTTTATTTTGGCCCTACCACTGCTTGAATTGGTACTTATTTTGAAATTTGGTCCATAATTCACTTTAGTGACCACGAATCAACTCTATGATGTTTTTCTACTTCTTACTAATATGAGATCCTCACTTTATAGATAAAGGATTGCTCCCTAAATGGGATTATTGTCCTATGAAAAAAATGAGGTGATTGTAATGTGCCTCCTCGTTAGGGATCAGGGCTCAGGGTTACGGGTTTAGGGTTGAGGGTTTAGGGATAAGGGTTTATGGTTTAGGATTTAGTGTTTAGGGTTTAGGTTTTTGCACTCGGGGTTTGAGGTTTAGGGTTTAGAGTTTAGGGCTCATGGTTCAGAGTTTAGGGTTTAGGGTTTATGGCTCAAGGTTTAGGGTTATAGGCTTAGGGATTAGAGTTGAGGTTTTAGGTTTTAGGTTTCAGGGTTGAGGGTTCATAGTTTAGGGCTCAAGGTTTAGGATTTAGTGTTTAGGGGTTAGGGTTGAGGGTTCATGTTTGAGGGTTAAGGGTTAAGGGTTTGGGCTTAGGGATTAGGGCTTAGGGTTTAGGGATTAGGGATTAGGGTTTAGGGTTTAGGGTCTAGGGTTTAGGTCTTAAGGTTTAGGTTTTAGGGTTGAGGGTTTATGGTTTAGGGTTTAGGGTTTAGGATTTAGGGCTTAGGGTTTAAGGCTCATGGTTTATGATTTAGGGTTTAGGGTTTAGGGTTTAGGGATTAGGGATTAGGGTTTTGGGTAGTAAAAATAGGATTTAGGCTTTAGACATAGGGTTTAGAGTTTAGGGTTAAGGGTTAAGGGTTTAGGGTTAAGGGTTTAGAGTTTAAGTTTTAGGGTTTATAGTTTAGCATTGAAGATTTGAGGTTGGGGGTTGAGGTTTTAGGGTTTAGGGTTAAGGGTTTATTAATGCGCTAAAATTAGCAGGAACTTGAAAAGGTCATAACTTGTGTTTCGGGTGTCCATTTTTTTAAACCACCTATTTTGCTGAGACGAATGTAGTGGTAAACTCACCCTACCAAATGGAGCATGTTTTGGCACATTTTTGGGCCAAAATTTTCCATCTTGAGGCCGAAAATTAGGATTTATGTTATAGTTCAGTTTTATCCTATTTTAGGGCATTAGTTAATTTTAGTGTCTTAGTTGCATTATGAGTTGGAAAGTTAGGAATTCCTATAATTTAGGCATGTAGAAGATGCATGGAAATTTCTATACCCATATGAATAAGCATGCAAACTTACTAAGAATAACATGTTTGAGTAAACTGCTAAAAAAAGTAATTTCCGCCACTTAGAGTAGATTTAGTCAAAGTTAGTTGGATTTTTCTTGACAACTTGAGTTGGGAGTTGTTTTCATATTTAGGAAACATTGTAATTCATGATTCAATAATGAAGAAGGAGATCTATTTTCTTTTGGAGTTAATAATATTTATAGTATATTGAGTTTGTTTAGAATTTGGTTACATTATTTACATTTTAGGGCTCAGGGTTTAGGTATTAGGGCTCAAGGTTTAGGGTTTAAGGTTTAGGGTTTAGGGATCAGGTTTTAGGGTTTAAGGCTTATGGTTTAAGGTTTAGCTTTGATGTTTTAGGGTTTAGGGTTTAAGGCTCAGGGTTTATGGTTTAAGGGTTATGATTTAGGTTTTATGTATTAGGGTTTAAGGATCAGGGTTTAGGCTCGCCCATTCACTCCTTATACTGTTTTGTGTCTTACAAATTCTTATTAGTATTGACTAGGAATATTCAACTAGAAGGGGTTAATCTTCTTCGTAGGAAAAACATTTAAAGGGAGTCTTCAGAATTTGATGCCTTCAATCTACTGATATTTTGAAGGATGGAAATTACAAATATCCAAGAATAATTCAGTAAAAATAAATGTTACTCAATACATCTATATTCTTTTCCCATCACATGGGAACTATTTCACTCATTGTAATGTTTTTTTTCTTACCAATTCTTCTTATTATTAACAACTATTATTTACCTGAATATGGTTCATCTATTTCCTAGGCTAAACATTAAAAGAGAGTCATCACAATTTGATGTCTTTCATCTATTGATATTTTGAAGGAGGAAAATCCCAAATATCCAAGAAACATTTGGCACAAAGAAATTTTTTTGACGCTCTTTTAAATAATTCTTTCAGTTGCAGGCTATTGGGAATGAAGGTTTCATTCGAAGAAGAAAGGTTGATATGTCTAGTTCTTGTGTAAGCTATAAATTTGAGAGGATTTATAAGGTTCTAGTTTAATTTCTAGGATGCATTACTCCAATTTTTGAAAATGTTTCTCCAGATGCAACGACATTCCAATTTAGACACTCAATGATTCCTAAATGTCCAATCCTTCCATAGACCCCAGTAGTCCTCGATACTTGGGTATAGGTAGATAACATTACTTGGATTCCATTTATAACAATAGAGATATTTGTAAATTTGTGTTATGACATCTAAATTTGTATGAATTTAAAGTTGTTTGGAAATTACATCACACCCTTCACTAGGCTTGATGACTACCATTATCGTTTTTTAGGGCACTTTTGAAAGCATCCATGGGTTTATCATATAAGGAATTATCAATGAATGTAAGATCACTAAGTCGTAGGCCAACTGACTCCCATTCAAAACTAAATAAGAAAGATTTACTAGGTGATTGATAACTCTTTATGTTCTTAGCCATTCCCCTATTGTTATGCTTATGTTGAACACTTCGAGAAGTTCTATGAAATTTACTATCCATTCCAATAGCAAAAGAGCTTTCTCTTTCTCCAAAGGAGAGGATACTGTAGGTAATTCGGTTATGATCCTATACCTCTGCATTGGTATATTCTATGTGTTTCTTCCATTTCCTTTGAAATTGAAAAAATTATACTAGCATAAACTAGGCCTAATTATATATATATAATTTTTGATATTTTTGAGGTAGTTAGGAGGGGCACGGTCGAAGATCCATTATTTTTCAAAATGTATTTTTTTTTACTAGAAAAATCATAAAAAAAATACTCGCTAAAAAATCTAAAAAAACATCTAGCACAAACTAGATGCTCCTTGCTATCTTTCTACTAAAGGGTTTTCAAAAATACTAAATAGTGCTCAAAAAATGGTGGGGGGCACAAAAGTCACTCTATTATGTTTTTTTAACAAAAATAGGAGCACCTGTTGATATTTTAGTTATTTTACCTACTTAAACTTATCCGTTTTCAATAAAATGTAGTAGCTTAGAAACTAGACTCAAAATAATATGATTCATGTCTGTACAACATCTTTCAATTTTGAGTGTAACTGTTTCAAAAAACTTGTACAAGTTGAAGTTTTTTATTTTTTAGAAAAATGCATCCACTTAAGACCCCCTTTTGGCCCCCCAACTTGGTGCACTTACCCATAACAATCATTTCCTATTTAAAAAACTATGCGGTCAAGTTCCACAGGCCGAAAATGACTCATTATTAGAAGAATAATTTATTCTTTTATTGTAAATAAAATTTTTACTTCTTTTTTAAATTGAAGATAGGTTTTAGAGAGACTTTTAACTCTTCTCTGTTATATTCAAAATTTATGGGTATAAAATAATGTCACATTTTATATATTTTGTATGTTTGATATGGGTTTTAATAATATCACTTGAATATTTCCATCGTAAGACTTACATAATTGTTATCCTCTATAGTTATAAAAGGATGCATCTAAAAATGACCATTTCATGCATGTTTTAGAGTCTCAACATGATCACATTCCCTTGCAAAAAATGTATATGATTCTAAGAAGTCCACTTTTAATCCTTCTTGTTAAGATGGGGAGTTAACTATTTTGTTATTACAAAAGTATAGTGTGGGGTTACCACCTAGGCAACATTACTTATTTTATGAGTTGGGTGTCATAGTTTCACAAGCCCAGATGAATGGGTGAGCTGACATTTTGAGTTGGGTGAGTGAGTTGACATTTCAAGCCAGGTGGGTGAGCTGATGTATTGAGTTGACGGTCAAACTGGTAATTTAGATAGCTTGTTGAGCTGGCCTATTGAGTTGGTCATTTAAGATGGCTGGTCTAGCTTGTTAGTGGAGCTGCCTGGATGAGATGGGTGGGTGATATAACCTATCGAGCTAAGCGGGTGAGGTTGACTAACCGAGCTAGGTGGGTGATTTGACTTCTTGAGATGGTCTAGGTGGATGACCTATCGAGTTGGGTAGGTGAGTTGATCTATTGAGATGGGATGGTTAGTTGACCTGCTGAGGTGGGCGGGCAAGCTCATCTACTAAGATAAACAATGTTGAACTTAATTTTTTCAATCTATTAATTAAAATGATTAAGTTCAATGCTGTATTTAATGAGAAAATGTTCGTTCTCATAATTGGAATCATGAAAAAAGGACAAAGATAAAATCTAGCTTGTTTTATAATTGACAATTTCCCATAGTCACAACCTTCATAGAGTTATTGAAAAGAATAAGTTCAATATTTCTTGTATTGCAATGATTAAAATTGGCATATGCCCATTATTATACAAAAAACTATTTTATCTTCCATTGAATGGTTAGGTATCCATTCCTATAGAGGTATTAAAATGTTTAAGTTCAATATTTATTGTATTATAATGTTTAGAAGGAGCCTTGTCCCATTTACATATAAACAAAAATTTACTTCTTGTATTGAATGAGTAGATTCCCATTGACATATATGAATCATATATGAAGAATATAGATAAAATTTAATTTATTTTAGAATGGGTAGTTTCCCTTAATGAAATAGGTATCATATAAGAAAAGTAGATCAAAGTTATTTTGTTTTTGAATGGGAGATTCCCCATAATCTTAACCTTCATAGGTATTAAAATGATTATGTTTAATATTGTATTGAATAATAACTTCCCAATACCATATAGGAATCATAAAATAATAAAATCTAATTCATTTTATAATGAAAAGTTTTTCACTCTCACAACCTTCATATATTTTTTAAATTGATTAAATTAAATATTTCTTGTATTAGATCAACAATTCCTTTTCACTCTTATATCCTATTACTTTTACCATAGTAATGATCAAGTTCATTATTTATTGTATTGCAATGATAAGAATGGGCATACACCCATTCTCATACAAACAAACATTTTTATCTTGAATGGATAGATGCCCAATCTCTTATAGGAATCATACAAGAATAATTAAGGTTGAATTTATAAGATGCGAAATTAATAAATAGAGGTTAAATCTAAGTTAATTATAAACTTGATTGCTAACCGTGTCATCCAAATATATTCATCATATTAACATAGAATATATTACTTTTACAAGAATTCCTCATACTTCAGATATTCCCTAACTATGAGAATGGAAATCTATCCATTTTAAACATTCTCATAAAAGGATGAAATTGCCATTCATTCTTTATGTTTCACGTAGGAGAATTTTTCTTTCTTTCTATATTGAGTTTATGAGAATGGGCATATGCCCATTCTCATCACAATGATAAAAATATTTTTTTATAGGAGAAATTACATATGCCCATTCTCATCACAATAATAAAACTTTGTTTTTATGACAATGGGAATATACCTATCCTAACCATTCTACCTCATTGAAACAATGTTGAAATTAATCATTTTAATATCACTATAAAGGATGGGGGAATGGGAAACTGTTCATTCTAAAACAAATTAAATATTACATCTATTGTTCTTCTATGATTTTTATATGAGAATGGGAATACCGCCATTCAATACAAGATAAAAATTTAAATATGTGGAGAAGGTGCAGAACGTAATAAACATTTAAATATATTCATAAATCTTATATCTAATCATAATAGTAATGCAAATAATAATATTCATAACATTTAGGACATGCCAAAAATAATATGATACTATTAAAATTTGAATTTTTTTTACTAATTACACATGATTGCATATCTCCCTCTCTCGAGTATAAATTAGTATCAATTAATTTTGTTGATTCTCTGTAAGAGGTTTTTTGTTGATTCTTTGCACTTCCATGGAGATCCATCCGCTACTAGGGCTCTTTATTCAGGGTGAATCAAGAGAGATGGCCTTCTATGGCCCTATATCCTCTACCAAGATTCAAAAAATATTCTAGATTGATTCTGAATCGGTGGAGAAATCCATATAATTTATTCTTTGGGAGGATTATATGCAAGGATATGGTTGAGCTTTCATAAATAATAAGGTCACTTCCTTTTTCATCACCCACTTGCTTCTCCTTGGAGGATTCAAGCATGAGGCCCTACAAATTGCTCAAAATTTTATTCAACCTAGACACACAGTTGGTCTTGCGGAAGTGGTGGAAATTTTCAGTTTTCCCACAACACTTTCAAATCTTACTATGGTAGTTGATGGGGATTTGGATGCTCAAGGCTATGTTGAAGAATTATAAAGGAGGTATCAGACTCTTTTTTTCAGTTCATCAAAAATTTGGTTTGAGTACCTACGCAAACCCCCTAGACTTGCAACCTTTATCTTCCCCAATTCACCCAAAGCCATCTCAAATTGAAAAAATTGAGTAAGGTCACGCTCACATAGCACCTTAGACTTAGAATCTTTATCCTTCCCAATTGGACCTGTTCTAGCTCCAATTCTCAAACTCAAGAGGGGCGGGATGGCTTCATATACTTCTCTACTAAGTGCTGCATAAGATAGCTCTAAAGAATGTCACAATAGTTTCAGAATAAAGGTTCCTATTCCAACTGAATCCCAGGAGGTCAAAATGAACGGTGAAGTTTCCGAATTATTAGAATAATAATGATCCTGTATATCTTAGTTATATAGTCTATTTTTTTGGTTTTTTTTTTAATTCATTTTTTCATTGCATCCATGTTTAAAATTCTTTCCTTCTTTTGGAATTCCATTCTTCTCGATATTGCATACAATTTTTTGCAAGAGAGGGGACCCAAGAAGTCCCTAGTTCAAAGCTCTAGTCAAAAGTGTTTATCCATAAAAAAAAGTCAAACATGGCTATGATATTTTTTGAAAATTTAAATTTTATTTTAAGTGCAATAATTAAACCTAAAACATGTCTACGATATTGTTTAATATTTAGATTTGTTTTTGTCCATGGCATAGCAAGACCATTAATTTACAAATAAATTGCTTACCATATTTTATTAATTGAAGGTACTTGTTTGTGAAACATGTCTTTGAGCACCAGTTGGAGGGAAATTGGAAAAATTAATGGCAATTAATTCTTTCATTGCATGGTAGAGAGAATGATGATGGTTATTATTTTCGATGATGGTAGAGATCTTGGGAATTGCAAGGTTAACTGCGGTAAAAAAATATATCTCTTTCTTGTTCATCCTTTTCACTTTATTTTTCATCCAGTTTCCACTTTTTTTGTTTATCTTTCCACTTTGGGTGACCCATATCTCATTGGACCATTTCGTTCGGTGAAGTAGAAGATTTGAATAATATTTCTGAGATATTTTTTGTTCTCTCCACTAAATTTTTGTTGACCCTTTAAGTTTCCTCTTTGGGCTCCCTCTATTTCATAAGACCGTTTCGGCTTGTGCAACACAATATTTGAAGAAAATTTCAGGCATGAATTATTATAAATCTTCTTTTTTGAACTATTATGAGATAAAGAAGGGACAGATGCCCATTTTCATATAGGAATCATGAATCTTTATGATATATCTATATATATATATAATTTTATTTTTTTTAGAATGCGAAGTTTCCCATTGACATATAAGAATCATATAAAAAAATAGATCAAGTTTACTTTTTTTTAATGGGAAGTTCGTCATAATCACAACTTTCATAGGTATTTAAATGATTATGTCATATATTCTATTAAATGAAAAACTTTCAAAACCCATATATGAAACATAAAATAAGAATATAGATAAAATCTAATTCATTTTAAAATGGAAAGTTTCCCATTCTCATAGCCTTCATATAGTTTTTAAATTGATTAAGTTAAAGGATGTGAGAATGAGAAGATTATAAAAGGAATGATAGCTAGATCATACCAAGCCAAGAACACAAATGCTAATCAAACACCACGATTAATAAGATAAAAGTAATTTGACAAAATAACTTTAAATAAACCTTTGCAAACAAATAAGAAACAAAATAATATATTATTATGGAACTCAATGAAATACAATGAGAATGGGCCTTACTTATATAGGCAAGGAATAAAAATCTAAGAACCAGTTAAGGTCAGAGGTCAAGCCATAAATCATGGAAAAAACTAGTCATCAAAGAACTAGTCAAGTCCATAGATTTATGAGAGAACTAAACATCAAGGACCTAGTCAATACCATAGATCAAGGAAAGAACTATACCTAACAACTAGATAATATCTCCTACTATCTAAATAAATAAAAAGAA
Source organism: Taxus chinensis (assembly GCA_019776745.2). Lineage (NCBI taxonomy): Eukaryota > Viridiplantae > Streptophyta > Pinopsida > Cupressales > Taxaceae > Taxus > Taxus chinensis. The sequence goes on along the minus strand of CM034149.1, from coordinate 195,527,357 downwards.
ATATCCACACACATAAGTGGGTGAGGATAAATACAATAAAGGTAAATAATGTACCTAGGTGAACATGAGCTAAGGTAAATACCTACTCTAACACCCCCCTCAAGTGAAGCTAGGGGCCAAAATAGAAGTGGCATGTCCACAGTATGAGTCCCGGTAACTAGGCCTAATGAGGTACTCATGTATAATATATCCATGAAGAAATATCAAACCAAAAGAAGGAAAGAATCCTACTAGAAGGAAAGAGAAAGAAGAAGAAGAAGGAAGATGTTCTCACGAACACCCCCAAGAACAACTTCCGAAACCCCAAGCATTCCATGTAACTCAAGGTAGCGAGGTGATAAAAAAGGCTTTGTAAAGATGTCTGCAACCTGCTACTGAATCAGAATGTACTCCAAGCAAAGAAATCCATCCTGAATGTGCTAACGAATGAAATGGATGTGTATCTCAATATGCTTGGTCTGTTGGTGCTCAACTAGGTTGCGAGAAATATGAATTGCACTTTGGTTATCACACCAAAGTACAGACGGTGAATCTTGTGGGAATCCAAACTCTGTCAATAACTGGCAAAGCCAAAGAATCTACTGACTCACTGTAACTACTGCCATGTACTCTACCTCTAAAGATGAAAGTGCAATAGCTTGTTGCTTTTTGCACGCCCAAAAAAATGGAGAAGAAAAAGATAGAAAAGATAGCCAGAAGTGGAAGGCCTGTCATCAATAAAACCTACCCAATATGAATCTGTATACCCAACCAACTAAGTAGAGCCCCTAGTGTAGTGTAGGCCAAAGTGGGAAGTACCATGCAAATAGCGCAAAATCCTTTTAGCAGCCTGCTAGTGACTACTATGAGGAGAATGTGCAAACCAAGATACAAGACCTACTACAGATGAAATATCATGGTGAGTATAAGTCAAGTACATGAGACTCCCAACCAACTACCTATACAACGTAGGATCACAAAGTGGTGTGGTAGATGTGGATGTAAGCGTAACTCCAGAATGAAAGGGAGATGGACTTGGCTTGCAATCAGCCATATCAAAGTGCCTAAGAAGATCATGGGTGTATTTTTGTTTGATTCATATGAATCCCTGAATTTATCTGAGAAATCTACAAACTAAGGAAATAATGCAATAACCCAAGATCTAGCATGTCAAACTATGTAGAAAGAGCCCTCTAAATACTTTGAATGTGGGAAGAAGAGATATCAGTAAGTAACAGATCATCAACATATAAGACAAGTATCATAATATCCTCACGAACATGCTAGAGATATACTGTATGATCAAGAGTGGCAACGAACAAAACCAGTAGATAGAAGAAAATAATCCATCTTCTCATACCAATCCCGAGGGGCTTGTTTGAGACCATAGAGAGACCATTCGGAGCCAAAAAACAAAAGAATAATTCTGAACAAATCCAGCCAGCTACTCCATATATATTTCCTCTTAGTAGATATCCATGCAAGAAGGAACTCTTCACATCCATCTGGTATACGGACCACCCCTGTGATGCAGCAGATAACAAGTACAAGGTGTACAAAATCCATCTTGGCAACAGGATGCAAAATTCTTATAGTAATCAATACCTTCAACTTGTGACAAAAACCTTTGCAACAAGATGAGCCTTATACTTGTCAATGGACCCATCAACTACGTATTTGGTTCGGTATACCCACTTACACCTAACGATTTTTCTTCCTTTAGGAATAGATACCAAATCCCAAGTATGATTCTTCATCAAAGAAGAATACTTAGTTGTCATTGCATCATCCCACTCCTGTATCCCATGAGCCTTTGAAAAAGACCGTGGATCCTTAGAAACTGCCTCACACAAAAGTTTATAACCTATAGAATGTGTGTAATGATGCCTAGTGGTGGAAGATCCTCTATGAAAGGTGTTGCCTAAGAAACTGTAGTACGATCCCACTTAGGCATAGTGATAACATTAGTGGGAATAAGATCCTCAATGGAATCTATAACCTCCTAATCAATCTCCTCAAAGAAAGGATCCTCAAGATGAGATGATGAAGAATAAGGAATGGAAGAAGATGAAGAATCATGAGGAGTAAAACGCTCATCAAACTGAACATGTGTTCGAAAAATAACATCATGTGTATCAGGATCTAAAAGATGATAAGCTCTCATGTCCTCACAATACCCTACAAAGATCAAGGGTTTACTCTTCTTATCCAATGCTTTCCTTTTCTTCTTTGGCACAAAGGCCGAAGCATGGCTCCCAAAGACTCAAAAAAATGAGACATCTGGCTTAGTGTTGGACCAAGCTTCCTCTGGAGTCAAATGCTCAAGTGCTCTATGTGGTGTGTGATTCTGAATATAGTTAACACAATTAACTGCTTCTACCCAATAGATAAGAGGTATACTTCTAGAATGCATCATATAGTTAGCCATTTCCTTCAAAGTTCTATTCTTCCTTTCTACTAAGCCATTATGTTGTGGAGTATGAGGAACAAAATGTTGGTGAATAATGCCTTGAGTTGCCAAAAAGTCAAAAAACTCATTGCTGAAGTACTCCACCTCATTAAAGTAAATCTGTAGTGATGTTAGGAACATATAGTGCATCTTGGATATTGCCACCATCTAGTTGTATATCACCATTTCCCTCAACAGTAAGAAAGGAAGAATCTCTAACCTCAATTTTGGAAGTAGAACTCAAACCTAGAGAAACAAAAGACTCCTTGGAAGAAGTCATGTGATGAGAAGCACCAGAATCTATAACCCAATTGTCTGCAAGTGGTGACTGAGATATTCCAACAACATTAAGTGCTTTTCCATGCTTATTAGAAGGAGGTGGAGTGGAGATAGAAATTTTTTGTTTCTTGAATGCATCCTCTAAGGCTTGCATTCGCTTATAACACCTATATTCTTCATGATTACTACCCCAATAAAAGAGCATGAACGGCTAGACTTATTCTTGGATTTAGAAGAATCCTTGGGTTTTGAGTTGTTTTCTTTGGGTTTAGGAGCATTTTGAGATGGAGAAGGTGTGGATTTGGTTTACTGTTTAGTTTTTCCTTGCCCTTAGGATTAGATGCAACTAATGCCTTTTGAGAGGTAGAAGACTCAAGTTGAGACAATTTGGATTCTTCCCTAGTAAGTCTTTCACAAACTGTTTCTAAGTTAGGCATTTTTAATGTGTCACCTAAGTCATCCATGCTAGAGAAAAAGGTAGAAGTAAAAATTTTAAATGGTCATCTCAACTTGGGTAGAATCAAGTAAACAAACTCTTCATCTTTCATATCTCTTCCACTCCCCTTCAACTATGTCAACAAATTCTTGAATTTGGTAAGATAGTCTATAATTGTTGGAAAGTCTTCAGGATTAAGAGAGGTGATCTCAATGTCAAGTTTCATGGCTCTCATATGATCCACCTTACAAAATAAAGCCTCCAATTTCTCCCATATTTTTAAAGGAGATACACACTTTTCCAAATGAAACAAAAGACTGTCACTTACATAAGTTCCTATCAAACCCATACACTCATCAAATTTACACTGGTACTGAAATTTCTCATATTCTCTAGTGAAAACTAGTTGTTCTGAAGAAGTTAAAGCCCATAATACTTTCCACTTAATTATTGTTTCCATTCTTGGTTTCCATGTGTGGTAATTATGTGTTGTTAATGACTCAACACGATCTAATGCAGAAGTAGATTCCATCCTAAAAAATCACCAAAATAAATGTAAGAACCAAGCAATACAACAAGACCCCCAAGCCATGCAACAAGACCCCCTAGGTTTTGACACTTTATAATGAGTGTGTGTTATAATATGGCACTTTATAATTATAGTGATATTCACAAAATAAATATTTCCAATGGAAAGAGCACGAAAAACAAGAACTTTTACAAAAAAAGGTACTCAAAACTGAGTTACTGATCAAAAGTTACAAGTTTTTCAATATTATTCTCTGCTATTTATTTTAGTTGCCACTAAAAAAAATAAAATGCTCTTGCCTTCACCACACAAATAAAATAAAAGGGGGTTGGAGTTAAGCACCTGCTATTAGGAATCACAAGCTTTAAACCCTCATATGACCATACCATATGACCAGGGGCTAAGAATTTCAATGGGTACCGCATCCATTGGAGGCCTCTTTTTTTCATAAAAATGCACATAACAACAAAATATGAGAAAATCCTGAATATATGAATATATTAAAACTTATTTACAAAATAAAACTTATAGACGGATGTCAATAACAATCTCCTGCTCTAATACCATAAAGGAACAATAGCCAGATCGTACCAAGCCAAGAACAAAGATGCTAATCAAACACCACGATTAATAAGAGGTAAGTAATTCGACAGAATAACTTTACATAAACCTTTGCAAACAAATAAGCAACAATATCATATATTATTATGGAACCTAATGAAATACAATGAGAATGGGCCTTGCTTATATAGACAAGGAATAACAATCTAAGAACTAGTCAAGGTCTTAGATCAAGCCATAAATCATGGAAATAACTAGTCATCAAAGAACTAGTCAAGTCTACAGATTTATGAGAGAACTAGACATCAAGTCCTCGATCTAGTCAATACCATAGATCTAAGAAAGAACTAGTCAATACCATAGATCAATGAAAGAACTATACCTAACAACTAGATAATATCTCCTACTATCTAAATAAATAAAAAGAAATATCCACACACATAAGTGGGTGAGGATAAATACAATAAAGGTAAATAATGTACCTATGTGAACATAAGCTAAGGTAAATACCTACTCTAACAAATTATTTATCAAGCAAATTTAAACTTAATCATTAAGTTAGATCATCTATATATGTAAATTAAAAGTTGTACCTAATTATTATAGATGTAAGAAAGCTAAAACATGGCTATAATATTGTTTAAAATATATAATTGTTCTTCACCATTACATAAGTATACCACTATTCAAATATATTGTTTATCACCATTCCCATTATCATTGTCATTTATTTTTGTGCACACATTCAAACCTTATACAATTTTCAACTATGATATAAGTATGTCCTTCAAAGAAATATTAAACTTAAAAACAATACAAGTTATATTGAAATTAAATTTTTTTCCCATTCACATAACCTTTGTAGACATATTAAAATGATATAGTTTATTATTGCTGTTACAAACAAAATCCCCTTTGAATACATGAAAAAAATGTTTGTTTGATTGAGAGTTGGCATATACCCATTTTAAACATTCTAATACAAGCAATATAATTTGAAATTAATACAATACACTACTTGGCATAGAGGTGATATTATTTTTCAGTGTATTTTAAATGCAAATAACCTAAAACATGGCTACGAAAAATGTTTAAAAATGTATATTTGTTTCTGATAATGACAAAGCGAGACTTACATACAAATATTTGTTTTAAAACACGTATTTGAACACTTGTTAGAGTGAAATTGAAGATATTAATGGAATTTAATTGACGTCACTACGTGGCACAGTGGAGATATTCTCACATAGGAATCATAGCATAATAATAGAGAAAAATTATTTCACAGTTTTAGAATGTAGTAAATTCTATATCTATACTTCTGTGATCCCTATATAAGAATGGTCATATGCCCATTGTATATTCCCATTCTCACATAGGAATCATAGCAGAATAATAGAAAATTAAATTTCATCTATATTATTGAATTAAATCATTTTGAGATCTATATAAAGGCTGCAATAATGGGGAATTTTCCATTCCCAAAACAAATTAAATTTTATCTCGATTAATTACGATGATGGTGTATGAGTTTTTTAATGTAAAATATGGAATGTGAAATGATTTTATTTAATGTTGATGTTTGAATAATTATCAGGCACTACTATTACCTTGTTTCATATATTGATTATTGTGATGTCTAATGACCTTTGTTTCTTGCTAATAAGATTTCTAGTTGTCTATATCATTATAAAATTAGTTAGAAAAAGTTTTTTTCCAATAGATATTGCATTATTACCTTGTTTATTGATAACATGTACTATGTAGATATAAATGATAGTTAATCATTTTCTAATCTTCATTTTATAATAATTCAACATGGTTACGAGTTGAAAATTCATGCCAGTTCTTTGAACTAACATGCATACAATTTATTATTTTTATCTGGTATATAGGAGTCAGAGTAATCATTACGAAGTGACACGTTGCATTTGATACACCTACAAAGGCCAAGATTGGCTAAGTGCCCACTCTAAACAAAGCAAACGTTATTTGCATCTTGTTCACATATCTCCATAAAAAATAATGGAATTTATATTATTATTGAAATTAAAAATAATAGGCATATGCCCGTTCTTCATATACTAACATTATCTCTATAATTTTTTTATTATATTTTCATTTATCTCTAGTATGAACAATAATTGACATTTTTTTAATGATTCCCTTATGAGAATAGGAAAATTCCCATTCTAAAATAAATATTAAAGATAATATGCATAAGCCCATTCTACTTATTTTAATCTTAGCGATATTGTTTGCATTTTTCCATTTAATAAAAAATTAAACAAGAATTTTTGTTTGCATTAGAATCAACACATGTCCATTCTAAATTATGTAATACAATCAATACCGATGTTATGAGATTACTTCTATTATTCCTATTTAAAAATATTTAAAAATTTAATAACCGTGAGACATTTTAATCCATACTCATCTTATTTTTCTTCTATTATTCCTATCTACCTAAGCAATTCTTCTTTGATTCCTGAATAAGAAGGGGCATCTTTCCATTCAAAACAAGACAATGCAAAAAATCTCAACCAATTTCATTACTTTATACAAGTTGTGAGGATGAATGCCCATTCTAAAACAAAGTAAATTTGATTATTCCTATCATAAAAGGCATATTCCCATTCTAAAATTTATAATATAGGTAATATTTATTTTTTCGAGAATGGGCATGTGCACAATCATGATTGAAACATATTTGTTTTATGAGAATGGGCATGTTCCCATTTGAAACATTCTCATATAATCAATTTTGATTCTATGAGAGTGGGCAGGCACACATTCGTCAATACTTAGTCATTTGAATACCTATTTAAAATTTGTGAGAATATCTAATCCATATTCTTCTTTTATGATTTCTATCTTCCCCAAGAACTCTTTTTTTATTCCTTTATGAGAATAGACATCTGCCCATTTGATACAATATAATGTAAACATGGTCAATCAATTTTTTACTTATTTAAAAGCTATGAAAATTTATAAATCATACTCTTGTTTTATAATTGCTATCTACCCAAGAACTTCTTTTATGAATCTTATATGATAATAAGCAGATTAAAAATGTAATTCACATTCAAAACAAGACAAAAAAAGTTTTTTTTGCATGAGAACGGGCATATTCCCATTCTAAACATTGTAATACAAGTAATACTGATTTTATGAGATTACCTATATTATTCCTATTTATATCTATTTAAAAACTTTGAGATTGTTTTATCCATACTCTTATTATTTTTCGTATATTCTTCCAAAATGAGAAGGGGTATCTACCCATTCAATACAAGACAATGCCGAAAAGCTCCATCAATTTCATAACTCTTTAATAATATGTGAGAATGGGTGCCCATTTTCAAACAAAGTAAATTTGATTATTCCTATCATAAAGGGAATATGCTCATTCTAAACTTTATAATACAAGTAATATTTATTTTTTTGAGAATGGACATGTGCACAGTCATGATTGAAACATATTTGTTTTATGAGAATGGGCATGTGCCCATTCTAAACATTCTCATACATTTTTTTTTTTTCTATGAGAGTGGGCATGTGCACACTCGTTAATACTTACTCAATGCTTAGTCATTTGAATACCTATTTAAAAGTTGTGAGCGTATCTAATCCATACTCTTCTTTTATGATTTTTATCTTCCTTAAAACTATTTTTTTATTCCTATATGAGATCAGGCTGATACAAGATAATGTAAACATGGTCAATAAATTTTATAGCTATTTAATAGTGGTGATAATTTGTAAATCGTACTCTTCTTTTATGATTCCTATATGCCCAAGAAAGTCTTTTATGAATCCTATATGAGAATAGGTAGATTAAAAATTCAATGCCTATTCAAAACAAGATGAAACAATTTTTTTTGCATGAGGATGGGAATATGCCCATTCTAAACATTGTAATACAAGTAGTACTGATTTTATGAGATTGCCTATATTATTCCTATTTATATCTATTTAAAAACTATGAGAGTGTATTATCTATACTCTTCTTATTTTTCTTCTATGATTCCTAAATGAGAAGGGGTGTTTGTCCATTCAATACAAGATAATTCTGAAAAGATCCATCAATTTCATAACTCTTTTAACAAGATTTGAGAATGGGTGCCCATTCTAAAACAAAGTAAATTTGATTATTCCTCTCATAAAGGGCATATGCACATTCTAAACTTTATAATACAAGTAATATATATATTTGAGAATGGGCATGTGCCCATTCTAAACATTTGCATACAAAACAATTTTTATTCTATGAGAGTGGGCATGTGCACACTCGTCAATACTTAGTCATTTGAATACCTATTTACAAGTTGTGAGCATATTTAATCCATACTCTTCTTTTATGATTCCTATCTGCCCAAGCAAGTCTTTTATGATTCCTATATGAGAATAGGAATTTATCCATTCAATACAAGACAATATAAAAATTTCAATCAATTTTTTAACTTTATATAAGTCGTGAGAATGGGTGCCCATTCTAAAGACAATAAATACAAGTGTCTAATTAGGTATGATAATATTCTACTATATATTTTTCATTATTCAAATATATAATCAAAACATAAAATGGGTCAAATCAATTCAAATATCTTTTAAAAATATTTATGATAAAATTAGAATATTAGCATATTAAAGCATTTAAGCATTAAAAGATGTTGATTTATTGTTATAGGATAAATTCAAATTTTTTATAACTTTATACAAGCCGTGAGAATGGATGATCATTCTAAAACACAATAAATATGTAAACAGGACAAAGTATTTAATCACTATTCTAAAAAAAAATAAAAAATTAATAATTTCATTATTAAAAAAAAAATTCGGTAAATGTGAACATTTTAAAAACAATACATGTGTCTAAATTGGTATAACAATAAATTATACTATATATTTTTCATTTTTTAAATTTCTATTTAAAATCAATTCAAAAATTCTAAGCATATTAAAGCGTATTAAAACATTTAAGCATTACAATTGGATAATAGCATATTAAAGCATTTAAATATGTACCCTTTTGTGGTTAAGTATTTATGATATACTCAGTATATTAAAGAAATTTAAACATTATAGGTTGGTGATTTATTACGGTAGGATAGATTCAAATTTCGAGACTAAGGATATTAGGATATTAAAGACATTTAATCATTAAAGGGTGGTGATTTATTATGGTACGATAAATTTAAAATTTAAAATTCAAGTATTTCACGCTTTATTTTATAAAAATATTGAATTTAAATGGCTCGTGTTTTGATTGCTTGTTCTCTTAAGACCAAGCTTTTATTATTTTCTCTCTTACGGCGGAGTTTTCTCATTCATATATTTTGTAAGAGAAAGATGAAGGTATGTGACAAGATTTGGGCTGATTGGGTAAATAGATTATTGAAAAAGAAATTTGTTGTAGAGGTGATAAAACTTATTAGGGAGGTCATGAAAAAAGACATAGAGAGAGAGACAAGCATTGTTGAGTCCATCTAATCATTTTTTTGCACCATAAACATGCACACATTTTAGACCTTATGACATTAAAAAAGGAATGAAACAATTTTGATTAGTATATTTAGTAGTTGTTACATTTAGGAATGTAAAAAAAATGATTTCTATATTTGTTTGTTGTTACGTTTATGCAAGGAAAAAAATCGATATAGTTTTTAGACATCAACATAAATGAGATATATGTAAAAATGGTTCAAATAGTTGATTGTGAATTAAAATATCTTTGTTAGTATACATTTTTTATGCTTAGAAGTAAAATTGAAAAAAATGAGATATAAAAACCTTGAATAGCCTTCTCTGCCATTTTTGTATTCCATTTAAGAAATATTCAATAGTCTCCCTTGTTAAATCATTATATCTTCATATCTTTCCTACTATCGACAGCTATATCTTCTTATTTCTTCTACCAAATCTTTGTATCTTCGTATTTTTCTAGCCACATCTATGTTCTTCATCTTTCCCCAACTAAATATCTGAATGAAAAATATCTGTCGCAATAGAGCAAAAACCAAAACCTAATTCATTCAAAATCAATATTTTTATAATGAACTTGGCCAAAATGAATTGCCTCATAAAAAACGAAAATTCAAATTTTGAATGAAACTTGACATATTAAATGACAATTATGATTTGCCTCCAAAAAATTAAACTGTATATATTTTTTGAAGTGCCAAAAATTCGAAATTTGAATCAAACCTACCATAATAAATGACCAGTACAATTTCCTCCCTATAATAAAGCACCAAAAATTTTAAATTTGAAACAATAGAAATCAAAGTGTTTCTACTAAAGATGTGATATTAGTAATTAACACATCATGAATAACATTGATTAGTAATAGAAATCACTAAGATTATATAATATTACAATTAATTAATATTAACTACAAGAGTAATATTATAATTAACAAGAACTAATATTACTAATAAACTCCAATTATTATATTAAAAAGTGGCATCTAATTATACTATCAAACGAATAAAAAATAATTTCAAAATAATTAAATAATATTATAAAAATATAATTAAAATTTATAAACGTAATTAACAACTTAATCGCTATTATTTATAATGATTAGTTAATTGTAGTATATTTTTAAAATAATTTTATAAAGTTATTAAAAAAAAGTAAAACTTTATAAAACTAATTAACGACATAAACTCTATTAATATTTAAAATGCTTCTTTACTTATAATCCTTCATAAATTATAATGCTTAGAATGGGCCCATAAAAACATTTAAACTTTAATCATCAAAAAATTAGAAATCACACAATATGTATTTAACATATCATATTAGGAATAATCAAAATTAATTAATTAACAACATTAATTAATAATACTAATAACTAAATACAAAAAATAATCTTGTATCATTTAATAATACCTAAAATTTCAAATATTATTTTATATTACGAAAAATAAAATGATTGTTGTATGTGAATGGGTTTGAACCCGTTTTAGTACCTCTATAAAGGAAGTTAGAATGTGTTTTCGCTATTCTTCGATTATGATTCCTATATCAGAATAGGCATATGAAAATTCTAAAAATATATCATTAAAATCTACCCTAAGGCAGTGAGATTGAACAACATACCTTATTCTATCATTCGTATATGTTGTTTGCTGTGAGAATGAAGTAAATTCTATTCTGAGAAAAAAAATTATGTTGTATTTAAGATAAGATGAGAAAAATTTATTTTTGTATGAGACAATTGGAAACTTGCCATTCTTAAACAAACAACGAGTTAGATATGATTACTATAGAAGGGCTAAAATGACAAGAACTTTCTTATATTACTCACACTATAATATAGATGCGAAAATGATAAAAAATTATATAACTTATAAATAATGAGATGGTACCTTGGAAGAACATTTAGAGAAATAAAATTTTATTCCTTTTGAGAAAAAAATTATTAATGGCTGAAAAAGTGAATAACAAGAACAATGAAAATGAGGAAATATACATAGACAGAAGGGGCATATGTCCATTCTCATATAAGAATCATAAAATAAAAATACACATAGATGGAATGGACATATGTTCATTCTCATACAAACAAACATTTTTATCTTGTATTGAATGGGCATATGCCAATTTTCATATAAGAATAATAGAAGAGAAATACAGGTAATATTTAATTTTTTTAGAATTGATAGTTGCCCAATCCCATATCTTTTATAGTGATATAAAAATAAATAAGTTCAATAATGCTTCAACAAGGTAGAATGGTTAGAATAGGAATATGCCCACTCTCATACAAACAAAAAGTTTTATGATTGTGATGAGAATGGGCATATGCCATTTCTCATATAAACAAAGGTATTTATCATTGTGATGAGAATGAACATATGCCCATTCTCATAAAATCAATATAGAAAGAAAGAAATATTCTCCTACGTGAAACATAAAGAATGAATGACAATTACATCCTTCTATGAGAATGTTAAAAATGGATAGATGTTCATTCTCATAGTTAGGGAATATGGGAAGTATGAGAAATTCTTGCAAAAGTAATATATGTAATTACATCCTTTTACGAGAATGTTTAAAGTGAACAGATGTCCATTCTAATAATCAGGCACTATGGGAAGTATGATGAATTCTTTTAAAAGTAATAAATGTTATGTTAATATGATGAAGATATTTGGATGAAGCGGTTAGCAATCAAGTTTCTAATTAACTTCTATTTAACCTCTGTATATTTATTTCTCATCTTATAAATTCAACCTAAATTTTTATTCAATGATTCATATAAAAGATTGGGCATCTGACCATTCAAGATAAAAATGTTCGTTTACATGATAATGTGCGTATGCCCATTCTTATCATTGAAATACAAGCAATACTAAGCTTGATCATTACTATTAGAAAAGTAATATGATATAAGAGTGAAAAGGAATGGTCAATCTAATACAAGAAATATTCAACTTAATCAATTTAAAAACTATATGAAGTCTGTGAGAATATAAGAGTGAAAATGAATTAGATTTTATCTGTATTATTATTTTATGATTCCTATATGGGATTGGGAAGTTTTCATTTGACACAATATTGAACATAATCATTTTAATACATATGAGGGTTCTTCCTTCTCATTGGCTAATGTTAAAGAAGAGTCAATCAAGATTACTGATGGCAACTAATATGAACTATTAGTTCTTCTGTGGTATTTTTCGATAAATTAAATATGCATTTTGTAGTTTTCTCTCTTCGTGTTACCTTTTTTGTCACTGCTACTTTTTATCAATGAATGTAAAATTTCTTTTTATCCCTACAATTACTTATCTTAAGTTTCCATGTTCTGTAAAATTAGCTAAATTATTGATCTTGTTTTATTCCAATCACATGTACAATTATAAACACTGAACTAGAGTAGAGATAAAATAATTCAAATCACATAAGAAGAATATAGATAAAATTTAATATGATCATATTAACCGTGTGTGTGTGTGTGTGTGTGTGTGTGTGTGTGTGTGTGTGTGTGTGTGTATAAGAAGACAATTCACAAATTATTACAAAACATACAACACACATCTTCTAATTCTCTCTTATATAATTCTTATATGAGAATGTACATATGCCCATTCAAAATATCTATTCTTCTTGTATGATTCCTATGTATAGAGAGCATAAGGTTTGATCGCTCACAAGGGTATGTAGAGCATAATATGACCATTCTAAACATATATTATTCAGAATCTATTACTCCATAAAGGTTGTCAAAAAAAAAATTACACTATAATTCTTCTTCTAATATGTTCCTCGTTCCATAGCAATGGTCCTCCTTCCATGCAAAATGTGGGACAACCCAACAAAAATGTTTGTTTATTCGAGGATGGAAAATCCCCATATTTATAAATAGTCCAACACAACTGACCAAAAATATGGCCAAAAAATGTTAGAATGTCTAGATAACGAGATAATTCCTATACTCATTATTATTGCAAGATGTGAATGGGCGGAGAATAGAAATATGCCATTTATACAACATTAATAGAACTACATAATATGAGAATGGGCATCTACCCAAGGGAATGTTGTGCAGCCCTTTGCGGAGCCAAGATGCCCATTTCTAAAAAATAATAGAACTACATAAATCTTGATCCCCCTCAAGGGTATGTAGTGCAACACTTTTCCGAACCAGAAACTGGCTCTGCTAGGGTTAGTCCAACCAAAATGATACCATTGTATTCCATAAACAATGAAAAAATGTTTGAGCATCACTGAGAAAAATACGCATAAGAAAAACTATAAATAGGCATATGTCTACTCAAATTGGCATGACATGAAGATGAAATGTGTTGTCCCCCATTTTGCTATAAAAGGAAAACCAAGTGTTATTCTTCACATTGAGAAGAGTTGGAAATATTCATTTTTGTTTCTAAATAAATATCCTTCATATTCTTCATGAAAAGGAAGAGACCCCAAAAATGAAAGATTAAACAAAAATAAGAGATAGAGGATTGATTCCCCTTTAAGGTTATGCAGTACAGCACTAGGCTCCACATGGATAGTCCAACAAATATGATACAATTATTAACTCTTTAAAGGTTGTTCGAATGTTTTTACACCATAATTCTTCTTCTAGTATAGTCCTCCTCACATATAGATGGTCCTCCTTCCATGAAAAATGTAGGACAACCCCATAATAAATGTTTGCTTGTTCAAGGATGGAAAAATACCCATATATCTAAATAGTCCAACACAACTGAAAATATATGGCCAAAACAAAATGTTAGAAAGTATAGAGAATGAGCTAATGCCTATTCTCGTTATTACTCCTATATAAGAATGGGTGGGGAATGGGAGTATGCCATTTATAAAATAAATTAATAGAACTACATAATATAAGAATGGGCATCTGCCTAAGGGAATGCATTGCAACACTTTGCAGAGCCAAGATGCCCATTCTTAAAACAAAATAATAGAACTACGTAAGTCTTGATCCCCCTCGAGGGTAGGCAGTGTAGTACCTGACCAAGCCAGAAATTAGATCTGCCATTGTTAGTCCAACCAAAATGATACAATTGTATTCCAGGAAAAAGGAAAAAAAATGTTGGACATTTGTTTGTATGAGAGAATGGTCAACTTCCCATTCTTAAACAAAGACAAAGTAAATTTTATCTCTCCAATAGCATCATGTATTGTACAATTAGATATGATTACTATAGAAGCACTAAATGAAAATAAATTTCTTCTATTAATCCTATTATAATTGAATGGGCATATATGCCCATTCAATTCATATCAATTTATTGTTTTTTACATATAAGAAAATTTACATTGTATTCAAGATATGTTGAAAAAAATGATTAATTGTTTATATGAAAGAATAGGCAACTTTCCATTCTTAAATAAAGACAGAGTAAGTAAACTTTATCTCTCCACTAACATCTTGCATTAGAATGTTTTGGACATGAGCATATGCACATTCTAATATATGAATCACTGAGAAAAATAGGCGTAAGGTGAAATGTATATGGGATTTTTTCTATTAAGTAGTCAATGATATTGGCTAATGTGTGTAATTTTTAGGTCATGGTTGTTCCCTCTCTTCCTTCCATTTTTCTACGAAGTGACAAAAAAGAAATGGCCTTCTTCAATTCCATTTATCAGTCACGTCTCAAGGGGGTTTTTAGGATTGATTCGTCATTTGTCTGTGAATCCATTGAACATGCTCTAGGTGAGGCCTATTGTCATTTCTAAGAAAGAGCTCAGGTCAATTCAAAAACTACCTTATTTTTTGTTTCGAATCTATGCCCATTCAATTCATATCAATTTATTGTTTTTTACATATAAATACACCATTAGGGGTGATAAATTTACCAAATTATTCAAAAAATGTTATTGAACTACTTGAATTGTATATGACTATAGCTAATACAAATTCTCAACCAAGGATGCCAGATACATATGAATTCACTTATCAATGTTCTTATCTTTTTTTTCTTAGTAGAACATTGTGAGGTTTGGAATGCCATTTACTACCACTCACTGTAGAATTCATAATCGATGATTTTTGTAATCTTGTGAGTATTGTCTCATAAAATGATATTGTTGATATTTTGAATGTTATTGGGTGTAGTGCAATGAGTTGTGTCTGCATATTTATACTTCTAGTAGTACAAGCTAGCTTATTTGATACTGCTGTAAAAATATACATGAAAAAAGTTTTAAAAATAACAATAATATCATAAAGATGTTACATGATTTTGAATGCATAACATGCATTTCAAAGGATGTCAGTGATTTTTACCAAATATGGTCTTCATAAATCAACCACTATGGAGGTGGAATATGTGACCATTGATCTAGATTGGCAACATTCAGAGTCCTTGGATATTATCAACCCGAATGATATTGGAGATGCCATCCCTGAACATCCTTTCAAATGTGAGAGATCAGTGCATTTTTGGGAGCACATGATTGAGAGATGCAATAGTAATGTGTCCCCTGTATTAATAATATACAATGGGAAAAATTCATTAAAGTCAACACATAATAGAAAATTCTCCTCACTTATCTTTATGGTGGAGAATCACAAGTAGGAGATCATTATCCAACAATATTAGAAATGTCTAACTACGCCACCAGGTAAATAGCCTATACGATTTATTTTTCATTATAGTCATTATGTATAACTTAATTCTTAACAATGTTTACTTTGTTCTACTATTAAGATGCACATCCTTCATTTAATTTTATCCTAAGTTATTTTCATATGATAGAATATATGTAAACAAAACTTAGAAGTTTAATTATCAGAATAGAGTTAAAATTTCTCCATTCTCACAAATTTTTATAGATTTCTCCATTCTCACATCTTTTATAGATTTCCCCATTCCCACAGCGTTTAAAAATTTATTGAATTGTCAGTACATAAAATATGTATCACAAAAGAATAAAATAAAATTCACTTTTTTTAGAATGAGAACTAGTGAATAATCTCTAAGTATGGGCATACTCAGAGAGAATTAAATTTCTTTTAGAATGGGAAGTAGAGAAAGAATATGTAATTCACTTTATATATTTCTCCTTTTACATTTTAATACCTATCTACATTGGCAGCCCTTGCAAAAAGTCCATAACATGAATTATAAATTATTTCTCTACTTCACATTCTCACAACCTATTCTAAAAAGGTATAAATAAACACACACACACACACACACACACACACACACACACACACACACACAAAGTTGGATCTCTCTCAATGATAAATTGAATCATGGGTACAGTTAGAAACAATCATTCCTTTGAACTTTTTATATTAGAGTTAGAAATATTCTAAATTTTTTAACTAGGATTTATAATGGTTAAGTTTAATATTTCATATATTGAATGGGCATATCTCCATTATCATATATCAATCATATATTATTCCTCAATGATTCCTATAGAATAACATGCATCCGCACATTCGATACAATGATTGAAATTTATCATTTTAATACCTGTATAAATTATGTTACAAATCATGGGGAATGGCCCTTCCACCTTATAAGAAAGGAGAACTAATGAGTTAAAAGTATACTTTTTTTAATATTGTCAATTGTCCAGCTTGAATGGGAAATGAAACTAGATGATAATTTGAATCATGGGTTGAGAACTTAGAAAAAATAATTCATGTGAATGTTTTATATTAGAGTTAGAAATACTCTGAATTCTTAACCACTTCCTTTATAGAGGTTTTATAATGATTAAGTGAAATATTTCATGTATTGAATGGGCATATGTCCATTCTTATATATCAATCATATATTCTTCCTCAATGATTCCTAGAGAAGAACATGAATCCACACATTCAATATAATGATTGAACTTAATTATTTTTAATATGTATATAAAGTATGTTAGAAATAATGGGGAATGGCCCTTCTACATTATAAAAAAGGAGAAATAATGAGTTAAAAGTATATATATTTTTTAATATGGTCAGTTGTTGGGAAATGAGACTAGATGATAATTTGAATCATGGGTTGAGAACTTTGAAACAATAATTCACGTGAATGTTTTATATTAGAGTTAGAAATACTCTGAATTTTTAACCACTTCCTTTATAGAAGTTTTATAATGATTAAGTTCAATATTACATGCATTGAATGGGAATATGTCCATTCTCATATATCAATCATATATTCTTCCTCAATGATTCCTATAGAAGAATAGGCATGCACACATTCAATACAATGATTGAACTTAATAATTTTTAATACCTTTATAAAGTATATTAAAAATCATGGGGAATGGACCCTCTACCTTATTAAAAAGGATAATTATGTGATGTTTAATTCCTCTCGTCGATGGTATGTAGTGCAGCACTCAGATGTGCCAGGGATAGTTTGGCCAATATAAGACAATTATGAATAATTATCATAATGCAAAAATTGCAAGTTTTGAAGAGTGGAGACCTAGAGAAAAGTATTTATTCACCAAGTAAACGGTATTATTTAAAGTATTGGATCATTCTAACCTTGGTGATAGATTGTAAGTGATTTAGGCTTTGCATCAAACAACCAGATTATGTAACATCTCTTTCATACAAATAATTTTTTCTATCAAACATTTTATTCTTATTCTATGATTCCAAATTGAGAACATGTATCCACCAAGTGAATACAATATTGAACAGGTATTACAATTAACAAGTATCTTCCCAATGAATACAAGATAGAACAAGTATTATAGTGATTAAGTGAGAATGGAAATTAGTTCATTGTTTACAATTTTTACTTTATATTATGGACAACTGTTGAACCCTTGCAAATGATCATGAGTAAAGAACAAAGCACAAGCCATGAGTTTAATCCATTACATGAAGATATTATTCCTATTAACAACACAATTTCGGCCAACCAACAAGAAGTGGCCCAATAAAACACATAAAAAACACAACTGATGGTGATTCTGAGTGGAGAACAAAGTGCAAGCCATGAGGTTAATCCATTACATGAAGATACTATTCCTAACAATAGCACGATTCCGGCTAAAAAACAAGAAGTTACCCAACAAAACACACAAAACACACAATTGATGGTGATTAATACTAAAGCTACATCAAACCCTTCACCATCAATTATGATAGGTTGTTCACAAATAGGTATCCAGTATTATTTAAAATTTAATAATCTATTTTACCTGTCAATATATGTAAAGAAATAGGTTAAAATATTAATATTTTTTATTTTTCATTATTAGTTGGAATCAATTTGATAAATATATCTTAATTTCAATTTTTATGTAAAGATACAGCTAGAGATAATCTAGAAAATGTACAACCAACAAATTGATTTAAAGAAATAGGTAAAACTATTATGTGAAATATTATTATCGTATTTGAAATATATATAAGTTAATAATGAAGTTTAATATTAATTTTTTTGGAGTGCCTCCAAAGAAACATTTGCTTGTTCTTGAATTATAAGAATTTTTAGTTCAAAAGTGTACTTCTAAAAAGGAAAATACATTTGAGTTGAACAATGAGAACCCCCTACCATGAATGTCTATTTCCCAATTTCTAAATTCTGTTTGTAAAGAGTTTCATCAAATAACATCATTGTCATCTACGTTGGATACAGATGCCAGTGTAGAAAGAATAGCAATGAAACTATTACTCTCAAATAAAGCGGACATGCAACCTTTTTTTTGTTGGGGTACAGAGCATTGCGAAAAAGAGGGAGAAATATTTATTAAAAATTTGGAAACAATCTGGAAGACATAATTTCCATACAAATATGAAACTATAGTTTTAGTTAACGTAGCCAACAAAGGGGTTCCTGAAGAAAATTTTTTGTTGTCTCCAAAGGTTTTCTGAGAAAGACTTAAAAAATAGTAAGTGTCTTATGTCATCATTGTTTACAGAACTATCCACGGTATGGTTTGTAAATGATGTAAGAGACATCTTAAAGCGATCTTCTCTATTTCAAACAAGAGTGGAATAAATGAATATATAAAATTGTGTTTATTACATTTTTGTAGTTCTTTTTCCCATTTTCCATTTGAAGTGATTATTATTTATACTTTTTAATAAGATGTTATTGATGGTTATTAGTATGTAATGCTCAAAATGTGGTTATTAAATTTTTTTAGTTTTTCTTCACATTTCATCCAAATGATGTGATTAGTAGATAATGATAAATTAGGATGTTATTAATAGTTTACCATTTAATGCTCAAAAATAACTTTGATAGGTTTATACAAAAATAAATTAATTATCAATAAAATCAAGTAATATAATCTATGATTTAATTTATTGAAAATGAGTTTTGTTATTGATTGGTTTTCAGATCTCATTTTCCATGGAAAGAATTTATTGGTTTTGGGGGTAGAAGAATATCTCTTTGGAGTTCCAAGGATTTCTGAATTTAGATCACTGGCCATACAACCATAATTTACATATGCATTCTACCAATACTTCAGTCGAACTTTTAGCCTTGAATTGTTAAGGATAACACAAAAACATTTTAGTATCGGATTGTGGTTTACATACTTGCATTCAAGAGAACAACATGCCTTCATTAAAAAGTTTGATTAGCTACGAAATATTGAAATATTTTTTAATTGGGGCATATTAGAGTGTGAAATTAGCAACAATTTTTTAAGATCGAAGAAGAGGAATATGGTGCCAGTTTACAAAAAAATATGCAAAAGGTTCTCGACAAATACACCTAAATATATGGAGCAAAAAACATATTGTTCATAGGTGAAAAAAAATGTTTTGTTCATTACAGAACTGATGCAATTTTATTCAGATTACCCTTTAGCTGGAAATTTGATGGCACAATGCATTCTGATAGAAACATTTTCACACATTTATGTACATGGTTAAATCATATGGGTCCACACCCAAATTTACGTCGCTCTTTGGAAACATTTAAAAAATCAATTACTGAGCTTGATTGAGTGTATTTGATACTATTATGTTAATTTATATATATAGATAAATTTACTTTATTTTTGTAGTATTTCTCATAAAAATTCATTCATATTGGTTTTTTTAGTCTATTTCATAACAATGGATCTATTACCATCGTTTTATACAAAAACATTTGTGACTTATATTTTTATAATAGCAACACATTTCCACTATTACAGAGCTTGATTGAGTTTACTTGTTACTATTGTGTTGATTAATAAATATAAAATAAATGGTTTTTTTTAATTCTATCTCATAAAAATATTAAAATATTGGTTTATTTTTGTAGACCATCTCTTAACAATTTATTTATTACCATCATTTTATGTTGTATTTATCTCATAACAACATATTTCCTACCTTCATTCTATGCAAATAAATCAATGTTATAATTAAACATTTGTCAATTTTTATTGATATCATAAATTAGAAGTAATATTAGACACAAATATATATGATCAAAATATGTTAAATATACAACATGCAAATGTTGCACAACCCCATAGTTAAAATAAATCACATTCAGTTTTTTATTTCTTTCAATATTATGTTAATGAGAATGGGCATATGCCCATTCTCATCACAATGATAAATTTTTTTATTTGTATGAGAAATGGCATATGCTCATTCTCAACACAATAATAAAACTCTTTGTTTGTATGAGAATGGTTATATGCCATTTCTAACCTTTCTAACTCATTGAAGCAATATTGAACTTAATAATTTTTTAATATCACTATAAAGGATGCGAGAATGGGCAACTGTCCATTCTAAAAGAAATTAAGTATTACCTCTATTTTTATTGTATTATTATTATATGAGAATGGACATATAAGTATTTTATATGCATTGTAAAGTTATAAATCTATTAATTATTCTAATAAGTATTACCTATTCGTACTAAAAAAATGTAAACTCCTAAAATGGAAATCCCTAGTACATGATATAAAATTCCAAAAAATACCTTTCCGGAATCTAATAATAACCAAATCAAATTCCAAAAATCCAATTTTTGGATTCCAATAATAGCCAAATAAAATTCCAATATTTGGTATAAGAAAAACCAATATAGCCGATTTGAGTATTTAATCTAGATTGTAAATTGTCCAAACTTAATGAAATTATGGTTGAAGGAGCGTGAGATAAAATGTGTAAGAGTAATGCACAAGGAGATAAGAGTGTACACAAGGGGTGCGCAGGACTCTAGATGGAAATTATGTGTGCGCAAGAGTAATGTTGGGAACTTACCAAGATGTAAGGAAAATCCACATGTGTATGCAAAAGGATGAGCACAGTCGGGATAAAACAAGTGCATATAAAAGGAGTGCAATTGAAGGGAAATGGGAAATACCTGCAGCTATGCAAGGGAAGAAAGCGAGAGCATGAAGCATGTTCATAGGAAAGAAAAGGAAATGGAGGAAGTAAGAAGAGTGTGCAGGAGCACAGACGAAGAATTGTAACCAAGAAAATTGTACCAAGAAAGAAAACCAACAACATGCATAGTATGTATACATGTGCCAGAGACAGAATGGAACAACAAATTGCCAAAATAAACAGGGGTTATTTTGGGAATTAATAGTCATACCTAAGAAATTATGCAATATGTCTAAACTAGAAATTTAAAAACTATTTTTCAACATAGATTTAATTTTGAAGATTAAACTAGTGTCACTTCTAGTAATTAGAAGGTCGTGCACATATAAAACACTAATTACTACATGCTTATTTTAAATTTTAACAAACAAATCATTATAAAAAAATAGTTACTAAATCCAAGACTTATGAAAAAACTATCAATATTTGTATACCAAGCTCAATGAACTTGTTTTAAGCCATATAGGGATTTTTTTTGTTGACAAACATAAAGTTCTTTACCAGGTTCCTTAAAACATTTAGGTTGAGATATATAAATTTCTTATTTGACATCACTATTTCGGAAAGCATTTTTTTCATCCATTTACGTAAGCTCCCAACTATAATGAGAAATAAGTGCAATGATGATCCTAATTGTGCTCATTTTTACTATGGGTGCAAAGTTTTCAACATATTCAATCCCAAGTTTCTGAGTCAAACCATGAGCCACTAATATTACTTTAAATTTTCCAATTTCTCCTGTAAATTTATACTTGATTTTGTATGACCATCGAGAGTCGACACTACTTCGTTTAAAAGGAGGAGGGACTAATTCCCATGTATTATTTTTAATAAGATAATTTTTTAAAAAATTTCTAGCTTCTTTCCATTGTTTTTCTTAATTTAACTCTTCGAATGATTGAGGTTCACATTAATTTATTGTCATGAAGGAATGATAGGTGTGATGACCGCGAGTCATTTTTTAAAGTTGATTAGGATGAGAATATTTTAACATATTTTAATCCCATTTAGAATTTTTGAATGGTAAGATAATTTTTTAAACCTCCCCCTTATTCTAGGTATATAAAGTATTTGGAGAAGGTTATTCATCTTCTATGACTTATGTTCATTTCTTAATAGAAATATAGTTGGTTCGATAGAATTTTGACAAAATGGATTTTCAATAACATAGACATTTGTATTTTCTATGATATCATGTTTAGATGGATTGTATAGTATTAATATTTTTGTTCAACCTCCATAACCAATGAATATACATGAGTATGAGGTAGGATCTATTTTATTTCTTTTGAATTTTGGAATAAATATATAGGCATGGCTACCAAAAATTAAAATAAGAGATGTCAGGTTTGTTTTGGTCCATACTTCTAGAGGTGTTGTTTGATAAAGTGATTTTTGAAGTAGCCTTATTGAGAATATGGAGTATAGTATTTTTTGATAGATGGTAAAAGAGGGTTAAGGTGTCCCTTCCCCATACATTAACAAAAATCCCACTAGTGGACAAAAGACAAAACATGCCAGACCAATAGGGTAAAACTACATAGAGAAGATAACAACTGTGGAAACAACAACCATATTAACAACATAACCCAAAATAAAACAACACACCTAAACCAACCAAACTAACATAAAGTAGAAATTCTTCCAAAAACATAAGAATGAGCCACTTCACTTCCATTTGTGCCTTCTTTTGCTTCCATATCTTTGAGTATAATGGTCCACTACCTAGCCAAATTGTCAATGGAGACCCCCAAGTTATTAAGAACTAAATCATTCACATCTATTTTCCACTTCTTGGAATAATCCCCACTCTGAACTTGTTTCTATACATGAATAAGTTGAGTCATAATGTGGAGATGCTAGATGGTTGATTTGATGTGAAGCATGCTCAAGATTTTTAATTGTTTCAATGTATCTTTCAACCTATCCACTTCCTTCTCAAGAGTCATACAACTGTTACGAACCATGTCCATACTACCAACATTCATAATGGAAGCCACACTTTCAATTTATTACTCATCATATTCCAAACCTTGAGCATGAACTAAAGCATACTTTTACTCAATTTAATATCAGTATTGATTTGATCCAAATCAAGGGGCTCCCTTGTAGAATTAACCTTGGAACACTAGCCCTGTTTGGCCTAAATAGTAACAATGAAAGGATATTCTTGTTATCCAATTTTTCCCCTTAGGAAAAATCGACCAAACATGACCTTGCACAAAAGAAATTGAATGGGACCATTCGGCCATGAGAGATCACATCTCTATTCTGAAAATTAGGTTGCACGCTAGCTTGACAATATAAATGCAAGGTAGGAAAATCAATGGCCAAGGGAACGATGAAGGATATTAGAGTTTGTGGGACAAGAATGGAGCCCAAAACCCAAAGTTTTTAGACTTCAGAAATTTTGGATTTTTGGAGAAAAGAAGGGTGAAAAATGTCTAAAATCCTGAAGTCTGAAAATATGAAATTTCAGACTTTTAAGTTTTAGAGTTTCAGAACTCTCAAATGAAAGATCAGAAAAATAATACAAAAGTTTCGAAACTTGAAACTCCGAAAGTCCAAAGTTTCATACTTTCGGGTTTTGGGGTTTCGGAGATCTCAGTGAGCGGGAATGGAAAAAGGATCGACAATGTCCAAAACCCCAAATTCTGAAAGTCTAAAATTTTAGAATTTCAGGTTTTAGGGTTTCAGAACTCTCAAGGTGCTCAAGAGGAAATATCCACAAAAATTCCAAAATCCCTAACTCTGAAAGTCTGAAATTTTGGACTTTCAGGTTTCAAAGTTTTGGAACTCTCAATCCCCAAAACACAAAAAATCACAACTCAATATTGGAAATCCTGAAATTTGAAAGCCTGAAATTTTAGACTTTTGAACTTTTGGGTTTCATACTTTCGGAACTCTCAAGAAAATTTGGCGAATAAATAGTGTTTCAATCTCCAAAATGGAAATGTCTGAAAATATAAATTTTAGGATTTCAAAGGTTGCGAGCATTTCGAATTTTGAAAGGTAAGATTACTAGTTCACTATTTTTGCAGAATGACACCTCAACCTTCATATGGCCATAACTTTTCACTGGGAGCTCAGATTTTCACAAGAAAGGAATTTAGGTGAAACTCTTCTTTTTAAAATGTACTTTTCATTAGGTGAAACTCTTGTATTATTTCTCCAAAATTCTAATTTTTTATTTTAATTCTTTTACTATGTCTTTTTCTTTTCATGGCAGTCTACCAGAGAATGCCCAAAATTCATTGTTATTTGTATCTTCAATTCTTTCATGATATCCGAGAGATTTTAATCGTGTTTTCATAATTATTTTTAGTGCACTACTAGTTTTTCTAATTAAACAATTTTTTTTGTTCCTTGCTTACTATAGTATATGTAATAACATGTCTGGTAGTATTACTATCTTTGGTACATGAGGTTGAACCTATTGATTGGTATGCATTCAATTTTTTATAATAGATTTTTACTATTGGTCTTAGATGTTCCTAGACCAAGGGTCTTCGTAGTAGGTCTAAAATTAATATTTTTCATCATTTCAATAAACAATTGACATCTTCATGTTTCATTTAAGTCATTAATTTTTTTTTCCATATATTTGATTAGATTTTCTTCAACAATTGAATTCACTTATATTATTAGTCATTGGATTTAAAATATTTTCATCAATCTCAAGTAAAAGTTTGGGTGTTTTACGCAAAATTTTAATCGGTGATTTAAATAGAAATTATTGTTGAATATCATGTAAACATTGTCCATTTTCTATTTGTTGTTCATTTTCATAATTTGGTAAAGAGTGTGTCTTATCAATAAGTTGGTCATTCTGCGTAACATTTGTGTTTAAATTTGGCTTTTCATCGTCATTCATTATTTATTGAATCAACTGGTGTTTGAGGATATGTCTCACCATCAATTTCATTTAGAAGAGATGACATGCCTTCATCTCCATACATTTATTTCTTTTTTTCACGTATTTTTTGCACTTATACTGTTGTTTTATTTTTTTCTTATTTCTTGGCTTTGTTGGATGATAGACAATCTTCAGAAACATATCCAATCTATGGTAAAGATGTGTTCAATTTATTTTTTTCACACCCTTTTTTCATCCATTCCCTTTATTTTTCCAATTTCTTAAGTGTTTGCCTTCGTGGTCTCCTCCCCATAATTCTCAAATATCTTAATCACACCAAGAAATTTGACAAAAAAATTTGTTAATGATTGTTAGGAATATAAGAAACAATACAAACACACTCATATCTTAATTAATGCTAAAATATTTCACAACGAAATCTCTATATAAGATAAAATATACAAATTTTCCAAGAATAAGTAAAAATTGTAGGAATATGTAGGAGTTTGTAGACAACCGTGATAGTGGGACAAAAATCACAGGTCCTTTTTGTTTTTTGTGTTTGGATCTCATTTTTAAGCGTGTTTTATCTTATATGGATTTGAAATTCCCAATCCATAGGATTGGATTTTCCTAGGATATCCAAACCAAAGGTTTGGACTATGTAATCTGTGAATAAATCTATGTTTTACAAAAAAACATCATAATCTCATGTGTATACCATGATTTTTCATGTGTTATAAAAAAATTCCAAAAACATGTTAGGTTGTGGAGCCTGTTTTCATGTGTGAAAGTGTTGAAGACTATACACTAAGAGTATTGTACACTTTTCCATGTATCCTCGCTGGGGTTCAAGGCTGGGTCGGGCCCCAAGTGAGGGTTTGGGGGTGGCAGCCCCCAGTAATAGGGGTTCGGGGATGTAAGCCCCCAAAAAAATTCTTTTGGGCGTAAATTTTTTTTTGCCTCAAAAAAATGCACCCAACATATCGGGAAACATGGTCTTCTCATATGGGTGAGATTTTTGACCCATAGGTTTTTGGGCTAGTTTTGGCACATGGTTTTGATACCCATGATACTATAAAACTACTTAACTAGTTGCCTACTTATATGGTTTTATGCATATGGTAGGGTATAATGAAAAACTTTGTAGATGTGCTTTGAATTCGACTATGAATTCTGTAGAGTTTGTTGAGCATAGCTCCAAATGGATTCAGGTATTGTATTGAGAGAGCGGTGGCTTGTAATAAAATCTGAGCAAGTGATTCTCGGTGGACGTAGCCCAAATTAGGTGAACTACGTTAAATACTGTCTCCTTGTGTTGTGTTATTTTATTCTGTAATTTTATTTGAGATCTGTAATAATTTCTGCATATTAGTTTCTACTGTTGCGATTCTGTGAGGGATTATTCCATATATTTTATCACTTATTTCCAAACAAAACATTATACTGCAATATCAACCTCAATTTTACCGTTGTGACAATATACTTCTTTTTAAAATTTGATTAGCTTTAGACTTTCATCCTTGATTTCTTTTAATAATGCCTTCTTTTCTTGCCAAAACGTATGTATACATTTTTGTACATAATTTATGATTTTTTCATCCAAATTTTTAAAAAAGTCTTGATCTAAAATCCATTCTACATGCATTAAAAAAGCAAAAAATTGACTATTTTTCTAAAATTTACAGGGGTGTACACATAATTATTTCATGTCTCGGATGTGTGCACTTTGAAAATTAGTAAGAATATATATATTAATCCAAAAATGATGAAAATTTAGTGGGACCTCATATATGGTCATAGCTAACTTTCTACTAAAGGGATTTGTAAAATAATTTATATAACTCAAAAAATGGTGGGGGGGGGAGTGAGGAGGCACACACACAACATGTTTTTATCTTTTTGACACAAAAATAGACATACATTATGTGCACACCACATTTGACCTTATTAATCTCCACCATTTTCAAAAAAA
Source organism: Taxus chinensis (assembly GCA_019776745.2). Lineage (NCBI taxonomy): Eukaryota > Viridiplantae > Streptophyta > Pinopsida > Cupressales > Taxaceae > Taxus > Taxus chinensis. Next base: position 195,499,484 of record CM034149.1, on the reverse strand, counting down.
TATTAGTGTAGAAACTAGATTCTTAGCACTACGATTCTTCTTTGTATCACATTGTCAAAATTTGAGCATATGCATGCAAAATTATTAGTTGAAGTTCAAGTTTTTCTTATTTCAAAGGAAATGTGGCCACTTTTGACCCATTTTGGTCACCCATTTCCATGCACTTATCCAACAATCTAATTAGCTATATAGATAGGGAAAACTACTGAATTGGATATTAATTTAATAAAATTTAAATATAAGATAAGGACATTGTTGATTAAATATATATAACAGTATTCAAGAAAAAGTGACAAATAGGTTTTGGAGAATGACTTAGCTTTCCACCGCATGTCTATACTAATTCTAAATTGATGAACAAGCTTGAAGGAATATTTTATATTGTATTATCTCTATGTATAATTCTAGAAAGTGACAATATTAGGGGTAAGAGCACTTGGAAGGGAACAGGGCCGCTTATGCACTAGTGTTTGTTCAGGGCATTGGCATCTAGGGAAGTGCTTAGGATCTAGTTCTTTCTATGTCACTCCTTGCTCACCTTGTGTTACATCAATTTTTTTGTGCCACAGTTGTAACCTAAAAAATAAAATATAGATACATGTATAGTACTCAAGAACACATTAGATGAATAAAATAATGCAAATGCTTGAGTTAGGATGACCTAGGTGGTCACCCCAATGTGATTATCATCGATATCTACACTTCATTTAAAACTCTATTTAGTTCTTGTGTGTGATTGGAATAGTGTCCCTTGAGCTAGGGTGCCCTAGTGTCACTCACACAAATAGATATTAGGATACAATTAGTTTGTCTCAAACGTAAATTTCTCATATGGAATTCTGAATAAACCCTCCTATATAGTGAAGTATGTAGTCCTTGATGTATTGGATAGAAAATGTGAGCTCCTTGTAGATGTATGTCTCTCTTGAATGTTTGTCTCATTAATGAGATTAAATAAGACATGTATATTTATGATTCCCTTTCTTAAGTTTCATCATTAACAATAAAAAGGTCGACTAAAAGTGATAAAAGAAGAAAATAAAGAAGTAACATTCAAAAGATCGGAAAAAGAGGTAAAGAGGACACATACACCCAGAGGGGAAAGTAGCACGTTGGAACTCCTGGCCCTAATAGATGGTCCTTTAAAAGGTGCTCAAAAGGTCAAACAATGAAATAATCGCTGAGTAAAACATTGGATAGTGCGCAAAACTTTAAGTTGTCAATTAGAAACATGAAGAGATAAAATATGAAAAAGGATAAAAGCAATGTCAAAGCAAAGCATAGAGGTATTAAAATGTAGCTTTCTTGCTTAGGAATCATGTATATAAATGAATTATTTAGAGGTTAGATGTACATAGTAATTGTGTGATTTAGTGAATACATTTTCCCCTACTTTATGTTAGTGAATAAAGATTCTGTAGCATAACTTAGTAGAAAAGACAAACATACCTTGGAGATTTTAATGAAGATTTTACCCAATAGTGTTTCGAATGAGTGTTGTAGCACACCAAATGGTATAGTGCAAGATGTGTGCCATTAAATTCTAAGGAGAGGGAAGGATAATGATCCTAGGGGTGACCTTTACGTGGGTGGAGTGATAGTAATGTACACATGTAGTTCCTCAGAATGTCATATTTTTTAGAGCATACTTAATATTTACCTCATGGTTGTTGTGTTCTTTTCCTTCATTGGGATAGGATAGGAAATTCAAAATAAAACAAGTGTAGTCAATGCTCTAGGTAAATGTAAGTGCAATATAACTTATAAAATGTGTAAAAAAGGAAATGCATATTCGAAAAGATAAACTCAGGGGTTAGAATACACCTGGAGTGTTGAAAGAGAAAGGGTTAGAAATTTTTTCCTATTTGTAGACTTGATATTTAGGGGTTGGTTTGAATAACATAAAGTATTTGAGTTTCTTGTCATCAAACTATGGATTTTAAGCGTCTTGATGCTAAAATTTGGATTTAGGTGTTGTATTTCCACAAGGGGAAAGTGTATTGGGAGAGCGTTATATTTTTACCTCCAACCGTTAATGCTTCCCTACGAATAAGTATCGATGCAGATGATCACAAAATCTTATTTGCAAGTTTCCTCGAGTGACACAAAGGAACTAGGCATCTCATTGTCGTACATATTTCCTAGGTGTCATTCCCTTATTTAGTTCCTATTTTGGTTCCTGCTTTAGTTCTTGAATTAGTAGTTAGTTCCTATTAGTGATTGATTACAATCTAAAATTGGTTATGTGACTGCTAAAATTGGTAAAAATTGTGATTGTACAACTGTTGATACTACTTTGTAACTATTTTTCCCCCAGAATAAGAGTCCCTGTGTGGGACACTAGTGCCTTGGCATTCTTGTCTGATCTGGCCACCTTTTTCCATGTTAAGTTTTGTATTCAAGTTCATTTATGGACTATTATGTAATTTATTTTTGTTTTGTTCCTAGTGTCTATGTTTTTGCAACTATGTTATGTGACTGTTGGGAGGGTGAAAAGGTTCACCCAATTTTTTACCCCACTCATTTGGGGTGTGTGATATGAATAAATGTGAATGAATCCCAAACAATGAATACTGAAATTGATGTGCACATCTAATATAGGAATCCTATAAAGGGAATAAAAATTACTCATGGTAGGTACCATGATTCAATAAAAATAAAGGGGAAAATGTTATTATACAAGTGTTAGTGATAACTAAGCAATGCATATTGAAATGACAACTAGTAAAATTATCAGGAAAATTTTAAGGATCCCTCCTGAAAAAAACTTGTAGAAATCATGGAGAATATGGTTGGAACTAGATTCACTGGGTTAACAAATTATATAAAATTTTCATTTGTGGAATTGGCAAAATATAACATATTGTTTTAAGGAAATTGTATTTGGAGTGGCATATGAAGGATAATTCATTTTCATGAAGGATATTTATTGTAAAAAACTCATTTTAAGTCCAAATGGAGGTCTGTTACATGTTCCCGTAACTGTTACTCTACCTCATCTAACCGCGGACTTCAAACATTATTGAATTAGTTCATTCTGTGGGCTTGGAGTCCACAAAATTCCTTTAACTTCAGGATGCCCAAAATCCTACCACATGTTCACCCAATACTTAATTTTGATCATTGGGGATCCTTTTGCATACCTTTACACTCAGGTTCGCATAATGGGTGACACATGGCCAGTCATGCACCGAGGCTTATCAAAATTTTTAGTGGTTTTCTAGGAAGTTAGTGGAGTATTTTAAATTTGGCAGGTCTTCTGAAGGTTTAATGGATTTCAATCTATACATATGTGTGTGTGTGTGTGTGACTATATATATATATATATATATATTATATAATAAATATATAGTATATGTATGTGTGTGTGTGTGTGTGTGTGTGTGTGTGTGTGTGACTATATATATATATATATATATATATATATGATGAATTTAATCAAATTTTTAAAAAATCATAAACATGTCGAAAAATGAGACCAAATGAACATGAAGGCTCCATAGATTTCTTGGCAATTCATGAATTTTTTAAAACCCTAACCCATCTAGCAGGCAGAGATCAAATAAAAACTATATGTTGAGATTAGAGATCTATTGGCTATTCACATGGGACAAATTATTATTTTTGGAATTTTTGGGTGAAATGTGGTCACTACCATGGTCGTAAAAATAGACAAATTCATATTATAAAATCCCTACCTTTAGCCAAATTATGAATATTAGCCACTAAAATTTTCCCTAAAAATCATATAGGAAAATGGAAAACAAGGACTCGGTGAGTAGCTGGTTACATACATAGGACACCACTCATGATGTCACAAGATAATTGGATGCATCAAGGCTTGTGAAAACAAGGTAATCAAGAAAACATAGAGCATAACCCATAAACAATGACAAACAAGGTACAAGAAAATCATCTAACCATGATTGGAAGGAGTCCTGCAAGAAAATTGCTATACATTAAGCACTCATTAGCATGTTAAGGAAGATAAATAGCATGCCACAATATTATATCTAAATATAGGAATGAAAATGTGAAATATTGCAACAATAGAACCTAATAGCATGTAGGGAAAAGGTAAATTTCCCTATGAGCCTTAGTAGGACTCGTAGTGAACAAGACCAAGCATCATACATCGTGTAACAACTTGTAAGTGACATGCATTCACCTTAAGATACCATGTGAATGTGCATGTGTGTATGAAAATTGTTAAAGCATAATATGAACTATAGTAACATGATAAACAAAGGTGCAACATAGATTAGTGTAAGCAAGGAAGTATGCATTTTTACATGCATATATGTGAAAGAAAACCGATTAAGAAGGATGAATAAGGATGCCCCCCGATGTAGTGTGTGCAGAGTGAGGTTCATGTGAAGAAACCCTCAACAATCAAGTATGAACCAAGAACAAGAGTGTGTCATTGAGTAGTGTGGGGGAATTAGGATACCCCAATTGTGAATGCAGAAATGTGTTATAAAACACAAGCAAAAAGATGGGAGTTCTGAATCAATTCTTCTTTAAAATTTTAAGAGAATTCTAAATCTAAGAAAACCATTCAATCTTTCTCAACCTATACCATGAAGAAAATGACATTCAAACATAGGAAATCAATAAGTAAACACACATGAAGACAATAGTTAATGTGGGAAACCCTTGAAGGGAGAAAGACCCAATGAAATCAATGCACTATGGTGGAAAATTGTCCCATAACATATTACAAGGATTTTAATTTGTTGAGCACCCACTCAACTTAAAGCATCAACTCCAAAAAATTAGTCAAGAACCTACTTGACAAATTTTGCAAGCTACAACTTGCATGAAAGCACTAAGTCCCTATTTTTCTGAGCACCTACTTATACTTTATAAGGTTTTGATCACATTCATCTGACCTAGTTTCTTACTTTGATAAATTTTTGATCTCTTATTTGTTCATCCTTCTTCTTCTCACACCTAGATTCACCTATTTGTTCATATCCTCATACTTCTAAAACTCTATCCTCAAAATATGTTTTTCATGCACATTAATTCATTCATATACACATGGATGAACCCTCTTACACATCTTTAGCTTCATCTTCTTCAACTCGTATAAAAGGATCTAAGTGACATCACCTAAAAATGTCATAATGTAATCATTACAGTTATAAGTATGTTAGTTATAAGTATAGACCTTCCTTGAGTTTTCATAGCACTTAAGCACCTATGAGGGACTAGAAAACATCCCTAAACTTTTATCACATCTGAAACAACTGAAAATATTTCATACTGACATTTGCAACCTTTATTTATAACATTTTTCTCCTTTTGTCTTCTTCTCAATGTGGATTCCTTTGTCTTCTAGCTAACAAGGATCATGCAACAAGTGTTAATAAGGTTCATGTATACTACAAATATCCTCTCCTCATCTTTTAAATATTTGACAAGATTTGTAACTTGCCATTTTTCCTTCAAGACTCCATTAGACCTCATATTTTATACTAGGTGCATGAACTACAAAACATGGTCTTCAACTTGAGTGAAGAAATATAGTCCACCATTTTAGAGGAATCTCAAAGTTTCTCACCTACCACAAAATAATGAGGTATGGGCTTCCTTTCACTATTGGAAGTGTGGGTTTTGCAAAGGCACCCATCACTATTGTAGGTGAATTTAATGCATTTTGGGGTGATTGAAGCAAGTATTTTGAATTATTCTCATCCCCTTCTCTCATTCTTCATATATATTGTAAGGAGGGGCATTTTTCAAAAGGTTGGAAAATTTGGCTTTGCACCCTCCCTTCTTCTCTTGTCTGTAAGTGAATTTGTTGAATTCAAACCTCCAATCAAAATTGTAATGCAAATCTTGCCTCTTGGCCATTGTAGTGTACTGTATCAAAATTATGGAGCAATAATACATGTTCGTGGATGATTTACAACCCTCTATTGTTTTCATTGCATCTCCCTGATCTCTCACTGAAATCTTGGTTATCTGTGTATGGTGGTTGTATTACATTTCATGGTTTTTGTTTAAAGGAAAAGCAACTGTTCAACATTCCTTTGTTGCATTACCTTTTTCAGTTTAGGTTTCTTTTCTTGCATCTTCTTAACCATGTCTCCTTGGCAAGTTAGAGTAGATTTTAGAGTAGATCCTTTATAATTTTAATGTGTGCATCTGAACAGAGGAATAAGAACCAACCTCCATCCAAAGAGCTTTCCCAATTGCAAAGTGCCACACTTTGGGGAAATCTCCATGTTATGCAATCATAATGAGAGTTTTAACCCATAGAGTTAGATACATTCAGGGGTGTTGTGATTATGCATCAAAAATTCTTTCTTCCCATTTTCCTTTAGTTTGTGGAGGCCCTACACAACCTACTCAGTGTTCTTAGTTTCAAACCCAAGTTCCTCCGAGGTAGGTGAATCAAACTTACTCTTTTCTCCAGTGCCAAAGATCGAATTAGACTCCGCAGGCGAGGAAGAAGTCTCCATCAAAAGGCCCCGAAACTTAATGGATTTGGTAAGGTCCGTGGATCCTCCTTTATCCATCGCCAAAATCAGGCCCTGATGGAGAGGAACTTGGACCTTTCCCTTCTTGAACTGATGAATGGAGGCTCACAACGACCTCAAGATGTAGTACGGGAAGCTAAAACTCTTCCCGTGATGGATAAAATTCAACATAGTATATGATATGCATAGATAGTTTTATGCCTTCCCTCCAGAGCAAGATGCTGAATAAGATTGAGGGCTATATCTTTGTATGTCTCTAAGATACCCAGCAAAATGAGGGACAAGTTTTTCCTTACCTCTAAGAAACGATTTAACCTCCGCTGAGCAGTCCTTTTTGGGTTTGTACAACTTCCTACTGTCCTTCCTAAGGCTTGAGATGGAAGCAATAGTGTCAATGGAGATCTGAAGAGTTATACCCCGAATTAAAACCGAGCCCCCTTTCCATGTCTTCGCAGGCTTCCATGCTTGAGCAAATTGAATGCTCAAAGGTTCCTCATAGCCATTAAATTTTTTGAAGAAAGGACACGTGCCCGCTTTCTCAAAAGCTGCCCAAGCGTGGGGCTTGATATCCTTGATCCCCACCGGTTCAGTGCGCACAAGGTTGCTGCCCATTATCACAACAAAGAAACGGAACTAGTTAGACAAGCAAGAGCTACCAATCCTAATACAATTCGACTCCTCTCTTGACAAACGTTGAAAGAATAAAGCCTTCACCCAATCGTGAGAAATAAAAGCCGCACTTTGATTATCAGGATTCAAATCATGATTGTACTTTAGGTGGGATATAACTGACTCAAAATGATAAGACACTTTGCATGCCTGGATATAGCCACATCTCGGCCTATCATAATAGATGATAACAACTATCACATGCCAACTATAATACCAAGAAACAAACCTTTTCATCATGCAAACCATAATAAGGAAACATGGCAAAAATTAGGAATCTATAAGGGAACCACCCTTATTAGTCTTCAATCCATTGGATTCCTTGTTTATGATAGCCCTCGAAGGAGGTTCGAGCAATAAAACATTCTCCATCAGCTTCATACCATCCCTAGTAACACCTATGTTAGCAAATAGATTTGCCACACCATTTCCTTCCTTAAAGATGTGGTTGAAGGAAATATTGCCAAGCCCACAAATAACCTCTTGATGCTCTCAATGGAGGCCCTAATAGAGATGGAGGTAGCACTTAAGGATGCTGTTAACAATATTTAAAGAATCTCCCTCCACTTCCAGATTCTTGAAGTTTCTATCCACAACAATTTTAACCCCCCAATAAGTGGCTGTAGTTTCTGCAATATGGTTGTTCTGGATGCCAAGATTGCAGGAGTAGCCAAGATCAAAGGAACCATTATGGTCTATGAAAACCCTCCCAATTCTTGCTTTCCCAGGATTCCCATTGGCAGCCCCGTCAAAGTTCAACTTGATCCAACCTTTCATAGAATTCTTCCATACAACTAGCTCTCTTGAATTTGGTATAGAATTCTTCTTTTGACCTGGGTCAAAACCCCAATTTCTAGAAACATTGCCTTCCTGCTCTAATAAGACTTTTTTACTATTTTGAAGAAGAGAAAAGTTTGCGATATTTGCTTTACTACATCTGACTGCCAATCTTTCCACTTTTTCCTATTTGCCTTTGAAGATTCTTCTATTTCTTTCCTTCCAAATTTCCCAACAAAAGTGCAATAGAGCAAAGGTCCATAAGTACTTCAAACCCTGGCTTCTAAAGGGACAACACCATTGATTCCAAATTGATTTTTAAGAAGTAGGGAAAACCCAACTAGCTTTAAAGAGCGAAAAAAGGGATCCTCTGACCACCGAAACATGACAATCAAGAAAAAGATGAGAAACATTTTCCTCTTCCTTCTCACAAAGAACATACCTATTGATCATATGAAAACCTCTCTTGGTGAGATTATCCACTCGTAAGATTCTGTCATGGAGTACCGACCACCAAAAAACATTAATTTTGGGGATAACCTCTTTGACCCAAGCTTTTTCCCAATTGAAGTTCTCATCAAGAGTTTCCTCATGAAAAAAACTGTTATAAGCACTCTTAACAATAAATATACCACTCTCTTCTTTAGACAAAAAAATGTTGCCTTGTTCCCCTAACCTAACCACCACCATACCACACAAAAGATAATTAAGGTTAGCCACTTCTTCAATTTGACTATCAAGAGATATATTAACGTAGCTTTGAAAAGGATCCCCCTTATTAAAATAGTCTTTAACAAGGGGACCATACTAACTAACAACAACATGTTGTAAATTAGGGAACATAACCTGCAGTGGAGCATCACACAACCATTTGTCTTTCCAAAAAATGACCTTGTTCCCATTCCCAATTTTCCACTTACAATGTTTTGAAAGAGTACGTTTTTCCCAATTAATATCTTTCCAGAAAGGGGAACCATCAAAAGTGGGAATGTTGAAGCACCAATCAGAAGTTGTAGCATCAACCCAATACTTATTCATAAGAATAATATTCCAAACACTTTCCTCTTTGGTTAGATGCCATGCCATCTTGGAGAGGAGAGCCTTGTTCATTTTTTTCCAATCTCGCATCCCCAAATCTCCAAACTTCCTAGGTTTGCAAATCTTATCCCAAGCCATGAGAGGAATTCTATACTTACTCCCCACATATCTTCATAAGAATCTTTTTTTGAATGCTTTCCAATTTAGAAGCCATCAAAGAAGGAAGTCTAAAAACAGAAATGATATAAACAAATAAAATTTACAAAGAAATTTTTAATAACGTGATCTTACTAGCCTGAGAAAGGAGAGACCCTTTCCATCCATTCAACTTTCTAATAAACCGTCCAGTCAAAAAATTCCAATCAGCATTCATCTATAGTATTCATTGTTTCTTTCCATAATAATTTAGGAATAATGAAATCATGAATCATTGTCTTAGTAATTTATAGGATATAGTTCTATTTTTCATTTCTGCAATGTCATTATGTGATGGGGAGTGCGGAGTTTTTATTTCTCTTTAAATACCACATGACACATAATTCATCAATATTTTTACTAACAAACATATTCACCCTCTTATCTATCCTAATTCTTTAAATTTTCTGAATTCAACTATTTTCAACTAAAGTTTTTAATTCTTAAAATTTAGACAGTACTTCAAATTTCTTCTTAATGAAATATGACAAGGTAATTCTAGAGAAATCATCAATAAATCTGATAACAAATAGATAACCACCAAGAGATGAAACTTCAAGTGGTCCTCTGACATCACTATGAATTAATTCTAATATATGATTCAAATTAGGATAATGATGTTTTTGCTATGGTTTAACACGTTTCTTAGCATGTAAGAAACCTTCACAAGTTTCATGATTAGATTTTAGTTTTGGGAGGCCTATCACAAGATTAAATACAAGACATATTAGCAAAACTTTTAAAATTCAAATGTCCTAATCTTTCATGCCAAATTATAGTTCATGTTTAAAGTGGGAAGAAAAAAATAAGTAAGCCCATTTAAAATGTATAAACCATTCTTATGAATACCAGTAGTTGTAATTTCATTGCATTCATTTTGAACCTACCATTTATATATAAAAATAATACTTTTACAATTTTCTTGAGTTAGTTGGGAGCAAGATAATATATTCTTCTTTAATTCTAGCATAAGCAAGACATTTTTAATCACACCTTTAGCAAGTTTTAACACTATCATACCTTTTAAATTGAATAACAAAGTTATCTCCTAAATAGATGTTTTCATGGAACTCTATGAGATCTATGAGAATGTCACTCAGATAGTTAATATGTATATAGGCACTTCTATCGAAGATCATTTCATGTTCATTTGATGTTAAAAAATGTGGTATATAACACAACAATTTTAGTTGTGTTATTATCTTTTTTTTCGATTCGATTCGGTTTTGGTTTTTATTTTTCTTGTAGTTAAATTTTGTCCCTTTAAAGCTTTTGGTGAACTTTTTCTTATTCTAATGAAAATCTTCTTATTTTTGACAAAAATCTCCATATTTGTGACATGTATCGTTAAATTTTACTTTGAATTCTGGTTATTCCTATTATTATTAGTGTTGGTTTTAAATTTGGGTTTGATGTTAGGCTTATAATTTAGTTTTCCATTATTTGGGAATGGAGCTAATTTTATATTCTTAGAAAACAAGGCCTAAGTCACAATTTTATTTGAATCAAAGTTTTCATTACTGTAATGCCCCGTTCGGCGTGTACCCTAGTCCTTGTCACAAACTTGTGCTTGATAAAGCTCTTTGTTCTTTTACACACATGAGTATAGTCTCATCCTTTGTGGTACAACTTTTAAACATTAGACACCTACTTAGAGTTTGAACATTTTTTTTTCTAGTTTTTATTCCTTTCAAAACGTGGAGTTTGTTAGCTGTCCCTCATTGCAGATTCTTGAATACTTGCTTTCAGTTAATAGAAGTTACAATTGAATTATTATGCAATAGCCCAAAGATGAACTGAAGACCAACTTTTTCCCCGTTGCTTTGATTTGCGAATGTTTCCTTATGAAATGTATATCTCTTTCTTATGTGCAAGCATGCTCTAAAATATGAAAGCGAACCCGTAGCTACAAGTCCATGATTTGGCTATAACCATTGTTGTATATGAGTGATCCTTATGGAAATCTCATAGACTTGTAGTTGTCATGGTCAGCTTCACCTCTTTCTTGGCATGGAGGGGTTGCGTGGAAAGATGGGGGGGGTAGGTGTGTGGCGTAGGTTAGAGGGGACTGTTTTAAAATCAATTTTTATCTGCTTGTGGCTAGGCCCTACTGTCCCTCACTCCCCTTCCTGCCATCTAGACCTGGTATGTGGCCATCTTCCACTGGCCTTACCTCTGCTAGCCACCCCACCTTCTTTAATTCCTGTGATTTGTAAATATCTTGCATCCTGTGCTACCTGCTCCCTTTGACTTGTTCTAGCCGCGTGAGCAGGGAGGAGTGTTTTTTGTTGGGATTTGAGATGAATTGCTACAGCGTGTTGTGGCTAGTGGATTCATTGATGATGAAATAAAGGTCTGTCAGCCTGATGTTGCAAGGGTGGGTGTGGGTTCTCAAAATCATGTTGCATAGGCAGTATCAGTGGAGCGTAGAACTGAAATCCTCCTAGGAAAGTGTCATGAGGAAGTATTTGGCTTTATGCAGCAGCTACAGGGTAGAGAAGTAAACTTATCTCAGAAAATTAGTGGCCTCCAGAGAGAGTTAAGTGAGACAGCTGCCGCAGGGTGATCCCAAGGAAACGTTGGTGTTGATCCTGTTGTTCTGGTTGCACGCAACCAAAGACATGATCAGTTGTTGCAAAATCTTGTAGCTGTAGTAGAAGAACAAGATAAAGTTTTAGTTGATCTGTCTTGCCTTTTCATTTTGGAAAGTCGCTTCCGTCCAAGTGGTGTTCTATATGGTGGGAAAGCACATTAAACATCTCGAAGGAGGAGGAGGAGTCTGAGTCCATGAAGGAGAAAGGGTAGAAGGAGAAGATCTCACAGTTGGTCACTGAGGAGAAAATGGAGCAGAAGCAAGACACCTCCACCTGTTTTCAGGCATGGCGATGAACATGTGGAGGGAAGAAAGAGGAGTGGCATAGGAGATCTATGCAATGTTGGAGAAAATGTCTTGGAAGATGAATATGATTGCAGGAGTGCAGCATCTTTACCATCCAAAGGATCTCAGGACTTTGACCGATTGGATGAGGAGCAGCTCATGTCAATGTTTACTAATGTTGAACTGTTCAATAAGAGTTAATCAAATCAATCTTCTAATCCTCCTACTCATCAGACATCTGCATTGGATAACATATTTTCAGATAGACAAGCAACTTCCGAGAACCCCTCCACTCCATCTGATCACAATAGCATCAATGAGCCTTCAATGGAAGAGAAAGTAATGACTGTATCGGGCCAATTCAAAAGTGAGCTAGAAGTGCAAAGTGTCAACAAAAGTGACCAACCACTCCAGACCGCCAAGATTGAAATTCCCTCATCATCAGCAGTGGAACACGACTCAAACATGGATCCAAAACGGGTCAACTGAATTTTAGTGAATAGGCAATCTGCGCAATGATCTAGATTGAGAAAGCTGCAATACATTTCAGATCTTGAAAGAAGCGTCAATGCCTTGTAGACAGAAGTGTCGACACTGTCTCCTCAAGTGACATTTCTGGATCATCAAAGAGTTTTATTGAATGTTGATAACAGTGCTTTGAAGCAAAGAATTGCTGCTCTTGCACAAGACAAGCTTTTTAAGGATGCACACTGTGAAGCTTTGAAAAAGGAGGTGTCAAGGCTAAGACAACTATATCACGAGCAACAACAAAATTTGCAAAAAGAAATGCATGCATCCTAAACAGGGGCATATGACTTACAACAGCACCAGTTTGGTAAGCTAGATCAGGGTTCATCTTCACAGATGATGGATCAAAAACCTGAGATCTCTGATCCTTCTCCAAGTCATCTGAAGAATACATCAGGGGATTCCAGACCATAGAGAAAACAATGCTTCCCATAGCCATACAGCCCCTGGTTCTCAGATGTTGAAAAGCATGATGCCTTCAAGCTGCCTTATGGGAAAGAGCAACAAGAGCTTGGAAGAAAGAATTATAATCAAGCATGTTAACTTTACTCCTTGTAATAGTTTTCTACCTCCTTTTAGAATCTTGAAATGAATTTTCTTTCCTCTTGAATGGTGCTTAGAATAAATGTTTTCGTGGTTGTTTATATCGTTTCCTAAATGTGTTGGCCGTTCTTTTAAAATCTCGTTCCAATTTCGCTAATTTTTCTTGGAATGTTATTTTCCCTCTCTTATAGCTTACTCTATTTATATTCGTCTAAAGGGGCTACTGCAATGTTGTGTGATGCAGTCTAGTTCGTAGGGAAGGAAACATTCTAGAGTTTCGTCTGCTTATATGACTCTCTTTTAAAAGAATTCTGTGATGGTATTTCATAATTGAAGGCTTACTATATGGAAGGTTAAGCCTTCATATATCTATTTGGTTGAATGAATACATATTTCCTGTTTAGGGCTCTCCTGTTTTGCTAAAAGGTACATTAATAGTGACGTTGTGTTCTAAAACTTGTTTAAGCCTGTGGGCATTCCTTACTTTTGTTTAATTAGAAAATGGCATTAGGGTTTTATTTCAGAACTATACATGATCGACTGTTGTACCCAGTTCTAGAGGATTAATAACCCGACATCTATTTTGGCCTCTACGTGTTGAGAGGATTACTATACCTACTTCCTGGATTCAAACTCTTGTTTGATTAAAGTAAGGGGGAAACATTGTAAGTTTTATTGAATGAAATCTCTTCAATTTTTTTAAGGGTCGCGAGCAAGCTATCAATAGCTGGACTGAAACAAAAGTTGTAGGTGAATCCATGGTATTGGACTCGTGAACTCGTTTCCGGTTAGATAACAGCTGATTACAGTGATAATATAATAGGTGGCTATTATCTTCATCTGTTTGATATTGCTAGACTTGTCCTCGATAAGCCCGCATGGATCGGGTAAATTTTCCATCTTCTATACCATTGGCAAGGAGCTCATAGAACTTCTAGGCCTGACTACACTGCATAACCTTCTTGATGAATATGTGTGTTGGTTATTATTTTTGTGCTTGCACTTGTGGTAGGGTCTTTTGAGTCTGGGGTATCGTTGGTGTTTTACCCCCTGCGTATCGAATCCCTTTGTTTTCAAACTTGAATATCTTATACTTCAAACTTGGTTACTAAAAGGTCCCATTTTGTGGCCTTGTTAAGGAAATCAATTTTTATTTTAATACTTATTGACATTGTCGGAAATATATAAAAATTATTAACAAATTTTGGGTTTAGCCTTCCCTTATATTATGTAGAGGAGTTGATGTTTAGGTTAAGGTTGTTGGTAGGATAATGGCCCTTTTTGTGTCTCCTTTGCATGCTTCTGGAAGAGTGGTTTTGTTTGTTAACTAGTCCTACGTTTATGAAATCCTAGAAGAAGGTAGTGGTCAAGCTCCTTGGTTAAAACTGAAACTAGAGTTGTTTTTCTTTTAAGGGTGTCAAACCCTTTTTGCTATGAAGCCTCCCCCTGGGAGAATTGGATAACGTCGTTTTGCTTTGCGCCTACGATCATAATTAGTATGTTTTGTCTTCTCTTGGACCCCTTTAGTTGGATGGAGTAAGTTTTGGATTCCAATCACGTAATCCATAGGATTACATGAAGGAGATATCAACACTCTTAACCTTCTTGCTCCTAACCCTTAAGGTCTTGCCTTGATTTATGTTATTTTGTTCTTACTGGTATTTTGACTTTCTCCTTGCTGGATGGTTTAGTTTTCTTTCTCATGCGAATAATTTTGGAGTTGTGGGTTGTGATTTAATCCTTTTTTAGAATTAGAACATTCCTTTCTGATATTGTTAAATGTTAGCTTACTGTTGCAATGTGTAGCCTTAACATGCTTAGTTCTCGCGAACTGATTCCAGCTAGTATTTGTGCAGATGGATTGTGCGAATAGATTAAAGGAAAGAGTTGTAAAGGTTTCATCAGTGCAATTTATGAAATTCCTTGTAAAAATGTCCAATGTGAGGTAGATTTTGTAATAGTGATTGCAAAGGAATTTAGAAGACCTCTTGCCTTGGGTTGTTTAGAAATTGCGTGAAGATGTTATCTTGTCCTTCTGTAGGTAAATTGGTAACTTATCTTTGTGGGAAATGTTATTCAATCTTTTCACTGGCATAAGCATTGTAAAACTTGGATCTTGAGAATTAAGTGTTAATTTAAATCTTTCTAAGACCTTGTATTGATGTGTTATATGTAAGTTTTAATGGGGTGACTTTTCCTTACAGAAGTTACCTAAAATTTTTATTCAAAGAAATATGTTGTGGTTTAGATCCCCTTGAAAACAACAATGCCTTAAGTAATCAAGAGTGAGACTATCCTTGCAAAGTGTTTTTATATAACGTGTTATCCCTAACTGAACTAGTAAACACTACTCTTTTTGGTGAACGCTTAAAACAAGCTTAAAGGAAAACAATTGTTAGTTTCTAATAAGATTTAACAAGTAAGAGAAGAAAATTTAAAAACCACTCAATTTATCTCTTAGCCTATTTAAAAGTAAGTAGCTTCCTCTTGATAAGCTCTTTCAGTGAAGCCTAAGTAAGAGCATTAATAATTACGTATAAAACCTCAAGCTCCAATTAAACCTCAGTAAGAACTAATGATGTCTCAAGGATGAACTCAATTGACCTCCTTCCTTTAACTTTATCCAAGGTACCTTGTAATTTTCTCTTAAGATTGTTGAACGTGAACCCATGTCGTCATATGGGCATGAACAAGTTCTAGTAGCGTAAGTGTTAATAGATGGCCTTGTGAAATTAAATTACCCATTTCTCTAAATAAACTAATTAAGCAAATGAATGTCTTAATAGAGAAGATTAAAGATGATTACTCAGTGTAAAAAGAATAAACTTGGCTTGGCAAGTTGAATTATATGAATCATATCTTGAGCCTCCTTGAAAACGTAAGCTAAGAATTGCAAGATGTCCTCTTAAGATAAATAAACCCCAAGAATATCTCATTGTGGTTGGCCCTAACTGTAAGTGTGTTTTGTGGTTGGACTTCTATGTTGTCATGTCTAAAAGAAAAGTAAATTGTCCTTGAAAGATGTGAATGTTTCTGTGCTGCCTTTATGGCCATCCTTGTATCAAGTTGTTCTCAGTGTTAGTTGTAGCCTTGGTGATGACATGTTGCGTCATGTTATGTGTGGAAGTAAGTCAAAAAAAATTATCCTGTCTTTTACTGCGTTGTTTGTGTGTGTGATTTTGGGTAGTTACAATTACCTATTCATCCTGAATTAGGAGAGTAGATAAAGTATCTAAATCAAGTACGTCAAATTCGTTTGATATTTTTAATTCAAGATGGAAATTAAGTTTATGTATTTTCATGTATATTTATTTGAATTATAAAATAAAACAATGTATCTTGAAATAATTGACAGCTACAACTATCTACTTGAGTTTTAATATCTTTAATTTCTACAAGGTAATTCACAATTTTCTCATCTCCTTTCATCGAAGTCGTCAATAGTTCCATGATTGGTTTAATACTTTTTTAGATTCGACTACCCTCATCCATCAAATTGACTTGTTTCCAATCTTTATAAGGAGAGCCTTGATGTCCTATATGAAGTACAAACTCATATTTTATGCTTCTAAGTAAGATGAAAATTGATTCCTGTGATTTGTTGCTAAAAATGCACTTAAGTTTTTAATGGTTACATGTCTCTCAATAGGTTTCTTTTTTATATCGTTGATTAGATCCCAATGTTTAGACACAAATTTGAATTTTAATCTAAATTTCCAAATGCTATAATTTGACATGTTCAATAATTGTGATTTTTCCATAGAGAAGTTTGAGGCACCCATAATTTTTCAATCAATTATGATATGCAAAATTCTTTTTTGTATGCATATATAGAATTTTTTAAAGTCAAAAACCTTATAATTATTAATAATTAAAACATTAAAAAACTAAAACGATTACTAAAAATCACTTTACAAAAAAATAAAATGTATACTAATTGTTTAAACGAAAGAAGAGGGGTTGGGGTATTGAAACTCCTAACTCTAAAGAAAAGTCTTTGAAATTACTTCTTTATCCATGTGGCTGGCTTAGTGAAATTGATATTCTTGCAACACTAGTTCTATAAGATCAGTAACAAACTTTGATATACTATATAAAAAAAGGACTACTCAGCCTTGGTGAGTTAGCAAGCTTGTTGAAACAAACCTATGATTTTTCAAAATTAAGATTGGAAATAGAGTTAACACATTTTTATTATCATATATATAGAGAGAGAGAGGTATGACTATAAAAAAAAACTTTGATTTTTTAAATTATTTGTTGTGTAGGGGCGACTAAAAATGTGAGGAGAGAGGTATGGACACAGAATATTGTGCAAGCCTGTGATATCCTTAGAAGTTTGAATGTGTTGCAAGTCCAAGAAAAAAGGAAGATCCACGAAAGCTGTGAGGGCCAAATGGAGAATAAGGATATGAATACCCACACATGCTGTGAAGGCCTGTGGAAAAGACCCAGTAATGATGGCTAAGCCTATATGCAAGGGCCTTTAAGGCCGTAGAAAAATCATGGATATGAAGATGCGACAGAAGATAATTGTGCAACACTAGGAGAGTCGATCGGTTAGACAGGCCTATGATGGCAATTATATACAGAGAGATTGAGGTCAGCCATGGAGGAAGAAGAGCTGAGAGGAAAACAAAGGAGCACAAGCCGTAAGGCCAAAAAAATTAGCGGGCCCAAGAAATTCTATAAAATTGTGGTTTTGTATAAACTATATATTAAGATCTTAGATTACTAAATTTAGATGTGTGTAGATGTTACGGTGATTTAAATTTTAAATCCATAACATATGGTGATGAGCTATTTTGGGTACAAAGAATTTTAATGAGTTTTGAATGAAATTGAAATCTTTTGCACCTGTAATTTAAAAAAAAAAACTAATTATTTTTGGAAAGCTCCATTGGAATCAAGTTGGCCTTGTAGCTTTTCAAATACACTCTTTTCTTTTTAATTTGCATACAATTCTATGAAGCCATGTTAAGACAATTTTTGGTTTTAATAATCAATATAGCTTAACTCATTAATGAATATGTTTCTTAGGAATCTTTTACTAAGATATGTGCCAACATACAAAGCAATATGAAATATGAAATAATGCAAATTAAATTAAATTTACATAATACTTGACCAAAGAATTAATGTGGGAAAACTTGAAGGGAAAAATATCTACAACAATAAAAATATATATGTTTCTATTATATGAGGAATAATTCAAAAATACCCGTTACATGTAAATCTCCACTTTTTTAAGTTCACTCAAGTCCCACCAATGTATGTCTTGGTAATGCAATACTAATATCAAAGATATTATCGTATTATATAGGGTGGGTGATTCCGTTGCAATACCAAGGTGACCCCACTTAATATCACACAATCTGACACTTACTTCTACAAACCAACTTGACTATGATCCATACTTGTTTCTATTTACTTTTCTTACTAAATTTCTAGTATTAGCCCTAGGCTCCAATTTTGGATACCATTGATTTCTCACACTATAATGCATGTTCGCACCATTGATTTATTGCAACCTTGATTGGTTTAGGGCATTTATTGAGTTGAATACTCTATGGTATTGATTATTATTCTTTTTTATTTATTTATGACAATGAGGTGTTTAACTATTATATATTATTGTGTACATTACATGTTTTGACTACTGTGACATTGATTTATTGAATTCTCCATGCTCTTGTGTGTTTTATAACTAGTTTTTTGTATCAATTTTATTTAATTAACTACTTAGTTTCTACATCAAATTGATTATTTTGACTACTCTGTGTATATGAGTGTTATGTTCCTGGGTTTTTGTATGGCATTGACTTACTTGATTATTGTGTTCACTTGTGTGATTATTATGCCATATTATCTACCTCGATTTCTTTAGGCACTTTTTTGAGTTGTGATATTTTCTTCTATA
Source organism: Taxus chinensis (assembly GCA_019776745.2). Lineage (NCBI taxonomy): Eukaryota > Viridiplantae > Streptophyta > Pinopsida > Cupressales > Taxaceae > Taxus > Taxus chinensis. Next base: position 195,480,448 of record CM034149.1, on the reverse strand, counting down.
ATATCTATATGCATTTGTATGTTATTTTTTTTGTTTTGTTTGTGATTGTATGCTATATGTCATATTTTCTCTATACATTTGTGTACTTTATACCTTATTTTATGTATGCACTTATATTCTTTATGATTTATTTTATCACATATGTGAATTTCTGTACGCGATTTCTATTTCCTTCTTTTTTATGCTCATTTGTATTGGGACATATTACCCCTCTTACTTTATGTGATACATTACTATATATATTGTTATCTCAATTTTTTCCCCCCCACAAAATTAATCAAAAATGACCCCAGGCAAGAAGTAATTCAAGAAACGGTTCTGTGGAACGAACCCATGTTTCAAATCCAACAAACAGGTTGCATGCGAGCTCTATAATGGAGTAGCAGGGTCGGGGAAGGAGAAACCAGTGTCAAAGAAACCAGAGGCTCAAAGGAAAAGAAATGGAGAAGGTTTGAAGTCTTCAGGTTTCTACAATTGGTTCAGAACAAGCCCCAAAATTGGCTAAGTATGGAGGAAATCAATGGAAGCTACCAAGTGTCCAAAAATGACACACCTCCAAAGATTAAATCCAAATGGCAAAGCCGGAGACCCAAACAAGTGCCAATACTCCACGTGTCTAAGAGCCCCAAAAGCTACACCAGCCATGGAAAAGTCTTCGACTCAGCCGAAGGCACCAAATGTCTCAACGGCGTTACCTCAAAGATAAATCCAAAGAGTACAGACCCAAATGAGTGCGATCTTACCACGTAGTCCAATTTAATAAGTGGGACTGAGTGGGCCCAAAATTACTAAGTATAAGAGTGCAAGCGGAAGGTGCCACATGTCTCAACGATGCTCCTTCAAAGGTAAAATATTGAATGGGTTTTAAAATGGGCGGGGGCTCGCCATGTGTCCCAGGTCCCAAAAAAAGACAGAGTCGGAGGTTGAATAGTCAAAGTAGAGGTAGGCCAGCAGAGGGAGCCAAGTGTCATTATGGCACTACTTCAAAAGTAAAATTTGGGGTGGGTTTCCAAACAAGCGCCAAGCCTCCACGTGTCCAGGGTTAGACTTTTGGCCACTCACCAAGCAAAGAGACTTAGGAAAAATACAAAGAAGCCCAAGGAGCTTGCAAGAATCCGTCACGCTGTCAGTCCCAGATGTATTTCGAAGAGTGAAAGGAAGGGGCTGAATCTTCAAGATGCACAAGGCTGCCCCGTGGACCTTGTATGGACAGAATCTTTAAATATTGCGCTCCCGTAACCCTAATATTCAAATGGCCATATCTTTTGAATGAAAACTCAGATTTGGGAGGGAGAAGACTTTTGGAAACGTCTCGACACCCTCTATATCATGGAAACTTAAAATATCATTCTTAACATGCTTTGGTGGGTGAAAAATGGGAAAACGTCATTCAGACCATTAATACAGAATCTGATTTCTTCAACTACTAGATCTGATTTGATTCGATCTGTCGTTCTTCCTTCTTCAACACGCCGAACAGACATAGGGAACCATAATTGATAGATTGTGGGTGGATTTGAGAGGGGAATTGATTAATGGTGGTTGATCTTTAAAATATGGATTAAATGCATATTTCAATATTATTAAAGCAGGATTCAAATTTTTCCCTCCTCTCTCTCTCTCTCTCTCTCTCTCTCTTATTCTTCTTATATATTGTAAAGGAGAGGCATATTCAAAAGGTTGTTCATCTTTTCTCCTATGCCCCCTTCTCTCTTTCTTCCTTAGGGTAGAATGTAGAGTCTAAGTCTCCTCCCATGGCTCTGTAATGGTGTTTTCTTGCCTCTTTCCCACTAACGATGTACCATGTAACTTTTTAGAGCAATAAAATTTGTTTCGTGATGCATCTGTCCATCCTTGGCTTATTTTTTTTCTGGTCTTACCTCTCATCGTTGCAGGGTAGACTGTGCATACTCTGATGTTTGTTGCAGGTTCTGGGAGTTGTGTTTAATGGGTTTTGAAGTGGTGTTCTGTGTGAAATCTATCTCTAGTCCGTGGTGCATTCTGTCCACCCTCTCCTCTTCTCACCTCTCTCCACTTTAGGCAGTTATATATGTGATTCAACCACTTTATTTTATGGTGTATCACTGCTTAGTGTAGGCTCTATCACCCTCTCTCTCTCTTTGTCTCCCTCTGGAATGGTTAGATTAGGATAGAATAGGTTTTTCCTGCATTGGAGTAGCTTGTGGCAGGTAGATTAGGAAGCAAGAACCGGCTTTCTCCTGAGGTCCATCTCAATTTTTGCAAGTCCCACAGCTTGAGAGATGGTCCCATGTTGTGCAATCACACCGAATGCCCCACTTCACACCCGGGGCATTGGAGGGTGTTGTGATTCTGCACTAACAGTTTTGGCATGCCCGGTGGGACATGTCTGAAGCACCTTACGACTTCATTTAGTAGGTTGGTGTGTTCTTGTTAAGTTTTAGCCTTTAGAGGCACTTTCAAAGCACATTTGGTGACTCCATCTAGTCAACAACCCCATCTCTGAAGTTGCAGGCCTTTTCCATCCATTTCCACCCATCTTCATTCACTTTTCTTTCCATATCTCTCATTTTTCATCCATTTCATGAAGTTGTACAATCATGACTTCATTCCCTTCATGGAGCTCACCCTTGCAGCAACAATGCAATCTACCTCCAATGCATCTCCCAACTCCTCTAGATCAACATTATTATCAGATCCAAAATAATCATGCTTACCCATATGAACATTTCCAAAACTAGTTTGGCTATGGAGCTTATCAAGAACAAGGGTATGCATACAATGACAACAGTCAAATGGAAGAATTTAATCTGCTGGAGAAGATTCGAAAAATGGAGGCTGGCATGGTTTAGTCAAGAGCCATAGCACAAATGAAGGCATTCAAGATTGGTTTTAGGGCACCTTGTCCATGGGAAGGCCCTTTTCCAAGACATTACAACCCTCAAGAGAATCTTGACTTCATGGTTGAAGTGTTGCCTCAACTTACACAGTGGATTGAGGACATTGAGGCTTATGAGAAAAGTGCGAGACAACCTTGTCAATGGGTAAGTCAATCACCAACTCCATGTCCTTCATTTTCTCTTTCTCAAGATTTATCATTTCAGCAGTGTCAAGATTCAAGCCCCTTAGTAGCTGCCCCAAGTGTTGGTTTCTCTTCTCCATCTCCTGATCTTCCACCTCATCTCAATTCTTCTGCCCTTTTCCCTTCCAAGCAGTCATTCCCTCCAAATAAACAAGAAGTTCCACTTCCCTCACCACCACAAACAACTACAAAGCTGGTTGAAACCCCATCCACCCCTCCTCTTGCCTTCCCAATTCCATGTGGGGAAGAGATTCCATAGACCAGTCAAGGAGAACAGCAAGAGGAGGAACCCAATAGAGAAGAAATGATAGAAGATCTAAAGTGTTGGTTCTCCAAGTTTGGGTTTACAAAGATCCCCTTGATGGTTAAGCCAATAGAGGAGGTCAAGGTTGAAGAGCTAGTGGTGGTTGAGCCTGAGTTTGCAGCAGAAGAAGAATAAGAACAAGAAGGAGAAGATCATACAATTTATTTTCTCTAAATGCAGTGTCCATGTTGGCACTTTTTTTGAAGAGGATGTTGATCTGATCCAAGCTGCACAATCAATCAAGAAGGAAGAAGAACAACCAACTCCAAGTCCAGTTAAAGAGGAGCATATGGAGGTGACCAAGACAGATTCAAAGGCACTGAATCATGATTCAGTTGCACAAGAAAATACAGACCCCTCTCCCATTCAACCTCTCCAAAATTCTAATTTTTTGGAAGATCCTGAACTCACTAGCTTCATGTTTGAAGATGAAGCTTCATATGGTGAAGATAACGAAGATTTTAAGATCACCATGCAAGGGGGAGATACCTTGCTACAGCAGGACAGTAAAGATTTTGATTTCCTATCAGACTCAAAAGAATGTTTTGATGAAAAGGAGCCAGTTGAAATTGTAATTTTTTCTCCCCCATCATTCATTCTTCAACCACAAGAACCTGCTGCCATGGAAGAGAACGTGCAAGCACAACCTGTAGTTTGTAACATGCCTCCTGAATCAAAGTTGGAAGATTTTGATCTTCCAAAATTCACACCTGCTGTAGAGGAAGAGAAAGAGTATGAGGCTATCATCCCTCTCACATCACCCATCTAGGAAAATCAGCAAGAAGACTCCATTCTTGGAGTTAAATTCAGAGCAAGGGTCACATTCAAAGGACCAGACCTTGCCCAATCAGGTACTTGGCTTCATTGGATCCAAGGGAGAAGCCAAAACTAGTCATTCCTACTTCAGGGCATGAGGATGAGTATCAAAGCACCAAGGGTCACCATCAACACCTCTAGGAGTCCAATGTAAATCAGCTTGAGGAGGTATTTTCCATTAATGTTGATACCTTGATGATATGGGTGGAGGACCGGCTTATAGTCAGTTTTTCACTCATACAAGAAGCCATATTCAGTGTCAAATTATTTGCATGGCTGCCCCTTTTGAGAAAGGGAAGCTACTTCTCCCTGCCTATCGTAGGATTTGTTTAACCTCTTTCTCTCTGGATAGTGTAGGAGTAGGAGTAGACTTTTGTTTTCAGAAGAAGAAGTGCTTGTGCACACTCTGCATGTCACATTTGAGGCATATATGATTTTTGTCTTTATACATAAGTTTTGTTCATATTTATCCAGAGGTACCAAGGCCAAGCCCTTCAGTATTCATGGTAGAAGACCCATAGTTTTCTGTAACAGTTGCTAAATTCAAAATAAAAAATGTAGAGCAACTAAAAACATTTTCAAGGCAGTCCATTTCCAAGATAGGTTCAAGGTCACCAAGTGCAAATGGTCGGGCTTGCGGATCAGAGACAAGATCAGTATCAGGCCATCATTCTTGACTCCATGCCCAATGGATGCTTCAAGGCTACTGGTCCCTTCATCTAGTAGGTAGATGTCCCTATGAGTCACCAATTTTTATCCCAATTTTTCCCCCCGACAAAATTGATCAAACACGACCCCAGGTAGGAAGAAATTCAAGAAATGGTTTCATCGAATGAGGCCATGCTTCAAATCTAATGAACAGGTTATAGGAAGGGTCTCTACAGTATGGAGGAGCATGATTGGGGAAGGAAGAGAACAGTGTCAAAGAAACCAAAGGCTCAAAGGAAAAGAAATAGAGAATATTCGAAGTCTTTGGGCTTTGCAAATGATTCAGAATGAGCCCTAAAATTGGCTAAGTATGGAGGACTCAACGAAAGCTGCCAAGTGTCCAAATGGCACACCTCTAAAGATTAAATCCCAAGCCAGTAAGAGACCTCAAACAAGCACCAAGCCTCCATGTGTCCAGAGCCCCAAAATTCCACACCGGCCATTGAAAAGTCTTCGACTCAGCAAAAGGTGCCAAGTGTCCAAATGATGCTACTTCAAAGATAAATCCAAAGAGCGGAGACCCAAATGAGCATAGTCTCGCCACATAGTCCTAAATTAAAAAGAGGGACAGAGTGGGCCCAAAAAATACTAATTATAGAGAACCATTGGAATCCCCTACGTGTCTCATTGGCGTCATTTCAAAAGGAAAGTTTAGAGGCAATCCCCAAATGAGTACAGGAACACCACATGTGGGTCCAAAAAAAGGGACAGATTCAGGGGTTGAATAGTCAAAGCAGAGGAAGGCCAATTGTGAAGGAGCCACTATGTTAACATGTTGCTACTTCAAAATTAAAATTTGAGGTGGGTTTCCAATCAAGTGCCAAGCCTCCACGTGTCCAGGGTTATACTTTTGGCCCCACCAAGCAAAGAGACTTAGGAAAAATAAAAAGAAGCGCAAGGAGCTCGTGGAAGCCGCCACGTGTCAATCCGGTACTAAATTTCAAAAGAAAGGTAAGGGTCCGAATCTTCAAGATGGACAAGGCTGCCACGTGGACCTGGTACAGACAGACTCTTTCAAATATTGCGCGCCCACAACCCTAATCTTTAAATGGCCATATCTTTTGACTGGAAACTCAAATTTATGCGGGAGAAGACTTTTTGGAAACGTCTCAACACCCTCTACACCATGGAAACATAAAATATCATTCTTAATAGGATTTAGTGGGTGAAAATTTGGAAAATGTCTTCCAATACATTAATATAGAATCTGATTCCTTCAACTACCAGATTAAATTTGATCTGATCCATTGTTCTTCCTCCTTTATTGCACCAAACAAGTAATCGATGAACAAATCATGAAAGATTGTGGGGTGGATTTGAGAGGGGCATTGATTGATGGTGGTTGATCTTTCAAAGTAGGATTCAATGCCATATCTCAATGTGGTTGAAGTAGGATTCAAATTTTTCCCTCCTCCTCTCTTATTCTTCCTATATATTGTTAAAGGAAGGGCTTATTCAAATGGTTGGTCGTCATATCTCCTATTCCCCCATCTCTCTTTCTTCCTTAGGGTAGAATGTGGAGTCTAAGCCTCCTCCCATGGCTCTGTTATGGCATTTTCTTGCCTCTTTCCCACTAATGATGTACCTTGTAACAGGTTTCGTGATGCATTTGTCCATCCTTGGCTTATTTTGCTGTCTCTTATTACCTATGATCATTGCAGGGCATACTGTGCATATAGGATGTTTGGGAGCTGGGAGCTTCTTAATGGGTTTTGAAGTGGTGTTCCATGTGAAATCTATCTCTTGGTCCATGGTGCATTCTTGTCCAACCTCTCCTGTTCTCACCTCTCTCAACGTCTGGCAGTCATATTTGTGATTCAACCACTTCCTTTTCTGGTTTATCACCACTTAGTGTAGGATCTTTCACCCTCTCTCTCTCTCTCTATGTCCCCTTGTAATTTTCAGATAAGGATAGAATAAGTTATGCCGGCACTGGAATAGCTTGTGGTAGGTAGACTAGGAAGTAAGAACCGACTTTCTTCTAGAGGTCCATCTCAAGTTTTGCAACTCCCATAGCTTGAGAGATAGTCCCATGTTTTGCAATCACATCGAATGCCCCACTTTGCACCAGGGCCATTCAAGGGTGTTTTGATTCTGCACTAACATATACCTTTATAATGGAACAAAAACCCTATGATATATTACATGATATATCATTTAACAAGATCAAACATCCTATGACATGTTGTTTACCTAGATATAATTATTTCCATTAGATGGACATGGTTATGACATACTTAACTTATGACATATATTTATTTGATACAAAAGACATCTTATAAACATGATTAAAAAATAAATACTATTGACATAATTTATTGGTACACTTTATTTGATTGCATTCATGAATTTAGGCCTTGTGGTTGAATTACACTATGATTATTGCTTGTTGACATCACCTATTACACATTGGATTTTAGCATCTTAACTTATAATCAGTGTTTCTTACACATTTCTCTAGGAACATTTTTTGACTTCGTGATATTATCACTTTTTATTACACATTTCTTCAACAACATTGATTTTTTTACATCACAATTATGATCACTATTTATTACATATTTCTATAAGAACTTTTCTTGTTATATGTCGTCATTGTTATTATTTCCTACACATTTCTCTAGGAATGTTTATTTGACTTGATGATATTATAAATTTTTATTACACATTGCTCCAACAATATTGATTGTTTTACATCACAATTATGATCACTATTTATTACACATTTATATAAGAACATTTCTTGTTATACTTTGTCATTTTTATTTCTTGTTGCATAATTTTTTTTGTATATGCGAGCTAACAACTAATATTGGTCAAGTATTTCACATCTTGTCAGACATATATTTATATGATGGACATGTTGAATGTTATTTTGATTTATGTTGTGTCTGAAGTCGCTATGGATCCATTATGCATTGACTAATGTATTGTGATCATGTTACTCATCCTATCATTACTATTATATATTTCCAAATATTTATAGAAACATTTCATGACATGTTTCACTCTTTTAATGATACATAGACATGTATCCTTAAAAAGTGATTCTATCTTACGAACTTTACACATTACTCATCCTACAATGTTTTAATCTTAGGAATGTTATAAAATACTTGCTCTTACAACTATTTATATCTTAAAAATTATCCACATTATGACATGTTATTGTACATACACTATATATAATTTATATAATTGTTGATGTTGCTTATATGATATTTCATGAATAATAATTTATCTTATGATTTAAGTGATCCTTTGCAATATCCCTCATCTTAAAAGGGGGGATATTTTGAGGTTATCTAACACATTCATGTAGATTTTAGATTTAGTACTATTGATCATGTGTATAATGATATGCAAAAAATTATTATAATACACTACATAACAAAATTTATATGGGTTCACCTAGTACAATTAATTTCTAAAGACATTCTTGCTTAACATTCATAATTAGTATAGAAAGTTTTAATTATTTGGCTAAATTACTAGAAATGGATTCATATATTAGGTCTACTTGTTAAAGAGAGATTCACTTAACATGTTTAATTATTATAGATGTCTTCACATAGCATGATCGATAGCTATAGGTATCTTATGTTCAAATTTTACCTCCCTCGCGTACGACACTAGGGGCTAACACGTGTACATGTTTCATGATTTTTACTTCAAGGTTATGTTATCTAATAATTTTACATAATTATCTTTAATGGAATTTCATACGCATTTTTTCATGTGGAACATTGGCTCACATGCATGGAAAAATAGAAATGAGAAGAAAACATACAAATATTACAATCCCACACATGTATTGTCCGTAGGGACGGTTTGTGTTTCAAGTTATTTCATTTTAATCAAATGATTTTCAATTACTAGATTAAAATGAAGGAATATGTAATATTATAAATTTGGACCAATGACATTTGGAAATTAATTATTAGCATTTATCTTACCCCATTATTCATTATGCACTTAAATAACTAGTTCCTACTTGTATCATGCTTGTAGTGCCCACGTCCCTTTGACACCTTTTGGATACCTATTTTGATACTATGATTACATTATAGACATTATTATGTTTTGATTTAGTATGTTGTTAGACACTTGATCATGGATTATTGTTGATCTTGATTTGGATATGATACATGATGATTATTAGAGACACTCATATGTGGATGATGATATATTATTTGACATGGATGTTTCATGGATGTTGTTCAGACATATTATTTTGGATATTATGAGTAGATCTAGAAATGGATATTTTATGATGATGATATAGTTGTTGATTTAAAATGAAAATGATGTAGTTGTTACTTCAATGTTGTTGTGATTCATTTATATAGTTGGTTTTGTAATTTCATTTATATCATGTTGGATGTTCTGATATGGCCACGAGGTCGAATGAGGTATTTGTATTTTACAGGTTAAAAATATCACAACAAAAGATCGGGGGATCGGAGACCAACCACAATGGAATTCTAGGTGAATTCAAAAAGGTCACCATGGCATTTCGTTTTATTGTGTTGTGTGTTGTATTTTGTTAGGGATTCCCATGGGGGGGATTACCCTTACATGTGACCATGGGTATTGTGTATTTATTAATGTGGTTAATTTTGTATCATTGTTGTATGTATTTTATTAGATGTGTTCCTTACTTTTAATTAATTAAAATTGTGATAGATTAATGTGGGAATCATATGATTAAACTTTAAATAAATTAAATTGGGATATGGGAAAGTAATTATAAGAGTTGTTAGCTATTTGTATTAAATACGTAAGGGTTGTGTAAGTCTGATTTTGGAGTATGAAATACTCCACCTCCATGGAAAATTCGAATTTGTCCTTGGGGGCTATTTTTTGAGGCTTGTGGGACAAGTAAAACTTGTCCCATGCCTATAAATTTAATTTACCAACCATACTTATGGTTGGACAAGTGATTTGTGACTTCTATAATGAATTTTATTAATCATGTTGCTTGTTTTGGGTTGCACTTTCTTACATTTTATTTAATTTGTTGTCCCTTGAGGTGTGGGCTTTTGGAGTTTGCAAGTAACTTGTCATATGTTCACCCACCTCTTTATTGTGCTTGAGAGAATGGATTTTGTCTTTTTTGTTTGAATTTGAGGATGTGTGATTTGGCATCCTACATGGATCCACATCATCCTCTCTTCTTCCCTCTTCTATATAATTCAAACTCCTTGCTTGTTTTGGGGTTGTTGAACATTTTTGCATTCTTCCTTGGGGGCGTATTTTTGTTGTTTGGAGCTCTTGTGGATTGTGGAGGAATTTGGAGATAACTTCATACTTGGCATTGATGTTTTGAACTATGTTCTTGGCATTTGAAGCTTGCTATTGGAAACAAAAGTAACCATGGAGAGGTAGGAATTTAAATCTCTTTTTATGCTATCATTTTCTTGTTGTGTTGTGTGAATGGTGCATGATTTGATTTATCTGTTGGCTGGTTGGGTAGACTTCCTTAGGGATGGTGTAGGAGAAGGCTATGGGGAATCCAAGTGGGGGGGCATAAGGAATACCATTGGCATAAAAATTTTGTGGAGGGAGTTTGGGTTTTTGATCCACTATGGAAAAAAATAGCTTGCGTTTCTTACTTTATGGGGGGCATAAGGAGAGATTTGTGGGGGTCATAAGGATGTGTGTGTGATGATTTATTTTGGCAGTTTGTTTTGGTGGATGCCCAATTCCCAATTGGGAGGCATAAGTAGCTTTCCCCATAGACATTGCTCCTTTGACTTGCATGATCAAGCCTGAGTTTTGATTGGAATGTTTTCAATTGTAGTTGTGAACTACTATTTTGTGTTGAACTATGTTTTATATTGCATTGTGCATGTTTGAAAGAATGTTGTGTGTTATGGAAACCAGTTTTTGCCATGGGTTGGATCACACCTTTTATTGTATCTTGGTTGGGGATCGGGGGCCAATGATGAAGGAAGGATTCTCCTTTCATTGGATGTCTTGGTTGGGTGGAGAGCATTGCCTTTCCCCCTTTTTTCTTGTGATCAACATGGAAAAAGAGAAAATGTGCATGGTGTTGTCCTAGAGAAAAGGAAAAAGAATGCAGTTTGACAGTCCCTTGTGAAAACATATTTATTTGTAATCCTTTCCCACTTGTTGTGGATGAAATTGTAATATGTATTTTGTGAAGAAAGATGTATGTAATTTGATTATGAAGTCAGATATTTGAATTGTGAAAGACATGTATATTTTGTTCTGGTTATTAGAAAGAAAGAATTAGAAATGTGTTATTTGCATCCAAAACATGGAAAGATGTAAAGATGTATTCCTTTTTGGATTAATAAAGAATTACAAGATATTCTCTCATTTGCATTGTTGTGTCAATTGGAATGTTAAAATGTGATTAGAATCTTTGTTTTGAAAATGGGAAGAAGAAGAAATACGTATGAGGAAATTATATTGCTCATTCCTTTTGGAAATATATGAAATTGGGAATTAGAATTTACCATTTACCTTTGAATTTTTTTTTTATAAACAACTAAATGTATTAGGCTAGAGTAGAAAAAAAATATTACACTTAAACGATAAATTGGATATACAAAATTTTCCTTGAAGCGAATCTCTGGTGCAAATTTTAAAACTGGTAAATTTAAATAAAATGCACAGTTCAAACTTAAACTTAACAATCAACTTGGAATTGATATAATATAGCATGCTAAGATGTTAAGGAACTCAAATTGGCAAGGAAAACTTAAGAAGACAAGTTAAATTAATGCAAAATCGAATCCATTCCCCCTAACAATCATTTTTTTGTCAATTGCTAGACAAAATTTGAATTGGAATAATTTGAGAAAATTAACTTTCCTAAAACACTTTAAACCCTCCCTAGAGAAATCCTCCATATCATTTTGGCATGTTTAGTGAAGGAGGAGATCCAATTTAATCAGATTTAGAAGTTGAAAGTTTCCAGTTGGCTTTTTAAAATCCTCCAGATCGTTTTTGTAAAATTGAATACTTATAATTTATTAAAATATAAAATTTATGTTTCCTGTGTAAGGAGGCCATCAAGATATTTCCAGAAAGTCCTTGTTTTCCCAAAACTGAGCTTTCTAGCTCAAGTAATGGCCATCTGAAGTTTTCCTGCCTTAGCGGGAAAATTTGGGAAAATTTTCCCAGGCCGGCCCGCGGCCCGAAAATTTCCCGTCGGGAAAATCCTTAGAAAAATTTTGAAAATTTTTACTTGGGAAAAGTTTTTCTTTTTCCTCTACCACCCTGTAGCCAATCATATGCTGCCACGTGTCCTCACAGGGTAGCAACAGAGGCGTGGCATCTTTATTGCCCTTAGGATTTTTTGATTTTTTGGAAAGTTTTCACATTTTTCCCCACCAACCCGTAGCCTACCAGAGGGTGCCACATGGCACCTTGGGGTGATAGCGGAGGAGGGAGAACTTCATCACTTTGGAAGTTTTTTCCTTTGGAAAATTTTCATAAAAAGCTCTACGGCCCCGCACTCCCATCCAACCTTGGGAAAACCTCCTTTCATGGACACGTGGACCCGCGTGCACAATTATCCCTTTTACCCTCCCCTTTGGAAAATTTTCCCTATCTCTCGTACCTCCATTCACACATATCTCTCTTCTCCCCATGGCGAATGGTGGAGCACCACTTGTCCATGGCAGACCTGCAGGCGCGTGGAGGCCAAATTGGCTTTTTCACCCCTTTGGCGAAATGTCCAATTAACTCCCACCACTCTGCCCTTCCCTTTTCCCTCGACGATGACTCTGAGGCTGCCATGTGTCCTTAGAGGACCCACAGAGGCACCGATGCAAATGGTAAATTTCTCCCACGTAAGGAAAATTTCCAAATGCCGCCCCACGACCTGCCATCCCAAAATTTGTCTTTCACCCTTGCTTGACACTTGTCCCCTTGGGAAGAATTTGACCCCTAAGGTCTGCTTGCTCATATCTTGAGTTCCTGAAGGAGTTAGAAGGACTTCTTTATATCACCAAAAAGGTGAGAAAATTTCCTATCCAATGGGAATGATTTAGGCAAATTTTGAATATGTTAAGTATGAGGAAAATCAATTTGAAACTTTGAGCCTGTTTGAGAGTGGGTATGGGGGGTAAATTTCTCCCTAAACCTAACTGAAACTTATAACCCTAAGATTTGAACCATGTGAACTTGATATTTGTTAATGAAGGAAAAATATGTTGTAGTAATTTAGAATTGTTCCGGAACCTAATATGGCCAATTGTTGTCTTGCAACTTGGTTGTGGACACTTCTAATAAAAAAAATATTCCATAATTTTCTAACTAATCCTAGGTTGTTTCTTGGGTCTCAAGTGGGTTGTTTTGATTGGTATCACACTTGGTATCAGAGTAGTGGTTCAAAATATTGGACCATTGGGCACACCAAAAAACTTGGGACATGAAACTTAAACCTAGTACACTTTTAAACCAAGAAAACAACTTAGCTAGAATTTGTATATTTTAGTAAACATGGAAGTTGTGTAAAACTTAGAAAGATGAACTAACTCTCACTTTGGTCTGTGCAGGATGCTTAGACGGAGTGAGAGTCCAACCTTCAAAAAGACTCAAACTCACCACCACCAACAGCACCACCAGATCAAGGTGTAGCAACTATCCTACCCTAGATTCTACAAACCCTTCAGGATGTTAATGTCGCTCTACATGGAGGATTAGGAGGAGGACATGCAGCTAGCCATGATAGAGCCCCTTCCATTGAGGGTGAGGCATCTCCTCGACCCAGTGAGGAGAATAGAGGGGAGAACTCCCATATGGAGTTAGCCAGAGTAGAGTCACCACCTAGGAGATAGGGTGACAGAGTTCCAGAGCATAGAGAGAGGTCTCGGAGCCCGAGGATTAGGGATGAGTGTGTAGAGAGACCAAGAGGCCACCAGAATATAGCAAAAGATAACATCAAGGAGTTCTTCAAACTTCAGCTAGCATATTACTCAGGTGACACAGGTGGATTTTAGGCAGAGGCCTGGCTAGTGAGCTTGAGCGGTTGCTTCAAGCTTTGTCCTTATTCTAGCAACATGAAAGCTCGTGTTGTGATCCATCTACTGAGGGATGGTGCAGGAGTGTGGTGGAGGACAGAGGAATAGAAGCTCTATGTAGATTTACAGATGGTGACCTAGGAGCTATTTGAGGAGACATTTAGGAGTAGGTATTTTTCATGAAGGTTCATACAGCAGAGGATCGATGAGTTCCATGACCTCTGACTGGCATCTCTTTCAGTAGTAGAGTATGCGAGTAGATTTTTGGATCTATCCGGTATGTAGAGTATATGCAGGATGAGAAAGTGTAAATTCACAGGTTCATCTGGGGCCTAAATTTAGATATTGGAGGTGATGTTTGGATCTGCTTCTCACAAACATTAGCAGAGGCCGTCGAGAAGGCCTATATTACAGAGGAGACTCGAGGAAAGACCTAGAAAGCTAGAGACTGACTTAGGAGCCACATACAATAGATGCATGACGTTAGATCAAGGGGTTTAGTGCCCCTTCCTCATGGTGGCTAGGGTAAAGCACAGTTATACTTTAGGCCACAGTAGTAGTAGTCTTGCCCACCTCATAGACCTCCACAAAGAGCTGATGCACAGAGAGGACGAACTATGGGGCGTCCTCTTGAGGGTCCCAATAGGACACAGGGTGTACCTAGAGCTCAAACAGCAGGAGCTCGCCAGTAGAGACCTTAGTAGACCGTAGTTGGATCATCAGGGTCCACACCACAGGATTCTAAAGCATTTACTAGAGGTGCTACTATTATCACCGAATCACAGCACCCTTGTGCATATACTTGAACTCACAGTGTGATTGGATAACATGGGTACTATCTCCAAGTTGTGGGACTTGCTATTTGAGATAGACCTCCAGAGAAAGCTGGTTCTTGCTCCTAAACTACCTACCACAATCTACTCTAATGCATGATGAGCTAACTATTCTAATCTAAATTTCCAAGGGACCAGGGAGAGAGAATGCATAAAATGAAAGCCTAAACTAAAGCAGTGATACACTAGAAAAGGAGGGTGTGAGAGTATTCTCCAAATGTGTGAAATACAGAGGCAAAGTGCACACTAGAAGAGGTGATGACATTTCTCCATAATCTAGCAAAATGCATTCACAATGATATTCCAAGCATACACAATGATAATGGATCCCTGCAAGAACATAAAAATAGACACAATATTCTTGTAGAAAGATTAAAGGGGCAAGAAGAATGTAAGAAAACACAGCAAGGGAAGATACATCCACAAAATGGTATTTTATTGCTTCATGATATGCACAGTTCAATCTATTACAAGATAAGGGCCTGGATCACCATGCAAGGAGTCCACTACAAGGGCCTGCAACACACTGGCTTCACAAAGAAATTTTGGCAGAGCTTTGCTACCCAAAAACTCTCCCCTTTACAATGAGCCCAACACTCCAATTTATAGAAAAATGAGAAGGGAAGGAGAAGGGAAAATGGAAATCCCGAAATCTGTCCTTCAACCACCTATAAGAGGAATTAAATGCAGTAATATGATTATACATTACTTGAAAAAGGCTCCCATATGGTCCCATGTGCTGCAGCAGAGAAAGAATGATGACCATGCCTCTTAATTGCACTCCCAACTACCAAATAAAACACTGTTTTGAACCCGGCCACGTTTTCTTAAAAATATCAGTCAATTTCTAATAAAATATGGAATTTCTTGATTTCTTTGAATCGGGCTCAGAACCATGATTCCAATGGTACCAATTTTGTGCGATTTCGTTGAGAAATGTAAAAGTTATGGCCTTCTGAGTGCGGGCAGCTATTTTGGGCTTGGCAGGCGTTTTCTGTCATTTGACGGGAATGAGCATTAACTGACTGGAGCCGAATATGTTTCTTTTATTTAAATATATATACCCTTGTTAAAAATAATAAATATAGTATTTGTGGCGTAGAGGACATCGTGCTCATTCCAGAAAGTCCAATTTTGTGAAAATCAGAGCTTAGAGTCAAAAGCTATGGCCGTTTGAAGTTTCACGGGCCAAACGTTGACTTTTCTTCTCTGCCTTCGGCTGCTTCGGCTTTTCGCGTCCCACACGTCCCTTTGTCCCAAATGTCCCAGTGCTGCACGGGAAAAATTCTTCCGAACCGCTCAAAATGGGTTTACATGTCCTTCGGCTATCTGCGTCCCGCGCGTCCCTTTGTCCCATTTGTCCCAATGCTGAAGTTCCCTGTTTCAGCCGAACTGGCCGGTTCGCGCCCTTTTGTCCCAACTGTCCCAGACTTTAAGTTCTCATTTTGGCCAATCCATCCGGTTTGCGTACTTCGCGTACCTTCGGCCCAACTGTTCCGGGCTGCCTTAAGTCTTTTCATCCAACTTGCATCCTCCGCGTACTAACTGCCCAGATGTCCCAGACTGCCTGTTTCAATAGTTAGTCAATTTTTTCTATTTTTCGGCCAGTTCGGATTTCCGCGTCCCGCGTGTCCCTTTGTCCCACATGTCCCAAATGCTGTGCAGACCACCTGGCAGCCTTTCGGCCGGTTCACGCCCAGATGTCCCTCACGTCGCGACTATTGCGAGGACTAAGACTTAGCCATTTTTCACAAATTTTTCTGTCCCGAGTCTGTTTTTTTTTTTGCAATTTTTCTTACCTTTCCTCAGAACTTTCTCTTTTCTACTTGGATAGGGGAGTTAGAAAAATATGAGGGGACCCTCGAAACATGAATTTTCACCCTGAATCAATATAATTGCTTGGGACTAAAGAATTTGATGCATGTTATCAAAATTTACCTTGGGGTGAATTTTGGATAACAGCTACTCATTGGGGAGGATCAGGAGGATGTTTTGGTTATGAAGTTATTGGAAACTTTTGGAGAGATTTCCCACAGAACCCTAACAACAAGGGTAAGGCACATATTTCAGAGCTGACTCTTGGTGACATGGGATGTAGCCATAGGATTTATGCAGTGGTTGAGAACCACTAGGTAGAGCATCAGAGCACAGTCATTGAGACCACAGGTAGCATTGGTGGTATTCCTACCTATATATTATTTGATTTTGGTTCTTCTGATTCTTTCACTGTACCATCTTTAGTAGCACGATGCGGGCTAGTGGCAGTTAGGCAGGGTCTTAGTTGGGATGTCGAGATGGCTTCTGGAGCCAAGATATCTGTAGACTCCTTATTTAAGGAGTGTGTAGTGGATTTGGAACCTTTCTCCACTACCTTAGATCTTTGTATCCTTCCTTCGAGCTCATATGGGATCATTTTGGGTATGGATTGGTTATCTGCACATAGGGCTAGGATGGATTATTACCACAAGACTATATCTTGTGCAGATGATTTGGGAGTTGAGTTGGTAATTTTAGGGATCAAGAGACCCATTTTTATTCACACCATCTCCGCTATGTAGCTTAAGCGGTGTGTGTGACAGGGTTGTTAGATGTATGTTGTTACAGTCAGTGACAGATCAGAGGATGGGTCTAGTGGACCATCGCTACATGATCATCCCATTTTGAGAGAGTTTGTAGATGTCTTTCTAGGGGAGCTACTAGTGTTACCACCCCCACGTGAGAAGAGCCTATCTCACAGGAACCTTATCAGATGACCACCCCAGAGCTCTTTGAGCTCAAAATGCAGCTTGAGGACCTTTTAGAGAAGGGCCTTATCCATCCTAGTGTATCCCCTTGGGGTGCACTGGTGATCTTTGTGAAGAAGAAGGATGGATCCTGGCGGTTGTGTATTGATTACCGCTAGCTAAACAAGGTAACAATCAAGAATCGTTATCCTCTTCCTTGTATTGATTACTTGTTTGATTAGATGAAGGGAGCCACATTTTTCTCTGAGATTGATCTCAAGTTAGGCTACCATCAACTGAGGATTTTAGAGGTGGACATTCATAAGAACACCTTCTGCATGAGATATGGGCACTATGAGTTCACAGTGGTGCCTTTTGGTTTGACTAATGCCCCCTTAGTGTTCGTGAGTTTGATGAATGGGGTATTTAGGACCTTATTAGATTGATTTGTGCTCATCTTCCTAGATGACATTTTTATATACTCATGTACATGTGAGGAGCACGAGGGGTACCTTTTTCAGGTTCATTAGTGTCTTCGGGAGTAGCAGCTTTACAGGAACTTGGAGAAGTGTGATTTCTTTCAGACAGAGGTGAAGTATTTGGGTCATATTATTTTTGGGGAAGTTATTGTAGTCGATCCTTCAAATATTAGAGCCATTATGGATTGGCTAGCACCCACTACAATGACTGAGGTGTGCAGCTTCATAGGATTAGCAGGTTACTACCAAAGATTCGTTTAGGACTTCTCTCGGATTACGCACCCTATCACTTCCATTCAGAGGAAAGGGAAGAAGTTTGTCTAGTCAAACAAATGCGAGTAGGCCTTTAGGACACTTAAGGAATACATCACCATAGCACCTATTCTTGTAGTGTTGGATCCACAGGGTGAGTTCTTTGTTTATATAGATGCTTTATTGGCAGGCTTTGGAGGTGTGTTGATGCAGGATAGTAGAGTAGTGGATTTTGAGTCTCGCAAACTCAAATATCATGAGCTTAATTATCTGACCCATGATCTTGAGCTTGTGGTATTTATGCATGTTTTTGTTAGATGGAGGTGTTTTCTTCTTGGCACGAGATTCACACTGAGGACAGATCATTTGAGTCTTCGTCACCTCTTCACGCAGCCTAATCTCAATGCTCATCAATGGTGTTGGATGGAGTTGATTTGTGAGTATGACATGGAGATAGAGCATGTGAAGGGGAAAGAGAATGTGGTAGCAGACGCTCTCAATAGATGGAGACATGTGGCTATGGCCACATCAGTGAGCATAGATTTACGGAGTAGGATTCTTCAGAAGCTTCCCCTTGACAACTTCTACATTGCAGTATGAGTAGAGATCGAGTCGTAGAGACCCCTTGAGGGGAAGTTTGATGGATTTACCTTAGAGATAGATGGAATTCTTAGGCACAGAGGTCGGATATATGCTCCCAGAGATGGAGGATTGAGGTAGGACATATTGGTAGAGGCACATCGTGCACCGTATTCAGCCCAACCAAGGGTGAAGAAGATGCATGCCACCTTGGATAGTTATATCATTGGAGATGAATTCATCGAGACGTGGCCCAATTTGTGTCACAATGTTTGGAGTGCCAGAGAGTTAAGGCTAGGCATCAGCATCCAGTAGGTCTTCTTTATCCTCATCCTATACCGGAATGGAAGTGGGACATCATTTCCATGGATTTCATTTTTGGGCTACCAATGTCGAGTAATCACCATGATGCCATCATGGTCACGGTTGATAAATTGACAAAAGCGGCTCACTTTTCTCTAGTGAAGACCAATTATACAGCTAGAGCAGTGGCACAAGTGTATTTAGATGAGATTGTCAGGTTGCATAGGATTATGCAGAAGATCATTTGTGACCATGATCCTTTGTACACTTCACATTTATGGACTACCATGTAGTATGTCCTCGGGACAAGGATCAACTTCACCACATCATATCACCCTGAGACAGATTGGACAAACTGAGTGGGTGAATTAGATTTTAGAGGACATGCTTAGGATGTATGTGATAGATCAGCAGTCTAAATGGGAGAAGTACCTATACTTAGTGGAGTTTGCCTACAACAACAATTTTTAGAATTCCATAAGCATGGCTCCTTTTCAGGATTTGTATGGTAGAGAGTGCAAGACACCTCTTAGCTGGGACAAGCTAGAGGATAGAGTGACAGGATAGGATCAAAATAATAAAATAATATATTGATCTTCTACTATTTTTCATACAAAATATATGGTTGTTATATAACCAAAATAGCCAAAACAACCTCCTATAATTTAGGAGTGGTTACAAATAATGAACTAAATACGTGAAGTTGTTTTACCAACTTCACATATAATACCAAGTAATTATGAGTTGTTTCTCAACAACTCATAATACAATGTTTACACTATTTAATATTCCTAACATTCACCCCCTTAGTGTGAACATGAGGCAAAGTGTAGTTAAAACCAGAATCATATGCTCTCCAAATATATGCAAAAATCCTCAATAGTCTTTTGCATGATCCATTGAAATTTGAATAGTTCCTGGATAGTCACAAAAACCTTTGGAGAGAAGGGGAAATGAAGGAGAAGATGATTGAAATTTTCGTCCTCTTTCCTATTGTTGTCCATTCAAAATTCCCCTGCTTTTAAGAAGTTGAAAATTTAAAATTCTGAGGTTAAGTGTCTTTTATGTTGTACTGATAATGTGAAAAGTCAAGAAATTGGGAAAATTTACATTTTTGGGTCATTTTGTGTGTTTTTTGGGCCTGTCGGACATTTTTGTCCCGCGTGTCCCAAGTTCAATTGGGCCCTCTATTCCCCGATCGGCCAGTTTACCCAAAGTCTGTTCTTTTCGGGCCCGTCGAAACTTTTTGTCCCAAATGTCCCAAGTTCACCCAGACTAGTTGTTCCATTTTCGCCCGATTCGGCCGAGTCACGTATTCCGCGTACTTTTGTCCCGCATGTCCAAAAAGCATTTGTGCGTCCTTTCCCCGCATCGCCCAAATCGGTCGAATCGCGTACTTTGCACTTTCGCGTCCCTCGTGTCCCAAATGAACCAAGTGCCATTCGTGCTAATTTTTCCCGCTCTACCCGAATATCTTGTTTTTTTTCAATTTGGTAGATATGTATGTAATGCGCATTTATTTCCTTTCTCTCTCCTAAATGGCTATATAATGAATCTGCCCCCTATGCATTTTTGCACACTGCTTTCATGCTATCTATTGCTCGAACCCTTGCAACCAAAATTCCTGGGCGCATATCCATTTCCCATGCAATTCCATCCTAGGTCTAGCTTGCAGCCTTGCTCTCTGAGTTACTATCAACATGAAGATCAAATTCTAGGGGCAGGAACAGATTTCACCACTCGAGTCCGCTGTTCCCAATATCGGGGACAGTGAAGTTCGCCACCTTGACTTTGGAGATTTTTGGACAAGGATGACAAATGCAAACCCTTCACCGATGGCACAGATGATTCATGACAGCGGTCTAGCTTTCGCTTGTGGTTTCCCTATCTCGGTGCAATGCGCAGACACATTGCTCTCATGCGGGGCTCATTTCAACCCTGATTCGAGCGAATTGACAAACGTGCACGGGGAGCTCATCACTAAACTTGACGCTACCGCCATTGGCACTACACTAAGAATTCTAGAAATAGACAATGCTATAGTGGTCTCCCAGAATAAAGCACAGGCCCTTTTCAATCAAGACAATGATAAACTATAAGGCGCGGGTGGCGAAGTCCTAGCTAAAAAACCCTAGAAGGGGGATCAGGGGGGTCCCCACACCCTCCACACACACAGGTAGTAATGTGTAAAGAAGCGTGAGCTTACGTGAAAAACTGAGAATGGAGAGTAGAAGAAAGGGGCAAAATCTGGCTCGTCTGTCCAAGAACTTTTTTCGGTGGATTTCAATTGAGAAATTGTCAGATTTCAAATCTTACTGGCTCGTGGTCCGTGGGCTGCCTGTTCCCCTATAAAGGAGTTCCATGTTCTGTATGTGCCCGCTTATCATATGGGGTGCGAGGGAACTCGAATATCAATTAGGTTCAAGATCATCAGTAGACTAGCGGCGCAGCTTCTAAAATAGAAAAAAAAAACAAACACCCCCCCAAAAAAAAAGAAAAAAAACAACCAAACAAAAAAGAACAAGCACTAAGTAATAAAAGCAAAAAGAGAAAAAAAACAAAAAGAGGGGAAAACAAAAAAAAAAATCAAAAAAAAAAAACAAGAAAACAAAACATAAAAAAAAAGAAAGATACCCACAAAGATAGAAAACACAAAAAAAAACACCAACCAAAGCAAACAAACAAACAAGGGAACAGAAAAAAGAAGACAAAAGAGAAACCAAAAAAAACGTAAAACACAGGAAAAAAAAAAAAGAAAAAAAACCCCAAAAAAAAAAAGACAAAAAAAAGAAACCCGAAAAAAACAAAAAAAAAAAAAAAATAAAAAAAAAGAAAAAAAAACCAGCAAAAAAAAGAGCGCCTCCCGCCCCCCTCCCAACACACCAAAAAAACGCCTCAGACCAGACAACCAACGCAGAATAAAGAACGCAAAGAAAAAAACAGAAAAAAAAAGAACAAAAAAAAAACGAAAAAAAAAAAGAAAAAAGAAAAAACAGCCCCACCCCACAAAACACGACACCACACCCCACCCCCCCCCCCCCCCCCCCCTTAACACACACAATCCAACCTCGTTACAACACAAAACAACTCTTTTCTTTTTCTCCAACCAATAAATCAATGGTCCCGCCAGTACCTAAACGCAAACACAACCAAAACCAGAACCAACCCCCCCCCCCCCCCCCCCCAAACATACACACCTCGCAAAAAAAAAAAGAAAAACACGAAACACAAAACAAGTAAGAAAAAAAAAAAACAAAGAAAAAAACAAAAAAAACACAAAAAAAACAACAATAAAAAAAACACACAAAAACAAAAAAAACAGACAAACCACAGAAATAAAAGGAAAAAAAAAAAAAACAAAACGCAAAAAAACACAAAAAAAAAAAAATAAAAAAAAAAAGAAAAAACAAAAAAAAAAAACCACAAAAAAAAAGAAAACGAGTAAAAAAAAACAACAAAGTCCCGCCAAAAAAAAACAAAAACAAACACAGCCCCAAACAAAACCCCCCCTGCCTCTCCAACATTCCTTCAGTCCCCAGTCCCCCTTCCAACCAAAAACAATAATCCCTCTCTCCTCCCCCTCTCACAACGCGCCGCCAAGAAACAAACAAACACTCTAAAAAACCCACAACAGAAACAACCCCACCAAACGCCCAAAAACACCTTTCTCAATAAAGTCTCGAAGAAAAACAGTCCCACACCCAACAAATAAATAAAAAATACACAAATCACCAAACACAAAAAGAGCACAACACAAGAAAGGCCCAGACAAATCACACAAAGAGGAACCGCCAAAAAAAAAGAAAAAAACAACAAAAGAAAAGCCAAAAAAAAAAAAAAAATGCCCAGAAAGGAACCCCCCAACGAAAAAAACCAAGAAAAATAAATAAAAATCCCAAAAAAAAAACAAAAAAAAAAAAAAAAAGGAAAAAAAAAAAAAAAAAAAAAGACCCTTTCCCCCAAATAAAAAAAAAAAACAAAAAAAAAAAAAACCCAAAAAAGAAAAACAAAAAAAGACAAACAAAAAAACAAACAGAAATACGACAAAACACAAAGCCAAAAACACAGAGAAAAACAAAGAAAAAAAAACAAACACAAAAAAAACAAGAACACCACCAACCCAGAAAAAGCCACACCAACAAACACCCCGTTCGCATACCCTACAAAACACACCAAAAAAACGCGCCAAAAGGGCCAAAATAAATCTCCATTAGGAAACAAAAAAAAAGAAACAGAGGCAAAGCCAACCCAGACAAAAAACAAAAAAAAAAGAAAACAAAAAGAAAAAAAAAAAACCATAAACCAAAAAAAAAAAGAAAAAAAAAATAAAGACAAATCATAACAAAAAAACAAAGAAACCAAAAAGACCACACCTGAGCCCCAAAGAAAGAAAAATAAAAAAAAAAAAAAAAAAAACAATGAAATATAAAAAAAAAAAAAAAAAACCAAAACCACCAGTTTCTCCCAAACCCAAAGAAAAAACTCAAAAAAAAGGATAAAACAAAAAAAAACGAAACAACACAAAAAATACAATAAAACCACACGAACCAAAACAAAAAAAAAAAAAAAAAAAAAATCAAAAATCACAGGGAAAAAAAAACAGCGAAGAAAACACATCAAAACAGACAAAACACCCACAAAGCAAGGCTTCATTTTATCATTATTTCCTATATCAGGCTTGCTGGCTATGAGAGCACTCCTCTCAAGCTCCCTATGTTCTACAATGACAAGATGGCCTTGACAGAAGTGTGCAGGTAATTGGAAAAATTACATAGAACCTACAGAGACAAGAAAATTACTGGTTTTCATTTCCCCATCTCTTTGGGAAATTACACTTGCAAAACAACCCTGGATGCACAAAATATAGAAAGGGCCCTAGCTCCCATTACTGTCCATTTCTTCAGACCTAGAAATTGCTTTGACTTGAAAAATTTTATTGAGCAGAACATCAAGATTACCTATCATCATAAGGCAGACACAGAGGACTATTGGGCTGTCTGTGCTGATGATTTTGAAGCCAGAAGGAGGCATTATGGCAGGTTTTATCTATAGTTGATTCAAGAACTCAACTTGTACCAAGTTCCTGAAGGGCTTCAAGATGATAATTCTGACCTATACTCATATGAGTATGACAATGCGGTCAAATACACTCCCTTAGAGGACTTGGATTGGTTCAAAAAGGAAAGGGATGATTTGGCTGAAATCCTAGCGCCGGTCCTAGCAAGGACCAAGATCTTGTTTGATAGGAAAGTCCGTGAGCTTAGGAGGCACTCAGGGGAATCCTCCTCCAAGCATGCTTCGACACCAAGGAGGGAAACATCGACTCCCAGATCAAAAGCACATGTGTAAACTCCTCCTGCCTCGTCAACTCAAGGACCTACAGTCTCTACTCCTTCCTCATCCACCCAGGTGTATCAGAAGAAATTCAAAGAAGTTAAGAACGAGCCTATGGAAGAAGATCCCCTGAGAAATCATGCAGAATTTCCTTCGGGACCAGAGAACATTAATGTTCTCAATGAAAGTGAAGAGAGTGAGGTGCCAACTCCTGCAAGCGCCCCTGAAGCCCCAATGGATAAAAACAAAGAGATCCAAAGCACTAAACTTCCAAGCATTGTTGATTCCTCTGCACTAGTTGCCTCAAGCACTCCACTCATATCTCAACTCGAGGCAATAATAGTAAAAACCTTGGATGGGATGAGTTCTTTGTCTCTTGGTCCTCTTTCCCCACCTGCTTCTTCCTCCTCCTCTTTTGCATGGGTGTAACCTCTTGTCGATAGTAGGAAGAGAATGTCTTCCTCTCGGAGCTCAAGACCAAATTTTGATGCCGTGGCAGCCTTGTTAGGCACTACTCCTCCTTCTCGCGCCGAAAAAGCCAGAATTACCTCCAGAATAGTGTCTGATGCTCATGGCTAGCAATTCCTAGAGATAGCCAAGCCTACGGTAGATAAACTAGAGCAGGATTTGTAGGCATCCGACCTGGAGCTCTCAAGAATTCCTATGGGAGAGTCTACCCCTGAAGGTGAGATCCAAAATCTTCAGGAAACAGTTACCAGAGTCATTGGGAGGGTAGAGAAAGGGCAGCAAACCATAGAATAGTTGAAAGAACAAGCCCAAATTCTTACAAGTTTCATCAAATCTCTTTTGTCCAAGGACAAAGTTTTGGACCCTACCCCATTGACTACTCTTCCACCACCTGTAATTTTGAGCCAAGATGAAGTCCAGAGTATCAAAGATATGCACAAGTATTCTTTCTATGGCAGAGCTATAGAGGCCATGGTGGATGATATGCTTGTTGTGGGATTGAACTTCATTGATGAAGCTTTCAAACTCCATGGAAAGGTGAACAACTTACAACAGAAGCTCTCCTCCACCATTGGGAGCATTGATAAAGAACTTAAACTTTGGAGCAGTTGCATAGTAGACCTCCACCTCATGGGACAAACAGATGAAAATATTTTGATGGCAAGCAAAGTCTTCAAGGATACAAAGGATAATTTGTCAAAGTCCTAGGTCTGCAGCATGGAATGGAAGATCAAGGTCCTGGAGGAGGCTTTGGGAGAATTAAGGAATAGCTGGCAGAAGGGTGAGGCCTTCAAAACACTAGTTAGGTTTGCTTTCAAAGATATACATTTCCATCTTCAGGATGAAACTTCTGGTGTACCTCTCTCCTTACAAGAAATCAAAGCTCAATTCAGAGCTTTTGTCAAAGGGGATCTATTCAAGGAGAGGTCCATTTCCAAAGAAAAAATGAAGGAGATCTGTTCTCTTCAATCTGCCATTGAAGAAGAAAATAAAGATTATCATACTCATGTCAAGTTTGATAAGGAAATGGAGAAGTGCCTCAGATTTTGGACTCGGTCTACCGCCAACACATCAGTCCCACGGGGTAGAGGCATAGTTGAGGTGTTGAAGAGATTCAGACAGTGGATCTTAAAATCGGTGGGTCCCTCCTAGTCATAAGCAACTGTCTTCTTCTCCTATTTCTTCTTGTCTCTTCCCCTTCTTTCTCTCAGATTTGTTGTAATCAGTTGGGGTATTGCAATTAGCAACCCTTTAACTAATCATTAGTTAAAAGAAGTAGTTATCGAGAGTAACTGATTTGTAAACTATATAATGGCCTCTCCTCGCCATTTTGAAGGAGGAAGAACTTGGCTTATTTCTAAAAGTGTAAATAAATCATAAAGAAATGAATACAAAAGGACTTTTCATTCTTTGTCTATCCGGTTTCCTTTATTCCCAAGCTATTCATTTACTTTTATTAGATCATTTGTCTGTATTATGCTGAGAAGCTTTGTATTCTCACAGATGTTATTTACAGAACTTTGTGTCTTTTCAAATTTCATCTTCTTAATATAATACAAATGATCTTGTTCTAATTCACTGTACCCTCACATGCATAAGGAATTACTCTGTCATCTATAATTTTGAATGGTGCCTTTCTGCTCTTTCTCCCATTTTCATTCCTTAGTCCTTTTATAATTGATGATCCTTATAGAAAACACTTTCATAATATCCAAGTTCCACAAGAAAACCATACTTTGTATATGTGTAAATAGGTTTTTTTCTGAATAAAGGAACCTCTCCCATTAAAGAGGAGGGACTTCTTGTCCCCTGACTGTTGCTCTTCTTGAAGTCCTATTTGATGATCAATAGTTTTTGGTGGCTCTGCTGGGGAATCATATTCCATTTCTGTAATCATTTATTGATCATCTTTTGATCTGGTGACTCCACATTTTACTCGAGGGAGAAGGGCCCTTGGTATTGAAGATTCTCAGTTTCAGCTTTTGGAATAGCAGGGTTTTCCTTTCCCTTCAGCAAGAAGAAATAGAAAGAATCGTTCAACAAGCACTCCACCTGTCCAAGATAGAATCCCTACAGGTGGTATTCCTTCAGAGCAAATCAGTCCTAATCCTCAAGCTTTAATTCTTGTTGGTGTTTCAATTCCTCTTCAAGCCATTTTTCCAAGAATGGTAGTACCATTGCCTTGGGGTCATCATGTTGGGCCTCTTGCCCGTCCTCAGCCTTTGCATGAGTTACCCATAGGTAACCAGAAGAACTTCCCTAAATTTAAAGGTGATGGTAAAGTACATCTTGATGAACACATCGCAGCCTTTATAGTCGCATGCGGAGCTCTGGGAGTTGAACATGAAGACGTCTCTGTAAGGATTTTTGTTGAGACTTTACAAGATAATGCTGCTGATTGTTTCTATCACCTTCCAGCAGGTGCTATCACTAGCTGGGACACAATGAGAACTAGGTTTGAAAACCATTTCAAACCTGCGGAAGACATACATGCCTTGCTAGCCCAAATTTGTCAAATTAAGAAGGATTCACAAGAACCCATGAGAGAATTTGTGGCTCGATTCAACAGGTTGATTAACAAAATTCCACAAAATACTCGACCTGTAGATGAAATTCAAAAATGTTTCTTCCTAAATGCCCAATTGCCTGAAGTTAGTTATGCACTGAGAAGGGCCACTCTCTCAACATTGGCTGAGGATCAAACTCTTGTTGTTAGTGTTGAAGATAATTTAATCATGTCAGGGAAGTTGAGGAGAGACGCTTCTAAATCTAAGTCTGCTTCTTCCTCCTCTTCCACTCTTGGACCTAATATTGATCCATTGGTATAAAAACTTGCAAATGATCTCATTGCCATTAAAAAACAACTGGCTCAGCATGCTCCCTATACAGACGTTCCAAGGAGAAATTTTCAGCCTAGAAATCGTTTTCCTGCTTCCTAAACAAGGTTAGTGCTTAAAGGACCTCCTATTAAAGTTCCTATCAATGCAACCTGTGAGGTTGAGGAACCAGAGGATGAGGAGGTTAATGAAGATTGTGAGGAATTTGTTGAAGAGGTTGATGATGAAGCGGATGAACTTGAGGGATCTCGAGTTAATTTCTTCACCACTGAAGGCATTGATGAAGGGGATGATTACGACGAAGTAGTGGCAGACATGAATAGCGAATCATACGCTGTCATGACTCGAGAACAGAAAAATCAGAGGGAGAAAGTGATGTATCCCACCAAGAAATCTAAGGAGCAGCCTACAACTATCCCCATAATTGCAAAAAGAGGATCTCCGATCCCCATTTCATTTACACCAAAGGTGAGTCCTGTCAATTCTTCTACTAAAGTTACTTCTTTTTCCCCTAAAATTGATAAACCTAGGATCTCAAGTGATGATAACCCATCCACTTCTGGGTCTTTTGATATTATTGATCATCTAAAAAAGACTAAGGTTCAAATCTCAGAGGCTGAATATTATCAAACCCATCCTAAGGATTTTGCTAAAATGATTCACTTTGTCAATTCCCATTCTAAAACTACCTCTAAAGGCCTTTTACCCACTCCTTCTTTTGCACCACCTAATCTGGTAGCCACTGTCACCTCACCCAGTGAAAAAAATAAACCATTCTATGTGACACTCCTTATAGCTGGCCATAGGCTCAGTAATTGCGTCATAGACTCAGGAGCATCAGACAATGTGATGCCTACTAAAGTAGCTCATGCCTTAGGCTTGACTCTCACACGCACTTATGGATCTTGTTATTCTATGGAGAGCAAGGAAGTGCCCTTGATCGGAAGAATTAAGGATGCACAAGTGGCTTTTGCCACTTTTCCTGAAAAGAAAGTTTTGGCTACTATTCTAGTAGCAGATATTCCTCCTTCATATGGGATGTTGCTAAGCAGGAACTTCTGTAAGGATGTGGATGGAGAAATTCAAATGGATTGGTCATATGCCCTAACACCTGTTAATGGGAAAATGAAAAAGCTACTGCTTGAGAAGCAGTCTGAGTATATTGTACAAAAAACTAATGATCCAAAAGCACAAATACTCTATGAGGATATGGGGCATGGCAACTACATGATTATGTCTCCTGAAGAAATCCAACTTCCCAAATTCTCACCTAAAGATTCTAATGGTGTTTGGATTTTAGAGTTTGATGGAAGTTGTTCCTTAGCTGGTGTCATATTGGTGTCACCTGAAGGAAGCCTTCACCCTTTCTCATTCAAGTTGTAATTTGAAAATACCAATAATACAGCAGAGTATGAGGCTCTCATTCTTGGACTCCAGGTGGCAAAAGAACAGGGTGTGAAGAATCTTCTAGCTCATGGGGATGTGGAATTGATTTTCAAGCAAGTTAGAAACCTCTTCCAGGTAAAAAATGGAAGGTTGAAACATTACAGGAATCAAGTTTGGGATTCCATTGAATTTCTTGATGCTTTCTCCATCGAAGCAATACCTAGGGAGAAGAATACCAGGGCTGATTCACTAGCAGTCTCAGGGTCACTGCTCATACCTCATCCTAACTTTTCTCAAGATAAGTTCACCATTGAAATGATCCATCGACCTAGTGTACCTGATAATACAAGTAACTGGCAAGTTTTCAATGATGATTAACACTTGCTTTGTTTCTTAGAACTCAAGGATAATTTTGAATAGTTGTACTTTGAAGGAAGCAACAATTTACCTTGTGAAAGTGTGCCCTTTGACAAAGAAGCCACCCAAGAAGAAGAAACGGATCAGGATGGATGTATCAAACTCAAGGGAAAAAAGATTTCAAAAGGATTGGTGAGTTTAGAGGAACTGTTTGATAAACACGATAGGTATGTAAAGTCTAGAGCTTCTATTGGACCTCAACAATCAGCCGAATATGAAAAAATTAATATTGGGAGTTCTACTAATCCTAAACTCATGAACATTGGAAAATGTTGCACACCAGATGAGAGGAAGAAGGTAATTTATCTTTTAAAGAAATATAAATATGTTCTTGCTTATTCCTATGAAGATTTAAAGGCTTTCCAACCAAAGGAGATGCAGTATTTTATTCCTCTCAAACCTGGGATTAAGCCTTTTAAACAGAAGCAGAGGCAATACAATCCTAAAATAGCTGACACCATTTTTCAAGAAATACAGAAGTTGTTGAAAGCTAAAATCATTTTTCCTATCCATCATTCAAGATGGATTGCCAATATTATGCCCGTTAGAAATAAAAATGGTGAGATTCGTATCTGTGTTGACTTCAGGAATCTGAATCAAGCTTCCTTGAAATATAATTATCCTTTACCTATGATGGATCAGGTCTTGCAAGCAGTAACAGGATCT
Organism: Taxus chinensis; assembly: GCA_019776745.2. Lineage (NCBI taxonomy): Eukaryota > Viridiplantae > Streptophyta > Pinopsida > Cupressales > Taxaceae > Taxus > Taxus chinensis. The sequence goes on along the minus strand of CM034149.1, from coordinate 195,450,283 downwards.
GAAATGTTGTCTATTCTTGATGGATTCTCAGGATATAACCAGGTAGAAGTTAATACTGCAAATCAACACAAAACGACTTTCACTACCCCTTGGGGTACCTTTGCTTACAAAAGGATGCCTTTTGGGCTCATTAATGCCTGTGCTACTTTTTAGAGAGCTATGGACTTAGCCTTTGGAAGTTTGAAAGGGAAGTGTATTGTTGTATACCTTGATGACTTGACTGTGTATTCTAAAACAAGGGCCGATCATTTTCAGCATCTCGAAACAGTTCTTTTAAGATGTAGAGAACATGGGATCTCTTTGAATCCTAACAAATCTATCTTTTGTGTCACATAGGGGAAATTATTGGGGCACGTTGTCTCCAAAGATGGTATAAAAATCGATCCTGAACGATTTCAAGCTATTCAACAAATTCCTCTTCCAACCAGCAAAAAGGGCGTGCACTCTTTCTTTGGTAAGATCAACTTTCTGAGAAGGTTCATCCCTGATTTTATAGAGCTAACTCTGAATATCTCCCAAATGATGAAAGGAAAACAAACGTTTGGTTGGTCTCCTAAAGGGAAAGAAGCCTTTGAAGGTATTAAAAGAGCCATTGCTAAAACTCCTGTTTTAGCATGTCTAGATTTCAGCAAAGATTTCATTATCTATTGCTACGCCACAGATAACACCTTGGCTACTGTTTTGACTCAGGAAGATTCTAATGAGCATGAACTCCCAATTACATTTATGAGCTATATTCTAAAATATCATGAGTTAAAATACACCATAATGGAAAAACATGCTTTTGCAGTGGTTAAAGCTGTCAAGAAGTTTCGTGTTTACATTCTTAACTCTCACTCCACGGTGTTGGTACCAGATACAACTGTTAAGTCAATTCTCACACAGCAGGAATTTGGATCCAAGAGAGGGAACTAGGTGGCCAAGGTTCAAGAATATGATATTGACATCAAACCAACCAAGCTCATCCGTGGAAAAGGCCTGTGTGAACTCATCGCTGAAGGAGCTAGACATGAATTACTGGAGGATAAGGTTGGTCTTCCTACCGTTCTATTTCTTAGCTCAGTTGACGAATGGTATGCTGATATCGCTCATTTTCTCACCTATGGGGAATGCCCCTCTCATTTGTCTGCCAAAGAAAAGAGGGTCGTTAAACTAAGGTCAACCCAATATGTGTTGTGGGAAAATGCCTTGTTTAAGCGTGGGTTGGATGGAAGGTTTTTGAAATGCGTGGACAAGGAACAGCAGAAAAAGCTACTCTCATCTTTTCATGATCAGGCATGTGGAGGGCATTACTCATCAACTGTCACTACTCATAAAATACTTCGTGGGGGATATTACTAGCCTACCTTGTTCAGAGATGCATCAAAGTGGGTTGATAAATGTGAAGCATGTCAGACAAGTTCGTAGGTAGACCCAAGTTGGCCTCTTTGCCCCTGAAACCAGTTGTAATTGAAGAACCTTTTCAACAGTGGGGTTTGGACTTCATTGGAACACTTAATCCCTCTTCTAGTGCTAGTCATACTCATGTATTAACTGCCACAGACTATTTCACCAAATGGGTAGAAGCCATTCTAGTAAAGAGTACTACTTTCGAAGTAGTATGCAATTTCATCAAAGAAAACATCTTGGTAAGGTATGGTGTGCCCAACAAGATTGTGACAGATAATGCTTCCAAATTTGCTTCAACTGAGATGATGGATTTTTGTTACGGATATGGCATCTCTCTAGCCCACTCCTCAAATTACTATCCTCAGGGAAATGGACAGGCAGAATCCACAAATAAAAATCTGGTGACCATTATAAGGAAATTAGTCAATGAGTCCCAACGAAACTGGCACAAGAAACTCTATGATGCTCTTTGCGTAGATAGGATCACACCTAAGAGAGACATTGGGATGTCTCCCTTTCAGGTAGTATATGGAGTAGAAGCTCAATTTCCAGTAATAGTGGAGCTGTCAGCCTTGCATCTAATGAAGGCCATTGAAGATACCATTTTCAATGATGCTTTGGATAAAAGAATCATGTATCTTCACAAATTGAATGAGTATAGATTGGAAGTTGCTGATAGGATATTTGCTCACCAGCAAAAAGTAAAGGTCCCATTTGATTAAAAAGCTAGGCTCAGAGATTTCCAAGTTGGAGACATTGTTTTGTTGTGGGATAAAAGGCATGAACCTCGTGGCAGCCATGGCAAGTTTGATTCCCTTTGGCTCAGACCTTTCAAGATTAGGCACTTCACTGGTAAGAATTATTTTTACCTTGATTATATGGATGGTTCTTCTCTCCCACTTCCTTATAGTGGGCAATACCTGAAATTGTTCAAGTCATAGGTGATTAGGAAGTCCTATGTATATTCTGTATAGCATTTTGTTTTTCTTTCCCTTTGTTTCGGTGTGTTATCCTCTGTATTGGTTTTCTTTTTGACTCCGTGGCCCAATGGATAAGGTACTGGTCTACTTCCCTGAGTTTGTCTAAATTCTTGCCTTGTCTCATTCCTTGAATTTATGTCAAGCCATCCCCAGAAGGAGCCAGCTGTTGTCCACTCAAAATTCCCCTACTTTTAAGAAGTTGAAAATTTGAAATTTTGAGGTTAAGTGTCTTTTTTGTTGTACTGATAATGTGAAAAGTCAAGAAATTGGGAAAATCTACGTTTTTGGGTCATTTTGTGTGTTTTTCGGGCTTGTCAGACATTTTTGTCCTGCGTGTCCCAAGTTCAATTGGGCCCTTTGTTCCTCGATCGACCGGTTTACCCGAAGTTTGTTCTTTTCGGGCCCGTCGGAACTTTTTGTCCCAAACGTCCCAAGTTCACCCGGACCAGTTGTTCCATTTTTGCCCAATTTGGCTAAGTCATGTATTCCACGTACTTTCGTCCCGCATGTGCCAAAAGCATTTGTGCGTCCTTTCCCCGCATTACCCGAATCGGCCGAACCGCGTACTTCATGCTTTCACATCCCTCGTGTCCCAAATGAACCAAGTGCCATTCGTGCTAAGTTTTCCCGCTCTACCCGAATATCTTGTTTTTTTTCAATTTGGTAGATATGTATTTAATGCGCATTTATTTCCTTTCTCTCTCCTAAATGGCTATATAATGAATCTGCCCCCTATGCATTTTTGCACACTTCTTTCATGCTATCTATTGCTCGAACCCTTGCAACCAAAATTCCTGGGTGCATATCCATTTCTCCTGCAATTCCATCCTAGGTCTAGCTTGCAGCCTTGCTCTCTGAGTTACTATCAACATGAAGATCAAATTCTAGGGGCAGGAACAGATTTCACCACTCGAGTCCGCTGTTCCCGATATCGGGGACAGTGAAGTTCACCACCTTGACTTTGGAGATTTTTGGACAAGGATGACAAATGCAAACCCTTCACCGATGGCACAGATGATTCATGACAGCGGTCTAGCTTTCACTTGTGGTTTCCCTATCTCGGTGCAATGCGCAGACACATTGCTCTCATGCGGGGCTCATTTCAACCCTGATTCGAGTGAATTGACAAACGTGCATGGGGAGCTCATCACTAAACTTGACGCTACCGCCATTGGCACTGCACTAAGAATTCTAGAAATAGACAATGCTATAGTGGTCTCCCAGAATAAAGCACAGGCCCTTTTCAAGCAAGACAATGATAACTATAAGGCGCGGGTGGTGAAGTCCTAGCTAAAAAACCCTAAGAAGGGGGCATCTCGTCTGTCCAAGACTCTTTTCCATGTGGATTTCAATGAAGAATTTTCGGATTTCATAATCCTACTGGCTCGGGTCATGGGTCTACCCTCTACAAAGGAGTTCCATTTCTGGATGTGCCCACTTATTAATATGGCATGCGAGGGAACTCAGAATATCAATTGGTCTGAGATCATCAGTATGAACCTAGCGGAGCAACTGTCTAATGTACAGCAAACGAATAAATTCTATATGACTTCATACCTGATGTATACTCTAGCAGCATTGAGGCAATGGTTTGGCTTTTCATAAATCGATGCTCACAAGGATGACCCCGTGTATGCCTACTGCCCGCAGTTCACCCTAGAAACCAGAAATCGCAATTTCCAAAGGGTGAATGATGCTTTCACCATGTTCATGGTCAGGCTTCTTGAGAGTGACACAGCAAGAAGATTTTCTGATGAAGCCATGAGTCTGATATCTCACTACGGTGCTTATTTTATCCAATTCAGAAAATTTTCCTATATCAGGCTTGCTGGCTATGAGAGCACTCCTCTCAAGCTCACTATGTTCTGCAATGACAAGATAGACTTGATAGAAGTGTGCAGGCAATTAGACAAATTGCATAGAACCTGCAGAGACAAGAAAATTACTGGTTTGCATTTCCCCATCTCTTTGGGAAATTACACTTGCAAAACAGCCCTGGATGCACAAAATATAGAAAGGGCCCTAGCTCCCATTACTGTCCATTTCTTCAGGCCCAGAACTTGCTTTGACTTGAAAAATTTTATTGAGCAGAACATCAAGATTACCTATCATCATAAGGCAGACACAGAGGACTATTGGGCTGACTGTGCTGATGATTTTGAAGCAAGAAGGAGGCATTATGGCAGTTTTTCCCTATAGTTGATTCAAGAACTCAACTTGTACCAAGCTCTTGAAGGGCTTCAAGATGATAATTCTGACCTATACTTATATGAGTATGACAATGTGGTCAAACACACTCCCTTGGAGGACTTGGATTGGTTCAAAAAGGAAAGGGATGATTTGGCTGAAATCCTAGCCCTGGTCTTAGTAAGGACCAAGATCTGGTTTGATAGGAAAGTCCGTGAGCTTAGGAGGCACTCAGGGGAATCCTCCTCCAAAGATGCTTCAACACCAACGAGGGAAGCATCGACTCCCATATCAGAAGCACATGTGCAAACTCCTTCTGCCTCGTCAACTCAAGGACCTGTAGTCTCTACTCCTTCCTCATCCACCCAGGTGTATCAGAAGAAATTCAAAGAAGTTAAGAAGGAGCCTATGGAAGAAGATCCCCTAAGAAATCATGCAGAATTGCCTTCGGGACCAGAGAACATTATTATTCTTAGTGAAAGTGAAGAGAGTGAGGTGCCAGCTCCTGCAAGCGCCCCTGCAGCCCCAATGGATAAAAACAAAGAGATCCAGAGCACTGAACTTCCAAGCACTTTTGATTCCTCTGCACCAGTTACCTCAAGCACTCCACTCATATCTCAACTCAAGGCAACAGCAGTACAAACCTTGGGCACCATGAGTTCTCTGTCTCTTGGTCCTCTTGCCCCACCTGCTTCTTCCTCCTCCTCTTTTGCATGGGTGTAGCCTCTTGTCGATAGTAGGAAGAGAAAGTATTCCTCTGAGAGCTCAGGACCAAATTTTGATGCTGTGGCAGCCTTGTTAGGCACTACTCCTCATTCTCACACCAAAAAAGCCATAATTACCTCTAGAATAGTGTCTGATGCTCAGGGCCAGCAATTCCTGGAGATAGCCAAGCCTATGGTAGATAAACCAGAGCAGGATTTGCAGGCATCCGACCTGGAGCTCTCAAGAATTCCTATGGGAGAGTCTACCCCTGAAGGTGAGATCCACAATCTTCAGGAAATAGTTACCAGAGTCATTGGGAGGGTAGAGAAAGGGCAGTAAACCATAGAACAATTGGAAGAACAAGCCCAAATTCTTACAGGTTTCATCAAATCTCTTTTGTCCAAGGACAAAGTTTTGGACCCTACCCCATTGACTACTCTTCCACCACCTATAATTTTGAGCCAAGATGAAGTTTAGAGTATCAAAGATATGCACAAGTATTTCGTCTATGGCAGAGCTATGGAGGCCATGGTGGATGATATGCTTGTTGCAGGATTGAACTTCATTGATGAAGCTTTTAAACTCCACGGAAAGGTGAACAACTTACAACAGAAGCTCTCCTCCACCATTGGGAGCATTGATAAAGAACTTAAACTTTGGAGCAGTTGCATAGTAGACCTCTGCCTCATGGGACAAACAGATGAAAATATTTTGATGGCAAGCAAAGTCTTTGAGGATACAAAGGATAATTTGTCAACGTCCTGGGTTTACAGTGTGGAATGGAAGATCAAGGTCCTGGAGGAGGCTTTGGGAGGATTAAGGAATAGCCGGCAGAAGGGTGAGGCCTTCAAAACACTATTTGTGTCTACCTTCAAAGATATATATTTCCATCTTCAGGATGAAACTTCTGGTGTACCTCTCTCCTTACAAGAAATCAAAGCTCAATTTAGATCTTTTGTCAAAGGGGATCTATTCAAGGAGAGCTCCATTTCCGAAGAAAAATGAAGGAGATCTATTCTCTTCAATCTGCCATTGAAGAAGCAAATAAAGATTATCATACTCATGTCGAGTTCGATAACGAAATGGAGAAGTGCCTCAGATTTTGGACTCGGTCTACCGCCAACACATCAGTCCCATGTGGCAGAGACATAGCTGAGGTGTTGAAGAGATTCAGATAGCAGATCTTAAAATCGGTGGGTCCCTCCCAGTCATAAGCAACTATCTTCTTCTCCTATTTCTTCTTGTCTCTTCCCCTTCTTTCTCTCGGATTTGTTGTAATCAATTGGGGTATTGCAATTAGAAACCCTTTAACTAATCATTAGTTAAAAGAAGTATTTACCGAGAGTAACTGATTTGTAAACTATATAATGGCCTCTCCTCACCATTTTGAAGGAGGAAGAACTTGGCTTATTTCTAAAAGTGTAAATAAATCATAAAGAAATCAATACAGAAGGACTTTTCATTCTTTGTCTATCTAGTTTCCTTTGTTCCCAAGCTACTCATTTACTTTTATTAGATCATTTGTCTGTATTATGCTGAGAAGCTTTGTATTCTCACAGATGTTATTTACAGAACTTTGTGTCTTTTCAAATTCCATCTTCTTAATATAATACAAATGATCTTGTTCTAATTCACTATACCCTCTTATGTCTAAGGAATTACTCTGTCATCTATAATTCTTAATGGTTCCTTTTTGCTCTTTCTCTCATTTTCATTCCTCAGTCCTTTTGTAATTGATGATCCTTATAGAAAACACTTTCATAATATCCAAGTTCCACAAGAAAACCATACTTTGTATATGTGTAAATGGGTTCGTTTCTGAATAAGGGAACCTCTCCCATTAAAGAGGATGGACTTCTTGTGCCTTGACTGTCACTCTTCTTGAAGTCCTATTTGACGACCAACACCTGCAAAGTGAACATCTATTCGGGAGATTCATACCACATTTCCTCAGATTATCCATCGTAAGGATCCTGTTTTGGACCACCAACCAATAGAATATATTTACTTTAGGAGTTAGATCTTTCACCTAGACTCTACCCCAATACTATTTTTGAATATAATCTTTAAAATTTATTCTATAGGATCATTTAATTGAATAATTCCCAGATTCTTCCTCTTTCCATCTAATGGAATCTTCCTTGTGTTGTAAATTGGGTATGTAGAAATTCCTTAATTTGTTGTTGAGCTCCCAAAGAGGATGGAGGTCCCATTATAATTTGGAGGGGGTTTGATGACCTCCTAGCTGATGGCTCCCTCCTGAATCAAAAAGTCCCATATCAAAAAATTTCCCCTATCTTTGTAGTCAATTGAACATTAGATGCAACAACTAGGTGAGAATAATGAATAATCTTTCTATGATTTTTAAATTTCTTGAACAACCACACATTGAATTTCTTCATTGGGCATCTTCTTAGCCATGTTCCCGTAATAACCATAGACCTTGTAGGATATTTTAGGCCTTCTCCATCTATGATTGGGGCTATCAATTTATTTTTTTGGTCAACACAATGACCAAAATAATAAGATGTTCCTTCTTTATTATTTTCTTTTGCAAAAACTGCATAAACATGACCTACATCACATTGTATAAAAAATAATTAATTTCAATAAATGATTCATAAATTTATTTTAACAAAATAATGTAGATATATATTACCTAGTTGCACTAAATTTGATATATGGTCAAAGTCAAATGATGATTCACTTACTGTGAGTTGTAGCACTCGTGGAGGTTTATAAGTGTCAAATGGATATAATTTTATACAACATCATTCATCAACACAATCTTTTGAATCGCATTCATCCCAAAATGAATACGTACATGGAGAGCAAAAGCATGTCATTTTCCCTATATGAATAGTCCATGGACCTACATTTGAACTTCTAAAAGAGTGCAACTCACTAGATCCCATTACTGTACAACAATCTTCAAATTTTACAAAATTAGCTTTTTCTACCAAACAAAAAAACCTGCGATGTGTAGAATTGCCCTCATTTCCGAGACCCATTATTGAGTTACACCATTCCATGAGGGATGTTACATCGATAAAATTGGCACCATCTTTGTACTTCAAGTCTTCTCTTGCTAAGGTTCTTTTAACAAAATGCTCATGCACCATCATGTTCTCCTTTTCCATGTCAGGCCTCGGTGAAAATTCAAAAAGTGTTGAACATCTCTTATCCTACGCATCCTACTCAACTAGTAGATCATTCACGCATTATTAAATTGTGATGTATAATTATTTGACCATATGATATGTTTATCAAATATGATGTTTATATTATACAACTTGTCATAAAATATCTCAAAATAACCTTGCACAAACTCTGATGAATGTGCATGATCATCTCTAACATAGAAATGGTACTCCTTTAAAATATTTATGTCTTCCTTTGTGTTGTTGAGAGCATGAGTGAATACTACATGCAGAAATATGGAAACATGAATAGAGTTTTAGTATTGCGATTACACTTCATTTTGTAAGTGTAGAGTATAGATCTATGTAAAATAAACAATTGACACAATGGTACCAAGAGGAAATGTCTCCTTGCATAACCTTAAGTTTTCATGTAACTATCGAGATTTATGTGTATGTTGTGCATACTCATACACTATCTTCTCTTGAAATATATTCATAAAATATGATACCCTATTTTCTTTACTCATTAATTCACACCTCTTGGCTTCTTTACCATCTTTTGAATTGTATGCCACTGACTATTATTTTCCAAAACTAACTATTCCATTTCCAATTACATGTGTATTCTCTATGTGTATATAGTTTTACAAATGTTGTAATCCACCACAAGTATCACAAGTTCGCTCTAAACATGATTTCTTTTTTTTTTCTTAAACCTTCTTTTTCTTGTACACAAAATGCTTGAGATGAAATAGCTTGCTGATTTAGGTGGAACATTTATCATAAAATCATGCAAAATATTCTTAAAATGTAAATTAACACATGTACCAGAAAATATCATAATGCATAGAAAATTCAAAATGGATCCTACAAAAAGTAGTCCATGAGTGATTTATTTTAACATAAAAATGTTTTTCCATTTCAAAATACCTTTGGCTAGTTTCTATTTCGGGATCAGTATCTTTAAACTTATTCAAAAAAATTGTTTGTGTCATATCCAAAAAATGTTTAGGATGTCATTCATGGTTTTGAGAACCCATTCTTCTTTTTAAAACATATTTTTCAATAAGTGAAACCCTTGTATTATTTTTCGAAAATTCTAATATTTTTATTTTAACTCTTCAACTATGTATCTTTTTTTTCCTGGCAGTCGACCAAAGAATGCCCATAATTCATTATCATTTGTATCTTCAATTCTTTAATGACGTCCAGGATATTTCAATAGTCTTTTCCTTCTTATTTTTAGTGCACTACTAGGTTTTTTAATTAAACAAGGTTTTTCTGTTCTTTGGTTCAATCATGAAGTTGTTTGGTTTTGATAAAGTCCACTAGTGATCAAGTCTTGCTGACTAGGCCTTATGATACTTGACCTAGAGATTCAAAATAGTTAAGGCCAAGATTGTGCCTTTGGTGACTTAGACGGCATGGATGCCCCTTACTCCTATATTCTTAGGTTGAATGCTTACTCGTAATTATAAATCTGCTAAATAATTCCTCCGAAGTTTGCGGAGATAATCTAGAGCCCAGTGATAACACTACTCATAAAAAACTGCTATATGCTTCCTCAAAAGTATGAGGAGAGATTTCAATAATCTAGTGCCCAAATTTCCGCATAATAGAAATTTGTATTAGTAACTATATTAAAAAAATAAAAAATAAAATTACAGATTATGATTTGTATATAAACTTTTAGCTTTAAAATAAGAATTAAAACACATAGTAAACCTACCGAAAAGGAAATCATGTAGAATAATTTTGACTTGATAGGCTAGACATGCATGAGAAATATAAATTTCTGAGAGAGATTCATTTTTATTCTAGAAAATTGAAATTTAAGTAGACCTATCACTACATTTATTTTTAAATCTATGCACACATCCTTCCATAGCACTATGTCCTAAACCAACTATATTGTGCAAAACAGGACTCTCTGCTCCAATATCCTTTAGAAGCCCTAAAAAAATGAACAATATTGACATTCCCACAATATAAAAAAGTCAAAGAGCAAGATCTATGCAGCATTAATCTTACAGATGCACAGTACTACTTTCTTCTTATTTGTGAATATATAGCTAGACCTTTCCAAATTCTATAACCTTTGCTTCATTTTTCTCAAGAACCAGTCATTGAAAAAATCTACGAATAAAAATGATAAATAGTCAACATATATTGCTACATCAAATCCGTGAGAAGAGCATATAGATACAAATTTGAAGTAAAGTGGACATGTTAGACTCAAATTAAAAGATGACAGCTTGGAGAGCATTGGCAGTGGCTTCCAACTTAGATATATAGCTTATCATTTCCTAAATAAGGGCATTTAATATAGTTGCATTGAGATAACTTATGTTGAATGATCTTGCTATTTCAGATTTTTTGCTATGTTTATGAATAAAATATGATTTCAACAATGGTTGACGTGGAAGAGTCATGAATATAAATTATTAGAGTAAATATCTAACATGATGCTTTATATATATATATATGCTTATATACTTATCAGAGTAAAACATTCTTTTTTAAAAAATTCAAATTAAATATTTTTCTAATAAATAATATTACTTCAGAAAAACTCAAGAAAACATAAATACCAATATTCCTTAAATATTTCAGCTATTTAGTAATTTTTTAGGTAGCTATAAATATGTTAACATAAAAAATAGGTGATAATATTATGAATGTAATATTTTTGTCTTTATTTACAAATTTAAATGGTATTTTAGTTAATTGAGAACTCTCCAAAATTACGTCATAAACTTTTACTTATTATTTATATTATTTTGGCACAATGTATTTATTTAGTATTTTTTATATAACCATTCAAACAAAATAAAATTGAAAAAAATATATAAACGAAATGAATGTTTTTCACAACCAATGATTATTGTAGAAATTTCTGTTTAATTTATGAAAAAAATCATAACACCCACAAAATATTTTTACATTAGATTGTCGATATATATATATAATAGATTATTCATGATTCATTAGAGGTAATTGGTGTTAGAATTATCCACAATGCATATATTTAATAAATTGTGTAGATAAATATGTACTAAATTGTCTATAATTTATATATTGTTACATTTTGTAGATATTACAAAATCAAATTTTTTTATTATAAATATTTTAATTATTTTAATGCGACGAAGTCAAAATGTGATTATTCCACATCTAACTTTTAGTAATGTACATATTCTACAAATATAAATCGAAATACTAGAATTATATAAAATTGTTGTGTGTGTGTATGTGTGTGTGTGTGTGTGTGTGTGTGTGTGTGTGTGTGTGTGTGTGTGTGTGTGTGTGTGTGTGTGTGTGTGTGTGTGTGTGTAAAGTATTTCATAAAAATTATCCATTTATGTAGAAACTTCAACTTTTCTCTTAGAAAGCTTATTTTATTCCACTTCTAATAAAGTATTCTAAGATTTTTGGTAGAGTTGATTACAAATGTTATTTTAACATTGTTATCCACAACACATGCGTGATTTATATTATTCATGATTTGAAATCAATTTTTCCTTTTTTAGTATATATTTTCATTTTTAGAATTTTCCCAATATTATTTGAACCTCAAATATGAAGTCAATATTTTAAATTATGGAATCTTCCTTGTTTTGTAAATTGGGAATGTAGAAATTCCTTAACTTGTTGTTGAGCTCCCAAAAAGGATGGAGGTCCCCATTATATCTTGTGGGGGTTTGATGACGTCCTAGCTGATGGCTCCCTCCTGAATCCAAAAGTCTAATAACCAATTTTTTCCCCTATCTTCGTAGTCAATTGAACATTAGATGCAACAACTAGGTGAGAATAATGAATAATATTTCTATGATTTTCAAAGTCCTTAAACAACCACACATTGAATTTCTTCATTGGGTATCTTCTTAGCCATGTTCCAGTAATAACCATAGACCTCGTAGGATATTTTAGGCCTTCTCCATCTATGATTGGGGCTATCAATTTATTTTTTTTGTCAACACAATGACACAAATAATAAGATATTCCTTCTTTATTATTTTCTTTTGCAACAACTGCATAAACATCACATTGTACAAAAAATAATTAATTTCAATAAATGATTCATAAATAAGTTACATAATGAGAAAAAATATTATTTTAACAAAATACTGTAGATATATATTACCTAGTTGCACTAAATTTGATATATGGTCAAAGTCAAATAATGATTCACTTACTGTGAGTTGTAGCACTCATGGAGGTTTATAAGAGTCAAGTGGATATAATTTTATACAACATCATTCATCAACCTAGTCTTTTGACTCACATTCATCCCAAAATGAATACGTACATGGAGAGTAAAAGCATGTCATTTTCCCTATATGAATAGTCCATGAACCTGCATTTGAACTACTAAAAGAGTGCAACTCACTAGATCCCGTTACTGTACTACAATCTTCAAATTTTATGAAATTAGCTTCTTCTTCCAAACAAAAAAACCTAAGATGTGTAGAATTGCCCTCATTTCCTGGACCCATTGTTGAGTTACACCATTCCACGATGGATGTTACATCGATAAAATTGGCATCATCTTTTTACTGCAAGTCTTCTATTGCTAGGGTTCTTTTAACAAAATTCTCATGCACCATCATGTTCTCTTTTTCCATGTCAGGCCTTAGTGAAAATTGAAAAAGTGTTGAACATCTCTTATCTTACGCATTCTACTCAACTAGTAGATCATTCACGCATTAGTGAATTGTGATGTATAATTATCAAACCATATGATATGTTTATGAAATATAATGTTTATATTATACAAATTGCCATAGAAGATCTCAAAATAACCTTGCACGAACTCTGATGAATGTGCATGATCATCGCTAACATAGAAATGGTACTCCTTTAAAATATTTATGTCTTCCTTTGTGTTGTTGAGAGCATGAGTGAATACTACATGCATAAATATGGAAACCTTAATAGAGTTTTAGTATTGTGATTACACTTCATTTTGTAGTTGTAGAGTATAGTTCTATGAAAATAAAACAATTGACACAATGGTACCAAGAGGAAATGTCTCCTTGTATAACCTTAAGTTTTCATCTAACTATAGAGATTTATGTGTATGTTGTGCATACTCATACACTATCTTCTCTTGAAATATATTCATAAAATATGATACACTTTTTTCTTTACTCATTAATTCACACCTCTTGGCTTCTTTACCATCTTTTGAAGTGTATGCTATTGACTATTATTTTCCAAAACTAACTAGTTCATTTCCAATCACATGTGTATTCTCTATGTGTCTACAGTTTTACAAATGTTGTAAACCACCACAACTATCACAAGTTCATTCTAAACATGATTTCTTCTTTTAAAAAAATCCTTCTTCTCTTGTACACAAAATGCTTGAGATGAAATAGCTTGCTGATTTAGGTGGAACATTTATCATAAAATCCTACAAAATATCCTTCAAACGTAAATTAACACATATATACCAGAAAATATCATAATGCATAGCAAATTCAATATGGATCCTACAAAAATTAGTCCATGAGTGATTTATTTTAACATAAAAAGGTTTTTCCATTTCAAAATACCTTTGGCTAATTTCTATTTCAGGATCAGTATCTTTAAACTTATTCAAAAAAATTGTTTGTGTCATATCCAAAAAATGTTTAGGATGTGATTCATCATTTTGAGAACCAATCCTTCTTTTTAAAACATATTTTTCAATAAGTGAAACCCTTTGATTATTTTACCAAAATTCTAATATTTTTATTATAACTCTTCAATTATGTATTTTTATTTTTTTTGTAGTCGACCAAAGAATGCCCATAATTCAGTATCATTTGTATCTTCAATTCTTTCATGACGTCTGAGATATTTTAATAGTGTTTTCCTTCTTGTTTTTAGTGCACTACTAGTTTTTCTAATTAAACAAGTTTTTTTTGTTCTTTTGTTCAATCATGAAGTTGTTTGGTTTTTATAAAGCCCACCAGTGATCAAGTCTTGCTGACTAGGCCTTATGATACCTAACCTATAGAGTCAAAACAGTTAAGGCTAGGATCGTGCCTTGGGTGACTTTAACAGCATGGATACCCCTTACTCCTATATTCTTAGGTTCAACGCTTACTCGTAATTATAAATCTGCTATATAATTCCACGGAATTTTGCAGAGAGATGCCGACAATCATGTAATCTAGAGCCTAGCGAGTGCACTACTCATAAAAAAATGCTATATACTTCCTCGAAAGTATGAGGAGAGATTTCTTTAATCTAGTGCCCAAATTTCTGCATAATAGAAATTTGTATTAGTAACTATATTAAAAAAATAAAAAATAAAATTACAGATTATGATTTGTATATAAAATTTTAGCTTTAAAATTAGAATTAAAACACATAGTAAACCTCCCGAAAACGAAAGCATGTAGAATTATTTTGACTTCATAGGCTAGGCATGCATGCAAAATATAAATTGCTGAGAGAGATTCATTTTTCCTTCTAGAAAATTTAAATTTAAGTAAACGTATCACTACATTTATTTTCGAATCTATGCACACATCCTTGCATAGCACTATGTCCTAAACCAACTGTATTGTGAAAAAACAGGACTCTCTGCTCCAATATCCTCTACGAGCCCTAAAAAAATGAACAAGATTGACATTCCCACAATATAAAAAAACTCAAAGAGCAAGATCTATGGAACATTAATCTTACAAATGCACAGTACTACTTTCTTCTTATTTGTGAATATGTAGCTAGACCTTTCCAAACTCTATAAACTTTGCTTCATTTTTCTCGAGAACCAGTCATTGAAACAATCTACCAATAAAAATGGTAAATAGTCAACATATATTGCTACATCAAATCCGTGAGAAGAATAGAAGTGGATAGATATGAATCTAAAGTAAAGTGGACATGCCAAACTTAAATTAAAAGATGATAGCTTGGAGAGCATTGGTAGTGGCTTCCAACTTAGATATATAGCTTATCATTTCCTAAATAAGGGCATTTAATATAGATTAATTGAGAGAACTTATGTTGAATGATCACGCTATTTCATTTTTTTTGCTATGCCTATGAGTAAAATATGGTTTCAACAATGGTTGACGTGGAAGAGTCATCCATATAAATTATTAGAGTAAATATCTAACATGATGCTTTATATATATTATATATATATATATATATATATATATATATATATATATATATATATATTGATGATATAGGTTTAAATTTTCCCACTATAGTCGAATCCCAGAGGGAGAAACATTCCTTTCAAGCTGAAAATGATAGGTTGTATATTCTTGTCATTAAATAATAGTGACTGGCGCATGAGTTCAAGAAAACTATGCCATTCCAATATTACACACACATATTTGTGCTATTTTCTTTACATTCTTGGTCCATTGTAGATCAATAATAGCCCAATTCATAATAATTTATAGGACACGGCTTTTCCACTAAAATGTCTGTTGTATTTGCTTTGAGATGAACATACTTGTAACACAATTTGATGGCTTCATCACGAGCTAAGGCATCTAAGTAAATAGCTCTGAAATGGTCTTGTCAAGAAGAGCTTCACTGGATAATGCATATTAATCCACATATCTAAATAGCGCTTTCGGTTATAGTTTTCTGGTATTTTGTCACATTTTTTATCAGGAACGATAGTCTTTGATAAGAAATGTTGTGAAACCCTGTCACGATTACCACCAGTGCTCATCTATTGAATCCAAGGTGCATATTTTGAAAAAGTTGCACCGATTCTGAAAAATTCCCACACATTTTAAAAGGTTGTTAGACAGTCTTGATGAAATGTTGCAATTTGTGAGAGTTAAAAGGAATGTTGGAAAAACTATCCCATTTCAAAAGTTGCATAGGTGTTGAAATGAGAATTTGAAATCTTGTAAAAAAGTAAATTTTTGAGCAATTTAGAATTCGTTGAAAAAGTTTGCCTATCTCTTGAAAAATCTCTAAATATCAAAGATTCAAAAATGACATAAATCTTGAAAAAGTTGTTTCTATCTCTCTGAAAATGTGCAAATCTTGGAAAAAGTTTGTCTTTCTTTGAAAAAGCTCTCTCTGACTCTCGCTCTCTCTGAATCACTCTCTTCATTCTCTCTCGCTTGATCATGTTAACCAAAGGGGTTTCAGATGAAACCCTAGGTGGTGAAATCAGAATGTGTACACCTGTTAAAATCAAACTCTGAAGAGGAGAAATCTCTGAAACCCTAATGTGTAAGGAAAACTCTAGGGATTTGTGTACGGTCAGTCTCTGGGGAATACCAAATTGTCTTGAACTATTCTTACACAATGGTATAAAATATAGTAAAACACAGGCTGTGCAAAACCACTTATTACCTAGACTGCACTATACGTCCAGTACCAGACTCGTACTCGGGCTTGATCACGTACCTAGTACGGAAAGTTCATACTGGTACTACTGTGGTGTATGTATCCACATGTGTCCTGGGTACAAATCCAGGTGACAGAAGAACTCGTACCAGGGACGTACTCTAGGGCTCTTGATGGGTACGTACCCACATGGTTTTCTTTTAAGCTGCAAGAAAATAAATAAAAGTCTCTCTAGGGCTTTGACTGGAATTGAACCTTGGAAAGTTCGTGTGAGATTCAATATTGCCAATCAGGCCTCCCAAGGGTCAAGAGAGATGAAAAGGATTACATTTGGTTGACCTTACTATTTGTGGGCTTTCTTGTTACTCCTCGTGGGTCCTTTATTCTTCAGTCAATTTGGAAGACATGGGAACAAGTGAAGCACTTGGTGGTTGGGCAGCCTATATTCTCTTCCTTTGGCACTAAGTTGCCAAGCCTACAAATCAATTTGGTGGAATCTGAAATATAATGACAAAAATCCTTGCCTTTACAAGAGGCTTCCTTGCCCTCCTTTCATTTGAGAAAGGAATTAAAATATGTTAGGAAACTATGTATTATTGCTCTCATAAATTATTGAATGTTTTTATTTATATTGTTTTTTTGAGATATAATCTCAGGTATTATGTAATAGTTAAGAGTTGTTTTAACAACTCAAGTATATAGGAATTTGCGGAGATAATAGCGGGGAGAGTTGTTGGACAAAAGAATTGCCTTTCCTATATATGTACTTTATTTTAATAATTATATAATGTAGTTTTCTGAGAACATTTTATCTTGTATCAGAGCATATCATCGATCTTACTTTTTGACGTGAAAGTAAATTGTTTGAAGGGGCAAGTATTATTTTACATTTCTCTGTTGTATGTTTCGATTTATTTTGTTAAATCTTATTGTGTGCTTGTAAAAATATAAAGCATTATTATTGTGTGCACTTTCTCAGAGAGAATTGATTCAATATTTAATCTGCAATCACGCGGAGCAGTCGTATAAAACTCTGACAAGAAGGGCGTTGCAAAGAAGAATCTCCGCCTCAAATTTGGTTATTACCTTAACGTAGAACTATACATGCAAAGTTGAAGCGCCCTATACACAAAACGTGTATGTTAGATTTCAACGAGAGTTTCTCACCTTTGTCTCTCTGTTTCAGGCTCGTATTTTTTCCTCTAATCCGTATTTCTCTGCATTGAAATATCTGGGAGTATTTTACATTGAACAATGCGTTTCTACCTTGCTTTGAGATTCATCTCACAAGCACAATACTCCATTTGACGCAATCTATCCATCCATAAAAGGGCATCTGATCTGTCACGTTTTGATTAGACCTGCTAACATATTAGTAGTTTCACTCATCTGAAAGCACTCTTTCTGGCTTAGCATTCGACATCAAATCAAATTAAAATCTTTCCCACATGGTGCATCGAACTCATCGACAACTCCCAACCGTTTCTCCTCCACACGGCATCATACGGGCTGGTATAATTAAATTTTGTCCACGTCAAGACATTCATTGGTATTATATTCTGTCAATGGTACATTACTAAATATCAATGTCTATAGTTGTTCGGTGGTTATTGTTTACCATCAATGTTTGTGATAAAGGAATCATTTAATAAATTGATTTGTCATATTCAATAGTGTATTGTCTAGGTCCCAATTTATTATACTAAATTTATACCGAGGAGTATAAAGTACATTTGTTTTTAGAAATATTCTTAATGTCGGAGGATAAAGTATTTTTTTTAAATATGTTGGCATTAGTTATCAGTAGGCCTCTTGTCCAAATATCGTTATCGTGGTATTTATTATGTATGTTGTATTGTTAAAATTTAATCCTAGGTCACAATCAAATTGAGTCATTTTCAATGTATTTGTAAAAGTCGTATCATTGTGAGTCGAAGTCAAAAGTTCGAAAAATAAAAAGAAATTACCTCACGGACACATTTTCGGTGTTACCCGACGTCCGAAAAATAATATGTTTCACATTGTGGGTGGGAGACAAAATAAACCCAATGTGGAAACTAATGAGCATCCAAGACAAATCCAACTAAGCTAGTAGCATCTTGCTGGAGGATGGAGGCACAGAAGGATGGAGGACAAGCAACGTCCTCTCGCCAGCCGCAAGCAACGAGGCTACAAAATGAGGTTGTGGCTTTTTGTTTCAATGTGCTTTCTTTCAGTTTCAGTGTACTTGTCCTTGTTCGTATTCAGTTTATTGTATGTTCTTGTTGTAATAAAGTGAGAAGATTCGTATGTAATTTCGTAATGTGAAAATATAGTCGAAAAATGAAAGCACAAGGGAAAAGCAACATCATGATACTTGAAGAGGATGAACAAGAGTATTTTTTTGGATAGGGGTTTGTATTTGATGAACAAGGGTTGATTCCAGCTGAGCAGGGGCTCAGACTGAGGTTTTTGGTCAGCCTTTTCAAAGCCATCAGTGAACCAAGATCATGAGCATGCATGAGCAGAAAGCTACACAAGAAAAGCGATTATTTTTCTCCCATGTTCACACTAAGGGGGGGGGAATGTTAGGAAACTATATGTTATTGCTCACATGAATTATTGTAATGTTTATATTTGTATTGTTGTTTGTGAGATTGAATCTCATGTATTATGTAATAGTTAGAGTTGTTGTGAGTTGTTTTAACAACTCAAGTATATAGGAGTTTAGCGAGGAGAGTTGTTTGACAAAATACCATGAAAATAAGAGTTGCCTCTCCTACATATGTACTTTATTTTAATAATTATATAATGTAGTTTTCTGAGAACCTTTTAAAATCTTGTATCAGAGCATATCATCGATCTTGGGACTTTTTTGGAATGTGAAAGACCTTAAATATGTCTATGGAGGGGCCTCAATCTCAGTTCATAATGTATACATTTCTCTGTTGTATGCTTTCGATATCTACCTCTACTGGACTAAATCTTATTGTGTGCTTGTAAAAATACAAAACATTATTATTGTGTCTACTTTCTCCGAGGAGGATTGTGCAGAATTGATTCAATATTTAATCTGCATGCATACCAGCAATCAACGCGATGAAAGCAGTGCGTATTCCACAATCCTGACAAGAAGGGCGTTAACAACAAGAAGAATGTTTGTACGCAGATTTAGTATGATCTCCGCCTCATAGATTTGGTATAATTACCTTAGTCGTCCTTGCCTGTTAAAGGCATCTTTCTAGATTTTGTACCTGAATACGTACGTTACATTATACAAATGCAAAGTTGCAAGCGCATCTGGGTCTACATCAAAACGTGTATGTTAGATTGTCAACGAGAGTTTCTTCACCTGGTTAGTCTCTCGAGAACTTTCCAGGCTCGTTATTTTTTCTTGGTGTATCTCGTTTTTTAATCTGCATTGAACCTATCTGGGGGTATTTTACATTGAACAATGAGTTTCTACCTTGGGATTGAGATTCCAGGGGCCTCACAAAGCAGGAATACTCCAAAAAGGACGTAGAAAACTATCCATCAATAAAAGGGCTGTGTAAGCATCTGATCTGTCACGTTTTGAATAAGCTTACCTGCTAACATATTAGTAGTTTCACTCATGATGAAAGCACTCTTTCTGGCACTAGCATTCGACATCCTGAAATCAAACTAGGATAAGATAGTTTCCCACATGCTTCCATCGAACTCAGTCGACAGACTCCCAGACCGTTTAACTCCTCCACACGGAAACGTCATACGTTGTCAATAGGACTATAATTTAATTTTGTTCCACGTCAAGACATTCATTGGTCATTCATATTTTCCTCAGAGATGGTACATTACATAAATATCAACTTTCTATAGTTGTTCGCTGGTTATTGTTTATCATATCAATGTTTGTGACTAAAGGAATCATTTAATAAATTGATTCTCCAGCACAATAATATTATATTCAATAGTGTATTCACCTGGGAAGCACATATTTATTTGGAATACTCGAATTTATACCGATCATAGTTTCATGATACCCAACGGTTGTCTCCTCCACAGCTTGCTGATCATACGGGCTGGAACATTTATCATAAAATCCATGCAAAATATTCTTAAAATGTAAATTAACACATATATACAAGAAAATATCATAATGCATAGCAAATTCAATTTGGATCCTACAATCAATTTTTGTCCATGAGTGATTTATTTTAACATAAAAAGGTTTTTCCATTTCAAAATACCTTTGGCTAATTCTCTATTTTGGGATCAATATCTTTAAACTTATTCAAAAAAATTGTTTGTGTCATATCCAAAAAATGTTTAGGATGTGATTCATGGTTTTGAAAACCAATTCTTCTTTTTAAAACGTATTTTTCAATAAGTGAAACCCTTGTATTATTATTCCAAAATTCTAATATTTTTATTTGTAACTCTTCAACTATGTATTTTTAAAATTTAATGGTAGTCGACCAAAGATTGCCCATAATTCCTTATAATTTGTATCTTCAATTCGAAGTCATGATGTCCGAGATATTTAAATAGTCTCTTCCTTCTTATTTTTAGTGCACTACTACTTTTTCTAATTAAACAAGGTTTTTTGTTCTTTTGTTCAATCATGAAGTTGTTTGGTTTTGATAAAGCCCACCAGTGATCAAGTCGTTCTGACTAGGCCTTATGATACCTGACCTAAAGAGTCAAAATAGTTAAGGCCAGGATCGTGCCTTGGGTGACTTTGACGGCATGGATGCCCCTTACTCCTATGTGGCATTCTTAGGTTCAATGTGCTTACTCATAATTATAAATCTGCTATATAATTCCTCCGTAAGTTTGCGGGAGAGATGCCGAATAAAGTCATGTAATCTAGAGCCTAGTGAGAACACTACACATAAAGAAACTGCTATATACTTCCTCAAAAGTATGAGGAGATATTTCTAATAATCTAGTGCCCAAATTTCTTGGGTCATAATAGAAATTTGTATTAGTAACTATATTAAAAAAATAAAAAATAAAATTACAGATTATGATTTGTATATAAAATTTTAGCTTTAAAATAGAGAATTAAAACACATAGTAAACCTCTCGAAAATGAAATCATGTAGAATCAATTTTGACTTGATAGGCTAGGCATGCATGAGAAATATAAATTAGTTGAGAGAGATTCATTTTTACTTTTAGAAAATTGAAATTTAAGTAGACCTATCACTACATTTATTTTCAAATCTATGCACACATCCTTCCATAGTACTATGTCCTAAACCAACTATATTGTGCAAAATTAGGAACTCTCTGCTCCAATATCCTCTAGAAGCCCTAAAAAACTGAACAATATTGACATTCCCACAATATAAAAAAAGTCAAAGAGCAAGATCTATGCAGCATTAATCTTACAGATGCACAAAACTACTTTCTTCATTATTTGTGAATATAGTAGCTAGACCTTTCCAAACTCTATAACCTTTGCTTCATTTTTATCGTAGAACCAGTCATTGAAAAGGTAATCTACACCAATAAAAATGATAAATAGTCAACATATATTGCTACATCAAATCCGTGAGAAGAACTAGATGGATACAAATTCGGAAGTAAAGTGGACATGTCCAGACTTAAATTAAAAGATGACAGCTTGGAGAGCATTCGTCAGTGGCTTCCAACTGAGATATATAGCTTATCATTTCCTAAATAAGGGCATTTAATATAGATGCATTGAGGGGTGAACTTATGTTGAAATTATCGTGCTATTTCAGATTTTTTGCTATGTTTATGAATAAATTACGGTTTCAACAATGGTTGACATGGAAGAGTCATCTCAATATAAATTATTAGAGTAAATATCTAACATGATGCTTTATATATATATATATATAACCTTTAATTAGCATTAGTGTCAGAGATATAATATTATTTTAAAAAAATTAATACAATATAGGTACCTCGTGGCTTATATACCAATCAGAGTAAAACATTCCTTTAAAAAAAATTCAAATTAAATATTTTTGAAATAAATAATAGTACTTCACAAAAACTCAAGAAACCAATCTGCCAATGTCTCTTAAGTGCTTTGAGAGAAGATACTTGTCAAACTTTGATGGGTGATAACTAGCAAGCCATGGTACCTGTGAATGTCTTGTCTAAACATATGGATTTGCATTTGGTCCACCTACAAAATCCTATCTCGGTTTTTTTCATATCTTGTCCATTTTTTATGCAGTGATAGTGAATGAAATGTTGTGAAACCCTTAAATTAGCATCAGTGTCAAGGAATCCAAGGTGATATTTTGCAATGGGCACCGAATCGATGGTTCCCACACATCCTAGTGGGTTGTTAGACACTCTTGATGAAATGAGAATATGTAAGAGGTAAAAAGAATGTTAAAAAAAGATATTTCATATGTTATAGGTGTTGAAATGAGAATTTGTTCTTGTTAAAAAGAATGCGAAAAAGAACTCGCTCTTTCCCTATCTCTTGATTTATCTCTCTCTTTCTCTCTTTCCCTACGTTTGTCTTTCTCACTTTGTTTCTATCTCTCTCTCTTTCTCTCTTGCCCTCTCTTTGTCTTTCTTTATTTCTCTCTCTCTCTCTCTCTCTCTCTCACTCACTCTCTTCATTCTCTCTCGCTTGATCATGTTAAAAAGAGATTTCATATGATATAGGTGGTGAAATGAGAATGTGTTCTTGTTAAAATAATGTGAAAAAGAACTCTCTCTTTCTCTATCTCTTGATTTGTCTATCTCTTTATCTCTTTCCCTCTCTATGTCTCTCCTTCTCTCTCATTCTCTCATTCTCTATCACTCTTGCTTTCTCGTCTTCTCTCTCTCTCTCTCTCTCTCTCTCTCTCTCTCTCTCTCTCTCTCTCTCTCTCTCTCTCTCTCTCTCTCTCTCAATCACTCTCCTCATTCTCTCTCACTTGATCATGTTAAAAAAGAGATTTCATATGATATACATGGTGAAATAAGAATGTGTTCTTGTTAAAAATAATGTGAAAAAGAACTCTCTCTTTCTCTATCTCTTGATTTTTCTATCTCTTTTTCTTTTGCTCTCTCTCTCTCTCTAGGGATTTGAATGGAATTAAACCTTGGAAAGTTTATGTGAGATTCAATATTGCCAATCGGCCCTCCAAAGGGTCGAGAGAGATAAAAAGGATTACATTTGGTTATCTTTCTATTCGGGGGATTTCTTGTTGCTCCTCATGGGTCCTTTATTCTTCAATCAATTTGGAAGGCATGGGAACAAGTGAATCACTTGGTGGTTGGGCATCATATCTTCTCTTCCTTTGGTACTAAGTTCCAAGCCTACAGATCAATTTCATTGAATCTGAAATATAATGACAAAAATCCTTGCCTTTACAAGAGGCTTCCTTGCCCTCCTTTCATTTGAGAAAGGAATTAAAATATGTTAGGAAACTATATGTTATTGCTCTCATAAATTTTTGAATGTTTAAATTTATATTGTTTTTTTTTAGATATAATCTCAGGTATTATGTAATAGTTGGAGTTGTTTTAACAACTCAAGTATATAGGAGTTTAGCGAGGAGAGTTGTTTGACAAAATACCATGAAAATAAGAGTTGCCTCTCCTACATATGTACTTTATTTTAATAATTATATAATGTAGTTTTCTGAGAACCTTTTATCTGGTATCAGAGCATATCATCGATCTTACTTTTTGACGTGAAAGTAAATTGTTTGGAGGGGCAAGTATTATTTTACATTTCTCTGTTGTATGTTTCGATTTATGTTGCTAAATCCTATTGTGTGCTTGTGAAAATACAAAGCATTATTATTGTGTGCACTTTCTCAGAGAGGATTATGCAGAATTGATTCAATATTTAATCTGCATGCATACCAGCGATAACGCGGAGCAGTCGCATAAAAGTCTGGCAAGAAGGGCGTTGCAAAGAAGAATCGGACGCAGACTTATATATCTCCATCTCAAATTTGGTTAATACCTCAACGTCGTAGCCTGTTAAAGGAATTTCAATTTTGTACCTGAAAGCAGAACTATACATGCAAAGTTGAAGCGCCCTATACACAAAACGTGTATGTTAGATTTCAACGAGAGTTTCTCACCTTTGTCTCTCTGTTTCAGGCTCGTATTTTTTCCTCTGATCCGTATTTCTCTACATTGAAATATCTGGGAGTATTTTATATTAAAGAATGAGTTTCTACCTTGCATTGAGATTCCTGTGACAAGCACAGTACTCCTTTTGACGCAATCTATCCATCCATAAAAGGGCTGTGTAAGCATCTGATCTGTCACGTTTTGAATAGACCTGCTAACATATTAGTAGTTTCACTCATCTGAAAGCACTCTTTCTGGCTTAGCATTCGACATCAAATCAAATTAAAATCTTTCCCACATGGTCCATCGAACAAACCGACCACTCCCAACCGTTGCTCCTCCACACGGCATCATACGGGCTGGAGGATGGAGGCACAGGAGGATGGAGGACAAGAAACGTCCTCTCGCCAGCCGCAAGCAACAAGGCTGCAAAACGAGGTTGTGGCATTTTGTTTCAATGTGCTTTCTTTCAGTTTCAGTGTACTTGTCCTTGTTCGTATTCAGTTTATTGAATGTTCCCGTTGTAATAAAGTGAGAAGATTCCTATGTACTTTCCTAATGTGAAAATATAGTAGAAAGATGAAAGCACAAGGAAAAAACAACATCATGATACTTGAAGAGGATGAACAGGATTTTTTTTTTGGACAGGGGTTTGTATTTGATGAACAAGGGTTGATTCCAGCTGAGAAGGGGCTCAGATTGAGGTTTTCTATCAGCCTTTTCAAAGCCATTAGTGAACCAAGATCATGAGCATGCACGAGCGGAAAGCTACACAAGAAAAGCGATTATTTTTCTCCCATGTTCGCACTAAGGGGGGGAATGTTAGGATACTATATGTTATTACTCACATGAATTATTGTAATGTTTATATTTATATTGTTCTTTGTGAGATTGAATCTCATGTATTATGTAATAGTTAGAGTTGTTGTGAGTTGTTTTAATAACTCAAGTATATAGAAGTTTGCGGAGATAATAGCAGGGAGAGTTATTGGACAAACTTCCATGAAAATTGTAGTTGCCTCTCCTATATATGTACTTGATTTTAATAGTTGTATAATGAAGTTTTTTTAGAACCTTTTAAAATATTTTATGACTTTTAGAGATTTGGGAATTAGATGGAATGGATAGACCTTAAATATTTCTATAAGCTTCCTCAATCTTAGTTCATAATGTATACATTGCTCAAAAATGCTTTCACATCTACCTCTACCGGACTAATTATGGAGGATGAGAATGACTTTTAGGATACTATGAGGAGGCTCAAAGGCCCAACTCTCTAAGAGGCTACCTCCAAACAACTCTATGAAAGGATTGCCTTTTCCACAATCCATTCCATGGGCCTTAACAACAAGTGAAATGTTTGTAAGCCCATTAGTTGACAGACTCGTAGATTTTATAATTTTTAGTCTTCTTTTCCGTCAAAGAAATCTTTCTAGATTCTGATAATACGTACGTTACATTAAATAAATTCAATCTAGGGAGCCATCTGGGTCTAATCTAATTTTTAGGGTGTCAAGTATTTCTTCATGGTTAGACTCGAGAACTTTCCACAAGTTATTATTGCATGGTGTATCTCCATATTTAATCAATTGAAGCTTTTTGTTAATAGATAAGGTAAAAACAGGGATTGGCTCCCAGGGGACTAACAAAGGAGGAAAAAACAAAAAGGAGTAGAAAACAACCAAAAAAAAAGAGATAGAAAGTTCCATAAGGAGTTAAATAAGCTTAACTCTTACAATGAAAAGTTGGAAAATGAGCAAAAAACCAGAGGCACTAAATGAAACAGCCTGAAAAAACTAGGATGAGATAGTTCACAAAAATTCCACCGATAGTCCAAGACTAGAAGATCATTTAACTTTTAGGGGAAACTTCACTGTTGTCAATAGGACTATATTTTTTGAGTTCCCCCTCTTTTCTCATCTCAGTCATATCTTCTTCTAGATCTTCCTCAGAGATGCTGATACATAAATTGAACTTTCTCTTTTTCATGCCCTCTTCCATCACATCCATCATGTCACTCAAATCTTTGACTTGTTTCTCCAACACAATAATATTTTTCTTGGAATTCACCTGGGTGGAACAAATTTGTTTGGAATCTTGAATAAGTTCCATCATGGTTTCCTGATAGCCAAAATTTTTCTCCTCTTTATCTTGTATAACCCTATCCAAATAATGAACCTCATTGATCAACCACTCAAGATCCTTGTCACCACCATCTATACCCTTGTTCCTGGAGGTGTTAGCTTCACCTCTACCTTCCACTCCTTTATACATTCCTTCATCCTCCGCAACATTCCTATACAAAGACATTTTACAGGCCCTCATCTTGGTGAGGCATTACAGAAGGTGATGTCCTTCTCCTCTTAATTATCTTTCAGGGAAATGGTAGGGATGGGTTTCCCATTCTCATACATCAAAAGGATGAGCAATTCTTGGAGAGGCATCTCCGCCTTTTCATTGTGGAAAGCCTTCAAATAAGTAATCACCGACATCAAAAGGAGAAATGGAATGCTCACCATGATTTACCCAGCAGCTCTATCATGAATCTGTCACCACCCATATTCGCAATGCAAAACCTATCACAACCATTCACACTTCTAATGCTCAAAAAATTTATTGAAACATCGAGACATAAATTGAAACTGTTCCCCTTAAGTAAATTATCTTGGCTCAAGTGACACCAATGCTCACTCGTGCAAGAATAATATATTTTAGTGCATTTTATCTCTACCAATTGCTTCATTAATTGTTGAGGGAAAATCATCACCTTTACTACATATTTTTTAATCATTGCTTTGTATGTAGAAATTTTCCATCTTATCCGCACACATATTACATTGGTGTAGGCTATGATTAATTGAAACCTTGCCAAAAAGTTTTAAAATTTCCATGAAATCACTGAGAACATTTCTTAATGTCCAATTAATAGTGTTATTATTGTTAAGATCATTAACAATAATGAGGAAATCCCCCTCAATTTGGATATTTTTGATCCCTCTATCCTTGGCCAAGTTGACACCCCACAAAAGATCTCTAGCCTCCATCATATTGTTAGTTTTTCTCCCTAACGGACCAACATTGGCATTTAGCGAATCACCATCACTGCTTCTAATGATCCCTCCCCCCAAATAGGACCCAGATTCCATTTTGATGCACTATCGAAATTTATCCTAACCTCATTGTTCTCTGATGTGGTCCAATTGGTGTGAGTTATTGGTCTTTTGATCTCCACCAGAATGAGATTAAGACTTTTAAGAACTTCTTCCTCTCATCTTGGACAGGGGTTTTTTTCCTTACCTTTAAACAGTTTGGTATTTTCTTTCATGGCCACTATGAATCTACCTCATAATTTCTTGAGATTAGATTTCTAGTCACGAAAGATGTAATCATTCCTAGCTTTCCATAAACCCCAAAAGAGATGTGGGAGGGAAATTTTCCAGGCCATCACCAAAATAGGGAACTTGAAGGGGCTCTCCCAATGTATGCAAAAATCCTCAATAGTCTTTTGCATAATCCATTGAAATTTGAATAGTTCCTGGATAGTCATAAAAATCTATAGAGAGAAGGGGAAATGAACGAGAAGATGGTTGACATTTTCCTCCTCATTCCTGTAAAGTGAACATCTATTCGGGAGATTCATACCATAATGCCTGAGATTATCCACCGTAAGGATCCTATCTTGGACCGCTAACCAATAGAATATATTTACTTTAGGAGTTATATCCTTCACCTAGAGTCTACCCCAATACTCTTTTTGAATAGAATCTTTAAAATTTATTCTATAGGATCATTTAATCGAATAATTCCCAGATTCTTCCTCTTTCCATCTAATGGAATCTTCCTTGTTTTGTAAATTGGGTATGTAGAAATTCCTTAATTTGTTGTTGAACTCCCAAAAAGGATAGAGGTCCCCATTATAATCTAGATGGGGTTCGATGAACTCTTAGTTGATAGCTCCCTCCTGAATCCAAAAGTCCCATATCCAAATTTTTCCCTTATCTTCGTAGTCAATTGAACATTAGATGCAACAACTAGGTGAGAATAATGAATAATATTTCTATGATTTTCAAAGTCCTTGAACAACCACACATCGAATAACTTCATTGGGTATCTTCTTAGCCATGTTCCAGTAATAACCATTGACCTCGTAGGATATTTTAGGCCTTCTCCATCTATTATTGGGGATATAAATTTATTTTTTTCGTCAACACAATGACACAAATAATAAGATGTTCCTTCTTTATTATTTTCTTTTGCAACAACTACATAAACATGACCTACAACACATTGTATAAAAAATAATTAATTTCAATAAATGATTCATAAATAAGTTACATAATGAGAAAAAATATTATTTTAACATAATAATGTAGATATGTATTACCTAGTTGCACTAAATTTGATATATGGTCAAATTCAAATGATGATTCACTTACTGTGGGTTGTTGAGCTCGTGGTGGTTTATAAGTGTCAAGTAGATATAATTTTATACATTATCATTCATCAATCCAATCTTTTGACTCACATTCATCCGAAAATTAATACGTACATGGAGAGAAAAAGCATGTCATTTAACCTATATGAATAGTCCATGAACCTGCATTTGAACTTCTAAAAGAGTGCAACTCACTAGATCCCGTTACTGTACAACAATCTTCAAATTTTAAAAAATTAGCTTTTTCTACCAAACAAAAAAACCTACGATGTGTAGAATTTCCCTCATTTCCTGGACCCATTGTTGAGTTACACCATTCCACGATGGATGTTACATCGATAAAATTGGCACCATCTTTGTACTTCAAGTCTTCTCTTGCTAGGGTTCTTTTAACAAAATGCTCATGCACCATCATGTTCTCCTTTTCCATGTCAGGCCTCAGTGAAAATTCAAAAAATTTTGAACATCTCTTATCCTACGCATCCTACTCAACTAGTAGATCATTCACGCATTATTGAATTATTATGTACAATTATCTGACCATATGATATGTTTATCAAATATGATGTTTATATTATACACATTGCCATAGAAGATCTCAAAATAACCTTGTACGAACTCTGATGAATGTGCATGATCATCACTAATATAGAGATGGTACTCCTTTAAAATATTTATGTCTTCCTTTGTGTTGTTGAGAGCATGAGTGAATACTACATGCAGAAATATGGAAACCTGAATAGAGTTTTAGTATTGTGATTACACTTCATTTTGTAGTTGTAGAGTATAGTTCTATGCAAAATAAACAATTGACACAATGGTACCAAGAGGAAATGTCTCCTTGCATAACCTTAAGTTTTCATCTAACTATCGAGATTTATGTGTATGTTGTGCATACTCATACACTATCTTCTCTTGAAATATATTCATAAATTATGATACACTTTTTTCTTTACTCGTTAATTCACACCTCTTGGCTTCTTTACCATCTTTTGAAGTGTATGCCACTGACTATTATTTTCCAAAACTAACTAGTTCATTTCCAATTACAAGTGTATTCTCTATGTGTATACAGTTTTACAAATGTTGTAAACCACCACAACTATCACAAGTTCGTTCTAAACATGATTTATTATTTTTAAAAAATCCTTCTTCTCTTGTACAAAAAATGCTTGAGATGAAATAGCTTGCCGATTTAGGTGGAACATTTATCATAAAATCCTGTAAAATATTCTTAAAATGTATACTAAGACATATATACCAGAAAATATCATCATGCATAGCAAATTCAATATGGATCCTGCAACAAGTAGTCCATGAGTGATTTATTTTAACGTAAAAAGGTTTTTCCATTTCAAAATACCTTTGGCTAATTTCTATTTCGGGATCAGTATCTTTAAACTTATTCAAAAAAATTGTTTATATCATATCCAAAAAAAAATTAGGATGTGATTCATGGTTTTGAGAACCCATTTTTCTTTTTAAAACATATTTTTCAATAAGTGAAACCCTTGTATTATTTTTAATTAATTCTAATATTTTTATTTTAACTCTTCAACTATGTATTTTTCTTTTCGTGGCAGTTGACCAAAGAATGCCCATAATTCATTATCATTTGTATCTTCAATTCTTTCAGGACGTCTGAGATATTTTAATAGTGTCTTACTTCTTATTTTTAGTGCACTACTAGTTTTTCTAATTAAACAAGGTTTTTTTGTTCTTTGGTTAAATCATGAAGTTGTTTGGTTTTTATAAAGCCCACTAGTGATCAAGTCTTGCTAACTAGGCCTTATGATACCTAACCTAGAGAGTCAAAAAAGTTAAGGCCAAGATCGTGCCTTGGGTGACTTTGACGGCATGGATGCCCCTTACTCCTATATTCTTAGGTTGAACGCTTACCTATAATTATAAATCTGCTATTTAATTCCTCCAAAGTTTGCAGAGAGATGCCAACAATCATGTAATCTAGAGCCCTGTGAGAGCACTACTTCTCGAAAGTATGAGGAGAGATTTCTATAATCTAATGCCCAAATTTCTGCATAATAGAAATTTGTATTAGTAACTATATTAAAAAAATAAAAAATAAATTTACAGATTATGATTTGTATATAAACATTTAGGTTTAAAATTAGAATTAAAACACATAGTAAATCTCCCAAAAAGGAAATCATGTAGAATAATTTTGACTTTATAGGCTAGGCATGCATGAGAAATATAAATTGCTGAGAGAGATTCATTTTTCCTTCTAGAAAATTGAAATTTAAGTAGACCTATCACTACATTTATTTTTGAATCTATGCACACATCCTTCCATATCACTATGTCCTAAATCATTTGTATTGCACAAAACAGGACTCTCTGCTCCAATATCCTCTGCGAGCCCTAAAAAAATGAACAAGATTGACATTCCCATAGTATAAAAAAACTCATAGAGCAAGATCTATACAGCATTAATCTTACATATGCACAGTACTACTTTCTCATTATTTGTGAATATGTAGCTAGACCTTTCCAAATTCTATAACCTTTGCTTCATTTTTCTCGAGAACCAGTCATTGAAACAATCTACCAATAAAAATGGTAAATAGTCAACATATATTGCTACATCACATCCGTGAAAAGAATACAAGTGGATAGATACGAATCTAAAGTAAAGTGGACATGCCAAACTTAAATTAAAATATGATAGGTTGGAGAGCATTGGCAGTGGCTTCCAACTTAGATATATAGCTTATCATTTCCTAAATAAGGGCATTTTATATAGTTACATTGAGAGAAACTATGTTGAATGATCATGCTATTTCAGATTTTTTGCTATGTTTATGAGTAAAATACGGTTTCAACAATGGTTGACGTGGAAGAGTCATGCATATAAATTATTAGAGTAAATGTCTAACATGATGTTTTATATATATATATATATATATATACATATATATATATATATATATAATTTGCTTATATACTTATCAGAGTAAAACATTTCTTTCAAAAAAATTCAAATTAAATATTTTTGTAATAAATAATAGTACTTCACAAAAACTCAAGAAAACATAAATCCCAATATTCCTAAAATATTTCAGCTATTTAGTAGTTTTTTAGGTAGCTAAAAATATGTCAACATAAAAAATAGGTGATAATATTATGAATCTAATATTTTTGTCTTTATTTACAAATTTAAATGGTATTTTAGTTAATTGAGAATTCTCCAAAATTACTTCATAAAATTTTACTTATTATTTATATTATTTTCGCACAATGTATTTATTTAGTATTTTTTATATAACCATTCAAACGAAATAAAATTGAAGAAAATATATAAACGAAATGAATGTTTTTCACAAGCAATGATTATTGTAGAAATTTCTGTTTAATTTATGAAAAAAATCATAACATCCACAAAATATTTTAACATTAGATTGTTCATATTTAATATTTGTTTTTTGTTTTTCTTTTAATATAGATTATTCATGATTCATTAGAGGTAATTGGTGTTAGAATTATCCACAATGCATATATTTAATAAATTGTGTAGATAAATATGTTCTAAATTGTCTATAATGTATATATTGTTACATTTTGTAGATATTACAAAATCAATTTTTTTATTATAAATATATTTTTTATTTTAATGCGACCAAGTCAAAATGTGATTATTCCACATTTAACTTTTAGTAATGTAGATTTTCTACAAATATAAATTCGAAATACTAGAATTATATAAAATTGTTGTGTGTGTGTTTGTGTGTGTGTGTGTCTATATATATATATATATATATATATAGTATTTCTTAAAAATTATCCATTTATGTAGAAACTTCAACTTTTTTCTTAGAAAGCTTATTTTATTCTACTTCTAATAAAGTATTCTAAGATTTTTGGTAGACTTGATTACAAATGTTATTGTTACATTGTTATCCACAACACATGCATGATTTATATTATTCATGATTTGAAATCAATTTTTCCTTTTTTAGTATATATTTTCGTTTTTAGAATTTTCCCAATATTATTTGAACCTTAAATATGAAGTCAATATTTTAAATTATGGTACATTATATGGTCTAGATTATAATAATTAGAGTTATGTGGTGTTTTGTGAATATTTTCCAAGTTGATTTTTTTAATGAAATAAAGGAAAATCTTCTTTAAAATATGAGAAAATGTGATTTTTCACATTGAAATTTTAAGAATGTGAATATTTTAAAATTTTAAAAGAGAGTTTTAAAAATTGTGTAAAATCTACGTTGTATTTATATAGACTATCCAAATAATGTTGATAATTCACATTTTCTCCACAAAATATTTTTTTTGTGGATACCAATGTGGATGAAGGAGTCTACTTCTAGTAGTGAGAGCCAAGTATTATTTTACATTTCTCTGTTGTAGGTTTCGATTTATTTTGTTAAATATTATTGTGTGCTTGTAAAAATACAAAGCATTATTATTGTGTGTACTTTCGCAGAGAGGATTATGCAGAATTGATTCAATATTTAATCTGCATTCATACCAGCCATCACGCGGAGCAGTCGTATAAAACTCTGACAAGAAGGGCGTTGCAAAGAAGAATCGACGCAGACTTATATATCTCCGCCTCAAATTTGGTTATTACCTTAACGTCCTAGCCTGTTAAAGGCATTTCAATTTTGTATATGAAAGTAGAACTATACATGCAAAGTTGAAGCGCCCTATACACAAAATGTGTATGTTAGATTTCAACGAGAGTTTCTCACCTTTGTCTCTCGGTTTCAGGCTCGTATTTTTTACTCTGATCCGTATTTCTCTGCATTGAAATATCTGTGAGTATTTTATATTAAAGAATGAGTTTCTACCTTGCATTGAGATTCCTGTGACAAGCACAGTACTCCATTTGACGCAATCTATCCATCCATAAAAGGGCTTTGTAAGCATCTGATCTGTCACGTTTTGAATAGACCTGCTAACATATTGGTAGTTTCACTCATCTGAAAGCACTCTTTCTGGCTTAGCATAAATGTATCATAAATAAGTTACATAATGAGAAAAAAAATTATTTTAACAAAATAATGCAGATATATATTACCTAGTTGCACTGAATTTGATATATGTTCAAAGTCAAATGATGATTCACTTACTTTGAGTTGTAGAGCTCGTGGAGGTTTATAAGTGTCAAGTGTATATAATTTTATACAACATCATTCATCAACCCAATCTTTTGACTCACATTCATTCCAAAATGAATACGTACATGGAGAGCAAAAGCATGTCATTTTCCCTTTATGAATAGTCCATGACCCTGCAATTGAACTTCTAAAAGAGTGCAACTCACTAGATCTCGTTATTGTACAACAATCTTCAAATTTTACAAAATTAGCTTTTTCTACCAAACAAAAAAACCTGCGATGTGTAGAATTGCCCTCATTTCCTGGACCCATTGTTGAGTTACACCATTGCATGATGGATGTTACATCGAAAAAATTTGCACCATCTTTGTACTTCAAGTCTTCTCTTGCTAGGGTTCTTTTAACAAAATGCTCATGCACCATCATGTTCTCCTTTTCCATTTCAGGCCTCAGTAAAAATTCAAAAAGTGTTGAACATCTCTTATCCTACGCATCCTACTCAACTAGTAGATCATTCACACATTATTGAATTGTGATGTACAATTATCTGACCATATGATATGTTTATCAAATATGATGTTTATATTATAAAAATTACCATAGAAGATCTCAAAATAACCTTGCACGAACTGTGATAAATGTGTATGATCATCACTAATATAGAAATGGCACTCCTTTAAAATATTTATGTCTTCCTTTGTGTTGTTGAGAGCATGAGTGAATACTACATGCAGAAATATGGAAACCTGAATAGAGTTTTAGTATTGTGATTACACTTCATTTTGTAGTTGTAGAGTATAGTTCTATGAAAAATAGACAATTGACACAATGGGACCAAGAGGAAATGTCTCCTTGCATAACCTTAAGTTTTTATCTAACTATCGAGATTTATCTATATGTTGTGCATACTCATACACTATCTTCTCTTGAAATATATTCATAAAATATGATACACTTTTTTCTTTACTCATTAATTCACACCTCTTGGCTTCTTAACCATCTTCTGAAGTGTATGTCACTGACTATTATTTTCCAAAACTAACTAGTTCATTTCCAATTACATGTGTATTCTCTATGTGTATACAGTTTTACAAATGTTGTAAACCACCACTGTAATGACCTGAAAATTATCACACACGAACAACACAGTGAAATACAGGATAAATTTTTTTTTTTGACTTGCTTGACACATAACATGACGCAACATGTCGTCACCAAGGATACAACTAACACTGTGAACAACTTGATACAAGGATGGCCATAAGGGCAGCACGGAAATGTTCACACCTATCAAGGACAATACATTTTTTTTTCTTTTGACAAGACAACATAGAAGTCCAATCACAGAACACACTTACAGTTAGGGCCAACCACAATGAGATATTCTTGAGGGTTATTTATTTTAAAAGCACATCTTGCAATTCTTAGCTTACATTTCCAAGGAGGCTCAAGATATGATTCATAAAATTAATCTTACCAACTAAGCTCATTATTTTACACTGAGTAATGATCTTTAATCTTCTCTATTATGACATTCATTTTCTTAATTTGTTTATTTAGAGAAAGGGGTAATTTAATTTCACAATGCCATCTAATAACACTTACGCTACTATAACTTGTTTATGCCCATATGACAACATGGGTTTGCGTTCAACATTCTTAACAGAAGAAAGACAAAGCACCGTGGAAAAAGGTTAGAGGGAGAAGGTTGAGTTGAATTCATCTTTATGACCTCATTAGTTATTTACCCGGTTTTTAATTGAAGCTAGGGCTTTATCGAAAATTATTAAATATTTTACTTAGGCTTCACTAGATGACTTTTTTACAAAAGAAAACAATTTACCTTTCAAGTGGTTGAGAGACAAATTGCGTGATTTCAAAACCGATTCCTCCTACTTATTAAACCTTATTATCTTATATCAACTAACAATTTGTTTCACCTTAGGATCATTCTAAGAATTCACCATAAAAAGGATAATGTTCGCTAGTGTAGCTAGGGATATCAAGTTATAAAATTTTTACTTCACAAGGATGGTTTCA
The DNA here is from genome assembly GCA_019776745.2 of Taxus chinensis. Taxonomy (NCBI): domain Eukaryota; kingdom Viridiplantae; phylum Streptophyta; class Pinopsida; order Cupressales; family Taxaceae; genus Taxus; species Taxus chinensis. The sequence continues at coordinate 195,413,955 of CM034149.1, read as the reverse complement.
TCTTAGATCACTCATGGAATTATTTGATTTCAATTAGATCCACTCTACATTCATTTTTTGAATATAAATTTTTTATTTTTGTTTAGCTTCTTTAAGGGTTAACCGACCCATTTTACTTTACTTATAAAATATTGTCACTAAGTCTCAGAAAGATTTAACTTAACAAATTATTCTCAAGATCGAAGTTTTACAATACTCATATCAATGTAAAGATTGAATACCATTTCCCACAAAGATAATTTACCAGTTTACCTATAGAAGGACAAGATAACATCATCACACAATTTCTGAACAACCCAAGGCAAGAGGTCTTCTGAACTCCTTTGCAAGCACTATTACAAAATTTACCTCACATTGGACATTTTTACAAGGAACTTCATAAATTGCACTAATGAAACCTTTACAACTCTTTCCTTTAATCTACTCACATAATCCATCTGCACAAATACTAGCTAGAATCAGTTCGTGAGAACTGAGCATGTTAAGGCTACACATTGCAATAGTAAGCTAACATTTAACAATATCAAGAAAGGAAAGTTCTAATTCAAAAACGGATTAAAACACAACCCACAACTCCAAAATTATTCGCATGAGAAAGAAATCTAAACCATCCAGCAAGGAGAAAGTCAAAATACCAGTAAGAACAAAATCACATAAATCAAGGCAAGAACTTATGGGTTAGGAAAAAGAAGGTCAAGAGTGTTGATATCTCCTTCATGTAATCCTATGGATTACGTGATTGGAATCCAAAAATTACTCCATCCAACTAAAGGGGTCCAAGAGAAGACAAAACATACTAATTATGATCGTAGGCGTGAAGCAAAACGACGTTATCCAATTCTCCCAGGGGGGCTTCATAGTAATATGGGTTCGACGCCCTTAAAAGAAACACAACTATAGTTTCAGTTTTAACCAAGGAGTTTACCACTACCTCCTTATAGGATTTCTTAAATGTAGTACTAGTTAACAACAAATCCACTCTTCCAAAAGCATACAAATGAGACACAAAAGGGGCCATTATTCTACCAACAAACCTTATCCTAATCATAAAATTCTCTACATAATATAAGGGAAGGATAAACCCAAAAGTCGTTAATAATTTATATATATATATGACAATGTCAATAAGTATTTTAAAATAAAAATAAAAAATTGATTTCCTTAACAAAGCCACAAAATGGGACTTTTAGTAACCAAGTTCGAAGAATAAGATATTCGAGTTCGAGAACAAAGGGATTCGATACACGGTGGGTAATACACCAATGATGCCCCAGACTCAAAAGACCTTACAACGAGTACAAGCACAAAATAAGAACCAACGCACATATCCATCAGGAAGGTTATGGAGTGCAGTCAGGCCTAGAAGTTCTATGAACTCCTTGCCAATGGTATAGAAGATGGAAATTTTACTCGATCCATGTGGGCTTATCAAGGAAAAGTCTAGCAAATATCAAATAGATAAATATAACAACCACCTATTATATTATCACTGAAATCAGCTGTCATCTAATAGGAAACAAGTTCACGAGTCCAATACCATGGATTCACCTACAACTTTTGTTTCAGTCCATCTATTAATAGCTTGCTTGTGACCCTTAATAAAAATTGTATATATTTCATTCAATTAAACTTACAATGTTTCCCCCTTACTTTAATCAAATAAGAGTTTGCACCAAGAAGTAGGTATAGTAATTCTCTCAACACGTAGAGGCCAAAATAGATGTTAGGTTATTCCTCCTCTAGAACTGGGTACAAAAGTCAACCATGTATAGTTCTAAAACAAGAACCTAATGCCATTTTCTAATTAAACAGAAAGTAAGGAATTCCCACAAGATTAAACAAGTTTTAGAACACAATGTCACTATTAATGTACCTTTTAGCAAAATAGGAGAGCCCTAAATAGGAAATACATATTTATTCTACCAAAAAGAGATATGTAGGCTTAACCTTCTATTTAGTAACCTTCAATTATAAATAACATCACAGAATTCTTTTAAAAGAGAGTCAAATAAGCAAACAAAACTCAATAATGTTTCCTTCCCTACGAACTAGACTGCATCACTTAATATTGCAGTAGCCCATTTAGACAAATATGAAAATAGAGTAAGCTATAAGAGAGGAAAAGAACATTCCAAGAAAAACTAGCGAAAATGGAACGAGATTTAAAGGAACAACCACACAATCAGGAAGCGATATAAACAACCTTGAAAACATCTTATCTAGGCACCATTCAAGAGGAAATAATATTCATTTCAAGATACTGAAAGAAGGTAGAAAACTATTACAAGGAGTAGATTTAACATGCCTGATTATAGTTCTTCCAACCAACAAGCACGTCGACCAGGGCTCAAGCAACAACAACACAACCTGCGCAACTTCTCTTCCTCAGCCTGCTGAAGGTCCAAACTCTGTTAACGGCCATGCCCTTGACTTCATGAAATCAATTGTATAGTCCGCAATGTGCATCTCTGCCCATATACTGATGGGGTAAATGTTAAAGCCTCGTTTTACAATATCATGGAGATGCCGTGACATTGAACTATTTTCGAGAAACTTGTGCAATTCTGGGATTATAAGCTGGGGGGGTTGGAGGAAAGGAAAAAGAGAAAGGAGAGGTGAAAAGATGTTCTGAGAGGGAAGGGTTTTGTAATCAATCCAGCACTTCAAGGACGCTCTGAAATTACATGCCTGTATACAAATTAGAAAGGAATCCTCATTATAACAAACAGGTTTATAAGGTCATTTTACATTATTTGTGGCATTCTTCAAGAATATAAATTTTGGTAGGTACATGGAATTAACAATGATAGAAAAAAAAGGGATGAAATTGTTTAAACACTTGCAAGGTTCATAGCCTAAGCAGTGACTGAAAAATCCTCACTCACCTAGCCAATAATTGGCATGAGCAGGTCACCAAAAGAAACAAAACTAGGGCATACGTTTAATAAACAAACGAAGATGGCTTTACCAAAAAATCTCTTGGTACAGACTCCATAACCAGAAACAGTCCCTAGACTTAGCATCCTCAATTAAGTCTGACCAGTCACTAGATTGCTTCAATGCAGCTGCTTTGCCCTTAACCCAAAGTGCTCTGCGAGCTCGTGTTAGTGCCACATTCACGCGGTGAAAAACATCTACAAGCCAACCCCATGATTTGAATTTCGGACACAAGACATAATGATTACATCACTCCTGGCTCTGAAAGGCATCTACCATAATGATATATAAACATTTTCCTTCATCAGATTTGGGGACAACATAAAACTCTTGGTGCAAACATTTCAGCTGTAGCTTGTAAGGTATGATAATTCCAATAGAAACCCTTATGCCTGCCAACTTAGTGACTCACTAAAGAAACTCATAAAATTGAAAAGAAAATTGTACTTCAAGAATATTCTAAAATGAAACAGATCCACCTCTATGAGATCCTCTTCCATGGGTTACATTGTAAATCAAGTAAGGTCTCAATAGAGAATCTCTGCCATAAAATTTGTCAGGTCTCCTGGTAACACTCTTCACTGTCACAAGTCGATTTTGATAAAAATATCATGAAGGAGAGACCCAAATTTGAGGATGCATTCTATACTGAATAGAAAGCAACATAGTTGGACAGCGTCCCTATTGGAAATGCTCAAAAAGAACGGCTTCTACTACACTGTAATACGCCTGCCACCTGGTTACTCCTTTTTGCAGGTTGTTGCAGTGGATTCCGACAAGAGCACACCTCGCAGCACCCAAGGAAAGTGGAGGAAACTCACCTACTTCACTCGTTGGTAGCTGTGCGCGGCCAGCAAAAGGAACAGCGCACCTTTTTCACCTAAAACGCCTCAGGAAACAACAAATAAAAACCACGTCCATACTTTACTGTTAACAGGCCCTCATCCACGGTCAGAGAAAAAGAACAGACACGCGAGGAAGGAAGGATTTGGACTCACGTTGTGTAGGAAAGGGGGAGAAAAACGCAGCAAGGCCAGAGACAGGAAAAGAACACAAACCTCCAACGGTTTCCACGCATCATCTTCCACAAGGGACAGTCTGCCAGATCCATGATACATACCAAGCCACGCAACCACACAACCAACAAAAAACTCCATCCATTCTCCTCACGCGGCCAGGGCAGGAAGAAGGAAGTTTTCCAGGAGGGACCCTGACAAGAAAACGCCTCACGCACACCTGCTTCACTGGCTCGAAGCTCCAGAAGGACGTGCCCAACACTCCACCTATACGCATTGAAGAAGGAAAATCAAAATAAGATCATGGTGAAGAAAAACGGGACTCCACCGACTCCTCACTCAAGGACAGAAAACATGACAGTCATACAGTCAGCAGGTAGGGTGGTTGGGAGGTGACCAAATGCATCCACGTGCAACAAGACCTACCTGGTCGGCCAAGGTGGCAGAAACGAGATTCGATGCCCTACGGGGCATTACAACCACAACTATCACAAGTTCGTTCTAAACATGATTTCTTATTTTAAAAAAATCCTTCTTCTCTTATACACAAAATTCTTCAAATGAAATAACTTGCTGATATAGGTGGAACATTTATCATAAAATCCTGCAAAATATCATTAAAATGTAAATTAGCACATATATACCAGAAAATATCATAATGCATAGCAAATTCAATATGGATCCTACAAAAAGTAGTCCATGAGTGATTTATTTTAACATAAAAAGGTTTTTCCATTTCAAAATACCTTTGGCTAATTTCTATTTCGGGATCAATATCTTGAAACTTATTCAAAAAAATTGTTTGTGTCATATCAAAAAAATGTTTAGGATGTGATTCATGGTTTTGAGAACCAATTCTTCTTTTTAAAACGTATTTTTCAATAAGTGAAACCCTTGTATTATTTATAAAAAATTCTAATATTTTTATTTTAACTCTTCAACTATGTATTTTTCTTTTCGTGGTAGTCGACCAAAGAAATCCCATAATTCATTATCGTTTGTATCTTCAATTCTTTCATGATGAACGAGATATTTTAATAGTGCCTTCCTTCTTATTTTTAGTGCACTACTAGTTTTTCTAATTAAACAAGGTTTTTTTGTTCTTTGGTTCAATCATGAAGTTGTTTGGTTTTGATAAAGCCAACCAATAATCAGGGCTTGCTAACTAGGCCTTATGATACCTAACCTAGAGAGCCAAAACAGTTAAGGTCAGGATCATGGCTTGAGTGACTTTGACGGCATGGATGCCCCTTACTCCTATATTCTTAGGTTGAATGCTTACTTGTAATTATAAATCTGCTATATAATTCCTCCGAAGTTTGTGGAGAGATGCCGACAATCATGTAATCTAGAGCCCAGTGAGAGCACTACTCATAAAAATATGTTATATACTTCCTCGAAAGTATGAGGAGAGATTTCGATAATCTAGTGCCCAAATTTCTGCATAATAGAAATTTGTATTAGTAACTATATTAAAAAATAAAAATAAAATTTACAGATTATGATTTGTATAGAAACTTTTAGCTTTAAAATTAGAATTAAAACACATAGTAAACCTCCCGAAAAGGAAATCATGTAGAATAATTTTGACTTGACAGGCTAGGCATGCATGAGAAATATAAATTGTTGAGAGAGATTCATTTTTAAGTAGACCTATCACTACATTTATTTTTGAATCTATGCACACATCCTTCCATAGCACTATGTCCTAAACCAACTATATTGTGCAAAATAGGACTCTCTGCTCCAATATCCTCTACGAGCCTTGAAGAAATGAACAAGATTGACATTCCCACATTATAAAAAAAATCAAAGAGCAAGATCTATGCAGCATTAATCTTACAGATGCACAGTTGTACTTTCTCATTAGTTGTGAATATGTAGCTAGACCTTTCCAAATTCTATAACCTTTGCTTCATTTTTCTCGAGAACCAGTCATTGAAACAATCTACCAATAAAAATGGTAAATAGTCAACATATATTGCTACATCAAATCCGTGAGAAGAATACAAGTGGATAGATACGAATCTAAAGTAAAGTGGACATGCCAAACTTAAATTAAAAGATGAGAACTTGGAGAGCATTAGTAATGGCTTCTAACTTAGATATATAGCTTATCATTTCCTAAATAAGGGAATTTAATATAGTTGCATTGAGAGAACTTATGTTGAATGATCATGCTATTTCAAATTTTTTGCTATGTTTATGTGTAAAATACGGTTTCAACAATGGTTGACGTGGAAGAGTCATGCATATAAACTATTAGAGTAAATATCTAACATTGTGCTTTATATGTATATATATATATATATATATATATATATAATTTGCTTATATACTTATCAGAGTAAAACATTCCTTTCAAAAAAATTCAAATTAAATATTTTTGTAATGAATAATAGTACTTCACAAAAACTCAAGAAAACATAAATCCCAATATTCCTTAAATATTTCAGCTATTTAGTAATTTTTTAGGTAGCAAAAACTATGTCAACATAAAAAATAGCTGATAATATTATAAATCTAATATTTTTGTCTTTATTTACAAATTTAAATGGTATTTTAGTCAATTGAGAACTCTCCACAATTAATTCATAAAATTTTAATTATTATTTATATTATTTTGGTGTTATGCCCCCCCCCCCCCCCCCGCAACCTACCTTGTCTCGGTCAGCTTCATCTCCTTCTTGGCATGGAGGGTGGAGCTATTAATGTATGATGTGACAGAATCCTTGGTGGTGGCCACACCCACTGTTTTCCCTATTTTTGCAAATCTCTCCCGTGTCAGATTTGTCAATATAAATGTGTTTTTATCTATCAGGGGTTTTACTTTAACCACTTAGTTCATGAACCATAACTAAGAAGTTCTGCAGCAAGTAAGCAGCTGTTTAAGAAAGGAAAAATTATAGAAGAAGAAAGTCAAGGTATTACAGAGAAGAAATAAGGAAGATGTGCATCCCAATTAGTAGATAGCAGAGCTAATTGCATGCACATAGAAGAAACTTAATAGATTTGAACACACAGAATTATAAAGCAAAGGCAGCTCTAGATCCAGATCTAAAATAACACAAAGTTTACTTTAAAGATCTAAGATTTAAAAGCAAGAAACACAGTACGCCGTGACACAAAGTTCTCCGGAAACCTGCTTCTTTGTATTCCTCTGCAACAAGTGGCTCTCAGGGGTTCAGCACAAAGTCTAGAACACAAGATTGCTTCTTACAAATTCTGATCGATGATTAACCCGAAGGTTCTTCCTCTACTTATAGAATGTAGAGGGGCAATTACAAGCTGGAAGCTTTAGTTGAACTGGCACATGTGGAAGTCGAAAAAGAAACAGCTGGCAATCTCCTTCCTGGAATTCCTCTTTGCATGACATGTATGATTTGCAACTGAAAATAGAACCTTCTATTTTGCACGCCTGCCACCTATCTCCAAGTAATTGACTTCTTCAAGTAATGGCTTTTAAACCAATCACTTAAGTTGTATAATTGAATTGATCGCTCAATTACTTTGTCGAAGGAAAGAAGAAGGAAGAGGAAAGCTGACTTTGTCGGAGGAAAGAAGAAGGAAGAGGAAAGCTGACTTTATCCTTTTTCATGTCTGCATGCAGCTGATTCAAACTGGATCTGGAAGCAGCTGGATCTGGAAACAAGCTGGAATTAGTTGGATCTTGAAGCGGTTGGATCTGGAAACAAGCTGGAATTGCAAGCAGTTGGAATTGGAAGCAAGCTGGAATTTTGCCTTCGCATTGTCTTCTCTTTTATCCTTGAAGCTTTTGCAGTTCTTCTCCAGTACATGCATCAATGCAAGGTTTGCCGTAGATAACTCATCATCCTTATTTTTAATTGCATATGAGCAATTAAAAATTCTGGAAAGCACTCAGGGTGAATGAAAATTCAATGAAAGCTTCAACTGGAAGATGAGAGCACATGCACAGGATCTTGGAAGGAATTTTCCACGCACTGACTTCTTCACGGGCTGCATTTGAAACAAGAGGATGAAGCCTTTGTGCCAGAAGCTTTTGCAACTATGAGATCTAGATCTGGATCTGCATATGGATTTGCATCAGCATCTGCATCTGGATATGGATCTGCACCTGCATAACAAATTCTGGCAACTGGGCTATGGATCTGCACCTGGATGGACAAACTGGCAACTCGAATAATTCCACTGCTTTTAATCTGCACGCATGAGTGAAGTTTCTCCTGCACGCATGAGTGAAGTCTTTCCTGCTCTGGATCTGTCTATCAATTTAGCAAGAGGTTCCGAGCCTAGATCCGTGTTTCCAATATCTGCAAATTTAGAAGTGATGCATGACTCCGTTGTGCTTTCTTTTTCATCTTTCTTCGCCATAGCTTTGTCTATCTTTGTCTGAATGTCTTTTTCTTCTTATTTGACTGGAATTCTTCAATACTGGTGCAGATCTGGACAATTCTTCAGATTCGGAGGATATATGCAATGTATTGGACATTGATAAAAGCTCCTTTTCCTTTGTAAAGCACCTGTAATGAATTCCTGCAATTTATTTAGACAAAAATGGCCACCGGAGCATGAATAGTGAATTTTAATTGTAAAAATCTGCACTTTTCAAGCCTGCTGCCCCAAAAAATGGTGTTTAATTTGCACATAAAGAGAGCATGAATCCTTTCAATCAACACCTGAGCTCCTGTAACACCTGTGAAAACAATTATGCAGACGAAGATCAACCTTCTCCAAAGCATGCGCCAAATCTGGAAGCTTTTAGCCTTTGTTAGCACTTTGTCTGAACAAAATCCTTCCTCTAATGGGGGCGCACTTTTCCTCCTGGCTGCAATTCTTTACCTGTGAATTAAATTATTCACCCATATGGCTGCCCATGCTTATATAACCTTCACAATTCTATAATTAATAATTGCCCTAACAATTAAAGGCAATTAATTAATTAAAAATCATGCTCTTCTCTTTTAAAAATAGCATGTTTAAGGACAGCCATCCAATAAATTAAATTAATCCAATTTAATCCTTCACACTTCACTTCACTTAAGCTTCACAGTGTGCTTTGACCATAGCCACTGAAAATAGGAATTAATATAATCATTTAATACTTTAAAAAGTATTAATTCCTTCTCAAAAGGGGCTGCATTAAATAAATTAAATTTATTTAATTTTGGAATTCTATTTCCAATTGATTTATTCCCCTTTGCTTTTGTTGACTTTTCCACAAGCCTGGGTGCCAAAATTGGGTGAATAAATATTAACAAATATTTATTTAATGCATTATTATTCACCCAAGGTGGGTCGCACTTTTTTGCATAATAGAATTCTATTTTTAAGAATTTCTGACAATGGGATTTTTTACCCTGCAAGGCAGCCCCGGAAATCCCATGATCCACTTAAGTGATTTGACTTTGACAATGGGATTATTTACCCTGCAAGGCAGGCAATAAAATCCCATGATTTCACTTAAGTCACTTTTCTTTTATTATCATCATGGGAATTTTTACCCTGCAAGGCAGGCAATAAATTCCCGCCTGCCTGCTTAAATGAATTTTATATCACGGGAAAAAGTACCCTGCTAGCCTCTATTTTTCCCACTGCAGCTTAAGTGACTTTTATAAAAAAGTACCCTGCTACGGGAAAAAATCCCCACCTGTGCTGCTTCTACCACTGCAGCTTAAGTGAATTTTATAACAGGGAAAAAGTACCCTGCTAGGCAATAAAATCCCACCCTGCCTGCGGCTTATATTTTTCCCATCGCAGCTTAAATCCTTTGTTTTCCAAAAATGCGCCCATCCCCGCAGGGGCTTTTCTGTGCACGACTTCGCTTTTTCCCAGTGATCCAGACCTCCGATGACGACTTCCTCCGGGCATAATGTGCGTGTATGTTTTCCAGCTGCTCCAGGCCAAAAATCGGGCTTACCCGGCGAAGGAGTTGCTCCAGAGAAATTTCACAGAAAACAAAACGGGACACCACAAAAACACGAAAAATTGCCAAAAGTTACAAATAAAGCCCAAAACTTAAAATAAGTTAAAATCCTTCTGGTACATAGGAATAATAACATATTCGCTCATAACAGAGTTGAAAACGGAGCGCAAATAGCCTCATACGGGGCTCAAAATAATTAAATACAAATTTCCCGCAGACAAATCCCGACGACAGAATAAAACAATTTTGGGCATCTGGGTATTTGGCGAAAAGGGCTAATATGGCTCTTTGGGATTATCTTGACGCAATACAAGAACTTTCAGGCAATAAAAACAACAAATGACCCATTATTTTAAAAGTACGAAATTTTTTCGGATAGGGTAGTCGCAGATTTCAGGGTGAAATCTGAGTGACACCAGTTGGCTCCGTCTGTGGACATCTTTTTCTCTGTCAGAATGACAAAGGGAAAAGATGAGATCCCAGCATCTCTGGTTTCGTATCTTGTCTTTTGGGCACGGGGTCAGGCAAACAAACACAACACAAAAACAAAAACAAAACAAAGAAAAACAAACAAAGTTTTATTTATGTACATACAGGTTTTACCCTGCTTTTTCAGTTCCTGAACAGCTTCAGATGCTGCCCGTTGAAAGGCAATGGTAACTCAATTCCATCCCGGTAGGCAAGGAAGAAAGTATCCATTCCTGCAGCTCTTTTGATCACGAAGGGCCCTTTCCAGAGTGGATCAAATTTGTCGTGTATGCCCTTCGGTTCATGTCTCTTGTCCCACCAGAGTACCCAATCTCCGATCTTGAACTTCCTTTCTCTTGCCTTCTCGTCAAATACCTTAGGCAAGTCCTTATCAACTTCATCTGGTGGTGGCTCATCCTTTCTTTTCTCCATGGTGGGCAAGTCTGCATCAACTTGCTCCGTTCCCAGATTTATTTGTTGCATTTCTGAGGAAGAACTATCACCATATTCTTTGTTCTTCTTCAGATACTGATCATACTTGTTGAAAGTCTCCACTAAGGAAAGTAAACCCTTGCGGATTTTGTTACCTTTTGGTTGGACTACTCCACTACTGTCATCATAACCTGGATCAGCTTTTCCTTTGACTGTTTGTCGTGGTGGTGAATTACTTCCTTCAACATGCAGACATGCAGATGTTTGTTCAGGGACTCTGGGGTGGTAGACCATCTCCACTTTATAGTTTCCTTGTCTGAATATGGACGGTGGTCTATCCGGATTCAATAGTGCAGCTGTGACTGCCAAAGAATCTGCCTTGGAGTTTTGATTTATTGGAATGAAGTCAATAGAGAAGGCTGCAAAATCGAATGTGGCGGAAAGCACTTTATCTCTGTAATGCTCCAGCTTATCTCTTTTGACTTGACTTTGCCCTCGAACCTGCTTTACTAGAAGTTCAGCATCTCCTTGGGCTTTGAGGAGTTTTACTCCTTTCTTTTTAGCTTGCTCCATTCCTAGAAGCAATGCTTCATACTCCGCCGTATGATTGGTGTTCTCGAACATCAGCTTGCGGGAGTATGGAAATACCTCATGATCTGGAGATATTAGTAGAGCGCCAGCTCCTGATCCAAAAGAACAACATGTGCCTTTAAACTCCAGAGTCCAAACTTTTTCTTCTTTTGCTGGCTCTGGTTCTGGTTGAATTTCTGGCTCTGGAACATCTTTATTCATTTCCAAGAAATAGACCCCACGGTCAGATTCCTGAAAAAGAATCTGAGATCTAGAATCCTCAGATTTTGTAACCGTGTACCTGGACTTCTTTTCCGGCTCCAGCTTATGGTTAAGCCCTTTGATAGGAATATGCGCACAGGACCAATCCATCTTTACTTCTCCTCCCAGCTCTTTGCAAAAGTTTCTACTCAGCAACATCCCGTAGGAGACAGGAATATCTGCAACTAAGATTGTCATCTTTAATCTTTTGTCAGGAAAAGCTGCCAGAACAGCTTGTGCATCTTTGATTTGTCCGATTAAAGGGACTTGTCTCTCCATGGAGTAGCACCTTTTTATGGTCTTCGTCAGGGTAAGCCCAAGAGCATCTGCAACTTTAGCTGGCATGATATTATCAGAAGCACCCGAATCTAAAATGCAATTGCTTAACTTGAAACCATTAAGCAATAGGAAACATAGAATGGTTCCACTCTTTCAGAAGATGGTGAGGATATAACAACTGCAGTGTTGTTTTGTGGAGGAGTATCTTTGGGTTTAGGCAAAAGGCCTTTTGATGTACTGGATTGTCCTGGTGATTGCACATATTTGACTAGCATATTTAACTGCTCAGGAAAAGCTCTCAGGTATTCGGCTTCTGACATTTGAACTTTAATTTTCTTGGCATGATCAATAATGTCAAAAGAAGAAATAGATTCAGATACCTGAGCCGCTTTCTGTGGTTGAGATGAAGAACTTGCATTCTTATCTCTAGGAGCCAAGGAAGAAGGTAAAGGGCTGCCCCTTTTTTGTTCGTCAGCTAATGCCTCAGCTTGGTGAGTTTGTGATCTTGTAAGTACTGCATATGCATGACCATGATCATCTTCATGAAGTTTCTCATCGTCATGTTCAAATTTGTAGTTCAGGTAATTAATGTTGGAGTCGCCAGCAGGAGCTACAAAATCATCATTCTCGAACTGATCAGCATCAGCTTCCTGGTCTTCTTCATTCATCTCCACGTTGTTTCTGGGAGCAGCTTCAATTGCTAATCTTTGGGAACCAGCAATGCGGTTCCGGTTGTTGTTGAAATTCCGAGCAGGGGCAGTGTTGTTGCCTTGAGCCATTTGAGCCATTTGTTTCTTCATCTGCATCATCTCATTTGCTAACTTTTGCAGTAGTGAATCGGAAGTAGTAGCAGAGGATGAACTTTCAGCTCTAGAAGTGTTGCTCTTTATCTTTCCAGCCATGATGAGGTCATCTTCAATTTCAACCGCCATGTTTTGAGCTGCTAACAAATCAGCAGGACGTGCTCTTCGCAGTTGATAGCTTACTTCAGGAAGCAAAGCATTGATGAAGAACACCTTTTGATTCTCGTCATTCAGAGAAGCAGAAGCCGGAATTTTGTACAGTAATCTTTGGAATTTTGCAATAAAATCCCGCATGTGCTCATGTGGCTCCTTCTTCAACTGAGTCAGTTGGGTTATCAAAGTGCTGGAATCTTCGGCTGCCTTGAATCTTTTCAGGAACGCATCCCGCATAGTAGCCCAGTTGGTTATGGTGCCAGGAGCTAGCCGGTAGAACCATTCTCCAGCCAAGTCATGCAGAGTCTCTATGAAGAGCCGGACAGATACATCTTCATGTTCGACTGCAAGCACTCCACAGGATATGAAAAACGCAGCCAAGTGGTCATCTGGATTCTGCTTGCCATCTCCAAAGAATTTTGGAAAATTCTTTCTCGTCCCTTTAGGTAGATCATGCATAGGAGGAGTCAGATTCAAAGGTCCAAAGGCTGCACCCCATGGAACAGGCGCTGCAGGGGCAAGTGGGTTTCGGTTCAGCATGATGAACGGGGCACGTCCTCTCCAAGAGTAGACTTGATGAATAATTCCAGCTGCCGGATTATGCTGAAGATGATCCGGATCTGGATGAGCGTGCACTCTTCTTCCTGGTGAAAGACTAGATCTGCGGCTTCTAACTTGAGGAGGATGATTGAAATTGAATTGCTCCTGCAGTCTGAAGAAATGATCAGTCCTTCCTTGCGCCTTCACGGATCGGGTGAATGGACGTTCAGCCAGGTTGAGATTTGTATGGAAAACACTCTGATCTTCAAAAGATAAGCTTTGATCTGCAAAGATAGTTGTTCCCCAGCGGAGTCGCCAAAAACTGTTGGCTAGATTTTCTGCATAGCATCAAACCTAGGCAGTCATGAGATAAATCTCCCTCATTTAACCGGTGAGGCTCCCGTGTCAGATTTGTCAATAAAAATGTGTTTCTATCTATCAGGGGTTTTACTTTAACAACTTAGTTCATGAACCATAACTAAGAAGTTTTGCAGCAAGTAAGCAGCTGTTTAAGAAAGGAAAAATGAAAGAAGAAGAAATTCAAGGTATTACAGAGAAGAAGTAAGGAAGATGTGCATCCTAATTAGTAGATTGCAGAGCTAATTGCATGCACATAGAAGAAACTCAATAGATTTGAACACACAGAATTATAAAGCAAAGGCAGCTCTAGATCCAGATCTAAAATAACACAAAGTTTATTAAGAGATCTAAGATTCAAAGCAAGAAACAAAGTACACCGTGACACAAAGTTCTCCGGAAACCTGCTTCTTTGTATTCCTCTGCAACAAGTGGCTCTCAGGGGTTCAGCACAAAGTCTAGAACACAAGATTGCTTCTTACAAATTCTGATCGATGATTAACCCGAAGGTTCTTCCTCTACTTATAGAATGTAGAGGGGCAATTACAAGCTGGAAGCTTTAGTTGAACTGGCACATGTGGAAGTCGGAAAGAAACAACTGGCAATCTTCTTCTTGGAATTTCTCTTTGCATGACATGTATGATTTGCAACTGAAAATAGAACCTTCTATTTTGCATGCCTGCCACCTATCTCCAAGTAGTTGACTTCTTCAAGTAATGGCTTTTAAACCAATCACTTAAGTTGTATAATTGAATTGATCGCTCAATTACTTTGTCGAAGGAAAGAAGAAGGAAGAGGAAAGCTGACTTTGTCGGAGGAAAGAAGAAGGAAGAGGAAAGCTGACTTTGTCCTTTTTCATGTCTGCATGCAGCTGATTCAAACTGGATCTGGAAGCAGCTGGATCTGGAAACAAGCTGGAATTGCAAGCAGTTGGAATTGGAAGCAAGCTGGAATTAGTTGGATCTTGAAGCGGCTGGAATTGGAAGCAAGCTGGAATTTTGGATTGCAAGCAGTTGGAATTGGAAGCAAGCTGGAATTTTGCCTTCGCATTGTCTTCTCTTTTATCCTTGAAGCTTTTGCAGTTCTTCTGTTGTACATGCATCAATGCAAGGTTTGCCGTAGATAACTCATCATCCTTATTTTTAATTGCATATGAGCAATTAAAAATTCTGGAAAGCACTCAGGGTGAATGAAAATTCAATGAAAGCTTCAACTGGAAGATGAGAGCACATGCACAGGATCTTGGAAGGAATTTTCCACGCACTAACTTCTTCACGGGCTGCATTTGAAACAAGAGGATGAAGCCTTTGTGCCAGAAGCTTTTGCAACTATGAGATCTAGATCTGGATCTGCATATGGATTTGCATCTGCATCTGCATCTGCATCTGGATATGGATCTGCACCTGCATCTGGATATGGATCTGCACCTGCATAACAAACATTGGCAACTGGGCTATGGATGGAAAAGCTGCAGCTTCGAATAATTCCACTGCTTTTAATCTGCACGCATGAGTGAAGCATGAGTGAAGTCTTTCCTGCTCTGGATCTGTCTATCAATTTAGCAAGAGGTTCCGAGCCTAGATCCGTGTTTCCAATATCTGCAAATTTAGAAGTGATGCATGACTCCGTTGTGCTTTCTTTTTCATCTTTCTTCGCCATAGCTTTGTCTATCTTTGTCTGAATGTCTTTTTCTTCTTATTTGACTGGAATTCTTCAATACTGGTGCAGATCTGGACAATTCTTCAGATTCGGAGGATATATGCAATGTATTGGACATTGATAAAAACTCATTTTCCTTTGTAAAGCACCTGTAATGAATTCCTGCAATTTATTCAGACAAAAATTTAGTGAATTTTAAAGCACTTTTCAAGCCTGTAATGAATTCCTGAGCTCCTGTAACACCTGTGAAAACAATTATGCAGACAAAGATCAACCTTCTCCAAAGCATGCGCCAAATCTGGAAGCTTTTAGCCTTTGTTAGCACTTTGTCTGAGCAAAATCCTTCCTCTAAATGGGGGCGCACTTTTTCTCCTTGCTGCAATTCTTTACCTGTGAATTAAATTATTCACCCATATGGCTGCCCATGCTTATATAACCTTCACAATTCTATAATTAATAATTGCCCTAACAATTAAAGGCAATTAATTAATTAAAAATCATGCTCTTCTCTTTTAAAAATAGCATGTTTAAGGACAGCCATCCAATAAATTAAATTAATCCAATTTAATCCTTCACACATCACTTCACTTAAGCTTCACAGTGTGCTTTGACCATAGCCACTGAAAATAGGAATTAATATAATCATTTAATACTTTAAAAAGTATTAATTCCTTCTCAAAAGGGGCTGCATTAAATAAATTAAATTTATTTAATTTTGGAATTCTATTTCCAATTGATTTATTCCCCTTTGCTTTTGTTGACTTTTCCACAAGCCTGGGTGCCAAAATTGGGTGAATAAATATTAACAAATATTTATTTAATGCATTATTATTCACCCAAGGTGGGTCGCACTTTTTTGCATAATAGAATTCTATTTTTAAGAATTTCTGACAATGGGATTTTTTACCCTGCAAGGCAGCCCCGGAAATCCCATGATCCACTTAAGTGATTTGACTTTGACAATGGGATTATTTACCCTGCAAGGCAGGCAATAAAATCCCATGATTTCACTTAAGTCACTTTTCTTTTATTTCACCATGGGAATTTTTACCCTGCAAGGCAGGCAATAAATTCCCGCCTGCCTGCAGCATCTTTCCCACTGCAGCTTAAGTGAATTTTATATCACGGGAAAAAGTACCCTGCAAGGCAGGCAATAAAATCCCACCTGCCTGCTGCTTCTAATTTTCCCACTGCAGCTTAAGTGAATTTTATATCACGGGAAAAAGTACCCTGCAAGGCAGGCAATAAAATCCCACCTGCCTGCTGCTTCTATTTTTCCCACTGCAGCTTAAGTGAATTTTATAACACGGGAAAAAGTACCCTGCCAGGCAGGTATAAAATTCCCACCCTGCCTGCGGCTTATATTTTTCCCATTGCAGCTTAAATCCTTTGTTTTCCAAAAATGCGCCCATCCCCGCAGGGGCTTTTCTGTGCACGACTTCGCTTTTTCCCAGTGATCCAGACCTCCGATGGCGACTTCCTCCGGGCATAATGTGCGTATATGTTTTCCAGCTGCTCCAGGCCAAAAATCGGGCTTACCCGGCGAAGGAGTTGTTCCAGAGAAATTTCACAGAAAACAAAACGGGACACCACAAAAACACGAAAAATTGCCAAAAGTTACAAATAAAGCCCAAAACTTAAAATAAGTTAAAACCCTTCTGGCACATAGGAATAATAACATATTCGCTCATAATAGAGTTAAAACGGAGCGCAAATAGCCTCATACGGGGCTCAAAATAATTAAATACAAATTTCCCGCAGACAAATCCCGACGACAGAATAAAACAATTTTGGGCATCTGGGTATTTGGCGAAAAGGGCTAATATGGCTCTTTGGGATTATCTTGACGCAATACAAGAACTTTCAGGCAATAAAAACAACAAATGACCCATTATTTTAAAAGTACGAAAATTTTTCGGATAGGGTAGTCGTAGATAATCATCCCTAATCACCACTAATTAATCCTAAATCCCCATCTAATCTATTTATCCTCACTAAATGTCTCCATTTACCATCTGTAAGTCTTCATTTAATGATTTCATGTCCCCTTTTCCTTTATTTAATATTTTCCACCTCCCACCTACCCTTTTATCCATACCAAACAACCCTAACTTGTCCTTATCATCCAAAACCCTAATCCTGCCTCATAAGGGATCATTGTCTTGACCCAAATGGATGTGCCTCCATAGTCGATGGTGACCCATCCAGGTGACTTTCGACCCTATAAATACGACCATACCCCTTATTTTTCAGGGATGTAACTTTGAAGACTTCAAGCTTGCTTGCAATCTTGCCTTCATTTCTTGCTCATCTTTGCAACTATTATCACTATTTTGGAGCTATTGTTTTATAGATATTTGGTCCTACTTTTAATTTTTGAAGTCTTATTCCTATCTTGCATGTTTGGATCCACCCTTGTCATTCCATCAATTTTTCCTCATCATCATTTTTACAGGTTTATCTATCATAAAGGAGCTCGGTCTTTGTATTTCCTTATCCTAACCATCATATGTAAATAGTAGTTTTCACCCATCCTTTTCCATCCAATCCTAGATCATTCCTAGTCTCTGTCGACCTTGCATGGTCATCGTTGACCCAATTTCTATTTTACTAGCTTTCTGTCATCCCCTCTGTCCCTCATCTAATTTCTGATCTTATAGTCCCTTGGAATCCTCCAATCTTGCCATTTTACACACTTACAACTTCATATCCCAACTTCATCATATCCAGTCGTTGCTGATAAGAGATAATTACCATATAACATGTCAAGAACTTCTTATATCTCATTATTTTTCTTGCATCATTTCTGTCAGATTCAGATCCAAATCTCTTGCAGTGTTCTTTATTTTATCTTAGCTTCATTACAATTTCATCACTAGTTACAGATCTGGCTCCAAAACCTTCATATCCTCATTTTAATTTACTGTTTGATTTGTTTTGATACAATCACCATCGATTGGGACCTGCAGTCTTGGGTCGCCGTTGACCCACCCAAGTTTGATTTGGTTTACATTTACTTAGATCAGATATGCATTTCTACTTTATCTATGTCATTTCAACTTTTTGTTTTAACTCATATGTTGCTACATTATATCAAATCCATCATCTAATTTCTTTATCTTTATCAAAATGTGGGTTGACATCCATCCTAGGAAGTTTTCACTATTCGGGACTGACATTGTCAGGAAACCCACCCATCTATCTACTAATCATCTTCCTTGTTGAGTTCTCTTTGTTGTGCAGGTCATCTAGCTCACTACAAGGAAGATTCTTCTTTTGTGCTCATATCTATCATCATCCCATTCAAAGGTACCTTAAACCCTCTAATACTTGGTGTTACTAATTTTATTTGTTACGATTTCACCAATCTGAAACAGGTACTAAAAAGTTGGTTCACTAGATAGTCTTTGACTAAGAGGGATAGGTAGAAGGGTTCCACATTGTTGGTTTTGGATGCACTAAGTGCCAATAGGTTTTGTGAAGGGGGCGTAGGTGGTGTAGGTAGTAGGCCCTTAGGATTGGTATTCATAGTGTTAAATTTTGGGATACTACTCTGTACAACATTGAAAAGCCTCTTGAATTTCTCCGGGTGTGTTTGCAAGTATTCAATTTCAGTGATATGAAATTTGGCCTTGCTTACATTTTCAACACAATTGGATGGAGCTAAGGTGGGTGAAGTCGATGTTCTAGGGATGATAGAGGTTTTTCATTATGGAAATGGTTATTCCTTAAGGGCTTGAGTATCTTTGGTGGATGAGGGTAGCGAGATTAGAAGGAGGAGTGGTCAACTTCGGTTGAACCTTAAAGGATTTTATAGGACTAGCTTTGGGTGAAGGATTGACTTTAGGGGTAGGTTTTGAGCTAAGAGAAATACTAGAGGAATTAATTGCCATGATATATGTCTTCTTGTTCACTATCGGGCCCAATTTATTCTTTTTTGAAACTGCATTGATGGCAGAAGTGGAGACCCTCTGTTAATTATTTTGTTATGTGGGACTACCACTGAAGGGTCTTCCTTTTTTTTCTTCTTTTTAGTTATCGCTGAGGAGGAATATTCCTTCTGAGACTAGGAGCAAGTAAACATGACACATGAGAAGCTTAGTGCTTCTTGATCATCATCATATTCATTTGCTAAGTAGTACTCAATGAGACCATTTTGACTATCACTGTTAACCTCTTCAATCTCAAGAACATTTCCGTCATCATTTTCTTCTTCTTCTAGCTCCTTCACTTCTTATTCTTCTATTTTTCCTACATTCTAGGTTGCATTGATCGGCGGTGCCTCAAGGGAAAGCTTGTGGGGGAAGTGGATCTATCCTTAGTCTATTAACGAGTTTGGTCTTCTTTGGAAAATTCCTCATAGTGGTTTAATATAGTTTCTTCTTGAGAGAAATTATATCATTGGCCTTAAGAATCATGGGGTCCATAGGTGTGGAGCTAGAAATATGACCTTTTTGTTTTCCATTTGGGTTCTTCACTTTGCTGGATAGAATTAGGTCATCCTCTATTTCAATGGCATAGTCTTGAGCTTCCTTCAAAGTTTAAGGCTAAGTTCTTCTGAGAATAAACCCAACTTCAGGTAGTTGGGCACTTATAAAGAATCTTTTCAAATTATTGTCTAAGTGCATGTCTTTGAGATGTATCCTCTTAAGTACTTTGTTGTATCTTACTATAAAATCCCTCACGCATTCATTAGATTCTTTCTTCATATGCACTAGTTGCACCAAGATGTCTTGGCAGTATTCTGTAGACTTGAATATGCCTTTGAAGAAAGTTATTATATCATCCCAACAAGTGATTGATCTAACTGGTAGGAGGTAAAACCATTCTACTACCTTGTCTTGCAAGGACTCCATAAAAAATCTGATAGATACATCTTCATGTTTAACAATCAACACACCATAGGTAGTGATGAAGGCCATTACAATGTTATTTTGGGATTTGTAATCCACCTCCCTTGAACTTTGGAAAAAATTTCCTTGAACCTTGTGGTAGCTCATGAAGGGGTTATGGGAGTGTAAGTGGGCCTGTATTCCTACCCCATGGTAAAATAGGTCATGGTCTCTCCTCATCGCCTATTACATCTTCAGCTCCTACTTTGATTCTTGTTTTTGGTTCCGCTTTGGCTGTGAATCTTACTTGAGCTCTTACTTCTCCCTTAATTTCAACTATTTATTTGGCTTCTTCTCTTGCTTCCACTTCTATTCTTTCTTTAGCTTCCACTTCAATTTCCAAATCATCAAAATTTTCAAAACATTCACTTAGATTTGGAAACTCTATGTCCAATGGGTTAAAACTGCTTAGACCACTAATGAGAGTAGTTTTAAGACAAAGGGAGGGTCTTGAATTTTTGATTAATTCTTTCCTTCACTGATGTTATTCAAATATTGGGTTGGTATTTCCTCCTTGCATCCGTGACTTGATATACCTTCTATTAGCCAACTTATAGAATTGAGGTGAACTCAAAATATTATTTGTTGCAATTGGGCTTGTCTTGCTCTTTATCATTCTTCTACACATTTCTCTTCAGTATCTAACACTATGGTAGAAATGAAGTAATGTGTAAAATTTTCTTCAGTTAAATTATGAAGTTCTTTGTAGAAAATTCAATGTGTTGTAAATTTTGTAACTTTGCTTGCAAGGAGTTTAGAGGATCTCTTGTCTTGGTATGTTCAGAAAACTACGTGGTGAAGTGTTCTTTCCCTTTTGTTGCTAGACTAGTAACTTACCTTGATATGAAATGATATTCAAACAAATACCTCCCACAATTAAATAATTGACAAGCTCTACATGAAGAAACAAGCCATAATATTGACTCTGTGAAGATTATATTGCAAATGATGAAAATCAAATGGATGAAGTGTTAGTGTTTCCTTTTTCAAAATAGTACCAACTGAAGATAAATTAATGTAGAGATGACTTACTTGAGAATAAGATTTCCTGAAGTACTCAAAGGTGAAACTATCCTTGTAAAGTAAAATTTTATAAATTGATATCCCTAGCTAAAATAGTGAACACTACCCCTTTTGGGTGAACTCTTAAACAAGCTTAAAGGAAAACAATGGTTAGTTTCTGGAAGATAATAGGATTTAGCAAGTAGGAGAAGACTTTAAGTGAACTACTCTACAGTGTATAAGAAAATAACTCAGTTGGTAAGATGAATTTGTGCGAGTCATATATTGAATCTTTTTGAAAACATAAGTCACGAGTTAAAGGGTATTTTATCAAAATAAATAACCTTCAATCATTTCTTACTGTGGCTTGCCCTAGCTGTGAGAGTGTCATGTGGTTGGACTTCTATGTTGTTCTATCCAAAAAGAGAAGTGTATTATCCTTTTGGGTGTGAACGTTTCCGTGCTGACCTTGTGGTCATCCTCGTAACAAGTGGTTCCCAAAGTTGGTTGTAACCTTGTGACGACATGTTGTGTCGTGTTATGTGTCAAAGCAAGTCAAAAAAAAGTTATCCTGTATTTCATTGTGTTGTTCGTGTGTGATTTTTTTTTGGTCGTTACATTTGGCACAATGTATTTATTTAATATTTTTTATATAACCATTCAAACGAAATAAAATTGAAGAAAATATATAAACGAAATGAATGTTTTTCACAACTAATGATTATTGTAGAAATTTTTGTTTAATTTATGAAAAAAATCATAACATCTACGAAATATTTTAACATTAGATTGTTGATATTTAATATTTGTTTTTTTTAATATAGATTATTCATGATTCATTAGAGGTAATTGGTGTTAGAATTATCCACAATGCATATATTTAATAAATTGTGTAGATAAATATGTACTAAATTGTCTATAATGTATATATTGTTACATTTTATAGATATTACAAAATAAATTTTTTTATTATAAATATTTTAATTATTTTAATGTGACCAAGTCAAAATGTGATTATTCCACATTTAACTTTTAGTATTGTAGATATTCTACACATATAAATTCGAAATACTAGAATTATATAAAATTGTTGTGTGTGTGGGTGTGTGTGTGTGTAAAGTATTTCATAAAAATTATCCATTTATGTAGAAACTTCAACTTTTTTCTTAGAAAGCTTATTTTATTCTACTTCTAATAAAGTATTCTAAGATTTTTGGTAGACTTGATTACAAATGTTATTGTTACATTGTTATCCACGACACATGCGTGATTCAATTTTTCCTTTTTTAGTATATATTTTCGTTTTTAGAAATTTTCCAATATTATTTGAACCTTAAATATGAAGTCAATATTTTAAATTATGGTACATTATACAGTCTAGATTATAATAATTAGAGTTATGTGGTGTTTTATGGATATTTTGCAAGTTGATTTTTTTTAATGAAATAAAGGAAAATCTTCTTTAAAATATGAGAAAATGTGATTTTTACACATTGAAATTTTAAGAATGTGTATATTTTAAAAATTTAAAAGAGAGTTTTAAAAATTGTGTAAAATCTACGTTGTATTTATATAGACTATCCAAATAAGATTGATAATTCACATTTTCTCCACAAAATATTTTTTTTGTGGATACCAATGTGGATAAACGAGCCTACTTCTAGTAGTGAGGCAAGTATTATTTTACATTTCTCTGTTGTATGTTTCGATTTATTTTGTTAAATCTTATTCTGTGCTTGTAAAAATACAAAGCATTATTATTGTGTCCACTTTCTCAGGGAGGATTATGATACCAGCCATCACGCGGAGCAGTCGTATAAGTTGAAGCGCCCTATGTTAGAAGTATGTTAGATTTCAACGAGAGTTTCTCACCTTTGTCTCGTATTTTTTATTGAACAATGAGTTTCTACCATGCTTTGAAATATCTGGGAGTATTTTATATTGAATAATGAGTTTCTACCATGCCTTGAGATTCATCTGATCTGTCACGTTTTGAATAGACCTGCTAACATATTGGTAGTTTCAATCATCTGAAAGCACTCTTTCTGGCTTACCATTCGACATCAAATCAAATTAAAATTTGGTCTCTTCAACCGACACGTAATCTTTCCCACATGGTGCATCGAACTCATCGACAACTCCCAACCGTTTCTCCTCCACACGGCATCATACGGGCTGGTATAATTTAATTTTGTCCACGTCAAGACATTCATTGGTATTATATTTTGTCAATGGTACATTACTAAATATCAATGTCTATAGTTGTTCGCTGGTTATTGTTTACTATCAATGTTTGTGATAAAGGAATCATTTAATAAATTGATTTGTTATATTATATTCAATAGTGTATTGCCTGGTCCCAATTTATTATACTAAATTTATACCGACGAGTATAAAGTAGATTTGTTTCTAGAAATTTTCTTAAAGTATTTTTTTTAAATTTGTTGTCATTAGTTATCTTTAGGCCTCTTGTCCAAAAATCGTTATCATGGTATTTATTATGTATGTTGTATTGTTAAAATTTAATCGTAGGTCACACTCAAATTGAGCCATTTTCAATGTCTTTGTAAAAGTCGTATCATTGTGAGTCGAAGTCGAAAGTTCGAAAAATAAAAAGAAATTGCCTCACGTAGACATTTTCGGTGTTACCCGACGTTCAGAAAATAATATGTTTCACATTGTGGGTGGGAGACAAAATAAACCCAATGTCGAAACTATTGAGCATCCAAGACAAATACAACTAAGCTAGCAACATGTTGCTAGAGGATGGAGGCACAGGGGGATGGAGGACAAGCAACGTCCTCTCACCAGCCGCAAGTGACGAGGCTGCAAAACGAGGTTGTGGCATTTTGTTTCATTGTGCATTCTTTCAGTTTCAATTTACTTGTCCTTGTTCGTATTTAGTTTATTGTATGTTCCTGTTGTAGTAAAGTGAGAAGATTCCTATATACTTTCTTGATGTGAAAGTATAGTTGAAAGATGAAAGCACAAGGAAAAAGCAACATCATGATACTTGAAGAGGATGAACAGGAGTTTTTTTTTTGGACAGGGGTTTGTATTTGATGAACAAGGGTTGATACTAGCTGGGGCTCAAACTAAGGTTTTTGGTCAGCGTTTTCAAAGCCATCAGTAAACCAAGATCTTGAGCATGCACAAGCGGAAAGCAACATGTTACTGGAGGATGGAGGCATAGGAGGATGGAGGACAAGCAACGTCCTCTCACCAGCCACAAATGACAAGGCCACAAAAAGAGGTTGTGGCATTTTGTTTCAATCTGCTTTCTTTCAGTTTCAATGTACCCATCTTTGTTCGTATTAAGTTTATTGTATGTTCATGTTGTGAAAAAGTGAGAAGATTCCTATGTACTTTCTTGATATGAAAAATATAGTGGAAAGATGAAAGCACGAGGAAAATGCAACATCATGATACTTGAAGAGGGTGAACAAGGGTTCATACCTAGAACAGGGGTTTCTTTTTTGTGGACAGGCATCCATTTTTTATGAATAGGGGTTCATACCAGATGAGAAGGGGGTCATACTCTGGTTGTTAGTCAGCCTTTTCAAAGCCATCAGTGAGCCAAGATCACGAGCATGCACGGGCAGAAAGCTGCAGAAGAAGTGTGATTGTTTTTCTCCCATGTTCGCACTAACACGGGGATTTTAGGAAACTATATGTTATTGCTCACACGAGTTATTGTAATGTTTATATTTATATTGTTTTTTGTGAGATATAATCTCATTTATTATGTAATAGTTAGAGTTGTTGTGAGTTGTGTTAGCAACTCAAGTATATAAGAGTTTGCGGAGATATTAGCGGGGAGAGTTGATAGACAAACTTCCATGAAAATAGGAGTTGCCTCTCCTATATATGTACTTGAATTTTATAATTGTATAATTAATTTTTCTAAGAACCTTTTAAAATATTTCATGAGTTGTATAGATTTGGGAATTGGATGGACAGACCTTAAATATTTCTATAAGCTTCCTCAATCTCAGTTCATAATGTATACATTGAAGAACAAAATTGTAATCATAGTTATTGTATGTTTATGTACTCAAGAGTATGAGTATGAGGATTAAAGATGGTATAGGTACACATCAATGAAGTTGCAATTGAACGGAAATGTGAAGTATCTCCAAGAAACAAAAAAATATTAATCACCAAGAAATTATGCATGCAAGAAAAGTGTAACGACCCAAAAACCACACACACGAACAACACAGTAAAAGACAGGATAAAATTTTTTTTGACTTGCTTGACACATAACATGACGCAACATGTCATCACCAAGGATACCACTAACACTGTGAACAACTTGATACAAGGATGGCCACAAGATCAGCACGGAAACGTTCACACCCAAAAGGATAATACACTTTTTTTTTTTTTTCACAAGACAACATAGAAGCCCAACCACATAACACACTTACAGTTAGGGCCAACCACAATGAGATATTCTTGAGGGTTATTTATTTTAAAAGGACATCTTGCAATTCTTAGCTTACGTTTTCAAGGATGCTCAAGGTATGATTCATACAATTCATCTTACCAAGCTAAGTTTATTCTTTTTACACTGAGTAATCATCTTTAAATCTTCTCTATTATGACATTTATTTGCTTAATTCGTTTAAAAAGAAAAATGAGTATTTAAATTCCCCAAGGCCATCTTCTCACCACTAACGCTACTAAGATTCGTTTTTGTCCACAAGACAACATGGTTTTAAGTTCAGCAAACTTAAGAGAAGAGATACAAGGTGCCTTGGAAAAGGGTTAGAGGGAGAAGATCGAGATGAAACATCTTTAGGACCTCATTATTTATTTCCAGTACTTAATTGAAGCTAAGGATCTTAACAAAAATTATCAACAACTTTACTTAGGCTTCGCTAAAAGTCTTAACAAGGAGTAAAAATTTACTTTCCAAATGGCGGTGAGAAGATGGTGAGGTCTCCAATTTTGTTTTCTCTGGCTTATTAAATCTTATCATCTTCAAAAAACTAACAGTTCATATCATCTTAGGGTCATTCTACAAATTTCACCATAAAAGGAATAATGTTCACTAGAGGAGTTAGGGTTATCATGTTATAAAGTTTACCTGCAATGATAGTCTTGCCCTTGATTGCTTAAATAATTTCTTGCTCTCAAGTTGGTGACCCTTATGTTACTTTTTTTGAATACAAATTTTAATTTAACTTCCAGAAGTATTAAACAATCCCATGTTAGTTTACTTATGACACTTTATTACTAAGTCATATCAAGGTTTAACTCAAAATTTATTCTCAAGGCAAGGTTGTAGCAACACTCATTTACAAGAACAAAAAAAGATTACATCAATTCTTAACATACTGATACTCCAACAAAGTCACACAACAACAATAACCAAATTTTCTTATAATTTCAATGATGGTCAAACAATACAAGGTTTCCAAAGTTCAGATGACAAAGTCCACAATACTTTATACTAAGACATTAATCCTCTTTTAAAATTTCCACTGGACGTTAACAATAGTTGAACAACATAAAAAGGTTTCAAGCAAAGGAACTTCTCAACTGAGGTTGATGAAAAAAGTCTAAAAATCTATTCCTCATCTACACACGAAAAATCCATCTGCAACAAATTTTTCCACAAGAGTCAGTTCGCGAGAACTAAGCAAGATAAGGCTACACAAAACCACCATAACTATTATCTAACAATGCCACAAAAGGAAGCACTTTATTACAAGAATTGGTTCAAACCTCTAAACACTACCAACACATCAAGTTATAATAAAGTATCCATCATGCCAATCAAAGAAGGAGAAGACCTTGTACTTCAGTTAGGAGCAAAAGCAACGAAAGTAACAATCGTATGAGAACGGCCCTTGGCCCTATAAGGAGAAAATAAACAATCTAGCAAAGAATAGAATTCCCATCAAGTAAGTAAATAACAATAATTACAAGATTGAGATTTGATATATATACCAACCATCTACAAAATTTATCAAAGGTACCTAACGCATAGACTAAAATAATATATTTCTAAAAGAACAATACTTGATTGGCACCAAGAAAGGGGAACCACGGGTTTCAAAAAATTAACGACAAAAAGCCATGTATAATTGAGTTTCAAACCGGAAATCAAATAGAGCATACACATAACATAAGTTTCAAAGCGAAGGCAAGGTATACTAGTTTTGACCATTAACTACAAGATTTTCCAATCATCCAAGAAGGGTCAAAGTCTTACAGGGCTAGTAGCAAGCATGCGAGAGAAGAAGGGAATTCCGTCACACAAGAGTATACAATAATTTCATCAACAAATTTTATAACACTAAAGATTTGCAAACCGCCACTACAATACTAATGTTTTGGTTAATTTAAAATAAATTACTCATTTCCCAAAACAACCATATTTTAAGGCAAACCTAGGTAACACAGTCAACCGTCACACATAGATACAAACATAATTTCTAAGTGACATTATCAAAACAAAAACCTTCCGCTATGAATCCATAAGACAATAAAATGAAAGATGAGTTTTTCCCGAAGATTAATCACATTTAAGGAAATTTTCACCACAAAATATTAAGGTAATTACGTGCATAAAAACCCACCAATACTAATTATAGCGTTAACATTACAAAGGATAAATAATGCAAGTTAGGAAGAATAGAAGAGTGCCACCAACAATAATTCATAGAGGGGGATTAGACCAAAACTTATTCTAGTGTCAACGAGGTACTGGATTCGCACAATGAAACCTCCAACTTAGTTGATCCGAAAAGCTAGTTATGGTTCAAGTTGATAGAGATGGTCAAGGTACTTCTTGAGGATGGCCTTAAAAGCCTAGAAACAAGATGAAAAATAATATAAGAGTCTAACCATGCGACACGGAAAACACATTGCACACAACCCTTTTCATTCTACCAATTTTAACACCAAAACTCTAAGCTGGCTAGCCCCATGCATTGCTCACACAATCCTATAACCTTTCTTTCTCAATGCCAAAAGGTTATCAAAGGGACTTGTGAAGGAGCGAACGAAAAGCGTCAAAAGACAACTTGGGTGCTAGGGAGGAGCTTCATAGTTATCATAAACTTACTTCCATGATATCTAAAATACTAGTCTGATCAACATAATAACTTGCAACTTAATCGTAGAGAAGAATAATACATAAGAAAACAGACGAAAGTCTATCACTCAAGCAAGAGAAACATAACACCCCGGGGAGAGGGCACACACATCCTTTCGACCAACATACTGACAACGATAAAAGCTAAAACAAGAAGAAACAAGCAGAAAGGGGAAATCTCCCATCATGACATCCAACTGACAATTCAATGCAAGGAAAAAGTGTTTCGATTTCACAATAATTTTAAATAAAATAGTAGTAGAAAAGTGTAGAAATATCTTTCCTTTTTTCTCTAGATCCAGTAGGTTTCATGGACGCCGCCCAGATCAGCAACAACAACCCAAGCCAAAATCCATTTTCTTAAAGCTCGTTGGGCGCCCGAACATCAACCATCTTCACATTGGCACAGGTAGGAGTTCACGGCCATTGTGGGTGGTCTAAAATACTTGCCAACATCCTCCCAAAACAGCTCCAAACTTAGCCCCTAGAACCTCTGATAGGGCCCATTTTTTGCAATTGAACTTGATCCTTTGTCATTCATCCAATACCTCCACCATCTCCATATGCATCTGATTTTTTTCTGATTTGGACCTCTTAACCTTGGTGCTCTCATATTAGGAGCAGCCCTAGTTTGAGACGAAGCAAAATAAGATGGCTTTAAAACCAGAAAAAAAAATCTCTTCGTACAAACTCCATATCCAAAAAAAACAGTCCCTAGACTCAGCATCCTCAATTAAGGCTGACTAGTCACTAGATTGCTTCACCAAGCATTACCAACACTCTCTACAAGAACATTTCCCTTTCTTTTAGAGCGATGGAACCATTTTGCCTCTCTCACAAAAATTTACGTTGCAACAATCTTGGACAAACCTGGTGCAGTGTGGCAGAGGAATACATTTACTTTCCCTGTTCATTCAACACATGTTCTGAATCTGACAAATATCCTGCTACCTTCATCTCCCAAGACATTTTCTCCAACATTGCATAGATCTCCTGTGCCATCCGTACCAAAGCATTGTAAACCGCAGTGTCTCCATGGGGATGGAACTTACCTAAAATAGAATTCGACGATGAACAGGATTCAATCCATCCCTTACGTCGGGTAGAGCATGTCCAAGAAAATTAGACATAACATACACCAAATAAGTGTCTGTTGCCTCCTTATGAAGCTCTACTGCCACGATTCTCTCGTCAGGAGGCCGTTCAAACAAAGCTCCATTTTGCTGCTACTCTTCGCCGCCATTACCTTCCTCTGCAATGGGAAATTCCTTCATCCTTGCTCCTCGCTTGAATTTTTACATGCCTGCCAAGGCCATTTCCACCTAACAAGGCATGTAATAAGCGATCATTTGAAAATGCAGGGTAAACATTCTTTGCTGAGATTGAAATTTTCGAAGGCTTAGTAGTGCGGAAGAAATGAAACAGTAAGGCAATATATGGTTCGTGAATATTCTAATATAAAACAGATCCACCTCTATGAGATACTCTTCCATGAGTTACAATGTAAAACAAGTAAGAAATCAAAAGAGAATCTTAGCAATAACTTTCATCAAGTCTCCTAGTAATACTCTCACTGTCACATAGTCAATTTTAGTAAATAGTATCTTGAAGGAGAAACCCAAATTTGAGGATGCATTCAATACTGAACAGACAACAACAGATTTGGACAACCTGCTTGCTGGAAGCACTCAAAATAGGCTTCTACTATACTGCAACATGCCTGCTGCATAGCTAACCACTGTGGTAGGCTGTTGTTGTGAATTCTCAAACAAGAACACACCTCGTAGCACCTAAGGACACGTTTGGAACAGGGAAGGAGCAACAATCAAGGAAGCAGCCAAAACAAAAAACACATGGTCCACTTTTCCCAGTAGCACAAACCCAAAGAACAAGCCAAGTGTTCTCCTAACCATACGCATTGAATAAAGGATCGAAAAGAGATCCAAGTGAGGAAAAATGGGACTCCACCGACTCCCATCTCCCTCACGCGAAGGATAGAAAACATAAATTTCCACCCACTACCAGCTACAACCTAGTTGACTGCATTCTTACTTCAATTTCCATCTTGATATGCCACACAATGCTTATGTTTTCATTGAAAGAAATATTGTACTATCTAATTAAGGCCAATCACCCTTGTGGTCAATTAGGAAAAATGGTCCTACTTTGAAAATTCAAGTATATCTTGTCTTTTAGGAAGATAACTACAAAGCCAACCCCATGATTTGAAGCTCAGACACAAGACATAATGATTACCTCATGCTCCTGGATCTAAAAGGCATCTATCGTAATGATATATAAAAAATTTTCCTTCATCAGATTTGAGGACATCATCAAACTCTCGGTGCAAACATTTCAGCTGTAGCTTCTAAGCTGTGATAATTCCCACATAAACCTTTATGCCTGCCAACTTAGTGACTCGTTGAAGAAGCTCATATAATTGCAAAGCTAGGAAAGGGAAAAAATATAAATGCACATAGGCTAGGAGAAGAGTAAGATAAATGTTTTCTTCATTCAGTTGGGTGGAACGCATTAACTACACAAGACTAGCCACAACGACCTCCTCCTTCCAATCTCACGCAAAAGGACAAGGACGTAACTGTGAAAGTCGATGCCGAATAGGGCATTACATTCTCCTCCCCTTAAGAAAAGCATCATCCTCGATGCGACATAACACAACAGGAAAAGAAATGGTTCACATAACTAAAAATATGTAAAGGAGGAATTATGCCCTATGGTTTAAAATTTTAGTCGATTAAAGCACGGCCACAAGGTATCCTCAGGAACATTTGGTAGAAATTTTAAGTTTCAAGGTTCTGTGAAGATTGGCAGTTCATTCTTATTTATTAGTTTCATTAGTCTCCTTTCCATTAGCATTATTCTTAGTTTAATTTCTTTTAAAATTTCATCATTGAAGAGTTTTGGTTTATTCTCTTATTATGGGTGCCCAACATGAACTGCTAACACAACACCCTATCAGGTTCGAAAAGGACACTACGGAATCACAAGCACACAAGTATATTTTTCATGATTGTATTACACCACAAAAGGTTACTCAAGTACAGAATAGAATAGGCACAGTCCACATAACATAGTACTGGTCACACAACCTATGACTGACATACAAATACTACTTGAACAAAAGTGTACTACGATCCACCATACATTCCCTCAATTCCACATAAGAAAATTTTCACATAACTCCAAACAAAAGCTATATGATACATAGTTTCCACAAGGGAATCAATGACATATCCACAACATCACAACACATATCCATATGACATGAGTAACACATACATCAAAATACCACTACCAAACCATCACAATAACTCAACATATATCCCGAAACATCAACCATACAAACAACTATCATAAGCCTCCCTCAAACTCTTATGCCTCCCTCAAGTCTCTTATGCCTCCCTCAAACTCTTATGCCTCCCCTCAAGTCTCTTATGCCTCCCTCAATTATCTTATGCCTCCCTCAAACTCTTATGCCTCCCTCAAATCTCTTATGCCTCCCTCAAACTCTTATGCCTCCCTCAAACTCTTATGCCTCCCTCAAGGAGGCCGGTTGACCCTATGGTCCTAAGACACATAGAGTTCGAACACTCCTAACCCAAGTGACATAATAAATCGTGGTTCAACAACCTGCTAGTTATCTGCAAATCCTTAGGGCATACCCCCATACAATAAAGCAGTTCCATAGGTTCAACCATTCCATGGTGCATCCCATTACCCTATTCCACACATTACGACAATACAACCAACATAACAATCAAATCTAAGTGCCAAGGGGCAAAGTACAAGCCTTGGGCAAGGCGCTAAAAATTCCAAATTTAAAAGAAGACCCAAAATCAAGCAAAATAAATGGCCAAATAGCCATAGTTAGTATCAAAATCCACATGTTAGTGCCACAAACTAAGTAAATGCCCAAAATTGTAAAGCATGGCAATCAAGAAAAGTTGTTGGTCTTTACAAAATAAAGTGAAAAGATCAATTTACGAAAAAAATCAACTTATAATAATGTCACATTACGATAACTTTGTGGCATTATCTAGCCACCAAAGGGAGTACTCAACGAGTTACTAGCACTTGGAACATCAAGCCTCAGCTCGTAAAAATATAACAGCAATAGTACAATTTCATCACCTCTGTCTGAATCATCCCGCCACCACTTCAACAAGGCTCAACATAGTCAAAGTTGCACATAGGTTAAATCCATACGACAACCATATCGGGAGAGAGAAAAGAGTCACAAGTCACCATCTACTGAACCGAGTTTCGGCTCAAGTTATTGACCCATGGTACACCATTCCTCACTCTTAACATACACTTCCACCGATTACCCTCAGGGTTCGGTTAGCGTAAGGTTCAAAACATGAAATTTAACTACATTACTAACACAAAGGTGGTACATATACAAGGTAGATCACAATCATACATTCACCAGGTGTAACACACCACTTTACCACATTCTGCACCCAAAGTGCAATCACCATACGATAGGTTTCATACACTCACTGTATGACCCCCGAATCACAACATAAAGCATTACATATTTGCACAAATCATACATACGATGAACATAGTACATCACAACATAACATCCATTACTACATAACAAGGTGATACACACATTTCTTCAAAACATGGTAAAAACATCATGATACAACTCATTTCTTTTAACATCAACCTAGTCATACAACACATTGATACACCTACATACCACAATATGTCACAATGCTCCAACACTACGTCATCCACATTATAATTCTTTTCACACATCACAAACAGTAATTCACACGTGAACTCTTCATAGAATCCACAAGAAGGAGAGAGAATACTCCCATCCCCAACATATCAAAATGATCACAACCACACACAAGGTGACATACACATCATGTGCATTCACAATATCACAATTACGACAATAATAACATCACGCTTATACCACATTACTCTTCCAATATAAATCATCATCATGCAGTATCATCATGTAACATCACCATACAACACCAATCCGGCCCATAGGTTCGAGAGCATGAACCTACGCTCTGATACCAAGTGTAACAACCCATAATTCTCACACAGTACAACAAAGTGATACATTTTTTTTTGACTTGCTTGACACATAACATGACTCAACATGTCATCACCAAGGATACAACTAACACTGTGAACAACTTGATACAAGGATGGCCACAAGATCAGCATGGAAACGTTCACACCAAAAAGGATAATACACTTTTTTTTTTTTTTGCAAGACAACATAGAAGCCCAACCACATAACACACTTACAGTTAGGGCCAACCACAATGAGATATTCTTGAGGGTTATTTATCTTAAAAGGACATCTTGCAATTCTTAGCTTACGTTTTCAAGGATGCTCAAGGTATGATTCATACAATTCATCTTACCAAGCTAAGTTTATTCTTTTGACACTGAGTAATCATCTTTAAATCTTCTCTATTATGACATTTATTTTCTTAATTTGTTTATCAAGAAAAAGGAGTATTTAAATTCCACAAGGCCATCTATCTCACCACTAACGCTACTAAGATTCGTTCTTGCCCACAAGAGAACATGGTTTTAAGTTCAGCACACTTAAGAGAAGAGATACAAGGTGCCTTGGAAAAGGGTTAGAGGGAGAAGGTCGAGATGAAACATCTTTAGGACCTCATTAGTTATTGCTAGTATTTAATTGAAGCTAGGGCTCTTAACAAGAATTATCAACAACTTTACTTAGGCTTCGCTAAAAGTATTAACAAGGAGTAAAAATTTACTTTTCAAAAGGCGGTGAGAAAATGGTGAGGTCTCCAATTTTGTTTTCTCTAGCTTATTAAATCTTATCATCTTCAAAAAACTAACAGTTCATATCATCTTAGGGTCATTTTACAAATTTCACCATAAAAGGAATAATGTTCACTAGAGGAGCTAGGGTTATCATGTTATAAAGTTTACCTGCAATGATAGTCTTGCCCTTGATTACTTAAAGAATTTCCTGCTGTCAAGTTGGTGACCCTTATGTTACTTTTTTTGAATACAACTTTTAATTTAACTTCCAGAAGTATTAAACAATCCCATGTTAGTTTACTTATGACGCTTTATTACTAAGTCATATCAAGGTTTAACTCAAAATTTATTCTCAAGGCAAGGTTGTAGCAACACTCATTTACAAGAACAAAACAAGATTACATCAATTCTTAAAATACTGATACTCCAACAAAGTCACTCAACAACAATAACCAAATTTTCTTATAATTTCAATGATGGTCAAACAATACAAGGTTTCCAAAGTTCATATGACAAAGTCCACAATACTTTATACTAAGACATTAATCCTCTTTTAAACTTTCCACTGGACGTTAACAATAGTTGAACAACATAAAAAGGTTTCGAGCAAAGGAACTTCTCAACTGAGGTTGATGACAAAAGTCTACAAATCTATGTCTCATCTACACGCAAAAATCCATCTGCAACAAATTTTTCCACAAGAGTCAGTTCGCGAGAACTGAGCAAGATAAGGCTACACAAAACCACCATAACTATTATCTAACAATACCACAAAAGGAAGCACTTTATTACAAGAATTGGTTCAAACCTCTAAACACTACCAACACATCAAGTTATAATAAAGTCTCCATCATGCCAATCAAAGAAGGAGAAGACCTTGTACTTCAGTTAGGAGCAAAAGCAACGAAAGTAACAATCGTATGAGAATGGCCCTTGGCCCTATAAGGAGAAAATAAACAATCTAGCAAAGAACAGAATTCCCATCAAGTAAGTAAATAACAATAATTACAAGATTGAGATTTGATATATATACCAACCATCTAGAAAATTTATCAAAGGTACCATACGCATAGACTAAAATAATATATTTCTAAAAGAACAAGAGTTGATCGGCCCAAGAAAGGGGAACCACGGGTTTCAAAAATTAACACAAAAAGCCATGTATAATTGAGTTTCAAACCAGAAATCAAATAGAGTATACACACAACATAAGTTTCGAAGTGAAGGCAAGGTATACTAGTTTTGACCATTAACTACAAGATTTTCCAATCATCCAAGAAGGGTCAAAGTCTTACAGGCTAGTAGCAAGCATGCAAGAGAAGAAGGGAGTTCCGTCACACAAGAGTATACAATAATGTCATCAACAAATTTTATAACACTAAAGATTTGCAAACCGCCACTACAATACTAATGTTTGGTTAATTTAAAATAAATTACTCATTTCCCAAAACAACCATATTTTAAGGCAGACCTAGGTAACACAGTCAACCGTCACACATAGATACAAACATAATTTCTAAGTGACATTATCAAAACAAAACCTTCCACTATGAATCCATAAGACTATCAAATGAAAGATGATTTTTTTTTTTCCCGAAGATTAATCACATTTAAGGAAATTTCCACCACAAAATATTAAGGTAATTACGTGCATAAAAACCCACCAATACTAATTAATAGCGTTAACATTACAAAGGAGAAATAATGCAAGTTAGGAAGAATAGAAGAGCGCCACCAACAATAATTCACAGAGGGGGATTAGACCAAAACTATTCTAGTGTCAATGAGGTACTGGATTTGCACAATGAAACCTCGAGCTTAGTTGATCCGAAAAGTTAGTTATGTTTCAAGTTGATAGGGATGGTCAAGGTACTTCTTGAGGATGGCCTGAAAGCCTAGAAATAAGATGAAAGATAATATAAGATTCTAACCACGCGAGATGGAAAACACATTGCACACAACCCTTTTCATTCTACCAGTTTTAATACCAAAACTCTAAGCTGGCTAGCCCACGCATTGCTCACACAATCCTACAACCTTTCTTTCTCGATGCCAAAAGGTTATCAAAGGGACTTGCGAAGGAGCTAACATAAAAGCATCAAAAGACAGCTTGGGTGCTAGGGAGGAGCTTCATAGTTATCGTAAACATACTTCCATGCTATCGAAAATACTAGTCTTATCAACATAATAACTTGCAACTCAATCACAGAGAAGAATAATACATAAGAAAACAGACGAAAGTATATCACTCAAGCAAGAGAAACATAACACTCCGGGGAGAGGGCACACCATCCTTTCGACCAACATACTGACAATGATAAAAGCTGAAACAAGAAGAAACAAGCAGAAAGGGGAAATATCCCATCATGACATCCAACTGACAATTCAATGCAAGGAAAAAGTGTTTCGATTTCGCAATAATTGTAAATATAATAGCAGTAGAAAGGTGTAGAAATATCTTGCCTTTTTTTCTCTAGATCCAGTAGGTTTCATGGACAACACCCGGATCAGCAACAACAACCCAAGCCAAATTCCGTTTTCTTCAAGCTCGTTTGGCACCCAAACATCAACCATCTTCACGTTGGCACATGTAGGAGTTCACGGCCAGGGTGGGGTGGTCTAAAATACTTGCCAACATCCTCCCAACACCGCTCCAAAATTAGCCCTAGAACCTCTATAGGCCCCATTTTTGGCAATTGAACTTGATCCTTCGTCATTCATCCAACCCCTCCACCATCTCCATATGCATCTAATTGTTTTCAGATTTGGACCTCCTAACCTTGATGCTCTCATATTAGGAGTAGCCCTAGTTTGAGACGAAGAAAAGAAGATGGCTTTAAAACCAAAAAAAAAAAATCTCTTGGTAAAAACTCCATATCCAAAAAAAAAACAGTCCCTAGACTCAGCATCCTCAATTAAGGCTGACCAGTCACTAGATTGATTCACCAAGCATTACCAATACTCTCTACAAGAACATTTCCCTTTTATTTAAAGTGATGGAACCACTTTGCCTCTCTCACAAAAATTATGTTGCAACAATATTGGACAAACCTGGTGTAGTGTGGCAGAGGAATACTTTTACTTTCCCTGTTCACTCAGCACATGTTCTGAATCTGACAAATATCCTGCTACCTTCATCTCCCAAGACATTTTCTCCAACATTGCATAGATCTCCTGTGCCATCCGTACCAAAGCATCGTAAACCGCAGTGTCTCCATGGGGATGGAACTTACCTAAAACAGAATTTGATGATGAACAGGCTTCAATCCATCCCTTACGTCGGGCAGAGCACGTCCAAGCAAAACAGACATAGCATACTCCAAATAAGAGTCTGTTGCCTCCTTGTGAAGCTCTACTGCCATGATTCTCTCGTCAGGAGGCCGTTCAAACAAAGCTCCATTTTGCTGCGACTCTTCAAATACCTTTGCAAACTTCCTCTACAATGGGAAATTCCTTCATCCTTGCTCCTCGCTTGAATTTTTACATGCCTGCCAAGGCCATTTCCACCTAAAAAGACATGTAATAAGTGAGCATTTGACAACACAGGGTAAACATTCTTTGCTGAGATTGACATTTTCGAAGGCTTAGTAGAGCGGAAGAAATGAAACAGCAAGGCAATATGTGCTTCGTGAATAATCTGATATAAAACAGATCCGCCTCTATGAGATACTCTTCCATGAGTTACAACGTAAAACAAGTAAGAAATCAATAGAGAATCTTAGCAATAACTTTCATCAGGTCTCCTGGTAATACTCTCACTGTCACATAGTCGATTTTAATAAAAAATATCTTGAAGGAGAAACCTGAATTTGAGGATGCATTCAATACTAAGCAGACAACAACAGAGTTGGACAACCTGCTTGCTAGAAGCGCTCAAAAAGGCTTCTACTATACTGCAACATGCCTACTGCCTGGCTAACCACTGTGGCAGGCTGTTGCTGTGGATTCCCGAACAAGAACACACCTCGCAGCACCCAAGGACACGTTTGGAACAAGGAAGGAGCAGCAGCAAGGAAGCGGCCAAAAAAAAACACGTGGTCCACTTTTCCCAGCCGCACAAACCCCAAGAACAAGCCAAGCACCTCCCAACCATACGCATTTAATAAAGGATCCAAATGAGATCCAGGTGAGGAAAAACGGGACTCCACTGACTCCCATCTCCCTCATGCAAGGACAGAAAACATAAATTTCCACCCACTGCCAGCTACAACCTAGTTGACTGCATTCTTACTTCAATTTCCATCCTGATATGCCACACAATGCTTATGTTTTCATTGAGAGAAAGATTTTATTATCTAATTAAGGCCAATCACCCTTGCGGTCAATTAGGAAAAATGGTCCTACTTTGACAATTCAAGTATATCTTGTCTTTT
Source organism: Taxus chinensis (assembly GCA_019776745.2). Taxonomy (NCBI): domain Eukaryota; kingdom Viridiplantae; phylum Streptophyta; class Pinopsida; order Cupressales; family Taxaceae; genus Taxus; species Taxus chinensis. The sequence continues at coordinate 195,375,404 of CM034149.1, read as the reverse complement.
AGGAAGATAGCTACAAAGCCAACCCCATGATTTGAAGCTCAGACACAAGACATAATGATTACCTCACGATCCTGGCTCTGAAAGGCATCTACCGTAATGATATATAAACCTTTTCCTTCATCAGATTTGAGGACAACATCAAACTCTCGGTGCAAACATTTCAGCTGTAGCTTGTAAGGTGTGATAATTCCCACAGAAACCTTTATGCCTGCCAACTTAGTGACTCGTTGAAGAAGCTCATGTATAATTGCAAAGCTAGGCAAGGGAAAAAATATAAAGGTGCATAGGCTAGGAGAAGAGTAAGATAAATGTTTTCTTCATTCAGTTGGGTGGAATGCATTAACTGCACAAGACTAGCCACAACGACCTCCTCCTTCCAATCTCATGCAAAAGGACAAGGACGTAACCGCGAAAGTCGATGCCTGTAATTGAAGGAATGTAAACATAAACGTGGAATGTTTGTAAGCCCATTAGTAAACAAACTCATAGATTTTATGTTTTGTGGTCTTCTTTTCAGTCAAATAAATATTTCTAGATTCTGATAATACTTATGTTCCATTATATAAATTCAATCTAGTGAACCATCTGGGTGTAATCTAATTTTTAGGTTGTCAAGTATTGCTTCATGGTTAGACTTGAGAATTTTCCACAAGTTATTATTACATGGTTTACTTCCATATTTAATCAATTGAAAATTTTTTATTAGATAAGTTTAAAATAGGGATCAGCTCCCAGGGGCCTAACAAATGAGGAAACAACAAAAAGGTGTATCATAAAATAACTAGCACAAAAAGAGACAAAAAGGTCCATAAGGAGTTAAACAAGCTTAACTCTTACAATGAAAATCCAGACCATGAGGCGAAAATCTAGAGGCACTAAACGAAAAAGACGGAAAAAACCAGGCTGAGATAGTTCACAAAAATCCCACCAATAGTCCAAGACTAGAAGATCATATAAATTTTAGGGAAATTTCCCTGTTATCAACAGGACTATCTTTGTTGAGTTCCTCCTCTTTTATCATCTCAGTCATATCTTCTTCTAGATCTTCCTTAGAGTTGCTGATACAAAAATTGAACTTTCTCTTTTTCATGCCCTCAGCTTTCTCAAATCTTCTTCTTTGACCTGTTTCTCAAATCCTTGACCTGTTTCTCCAACACAATAATCTTTTTCTTGGAATTCACCTTTCAGCTGAATAGATATGTTTGGAAGCTCGAATAACTTCCATCATGGTTTCCTAATAGATGGCATCTGTCTCCTCCATAGCCAGAATAACCCTATCCAAATATTGAACCTTTTTTTATCCACCCCTCAAGATCCTTGTCACCACCATCTACACCCTTGTTCTTAGAAGTACTAGCTTCACCTATGCCTTCAACTCCTTTATCTAGTCCTTCATCCTTCGCAACATTCCTATACAAAGACATTTTACCAGCCCTCATCTTGGTGAGGCATTACGCCAGGGTGATATCCTCCTCTTCTTTATCTTTCAAGGAAATGGTAGGGATGGGTCTCCCATTCTCATACATCTAAAGGATGAGCCTTTTATGGAGAGGCATCTCCACCTTGTCATTCTGGAAAGACTTCAAATAAGCATTCAATGGCATGAAAAGGAAACGTAGAATGCTCACCATGATTTTATGTCTAAATATGTTAAGGTAATATAGATGATGTGTGTAAATTTTATGATATTTTCACTCTAAAGTAATGTGCTTGATAATTTGGATACACACCTCCTTCTTGAATGCCTGAAATAAAAGATCTAGTAATGCCATTAGTGAAAAAATAACACCTTTCCTTACGCACAAAAATCGTCTATATTTCATGATCCTTGCGGGTTCTGTCTTTAAAAATCTTGAGCCCTTCTATCTGCATCTTCATAGCTTGAGAAATGGTACTCTCTGTGATTTCAATTTCCATAACTCTCACCATAAATGTTCCCTCATTCCAAGCCATACAAAAATCCTTCGACAACGAAGGATCATAACCATGCAATTTAGAGATAAAATTGTGAAAACCCCCAATCTTGACCTTTTTCCACAAAGTCCGATTAAAATCCTCGATACCTTGACTCGCCAACTCGACCCTAATTCTGTCACCACCCATATTCGCAATGCAAAACCTATAACACCCACTCACACTTCTACTGCTAAAAAATGTTTTAGAAACATTTAGACATAAATTGAAACTGCTCCCCACTCAAGTATATTATCTCGGCTCAAGTGACACCAATGCTCACTCATACAAGAATCATCAATTTTAGTGCAGTCTATCTCTACCAATTTCTTCATTAATTGCTGAGGGAAAACCATCACCTTTACTCCATATTATTTAATCATCGCTTTGTATGCCAAAATTTTCCATCTTATCCACACACTTATTACCTTAGCGCATGGTATGATTAATTGAAACCTTGTCAAAAAAAATTTAAAATTTCCATGACATCACTAAGAACATTTCTTAAGGTACAATTAATAGTCTTATTATTGTTAATAACCTTAACAATAATGAGGGAATCCCCCTCAATCTGGATATTTTTGATCCCTCTATCCTTATCCAAGTTGACACCCCATAGAAGAGCTCTAGCCTCCGCCATATTGTTAGTTTGTCTCCCTAATGGATCAGCATAGGCATACATCCAATCACCATCACTGCTTCTAATGATCCCTCCCCCCCAAGCTGGACCTGGATTCCCTTTTGAAGCACCATTGAAATTTAGCTTAACCACATTGTTCTCTGGTATGGTCCATTTGGTGTGAATTCTTGGTCTTTTGATCTCCACTGAACCGATGAAAAAACTTTTAATAACTTCTTCCTCCCATCTCAGACAGGGTTGTTTTTCCATACCTTTAAACAATTTGGTATTTTTTCTAATGGCCACTATGACTCTACTTCGAACTTTCTTGAGATAATTGTTTTGGTCACGAAAGATATAGTCAATCCTAGATTTCCATAAACCCCAAAAGAGATGTGGGAGGGAAATTTTCCAAGCCATCACCAAAATCTGGAACTTGAAAGGGCTCTCCCATCGTATGCAAAAATCCTTAATAGTCTTTGGCATGATCCATTGAAATTTGAATAGTTCCTTGATAGTCACAAAAACCTTTTAAGAGAACGGGCAATGAAGAAGAAGATGATTGACATTTTCCTCCTCTTTCCTACAAAGCGAACATCTGTTAGGGAGATTCATACCACATTTCCTGATATTATACGCCATAAGGATCCTATTTTGGAATGCCAACCAATAGAAGAGATTTACTTTAGGAGTAAGATCTTTCACCCAGAGTCTACCCCAATACTCTTTTTGAATAGAATCTTTAAAATTTATTCTATAGGATGATTTAACCGAATAATTCCTAGATTCTTCCTCTTTCCATCTAATGGAATCTTCCTTGTTTTGTAAATTGGGTATGTATAAATTTCTTAATTTGTTTTTAGCTCCCAAAAAGGATAGAGGTCCCCATTATAATCCAGAGGGGGGACAATGACCTCCCAGCTAATGGGTCCCTCGTGAATCCAAAAGCCCCGTATGAAATTTTTTCCCCTAACTTCGTAGTCAATTGAACATTAGATGCAATAACTAGGTGAGAATAATGAATAATATTTCTATGATTTTTAAAGTCCTTGAATGACCACACCTTGTATTTCTTCACTGGGTATCTTCTTAGCCATGTTCGAGTGATAACCATAGACCTCGTAGGATATTCTAGGCCTTCTCAATCTATGGTTGGGGCTATGAATTTATTTTTTTCCTCAACACAATGACACAAATAATAAGATGTTCCTTATTTATTATTTTCTTCTACAACAACTGCATAAACATGACCTACATCACATTGTACACAAAACAATTAATTTCAATAAATGATTCATAAATAAGTTACATAATGATAAAAAAAATTATTTTAACAAAATAATGTGGATACATAATCCCTGGTTGCACTAAATCTGATATATGGTCAAATTTAATTGATGATTCACGCACTGTGAGTTATAGGGCTTGTGGAGGTTTATAGGTGTCAAGTGGTTATAATTTTATACAACACCATTCATCAACCCAATCTTTTGAATCACATTCATCCCAAAATGAATATATACATGAAATGAAAAAGCATGCCATTTTCCCTGTATGAATAGTCCATGAACATGCATTTGAACTTTCAAAAGAGTGAAACTCACTAGATCTTGTTCTTGTACAAAAATCTTCAAATTTAACAAAATTAGCTTCTTCTACTAACCAAAAAAACCTACGATATGAAGAATTGCCCTCATTATCATTTCCTGCAAAGTATTATCAAAATGTAAACTAACACATATATACAAGAAAATATCATGATGCATGGAAAATTCAATATTGATCCTACAACAAGTAGTTCGTGAGTGATTTATTTTAACATAGAAAGGTTTTTCCATTTCAAAATACCTTTGGCTAATTTCTATTTCGGGATCAGTCTCTTTAAACTTATGCGAAAATTGTGTTTGTGTCATATCCAAATAATGTTTAGGATGTGATTCATGGTTTTGAGAACCAATTCTTATTTTTAAAACATATTTTTCAATAGGTGAAACCCTTGTATTATTTTTCAAAAATTCTAATTTTTTATTTTAACTTTTTAACTATGTCTTTGTCTTTTCGTAGCAGTCTACTAGAGAATTCCTATAATTCATTCTTATTTGTATCTTCAATTCTTTCACGATGTCCAAGAGATTTTAATAGTGTTTTCGTTCTTATTTTCAGTGCGCTACTAGTTCTTCTAATTAAACAAGGTTTTTTTGTTCCTTTACTTACTATAGTTGATGTAATAACATGTGAGGCAGTATTACTATCTTTGGTACGTGAGGTTTGACCTATTGATTGGTATGCGTTCAATTTTTTACAATATATTTTTCATTATTGGTCTTATATGTTCCTAGACCAAGGGTCTTCATAGTAGGTCTAAAATTAATATTTTTCATCATTTCAACAAACAATTGACATCTTCATGTTTCATTTTAGTCATTAATTTTTTTTTCCATATCTAATTAGATTTTCTTCTACAAGTGAATTCACTAATCTTATTAGTCATTGGGTTTAAAATATTTTCGTCAATCTCAAGTAAAATTTTGGGTGTTTTACGGAAAATTTTAATCAGTGATTTCAATGGAAATGATTTTTGAATATCATATAAACATTTTCCATTTTCTATGTGTTGCTTATTTTTATAATTTGGTAAAGACTGTGTATTTCCAATAGGTTGGTCCTTTGATGTAACATCTATGTTTAAATTTGGCTTTGCATCATCATTCATTGAATATTCATTATTTATTGATTCAATTGGTGTTTGAGGATATGTTGCACCATCAATTTCATTTGGAAGAGATGACATGCCTTATATCCATACATTGATTTCTTTTTTTCACAAATTTTTTGCACTCACTTCCTTGTTTTATTTTTTTTCTTTCTTGGCTTTGTTGGATGATATACGGTCTTCAGAAACATATCCAATCTATGGTAAATATGTGTTCAATTTATGTTTTCACACTCTTTTTTCATCCATTCCCTTTATTTTTCCAATTGCTTAAGTGTTTGCTTAAGTGTTTGTCACACCAAGAAAATTGACAAAAAAATGTTAATGATTTTTAGAATATAAGGAACAATATAAACACACTCATATCTCAATTAATGCTTAAATATTTCACAAATCAATCTCTATATAAGATGAAATATACAAAATTGTCAAGAAGAAGCAAAAAGTGTAGAAATATGTACGATTTTGCAAACAACCAGTGATCAGTGGGACCAAAATCACATAACCTTTTTGTGTTTTTGTGTTTGGATCTCATTTTTAAGCGTGTTTTTATCTTCTATGGATTTGAAATTCCCAATCCATAGGCTTGGATTTTCCTAGGATATCCAAACCTAAGGTTTGGATTGTGTAATTTGTGAATAAATCCGTGTTTAAAAAAAAAAACATCACAATCTCATGTGTATACCCTGATTTCTCATGTGTTATAAAAATATTCCAAAAACATTATACTGCAATATTAATCTCGATTTTACCTTTGTGACAATATACTTAACTTTAAAACCTGATTAGTTTAAAACTTTCATCCTTAATTTAATTTACTAGTTCCTTCTTTTCTTTCCAAAATGTATGTAGACGTTTTTGTACATAATTTATGATTTTTCATCCAAATTTAAATAAAAGGCTTGATCTAAACTCTACTATACATGTATTCAAAAAAACAAAAAAATGACTATTTTTCTCAAATTTACGGGGGTGTACACATAAATATTTCATGTATAGGATGTGTGCACTTTGAAAATTAGTAGAAAATTATATATTCATCCACAAATGATGAAAAATTAGCGAGATCTCATATATGGCCTTGTTTAACTTTCTACTAAAGGGATTTGTAAAATAATTTGTAGAACTCAAAAAATTGGGTGGAAGGGGGGGGGGGGGGACATGGCGGCACACACACAACATGTTATCTTTTTGACACAAAAATAGACATACTTTATGTGCACACCACATTTGAAATTCTTAATCACCACCATTTTCAAAAAAAATATTAGTTTACAAACTAGATTATGAGCACTACGATTATTATTCTTATCACATTGCCAAATTTTGAGCATATGCATGCAAAATTATTAGTTGAAGTTCAAGTTTTGCCGAATTTAGAGGAAATTTGGCCCCTTTTGATGCATTTTGGTCCCCCATTTCCATACACTTACCCAACTATCTTATTAGCTATATAGATAGGGAACACCAGTGAATTGGATATTGATTTTAAAAAAATTAAATATAAGATAAGGACATTGCTAATTAAATATATATAATAGTATTCAAGAAATATCATGCCAAGGAAATACATGCAAGAGTGAAAAATAGGTCTTGGAGAATGACTTAGCTTGCCACCGCAAGCCTATACTGATTTTAGACTGATGAACAAGCTAGAAGGAATATTTTACATTGTATTAGTTGGTATTAGCTCCGTGTCTAATTATAGAAAGTGACAATATTAGGGGCAAGAGCACTTGGAAGGGGACATGACAACTTAGGTGTTAGTGTCTATTATGCACGTTGGTGTCGAGGTAAGTGCTTAGGATCTAGTTCTTTCTATGTCACCACTTGCTCGTTCTGCGTCACATCAGCTTTTTTGTGTTAGAGTTGTAACCTAAAAAATAAACTCTATATACCTGTATAGTACTCAAGAATATATTAGATGAATAAAATAATGCAAATTCTTGAGTCATACTGAGCTCAGTGGTCACCCCAATGTGACTATCACCGATCATGAAACTACATTTAAAACTCTATTTAGTTCTGGTGTGTGATTGGAATAGTTTCCCTTGAGCTAGGATGCCCTAGTATCACTCACACAAGAGATATTGGGCTATAACTAGTTTGTCCCAAATGCAAATGTCTCATATGAAATTCTAAATAAACCCTCTTATACAGTGAAGTCTACAGTCCTTGATTTATTGGATAGAAAATATGAACTCCTTATAGATGTATGTGTCTCTTGAATGCTTGTCCCCTTAATGACATTAATACATGTATATTTATGATTAGCTTGATTAATTTTCATCATTAATAATAAAAAGGTCGACCAAAAGTGATAAAAGAAGAAAATAAAGAAGTGACATTCGAAAGATCAGAAAAAGAAGTAAAGAAGATACATTAACCCATAGGGGACAGTAGTACATAGGCACTCATGACCCTAATGGATGGTCCTCTAGAAGGTGCTCAAAAGGTCAAATAGTGAAATAATAGCTGAGTAAGATGTTGGATAGTGCACAAAAATTTAAGTTTTCAATTAGAAACACTAAGAGACAAAATGTGAAAAGGATATAAGCAGTGTCAAAGAAAAGTATAAAGGTGTTGAAGAGAAGTTTTCTTGATTAGGAATCATGTATATAAATGAATTATTTAGGGGTTATATGTACATAGTAAGTGTTTGATTTAGTGAATAAATTTTCCCCCACTTTATGTTAGTGAATAAAGATTGTTGAGTTACACCATTGCACGATGGATGTTACATCGAAAAAATTCGCACCATCTTTGTACTTCAAGTCTTCTCTTGCTAGGTTTATTTTAACAAAATGCTCATGCACCATCATGTACTCCTTTTCAATCTCAGGCCTCAGTGAAAATTCAAAAAGTTTTGAACATCTCTTATCCTACGCATCCTACTCAACTAGTAGATCATTCACACATTATTGAATTGTGATGTACAATTATCTGACCATATGATATGTTTATCAAATATGATGTTTATATCATACAAATTACCATAGAAGATCTCAAAATAACCTTGCACGAACTGTGATAAATGTGCATGATCATCACTAATATAGAAACGACACTCCTTTAAAATATTTATGTCTTCCTTTGTGTTGTTGAGAGCATGAGTGAATACTACATGCAGAAATATGGAAACCTGAATAGAGTTTTAGTATTGTGATTACACTTCATTTTGTAGTTGTAGAGTATAGTTCTATGCAAAATAAACAATTGACACAATGGTACCAAGAGGAAATGTCTCCTTGCATAACCTTAAGTTTTCATCTAACTATCGAGATTTATCTGTATGTTGTGCATACTCATACACTATCTTCTCTTGAAATATATTCATAAAATATGATACACTTTTTTCTTTACTCGTTAATTCACACCTCTTGGATTCTTTACCATCTTTTGAAGTGTATGTCACTGACTATTATTTTCCAAAACTAACTAGTTCATTTCCAATTACATGTGTATTCTCTATGTGTATATAGTTTTACAAATGTTGTAAACCACCACAACTATCACAAGTTCGTTCTAAACATGATTTCTTATTTTAAAAAAATCCTTCTTCTCTTGTACACAAAATTCTTCAGATGAAATAACTTGCTGATATAGGTGGAACATTTATCATAAAATCCTGCAAAATATCATTAAAATGTAAATTAACACATATATACCAGAAAATATCATAATGCATAGCAAATTCAATATGGATCCTACAAAAAGTAGTCCATGAGTGATTTATTTTAACATAAAAAGGTTTTTCCATTTCAAAATACCTTTGGCTAATTTCTATTTCGGGATCAATATCTTGAAACTTATTCAAAAAAAATGTTTGTGTCATATCCAAAAAATGTTTAGGATGTGATTCATGGTTTTGAGAACCAATTCTTCTTTTTAAAACGTATTTTTCAATAAGTGAAACCCTTGTATTATTTATAAAAAATTCTAATATTTTTATTTTAACTCTTCAACTATGTATTTTTCTTTTCTTGGCAGTCGACCAAAGATTGCCAATAATTCATTATCATTTGTATCTTCAATTCTTTCATGATGACCGAGATATTTTAATAGTGCCTTCCTTCTTATTTTTAGTGCACTACTAGTTTTTCTAATTAAACAAGGTTTTTTTGTTCTTTGGTTCAATCATGAAGTTGTTTGGTTTTGATAAAGACAACCAATAATCAGGTCTTGCTAACTAGGCCTTATGATACCTAACCTAGAGAGTCAAAACAGTTAAGGCCAGGATCGTGCCTTGAGTGACTTTGACGGCATGGATGCCCCTTACTCCTATATTCTTAGGTTGAATGCTTACTTGTAATTATAAATCTGCTATATAATTCCTCCGAAGTTTGTGGAGAGATGCCGAAAAATCATGTAATCTAGAGCCCAGTGAGAGCACTACTCATAAAAATCTGCTATATACTTCCTCGAAAGTATGAGGAGAGATTTCAATAATCTAGTGCCCAAATTTTTGCATAATAGAAATTTGTATTAGTAACTATATTAAAAAAAAAAATTAAATTTACAGATTATGATTTGTATAGAAACTTTTAGCTTTAAAATTAGAATTAAAACACATAGTAAACCTCCCGAAAAGGAAATCATGTAGAATAATTTTGACTTGATAGGCTAGGCATGCATGAGAAATATAAATTGCTGAGAGAGATTCATTTTTAAGTAGACCTATCACTACATTTATTTTCGAATCTATGCACACATCCTTCCATAGCACTATGTCCTAAACCAACTATATTGTGCAAAATAGGACTCTCTGCTCCAATATCCTCTACGAGCCTTGAAAAAATGAACAAGATTGACATTCCCACATTATAAAAAAACTCAAAGAGCAAGATCTATGCAGCATTAATCTTACAGATGCACAGTACTACTTTCTCATTAGTTGTGAATATGTAGCTAGACCTTTCCAAATTCTATAACCTTTGCTTCATTTTTCTCGAGAACCAGTCATTGAAACAATCTACCAATAAAAATGGTAAATAGTCAACATATATTGCTACATCAAATCCGTGAGAAGAATACAAGTGGATAGATACGAATCTGAAGTAAATTGGACATGCCAAACTTAAATTAAAAGATGACAGCTTGGAGAGCATTGGCAGTGGTTTCCAACTTAGATATATAGCTTATCATTTCCTAAATAAGGGAATTTAATATAGTTGCATTGAGAGAACTTATGTTGAATGATCATGCTATTTCAGATTTTTTGCTATGTTTATGTGTAAAATACGGTTTCAACAATGGTTGACGTGGAAAAGTCATGCGTATAAGCTATTAGAATAAATATCTAACATTGTGCTTTATATATATATAATTTGCTTATATACTTATCAGAGTAAAACATTCCTTTCAAAAAAATTCAAATTAAATATTTTTGTAATGAATAATAGTACTTCACAAAAACTCAAGAAAACATAAATCCCAATATTCCTTAAATATTTCAGCTATTTAGTAATTTTTTAGGTAGCAAAAACTATGTCAACATAAAAAATAGGTGATAATATTATAAATCTAATATTTTTGTCTTTATTTACAAATTTAAATGGTATTTTAGTCAATTGAGAACTCTCCACAATTACTTCATAAAATTTTACTTATTATTTATATTATTTTGGCACAATGTATTTATTTAATATTTTTTATATAACCATTCAAACGAAATAAAATTGAAGAAAATATATAAACGAAATGAATGTTTTTCACAACTAATGATTATTGTAGAAATTTCTGTTTAATTTATGAAAAAAATCATAACATCTACAAAATATTTTAACATTAGATTGTTGATATTTAATATTTGTTTTTTTTTAATATAGATTATTCATGATTCATTAGAGGTAATTGGTGTTAGAATTATCCACAATGCATATATTTAATAAATTGTGTAGATAAATATGTACTAAATTGTCTATAATGTATATATTGTTACATTTTGTAGATATTACAAAATCAACTTTTTTATTATAAATATTTTAATTATTTTAATGCGACCAAGTCAAAATGTGATTATTCCACATTTAACTTTTAGTATTGTAGATATTCTACGAATATAAATTCGAAATACTAGAATTATATAAAATTGTTGTGTGTGTGGATGTGTGTGTGTGTAAAGTATTTCATTAAAATTATCCATTTATGTAGAAACTTCAACTTTTTTCTTAGAAAGCTTATTTTATTCTACTTCTAATAAAGTATTCTAAGATTTTTGGTAGACTTGATTACAAATGTTATTGTTACATTGTTATCCACGACACATGCGTGATTCAATTTTTCCTTTTTTAGTATATATTTTCGTTTTTAGAAATTTTCCAATATTATTTGAACCTTAAATATGAAGTCAATATTTTAAATTATGGTACATTATATAGTCTAGATTATAATAATTAGAGTTATGTGGTGTTTTATGGATATTTTGTTAGTTGATTTTTTTAATGAAATAAAGGAGAAAATGTGATTTTTACACATAAATTTTAAGAATGTGGATATTTTAAAAATTTAAAAGAGAAGTTTTAAAAATTGTGTAAAATTTACGTTGTATTTTTATAAACTATCTAAATAATGTTGATAATTCACATTTTCTCCACAAAATATTTTTTTTGTGGATACCAATGTGGATAAACGAGCCTACTTCTAGTAGTGAGGCAAGTATTATTTTACATTTCTCTGTTGTATGTTTCGATTTATTTTGTTAAATCTTATTGTGTGCTTGTAAAAATACAAAGCATTATTATTGTGTCCACTTTCTCAGGGAGGATTATGTATACCAGGCATCACGCGGAGCAGTCGTATAAGTTGAAGCGCCCTATGTTAGAAGTATGTTAGATTTCAACGAGAGTTTCTCACCTTTGTCTCGTATTTTTTATTGAACAATGAGTTTCTACCATGCTTTGAAATATCTGGGAGTATTTTATATTGAATAATGAGTTTCTACCATGCCTTGAGATTCATCTGATCTGTCACGTTTTGAATAGACCTGCTAACATATTGGTAGTTTCAATCATCTGAAAGCACTCTTTCTGGCTTACCATTCGACATGAAATCAAATTAAAATTTGGTCTCTTCAACCGACACGTAATCTTTCCCACATGGTGCATCGAACTCATCGACAACTCCCAACCGTTTCTCCTCCACACGGCATCATACGGGCTGGTATAATTTAATTTTGTCCACGTCAAGACATTCATTGGTATTATATTTTGTCAATGGTACATTACTAAATATCAATGTCTATAGTTGTTCGCTGGTTATTGTTTACTATCAATGTTTGTGATAAAGGAATCATTTAATAAATTGATTTGTTATATTATATTCAATAGTGTATTGCCTGGTCCCAATTTATTATACTAAATTTATACCGACGAGTATAAAGTAGATTTGTTTCTAGAAATTTTCTTAAAGTATTTTTTTTAAATTTGTTGTCATTAGTTATTAGTTGGTCTCTTGTCTAAAAATCGTTATCACGGTATTTATTATGTATGTTGTATTGTTAAAATTTAATCGTAGGTCATAGTCAAATTGAGTCATTTTCAATGTCTTTGTAAAAGTCGTATCATTGTAAGTCGAAGTCGAAAGTTCGAAAAATAAAAAGAAATTGCCTCACGGACACATTTTCGGTGTTACCCGACGTTCAGAAAATAATATGTTTCACATTGTGTGTGGGAGACAAAATAAACCCAATGTGGAAACTATTGAGCATCCAAGACAAATACAACTAAGCTAGCAACATGTTGTTGGAGGATGGAGGCACAGGTGGATGGAGGACAAGCAACATCCTCTCACCAGCCGCAAGGGACGAGGCTGCAAAACGAGGTTGTGGCATCTTGTTTCATTGTGCTTTCTTTCAGTTTCAATGTACTTGTCCTTGTTCGTATTTAGTTTATTGTATGTTCCTGTTGTAGTAAAGTGAGAAGATTCCTATATACTTTCTTGATGTGAAAATATAGTTGAAAGATGAAAGCACAAGGAAAAAGCAACATCATGATACTTGAAGAGGATGAACAGGAGTTTTTTTTTTGGACAGGGGTTTGTATTTGATGAACAAGGGTTCATACCAGTTGGGGCTCAAACTGAGGTTTTTGGTCAGCATTTTTAAAGCCATCAGTGAACCAAGATCTTGAGCATGCACGAGTGGAAAGTAACATGTTATTGGAGGATGGAGGCATAGGAGGATGGACGAAAAGCAACGTCCTCTCGCAAGCCACAAATGACAAGGCCGCAAAACGAGGTTGTGGCATTTTGTTTCAATGTGCTTTCTTTTAGTTTCAATGTACCCATCTTTGTTCATATTAAGTTTATTGTATGTTCATGTTGTGAAAAAGTGAGAAGATTCCTATGTACTTTCTTGATGTGAAAAATATAGTGGAAAGATGAAAGCACAAGGAAAATGCAACATCATGATACTTGAAGAGGGTAAACAAGGGTTCATACCTGGAACAGGGGTTTCTTTTTGGTGGACAGGGGTCCATTTTTTATGAATAGGGGTTCATACCAGATGAGAAGGGAGTCATACTCTGGTTGTTAGTCAGCCTTTTCAAAGCCATCAGTGAGCCAAGATCACGAGCATGCACGGGCGGAAAGATGCAGAAGATGTGCGATTGTTTTTCTCCCATGTTCGCACTAACGGGGGGATTTTAGGAAACTATATGTTATTGCTCACATGAGTTATTGTAATGTTTATATTTATATTGTTTTCTATGAGATATAATCTCATGTATTATGTAATAGTTACAGTTGTTGTGAGTTGTTTTAGCAACTCAAGTATATGAGAGTTTGCGGAGATACTAGCGGGGAGAGTTGTCAGACAAACTTCCATGAAAATAGGAGTTGCCTCTCCTATATATGTACTTGAATTTTAAAATTGTATAATTAATTTTTGTAAGAACCTTTTAAAATATTTCATGAGTTGTATAGATTTGGGAATTGGATGGAATGGATAGACCTTAAATATTTCTATAAGCTTCCTCAATCTCAATTCATAATGTATACATTGCTCAGAAATGCTTTCACATCTACCTCTGCTGGACTAATTATGGAAGATGAGAATGAATTTTAGGATACTATGAGGAGGCTCAAAGGTCCCCCTCTCTAAGAGGCTACCTCCAAAACACTTTATTAAAGGATTGCCTTTTCCACAAACATTTCCATGGGCATTAACACTAAGTGGAATGTTTGTAAGCCCATTAGTAAACAAACTCATAGATTTTATGTTTTGTGGTCTTCTTTTCAGTCAAATAAATCTTTCTAGATTCTGATAATACTTATGTTCCATTATATAAATTCAATCTAGTGAACCATCTGGGTCTAATCTAATTTTTAGGTTGTCAAGTATTGCTTCATGGTTAGACTCGAGAATTTTCCACAAGTTATTATTACATGGTTTCCTTCCATATTTAATCAATTGAACATTTTTTATTAGATAAGTTTAAAATAGGGATCAGCTCCCAGGGGCCTAACAAATGAGGAAACAATAAAAAGGAGCAGAAAATAACTAGCAAAAAAGAGACAAAAAGGTCCATAAGGAGTTAAACAAGCTTAACTCTTACAATGAAAATTTAGAACATGAGGCAAAAATCTAGAGGCACTAAACGAAACAGATGGAAAAAACCAGGCTGATATAGTGCACAAAAATCCCACCAATAGTCGAAGACTAGAAGATCATATAAATTTTAGGGGAAATTTCCCTGTTATCAATAGGACTATCTTTGTTGAGTTCCTCCTCTTTTATCATCTCGGTCATATCTTCTTCCAGATCTTCCTCAGAGTTGCTGATACACAAATTGAACTTTCTCTTTTTCGTGCCCTCTTCCATCATGTCCATCATGTCACTCAAATCTTTGAACTTTTTCTCCAACACAATAATCTTCATCTTGCAATTCACCTCGGCTGAATAGATATGTTTGGAAGCTCGAATAACTTCCATCATGGTTTCCTAATAGATGGCATTTGTCTCCTCCATAGCCTGTATAACCCTATCCAAATATTGAACCTTTTTTATCTACCCCTCAAGATCCTTGTCACCACTATCTATACCCTTGTTCTTAGAAGTACTAGCTTCACCTATGCCTTCCACTCCTTTATCTAGTCCTTCATCCTTCGCAACATTCCTATATAAAGACATTTTACCGGCCCTCATCTTAGTGAGGCATTCTGCCAGGGTGACATCCTCCTCTTCCTTATCTTTCAAGGAAATGGTAGGGATGGGTTTCCCATTCTCATACATCAAAAGGATGAGCCCTTTGTGGAGAGGCATCTCTGCCTTGTCATTCTGAAAAGACTTCAAATAAGTATTCAACGACATGAAAAGGAAAAGTAGAATGCTCACCATGATTTTATGTCTAAATATGTTAAGGAAATACAGATGATGTGTGTAAATTTTATGATATTTTCCCTCTAAAGTAATGTGCTTAATAATTTGGATACACACCTCCTTCCGAATGCCCAAAATACAAGATCTAGTAATGCCATTAGTGAAAAAAGAACACCTTTCCTTACGCACAAAAATCGTCTACATTTCATGCTCCTTGCGGGTTCTGTCTTTAAAAATCTTGAGCCCTTCTATCTGCATCTTCATAGCTTGAGAAATGGTACTCTCTGTGATTTCAATTTCCATAACTCTCACCATAAATGTTCCCTCATTCCAAGCCATACAAAAATCCTTCGACAACGAAGGATCATAACCATGCAATTTAGAGATAAAATTGTGAAAACCCCCAATCTTGACCTTTTTCCACAAAGTCCGATTAAAATCCTCGATACCTTGACTCGCCAACTCGACCCTAATTCAGTCACCACCCATATTCACAATGCAAAACCTATAACACCCACTCACACTTCTACTGCTAAAAAATGTTTTAGAAACATTAAGACATAAATTGAAACTGCTCCCCTCAACTAAATTATCCCAGCTCAAGTGACACCAATGCTCTGTAATGCCCCGCTTTGTCGCCCTTAACCGATGAAGTGTGGATTCTGCCTTCGCACCTGGTTTTCGATGCAAGAGTGTACTTCTCCAGTTTCTCATATGTCCCTAGAGGTATCGGATCCAAGTCGTCTTATCTCACTGAAGCTTTGACGACCTTCATGGACACTAGATTTTCTGAAGTTATTTAATTTTCTTTTCTTTTCTTTGTTTTGGTTGGATAATGGCAATGAGGAGATCAATAAACAAATCTAAACAAAACATATAGATTAATTAAATATTGTTTAACTTGACCGAATCAAATAAATAAATGGATATAGTTTATTAAACAAAAGTAAAATTTAATAGCAAGGAAGACAATATTTATATATGTACATATATTAAATAGAATATTATTAAAATGCATACATTTACATTATGGAAAATGTTGCGGTGTGTAAGGAGACCTGCCACGGGATTAAAAGAGCTTTAATTTCGTTGAGAAGCGATGGGTGGGTAGAAGGGTATCTTCCTTCCCTGCCACGCAATACTGGAAGATAATTATTTTGTTGGCTGAGAGTTTCAAGTGACTCCACCCAAACGTCCCTTTCGGACTTGACTCTTTCCTTACATGAGAGTACAAGCAATCTTTTAAGATCCAGAAGCCATATCCAATCTGACCCGAGTTAATGTGAGGAGTGGTTGGATAGCTGTAGCTTATCAGATGTCACAGATCTTCCCTTTTTGCGTCCAAGGACTTTGTCCTCCATTGCTGACTCAAAAATTATTTTTAGGATCTATATTTTGGAGGACAGACTGTTTTGGTTTTGTTTTTCTAAGAAATAAATTCTTCCTACCTATTGTTTATTTGGTATGCAGGAGGAACGTCTAGCTAGGCACTGTGGTTCTCCTTTCAAGCATCGTGGCTCATGGAACTTTAATGTGTGCATGGAACAATCTTGCTTATTTTCTTATTGTTTCAGACAGTGGTGGTTTTTTTTTATAAAGCTAAAAGCCAATGAAGTAGGCGTGTTACCTCCACTTGCATTGGTTGCTGCAGGTGTGTTCTGGTCGGGGATCCTTAGCACGGCCTGCAACAGTGCTTAACCTGGGTAGCAAGCACATTACAGAAAGTAGAAGCCTTTTTGAGCGCCTCCAACAAGCAGGTCGTCCAACTATGGTGTCATCTGTTCAGTATCGACTGCATCCTCAAATTCGGGATTCTCCTTCAAGGTATTTTTTTATCAAAATCGATTAAGTGACAGTAAGAGTGTTACCAGGAGACCTGATGAAAATTATTGCAAAGATTCTCTACTGAGACCTTGCTTGTTCTACGATGTAACCCAAGGAAGAGGATCTCATAGAGGCGGATCTGTTTAGTGTAGTGGGTTGTGTTGTTGAGATGCTGAGAATGATCAGCGTGTTTTCTTTCTGTTGGATCTGTTTAGTGAGTGGATTGTACAGGTTGAGCCAAAGTTTCATGAAGATGCTGACAAGTTAAAGATATTAGTTCCTTTTGAGGAATGCATTCATATAAAATCTAGTAATGCTAAAGTGGTAAAGGTCCCTGAATATATCCTTCTCACGCACAGTGGAAACAATTTCAATGTTCTTGTAGATCCAACTTCCCTTTCTGAAGGAGTGCATTACTTTGAAGTCTACGGTATAGATTGCAAGGCCCCATTGCGTGGTCCTCTATTTAGAGTACCTGTGACAATAATAAAACCTATATCCTTAAAAATGAATCCTCCAGCAACTGCTTTTTCAGGGTTTTCCTTTTTAGCAGGTCACATTGAGTAGAGATTTATTAAAGTTCCAATTGGTTGTACATGGGTGGAGGCTACCATGCGAGCTTCTGGTTTTGACACTCCTCGACATTTTTTTTATTAACTGTCTTCAGATTTGTCCTAAAAGTCGATCTCTTCAGTGGGAGGGATGCAGATAGTGGATCAGCTTAACTTTATCTAGGCAATCAAAGAGGTTGGAACCATCAAGAGATTTCTGCCATTTGAATTTGGAAATGATTTTGATAGAGTCCATGCAGTCGAGCCTACAAATACTGCATGGGGTTACAAGGTCAAAGTCCGTAGGGCCATTGAGGCAAAAGGAATTCCCTACACATATGTTTGCAGCAATTGTTTTGCCACGTATTTTGTGCCAAATTTGGGGCAACCAGGCCTTACTGCCCTATTAAGGGATACAGTTTCAATTTTAGGCGATGGAAATTACAAAGTTGTGTTTGTGAAAGAGGAAGATATTGGCACTTTTACCATCAAGGCAGTGGGTGACCCAAGAACTCTGAACAAGAAATTGTATTTGAGGCTTCCTGCCAATACATATTCTTTCAATGACCTGGTAGCTTTGTGGGAGAAGAAGATAGGCAAGACTCTGGAGAAAAAGGCAAGATATTTCTACACCTTTCTACTGCTATTATATTTACAATTATTGCAAAATCGAACCACTTTTTCCTTGCATTGATTTGTCAGTTGGATGTCATGATGGGAGATTTCCCCTTTCTGCTTGTCTCTTCTTGTTTTTAGCTTTTATCGTTGTCAGTATGTTGGTCGAAAGGATACGTGTGCCCTCTCCTCTGGGTGTTTTGTTTCTCTTACTCGAGTAATAGACCTTCTTCTGTTTGCTTATGTATTAATTCTTCTATGCGAATGAGTTGCAAGTTATTATGTTGATCAAACTAGTATTTTCGTTATCATGGAAGTAAGTTTACGATAACTATGAAGCTCCTCCCTAGCACCCAAGTTTGTCTTTTGACATTTTTTGTTAACTCCTTCTCAAGTGCCTTTGATAACCTTTGACATCGAGAAAGAAAGGTTGTAGGATTAGTGTGAGCAATGCGTGGGCTAGCCAGCTTAGAGTTTCGGTATTAAAACTTTTAGAATGAAAAGGTTTGTGTGCAATGTGTTTTGCCGTCTCACGTGTTTAGACTCTTATATTATCTTTCATCTTGTTTCTAGGCTTTTAAGGCCATCCTCAAGAAGTACCTTGACCGTCCCTATCAATTTGAACCATAACTAGCTTTTCGGATCAACTAAGCTCGAGGTTTCATTGTGCGAATCCAGTACCTCGTAGACACTAGAATAGTTTTGGTCTAATCCCCCTCTCAGAATTATTGTTGATGGCGCTCTTCTATTTTTCCTAACTTGCATTATTTTTCTCCTTTGTAATGTTAACGCTATTAATTAATATTGGTCAGTTTTTATGCACGTAATTACTGTAATATTTTGTGATGGAAATTTCCTTAAATGTGATTAATCTTCGGGAAAAAAACTCATCTTTCATTTGATAGTCTTATGGATTCATAGCGGAAGGTTTTGTTTTGATAATGTCACTTAGAAATTATGTTTGTATCTATGTGTGCGATGGTTGACTGTGTTACCAAGGGTTGCCGTAAAATATTGTTGTTTTGGGAAATAGGTAATTTATTTTAAATTAACCAAACATTAGAATTGTTGTGGATGTTTGCAAATCTTTAGTGTTATAAAATTTGTTGATGACATTACTGTATACTCTTGTTTGATGGAACTCCCTTCTTCTCTCGCGTGTTTGCTACTAGCCTGTAAGACATTGGCCCTTCTTGAATGATTGGAAAATCTCTTGGAGTTAATGGTCAAAACTAGTATACTTTGCCTTCGCCTCGAAACTTATGTTGTGTGTTTACTCTATTTGATTTCCGGTTTGAAACTCAATTATACATGGCTTTTTGTGTTAATTTTTGAAACCCGTGGTTCCCCTTTTCTTGGGCCGATCAACTCTTGTTCTTTTAGAAATATATTATTTTAGCCTATGCGTTTGGTACCTTTGATAAATTTCTAGATGGTTGGTCTATATATCAAATCTCAATCTTGTAATTATTATTTAATTACTTACTTGATGGGAATTCTGTTCTTTGCTAGATTGTTTATTTTCTCCTTATAGGGCCAAGGGCCATTCTCATACGATTGCTATACTTTCGTTGCTTTTACTCCTAACTGAAGTACAAGGTCTTCTCCTTCTTTGATTGGCATGATGAAGACTTTATTATAACTTGATGTGTTGATAGTGTTTAGAGGTTTAACCCCATTCTTGTAATAAAATGTTTCCTTTTGTGGTATAGTTAGATCATAGTTATGGTGGTTTTGTGTAGCCTTATCTTGCTCAGTTCTCGTGAACTGACTCTTGTGGAAATTTTTTTTACAGATGGATTTTGTGAGTAGATGAGGGATAGACTTGTAGATTTTTACATCAACCTCAGTTAAGAAGTTATTTTGCATGAATCCTTTTTATATTGTTCAACTTTTGATAACATCTAGTGGAAAATTTAGAAGAGGATCAATGTCTTAGTATATTGTATCGTGGACCTATGTCATCTTAACCTTGGAAACCTTGAATTGTCTGTCTATCATTGGAAAATATAAAAAAAAAATGGTTACCACTTGTTGAGTGACCTTATTGGATTATCGGTATTTTAAGAATTGATGTAACCTTATTTCGTTCTTCGTAAATGAATAATGCTACAGCTTTACCCCTACGATTAAATGTTGAGTTAAATCTGGACTAAGACTTAGTAATAGTGTGTTATAAGTAAAATAAAATGGGATTGTTTAATACTTATAGAAGTTAAACTAAAATTTATATTGCAAATAAATTAGTGTAGAGGTCACCAACTTGAGAGCATGTAATTCCATAAGTAATCAAAGGCATGAAACTATCCTTTGTAAAGTAACATTATATAACCTGATATCCCTAGCGACACTAATGAACACTATCCCTTTCATGGTGAAATTTGTTAAATGAACTTAAAGTGAAATCTATGGTTAGTTCTTTGAAGATAATAAGATTTAATAAGCAGGAGAAAACAATTTAGAAACCACACAATCTATCTCTCACCGCCATTAGGAAGGTAAATTGTTTTATTCCTTGTATAAAACTCATTTAGTAAACCCTAAGTAAAGTCTGTTAATAATTTTGGTTAAGTTTTCTAGTTTCAATTATATACTTGGTAATAACTAATGAGGTCCTTGAAGATGATTTCAACTCAACCTTCTTCCTCTAACCCTTTTTCCAAGTTGCACCTTGTCTTTCTTCTCTTAAGTATGTTAAACGCAAACCCATGTTGTCATATGGGCAAGAATAAGTCTCTAGTAGCGTAAGTGTTAAGCAGATGGCCTTGTGAAATTCAAATTACCCCCTTCTCTAAATAAACGAATTAAGCAAATAAATGTCATAATAGAGAAGATTTAAAGATGATTACTCAGTGTAAAAAGAATAAACTTAGCTTGGTAAGATGAATTGTATGAATCATATCTTGAGCCTCCTTGAAAAACGTAAGCTAAGAATTGCAAGATGTCTTTTAAAATAAATAACTCTCAAGAATATCAAATTGTGGATGGCCCTAACTGTAAGTGTGTTCTGTGGTTGGACTTCTATGTTTTCATGTCAAAAAGAAAAATTGTACTATCCTTTTGGGTGTGAACGTTTCCGTGCTGACCTTGTGGTCATCCCCATAACAAGTGGTTCCCAGAGTTGGTTGTAACTTTGTGACGACATGTTTGTGTCGTGTTATGTGTGGAAGCAAGTCAAAAAAAAATTATCCTGTCTTTTACTGTGTTGTTCGTGTGAGAATTATTGGGTCGCTCCACCATTAAGAATAATATTAGAGGTCTAGGTTGGTAAAATGATTTTCTTTGGCGCACCATGTGCAAAGTGTATAGGATCAAGAATGTTTTTTTTTTAAAAATATTTTGAACTAGTAAGAGTTTATTTTTTAATTCTAGTTTCATCATCTATTGTTCTAAATCAATCAGGAACCAAACAAGAAACAATAAAATGTGAAATTTTAATGCAAGAGGAAGGGAAATCCATACCTTTTCCCAACACTTGCTAGAGGCATCATCCAGTGGATTTTTTGATCCATGGCACTTGACCAGAAAAAAGAATTTGGTTGAAAGTTTTGTTATTCCTATTCTACGAATCCAATTTTTGCAAATCCAACATACTTGACATTCCATGGACCCATTTTTTAAACACATCCTCTCAAATATTTTGATGTGCCTTATGAGGCCACATTCCATCAAGGAATTTTGTCAAACAGTTCACATTCATGTTTCCACATTTTTTCATACATATCTTCTTGAAATTTGCAAATGAAACATCTGAAGAAAGACCCATCCAAATCTCCATTATGTTTTGGTGTAAAACCACCTTTGGTTTAAAGCTCCCATTTTAACAAAGCTGAGAGTATACTAGAAAATATGAACCACCACGTGGAAACCTGCTGGTTACATTTTGTGAACAATAGAGAAGCTTCATGAGGAGACCCATGTATTTTCCTTTCCAACTGCCAACACACTTTAGATGAAGCAACCATTTGGGGAAACATATGGAGGCCACAAGCAGTCACACTCCTTGCTAAAATGGGACCGATATCACATTTATGTCTTTCATTCATGCATTGATGGACAAAAAAAACCCGTTTCACATCCCACTAGACACTTCAACAAAACCATTTTTTTCTAATTCTTCATAAAAAATTAATGTATTCCAAGAGACCAAATATATTTAGCTCCCATGTCTTGCAAGTTGCTAAATTGATGGCACGCATACTCTATTTGAATATCTTGTAATTTGCTTCAGTAGAGAATAGGAAAATAGAGGCTTTCACATAGAGGAAGGGTAAATCTTTAGAGACATAAGTGGGATAACAGAAAAAAAGCACGTTCAATGGCTTAGCAATACAACAACTACTCTATAGGATAAAAGATAAAAAAAAAATAATGACAAAGAACAACAAGCTTACAATGTATGTAACACTGGCACTTAGAAGTAAATGAATAAGAAATCAATACAGGAAAACATTATGCCCCAATGAAGTGCCTAATATCCCCAATATTTTTCTTCTTCTGCATATAACAACAAAACAACAGTATCAGACAAGAAGCTTCCTTTACACCCAAAGAAAAATGAAAATACTTCAAACCCATATACATATCCAGATCAATCAAATTTGTGTATAGTAATGTGAAGAGAGGTTAGGTAAAATTAATTTTTTTCTGCATGTCTAATTAAACATGTGATGGTACCGATTTTAAGCGGCTATTCTTGAGAGCTCTATTCAAAAAAGTTCCATGTATTTTTTTGTTTATTTAATAATGAGAGTTCTCCACTCGCAGAAAGTATCCAATTTATGCTAAATTACCAATGTTAACTTGGGTTTCATACTAGTGAATGCCTTTGGACAACAAATAAAGAGCTTTTATTTTATTGCAAGGAAAAGATAGGCCAGAAAGGATGTTAAGGATGTGTTGTTCTCCATTATCTGCAGAAGTTGAATGATTTTTAAGGAATTTCTTGGGAGGTGAAACATCATCTTGAGGGAAAAGGGATGCTGAAAATGACAGTGCAATCAGGATTTACACCTATCAATTAAAATATGTGGAAATTGGGGCACTACATACATAATTACTTGTGAATTAAATTCACAATGCATTCATGTTGACTTGTGTTGAATGATATGGATTGAAACCTCGTTTGCAAGCAAATTTTTTTTAAAGATGGCGCCTCATTAGAAAATGCTAAACTCTATTTTAGTCATGCATGGATCACCTTTAGGCTTCCCAAGTCTATCATTTCTGATAGGGATTTAATAGGTTCTTGAGTATCTTCTTGTCCTCCCTATGGGGAATGATGAACACTAAGTTGATGAACTACACATCCTTCCACCCACAAAATGATGGAAAAACAGAGGTGGTGAAGAATTGCCACGTGCATTCGTCCACGTGCTTCGTATGTATCTGCAAACACCCACATACATGGGATGAGACCCTATCCTACATACAACATGGATATAATCATGGCCTTACAAAGCTCCACCAAGCACAATCCATTTCAAGTTTATTTATGGATTTCAGCCTATGGCACCCATTAATGTATGCATTCCAGTGCATACAATGGAATACACGCCTCATGGAAAAAGTGAAGCATAAAAGGTAACAAGGTTTTTTGAATAGATTCAGTATACTCAGCAACAAGTCCATAATATTTTATAGAAGATGATCAAAAAATATAAATAACGCCATGATCAACACTGGGTTCTACATCATTTCAAGGTTTGGTTGCAACTTAAAAAAAAATGCTTGCAGGTCCACACAAGAAAATTCGACCTCTTTGGTATGGTACTTACATTCTCACCAAACAAGTAGCTAAAAATGTTTTCGAGTTGAATTGTCCACCATACCTTGGTTTGCATCCTATCTTCAACAAGGACCTCCTCAAACCATATCATCCACCTCTATTGGACACCTTAGTGGTAGCAGAACAATTGGACATATATGAACTCGACCCAAAAATATTTTTTTGGATTGAAGAAGACCAAATTATGGACACTTGTACCAAGACCACAAGAGGACATCCTATTCGGCTCTATCAGGTGATCAAGAAAGGAAAGTTCAGTAATCAAGGCAGATGGCTCACTAAATACCAAATTGAGAAATATTTCCCACACTTGATGGGACCCTTTGGTGCAATAGGGACCATTATTTCTGAAGGAGGGAGGTATGATCTAGACAAAAACCCAGGAAACACTTATAGTGGTGTAACTTCTGGGAATCATAAATTTTGCACTGTAACTCTAAGATTGAATTTGTTTAAAATGTGTCAGAAATATTGGAATATATATAATATGTGAAAAGGTGCAAAAATTTGTTTAGCAAATTTTGAACCCCTAAACACACTTCTAAAGGCCTCAAAATGTAATGTTTGTAGTGTTGTGTAAAAATAGTAATTTCACAAAATTTTTGCATATCTAAGTCACGGAAGGTGAACCACCTTGTCTCCCTCATGATTGGTGACCTTCCACATTCTTCTATATGTCTCTTCATATTTTTAAAATTAGTATATAAGTATATGTAACTTGTAAGGGAAGAACACACATCTCCTTGCAAAAATACCTATTGTAATCATAGTCTTCTGAGCAATATACATCTCTTTTCAAAGATAGTTTTACCATTTACATTTGGCACAATTGTTATTTTGTCTTTTAATACCATAACTCCTAAGTTTTGGATGACCAACTTACATTGAGAATACAACTCTTTTGGTTTCCTTATTTTAGCAAACACTAAATAATCTACACCTAGCCATATGGTTTTATCTTTTGATAAACCTACATTTCTCAAAACATTCTTGTGTCTTAGTAATTTTGTTTATTTGCATAAGGCTTTATTAATATATTTTAATATTCTATCCCTAACTCTTATGTATAATTTTAGGCGCATATTTTTCTTTACATGCTACATTTATTAGCCATTAAAATTGATTACATCCAAAACTCCAAATAGAAAAAGTATCGAGTTGAATTCAAATCTGTAATGCCCCGTTTGGCGGTTACCCAGGTTCTCGACGTAGTGACCTTTCCCTCGTTGGGCGTCGAATGACTGAGTGTAATTATGTTGTCTTAGACCATGTCGAGCATCGATGTTTTAGCCCCCACTCTCCTTCTGGCATCCTCGAGTCGTTATCGACACCTCCCTTTTGTGGACTGTGTAATGTCCTGTGTGTTATCCTTTTTCAAGGGGATCTTGTTTTCGCATTATTAAGCTCAATCGTTGGTCAATATTAATGTGGGTAGAAATTATATATATAAATTATAATATGTAATGGTAATGATGTTATTTTAATTTAATGATCGATCGGCCCCTTATTTTATAAGTATTATTATTTTACCTTAATTTCGATCATCATCAATATTTTATATTCAGTATCTCTATAGCATTTCTTCTAGTTGTTTCGTCTAATCGTGTTGTAGGACGAACCCCGTCCCGCGCTGAAGAAGGGGTTGCCTGTCTTGGCGCCATGGTAGTCTTTGCTCCGTGTTCATTCTTGAGTGTAACCTCTAATTTGTTCCCCCTCCCCCCCTTCATGTCGTTGCTGACGCCTCTTGTGCTGGCCTCCGCGGTGACCTGTTACTTTTTCCCTATTTAATGGAAATTTGCGTGTTCGAAGCTTGGTTTATTAATTTTATATATAAATATATATATATATATAGATATAAAAATAAGATGAAATGAAATAAAATATAAGTAAAATAAATAAATAAATAAAGGAATGTTGTGGTTGCGTGGAAAGAAGGGGGGGTAGGTGTGTGGCGCAGGTTGGAGGAGACTGAATTAAAATAAAAATTTTAGGTTCTTGTGCCTAAGGCTCTACTGTCACCTCACCCCTTTCTGTCATCTAGACTTGGTGCGTGGCCATCTCCCACTGGCTTTACCTTTGCCAACCACCCCTCCTTCATTTAATTCTGATTTGCAAATCTTCTTTGTTTTCTTGTTGACTTCCTGTTTATCCTTCTATGACAGTGTGAGTTTTCCTTTTATTGGACTACGTGTGGCGTGTGAGAGGCATTCTTCCTGGTTGCGTGGGTAGAGAGGCTAGCAAAATATATGTCATGGCATTTTTTTTTCTTCCTGGTTCCTCCCTGCGCGCGTGGTTTTTGATGAAGCTTCAAGCTAGTGAGGTAGGCGTGTTACCTCCACTTTCATTGGGTGCTGCGAGGTGTGTTCTGGACAGGAATCCACAGCAACAACCTGCAACAGTGATTAAATAGGTGGCAGGCATGTTGCAGTATGGCAGAAGCCTTTTTGCGTGCCTCCAGCAAGCAGGTTGTCCAACTATGTTGTTTTCTGTTCTGTATCGAATGCATCCCCTGATTCGGGTTTCTCCTTCAAGATATTTTTATCAAAATCGACTATGTGATAGTGAGAGTGTTACCACGAGACCTGATGAAGTTTATTGCAAATATTCTCTATTGAAACCTTACTTGTTTTACGATGTAACTTATGGAAGAGGATCTCATAGAGGCGGATCTGTTTGATATCAGAGTATTCATGAAGCACAATTTGCTTTGCAATTATGAACTTATTAGGAGATCGATGAAGGATAGAGGAATTAAAAAGAAACTTGGATGTAGTTGGATTAAAGGAAATAAAATGATGCATGCTTTTTGTGTAGGTGACAGATCGCACCCACAGGCACAGGAGATCTATGCAATGTTGTAGAAAATGTTTTGGGAGATGAAGGTAGCAGGATGTTTTTTCAGATTCAAAATATGTACTGAGAAAACAGTAGTGTCATCAGGAATTCTGGTATTCGTCAACACAGTCCTCTCAGTTCAATCCTTGAAGATCCTTCCAGTCCAATCCTTAAAGGATATTGCCGAATCATTTATGTATATTTTGGGCCTATTCTTTTCTACTTCTTCTGCTAATAATATGCAAGTGAATAGCAGGAGTACCCAACTGCTCAGAAAGGAATATTCTAATTCTAATCCCGAAACATCTTCAGAGAATACTCCAGTTTTGGGGTCTGAGCTTGCCCAATTGCCCCTCATAGATGATGAAATCAGGTAGAGCCCTCATGTTGTGCCCTAAAAAACACCTGAAAACATTACCCATGCGGTGGAATGCGCTCATTGTCTGTTTAAGTTTGAAGAAGGGGATCATATAAGGGAACTGTCGTGCTCTCTTTTCTTCCACAGAAATTGTCTTGACAAGCAGCTGGATCACCAACAAACAACCTGTCCTCTATGCAGATTCTCCCTCATACCAGAAGAGACTGATTTTAGGCTGAGGAGAAGAGAGCAGGAACTCACATAAGAGCTCATGTTCTGGTTCTCCTCCTTCCACGGTCATGGATTTCACAGTATGTGGTGGCTAAGGACTAATTTGGAGCGGTGTTTAAAGGATTTTGGATCTACTTCTGATAAACCTAGGGATGCATGGCAACAATCTTTGGGAAGAGGAGATAGGGTTCCGCTAGAAGATCAGCGAGGGAATGATAATCGGGTGTCAGTGCAACCCGACCGAACTATGGGCAAAGATGCACATTTCGGACTATACAATTGATTTTATGAAGGCAAGAGCATGGCCGTTAACAGAGTTTGGACCTTCAACAGGCTGAGGAAGAGAAGTTGCGCTGGTTGGGTTGCTGTTGCAGGCCCTGTCCAGCTTGTTATCGACTGCGGGAGCTGAATCAAGCACGATATTCTCTATACCATTGATTCTTATGCTGTTATTTAACTGATTCATTAAATAACTCTACTCTTCATATAAATGTCTCATGTGATGGTATGCTATTTGGTTTCCACTTCCCTTGCTCATTTGTATTCCTTTTTGGTGTTAGAAATGATTACGCTGGTTGAAGCCTTTATATTGTTTTCTGGGTTTTAATAAATATTAGTTGGGTGAACTTTGTTCTTAAGACTAATAAAACAAAAGAGGTGAGGGTCCTGTAATGAAAATTCCCGAGTTGTTTGTGTTGGTCTCACGATTTGAATGTTTTATCCAACATTGTCGTTGGACTCAACCTTATAGTTCCTGTTTTGTTCTTATTCTTGTTTCGGTTCGAGATCTGTAGTTCTGGTTTATGTTGGGTATTTTTGAAATAGTGATTGAGTACTGCGAGTGCATTGTGTATAGGTAAATGATGCTATTCCTGTCTCTATCCTTTTCTTTTAGTTGTTTTAGGTTCTAGTAACCCTTTCTGGTTGGCTTAGTGTGTGCTTAGCTTGATTGATCTTTGAATTGAGCCAAGTTGATATTACTCTCAACTAGGTTAGTTGCTTTTGTTTTTTGTTTTTAAATCTCTCGAAGAAATACCTTTATTCTTCAAGCGTCATGGTTGATCTTCATAATTTGATATCAATTCATGTTCACCGTTTGGAGATTTTTTTCCTTGGAATTCACCTTCTCTCCCTTGGTGACTGTTGTTTGTTTTGAGGAATGTAGCTGATCCTATGGAATGTCTTCTTTAGACGTTACTCACATTTCTTTTGGATAGCTTAAAATGTCAGAGGAAATACTCTTTTTCGTACCTTGATTTTGTTTCACACATGTTGGAGGATACGAGATCTACTGGATCATTATTGAGGAAGTTTTCAAATCTTAAAATTGGGATGTTGGTTTTATGCATAAGAAATTACCCTACGTTTTGCTCCGTAAAGATGTTTAAATTTCATTCTCCTGTGACTTAGAGGTTGGTGTGTTTGGAAACTCATTGGTTGACTGGTTTTTTTTATGATCATTGTGATACGACCTCCTTGCTGTCATTGTAGTAGAATGGTTACATGTTGACCAAAAAGGTTAAAGTCAACTTGTTGTTAACGACAGATCCTTGGAAGCTATGTATCCTGTGTTATGTTCTTGGGAATGATTGAGTAAACCTCCTGTAAGATTTATAATGGTTATGTTTGGTCTTGTCAAGTTTGTCCTTTTTCTTAAGACATCCTCATGATTAGAAGAAAGTTTAATAGAAGGATTGTTAGGATAGGATGTGGCCCATACGGGGTCATTTGTGCATTTCATTCCTTTTCTTTTCAATTTATTTATTCTGTACTGACATAAAATTAACTGTTTTAGGCACATCACCTTAATATGAATGAGTCATGTTGGTTTAGATATTCTCATGTCGATTGATTGTTTGGGATCTTCCAGTGGCATAGTGAATCCTTGGCTTGGTGAACTAACTTAAACAAATAGGGACAGATAACGTTTGAAATTAATTCTCTTCTTGTAATTGTTTTTGTTTCGAAATGTTATCTTGATTAAAATGATGGTTATTATTGTGATATGAGTGAAATTCACTATGATGTTTATTAACTGCTCCTATGAGAAAATGATAATTAAATAGAGTTAGTGTCGTCCCCTTTTATTCAGACATTTTATGCTATTGGACAACTCTTTAATTGCTCTTGTTTAGACTCTTAGATTATTTTTCATAATCAACGGTGTTTTCTTCTTCCTTGAAACAATTAGATAACAACATATCGTCTTAATGTTATAGCTTTTATCGTGCTCAGTTCTTGCAAACTGACATGTGCTAACAAATGTGCAGGAGGATTTCCTGAGTAGAAAAGAAAAAAAAAGAGAGAGAAAAAGAAACACGTGTAGAGAGTGGTTTCCAGCCTTCTTAGGAACTGCTGTTGTACGAATGTTTTCCTTTGCTTTAAAACATTGGTATGGAAATTGTGAAGACTATATAGAAGGCATTGTGTTATAATTTTGTATTGTTCTCATGTAGGTTGTTATCGTTTGAAAGTCAATTTGAGAAATATTATTGTCAATAAGATTAAATGAACTTGTTTTGACATGCGTATCCTTCGTTGAATTTTCACTTTTCAGAATATGATTTATCCTTGAATTGTCAAACCTAATTATAATTATCTAAACTTGAATCAACTTACATCACTTTGGTTACCTTAGGTCATGTGTCCTTTGGTAGAGGACTATGTTTTGAACCTAGCAAAAAGAAAACAAGAGAAACAAATATACCTTGTGATCCCACGTAAACTAATCAAGAATATCTTATTGTGGTGAATCCTTAGAACGGTCTTAAGGTGAAATCAATGATTGAATTCTTGGAAGATAATAAGATTATAAGAAAAAGAAGGAACTTGACTAAGAAACTCTTCGATCTATCTTACCTGTGAAAATGTAAACAGTATACTTATGTCTATCTCCTCAAGTGAAGCTCGAGTCAACCTATAATATTTCTGGTTAGACTCTTGACCCCAATGTAATCCTTTCTGACCACTAATAAGATCTTAATGATGAATCCAAGTTCTAGACAGTCATGTACTGTAAAAATTAAATAAAATAAAAATATGACCGCTTAAAAAGGGTAAAACATACATGTTTAAAAGCACAACGCTGAAAATAGTTTGATGAAGTTAAGAGCCTTGAAAAACTAACTGCCTCCTAACCAATGAATAAGTTAATCAAGTAAATGAAGCAACCTCTTACCATCCAATAATTGGTTTACACTGTATATTAACCCTAACAAGGTAGGGAAAAATTCTTCAAAGGAGATGTGAACTTCAGATTCTCCTATCATGATTCCTCTGGGAAAATTAAAGAATGTAAAAGCACTTACAGCTAAAACATGATTCTAAAGAAACCTTCTGTGGGAAGACCTTGTTTGTAAAATTGCATACTTTAGATGAACCAGTGTGTCTATAGTGTGTGCCTCATGTTTATCTGTAACCAGTGTGGGTCCGTGTTGTGGAAAGCATGTCTTTAGTTGGTTGTATTCCCTAGAGAATTTATGTAGTGTCGTATTATCTTCAAGCAAGTAAAAAAAAATTTATCCTGTCTTTTACTGTGTTGTTCTTGCGCGTGAATTTTTGAGTCGTTACAATTATATATTCATCCACAAATGATGAAAAATTAGCGAGATCTCATATATGGCCTTGTTTAACTTTATACAAAAGGGATTTGTAAAATAATTTGTAGAACTCAAAAAATCGGGTGGAAGGGGGGCGCGGGGGGGGGGACATGGGGGCACACACACAACATGTTATCCTTTTAACACAAAAATAGACATACTTTATGTGCACACCACATTTTAACTTCTTAATCACCATCATTTTTAAAAAAAAAAATAGTTTACAAACTAGATTATGAGCACTACGATTCTTATTCTTATCACATTATCAAATTTTGAGCATATGCATGCAAAATTATTAGTTGAAGTTCAAGTTGTGCCAAATTTAGAGGAAATTTGGAAAATTTTGATGCATTTTGGTCCCCCATTTCCATACACTTACCCAACTATCTTATTAGCTATATAGATAGGGATAACCAGTGAATTGGATATTGATTTTAAAAAAATTAAATATAAGATAAGGACATTGTTAATTAAATATATAATTAATAGTATTCAAGAAAGATCTTGCCAAGGAAATACATGCAAGAGTGAAAAATAGGTCTTGGAGAATGACTTAGCTTGCCACCGCAAGCCTATACTGGTTTTACACTGATGAACAAGCTAGAAGGAATATTTTACATTGTATTAGGTGGTATTAGCTCCGTGTCTAATTATAGAAAGTGAAAATATTAGGGGCAAGAGCACTTGGAAGGGGACATGAAAACTTAGGTGTTAGTGTCTATTATGCACGTTGGTGTCAGGGTAAGTGCTTAGGATCTAGTTCTTTCTATGTGACCACTTGCTCGTTGTGCGTCACATCAATTTTTTTGTGTCACAGCTGTAACCTGAAATATAAAATCTATATACATGTATAGTACTCAAGAATATATTAGATGAATAAAATAATGCAAATTCTTGACTTAGAATGAGCTCAGTGGTCACCCCAATGTGACTATCACTGATCATGACACTACATTTAAAACTCTATTTAGTTCTTGTGTGTGATTGGAATAGTTTCCCTTGACCTAGGATGCCCTAGTATCACTCACACAAAGAGATATTGGGATATAACTAGTTTCTCCCAAATGCAAATGTCTCATATGAAATTCTGAATAAACCCTCTTATACAGCGAAGTCTGCAGTCCTTGATTTATTGGATAGAAAATATGAACTCCTTATAGATGTATGTGTCTGTTGAATGCTTGTCCCCTTAATGAGGTTAATACATGTATATTTATGATTAGGTTGCTTAATTTTCCTCATTAATAATAAAAAGGTCGACAAAAAGTGATAAAAGAAGAAAATAAAGAAGTGACATTCGAAAGATCAAAAAAAGAGGTAAAGAAGATACATTCACCCATAGGGGACAGTAGTACATAGGCACTCCTGACCCTAATGGATGGCCCTCTAGAAGGTGCTCAAAAGGTCAAATAGTGAGATAATAGCTGAGTAAGATGTTGGATAGTGCACAAAAATTTAAGTTTTCAATTAGAAACACTAAGAGACAAAATATGAAAAGGATATAAGCAATGTCAAAGAAAAGTATAAAGGTGTTGAAGAGAAGTTTTCTTGATTAGGAATCATGTATATAAATGAATTATTTAGGGGTTATATGTACATAGTAAGTGTGTGATTTAGTGAATACATTTCCCCCCGCTTTATGTTAGTGAATAAATATTGTTGAGTTACACCATTGCATGATGGATGTTACATCGAAAAAATTCGAACCATCTTTGTACTTCAAGACTTCCCTTGCTAGGGTTATTTTAACAAAATTCTCATGAACCATCATGTTCTCCTTTTCCATGTCAGGCCTCAGTGAAAATTCCAAAAGTTTTGAACATCTCTTATCCTACGCATCCTACTCAACTAGTAGATCATTCACGCATTATTGAATTGTGATGTACAATTATCTGACCATATGATATGTTTATCAAATATGATGTTTATATTATAAAAATTACCATAGAATATCTCAAAATAACCTTGCACGAACTCTGATAAATTTGCATGATCATCACTAATATAGAAATGGCATTCCTTTAAAATATTTATGTCTTCCTTTGTGTTGTTGAGAGCATGAGTGAATACTACATGCAGAAATATGGAAACCTGAATAGAGTTTTAGTATTGTGATTACACTTATTTTGTAGTTGTAGAGTATAGTTCTATGCAAAATAAACAATTGACACAATGGTACCAAGAGGAAATGTCTCCTTGCATAACCTTAAGTTTTCATCTAACTATCGAGATTTATCTGTATGTTGTGCATACACATACACTATCTTCTCTTGAAATATATTCATAAAATATGATACACTTTTTTATTTAATCGTTAATTCACACCTCTTAGATTCTTTACCATCTTTTGAAGTGTATGTCACTGACTATTATTTTCCAAAACTAACTAGTTCATTTCAAATTACATGTGTATTCTCTATGTGTATACAGTTTTACAAATGTTGTAAACCACCACAACTATCACAAGTTCATTCTAAACATGATTTCTTATTTTAAAAAAATCCTTCTTCTCTTGTACACAAAATTCTTCAGATGAAATAACTTGCTAATATAGGTGGAACATTTGTCATAAAATCCTACAAAATATCATTAAAATGTAAATTAACACATATATACCAGAAAATATCATAATGCATAGAAAATTCAATATGGATCCTACAAAAAGTAGTCTATGAGTGATTTATTTTAACATAAAAAGGTTTTTCCATTTCAAAATACCTTTGGCTAATTTCTATTTCGGGATCAATATCTTGAAACTTATTCAAAAAATTTGTTTGTGTCATACCCAAAAAATGTTTAGGATGTGATTCATGGTTTTGAGAACCAATTCTTCTTTTTAAATGTATTTTTCAATAAGTGAAACCCTTGGATTATTTATAAAAAATTCTAATATTTTTATTTTAACTCTTCAACTATGTATTTTTCTTTTCATGGTAGACGACCAAAGAAAGCCCATAATTCATTATCATTTGTATCTTCAATTCTTTCATGATGACCGAGATATTTTAATAGTGCCTTCCTTCTTATTTTTAGTGCACTACTAGTTTTTCTAGTTAAACAAGGTTTTTTTGTTCTTTGGTTCAATCATGAAGTTGTTTGGTTTTGATAAAGCCAACCAATAATTAAGTCTTGCTAACTAGGCCTTATGATACCTAACATAGAGAGTCAAAACATTTAAGGCCAGGATGGTGCCTTGAGTGACTTTGACGGAATGGATGCCCCTTACTCCTATATTCTTAGGTTGAATGCTTACTTGTAATTATAAATCTGCTATATGTAACGCCACTCAAAGAAGCTGACGCCACACTCACGACAATGACGACGATGATGCTGCAAACAAACAAACGTCCCGAAAATGCGACAAATTTTTTTTTTTGAAAAATTAAGCAAGGTAGTGGTCCTTGTTTGATTTATTTTATCTGCAAGTTTTGTGACCTGCTTGATCTTGGGAACTGATAATATTCAATCTTTTTACTTTGTATTCCGATCGCAAAACTAGGACTACATGATTGTCGCAATTCCATTTGCTCGAGATTTACTTCAATATTTGTTGTATTCGACTCCTCCTTAGCGGATAATTTCGAGTTTCAGCATGGTGATACAAGACTTCATAAGAGTATTTGACCACTGACCCCGTCTTCACTTTATGATCCATTTTATAAGAGGGTAAAGGTGTCCAGGGTAAATGTATGTATTATGATTTTATTGATTTTTTTTTTGATATATTTTAATATATATCTGCGGAGATATGTTGCATGGATAACACATATATTGCTATCTTGATGGCTTTTAGAAATCTTTTAATATATGACCATAGATATCTCTCTAAAGGGATTAGATACTTTTAATTTAAGTGATATATATATATATATATATATATATATTCAAAATTCATACTCAATTAAGTCTATACGCCTATACCTACATTTACCATTTGAAATTTGGTAGGAATAAGAGTCAAATGGGGGGGGGGGGGAAACATTTCAACTGTGCTTTAATATTTTGGTTGGTAGGTCGCTCAACTACGAACTGGCAAAAATTTAAGGCTCCCTCTCTCCTTCCTGCAAGAATATAACCTGGTCACCGCTCAACCCAATTAATTTCACTAGATTTGCAAATCTATTTACCACAAAGCCGACCTGTTCTGCAAGGACTTTCCTGAGCCGCGTGAAAGGAAGTCGTGGAGGGTAAGGATTTAGCTACAGCTAAAATAGTAGGCGTGTTACCTCTTTCATATGGCCCTGTCCACGTGAGGAAAGATGAGGAGTATTCTAAGCAAGATACAGGCATTATCTCAGGTGTTTTTCCCTGTTCTCCTCGCCCCTGGCCACGCATGGTACAAGGAGGCAAATAAAAAGGGTCCAGGGCGCGTGGATAGCAAAAGGGAAGACTGTAAATGGTAGGGGCGAATTTCCTCCGCTTTCATTGGGTGCTGCATGGTGTGTGCGGGGCGTGGAGTGCTCAAAAGCAAGCAGGTTGTCGCTATAAATTTTGGATACGCCATCTGTCAACTATGGACCTCTTATACCAACGACTATTACTTGTCTATTACAACACTCTTAAATAGATGACCACAAAAATCACTTTTGCAAGCATTGCAACAATTTAAATATTCTCTGTGACAGTCAGTGCTTTGTGTATCAAGTTGCCTATCAGGCATATCTACTGAAACGTATCATCATTTTTTTTATATTAGCAGTTTTTTTAGACACGATTTAAGGGTGATTGACTTTTGATTTTTCTTTTTTTCTATTTTGCTTGAGCGCAAGGAAAAACAGGCAGGTTGCCATTCCTGTTGTTATCTGTCCAGTATCGAATGTAACTTCAAAATGGGTCCTCCTTCGTAGTGTTTTTGTCAAAACGGAGGAGGGACAGTGAAGGCACACAAAAATCTTCAAAATCGATTAAGGGACAATGAGAGTGTTACGGGGGAACCCGATGAGATGCGTTTCAGAGATCTCTCACAGAGGTGGATCTGTTTCATGTCAGAATACTCAAGGAAAAGGAGAAAAAAAATAGTTTGCTTGCCTTTTAGAAAACAAAAGGAAAAACAGTTCATACGTAAATTATATTTATTTCATTTCTTTGTTGCAGTTTATACTAATACACTATGTAATATACAAGGAAATATTAATAGCACGTTAGTACTAATATGATCTAATATTAGTATACCCATTGCTTTTAATATTGTTCCAATAAGAATATTATTTACCATATCAATTTCTTTATTAAAAATTAAGAGAATATTGGATAATACATTTAATAAGTGTATAGACTTGCATTACAATTTCCTTCTACACAATTTCATAACAAAGTATGGGATTACAAAATAGGTTGATTTCATTCCCTTTATTAATTTGTAATGGATTCTTGTATTAGATTCATAAATGAAGAAAGCATAAAAGAACTAGATCTTACAATGTTTCATTGTCATACTAAAAGCTATTTGAAAACTTAAGTCCTTCCATCAAGTATAAAAGAAGGGATAATGAACTATTCTTTTTAACCTTTCCAACACATCACTTCCAAGTACTCAAACAAAATTTTAATATACTCACAAAACTATCACAAGCCTTTTGTACATATCATTCCTTTATTTCCTTACAATCTTCTCAATAATGTAAACATCTTCCAAGTAAAACTTGCACTCCACCATGTGACTTTTGGTGCAATTATAAATTACAATGTCCTTTATTTATTTTTTTGAAAAGAAGACAAGATGATTCAACTTTCTTTCTCATACCAATTTACATCAAAATAATGTATATAAAGGAAATGGAAAGAGTCTTCACAAGCTCCAAGGTGTTCTTCATCCATGCTCCAAGTTCCAAGTAGTTCAAATCACAACCAAGATAGGGGGAGAGGCAACACTCTCCTCCCAACCAAAACTCAATGGAGAAGAGAAGCAATCTCCTCCATTGACCCCCAAGCCCCAAACACAACACAATGAAGGGTGGTCTCCAACTCAAGGCAACAATACTTGCTTCCACAATACAATTTCTTCACAACATTTAAAGCTAAAATAGAAGAAACAAAGAGACACACAAATAACACCAAACATTTCACAATAAGGCTTTCATCCAAGCCAACAAGAGAAGGAACTATGGGAAAGTTTTCCTTATGCCTCCCCATTGAGATGAGATGCCCATCCAAACCCTCCACAATAAAAATCATGCCCCTATGACTCTTATGCCTCCCTCAAGTAACCCTTTTTCCTCCCATACTCTTATGCCTCCCTCCTCTTATGGCTCCGTCAAGGACAAGGTAAGAATGTGAAAATTCTTACCCAAGATGGGCATCCCTCTCAAACTCCCTCGACAATATCCTATTCTACTCTTATGCCTCCCTCATGAGTATTCCCATAGACCTCTCCTATACTACACAATAAGCATTCTATCCATTTTTCACAATACACAAAAGTAAACATACATTATTCACAAATTTAGCATAGAAGCAACAACAATATGAACGCAAAAAAGAGAGAAGGTTTCCTACCTCTCCATTGGAGAAGCCTAAACCAAGAAGCTTTGCACAAGCTCCCTCCAAAAACAATCTCAAGCATCCAAGTCCAAACTCCTTCTTTATCTTCTTCCCAATTCTTTCCTCTCCCAAAAGAAAATAAAAGAAAAGAACTCCTCAACAAAAACCTCCAACCCCCTCAACAAGAGAGGAAGTTCCTATAAATAGGCAAAAAGAAAGAGTGAGGGTGATGTGGCTCCTTGTAGGATGCCACATCACACATCCTGAAGACCACCCCCCCTTAATCAACTCAAATCCCAAAACACCATAAATGGGTGGTTGGGTTGAATGACATCTCCTTTCCACATCCATCCCCTCCCATGTGTCATAAGGCACAAATTAATGCAAAAGGAAGACAAGTGCACTCCAAAGTCACATTTCCCTTCCCAAAACAATAAGTAATCCCCTTTTTGGCTTCCCAACCCATAGATATGGTTGGTAAGGGGTTTTGGGAAGTGTGGGACAAGTTCAACTTGTCCCACAAGTCCCCCAAAATTGCCTTAAATCTCAAATTCGAGATTCAAGGGATTTGGAGTGGTCAACACTCAAAACAAGCATTCAATACATGAGGAAACACAAGGCTCAAGGAGCCAACCATCAAAATTAATTACACCCACAAGAATCCCCTCCAAAACTTTAAAAAAAAAAACAAGATGTTACATTAATCTAAACATACTTAGCAAAAGTAAATTTTAGAAAAAACAACACAAATGAAATCACCTACTAAAGTAAGTTAAAACAAGTAATTAAAATTCTTACCCCCTTGGTCACATTAGAAAATTTCCCCCTCATGGAAATTTTTCTTAACACATAAAAGAACAATGGTAACACAATACAATTCACTAGTTGCCTTGATGACCAAATGTTGTAACCCCCCGACATTCTTTTGTGTTTGGTTCCTAATCCCCCTTTAGGTTGTGATCATGTTGTGTTTCCTGCAAAATACAAAATACCTCCTTCCTCCTTGCGGCCATGTCAAAATATCCAAAATAACCATATGCATGAAATTTATTAACATCTATACGTAATTCAATCAATCATTATTTCTAGGTTTAAATCACAACTTAATTATGCATTTCATCATTATCCAAAATTATAGTAATGTAAATTCAACAACTACATTCTACTCATCATGGCGAAGAAATCCAATGTTAGAACACATGCAGTATATCCATATAAAAATAATATCGGTATCCAATAGTCTATCCATGAGTCAGTGTAGATAATACTGAAAACAAAATCCAATCATAATCCAAATGCATCTAGTCACCAAACATCATGCTAATCAACATAAGTATAAGTCATGTCCATATCCAAAGTCTGCATAACTCAAAATGATAATCAACTAAGTGTCGTAGGGAAGTGGGCATTACATCCCCCTCCCCTTAGACTATACTTCCTCCTGGAAGTCACTGAAATAAGTGTGGAAACTGAGCTCGCAATGATGTAGCATCCTCCCAAGTAGCAGCAGTCTCATCGTACCTGTCCCATTGGACCCGAACCTGATCAATCTCTCTGTTGCGAAGGCCCAGGGTCCTACGATCTAAAATGCACACGGGCTCCACCATCACCTACCCCTAATCCTGCACCTGCAATGCAGTCTAATCTAGCACATGAGAGGGATCAGAAACATATCTCCTAAGCACAGAAACATGAAATACATCATGGACGCGCGATAAGCTAGGTGGCAGTGCTAGACGATAGGCTAAGGGGCCGAGGCGCTCTAAGATCTCAAAGGGACCCACAAATCTAGGAGCAAGCTTAGAACATTTTCCATAACGGATAGGGCTCTTATGCACTCTGACACGAAGAAACACCTTCGTGCCTACCTCAAAACTGCGATCTATCCTATGCTGGTCTGCATACTTCTTCTGTCTATCCTGCGCCTCCTGCAATCTCTGTTTGATCAATGTAGCCTGCTGCTCCATGTCCTCCAATAATGCTGGCCCAAGAGAAACCCTGTCCTCAATCCTATCCCAGCTAAGAGGTGTCCTGCACTCTCTACCATATAATGCCTGAAAGGGAGCCATGCCTATAGAACTTTGGAAACTATTATTGTAGGCAAACTCCACCAAATACAGATACTCCTCCCATCTCGACTGATGATCCATCACGTACATCCTGAGCATGTCCTCCAAAATCTGATTCACCCTCTCTGTCTGTCCATCTGTCTCAGGGTGATAAGTTGTGCTGAAATTAATCCTCGTCCCGAGGGCATACTGCATGGTGGTCCAGAAATGGGAAGTGTATAAAGGGTCGCAGTCGCAAATGATCTTCCGTGGAATCCCATGTAGTCTGACAATCTCATCGAGATATACTCGTGCCACTGCACTAGTTGTATAGGTAGTCTTCACTGGAGAAAACTGAGCTACCTTCATCAATTTATGCACCGTGACCATGATGGTGTCATGATGGTATCTCGACGTAGGTAACCCAATGATGAAGTCCATAGAAATGGTGTCCCACTTCCACTCCGGTATGGCGTGAGGATAGAGAAGGCTAGCTGGATGCTGATGCTCGGCCTTCACCCTCTGGCACTCTAAACAACGGGATACAAATGAAGCTATGTCTCTCTGAAGTCCTCTCCAAAAATACAACTATCTCAAGGTGGCATGCATTTTCTTCACCCCGGGATGGGCTGAGTAAGGTGCACGATGTGCCTCTGTCAAAATGTCATGTCTCAAGCCTCCATCTCTAGGAACATATATCCGAATTCTGTGCTGGAGAAGGCCATCTACCTCTAAAGAAAATCCATCAAATCTCCCCTCAAGGGGTCTCTGAGACTCAATCTCTGCTCTGGCTGCACGGTAAAAACTATCCTGAGGAAGCTGCTGCAAGATCCTACTCCGCAAATCTGTGCCTACTGAGGTGGCCATAGCCACATGTCTCCATCTACTCAAGGCATCTGCCACCACGTTCTCCTTTCCTTTCACATGTTCTATCTCCATGTCATATTGACAAAATAACTCCATCCAACGCTACTGGTGAGCGTTGAGATTGGGCTGCATGAAGAGGTGGGGAAGACTCAAGTGATCTGTCCTGAGTGTAAATCTCTAGCCAAGAAGAAAATGTCTCCACTGCACTAATGCATGTACCACTGCTACAAGCTCAAGGTCATGGGTCAGATAATTGAGCTCATAATCCTTGAGTTTGTGGGACTCAAAGGCAACAACTCTACCCTCTTGCATTAACACTCCTCCAAGTCCTGCCAAGGAAGCATCTATGCATACGAAAAACTCTCCATGAGGATCTGGCACTGCAAGGATAGGTGCTCTCGTAAGGCATTCCTTCAGTGTACTGAAGGCCTACTCACACCTATCTGACCATAAAAACTTATTCCCTTTCCGCTGAAGAGAAGTGATAGGGTGCGTAATCCGAGAAAAGTCCTGAACAAACCTCCTATAGTATCCTGCTAGACCCATGAAACTACGCACCTCGGTCACACTAGTGGGTGTTGGCCAATCCATGATGGCTCAAATCTTGGAAGGATTAACTGTGATACCTTCCCCAGAAATAACATGGCCCAAATACTACACCTCAGGCTGAAAGAACGCACACTTCTCCAAGTTCCCGTAAAGGTGCTATTCACGAAGAAACTGAAGAACCTAGCGAAGGTGCTCCTCGTGCTCCTCACGTGTGCTTGAGTAAATCAGAATGTCATCAAGGAAGATGAGCACGAACCGATCAAGGAAGGTCCTGAATACCCCATTCATCAAACTCATAAACACTGCGGGGGCATTCTTCAAATCGAAGGGTACCACTGTGAACTCGTAGTGGCCATATCTCGTGTGGAAAGCTGTATTGTGAATATCAGTCTCTGCAATCATGAGATGATGGTATCCTGACTCAAGATCTTTCTTGGAGAAAACTGTAGCCCCCTTCATCTGATCAAATAAATCATCAATACGTGGGCGGGGGTAACGATTCTTGATCGTTACTTTATTCAGCTGATGGTAGTCAATGCACAACCGAAGAGATCCATCCTTCTTCTTTACGAAGATCACTGGTGCACCCTAAGGGGATACACTAGGACGGATTAGGCCTTTCTCCAGAAGGCCCTCAAGCTGCAACTTGAGCTCACACAACTCAGGAGTAGTCATCCAATAGGGTGCTCGTGAGATAGGCTCTGCACCTGGAACTAGATCTATATGGAAGTCAATCTCATGTGGGGGAGGTAATCCCTGTAGCTCTCCTGGGAACACATCGGCAAAATCTGACAAGATGGGATGATCATCGAGGGCAGGTCCTCTCGACTCATCCTCTGATCTGTCACTGACCGTAATAGCAAACATCTGACAACCCTGTCGCGCACACTACTTAAGCTGCATAACAGAGATAGTGCAAATGGATACGGCCCTCCTAACTCTTGATATCACTGACTCTACTCCAAGATCATCTATGCAAGAAATAGT
Source organism: Taxus chinensis (assembly GCA_019776745.2). Classification (NCBI taxonomy): domain Eukaryota; kingdom Viridiplantae; phylum Streptophyta; class Pinopsida; order Cupressales; family Taxaceae; genus Taxus; species Taxus chinensis. Next base: position 195,333,066 of record CM034149.1, on the reverse strand, counting down.
CTTATGGTAATAGTTCACTCTAGCTCTGTGAGCGGACAACCAATCCATGCCTAAAATGATGCCATAAGATCCTAATGGAAGGATCCAAAGATCAGAAGTAGTGGTGAAGGGTCCCAAATCCACTACACACTCCTTGACTAAGGAGTCTACATAAATTTTTGCTCTAGAAGCCATCTCAACATCCCAACTATGACCCTGCCTAACTGCCACCAGCCTACAACGCTCTACTAAATATGGTGTAATAAAATAATCAGAAGAACCAGAATCAAATAATATAGAGGTGGAAATACCACCAATATTACCTGTCGTCTCAATCACAGTACTCTGATGCTAATCCTAGCGGTTCTCGACCGCTACGTAGATCCGATGAATCCATGCCATATCTCCAATAGTAGGCTCTGAGCTCTGTGTCTTACCCTTGGTAGGGTTATGTGGGCAATCTCTCCAAAGATGTCCAACAACACCGCAACCATAACAGCTGCCTGGTCCTCTCCAGTGGGAAGTAGCTCTAGCTGGTACTCTAGATGACTGAGATACAGATCCTGACGATCTAGCTATGGAATACTGAGGTCTCTGCTGACGAGATCCTACTGACTGAGCTCTCGGTGCACCCTGTGTCCTGATGGGACCCCTAGGAGGAGGCCCCATACTACGTCCTCTCTGTGCATCAAATCTCTGAGGAGGTCGGTATGGTGGGCAGGTCTACTGTTGCTGCTGTTGCTGTGGTGGCCTAAATGAAGCTTGCCCTGAACTCTGTCCACCCCGTGGAGGAGGAACTAACCCCTTCAACCTACTATCTTGCATCTACTGGATACGGCTCTGAACTCTGTCTCTAGCCTTCTGTGTCTTCCCCCATGTCTCCTCTGCAATATAGGCCTTCTCCACGGCTTCTACTAATGTCTGTGGGCAGTGAATGTGCACTGCGCCTCCTAAATCCAAATTCAGGCCCCGGATGAACCTGTGAATCCGTACCTGCTCATCCTACATATAGTTGACGTACTGGAGTAGGTGCAGAAATCGACTCTCATACTCAGCTACTGTCATCGATGCCTGACGGAGGTCATGAAACTCATCTATACGCTGCTCTATGAATCTCCTGGGTAAATACCTACACCAAAAACGTTCCTCAAACAGTTCCCAGGTAATCATCTCTGAGTCGACATGGAGCTTTTGCTCCTCGGTCCTCCACCAGACTCCTGCTCCATCCTTCAGAAGATGGATCGCAACACGAGCTTTCATGTTGCTACTACAAGGACAGAGCTTGAAGCATCCGCTCAAGCTCACCAACTACGCCTCTGCCTGAAAGCCACCTGTATCACCGGAATAGTGAGATGGTCGTAGCTTTAGGATCTCCCTGATATGGTCTGCAGCTGACGTATGATGAATCCTAGGTCTATCTAAATGCTCCTCCCTCTATTTAGGGCTCCGAGACCTGTCCCTATGTTAGAGATTCTTTCCCCATGTCCTCTCTGTGGTGACTCTGCCCTAACCGACTCTGCATGGAAATTCTCTGCTCTGTGCTCCTCGCTGTGTCGAGGGGATGCCTGGGCATCTACTGATGGCTCCAAACTATGTCTAGCAAGTCGTCCTCCCAAGGGCTCTCCACGTATAGCAGCATTGACATCCTGGAGTGTCTGCAAAATCTGAGGTAGAAGGGCTGCTACAGCCTGCTCTGGTGGTGGTATGTCTAGGTCTATATGAAGAGACCCCTCGCCCAATCCGCGCCTCCTGCACAGATCAAGGTGAGAGTTAGTTCATTGTTCTAGGTCTTGAGTAAGTTTGTTGTTTACTATAATTATCAACATTATGGATTTATATTTTAAAAGTATTAGCTCTGTACTAAGTTGAAAGTTCTTGTTCTAAGTTTTCCTGCGTGTGCCCAAGGTCCCAGCTTCGAACCCCTGGCTCTAATACCAAAATGTAACGCCACTCAAAGAAGCCGATGCCACACTCACGACAACGACGACGACGACGCCGCAAACAAACAAACGTCCCGAAAATGCGACAATTTTTTTTTTTTGAAAAATTAAGCAAGGTAGTGGTCCTTGTTTGATTTATTTTATCTGCAAGTTTTGTGACCTGCTTGATCTTGGGAACTGATAAGCTTCAATCTTTTTACTTTGTATTCCGATCGCAAAACTAGGACTACATGATTGTCGCAATTCCATTTGCTCGAGATTTACTTCAATATTTGTTGTATTCGACTCCTCCTTAGCGGATAATTTCGAGTTTCAGCATGGTGATACAAGACTTCATAAGGGTATTTGACCACTGACCCCATCTTCACTTTATGATCCATTTTATAAGAGGGTAAAGGTGTCCAGGGTAAATGTATGTATTATGATTTTATTGATTTTTTTTTTTGATATATTTTAATATATATCTGCGGAGATATGTTGCATGGATAACACATATATTGCTATCTTGATGGCTTTTAGAAATATTTTAATATATGACCATAGATATCTCTCTAAAGGGATTAGATACTTTTAATTTAAGTGATATATATATATATATATATATATATATTATCAAAATTCATACTCAATTAAGTCTATACGCCTATACCTACATTTACCATTTGAAATTTGGTAGGAATAAGAGTCAAATGGGGGGGGGAAAGCATTTCAACTGTGCTTTAATCTTTTGGTTGGTAGGTTGCTCAACTATGAACTGGAAAAAATTTAAGGCTCCCTCTCTCCTGCCTACAAGAATATAACCTGGCCGCTGCTCAACCCAATTAATTTCACTAGATTTGTAAATCTATTTACCACAAAGCCGACCTGCTGTGCAAGGACTGTCCTGAGCTGTGTGAAAGGAAGTCATGGAGGGTAAGAATGTAGCTACAGCTAAAATAGTAGGCGTGTTACCTCTTTCAAATGGCCCTGTCCGCGTGAGGAAAGATGAGGAGTATTCTAAGCAAGATACAGGCATTATCTCAGGCATTTTTCCCTGTTCTCCTCGCCCCTGGCCGCGCATGGTACAAGGAGGCAAATAAAAATGGTCCTGGGCGCATGGACAGCAAAAGGGAAGACTGTAAACGGTAGGGGCGAATTTCCTCCACTTTCATTGGGTTCTGCATGGTGTGTGCGGGGCGTGGAGTGCTCAAAAGCAAGCAGGTTGTCGCTATAAATTTTGGATACGCCATCTGTCAACTATGGACCTCTTATACCAACAACTATTGCTTGTCTATTGCAACACTCTTAAATAGACGACCACAAAACTCACTTTTGCAAGCATTGCAACAATTTAAATATTCTCTGTGACAGTCAGTGCTTTGTGTATCAAGTTGCCTATCAGGCATATCTACTGAAACGTATCATCATTTATTTTTATTTTTTATATTAGCAGTTATTCTCTTAGACACGATTTAAGGGTGATTGACTGGTCTTGATTTTGAGACTAACTTTACATTTGTTTGGGCAGTTGCGAGGCCTGCCATGCAGCTTGATATTTGTGAAGCTAAGACCACTCGTAGTGTCCTAATCTGTAAAAAAAAAATATGTTTAAAATATTTGTAGGCATTGCAAAAATTTATATATTCTCTGTGACAGTCAGTGCTTTGTGTATCAAGTTGTCTATCAGGCATATCTACTGAAACGTATCATCATTTTTTTATTATTATTATTTTTTTCTATTTTGCTTGAGCGCAAGGAAAAACAGGCGGGTTGCCATTCCTGTTGTTATCTGTCCAGTGTCGAATGCAACTTCAAAATGGGTCCTCCTTCGTAGTGTTTTTTTTCAAAACGGCAGAGGGACAGTGAAGGCACACAAAAATCTTCAAAATCGATTAAGGGACAGTGAGAGTGTTACGGGGGAACCCGATGAGATGCGTTTCAGAGATCTCTCACAGAGGTGGATCTGTTTCATGTCAGAATACTCCAGGAAAGGAGAAAAAAAAAACAGTTTGCTTGCCTTTTAGAAAACAAAAGGAAAAACAGTTCATACGTAAATTATATTTATTTCATTTCTTTGTTGCAGTTTTATACTAATACACTATGTAATATACAAGGAAATATTAATAGCACGTTAGTACTAATATGATCTAATATTAGTATACCCATTGCTTTTAATATTGTTCCAATAAGAATATTATTTACCATATCAATTTCTTTATTAAACATTAAGAGAATATTGGATAATACATTTAATAAGTGTATAGACTTGCATTACAATTTCCTTCTACACAATTTCATAACATAGTATGGGATTACAAAATAGGTTGATTTCATTCCCTTTATTAATTTGTAATGGATTCTTGTATTAGATTCATAAATGAAGAAAGCATAAAAGAACTAGATCTTACAATGTTTCATTGTCATACTAAAAGCTATTTGAAAACTTAAGTCCTTCCATCAAGTATAAAAGAAGGGATAATGCACTATTCTTTTTAACCTTTCCAACACATCACTTCCAAGTACTCAAACAAAATTTTAATATACTCACAAAACTATCACAAGCCTTTTGTACATATCATTCCTTTATTTCCTTACAATCTTTTCAATAATGTAAACATCTTCCAAGTAAAACTTGCATTCCACCATGTGACTTTTGGTGCAATTATAAATTACAATGTCCTTTATTTTATTTTTTGAAAAGAAGACAAGATGATTCAAATTTCTTTCTCATACCAATTTACATCAAAATAATTATATAAAGGAAATGGAAAGAGTCTTCACAAGCTCCAAGGTGTTCTTCATCCATGCTCCAAGTTCCAAGTAGTTCAAATCACAACCAAGATAGGGGGAGAGGCAACACTCTCCTCCCAACCAAAACTCAATGGAGAAGAGAAGCAATCTCCTCCATTGACCCCCGAGCCCCAAACACAACACAATGAAGGGTGGTCTCCAACTCAAGGCAACAATACTTGCTTCCACAATACAATTTCTTCACAACATTCAAAGCTAAAATAGAAGAAACAAAGAGACACACAAATAACACCAAACATTTCACAATAAGGCTTTCATCCAAGCCAACAAGAGAAGGAACTATGGGAAAGTTTTCCTTATGCCTCCCCATTGAGATGAGATGCCCATCCAAACCCTCCACAATAAAACTCATGCCCCTATGACTCTTATGCCTCCCTCAAGTCCCCCTTTTTCCTCCCATACTCTTATGCCTCCCTCCTCTTATGGCTCCCTCAAGGACAAGGTAAGAATGTGAACATTCTTACCCAAGATGGGCATCCCTCTCAAACTCCCTCCACAATATCCTATTCTACTCTTATGCCTTCCCTCATGAGTATTCCCATAGACCTCTCCTATACTACACAATAAGCATTCTATCCATTTTTCACAATACACAAAAGTAAACATACATTATCCACAAATTTAGCATAGAAGCAACAACAATATGAAAGCAAAAAAGAGAGAAGGTTTCCTACCTCTCCATTGGAGAAGCCTAAACCAAGAAGATTTGCACAAGCTCCCTCCAAAAACAATCTCAAGCATCCAAGTCCAAGCTCCTTCTTTATCTTCTTCCCAATTCTTTCCTCTCCCAAAAGAAAATAAAAGAAAAGAACTCAACAAAAAACCTCGAACCCCCTCAACAAGAGAGGAAGTTCCTATAAATAGGAAAAAATAAAGAGTGAGGGTGATGTGGCTCCTTGTAGGATGACACATCACACATCCTCAAGACCACCCCCCCTTAGTCAACTCAAATCCCAAAACACCATAAATGGGTGGTTGGGTTGAATGACATCTCCTTTCCACATCCATCCCTTCCCATGTGTCATAAGGCACAAATTAATGCAAAAGGAAGACAAGTGCACTCCAAAGTCACATTTCCCCTTCCCAAAACAATAAATAATCCTCCTTTTTGGCTTCCCAACCCATAGATATGGTTGGTAAGGGGTTTTGGGAAGTGTGGGACAAGTTCAACTTGTCCCACAAGTCCCCCAAAATTGCCTTAAATCTCAAATTCGAGATTCAAGGGATTTGGAGTGGTCAACACTCAAAACAAGCATTCAATACATGAGGAAACACAAGGCTCAAGGAGCCAACCATCAAAAATTAATTACACCCACAAGACTCCCCTCCAAAACTTAAAAAAAATTAAAACAAGATGTTACATTAATCTAAACATACTTAGCAAAAGTAAATTTAAAAAAAAACAACACAAATGAAATCACCTACTAAAGTAAGTTAAAACAAGTAATTAAAATTCTTACCCCCTTGGTCACATTAGAAAATTTCCCCCTCATGGAAATTTTTCTTAACACATAAAAGAACAAAGGTAACACAATACAATTCACTAGTTGCCTTGACGACCAAATGTTGTAACCCCCCGACATTCTGTTGTGTTTGGTTCCCAATCCCCCTTTAGGTTGTGATCATGTTGTGTTTCCTGCAAAATACAAAATACCTCCTTCGGCCTTGCGGCCATGTCAAAATATCCAAAATAACCATATGCATGAAATTTATTAACATCTATACGTAATTCAATCAATCATTATTTCTAGGTCTAAATCACAACTTAATTATGCATTTCATCATTATCCAAAATTATAGTAATGTAAATTCAACAACTACATTCTACTCATCATGGCGAAGAAATCCAATGTTAGAACACATGCAATATATCCATATAAAAATAATATCGGTATCCAATAGTCTGTCCATGAGTCAGTGTAGATCATACTGAAAACAAAATCCAATCATAATCCAAATGCATCTAGTCACCAAACATCATGCTAATCAACATAAGTATAAGTCATGTCCATATCCAAAGTCTGCATAACTCAAAATGATAATCAACTAAGTGTCGTAGGGAAGTGGGCATTACACCATATGCATCAAGTATGTGGAAATGCTGAATCAACCATGACAATCCAATATATCTAACATGTCTAGGAGCATCATGCTAAATCAAAATCTGCTATAATACTTCCTCGATAAGTATTAGTCTGAAAGATTTCAATAATGTGAGTAACATAAAAGGTTTTGCAAATAGAGAACTCTTGGATTAGTACTACTAGTGGGTTTATTTATAAGAAATTAAATTTACAGATTATACCTTGTATAGAAAGCTAAATTTAGCTATAAAATTTAGAATTTATGCACATTAGTAAACCTCCCGATCAGAAGGATAATCATGTAGAATAAGTTTACAGGCCCACTACGTATGAAAATAGGCATGCAAATTGACACAATATAAATTGCTGAGAGATTTTCATAATTTAAGTATTGTTACATATCACTACAATTGATTTTGTGTGAATATGCACCAGTGGATAATTAACCATAGGATATGTCCTAAGATCCAAATTATATAGTGCTAAAATGTGTCACAATAACTCTAGCACCTTATGATTGTAGCATAAATTCCTAATTTTTAAATTGAAACTCGATTTCCACAACCGGGATTGTTACATTCCCCACAACTTATAAAAAAACTCAAAATGCAATTGATTATTCAGCTTTAATCATTTACAATGACTACAGTAGCTCACTTAGATCATTATATAGGCAGAGATATTTTAGGCAGCCTTATCCAAAAATCGGTTATAAACTATTCTTTAACATTTAATTATTCGACAAATAGTCATTAATTTTCTAACAATCCCCCCCTAAAATACTATTGCTCTTACAACATATATTGCCCTAAACAAATCAAATTCACATGAGAATTAATACTTGTGGATTAGAATAACTGCAACCTGAAAATGAAAGTGGACAGTACTCGGATCTAAATTAAAAGATTCAAGACATGTTGGACGAATTGTAGTGTACATTCGATCTTCAATATAGCTTTGTTCATTTCATGGAATACAGGGAATTTCACGATAATACACCTTGCATTATCGGAGTGAATATTTTGAACTTCATGCTCTTCAGGAATCCCTATATCTGCAATGATTATGTGAACCTAAAATACGGTTAAATCAACAACTCCTTTGACAGTGCGGTATTCAGCCTCATGCGTATAAGAGATTAACATTAATATATAACATTGTGCTTTATATATATATATATAGGATATATATATATATATCCGATATATATATAAACATATCTGAAGTACTTATCAGGAAAACATTCCTTTCAATCAAATAATTGCAAAGTAAGGTATGTATATTGTAATGAAGAATAGTTTCAAAGATTCTAAACTCCAGAAAAGTCATGTAATCGGACATATTCCTTGAAATTACATGATTTAGCTGGCTATAAATATATGAAATTTTTTCAGGTAATTTATTAAAACTATGTCAACATAAAAATATGGAGAGATGATCATATTGTAAAGCTAAAGATGTTTATATCTGGTATTTAATCATTGGCTACATAGTAATGGTGGTCAATGGAGAACTCTCCACACTTACTTCATAAAATTTTGCATCCACCTTGTTAGGAAGGAGAACTTATTGGCAGCGTTGCATTCATTTGATATGGGTTATATAACCACTTCAAACGAAGTATTGAATTGGAGAGGATTTATCAACGTTCTTGAATGTTCATTCCATCAGGTAAGTCATTATTCTTCAAATTTCTGTAAAATTTGTTCATTAATAATGATAACATCTACAAGTTAGTATATTAACATCTATATTGTTGATATTGGTTACAAGATTTGTTTTTTTTTAGATAAAGGAATATCTAATGGGCAAATCATATAGAAAGGAAACTTAATTTAACATTGCACAATATAACATCAATGATATAAGCTATAAGATATATTTAATAAATTGTGTAGATAAATATGTACTAAATTGTCTATAATGTATATATTGTTACATTTTGTAGATATTACAAAATCAATTTTTTTATTATAAATATTTTAATTATTTTAATGCGACCAAGTCAAAATGTGATTATTCCACATTTAACTTTTAGTAATGTAGATTTTCTACAAATATAAATTCGAAATACTAGAATTATATAAAATTGTTGTGTGTGTGGGTGTGTGTGTGTGTAAAGTATTTCATAAAAATTATCCATTTATGTAGAAACTTCAACTTTTTTCTTAGAAAGCTTATTTTATTCTACTTCTAATAAAGTATTCTAAGATTTTTGGTAGACTTGATTACAAATGTTATTGTTACATTGTTATCCACGACACATGCGTGATTCAATTTTTCCTTTTTTAGTATATATTTTCGTTTTTAGAAATTTTCCAATATTATTTGAACCTTAAATATGAAGTCAATATTTTAAATTATGGTACATTATATAGTCTAGATTATAATAATTAGAGTTATGTGGTGTTTTATGGATATTTTGCAAGTTGATTTTTTTAATGAAATAAAGGAAAATCTTCTTTAAAATATGAGAAAATGTGATTTTTACGCATTGAAATTTTAAGAATGTGGATATTTTAAAAATTTGAAAGGAAGTTTTAAAAATTGTGTAAAATCTACTGTATTTATATAGACTATCCAAATAAGGTTGATAATTCACATTTTCTCCACAAAATATTTTTTTTGTGGATACCAATGTGGATAAACGAGCCTACTTCTAGTAGTGAGGCAAGTATTATTTTACATTTCTCTGTTGTATGTTTCGATTTATTTTGTTAAATCTTATTGTGTGCTTGTAAAAATACAAAGCATTATTATTGTGTCCACTTTCTCAGGGAGGATTATGTATACCAGGCATCACGCGGAGCAGTCGTATAAGTTGAAGCGCCCTATGTTAGAAGTATGTTAGATTTCAACGAGAGTTTCTCACCTTTGTCTCGTATTTTTTATTGAACAATGAGTTTCTACCATGCTTTGAAATATCTGGGAGTATTTTATATTGAATAATGAGTTTCTACCATGCCTTGAGATTCATCTGATCTGTCACGTTTTGAATAGACCTGCTAACATATTGGTAGTTTCAATCATCTGAAAGCACTCTTTCTGGCTTACCATTCGGCATGAAATCAAATTAAAATTTGGTCTCTTCAACCGACACGTAATCTTTCCCACATGGTGCATCGAACTCATCGACAACTCCCAACCGTTTCTCCTCCACACGGCGTCATACGGGCTGGTATAATTTAATTTTGTCCACGTCAAGACATTCATTGGTATTATATTTTGTCAATGGTACATTACTAAATATCAATGTCTATAGTTGTTCGCTGGTTATTGTTTACTATCAATGTTTGTGATAAAGGAATCATTTAATAAATTGATTTGTTATATTATATTCAATAGTGTATTGCCTGGTCCCAATTTATTATACTAAATTTATACCGACGAGTATAAAGTAGATTTGTTTCTAGAAATATTCTTAATGTTGCAAGATAAAGTATTTTTTTGTAAATTTGTTGTCATTAGTTATCAGTAGGCCTCTTGTCCAAAAATCGTTATCACGGTATTTATTATGTATGTTGTATTGTTAAAATTTAATCGTAGGTCACACTCAAATTGAGCCATTTTCAATGTCTTTGTAAAAGTCGTATCATTGTGAGTCGAAGTCGAAAGTTCGAAAAATAAAAAGAAATTGCCTCACGGACACATTTTCGGTATTACCCGACGTTCAGAAAATAATATGTTTCACATTGTAGGTGGGAGACAAAATAAACCCAATGTGGAAACTATTGAGCATCCAAGACAAATACAACTAAGCTAGCAACATGTTGCTAGAGGATGGAGGCACAGGAGGATGGAGGACAAGCAACGTCCTCTCACCAGTCGCAAGCGACGAGGCTGCAAAACGAGGTTGTGACATTTTGTTTCATTGTGCTTTCTTTCAGTTTCAATGTACTTGTCCTTGTTCATATTTAGTTTATTGTATGTTCCTGTTGTAGTAAAGTGAGAAGATTCCTATATACTTTCTTGATGTGAAAACATAGTTGAAAGATGAAAGCACAAGGAAAAAGCAACATCACGATACTTGAAGAGGATGAACAGGAGTTTTTTTTTTTGGACAGGGGTTTGTATTTGATGAACAAAGGTTCATACCAGCTAGGGCTCAAACTGAGGTTTTTGGTCAGCCTTTTCAAAGCCATCAGTGAACCAAGATCTTGAGCATGCACGAGCGAAAAGCAACGGATGGAGGCATAGGAGGATGGAGGACAAACAACGTCCTCTCGCCAGCCACAAATGACAAGGCCGTAAAACGAGGTTGTGGCATTTTTTTTCAATGTGCTTTCTTTCAGTTTCAATGTACCCATCTTTGTTCGTATTAAGTTTATTGTATGTTCATGTTGTGAAAAAGTGAGAAGATTCCTATGTACTTTCTTGATGTGAAAAATATAGTGGAAAGATGAAAGCACAAGGAAAATGCAACATCATGATACTTGAAGAGGGTGAACAAGGGTTCATACCTGGAACAGGGGTTTCTTTTGGTGGACAGGCGTCCATTTTTTATGAATAGGGGTTCATACTAGATGAGAAGGGGGTCATACTCTAGTTGTTAGTCATCCTTTTCAAAGCCATCGGTGAGCGAAAAACATGAGCATACACGGGCGGAAAGCTGCAGAAGAAGTACAATTGTTTTTCTACCATGTTCGCACTAACGGGGGGATTTTAGGAAACTATATGTTATTGCTCACATGAGTTATTGTAATGTTTATATTTATATTGTTTTTTGTGAAATATAATCTCATGTATTATGTAATAGTTAGAGTTGTCGTGAGTTGTTTTAACAACTCAAGTATATAAGAGTTTGTGGAGATACTAGTGGGGAGAGTTGTTAGACAAACTTCCATGAAAATAGGAGTTCCCTCTTCTATATATGTACTTGAATTTTATAATTGTATAATTATTTTTTCTAAGAACCTTTTAAAATATTTCATGAGTTGTATAGATTTGGGAATTGGATGGAATGGACAGACCTTAAATATTTCTATAAGCTTCCTCAATCTCAGTTCATAATGTATACATTGCTCAGAAATGCTTTCACATCTACCTCTACTGGACTAATTATGGAGGATGAGAATGACTTTTAGGATACTATGAGGAGGCTCAAAGGTCCCCCTCTCTAAGAGACTACCTCCAAAACACTTTATTAAAAGGATTGACTTTTCCACAAACATTTCCATGGGCATTAACACTAAGTGGAATGTTTGTAAGTCCATTAGTAAACAAACTCATAGATTTTATTGTTTGTGGTCTTTTTTTCAGTCAAATAAATCTTTCTAGATTCTGATAATACTTATGTTCCATTATATAAATTCAATCTAGTGAACCATCTGGGTCTAATCTAATTTTTAGGGTGTCAAGTATTGCTTCATGGTTAGACTCGAGAATTTTCCACAAGTTATTATTACATGGTTTACTTCCATATTTAATCAATTGAATTTTTTTTATTAGATAAGTTTAAAATAGGGATCAACTCCCATGGGCCTAACAAATGAGGAAACAACAAAAAGGAGCATAAAATAACTAGCTAAAAAGAGACAAAAATGTCCATAAGGAGTTAAACAAGCTTAACTCTTACAATGAAAATTTAGACCATGAGGCAAAAATCTAGAGGCACTAAACGAAACACACGTAAAAAACCAGGCTGAGATAGTTCACAAAAATCCCACCAATAATCCAAGACTAGAAGATCATATAAATTTTAGGGGAAATTTCCCTGTTATCAACAGGACTATCTTTGTTGAGTTCCTCCTCTTTTATCATCTCAGTCATATCTTCTTCAAAATCTTCCTCAGAGTTACTGATACAAAAATTGAACTTTCTCTTTTTCGTGCCCTCTTCCATCACGTCCATCCTGTCACTCAAATCTTTGACCTGTTTCTCCAACACAATAATCTTCTTCTTTGAATTCACCTCGGCTAAACAGATATGTTTGGAAGCTCGAATAACTTCCGTCATGGTTTCCTAATAGATGGCATTTGTCTCCTCCATAGCCTGTATAACCCTATCCAAATATTCAACCTTTTTTATCTACCCCTCAAGATCCTTGACACCACCATCTATACCCTTGTTCTTAGAAGTACTAGCTTCACCTATGCCTTCCACTCCTTTATCTAGTCCTTCATCCTTCGCAACATTCCTATACACAGACATTTTACCGGCCCTCATCTTGGTGAGGCATTCCGCCAGGGTGACGTCCTCCTCTTCCTTATCTTTCAAGGAAATGGTAGGGATGGGTTTCCCATTCTCATACATCAAAAGGATGAGCCCTTTATGGAGAGGCATCTCCGCCTTTTCATTCTGGAAAGACTTCAAATAAGTATTCAACGACATGAAAAGGAAAAGTAGAATGCTCACCATGATTTTATGTCTAGATATGTTAAGGAAATACAGATGATGTGTGTAAATTTTATGATATTTTCCCTCTAAAGTAATGTGCTTGATAATTTATATACACACCTCCTTCTGAATGCCTGAAATACAAGATCTAGTAATGCCATTAGTGAAAAAAGAACACCTTTCCTTACGCACAAAAATCATCTACATTTCATGCTCCTTGCGGGTTCTGTCTTTAAAAATCTTGAGCCCTTCTATCTGTGTCTTCATAGTTGGAGAAATGGTACTCTCTGTGATTTCAATTTCCATAACTCTCACCATAAACGTTCCCTCATTCCAAGCCATACAAAAATCCTTCGACAACGAAGGATCATAACCATGTAATTTAGAGATAAAATTGTGAAAACCCCCAATCTTGACCTTTTTCCACAAATTCCGATTAAAATCCTCAATACCTTGACTCGCCAACTCGACCCTAATTCTGTCACCACCCATATTGGCAATGCAAAACCTATAACACCCACTCACACTTCTATTGCTAAAAAATGTTTTAGAAACATTAAGACATAAATTGAAACTGCTCCCCTCAAGTATATTATCTCGGCTCAAGTGACACCAATGCTCACTAGTACAAGAATCATCAATTTTAGTGCAGTCTATCTCTACCAATTTCTTCATTAATTGCTGAGGGAAAACCATCACCTTTACTCCATATTATTTAATCATTGCTTTGTATGCCAAAATTTTTCATCTTATCCACGCACTTATTACCTTAGCACATGGTATGATTAATTGAAAGCTTGTCAAAAAAATTTAAAATTTCCATGACATCACTAAGAACATTTCTTAAGGTCTAATTAATAGTGTTATTATTGTAAATAACCTTAACAATAATGAGGGAATCCCCCTCAATCTGGATATTTTTGATCCCTCTATCCTTATCCAAGTTGACACCCCATAGAAGAGCTCTAGCCTCCGCCATATTGTTAGTTTGTCTCCCTAATGGACCAGCATAGGCATACAGCCAATCACCATCACTACTTCTAATGATCCCTCCCCCCCAGCAGGACTTGGATTCCCTTTTGAAGCACAATCGAAATTTATCTTAACCGCATTGTTCTCTGGTATGGTCCATTTGGTGTGAATTATTGGTCTTTTGATCTCCACTGAACCAACGAAAAAACTTTTAATAACTTATTCCTCCCATCTCAGATAGGGTTTTTTTTCCATACCTTTAAATAGTTTGGTATTTTTTCTAATGGCCGCTATGACTCTACTTCGAACTTTCTTGAGATAATTTTTTTGGTCACAAAAGATATAGTCAATTCTAGATTTCCATAAACCACAAAAGAGATGTGAGAGGGAAAGTTTCCACGCCATCACCAAAATCTGGAACTTGAAAGGGCTCTCCCATCGTATGCAAAAATCCTTAATAGTCTTTGGCATAATTCTATTGAACTTTGAGTAGTTCCTCAATAGTCACAAAAACCTTTTAAGAGAACGAGCAATGAAGAAGAAGATAATTGACATTTTCCTCCTCTTTCCTGCAAAGCGAACATCTGTTAGGGAGATTCATACCACGTTTCCTGATATTATACACCATAAGGATCATGTTTTGGAATGTCAACCAATAGAAGATATTTACTTTAGGAGTAACATCCTTCACCCAGAGTCTACCCCAATACTCTTTTTGAATAGAATCTTTAAAATTTATTCTATAGGATGATTTAACTAAATAATTCCTAGATTCTTCCTCTTTCCTGTTAGGAATAATATTAGATATTGTGAACATTATTATGAGTTTGGAAATAAATAATATAGTCTAATGTAATACAACTATTTATGAGTTGTTAACTCATGTAAATAGTTGTCACTAGATAATATTTGTTGTGAGAAAATAATGGGATTGAGTGTTTGAGTGAGATATTGTGGGGATTAAGAGAGATATGTGGGATAAGTTGAGAGATTTGTGGAGAGATAGGTGGATTCAAGATGAGATTTGACTCCACCATAATAGGAAGGTCAATCTCTATATAATTTAATCTCTCATATGAATAAAATATCCCGAATGAATAAAATTGGAGTCTTGTATTATTTCTGGTGTTATGTGATTAGTTTTTTGTGCATGAAAACTGAACCAACTTCTAGATTTGGTATCAGAGCAGGTTGGAAAATTTATGAGATTCATTACAGGACAAAATCACAGCCTCTAAGATGCAGATATGAGAGTTTTGAAGCTTTCATTACCATTTTCAGAATTCTGATCTGAAAAAAATGACTAGTAATTCACGTTTTTCTCAAAAACCCAGATTCGAAATTTTCTGAAATTTTTTGGGTTTGTTAATTTGTATGTTATAAAACATCTGTAAAAAAATTATAGAAACCCATTTCGTATTTTACGATAAATTGTGGAAACAATTCTGACAGTCTCTAATTATTCTGTAAAAAAATAGTGACTGATTTCTAGCAATTAAAATCTGATATGTTTTATTATTTTGAATAAATATAAAGCTGATTATTATTGTAAGGGTGCATTATCAGTTGAAACTGACACCTAATATAATTGTAAAATGAGCCTCAAAGACAAATTCAGTTGAGTTAGCATCATCATGATGGAGGCTGGAGGCAACGGAGGCAGGAGATTGATCAGCGACCTCTCGTCAGGCACCATCGACGAGGCCGTGGTACTGATTTCGTGACCAATTTATTTCAGTTGTGTGTTTTATAATAAGAACAGAAAGAAATTCTTGTTCAATAGTGATTTCCTTTTATAAACCTCCGTGATGTAATGTTGTAATAGAAAGAAGAGAACACAAGTACAAAGTCAGCGTTATGATACTTGAAGAGGATGAACAGAGGTTCATGAGCACGGGCTTGTACCTAGGACAGAGGTCTGTTATTGTCAAACAAGGGTTCGTATTGATGAACAGAGGTTCATGAACATGTGTTCTTACCTTGGACTGAGGTCCATATGTGTACCAAGATCATGAGCAAACAGGGGTGTGCAAGCAGCAGAGAAAGTGTAACTATTCTTTTCTACATTGTTCACATTAGGGGAGTGTATGTGTGGAAATAATAATGTTAACAATAGGGGAGTGAATGTTAGGAATACTATTAGATATTGTGAACATTATTATGAGTGTGGAAATAAATAATATAGTCTAATGTAATACAACTATTTATGAGTTGTTAACTCATGTAAATAGTTGTAACTAGATAATGTTTGTTGTGAGAAAATAATGGGATTGAGAGTTTGAGTGAGATATTGTGGGGATTAGGAGAGATATGTGGGATAAGTTGAGAGATTTTTGGAGAGATAAGTGGATTCAAGATGAGATTTGACTCCACCATAATAGGAAGGTCAATCTCTATATAATTTAATCTCTCATATGAATAAAATATCCCGGATGAATAAAATTGGATCTTGTATTATTTCCGGTATTATGTGATTAGTTTTTTGTGCATGCAAACTGAACCAACTTCTATATTTCCATCTAATGGAATCTTCCTTGTTTTGTAAATTGGGTATGTATAAATTTCTTAATTTGTTTTTAGCTCCCAAAAAGGATAGAGGTCCCCATTATAATATGGAGGGGGGACAATGACCTCCCAGCTAATGGCTCCCTCCTGAATCCAAAATCCCCGTATGAAATTTTTTCCCCTAACTTCGTAGTCAATTGAACATTCGATGCAATAACTAGGTGAGAATAATGAATAATATTTCTATGATTTTCAAAGTCCTTGAATGACCACACCTTGTATTTCTTCACTGGGTATCTTCTTAGCCATGTTCGAGTGATAACCATAGACCTCGTAGGATATTCTAGGCCTTCTCAATCTATGGTTGGGGCTATGAATTAATTTTTTTTCTCAACACAATGACACAAATAATAAGATGTTCCTTATTTATTATTTTCTTCTGCAACAACTGCATAAACATGACCTACATCACATTGTACACAAAACAATTAATTTCAATAAATGATTCATAAATAAGTTACATAATGATAAAAAAAATTATTTTAACAAAATAATGTAGATACATAATACCTGGTTGCACTAAATCTTATATATGGTCAAATTCAGTTGATGATTCACTCACTGTGAGTTGTAGGGCTTGTGGAGGTTTATAGGTGTCAAGTGGTTATAATTTTATACAACATCATTCATCAACCCAATCTTTTGAATCACATTCATCCCAAAATTAATATATACATGAAATGAAAAAGCATGCCATTTTCCTTGTATGAATAGTCCATGAACCTGTATTTGAACTTTTAAAAGAGTGAAACTCACTAGATCCTGTTATTGTACAAAAATCTTCAAATTTTACAAAATTAGCTTCTTCTACTAACCAAAAAAACCTACGATATGAAGAATTGCCCTCATTATCATTTCCTGCAAAGTATTATCAAAATGTAAATTAACACATATATACATGAAAATATCATAATGAATGGAAAATTCAATATGGATCCTACAACAAGTAGTTCGTGAGTGATTTATTTTAACATAAAAAGGTTTTTCCATTTCAAAATACCTTTGGCTAATTTCTATTTCGGGATCTATCTCTTTAAACTTATGCGAAAATTGTGTTTGTGTCTAATCCAAATAATGTTTAGGATGTGATTCATGGTTTTGAGAACCAATTCTTATTTTTAAAACATATTTTTCAATAGGTGAAACCCTTGTATTATTTTTCAAAAATTTTAATTTTTTATTTTAACTTTTTAACTATGTCTTTGTCTTTTCATAGCAATCTACTAGAGAATTCCTATAATTCATTCTTATTTGTATCTTCAATTCTTTCACGATGTCCAAGAGATTTTAATGGTGTTTTCATTCTTATTTTCAATGCACTACTAGTTCTTCTAATTAAACAAGGTTTTTTTGTTCCTTTACTTACTATAGTTGATGTAATAACATGTGAGGTAGTATTACTATCTTTGGTACGTGAGGTTTGACCTATTGATTGGTATGCGTTCAATTTTTTACAATAGATTTTTCATTATTGGTCTTATATGTTCTGTCGACACTAAAATTTTCCTCCGTAATTTCTATTTCATTAATGTATGTATTAGGAATAGGATGTTGTTAAGTATAATTAGTGGTAGCGTCCGATAGATGATAAGGGCGCTGCCAGTACGACGCCGCCAATAATGTATAGTATGGCAATAGTCAAAAGTACAATAGGAATGTTGTGGTAAAAAGTAAATAGTTGTCGTAAGTGGTCCAGTAATGTTAAAATGTCAAAGTTGGGGTAAGAAGAGAAGTAGGGTCTAGGAATTAGAAATATTATATTGGTAATAACGACAAGGAGTGAGGTCATAAATATTTTGTATATTTTATTTGTAAAAAGTCTAAAAATGTGGAACCCATGTGAACTGATAAGGTTTAGATTATGATAAAAGATAAGCTTACATGTACAGATAAGAGTTAAGGTATGGAATATGATTCGTCAGAGTGTATTTCTTATCCTATCTTAGAGATAAGATGGATAAGCCTAGAATTCTATAAATAAAGAGGCCACCCCCCTCAATTGTAGGAAGTGTTCAAAGGAAAGCATCAGTTTAAAGGTGTGTCGAAGAAGCCATTAAGAGGTGTAGTTGTAAATTTTCTTCCATAGTCTTGGTGAAAGGCAAGTGAAGTCAATAACACTTGAAGTGCCTCATGGGTGAGATTTTAATAATTTCATGTTAATATTATAATTTACTCTGATATTTCAGATTTATCATCATTCCTTCTTATCATAGTCTATGGTATTCTTGTGTTATGTTTGTTGTTGTGTTTCCAAATTACATCCACCAAACTATGGGTTGTGCATTAGTAAATAATCATAGCACGAGGAGTTCCCGGTGAAGAATTATCATAGTGCCGGATTGGTGATGACATTTTGGTTCCGTTGCCGGGACCATTCCTCGTTGGTGGATTGTCTGGAGAGATATTCCCACTTAGTCAAAAATCAATTAGAGGGTAACCTTGTTTTTACTGTGCATAGTAGTTACCATGGTAAAGTCATTTTTGCCGTGAATAGTAGTTACCATGGTAAAGTCATTTTTGCTGTGAATAGTATCTACCACAGTAAAGTCACTTTTTACCGTGAATAGTATTTACCGCAGTAACTTCACTTTTTACTGTGAATAGTGTTTACCACAGTAAAGTTAGTTTTTACCTCAGTAAGTCAAGTTTTACCATAGTTTACTGTGGTCATTTCTATTTTCTATTATAGTGATTTTAATTATTGGTGCACATAAGTCTTGTTGATTGTACTTTTGGGTTGGTATTTCACTGTGGTTACTTTTGAAAATGGGGAAGATTCCTATTTTTTCAGCCCAATCTAATGAAGATGCTTCCTCTTTCATTCAAGAGTTTAAACGATCTTGTATTTGTAATGGCCTCATAAGAAGGGAACAATGGACTAAATTTTTCCTACCTTTTTGGATAGTTCAGCACTTAGGTGGTTTGAAACACTTGGTGATAATGTGAAAAATTCATGGGATTTATTAACTGAAAGTTTTTTTGAAGAATTTGGTGAACAACAGAAATATGCAGATCTCATGATTGAGATCACAAAGCTATCCCAAGGAGAGAAGGAGAAGATAAGTGATTATCATGCTCGTGTTCTAGGGCTAAGGAGGAAGCTCAATGCCCAGATCCGGAAGGAAGGACTAGCGGATGGGTTGATGAATGGCGTGGATAATATCCTATGTAAGAACTTCATTCTTGGGATGAAGCCAGAGATCAGAAAACGAGTGAAGTATGACCACATTCATTCTTGGGATGAAGCCAGAGATTAGACAACGAGTGAAGTATGACTGCCCAGCTACCATTGAACAAGTAAAGGAGATTGTAAGAAGGCAAGAAGAAAGAATGGAAGAGGAGCCCAAAGAAATTGTTGCTAAAGTAGAGCCTACACCAGCACCTTTGGTCCAGAATCCACAACCACTCCCGGTGAGCACAAATATTTCTCCTAGTACATCTACTGAGTATGAAGATCTGCTCAAAAAGATGGGTCAGTTAACTATTAATCTTCTTCAAGGAAAAGAATTTAGTTCTCAGGGAGGAGATAGAGGTCCAAAAAGAAATATTTCTGAAGTTGTATGTTATGGTTGTTATAAAAAGGGTTATTATAAGTATAATTGTCTAGATAGAGCTTCTACATCTAGTAAAGGAGATAATGATAAAGGAAAAATACCTGTGAATTCTTTTGATGTAGTAGATAAGATCAGAAATAATGAAGTAGATGTGTTTGTAACAAAAAGAAAGAAAGAAAAAAATAATCAAGATGGAAATGATCCTAAGAAGATGAAAGGAGAAACTAGTAAGAAACATAAGAGAAGAAAGTTGGGTGTGCAGGATTTTCTAATTTCACAGGGGCAAGGACCATACTCCATCTTGGAAGATCTGTCCAAAAGGCCAGCAAATATTACATATGGTCAACTCTTGGCTATGTCTTCTGAGAAGAGGCGGGAGTTGTGAAGTGGACTCAATACTCGACAAAGGAAGGAGGTTGAGGTCCCTATTTTGGAGGCAGAGGCGGATCCCTATGCTCCACAAGTTGAGGTATTATGTAATGGTATTTTAAATCATGATGTCTTAGTTGATGGAGGTGCTGCAGTTAATGTAATGACCGAGTCTGTAATGAATATGTTGGGTTTAAAAATTGATCGCCCTTCAACACTTATGTTAAGGTCATTAAATAAGGGAAAAACTAATCCAGAAGGTGTAGTTTCAGATGTGGCAATAGATCTATTATGGGTGTTGTATGTGTGGTAGACTTTTAGGTGATGAAAAATGGTACTGCTGCGTACCCAATGCTGCTAGGAAGACCATGGCTAAGGAGATTTCATGCAAGAAACTACTGGAATGAAGGATTCATGACACTTGGACATGGTAGAGAGAGGGTGAAGATAAACGTGATCCCTCGGCATCATAAGGTAGAATCTGTGGATTCAAGTGATGAAACTGATGATTGGACATCCTCTTATTACTCTAGTACCAGTGAAGTGGACACTGAAGATGAAGAAAGTGAGGTTGATGTTTTGGTCATGGATATCCTTCCAGTCACACCGACTCATAACCCCATAAAATTATCTGAAGAAGAAATTGATGATCGTCTCCAGCAAATAAAGATTGGTGATGCTGTGATGGAGAGTGAGAAGGAATCCTACCTCCATCTCTTTCGAAGGTACATACACATATTCACTTTTGATTACAAGGAACTCCATCAAATAAGTTGGGTAGAACATTCTATTGAGCTGGTAGATGGTGCTAAGCCCATAAAGAAAATGCCATATAGAATGAATCCTAATTTTTTCAAGACTGTAAAAGAAGAAATAGATAAGTTGCTTAATGTAGGATTCATATTTGCTATGGAGAATTCAGAATGGGTTTCTCCCATTGTGATCTCAATAAAAAAGAATGGGAAGCTACGCATTTATGTTGATTACAGGAAGCTCAATAAGGCAACAAAGAAGGATCATCACCCTCTTCCATTTTCAGATCAAATCTTGGACGAAGTAGCTAGCCAGGAGTGCTATAGTTTTGCTGATGGATATAGCGGTTACAACCAAGTTCGTATAGTAGAGAAAGATCAGATAAAGACCACGTTCACCACTCCTTGGGGAACTTTTGCTTATAGATTTATGCCTTTTGGGTTGTGTAATGCTCTAGCAACATTCCAACTTTTGATGAATAGGGTGTTCGAACTCTACATTGGGACCTTCGTCAGAATATTTCTGGATGATTTTTGCATCTATGGGAGCAAGTTGGACCACCTGCTCCAGATGGAGACAACATTTCAAAGGTTAGATGAAGCACAAGCCTCACTAAACACTACAAAGTGTGTCTTTGGATGTTATAAAGGAGTTTTGTTAGGGCATGTTGTATCTAGAGATGGTATTGGTACTGATCCTGATAAATTTCCAAAATCAAAGAGTTACCATTTCATATGAATAGAAGTAAGTTGAGATCATTTTTAGGCCATGTGGGGTACTATAGAAGGTTCATCAAGAATTTCTCAAAGATTGCACAGCCACTAACCCAGTTCTTGAAGAAGGATGTTACTTGTGAACCAGGAAATAAGGCGCATGAAGCTTTTGGACAACTGAAGTAAGCCGTGGTGTCTTCACCTGTTTTAAAGAATCCAGATTGGAGCAAGTCATTAATTGTGTACACTGATGCCTCAGATGCAGCACTAGGAAGTACTTTGAGCCAAAAGGATGAAAATGGGAATGAACACCCAATTTACTTTGGGAGCAGAAAAATGAGCAGTGCTGAGGTAAATTATACTGTAACTGAAAAAGAGGCTCTGGCTATCATTTTTTCTATAAAGAAGTTTAGGAATTACTTGCTAGGGAAAAAATTTCTAGTTGTAACAGATCATCAGGCTCTAAAATATATTGTAAATAAGACTAACCCATCAGGGAGGATAGTAAGATGGATAATTTTGCTACAAGAATTTGAATTTGATATTATAGATAGGCTAGGAAAGAAGCATGTCAATGTAGATGCACTCTCTCGAGCCTATGATGGTTTAGGATCATCTTGTGATGATGATGATTTCCCCGATGCAGCATTGTTATCCCTTGACACAATCCCTAGTGAATACATAGATATTTGGAATTATCTGAATGAGTTCAAGTTTCCTGATGGTGCCAATGCAAAGACTAAGAGAAAGATTACTCAAGCCAGTCATCCATATTCTATTCTGCATGGAGTATTATTTCGAATAGGACCTGATGGATAGTACAAGAGGGAAGTTGGACGTGATCAAGGGAAGGAACTGCTAGAAGAATTCCACAATGGTACATGTGGAGGGAACTTCTCTGGACAACTTACAACAAGAAGGATCTTGGATGAAGGTTATCACTGGCCCACTCTTTTTAAAGATTGTTATAATTATTGTAAGAAATGTTATATTTGTCAAACACATGGTAACCGTAAGACTTCATCAGCTCCATTATGTCCTATTCTTCCACTTGGTCCCTTTGAAAAGTGGGGAATAGACATTGTAGGTCCACTTCCAACTACCTCACGCCAAAATAAGTATATTGTAGTTGCCACAGATTATTTAACCAAGTGGGTTGAAGTTAGGCCATTGAAAAAAACTTCCATGGATGAAATGGAAATGTTCATATATGAACGCATTGTCACCAGATTTGGTTGTCCATTAGAAATTGTAACAGATCAAGGAAGCCACTTCATTAATGAGGTGGTAGAAGCCCTAGTCAATAAGTTTTCTATTAAGCACAGGAAGGCAATAACATACAAGCCAAGAAAAAATGGACAGGTGGAATGAACAAATTTTGTGTTGTGTCAAATTCTAGCAAAAGATGCAGCCTTGTAGGTACATAAATGGGATAAAAGGATCCATGCAGCATTTTGGGCATATAGGGCAACATCAAAGTCAGCAACAGGATACTCCCCATTTCAGTTGGCTTATGGCATTGATCCAGTTCTTCCTATTGAGTTTGATATTCCCACGGTCAGAGTAATGAAAAATGAAAGAATGGATGAAAGTGATTTAGTAAAAGAAAGGTTGGTACATCTTCATTTGCTAGAGGAAATGAGGGAGATAACTAAGGATACAAGCTATAAGAAGAAAATGAAGCAGAAAGAATACTTTGATCAAAAGATCCGGTGGTCTCCATTTCATGTGAATGACTTGGTTCTAGTATATGATTCCAGATACAAAAAAAGAAGATAGAGAAAATTTATTCCAAAATGGATGGGGCCCTACAAAATAGCAGCTATGTATGAAAATGGTATGTACCGACTGGAGGAATTGGATGGCACTCTCATTACAAAATGGGTCAACCACGACAAGTGTAAGATTTTCCAAGCACCAGAAGAGTCTACTCCGACGACAGAGTAGAAGCTAGGAAGGGGGAATATGTCGACACTAAAATTTTCCTCCATAATTTCTATTTCATTAATGTATGTATTAGGAATAGGATGTTGTTAAGTATAATTAGTAGTAGTGTCTGATAGAAGATATCGGCGCTGCCAGTACAATGCCGCCAATAATGTACAGGACGGCAATAGTCAAACGTACAATAGGAATGTTGTGGTAAAAAGTAAATAGTTGTCATAAGGGGTCCAGTAATATTAAAATGTCAAAGTTGGGGTAAGAAAAGAAGTAGGGTCTACATGATTAGGAATTAGAAATATTATATTGGTAATAACGACAAGGAGTGAGGTCATAAATATTTTGTATATTTTATTTGTAAAAAGTCTAAAAATGTGGAACCCATGTGAACTGATAAGGTTTATCTATCTTAAAAGATAAGCTTACATGTACAGATAAGAGTTAAGGTATGGAATATGATTCGTCAGAGTAGATTTCTTATCCTATCTTAGAGATAAGATGGATAAGCCTAGAAGTCTATAAATAAAGAGGCCACCCCCCTCATTTAGCATAGAAGGAAGTAGTGAGAAATATTGTAGGAAGTGTGCAAAGGAAGCCATCAGTTTAAAGGTGTGTTGAAGAAGCCATTAAGAGGTGTAATTGTAAATTTTCTCCCATAGTCTTGGTGAAAGGCAAGTGAATTCAATAACACTTGAAGTACGTTGTATTTATAGACTATCCAAATAAGGTTGATAATTCACATTTTCTCCACAAAATATTTTTTTTGTGGATACCAATGTGGATAAACGAGCCTACTTCTAGTAGTGAGGCAAGTATTATTTTACATTTCTCTGTTGTATGTTTTGATTTATTTTGTTAAATCTTATTGTGTGCTTGTAAAAATACATAGCATTATTATTGTGTCCACTTTCTCAGGGAGGATTATGTATACCAGCCATCACGTGGAGCAGTCATATAAGTTGAAGCACCCTATGTTAGAACTATGTTATATTTCAACGAGAGTTTCTCACCTTTGTCTCATATTTTTTATTGAACAATGAGTTTCTACCATGCTTTGAAATATCTGGGAGTATTTTATATTGAACAATGATTTTCTACCATCCTTCGAGATTCATCTGATCTGTCACGTTTTGAATAGACTTGCTAACATATTGGTAGTTTCACTCATCTGAAAGCACTCTTTCGGGCTTACCATTCGACATCAAATCAAATTAAAATTTGGTCTCTTCAACCGACACATAATCTTTCCCACATGGTGCATCGAACTCATCGACAACTCCCAACCGTTTCTCCGCCACACGGCATCATACGGGCTGGTATAATTTAATTTTGTCCACGTCAAGACATTCATTGGTATTATATTTTGTCAATGGTACATTACTAAATATCAATGTCTATAGTTGTTAGCTGGTTATTGTTTACTATCAATGTTTGTGATAAAGGAATCATTTAATAAATTGATTTGTTATATTATATTCAATAGTGTATTGCCTGGTCCCAATTTATTAGGAATCATGTATATAAATGAATTATTTAGGGGTTATATGTACATAGTAAGTGTGTGATTTAGTGAATACATTTTTCTGCACTTTATGTTAGTGAATAAAGATTTTGTAGCATAAAGTGGAAAAGAGTGTCCACTAGTATCCAATAGTGTGTCTAATGAGTGTTATAGTGCACTGAATGGTATATTGAAATATTTGCACCATTAAATTCTAAGGAAAGGAAAGGATAAGGATCCTAGGGGTGACATTTACGAATGTGGAGTGATATCAATGTATACGTGTACTTTCTTGATGTGAAAAAAATAGTGGAAAGATGAAAGCACAAGGAAAATGCAACATCATGATACTTGAAGAGGGTGAACAAGGGTTCATACCTAGAACAGGGGTTTCTTTATGGTGGACAGGGGTCCATTTGTTATGAATAGGGGTTGATACTAGATGAGAAGGGGGTCATACTCTGGTTGTTAGTAAGCCTTTTCAAAGCCATCGGTGAGCCAAGATCACGAGTATGCATGGGCGGAAAGCTACAGAAGAAGTACGATTGTTTTTCTCCCATGTTCGCACTAACGGGGGGATTTTAGGAAACTATATGTTATTGATCACATGAGTTATTGTAATGTTTATATTTATATTGTTTTTTGTGAGATATAATCTCATGTATTATGTAATAGTTATATATGTTGTGAGTTGTTTTAGCAACTCAAGTATATAAGAGTTTGCGGAGATACTAGTGGGGAGATTTGTTAGACAAACTTCCATGAAAATAGGAGTTTCCTCTCCTATATATGTACTTGAATTTTATAATTGTATAAATAATTTTTCTAAGAACCTTTTAAAATATTTCATGAGTTGTATAGATTTGGGAATTGGATGGAATGGATAGACCTTAAATATTTCTATAAGCTTCCTCAATCTCAGTTCATAATGTATACATTGCTCAGAATTGCTTTCACATCTACCTCTACTGGACTAATTATGGAGGATGAGAATGAATTTTAGGATACTATGAGGAGGCTCAAAGGTCCCCCTCTCTAAGAGGCTACCTCCAAAACACTTTATTAAAGGATTGCCTTTTCCACAAACATTTCCATGGGCATTAAGTTTAAGTGGAATGTTTGTAAGCCCATTAGTAAATAAACTCATACATTTTATGTTTTGTGGTCTTCTTTTCAGTCAAATAAATCTTTCTAGATTCTGATAATACTTATGTTCCATTATATAAATTCAATCTAGTGAACCATCTGGGTCTAATCTAATTTTTAGGTTGTCAAGTATTGCTTCATGGTTAGACTCGAGAATTTTCCACAAGTTATTATTACATGGTTTACTTCCATATTTAATCAATTGAATTTTTTTTATTAGATAAGTTTAAAATAGGGATCAACTCCCATGGGCCTAACAAATGAGGAAACAACAAAAAGGAGCATAAAATAACTAGCTAAAAAGAGACAAAAATGTCCATAAGGAGTTAAACAAGCTTAACTCTTACAATGAAAATTCAGACCATGAGGCAAAAATCTAGAGGCACTAAACGAAACACACGTAAAAAACCAGGCTGAGATAGTTCACAAAAATCCCACCAATAATCCAAGACTAGAAGATCATATAAATTTTAGGGGAAATTTCCCTGTTATCAACAGGACTATCTTTGTTGAGTTCCTCCTCTTTTATCATCTCAGTCATATCTTCTTCAAAATCTTCCTCAGAGTTGCTAATACACAAATTGAACTTTCTCTTTTTCGTGCCCTCTTCCATCACGTGCATTCTGTCACTCAAATCTTTGACCTGTTTCTCCAACACAATAATCTTCTTCTTGGAATTCACCTCGGCTGAACAGATATGTTTGGAAGCTTGAATAACTTCCATCATGGTTTCCTAATAGATGGCATTTGTCTCCTCCATAGCCTATATAACCCTATCCAAATATTCAACCTTTTTTATTTACCCCTCAAGATCCTTGTCACCACAGTGTATACCCTTGTTCTTAGAAGTACTAGCTTCACCTATGCCTTTCACTCCTTTATCTAGTCCTTCATTATGGAGAGGCATGAGCCCTTTATGGAGAGGCATCTTCGCCTTTTCATTCTGGAAAGACTTCAAATAAGTATTCAACGACATGAAAAGGAAAAGTAGAATGCTCACCATGATTTTATGTCTAGATATGTTAAGGAAATACAAATGATGTGTGTAAATTTTATGATATTTTCCCTCTAAAGTAATGTGCTTGATAATTTATATACACACCTCCTTCTGAATGCCTGAAATACAAGATCTAGTAATGCCATTAGTGAAAAAAGAACACCTTTCCTTACGCACAAAAATCATCTACATTTCATGCTCCTTGCAGGTTCTGTCTTTAAAAATCTTGAGCCCTTCTATCTGTGTCTTCATAGTTGGAGAAATGGTACTCTCTGTGATTTCAATTTCCATAACTCTCACCATAAACGTTCCCTCATTCCAAGCCATACAAAAATCCTTCGACAACGAAGGATCATAACCATGTAATTTAGAGATAAAATTGTGAAAACCCCCAATCTTGACCTTTTTCCACAAATTCCGATTAAAATCCTCAATACCTTGACTCGCCAACTCGACCCTAATTCTGTCACCACCCATATTGGCAATGCAAAACCTATAACACCCACTCACACTTCTATTGCTAAAAAATGTTTTAGAAACATTAAGACATAAATTGAAACTGCTCCCCTCAAGTATATTATCTCGGCTCAAGTGACACCAATGCTCACTAGTACAAGAATCATCAATTTTAGTGCAGTCTATCTCTACCAATTTCTTCATTAATTGCTAATCAAAAACCATCACCTTTACTCCATATTATTTAATCATCGCTTTGTATGCCAAAATTTTCCATCTTATCCACACACTTATTACCTTAGCGCATGGTATGATTAATTGAAACCTTATCAAAAAAATTTAAAATTTTCATGACATCACTAAGAACATTTCTTAAGGTCCAATTAATAGTGTTATTATTGTTAATAACCTTAACAATAATGAGGGAATCCCCATCAATCTGGATATTTTTGATCCCTCTATCCTTATCCAAGTTGACACCCCATAGAAGAGCTCTAGCCTCCGCCATATTGTTATTTTGTCTCCCTAATGGATTGCATAGGCATACAGCCAATCACCATCACTGCTTCTAATGATCCCCCCCCCTCCAACAAGACCTCGATTCCCTTTTGAAGTACTATCGAAATTTAGATTAACCACATTGTTCTCTGGTCTGGTCCATTTGGTGTGAATTATTGGTCTTTTGATTTCCACTAAACCGACATAAAAAAATTTAATAACTTCTTCCTCCCATCTCAAACAGGGTTTTTTTTCCATACCTTTAAACAATTTGGTATTTTTTCTAATGGCCACTATGACTCTACTATGAAATTTCTTGAGATAATTGTTTTGGTCACGAAAGATATAGTCAATCCTAGATTTCCATAAACCCCAAAAGAGATGTGGGAGGGAAATTTTCCAAGCCATCACCAAAATCTGGAACTTGAAAGGGCTCTCCCATCGTATGCAAAAATCCTTAATAGTGTTTGGCATGATCCATTGAAATTTGAATAGTTCCTCGATAGTCACAAAAACCTTTTAAGAGAACGGGCAATGAAGAAGAAGATGATTGACATTTTCCTCCTCTTTCCTGTAAAGCAAACATCTGTTAGGGAGATTCATACCACGTTTCCTGATATTAGACACCATAAGGATCTTGTTTTGGAATGCCAACCAATAGAAGATATTTACTTTAGGAGTAAGATCCTTCACCCAGAGTCTACCCCAATATTATTTTTGAATAGAATCTTTAAAATTTATTCTATAGGATGATTTAAGCGAATAATTCCTAGATTCTTCTTCTTTCCATCTAATGGAATATTCCTTGTTTTGTAAATTGGGTATGTATAAATTTCTTAATTTGTTTTTAGCTCCCAAAAAGGATAGAGGTCCCCATTATAATCCGGAGGGGGGACAATGACCTCCCAGCTAATAGCTCCCTCCTAAATCTAAAATCCCCATATGAAATTTTTTCCCCTAACTTCGTAGTCAATTGAACATTAGATGCAATAACTAGGTGAGAATAATGAATAATATTTCTATGATTTTTAAAGTCCTTGAATGACCACACCTTGTATTTCTTCACTGGGTATCTTCTTATCCATGTTCGAGTGATAACCATAGACCGCTAGTTATCTATACTCCTTGGAGTGTACCCGTATACAACGAAGCGGGTCCATACGTCCAACCATTCCATGGTGCATTCCATGACCCTATTCCACACATCACGACAATAGAACCAGCATAACAATCCAATCAAAGTGCCAAGTGGCAAAGCACAAGCCTTGGGCAAGGCGATAAAATTTCCAAATTTAAAAGAAGACCCAAAATCAAGCAAAATAAATGGCCAAATAGCCATAGTTAGTATCAAAATCCCCATGTTAGTGCCACAAACAAAGGAAATTCCCAAAATTGTAAAGCATGGCAATCAAGAAAAGCTGCTGGTCCTTACAAATAAAGTAAAAAGCTCAATTTACGAATAAAATCAACTTATAATAATGTCACATTACGATAACTGTGTGGCCTTATCTAGCCAACAAAGGGGTACTCAACAAGTTGCTAGCACTCAGAACATTGAGCCTCAACTCGCAAAATATGTATCAATAATACAACTGTCATCACCTCTATCTGAATCATCCTGCCACCACTTTGACAAGGCTAAACATAGTCATAGTTACACTTAGGTTACGTACATACAACCACATAGGGAGAGAGGAAAGAACCACATGTTATCTACTAAACCGAGTTTCGTCTCAAGTTATTGACCTATGGTACACCTTTCCTCACTCTCAACATACACTTCTACTGATTACCCTTAGGGTTGGTTAGCGTAAGGTTCACAACATAACATGTAACTACATCACTAACACAAAGGTGGTACATATACAAGGTAGATCACAATCATACATTCACCGGGTGTAACACTCCACTTTACCACATTCTGCACCCAAAGTGCAATCACCATACGATAGGGTTCATACACTCACTATATGACCCTAAATCACAACATGAGGCATTACATATTTGCACAATTCATACATACGATGAACATAGTACATCACAACATAACATCCATTGCTACATAACAAGGTGGTACACACATTTCTTCAAAACATGGTAAAACATCATGATACAACTCATTTCTTTTAACACCAATCTAGTCATACAACACATTGATACACCCACATATCACAATATGCCACAATGCTCCAACACTACGTCATCCACATTATAATTCTTTTCACACATCACAAATAGTAATTCACACGTGAACTCTTCATAGAATCCACAAGAAGGGGGGAGAATACTCCCATCCCCAACATATCAAAATGATCACAAACACGCAAAAGGTGACATACACATCATGTGCGTTCACAATATCACAATTACGACATGGATCACATCACGCTTAAAGCACATTACTCTTCCAATATCTACCACCATCATGCAACATCATCATTATCATACAGTATCATAATGTAGTAACATCATGCAACACAACCACCATCATGTAACATCACCATACAACACCAATCCGGCCCATAGGTTCGAGAGCATGAACCTATGCTCCGATACCAAGTGTAACGACCTAAAAATTCACACACGAACAACACAATAAAAGACAGGATATATATATTTTTTGACTTTCTTGACACATAACATGACGCAACATGTCGTCACAAAGGATACAACTAACTCTGTGAACAACTCGATACAAGGATGGCCATAAAGGTAGCACGGAAACGTTCACACCTATCAAGGACAATATACTTTTTTTTTTTGACAGAGCAACATAGAAGCCCAACCACATGACACTCTCACAGCTAGGGCAAGCCACATCAAGAAATGATTGGAGGTTATTTATTTTGATAAGACACCCTTTAACTCATGACCTAAGTTTTCAGAAGGATTCAATATATGATTCGCACAAATTCATCTTACCAACTAAGTTATGTTCTTATACACTGTAGAGTAGTTCACTTAAAGTCTTCTCCTTTATAACCATTATTTGTTTTATATATTTATTTGATAAAGATGGTAATTTAATTCCTTAAGGCCATCTATTCACACTTACGTTACTAGAACTCGTTCATGCCCTTATGACAACATCAGTTCACGTTCAACAACTTAAGAGAAAATTACAAGGTACCTTGGATAAAGTTAAAGGAAGAAGGTCAATTGAGTTCATCCTTGAGACACCATTAGTTCTTACTGAGGTTTAATTGAAGCTTGAGGTTTTATACGTAATTATTAACTCTCTTACTTAGGCTTCACCGAAAGAGCTTATCAAGAGGAAGCTACTTACTTTTAAATAGGCTGAGATATAAATTGAGTGGTTTCTAAATTTTCTTCTCTTACTTGTTAAATCTTATTAGAAACTAACCATTGTTTTCCTTTAAGCTTGTTTTAAACGTTCACCAAAAAGAGTAGTGTTTACTAGTTCAGTTAGGGATAACACGTTATATAAAATCACTTTGCAAGGATAGTCTCACTCTTGATTACTTAAGGCATTGTTTGTTTTCAAGGGGATCTAAACCACAACACATTTCTTTGAATAAAACTTTTAGGTAACTTCTGTAAGGAAAAGCCACCCCATTAAAACTTACATATAACACATCAATGCAGAGTCTTAGAAAGATTTAATTTAACACTTAATTCTCAATATCAAAGTTTTACAATGCTTATGCCAGTGAAAAGATTGAATATTATTTCTCACTAGAAGAGTTACCAGCCAAATTACAAAAAAATACAAAACAAATTCTTCACGTAATTCTCCGAACAAATCCAGGCAAGAGGTCATATAAACTCTTTGCAAGTAATGTTACACAATTTACAACGCATAGAAATATTTTACAAAGAACTTCATAAGTTGCATTGATGAAACCTTTACAACTCTTTCCTTTAATCTACTCACATAATCCATCTGCACAAATACTAGATAGAATCAGTTCGTGAGAACTGAGCATGTTAAGGGTACACATTGCAACAGTAAGCTAACATTTATCAATATCAAGAAAGGAATGTTATAATTCAAAAATGGATTAAAGCACAACCCACAACTCCAAAATTATTCACATGAGAAAGAAATCTAAACCATCCAACAAGGAGAAAGTCAAAATACTAGTAAGAACAAAATCACATAAATCAAGGCAAGACCTTATGGGTTAGGAATAAGAAAGTCAAGATTGTTGATATTTCCTTCATGTAATCCTATGGATTATGTGATTGGAATCCAATACCCAATCCATCCATCTAAAGACGTCCAAGAGAAGACAAAACATACTAATTACGATCGTAGGCACGAAATAAAACGACGTTATCCAAATCTCCTAGGGGGAGGCTTCATAGTAATATGGGTTCGACGCCCTTAAAAGAAAACAACTTATAGTTTCAGTTTTAACCAAGGAGTTTACCACTACTTCCATATAGGATTTCTTAAATGTAGTACAAGTTAACAAAACAAATCCACTCTTCCAAAAGCATACAAATGAGACACAAAAAGGGCCATTATTCTACCAACAAACCTTATCCAAAACGTCAACTTCTCTACAATAATATAAGGGAAGGCTAACCCAAAAGTTGTTAATAATTTGTATATATTTCTGACAATTTCAATAAGCATTAAAATAAAAAATTGATTTCCTTAACAAGGCCACAAAATGGGACTTTTAGTAACCAAGTTTGAAGTATAAGTTATTCGAGTTCGAAAACAAAGGGATTCGATACACGGTGGGTAATACACCAGCGATGCCCCAGACTCAAAAGACCTTACCATGAGTGCGAGCACAAAAAAATAAGAACCAACACACAGATCCATCAGGAAGGTTACACAGTGCAGTCAGGCCTGGAAGTTCTATGAGCTCCTTGCCAATGGTAAAGAAGATGGGAGTTTTATCCGATCCATGTGGGCTTATCAAGGAAAAGTCTAGCAATATCAAACAGATGAATATAATAGCCACCTATTATATTATCACTGTAATCAGCTATTATCTAACAGGAAACAAGTTCACGAGTCCAATACCATGGATTCACCTACAACTTTTGTTTCAGTCCAGCTATTAATAGCTTGCTTGCGACCCTTAATGAAATT
This sequence comes from Taxus chinensis, assembly GCA_019776745.2. Classification (NCBI taxonomy): domain Eukaryota; kingdom Viridiplantae; phylum Streptophyta; class Pinopsida; order Cupressales; family Taxaceae; genus Taxus; species Taxus chinensis. The sequence continues at coordinate 195,299,401 of CM034149.1, read as the reverse complement.
TGTAAAGATTTCATTCAATAAAACTTACAATTTTTCCCCCTTGCTTTAATCAAACAAGGGTTTGAACCAGGTACTAGGTATAGTAATTTTCTCAACACGTAGAGGCCAAAATAGATGCCAGGTTATTCATCCCCTAGAACTGGGTACAAAAGTCAACCATGTACAGTTCCAAAACAAGACCCTAATGTCATTTTCTATTTAAACAAACAGTAAGGAATTCCCACAGGCTTAAACAAGTTTTAGAACACAATGTCACTATTAATGTACCTTTTAGCAAAACAGGAGAGCCCTAAACAGGAAATACGTATTTATTCAACCCAATTAGAGATATGAAGGCTTAACCTTCCATATAGTAAGCCTTCAATTATAAATACCATCACAGAATTCTTTTAAAAGAGAGTCATATAAGCAAACGAAACTCTATAATGTTTCCTTCCCTATGAACTAGACTGCATCACTGAATATTACAGTATCCCATCTAGGAAAATATGAAAAAGAGTAAGCTATAAGAGAGGAAAAGAACATTCCAAGCAAAACCAACGAAAATAGAACGAGATTTAAAGGAACAGCCAACACATTCAGGCAGCAATTTAAACAACCACAAAAACATTTGTCTAGGTGGCATTCAAGGGGAAAGAATATTCATTTCAAGATACTAAAAGAAGGTAGAAAACTACTACAAAGAGTATAGTTAACATGCCTGATTAGAATTCTTCCAATCCAACAAGCACATCGACCAGGGCTCGGGAAATAGCAACACAACCTGCGCAACTTCTCTTCTTCAGCCTGCTGAAGGTCCAAACTCTGGTAACGGCCATGCATCCCTGGGTTTCTCAGAAGTAGATCCAAAATCCTCTGAACACCGCTCCAAATTAGCCCGTAGATCAATCCACCAGCTAACATGTCAGTCGAGTTGTCCATATCCATAAAACATTCCCTAGACTTAGCATCCTCAATAAGGCTGACCAGTCACTAGATTGCTTCAACGCAGTTGTTTTTCCCTTAGCCCAAAGTTCTCTACGAGCTCGTGCTAGTGCCACATTCATGCGGCGAATATCAGCTACAAATCCAACCCCATGATTTGCAGCTCAGACACAAGATATAATGATTACCTCACGCTCCTGGCTCTGAAAGGCATCTACCATAATGATATATAAAACTTTTTCTTCATCAGATTTGGAGACAACATCAAAATCTCGGTGCAAACATTTCAGCTGTAACTTGTAAGGTGTGATAATTCCAACAGAAACCCTTATGCCTGCCAACTTAGTGACTCGCTGAAGAAGCTCATAAAATTGCAAAGCAAATTTTGCTTCAAGAATACTCTGATATAATACAGATCCACGCCTATGAGATTCTCTTCCATGAGTTACATCATAAAATATTTATGATGACTGGAACATTTCCCATTGCAGTACACAGCTAGATGCTTTTATTGAGCATGTTGCTCTTGCCACTGTTGTGGAGTTACTACCTTCTTTAATGAAAGTGTGTGGATTTCTTTTAGTTCTTCTGCTAGTGCCGAAATTACCATATGATGTCGCTCTAGTAGCCTCTTCCCCTCAAATTGAGTTGATACTATCTCAATAGAAAAGCTTGCTCCACATCTAATAATTACAATGGTTTTAAACTACGTGGAAGCATGGGTGATGTCCTTACCCTCCAGATGTATCGACCACATTTAGATGAGTTGGGTTGAGTTTGGAGGACAAGGTGGCCTCCACCGCCTCCTTTGTGATGCCCATCTCTGATAAATTTGATTTTAAGGATACAAAACAAATACCTACAGACCTGTTGCAAGTCTCATTAGAGAATCTTTGCACTAAATTTCATCAGGTCTCCTGGTAACACTCTCACTATCACATAGTCGATTTTGATAGAAATACCTTGAAGGAGAATCACGAATTGAGGGTGCAGTCGATACTGAATAGATAACAACATAGTTGGACTAGCTACCTGTTGGAGGTGCTCACGAAGGCTTCTACTATACTGCAACATGCCTGCTGCCTAGCTATTTACTGTGCAGGCCGTGCTGTGGATCCCCAACCAAAACACACCCCGCAACACCCAATGAAAGTGGAGGTAACACGCCTACTTCCCTAGCCTATAGCTTCATCTAAAACCACCATATCAAACCCAACAGGCGAGGGTAGGATAGCAGGGAACGGGAAATGCAGCCAAGTAAAGTCCCTTCACCACACAAATCACACGTCCAGCAAAAAAGCCAGAGTAGGTAACAGATAAACACAGGGAATATCAAAAACAAAATCTGATTTGAAAGCTAAGCGACCAGCGTCAGAGAAAAATAATTACAGGCTATAGCAGGTAAAAAGGAGCACAAAAAGTCTTGCGCAATCCCCAACAATCTATGCAGCTAGCAAGAAGAAAATCTGGGAAATATTTGCTAAAACAACTCAAATTAAAATATGCGGCCCACTTCTAAAAGGGAAGAGATATTTCTTATCCAAGGCGCATGGTACAAAAAACCCATAAATGAAATAATTAAAGAAGTAGGTGGCCTTCATTTTCATGCACCCACCTTTCCAGGTAACATTAAAATTCAACAAGAATCCACATAGAAAACAAGATATGGTGACCCAGAAGAGAGTGGTCAAAGCATTAGGAAGATGTGTTTCAGCTTGCACATACAATCAATAAAGTAAAGGAAAAATACTGCCACCATGCCATGCCAAGAAGGGGATAAAGCATGCTGTGTAAACTAAAATATGTGCCTGCATATTCATACTCATATACATCCTCTCAGCTAGGTGTAAATCCAACCTCCACAACCTTTGGTAGGTGTAAAGCAAAGACGCCACAAGGTGTAAATTTCGTGCCAAAATGGGATGTTTGGAACAGCCTATGGGCATCCATCAAAACTATAATGGAGACGGGATTTTCGTCATATCTTGTATTTGCAAGTTTCCTGGCGAACATGTATGTAAATTTTGGAAGTATACACATGACACGCAAAAGGACAAGGACGTAACAGCGAAAGTCAATGCCGAATAGGGCATTACACTTTATGTGCACACCACATTTGAACTTCTTAATCACTACCATTTTCAAAAAAAATATTAGTTTACAAACTAGATTATGAGCACTACAATTCTTATTCTTATCACATCGTCAAATATTGAGCATATGCATGCAAAATTATTAGTTGACGTTCAAGTTTTTCCGAATTTAGAGGAAATTTGGCCACTTTTGATGCATTTTGGTCCCCCATTTCCATACAATTACCCAACTATCTTATTAGCTATATAGATAGGGAAAACCAGTGAATTGGATATTGATTTAAAAAAATTTAAATATAAGATAAGGACATTGTTAATTAAATATATATAATAGTATTCAAGAAAGATCATGCCAAGGAAATACATGCAAGAGTGAAAAATAGGTCTTGGAGAATGACTTAGCTTACCACCGCAAGCCTATACTGATTTTAGACTGATGAACAAGCTAGAAGGAATATTTTACATTGTATTAGGTGGTATTAGATCCATGTCTAATTATAGAAAGTGACAATATTAGGGGCAAGAGCACTTGGAAGGGGACATGACAACTTAGGTGTTAGTGTCTATTATGCACGTTGGTGTCGGGGTAAGTGCTTAAGATCTAGTTCTTTCTATGTCACCACTTGCTCGTTGTGCGTCACATCAATTTTTTGGTGTCACAGATGTAACCTGAAAAATAAACTCTATATACCTGTAGAGTACTCAAGAATATATTAGATGAATAAAATAATGCAAATTCTTGAGTCAGACTAAGCTCGGTGGTCACCCCAATGTGACTATCACCGATCACGACACTATATTGAAAACTCTATTTAGTTCTTGTGTGTGATTGGAATAGTTTCCCTTGAGCTAGGATGCGCTAGTATCACTCACACAAAGAGATATTGGGCTATAACTAGTTTGTCCCAAATGCAAATGTCTCATATGAAATTCTGAATAAACTCTCTTATACAGTGAAATCTGCAGTCCTTGATTTATTGGATAGAAAATATGAACTCCTTATAGATGTATGTGTCTGTTGAATGCTTGTCCCCTTAATGAGGTTAATAAATGTATATTTATGATTAGCTTGCTTAATTTTCATCATTAATAATAAAAAGGTCAACCAAAAGTGATAAAAGAAGAAAATAAAGAAGTGCCATTCGAAAGATCAGAAAAAGAGGTAAAGAAGATACATTCACCCATAGGGTACAATAGTACATAGGCACTTGTGACCCTAATGGATGGTCCTCTAGAAGGTGCTCAAAAGGTAAAATAGTGAAATAATAGCTGAGTAAGATGTTGGATAGTGCACAAAAATTTAAGTTTTCAATTTGAAACACTAAGAGACAAAATATGAAAGGATATAAGCAATGTCAAAGAAAATTATAAAGGTGTTGAAGAGCAGTTTTCTTGACTAGGAATCATGTATATAAATGAATTATTTAGGGGTTATATGTACATAGTAAGTGCGTGATTTAGTGAATACATTTTCCCCCACTTTATGTTAGTGAATAAAGATTGTTGAGTTACACCATTGCACGATGGATGTTACATCAAAAAATTTTGCACCATCTTTGTACTTCAAGTCTTCTCTTGCTAGGGTTCTTTTAACAAAATGCTCATGCACCATCATGTTCTCCTTTTCCATGTCAGTCCTCAGTGAAAATTCAAAAAGTGTTGAACATCTCTTATCCTACGCATCCTACTCAACTAGTAGATCATTCACACATTATTGAATTGTGATGTACAATTATCTGACCATATGATATGTTTATCAAATATGATGTTTATATTATACAAATTAAAAATAGAAGATCTCAAAATAACCTTGCACGAACTCTGATAAATGTGCATGATCATCACTAATATAGAAATGGCACTCCTTTAAAATATTTATGTCTTCCTTTGTGTTGTTGAGAGCATGAGTGAATACTACATGTAGAAATATGGAAACCTGAATAGAGTTTTAGTATTGTGATTACACTTCATTTTGTAGTTGTAGAGTATAGTTCTATGCAAAATAAACAATTGACACAATGGTACCAAGAGGAAATGTCTCCTTGCATAACCTTAAGTTTTCATCTAACTATCGAGATTTATCTGTATGTTGTGCATACTCATACACTATCTTCTCTTGAAATATATTCATAAAATATGCTACACTTTTTTCTTTACTCGTTAATTCACACCTCTTGGATTCTTTACCATCTTTTGAAGTGTATGTCACTGACTATTATTTTCCAAAACTAACTAGTTCATTTCCAATTACATGTGTATTCTCTATGTGTATACAGTTTTACAAATGTTGTAAACCACCACAACTATCACAAGTTCATTCTAAACATGATTTCTTATTTTAAAAAAATCCTTCTTCTCTTGTACACAAAATTCTTCAGATGAAATAACTTGCTGATATAGGTGGAACATTTATCATAAAATCCTGCAAAATATCATTAAAATGTAAATTAACACATATATACCAGAAAATATCATAATGCATAGCAAATTCAATATGGATCCTGCAAAAAGTAGTCCATGAGTGATTTATTTTAACATAAAAAGGTTTTTCCATTTCAAAATACCTTTGGCTAATTTCTATTTCGGGATCAATATCTTGAAACTTATTCAAAAAAAATTGTTTGTGTCATATCCAAAAAATGTTTAGGATGTGATTCATGGTTTTGAGAACCAATTCTTCTTTTTAAAACGTATTTTTCAATAACTGAAACCCTTGTATTATTTTTAAAAAATTCTAATATTTTTATTTTAACTCTTCAACTATGTATTTTTATTTTCGTGGTAGTCGACCAAAGAAAGCCCATAATTCATTATCATTTGTATCTTCAACTCTTTCATGATGACCGAGATATTTTAATAGTGCCTTCCTTCTTATTTTTAGTGCACTACTAGTTTCTAGTTAAACAAGGGTTTTTTGTTCTTTGGTTCAATCATCAAATTGTTTGGTTTTGATAAATCCCACCAATAATCAGGTCTTGCTAACTAGGCCTTATGATACCTGACCTAGAGAGTCAAAATAGTTAAGGCCAGGATCATGCCTTGAGTGACTTTGATGGTATGGATGCCCCTTACTCCTATATTCTTAGGTTGAATGCTTACTTGTAATTATAAATCTGCTATATAATTCCTCCGAAGTTTGCGGAGAGATGCCGAAAATCATGTAATCTAGAGCCCAGTGGGAGCACTACTCATAAAAATCTGCTATGTACTTCCTCGAAAGTATGAGGAGAGATTTCGATAATCTAGTGCCCAAATTTCTGCATAATAGAAATTTGTATTAGTAACTATATTAAAAAAAAGAAATTAAATTTACAGATTATGATTTGTATAGAAGCTTTTATATTTAAAATTAGAATTAAAACACATAGTAAACCTCCCGAAAAGGAAATCATGTAGAATAATTTTGACTTGATAGGCTAGGCATGCATGAGAAATAGAAATTGCTAAGAGAGATTCATTTTTAAGTAGACCTATCACTACATTTATTTTTGAATCTATGCACACATCCTTCCATAGCACTATATCCTAAACCAACTATATTGTGCAAAATAGGACTCTTTGCTCCAATATCCTCTACGAGCCTTGAAAAAATGAACAAGATTGACATTCCCACATTATAAAAAAACTCAAAGAGCAATATCTATGTAGCATTAATCTTACAGATGCACAGTACTACTTTCTCATTAGTTATGAATATGTAGCTAGACGTTTCCAAATTCTATAACCTTTGCTTCATTTTTCTCGAGAACCAGTCATTGAAACAATCTACCAGAAAAAATGGTAAATAGTCAACATATATTGCTACATCAAATCCGTGAGAAGAATACAAGTGGATAGATATGAATCTGAAGTAAAGTGGACATGCCAAACTTAAATTAAAAGATGACGGCTTGGAGAGCATTGGCAGTGGCTTCCAACATAGATATATAGCTTATCATTTCCTAAATAAGGGAATTTAATATAGTTGCATTGAGAGAACTTATGTTGAATGATCATGCTATTTCAGATTTTTTGCTATGTTTATGTGTAAAATATGGTTTCAACAATGGTTGACGTGGAAGAGTCATGCATATAAACTATTAGAGTAAATATCTAACATTGTGCTTTATGTATATATTATTTTCTTATATACTTATCAGAGTAAAACATTCCTTTCAAAAAAAATCAAATTAAATATTTTTGTAATGAATAATAGTACTTCACAAAAACTCAAGAAAACATAAATCCCAATATTCCTTAAATATTTCAGCTATTTAGTAATTTTTTAGGTAGCAAAAACTATGTCAACATACAAAATAGGTGATAATATTATAAATCTAATATTTTTGTCTTTATTTACAAATTTAAATGGTATTTTAGTCAATTGAGAACTCTCCACAATTACTTCATAAAATTTTACTTATTATTTATATTATTTTGGCACAATGTATTTATTTAATATTTTTTATATAACCATTTAAACGAAATGAATGTTTTTCACAACGAATGATTATTGTAGAAATTTTTGTTTAATTTATGAAAAAAATCATAACATCTACAAAATATTTTAACATTAGATTGTTGATATTTAATATTTGTTTTTTTTTTAATATAGATTATTCATGATTCATTAGAGGTAATTGGTGTTAGAATTATCCACAAAGCATATATTTAATAAATTGTGTAGATAAATATGTACTAAATTGTTTATAATGTATATATTGTTACATTTTGTAGATATTACAAAATCAATTTTTTTATTATAAATATTTTAATTATTTTAATGCGACCAAGTCAAAATGTGATTATTCCACATTTAACTTTTAGTATTGTAGATATTCTACGAATATAAATTCGAAATACTAGAATTATATAAAATTGTTGTGTGTGTGGGTGTGTGTGTGTGTAAAGTATTTCATAAAAATTATCCATTTATGTAGAAACTTCAACTTTTTTCTTAGAAAGCTTATTTTATTCTACTTCTAATAAAGTATTCTAAGATTTTTGGTAGACTTGATTACAAATGTTATTGTTACATTGTTATCCACGACACATGCGTGATTCAATTTTTCCTTTTTTAGTATATATTTTCGTTTTTAGAAATTTTCCAATATTATTTGAACCTTAAATATGAAGTCAATATATTAAATTATGGTACATTATATAGTCTAGATTATAATAATTAGAGTTATGTGGTGTTTTATGGATATTTTGCAAGTTGATTTTTTTAATGAAATAAAGGAAAATCTTCTTTAAAATATGAGAAAATGTGATTTTACGCATTGAAATTTTAAGAATGTGGATATTTTAAAAATTTAAAAGGAAGTTTTAAAAATTGTGTAAAATCTACTGTATTTATATAGACTATCCAAATAAAGTTGATAATTCACATTTTCTCCACAAAATATTTTTTTTGTGGATACCAATGTGGATAAACGAGCCTACTTCTAGTAGTGAGGCAAGTATTATTTTACATTTCTCTGTTGTATGTTTCGATTTATTTTGTTAAATCTTATTCTGTGCTTGTAAAAATACAAAGCATTATTATTGTGTCCACTTTCTCAGGGAGGATTATGATACCAGCCATCACGCGGAGCAGTCGTATAAGTTGAAGCGCCCTATGTTAGAAGTATGTTAGATTTCAATGAGAGTTTCTCACCTTTGTCTCGTATTTTTTATTGAACAATGAGTTTCTACCATGCTTGAAATATCTGGGAGTATTTTATATTGAATAATGAGTTTCTACCATGCCTTGAGATTCATCTGATCTGTCACGTTTTGAATAGACCTGCTAACATATTGGTAGTTTCAATCATCTGAAAGCACTCTTTCTGGCTTACCATTCGACATCAAATCAAATTAAAATTTGGTCTCTTCAACCGACACGTAATCTTTCCCACATGGTGCATCGAACTCATCGACAACTCCCAACCGTTTCTCCTCCACACGGCATCATACGGGCTGGTATAATTTAATTTTGTCCACGTCAAGACATTCATTGGTATTATATTTGTCAATGGTACATTACTAAATATCAATGTCTATAGTTGTTCGCTGGTTATCGTTTACTATCAATGTTTGTGATAAAGGAATCATTTAATAAATTGATTTGTTATATTATATTCAATAGTGTATTGCCTGGTCCCCAATTTATTATACTAAATTTATACCGACGAGTATAAAGTAGATTTGTTTCTAGAAATATTCTTAATTTTGCAAGATAAAGTATTTTTTTGTAAATTTGTTGTCATTAGTTATCAGTAGGCCTCTTGTCAAAAAATCGTTATCACGGTATTTATTATGTATGTTGTATTGTTAAAATTTAATCGTAGGTCACACTCAAATTGAGCCATTTTCAATGTCTTTGTAAAAGTCGTATCATTGTGAGTCGAAGTCGAAAGTTCGAAAAATAAAAAGAAATTGCCTCACGTAGACATTTTCGGTGTTACCCGACGTTCAGAAAATAATATGTTTCACATTGTGGGTGGGAGACAAAATAAACCCAATGTCGAAACTATTGAGCATCCAAGACAAATACAACTAAGCTAGCAACATGTTGCTAGAGGATGGAGGCACAGGAGGATTAATGACAAGCAATGTCCTATCACTAGTCGCAAGCGACGAGGCTGCAAAACGAGGTTGTGGCATTTTGTTTCATTGTGCTTTCTTTCAGTTTCAATGTACTTGTCCTTGTTCGTATTTAGTTTATTGTATGTTCCTGTTGTAGTAAAGTGAGAAGATTCCTATATACTTTCGTGATGTGAAAATATAGTTGAAAGATTAAAGCACAAGGAAAAAGCAACATCATGATACTTGAAGAGGATGAACAGGAGTTTTTTTTTTTGGACAGGGATTTGTATTTGATGAACAAGGGTTCATACCAGCTGGGGCTCAAACTGAGGTTTTTGGTCAGCGTTTTCAAAGCCATCAGTGAACCAAGATCTTGAGCATGCATGAGTGGAAAGCAACATGTTACTGGAGGATGGAGGACAAGCAACGTCCTCTCGCAAGCCACAAATGACAAGGCTGAAGAACGAGGTTGTGGCATTTTGTTTCAATGTGCTTTCTTTCAGTTTCAATGTACCCATCTTTGTTCGTATTAAGTTTATTGTATGTTCATGTTGTGAAAAAGTGAGAAGATTCCTATGTACTTTCTTGATGTGAAAAATATAGTGGAAAGATGAAAGCACAAGGAAAATGCAACATCATGATACTTGAAGAGGGTGAACAAGGGTTCATACCTAGAACAGGGGTTTCTTTTTTGTGGACAGGGGTCCATTTTTTATGAATAGGGGTTCATACCAGATGAGAAGGGGGTCAAACTCTGGTTGTTAGTCAACCTTTTCAAAGCCATCGGTGAAACAAGATCACGAGCATGCACGGGCAGAAAGCAGCAGAAGAAGTGCGATTTTTTTTCTCCCATGTTTGCACTAACGGGGGGATTTTAGGAAACTGGATGTTATTGCTCACATGAGTTATTGTAATGTTTATATTTATATTGTTTTTTGTGAGATATAATCTCATGTATTATGTAATAGTTAGAGTTGTTGTGAGTTGTTTTAGAAACTCAAGTATATACGAGTTTGTGGAGATACTAGCGGGGAGAGTTGTTAGACAAACTTCCATGAAAAAAGGAGTTCCCTCTCCTATATATGTACTTGAATTTTATAATTTTATAATTAATTTTTCTAAGAACCTTTTAAAATATTTCATGAGTTGTATAGATTTGGGAATTGGATGGAATGGACAGACCTTAAATATTTCTATAAGCTTCCTCAATCTCAATTCATAATGTATACATTGCTCAGAAATTCTTTCACATCTACCTCTACTGGACTAATTATGGAGGATGAGAATGACTTTTAGGATACTATGAGGAGGCTCAAAGGTCCCCCTCTCTAAGAGGCTAACTCCAAAACACTTTATTAAAGGATTGCCTTTTCCACAAACATTTCCATGGGCATTAACACTAAGTGGAATGTTTGCAAGCCCATTAGTAAAAAAACTCATAGATTTTATGTTTTGTGGTCTTCTTTTCAGTCAAATAAATCTTTCTAGATTCTGATAATACTTATGTTTCATTATATAAATTCAATCTAGTGAACCATCTGGGTCTAATCTAATTTTTAGGGTGTTAAGCATTGCTTCATCGTTAGACTCGAGAATTTTCCACAAGTTATTATTACATGGTTTGCTTCCATATTTAATCAATTGAACATTTTTTATTAGATAAGTTTAAAATAGGGATCAGCTCCCAGGGGCCTAACAAATGAGGAAACAACAAAAAGGAGCTGAAAATAACTAGCAAAAAAGAGACAAAAAGGTCCATAAGGAGTTAAACAAGCTTAAATCTTACAATGAAAATTCAGACCATGAGGCAAAAATCTAGAGGCACTAAACGAAACACACTGAAAAAACCAAGCTGAGATAGTTCACAAAAATCCCACCAATAGTCCAAGACTAGAAGCTCGTATAAATTTTAGGGGAAATTTCCCTATTATCAACAGGACTATATTTGTTGAGTTCCTCATCTTTTATCATCTCTGTCATATCTTCTTCCAGATCTTCCTCAGAGTTGCTGATACACAAATTGAACTTTCTCTTTTTCATGCCCTCTTCCATCACGTCCATCTTGTCACTCAAATCTTTGACATGTTTCTCCAACACAATAATCTTCTTCTTGGAATTCACCTTGGCTGAACAGATATGTTTGGAAGCTCGAATAACTTCCATCATGGTTTCCTAATAGATGGCATTTGTCTCCTCCATAGCCTGTATAACCCTATCCAAATATTGATCCTTTTTTATCTACCCCTCAAGATCCTTGTCACCACCGTCTATACCCTTGTTCTTAGAAGTACTAGCTTCACCTATGCCTTCCACTCCTTTATCTAGTCCTTCATCCTTCGCAACATTCCTATACAAAGACATTTTACTGGCCCTCATCTTGGTGAGGCATTCCACCAGGGTGACATCCTCCTCTTCCTTATCTTTCAAGGAAATGGTAGGGATGGGTTTCCCATTCTCATACATCAAAAGGATGAGCCCTTTTTGGAGAGGCATCTCCGCCTTGTCATTCTGGAAAGACTTCAAATAAGTATTCAACGACATGAAAAGGAAAAGTAGAATGCTCACCATGATTTTATGTCTAAATATGTTAAGGAAATACAGATGATGTTTGTAAATTTTATGATATTTTCCCTCTAAAGTAATGTGCTTAATAATTTGGATACACACCTCCTTTCGAATGCCCAAAATACAAGATCTAGTAATGCCATTAGTGAAAAAAGAACACCTTTCCTTACGCACAAAAAGCATCTACATTTCATGCTCCTTACGGGTTCTGTCTTTAAAAATCTTGAGCCCTTCTATCTGTGTCTTCATAGCTTAAGAAATGGTACTCTCTGTGATTTCAATTTCCATAACTCTCACCATAAGCGTTCCCTCATTCCAAGCCATACAAAAATCCTTCGACAACGAAGGATCATAACCATGCAATTTAGAGATAAAATTGTGAAAACCCACAATCTTGACCTTTTTCCACAAAGTTTGATTAAAATCCTTGATACCTTGACTCGCCAACTCGACCCTAATTCTGTCACCACCCATATTGGCAATGCAAAACCTATAACACCCACTCACACTTCTACTGCGAAAAAATGTTTTAGAAACATTAACACATAAATTGAAACTACTCCGCTCAAATAATTTATCTTGGCTCAAGTGACACTAATGCTCACTCGTACAAGAATCATCAATTTTAGTGTAGTCTATCTCTACCAATTTCTTCATTAATTGCTGAGGGAAAACCATCACCTTTACTCCATATTATTAAATCATCGCTTTGTATGCCAAAATTTTCCATCTTATCCACACACTTATTACCTTAGCGCATGGTATGATTAATTGAAGCCTTGTCAAAAAAATTTAAAATTTCCATGACATCACTAAGAACATTTCTTAAGGTCCAATTAATAGTGTTATTATTGTTAATAACCTTAACAATAATGAGGGAATCCCCCTCAATCTGGATATTTTTGATCCCTCTATCCTTATCCAAGTTGACACCCCATAGAAGAGCTCTAGCCTCCGCCATATTGTTAGTTTGTCTCCCTAATGGACCAGCATAGGCATACAACCAATCACCATCACTTCTTCTAATGATCCCTCCCCCCCAGCAAGACCTGGATTCCCTTTTGAAGCACCATCGAAATTTAGCTTGACCACATTGTTCTTTGGTTTGGTCCATTTGGTGTGAATTATTGGTCTTTTGATCTCCACTAAACCGACGAATTTTTTTTTAATAACTTCTTCCTCCCATCTCAAATAGGGTTTTTTTTCCATACCTTTAAACAGTTTGGTATTTTTTCTAATGGCCGCTATGACTCTACTTCGAACTTTCTTGAGATAATTTTTTTGGTCACGAAAGATATAGTCAATCCTAGATTTCCATAAACCCCAAAAGAGATGTGGGAGGGAAATTTTCCAAGCCATCACCAAAATCTGGAACTTGAAAGGGCTCTCCCATCGTATGCAAAAATCCTTAATAGTATTTGGCATGATCCATTGAAATTTGAATAGTTCCTCGATATTCACAAAAACCTTTTAAGAGAACAGGCAATGAAGAAGAAGATGATTGACATTTTCCTCCTCTTTCCTACAAAGCAAACATCTATTAGGGAGATTCATACCATGTTTCCTGATATTATACACCATAAGGATCCTGTTTTGGAATGCCAACCAATAGAAGATATTTACTTTAGGAGTAAGATCCTTCACCCAGAGTCTACCCCGATATTCTTTTTGAATAGAATCTTTAAAATTTATTCTATACGATGATTTAAGCGAATAATTCCTAGATTCTTCCTCTTTCCATCTAATGGAATCTTCCTTGTTTTGTAAATTGGGTATGTATAAATTTCTTAATTTGTTTTTAGCTCCCAAAAAGGATAGAGGTCCCCATTATAATCCGGAGGGGGGACAATGACCTCCCAGCTAATGGCTCCCTCCTGAATCCAAAAGCCCCGTATGAAATTTTTTCCCCTAACTTTGTAGTCAATTGAACATTAGATGCAATAACTAGGTGAGAATAATGAATAATATTTCTATGATTTTCAAAGTCCTTGAATGACCACACCTTGTATTTATTCATTGGGTATCTTCTTAGCCATGTGCGAGTGATAACCATAGACCTCATAGGATATTCTAGGCCTTCTCAATCTATGGTTGGGGCTATGAATTTATTTTTTTCCTCAACACAATGACACAAATAATAAGATGTTCCTTATTTATTATTTTCTTCTGCAACAACTGCATAAACATGACCTACATCACATTGTACACAAAACAAATTAATTTCAATAAATGATTCATAGATAAGTTACATAATGATAAAAAAAATTATTTTAACAAAATAATGTAGATACATAATACCTGGTTCCACTAAATCTGATATATGGTCAAATTCAATTGATGATTCACTCACTGTGAGTTTTAGGGCTTGTGGAGGTTTATAAGTGTCAAGTGGTTATAATTTTATACAACACCATTCATGAACCCAATCTTTTGAATCACATTCATCCCAAAATGAATATATACATGAAATGAAAAAGCATGTCATTTTCCCTGTATGAATAGTCCATGAACCTGCATTTGAACTTCTAAAAGAGTGAAACTCACTAGATCCTGTTATTGTACAAAAATCTTCAAATTTTACAAAATTAGCTTATTCTACTAACCAAAAAAACCTACGATATGAAGAATTTCCCTCATTATCATTTCTTGCAAAGTATTTTCAAAATGTAAATTAACACATATATACCAAAAAATATCGTACTGCGTGGAAAATTCAATATGGATCCTACAACAAGTAGTTTGTGAGTGATTTATTTTAACATAAAAATGTTTTTCCATTTCAAAATACCTTTGGGTAATTTCTATTTCGGGATCAGTCTCTTTAAACTTATGCGAAAATTGTGTTTGTGTCATATCCAAATAATGTTTAGGATGTGATTCATGGTTTTGAGAACCAATTCTTATTTTTAAAACATATTTTTCAATAGGTGAAACCCTTGTATTATTTTTCAAACATTCTAATTTTTTATTTTAACTTTTTAACTATGTCTTTGTCTTTTCGTAGCAGTCTAATAGAGAATTCCTATAATTCATTCTTATTTGTATCTTCAATTATTTCATGATGTCCAAGAGATTTTAATAGTGTTTTCGTTCTTATTTTCAGTGTGCTACTAGTTCTTCTAATTAAACAAGGTTTTTTTGTTCCTTTACTTACTATAGTTGATGTAATAACATGTGAGGCAGTATTACTATCTTTGGTACGTGAGGTTTGACCTATTGATTGGTATGCGTTCAATTTTTTACAATAGATTTTTCATCATCGGTCTTATATGTTCCTAGACCAAGGGTCTTCATAGTAGGTCTAAAATTAATATTTTTCATCATTTCAACAAACAATTGACATCTTCATGTTTCATTTTAGTCATTTTTTATTTTTTTCCATATCTAATTAGATTTTCTTCTACAAGTGAATTAACTAATCTTATTAGTCATTGGGTTTAAAATATTTTCGTCAATCTCAAGTAAAATTTTGGGTGTTTTACGCAAAATTTTAATCGGTGATTTCAATGGAAATGATTTTTGAATATCATATAAAAATTTTCCATTTTCTATGTGTTGCTTATTTTTATAATTTGGTAAAGACTGTGTATTTGTTGGTCATTTGATGTAACATCTATGTTTAAATTTGGCTTTGCATCGTCATTCATTGAATATTCATTATTTATTGATTCAATTGGTGTTTGAGGATATGTTGCACCATCAATTTCATTTGGAAGAGCTAACATGCCTTATATCCATACGTTGATTTCTTTTTTTCACATATTTTTTGCACTCACTTCCTTGTTTTATTTTTTTTCTTTCTTGGCTTTATTAGATGATATACGGTCTTCAGAAACATATCCAATCTATGGTAAATACGTGTTCAATATATGTTTCCACACTCCTTTTTCATCCATTCCCTTTATTTTTCCAATTGCTTAAGTGTTTGCTTAAGTGTTTGTCACACCAAGAAAGTTGACAAAAAAATGTTAATGATTTTTAGAATATAAGGAACAATATAAACACACTCATATCTCAATTAATGCTTAAATATTTCACAAATCAATCTCTATATAAGACGAAATATACAAAATTGTCAAGAAGAAGCAAAAAGTGTAGAAATATGTATGATTTTGCAAACAACCAGTGATCAGTGGGACCAAAATCACATAACCTTTTTGTGTTTTTGTGTTTGGAGCTCATTTTTATGCGTGTTTTTATCTTCTATGGATTTGAAATTCCGAATACATAGGCTTGGATTTTCCTAGGATATCCAAACCTAAGGTTTGGATTGTGTAATTTGTGAATAAATCCGTGTTTAACAAAAAAGCATCACAATCTCATGTGTATACCCTGATTTTTCATGTGTTATAAAAATATTCCAAAAACATTATACTGCAATATTAATCTTGATTTTACCTTTGTGACAATATACTTAACTTTAAAACCTGATTAGTTTAAAACTTTCATCCTTAATTTAATTTACTAGTTCCTTCTTTTCTTTCCAAAATGTATGTAGACGTTTTTGTACATAATTTAGGATTTTTCATCCAAATTTAAATAAAAGGCTTGATCTAAACTCTACTATACATGTATTCAAAAAAATAAAAAAATGACTATTTTTCTCAAATTTACGAGGGCGTACACATAAATATTTCATGTATAGGATGTGTGCACTTTGAAAATTAGTAGAAAATTATATATTTATCCACAAATGATGAAAAATTAGCGATATCTCATATATGGCCTTGTTTAACTTTATACTAAAGGGATTTTTAAAGTAATTTGTAGAACTCAAAAAATCGGGTGGAAGGAGCGGGGGGGGGGGGGGGGGGGGGGGGAAAGGGAAATCGGGGCACACACACAACATATTATCTTTTTGACACAAAAATGGACATACTTTATGTGCACACCACATTTGAACTTCTTAATCACCACCATTTTCAAAAAAAGTATTAGTTTACAAACTAGATTATGAGCACTATGATTCTTATTCTTATCACATTGTCAAATTTTGAGCATATGCATGCAAAATTATTAGTTCAAGTTCAAGTTTTTCCAAATTTAGAGGAAATTTGGCCACTTTTGATGCATTTTGGTCCCCCATTTCCATACACTCACCCGACTATCTTATTAGCTGTATAGATAGGGACAACCAGTGAATTGGATATTGATTTAAAAAAATTTAAATATAAGATAAGGACATTGTGTAACGACCCAAAAATCCACACACACGAACAACACAGTAAAAGATAGGATAATTTTTTTTTGACTTGCTCGACACATAACATGACGCAACATGTCGTCACCAAGGATACAACTAACACTGGGAACAACTTGATACAAGGATGGCCATAAGGGCAGCATGGAAACGTTCACACCTATCAACGACAATACATTTTTTTTTCTTTTGACAAGACAACATAGAATTCCAATCACATAACACACTTACAGTTAAGGCCAACCACAATGAGATATTCTTGAGGGTTATTTATTTTAAAAGGACATCTTGCAATTCTTAGCTTACGTTTTCAAGGAGGCTCAAGATATGAGTCGTATAATTCAACTTGCCAAGCCAAGTTTATTCTTTTGACACTGAGTAATTATCTTTAAATCTTCTCTATTATGACATTTATTTGCTTAATTCGTTTATCAAGAAACAGGAGTATTTAAATTCCACCAGGCTACCTGCTCACCACTAACGCTACTAAGATTCATTATTGCCGACAAAAAAACATGGTTTTAAGTTCAACACACTTAAGAGAAGAGATACAAGGTGCATTGGAAAAGGGTTAGAGGGAGAAGGTCAAGATGAAACATCTTTAGGACCTCGTTAGTTATTGCCAGTATTTAATTGAAGCTAGGGCTCTTAACCAGAATTAACAACAACTTTACTTAGGCTTCGCTAAAAGTATTAACAAGGAGTAAAAATTTACTTTCCAAATGGCGGTGAGAAAGATGGTGAGGTCTCCAAGTTGTTTTCTCTGTCTTATTAAATCTTATCATCTTCAAACAACTAACAGTTCATTTCACCTTAGGGTCATTTTACAAATTTCAGCATAAAAGGAATAATGTTCACTAGAGGAGCTAGGGTTATCATATTATAAAGTTTACCTGCAATGATAGTCTTGCCCTTGATTACTTAAAGAATTTCTTACTCTCAAGTTGGTTACCCCTACGTTACTTTATTTGAATACAACTTTTAATTTAACTTCCAGAAGTATTAAACAATCGCATGTTAGTTTACTTATGACACTTTATTACTAAGTCATGTCAAGGTTTAACTCAAAATTTATTCTCAAGGCAAGGTTGTAGCAACACTCATTTACAAGAACAAAACAAGATTACATCAATTCTTAAAATACTGATACTCCAACAAAGTCACTCAACAACAATAACCAAATTTTCTTATAATTTCAATGATGGTCAAACAATACAAGGTTTCCAAATTTCAGATGACAAATTCCACATTACTTTATACTAATACATTAATCCTCTTTTAATCCTTCCACTAGACGTTAACAATAGTTGAACAACATAAAGAGGTTTCGAGCAAAGGAACTTCTCAACTGAGGTTGATGACAAAAGTCTACAAATCTATCCCTCATCTACACGCAAAATCCATCTGCAGCAAATTTTCTACAAGAGTCAGTTCATGAGAACTGAGCAAGATAAGGCTACAAAAACCCACCATAACTGTTATCTATCAAAATCATGAAAAGAAGCACTTTATTACAAGAATTTTGGTCAAACCTCTAAACACTATCAACACATCAAGTTATAATAAAATCTCCATCATGCCAATCAAAGAAGAAGACCATGTACTTCCATTAGGAGTAAAGACGATGAAAATATAACAACCGAAAGAGAAAGGCCCTTGGCCCTATAAGGAGAAATAACCAATCTAACAAAGCAGGATTCCCACCAAGTAAATAATTAAATAAAAATCACAAGAGTGCGATTTGATATAAAGTACCAACCATCCATAATTTTGTCGCAGGTACCAAATGCATAGGTTATAATATTATATTTCTAGAAGAACAAGAGTTGATCGGCCCAAGAAAAGGGAAACCACGATTTCAAGAATTAACACAAAAAGCCATGTATAAATGAGTTTCAAACCTGAAATCACATAGAGTATCCACATGACATAAGTTTCGAAGCATAAGCAAAGTAAACTAGTTTTGGCCACTAACTCCAAGAGACTTCCCAATCATTCAAGAAGGCCAATGCCTTGTAGACTAGTAGCAATCATGCGAGAGAAGAAAAAGATTCCATCAACCAAGAGTATACGAACATGTCATCAACAACTTTTATAATCCTAAAAATTTACAACACTCCACATCAGTTATTAGAGTTCAGTTAATTGAAAATAAATTTCCTATTTCCCAAAACAACAATATTTTTAAGGCAACCCTTGGTAACATAGACAACTGTTCAAACAAAGGTACAACATAAACTACTAAGTTCCATTATCAAAACAGCTCCTTATGCTATAGCTCCATCATACTATTGATTGCATGAAATTTTTTCCCAAGGTTGACAACATTCCAGGTAATTTTCATCACAAAAACATTAAGGTACATATGTGCATATAAGTTGTCCAATCCTAATTAACAACACAGTCATAATAAATGGGAGGAAACACAAGTTAGAAGAATATATTATTTCACCAACAACCTTCCGAGAGGGAAGAAGACCAAAATAATTCCAGAAATAGCAGGGGTACTAGAGTTGCACGATTAAGACCTCGAACATAGCTAAATAAAAAAAAACTAGTTACGATTCAAGATGAAGGGGGCAGTCAAAGTACCTCCTAAGAATGGCTATAAAACCTAGGAACCAGGCTGAAGCTACGTAGGAGTCTAAACACTCGAGGTTGAAACACGATGCACGAAAACTAAAACATTCTAAAAGTTTTTACACCAAATCTCTAACCTGAAAAAGTCCAAGCGTTGATTACACTAATCCTGCAACCTTTCATTTTCGATGCCAAAAGGGGTTGTTAGGTGGCTTGAGAGATCATTAACAATTTATGTTAAAAGAGAAAGAAGGACAACCTTGGTTGATAGGAAGGAACTTCATAGTTATTGCACGCTTACAATAACGACTGCTAAAAACTAGCTAGAACAAATAATAACTGGAACTCTATCATAGAGAAGAGTACATATATATATATATATATATATATATAAAGTAAGATCGATCACTTGAGCAAGAGAAACATAAAATTCAGGGGAAAGGGCACATGCATCCTTTCGACCGACATACTGTCAATGATAAAAGCTAAAACAAGAAGAAACAAGCAGAAAGGGGAAATCTCCCATCATGACATCCAACTGACAATTCAATGCAAGGAAAAGTGGTTTGATTTCACAATAATTTTAAATAAAATAATAGTAGAAAGGTGTAGAAATATCTTTCCTGTTTCTCCAGCTTCAACAGGTCGTACAGACTCCGCACGGGCCAGCATAAGAACTGTAGGTACTAGAATCCGGGTAAACCAGTTCTAAGCGGTCCACAATCACAATCTGTGAGACCATGCAATTGAAGAGGATTTTTGTCAAACAGCTCATGAGCATTGTTGTATTTGAAGTGACTCCATGCACTTGTGCTCAACTACTGCTTTCCTTGAGCTTTTACTTCTTGTGGGATTCGACAACCAACTCACATACCCTATGCATGCTACCACAAATACAAGTGATCTACACAAGGCTGGAGGAGATATTTTCAGAGAAGAACCTAGCAAGGATGTCATGGAAAGCAAAGGTTGTAGGAGATGGATTTACCCAAGTTACTCAAATTTGTTTCAACTTCCTATGCCTCCTCAACAAACCCATTCCAAAACAACAAAATTCCCAAGTCATATTTACCTTACCTCAAATATATAATAAATATGTAGCACCTATGGCTTCACCTATTGACATAGAATTCAATGCAATTAAATATTTCCTGAAGTGGCATTCATCTTTAGTACAACTCGCAAGCAATTCCCACCATGCATCAGATGAAATGCATCATTGATTTGGTCTAGTGTCAAATTGTGTGTAATGCACTCGTCAACTTTGATCTCCTTATTCATGTATTTTTCAACAAGCCATGGTACTTGAGAGTGAATTTTGAAGCCACCAAAAGTAGTTCCTTTCCATACACGGCCTGTAACTAGCTGAAAAGGTCAGGTAGAAATCTCCTATCTAGAGGCTGCAACACCAACAATAACAGACGTCCCCCGACCCTTATGACAGCACTCTAGAGTAGCTCGCATTATACTAACATTTCCAATACACTCAAAGCTGTAGTCAACACCTCCATCGGTCATATCAACAAGCACCTGCTGACTGGGTTTATCATGATCTTTAGGATTAACAAACTCCGTGACTCCAAAATCCTTAGCAGTTTCAAATTTCTTAGAATCAATGTCAATGCCAATAACACGTGAAGCACCCGCTGTTTTAACACCCTCTGCAACCGCGAGTCTGACTGTACCAAGACCAAATATTGCAACTATTGATCCAGCTTCTACTTTTGTTATATTCCAAACTGCTCCAAGACCTATGGGCACACCACAACCAAGTAAGCAAATCTTCTCTAAAGGAGCTTGTGGGTCCACTTTTGCAATGCTCACATCATGTACAACAGTGTACTGGATAAATGTTGATGTACCCATGAAGTGAAAGATCGGTTTCCCATTCACTGAAAACTGGCTTTTCATGTCACTCAGCATATACAATCACCATCTCCCTCTACAAAACCCCAGTCAGTAGCTCATGAAGTAGGCATTTCAGCTGCAGCTTGAAGGTGTGATAATTCCAAAGAAACCTTTATCCCTGCCAACTTAGTGACTCGTTGAAGAAGTTCACATAATTGCAAGGTAAAATGTGCTTTAGGAATATTCTAATATGAAACAGATCCACCCCTATGAGATCCTCTTCCATGAGTTACATCGTAGAACAAGGATGGTCTCAGTAGAGAAACTTTGCAACAAGATTCGTCAGGTCCCCTGGTAACACTCTTACTGTCACTTAATCGATTTTGATTAAAATATCTTGAAGGAGAATCCCGAATTTGAGGATGCATTCGATACTGAACCGAAAGCAACATAGTTGGACAACCTGCCTGTTGGAAGCGCTCAAAAATGCCTCTACTACTCTACAACTTGTCTGCTGCCATGGCTACTTACTGTCACCGGCTGTTGCTGAGGATCACCGACAAGAACACACCTCGCAGCACCCAAGGAAAAGGAGGAAACATGCCTACTTCACTCGCTGGTAGTTTTGCACGGCCAGCAAAAGGAAACAGCGTGCCTTTCTCCCCCAAACGCATCCTGGAAACAAAAAAAGCATGTATTCTCCAGTAGTTTCCATGCCTATCTCAGTAGCTGGTACGTCAATTCAGACTGCGCCCAAAGCATTGAATGAAAGGATCAAAACAAAGATCTAGGTGAAGAAAACAGGCCTCCACCGACTCCCTCTTTCTCACGCAAGGTAGAAAAACGTGAGAGTCAACCAGAACAAGGAAGATTTGTAAATCAGGGTTAATAAATGGATTGCATCCACCCTCCACGCAGACAGCCAACACAATGAGGCCCCTAACAACAATAAAAAGAAGATTCCCTCCAGCCCACGCCAAGCAGGAGGTAAAGCTGACCGAGACAAGGTAGGTTGGGGGCATTACACATTGTTAATCAAATATATATAATAGTATTCAAGAAATATCATGCCAAGGAAATACATGCAAGAGTAAAAAATAGGTCTTGGAGAATGACTTAGCTTGCCACCCCAAGCCTATACTGATTTTAGACTGATGAACAAGCTAGAAGGAATATTTTACATTGTATTAGGTGGTATTAGCTCCGTGTCTAATTATAGAAAGTGACAATATTAGGGGCAAGAGCACTTGGAAGGGGACATGACAACCTAGGTGTTATTGTCTATTTTACACGTTGGTGTCGGGGTAAGTCCTTAAGATCTAGTTCTTTCTATGTCACCACTTGCTCATTGTGCGTCACAACAATTTTTTGTGTCACAGCTGTAACCTAAAAAATAAACTCTATATACCTGTAGAGTACTCAAGAATATATTAGATGAATAAAATAATGCAAATTCTTGAGTCAGACTAAGCTCGGTGGTCACCCCAATGTGACTATCACCGATCACGACACTACATTTAAAAATCTATTTAGTTCTTGTGTGTGATTGGAATAGTTTCCCTTGATCTAGGATGCCCTAGTATCACTCACACAAAGAGATATTGGGCTATAACTAGTTTGTCCCAAATGCAAATGTCTCATATGAAATTCTGAATAAACCCTCTTATACAGTGAAGTCTGTAGTCCTTGATTTATTGGATAGAAAATATGAACTCCTTATAGATGTATGTGTCTGTTGAATGCTTGTCCCCTTAATGATGTTAATACATGTATATTTATGATTAGCTTGCTTAATTTTCATCATTAATAATAAAAAGGTAGACCAAAAGTGATAAAAGAAGAAAATAAAGAAGTGACATTCGAAAGATCAGAAAAAGAGGTAAAGAAGATACACTCACCCATAGGGGACATTAGTACATAGGCACTCCTGACCCTAATGGATGGTCCTCTAGAAGGTGCTCAAAAGGTAAAATAGTGAAATAATAGCTGAGTAAGATGTTGGATAGTGCACAAAAATTTAAGTTTTCAATTAGAAACACTAAGAGACAAAATATGAAAAGGATATAAGCAATGTCAAAGAAAAGTATAAAGGTGTTGAAGAGCAGTTTTCTTGATTAGGAATCATGTATATAAATGAATTATTTAGGGGTTATATGTACATAGTAAGTGTGTGATTTAGTGAATACATTTTCCCCCACTTTATGTTAGTGAATAAAGATTGTTGAGTTACACCATTGCACGATGGATGTTACATCAAAAAAATTTGCACCATCTTTGTACTTCAAGTCTTCTCTTGCTAGGGTTCTTTTAAAAAAATGCTCATGCACCATCATGTTCTCCTTTTCCATGTCAATCCTCAGTGAAAATTCAAAAAGTGTTGAACATCTCTTATCCTACGCATCCTACTCAACTAGTAGATCATTCAAACATTATTGAATTGTGATGTACAATTATCGGACCATATGATATGTTTATCAAATATGATGTTTATATTATACAAATTACCATAGAAGATCTCAAAATAACCTTGCACGAACTCTGATAAATGTGCATGATCATCACTAATATATAAATGGCACTCCTTTAAAATATTTACATCTTCCTTTGTGTTGTTGAGAGCATGAGTGAATACTACATGTAGAAATATGGAAACCTGAATAGAGTTTTAGTATTGTGATTACACTTCATTTTGTAGTTGTAGAGTATAGTTCTATGCAAAATAAACAATTGACACAATGGTACCAAGAGGAAATGTCTCCTTGCATAACCTTAAGTTTTCATCTAACTATCGAGATTTATCTGTATGTTGTGCATACTCATACACTATCTTCTCTTGAAATATATTCATAAAATATGATACACTTTTTTCTTTACTCGTTAATTCACACCTCTTGGATTCTTTACCATCTTTTGAAGTGTATGTCACTGACTATTATTTTCCAAAACTAACTAGTTCATTTCCAATTACATGTGTATTCTCTATGTGTATATAGTTTTACAAATGTTGTAAACCACCACAACTATCACAAGTTCGTTCTAAACATGATTTCTTATTTTTTAAAAATCCTTCTTCTCTTGTACACAAAATTCTTCAGATGAAATAACTTGCTGATATAGGTGGAACATTTATCATAAAATCCTGCAAAATATCATTAAAATGTAAATTAACACATATATACCAGAAAATATCATAATGCATAGTAAATTCAATATGGATCCTGCAAAAGGTAGTCCATGAATGATTTATTTTAACATAAAAAGGTTTTTCCATTTCAAAATACCTTTGGCTAATTTCTATTTCGGGATCAATATCTTGAAACTTATTCAAAAAAATTGTTTGTGTCATATCCAAAAAATGTTTAGGATGTGATTCATGGTTTTGAGAACCAATTCTTCTTTTTAAAACGTATTTTTCAATAACTGAAACCCTTGTATTATTTTTAAAAAATTCTAATATTTTTATTTTAACTCTTCAACTATGTATTTTTCTTTTCGTGGTAGTCGACCAAAGAAAGCCCATAATTCATTATCATTTGTATCTTCAACTCTTTCATGTCGACCGAGATATTTTAATAGTGCTTTCCTTATTATTTTTAGTGCACTACTAGTTTCTAACTAAACAAGGTTTTTTTGTTCTTTGGTTCAATCATGAAATTGTTTGGTTTTGATAAAGCCCACCAATAATCAGGTCTTGATAACTAGGCCTTATGATACCTGACCTAGAGAGTCAAAACAGTTAAGGCCAGGATCATGCCTTTAGTGACTTTGATGGCATGGATGCCCCTTACTCCTATACTCTTAGGTTGGATGCTTAAGTTTGAAATTATAAATCTGCTATATAATTCCTCCGAAGTTTGTGGAGAGATGCCGACAATCATGTAATCTAGAGCCCAGTGAGAGCACTACTCATAAAAATCTGCTATATACTTCCTCGAAAGTATGAGTAGAGATTTCGATAATCTAGTGCCCAAATTTCTGCATAATAGAAATTTGTATTAGTAACTATATTAAAAATAAAATAAAAATTTACAGATTATGATTTGTATAGAAACTTTTAGCTTTAAAATTATAATTGAAACACATAGTAAACCTCCCGAAAAGGAAATCATGTAGAATAATTTTTACTTGATAGGCTAGGCATGCATGAGAAATATAAATTATTGAGAGAGATTCATTTTTAAGTAGACCTATCACTACATTTATTTTCGAATCTATGCACACATCCTTCCATAGCACTATGTCCTAAACCAACTATATTGTGCAAAATAGGACTCTCTGCTCCAATATCCTCTACGAGCCTTGAAAAAATGAACAAGATTGACATTCCCACATTATAAAAAAACTCAAAGAGCAAGATCTATGTAGCATTAATCTTACAGATGCACAGTACTACTTTCTCATTAGTTTTGAATATGTAGCTAGACCTTTCCAAATTATATAACCTTTTCTTCATTTTTCTCGAGAACCAGTCATTAAAACAATCTACCAATAAAAATGGTAAATAGTCAACATATATTGCTACATCAAATCCATGAGAAGAATACAAGTGGATAGATACGAATCTTAAGTAAAGTGGACGTGCCAAACTTAAATTAAAAGATGACAGCTTGGAGAGCATTGGCAGTGGCTTCCAACTTAGATATATAGCTTATCATTTCCTAAATAAGGGAATTTAATATAGTTGCATTGAGAGAACTTATGTTGACTGATCATGCTATTTCAAATTTTTTGCTATGTTTATGTGTAAAATACGGTTTCAACAATGGTTGACGTGGAAGAGTCATGCATATAAACTATTAGAGTAAATATCTAACATTGTGCTTTATATATATATATATATATATATAAATATAATTTTTTTATATACTTATCAGAGTAAACATTCCATTCAAAAAAAATCAAATTAAATATTTTTGTAATGAATAATAGTACTTCACAAAAACTCAAGAAAACATAAATCCCAATATTCCTTAAATATTTCAGCTATTTAGTAAATTTTTAGGTAGCAAAAACTATGTCAACATACAAAATAGGTGATAATATTATAAATCTAATATTTTTGTCTTTATTTACAAATTTAAATGGTATTTTAGTCAATTGAGAACTCTCCACAATTACTTCATAAAATTTTACTTATTATTTATATTATTTTGGCACAATGTATTTATTTAATATTTTTTATATAACCATTGAAACGAAATAAAATTGAAGAAAATATATAAACGAAATGAATGTTTTTCACAACTAATGATTATTGTAGAAATTTCTATTTAATTTATGAAAAAAATCATAACATCTACAAAATATTTTAACATTAGATTGTTGATATTTAATATTTGTTTTTTTTTTAATATAGATTATTCATGATTCATTAGAGGTAATTGGTGTTAGAATTATCCACAATGCATATATATAATAAATTATGTAGATAAATATGTACTAAATTGTCTATAATGTATATATTGTTACATTTTGTAGATATTACAAAATCAATTTTTTTATTATAAATATTTTAATTATTTTAATGCGACCAAGTCAAAATGTGATTATTCCACATTTAACTTTTAGTATTGTAGATATTCTATGAATATAAATTTGAAATACTAGAATTATATAAAATTGTTGTGTGTGTGGGTGTGTGTGTGTAAAGTATTTCATAAAAATTATCCATTTATGTAGAAACTTCAACTTTTTTCTTAGAAAGCTTATTTTATTCTACTTCTAATAAAGTATTCTAAGATTTTGGTAGACTTGATTACAAATGTTATTGTTACATTGTTGTCCACGACACATGCGTGATTCAATTTTTCCTTTTTTAGTATATATTTTCGTTTTTAGAAATTTTCCAATATTATTTGAACCTTAAATATGAAGTCAATATTTCAAATTATGGTACATTATATAGTCTAGATTATAATAATTAGAGTTATGTGGTGTTTTATGGATATTTTGCAAGTTGATTTTTTTAATGAAATAAAGGAAAATCTTCTTTAAAATATGAGAAAATGTGATTTTTACACATTGAAATTTTAAGAATGTGGATATTTTAAAAATTTAAAAGGAAGTTTAAAAAGTTGTGTAAAATCTACGTTGTATTTATATAGACTAACCAAATAAGGTCGATAATTCACATTTTCTCCACAATTTTTTTTTTTTGTGGATACTAATGTGGATAAACGAGCCTACTTCTAATAGTGAGGCAAGTATTATTTTACATTTCTCTGTTGTATGTTTCAATTTATTTTGTTAAATCTTATTGTGTGCTTGTAAAAATACAAAGCATTATTATTGTGTCCACTTTCTCAGGGAGGATTATGTATACCAGCCATCACGCGGAGCAGTCGTATAAGTTGAAGCGCCCTATGTTAGAAGTATGTTAGATTTCAACGAGAGTTTCTCACCTTTGTCTCGTATTTTTTATTGAACAATGAGTTTCTACCATGCTTTGAAATATCTGGGAGTATTTTATATTGAATAATGAGTTTCTACCATGCCTTGAGATTCATCTGATCTGTCACGTTTTGAATAGACCTGCTAACATATTGGTAGTTTCAATCATCTGAAAGCACTCTTTCTGGCTTACCATTCGACATCAAATCAAATTAAAATTTGGTCTCTTCAACCGACACGTAATCTTTCCCACATGGTGCATCGAACTCATCGACAACTCCCAACCGTTTCTCCTCCACACGGCGTCATACGGGCTGGTATAATTTAATTTTGTCCACGTCAAGACATTCATTGGTATTATATTTTGTCAATGGTACATTACTAAATATCAATGTCTATAGTTGTTCGCTTGTTATTGTTTACTATCGATGTTTGTGATAAAGGGATCATGTTTTGTTATATTATATTCAATAGTGTATTGCCTGGTCCCAATTTATTAGGAATCATGTATATAAATGAATTATTTAGGGGTTCTATGTACATAGTAAGTGTGTGATTTAGTGAATACATTTTTCCCCACTTTATGTTAGTGAATAAAGATTTTGTAGCATAAAGTGGAAAAGGCAAACGTACCTCGGAGATTTGAAAGAATATAGTATCTAATAGTGTGTCTAATGAGTGTTATAGTGCACCGAATGGTATATTGCAATATTTGTACCATTAAATTCTAATGAAAGGAAAGGATAAGGATCCTAGGGGTGACCTTTACGTACATGGAGTGATATCAATGCATACGTGTAGTTCCTTGGAATGTCATATTTTCCAAAGCATGATTGATATTTACTTCCTGGTTGTTGTGTGGTTTGCCTTCATTGGGATAGGATAGAACTTGTAATAGAAAGAAAGTGTAGTCAATGTTCTAGGTAAATGTAATTGAAATCAAACTTATAAAATGTGTAAAAATGGAAATACATATTGGCAAAGATAAACTAAGCGGTTAGAATACACCTGGAGTGTTGAAAGAGAAAGGGTTAGAAATTTATCCCTATTTCTAGACTTGATACTTAGGATTTGTTTGGAATAACATAAAGGATTTGACTGTCTTGTCACCAAAATAGGGATTTTAAGCATCATGATGCTAAAATTCAGATTTAGGTGTTGTTTTGTCGCAAAGCGAAAGTGTATTAGGAGAGTGTTCGATTTTTACCTCCAATCGTTAATGCTTCCCTATGAATAAGTGTCGATGCAGATGATCACAAAACTTGATTTGTAACTTTCCTCAAGTGATAAAAAGGCACTAGGCATATCATTTTACTACATATTTACTAAGTTTCATTCACTTATTTAGTTCCTATTTTGGTTCCTACTTTAGTTCCTTAATTAGTAGTTAGTTTGTATTAGTGATTGATTGCAATCTAAAAATGGCTATGTGACTGTTAAAATTGGAAAAATTTGTGATTGTACAATTTTTTAAATTAATTTGTAACTATTTTTTCCCCAGAACAAGAGCACCCATGTGGGAAACTAGCACCTTGGTGTTCCTTTCTGATCTATCCAGTTTTTTCATTGCTAAGTTTTGTAGTCAAATTTATTTATGGACTGTTATGTAATTTTTTTTGTCTTATTCCTTGTGTTTGTGTTTTTGTAACTATGTTCTGTGACTGTTGGGAGGGTGAAAAGGTTCACCTAATGTTTTCCCCCACTCATTTGGGGTGTGTGAGATGAACAAATGTGAATGAATCCCAAATGATGAATACTGAAATTTATGTGCACGTTTGATATAGAAATCATGTAAGGGGAATAACAATTACTCATGGTATGTACCATGGCGCAAGAAAAATAAGGGGAAAATGCTAGTATACACGTGTTAGTGATAACTAAGCAATGCATGCTGAAATGACAAATAGTAAAAGTATTAGAGAAAATTTTAAGGATCCCACCTGAATAAAACTTATAGAAATTGTGGAGAATATGGTCGGAACCAAATTCACTGGGTTGGTGAATTATCGAAAATTTGCATTTGTGGCATTGGAAAAATATAACATATTTTTTGAAAGAAATTGTAGATGGAGTGGTGAATGAAGGATAATTAATTTTCATGAAGGATATTTATTGAATAAAACTCATTATAAGTCCAAATGGATGTCTGCCACATGTTCCCCTAATTGTCACTCTACCTTGTCTAATTGCAGACTTGAAACTTTATTGAATTAGTTCATTCCATGGGCTTGGAGTCCACATAATTCCTTTTCCCTCAAGATGCCCAAAATCGTGCCACATATCCACATGGTTTTCAATTTTAAGAATTGGGGATCCTTGTACATACCTTTACACTCAGTTTCCCATAATGGGTGACATGTGGCCGCTCATACACCGACGCTTATCAAAAGTATTAATGGTTTTCTAGGAACTTAGAGGAGTATTTTAAATTTGGCGGGTATTCTAAAGGTTTAGTGGATTTCAATTTATATCTATGTGTGTGTGTGTCACTATATATATATATATATGATGATGATGATGATGATGAATTTTAAAAAAAAATTAAAAAATCATAAACATGTTGAAGAATGAGACCAAATGAACATGAAGGTTCCATAGATATCTTGGCGATCTAATAACGTTTTAAAACCCTGACCCATCTAACACGCGAAGATTAAATAAAAAATATATGTTTGGATTGGAGATCTATTGGCTATTCACATGGGACAAATTATTGTTTTTGAAATTTTTGGGTGAAACGTGGTCACTTCCATGGTCATAAAAATGGCCAAATTCATACTCCAAAATTCCTACTTTTAGCCAAATTACGAATATTAGCTACTAAAATTTTCCCTAAAAAACATCTCAGAAAATGGAAAACAAGGACTCGGTGAGTAGTTGGTTGCATAAATGGGACACTACTTGTGATGTCATAAGACAATTGGATCCATCAAGGCTTGTGCAAAGAAGGAAATCAAGAAAACATAGGGCATAACCCGTAAACAATGACAAAAAAGGTATAAGAAAATCATATAACCATGATTGGAAGGAGTCCTAAAAGGAAAATGATACACATGAATCACCCATTATCCTGTTAGGGAAGATAAATAGTATGCGACAATATGATATCTGAATATAGGAATGAAAATGTAAAATTCTCCCAGGAGCCTCAGTGGGACTGGTAGTGGACAGGGCCAAGAATCATACATCGTGTAACAACCTGTAAGTGACATGCATTCACCTCAATATACCATGTGAATGTGCATGTGTGTATGAAAAATGTTAAAGCATTATATGAACTGTAGTAACATGATAAACAAAGGTGCAACATAGAGAAGTGTATGCAAGGAAGAATGCATCCAATGAAGATTTAAGATAATGTTTTATGTATTTTTACATGCATATATGTGAAATAAAACTAGCTAATAGGGATGAATAAGGATGGCCCCCGATGTAGTGTGTGCAGAATGAGGTCCATGTGAAGAAACCCTCAACATTCAAGTATGAACCAAGAACAAGA
Source organism: Taxus chinensis (assembly GCA_019776745.2). Taxonomy (NCBI): domain Eukaryota; kingdom Viridiplantae; phylum Streptophyta; class Pinopsida; order Cupressales; family Taxaceae; genus Taxus; species Taxus chinensis. The sequence goes on along the minus strand of CM034149.1, from coordinate 195,267,753 downwards.
GTGTGTCATTGAGTAGTGTGGGGGAATTAGGATTCCCCAAGTGTGAATGCAAAAAGGTGTTGGAAAACATAATCACTAATAGGGGAGTGGCGAATCAACACTTCTTCAAAATTTTAAGACAATTCTAAATCTGAGAAAACCATTCAATATTTCTCAACCTTTGCCATGAAGAACAATGACTTTCAAATCTAGGAAATCAATAACTAAACACACATGAAGACAATAGTTAATTTTAGAAACCCTTGAAGAGAGAAAACCCAGTAAAATCAATGCACTGTGGTGAACAATTATCCCATAACATATTACAAGGATTTCAATTTGTTGAGCAACCACTCAACTTGAAGCATCAATACTCCATTAGACCTCATATTCTATACTAGGTGCATGAACTATAAAACATAGTCTTCAACTTGAGTGAAAGAGGCACACCATAGAATAATTTAATATAATGAAATAAATATGGAAAGGTCTGAAATATGTTTAAGATTTCATCACTTGATTTGGATGCTACAAGTCAAGGTTTAAGCCTCTATTTTGAACTGGGTGTGCATAATCATGGCAACTCAAGATCGAAATCTCAAACTTATTTAATCAACATTAATACCTAAACTTGCAAAACCTCTTGATCCATGGATAATTTTATATATCACCTCTCGATCACCTTTAAGGACATTTGGAATAACTTCTATCTTTATTCACACCATGATTTTCTAATTAGGACAGGGTCCTAATGGGTTTACACACACAGAAAAATAGTATTCATAAAATGAGAAATTTCATCCACTTATCCACTTGTTCATAGCTCCTATGACACATTTCTAGAAACATAAGCTCCTTTTGTAACATTTCAAACCAGCAACAAGAATCATTTCAAGGAATATATGTTCAATATGCATGCATTTATGAGACTACTCACACTAGGTATCAAGTCACAAAAACAAATCTTGTCTTAGATAGATTAAAACCCTCCAACCTTCATTTTCATGTCCAAAAAATTCTTGGAACTCTTCACTAGATATTTCTAGTCCATCTTCAATCACTCGCATTCCTAGGTTGTGTGGAGAATTTCACATTTACACTTCCATTCCTTAGACCTTCTTGATAGGGATAATGAGACAACTTAGACAATTGGAACTTAGACACAAAAATACTTCACCAGACTAATTCATAGGCTCAAAAATGTCATGTTGGACCTTTAGGAACTATTCATATTTACATTTCACTTTTACACCCTGTATTCACATCAAGACTCTTTCAAATTAAAATGACTGTTTTTGACTCTATAGCCCTTAAGCAGTAGAAAATATTTGGTGAAGGATTTCACCCACATAATGTATATAATATATTTTTAACACTTCATGATCATTAATAACACTTCACATACTTGCTTCCACATTTGAATTTTCATCATGAACCTTTTTGTGCATGGTTGTACCATCAAATATCTTCGCAAAAGAGATAAAATTGTACCTTACCAGCTGAATTAGAACATGCCACTAATGCAAAAATGTACTAGGAGGAGTCCCTTACAATCCAAAGTCACCAAATTATCTTTTCCAAGTCATTTCATGGACAAAATATTCATGTCCTCTCGATCACTATAAGACTAGGATTTTGGGAGGGTTTAGACCAACCTAGCTTCTTAAGGATCATTCATAAAGCTTAGGGCATCATTTTACCTTATTCCAATTAAAAAATGATATTGACTACATGCCCCAACATTGATTAAACTATTAGGTCAAAATTTATAGATTTAACATATGAATTAGCACTTCAAACTTGACTCTCGAACTGGAAATGGTCATTTTGGAAGCTTTGTAGATCCAAAAACCAATTTTATTCCTTCTTCATTTGAGTTTAGAATTGAAAATTTATCCACAACACTGCATTGACCTTATTCACATGTCCCAAGGCTCATTTTACTCTGCACCTATATTAAAATCCTCATCCACCATGACTTGTGTCTACTTACCCGACTTGTGCTCAAGAACGTGCCTTCAAGATGCCTTGGACATGCCTCTACCAGCTGAAACATGACCTAAAACTCCTTAAAATTCCTTTATAATATGTCAAAACACACTCCTCTTACTTGGGATAACCTTTATTATCTTTCTTTGATTCATACACCTAGCCATGCTTATAGTAGGTCTTAGAACTAGGCCTAATTAAGCTTGTTTCAACCCATGGTTCATGTAAACTTGTCTATTATTCATTATGAAGTCCCTTGCACACCTTTGAGACAAAAATTTGGACTTGTAGGACACCTTTAAATTTCATATCAAGAACCTAGTTGCTTTCCAATGCACCAAGCATGCACCAAGACCTTATGTATATACCATGACATCTCGATACATCACACCAAGTCACTTCAACCATATGATTTGAGGTTAGAGAAGGACAATAACAATAAACCTTCATGCCCCTTAATGGTTTACACCTCACCTATCACTCTTTTCCATCAATGTGGCATGACATCAATGAGATAGGGTTTAACAAAAGTATTTATGTGAGATCAGTGAGAATATTGTATTAACCTCGAACAAAGCCAAAGGGGATTGGATGATATTCAAATAATTTTTGTTTTCCATTGGAAATGTTGAGAGAAGGATGTCATACATGCCCTTATCATATTATTCATCAATGAATGGTGTATTGTTATGATCAAGGTGTGTAGATTCACTAACACCTCAAGGTTTTGGTGTAACAGTTCATTGCATTTGGTATCAGAGTTACCACCCGTGTTTGAATTCCACTTGGTTTGTTATGTTATGTAGTGTGGCCCATGGGAAACCTAAATTTCAATGAATTAGGGATTGTACATATGGGCGTGCATTCAAAAACCTAGCACGAGGTTAAGATCTACAAAAGTGTGGTGGGATGTTATGATCCTCATATATAGATTCAAAAATGCCTAGAAGTTTTGGTGTACAGATCATTACATGTACTAAGGAACTGGAGTGCATTACATTTTTTCAAATTAGGAGAGTAATTAAAAAATCAGTCGTTGCAAATATTAATAGACTTATAAGAAACTAGAAATGTGAGAAGAGTAGCATGTCGATCAATAGTACCACCAATATAATGGATACAAAAATGTCTGAGATTAAGGAGATAAGGATGAGGGTTAAGTGCAACCCAAAATGTCATGCAGAAGACATGTGGACCCAAATAATCGAGGAGGAATATATATCCTTGATATTGAGGGCGAGGCACGAGAAAAATGGTGATATCCATAGGACTGAAGCCCAATTGGGTGAGGCAATCATATGTCCAAATAATTTAAGAGAAATTAGGAACATAAGGAACATGCTACTAATAATTTTTATCAATGTATAATGTGCAAGTAAAGTAATCAAAATTAGGAAATGACATAGGAGAGAAAGTAATAGAACATTTGGAACAAGACTACTGGATGATGAAGGAACCCCAGGGGATATAGGCTCTAGAGCATGTACGATATTAGAATAAGGAGTCATATCAGTAGTTGTGGGTTGAGTGATGGAGAAATCTACTTGATATTCAGTAGGATCAGTAACAATATAGTGAGCATAAAAGATAGACTTATCAAAATCCATGGAGTGAAATCCAAATCATGCAATGTATCATCAATGAGCTCACTAGTATTAATGATATCATCATTAGAATCATCATTTTCTACATGGAAGTATTTTTCAGACTTTTTAAGGATCTTGGAACTAGATGTGGAAGGGGTCTGGGAAGATATGAAAGGAGATATGTGGTTGGTAGAGGGAGGTTGAATATTGTAACTACACAATCATGCACTTTGCGTAATTATTTAGTCCTGATCGCATACTACTATTCATATGATTCCTAAGCAAGAAAAGTACTAATTAACCCATGTTTTTAGCCAACTTTTTTGCTTTTTGTTGTTACTTTCATTCTTGCACTTTTACTTGCTCAGACTGGCTATTGAAAATTTTTACACTCATGCAAAAATGGGCAACTAGAAACTTCATCATTACGTTGAAAAGTTTTGGGTGAAGTATACCTAAGCTAAAAGAAGTTTCAATGTTGTTAGTTATTGATGAATTAGTTACAAGATTAAGTGAAATCTGCAGTTATGTATGCTGTCTCAAAATAGAATAGATCACATAGTCTGTAATTTCATGTCATCTTCAGGAAAAGAACACAAAGCCCCAAAGGAAAACTCGGTTATCTTGATGAAGATGACATAACTACAAATTAGGTGAAGTGTTGAGTCTTGAAGCAACAAACAAAAATGTAGATTACAAAAAATCAAAGCTCATTACTGAATGTTACAAGTTCCTATCAATGTTCTTTCCTTCGTAATTAAAACATTCAATTATGCTACTAAGTTGTTTAGTCCATTATACAATCCATATAGAAAAGCTAGTATGCATAGGAAAATACACGACTCATTTGAAGAATTCAATGTTTTATTCACAAATACAGTCAAATAATTCCCACACAAGCCATGGGATGTAACTAAAAAGTAAAGTAAATCTATGGAAAAGAAAGGTACACATGCATGAAAGAGAAAGCAAAAGAGTATGAGTGAACCCATCATTTCCTTAAGGTTTCTTTCTTCGATTGAAGCATCTTGATCTCCAACTTTTGTTTCTCCTTCATCTTCATTATCAAAGCATTGTGTCTGAAAAATAAGAAAAGTGAACTGTCAGTCATGAGCTCAGGGATCAATTCATATTTCTACACTATCCTACTTCGTGCATATGAATCTTCTCCTAACAGGAGATGTATTCTACCTGAAGAACAAACTGCATGCATGCTTTATTAGTTTAGTAAAAAGAAAGAAGGAAAAACATGGACATAAGAGAGGCCAAAAAGCCTATTTATTATCTAATTATTTTCTTGAGTGTGCAGGTACAAGTTGCTACGGGAAATTTTTAGTTCCTAAGGGCAGGTAAATTTTAGTTACTACAGGTGAAAGCTAGTTGCTACGAGAAAATTTTTAGGTTCTACGAGAAAATTTATAATTTTAGAATTTCAAAGTTACTTGCTATGAGTAAAATTTTAGTTGTTAAGTGAAAAGATGGAATTTCAAATTAGAAGAAATAAGTTGTCCATCAGATTATCATAGAATCATGAGATACAAATAAGACTGCAAAATAAGATAATAGCTTCAAAGACCAAATTGAAGGCATGATTTGCAGTTACAGAAATATAAGTCATTCAGAATCAATATAGAGATGCTACCATAAGAAGCTATAGGTGAAGCTCAATTACAACATTGAAGCAGAAAAGAAGACAGAACTACATTTTTGATAAAACTTGAATTGTCCAAACATACAGGAGTTGTAAATAAAGTTCCATAAATAATACATTATGCATAGTTTCAGAAAACAATACATTATTTTTAGAAAGTCAGGAATTTTGTTACATTTAAGCATTCAATAAGTATGATTTTTAGAAAAAAATTGCACTCATCTCATGGAGAATTTCAAAGAATCAAGTTTGATCCTGAAACAATGAATTGTAATAGATGGATTCTCAGGAATACAAAATGAGCTAAAGATTTCAGAATGGACCTGAAGTAATGTACAAAACTATATTTGTAGAAAATCATAACCATATTCTATAATATTCTTAGCAAATGGCCGAGAATGGCAGATACCTATAACTCAGAAAATACAGATCTATAATTCATGATGCAGATTCAGCCGAAGAACAACTCATCATAGACAATCAAATGGTCAATTTTTTTGAGCAGCCAAATGATGAAGCGAGAGGTTCACAGGCCCACATGAGGTTTCAAACTCATAATTCACTCAGAAGAATCAAATAATAGAACCCACAGATATTTCCAAAAGTTTAGTGATACATCTGAATAAGAAAAGAAACAGAAGTTTACACATGCAAGAAAGATTACCTATAAAAGACTATGTTGGCCAAGAAATGAAACCTCATCTTTTAAAAAATATATAGAGGCACGAATGGTATAGATGATAAAAGGATAGAGCTGAGCTTAAATAAACTATAATGGCGGCTCACACTTCAAACACCACACTTCGAAAGCTACGCAGAAACCAAAAAACTGAAATGATAAAGAATATTTTGTAGAGAAGAAGATCCAAATTAAAGTGAAAGCGGAACCAAAATGGAATAATGACGTCGAGGGGAAAATTCACTAGGGCTTTGTACATACAACCAAAATCCAAATGAGTATGCTTTAGGGTTAAGTTCCCTTTACTACCTAAACCCAAGAAGTGGGTTAACCCAAACTCAGACATAGTCATAGATCGACGGTTTCAAAATCCTAAGGACACAGGATCAACATCCACATATAATCATAGAAATCAATGCTAACTATAGTCAGGATGCCACCACCCATAATAAATTCCAACCAAAGCCCTAATCACATTACAAAAATCAATGGTCTGCAATTAGACAGGGTACACAGATCAATGACAGAGAACACGAAATGAAATTTCATAATAAACCACTAGAGTTATAATTAACTTGATTATATCTGATGTCTCTGCCAAAGCCACCAAGGGGTGAGTCACCGTCAAAGGAGACAACCCACGTGTCCACTGAATTACTCATTGCAAATAATTTTAAAGGGGCAACTAAATCATACGTCATGATCACTAAAAGCTAAATATTATAATATATGAGGCTGACATAATCAAACGGTGGTTAAATGTATTATGATGTTTATGCCATGGCCAAAGGAGATGATAATATTATAACATGTTCAACCACAGGTGGTCCCCATAGGAGGAATTATTTTTGTAAATATTACCAAGTTTTGTAATTATTTTTCTCACCCGCAGGGAGCTGTATTTTGCATGCCTTCACAATAGGAAAGAATAGAGAAGATGAAAAAGTTGCATGTTCATGGAAAAATACTTGCCTAGCAAGAAACCTTATTTTTAGCAAATTATTCATCTTTCTTTTCTTAAAAAGAGAACAGTCAACTTCAGTTTGACTGTAATGTAAGTAAAGCTAATAATGCCTATTTGTAATTACATGCTCTATTTTTATTCCTTTATCTATTATTAAATAAAGGATAAAAATAAGATGTATGGGAGAGTACAATCCTTAGGATATTTTAGGGAGAGGGTGAAATTTATTTTTACTATATATTGTGTGCCTTTGCAAAGCGCAGGGGAGGGGAGTATTGGAGGACTTTTGGATATATGAGTACTGAAGCAAATTTTTCCAATTTTTCCCTCTGAATGTGAAGTATTTTCTACCTTTCCAAGTTATTTTACAATCTTGTGTATGTTTATATTGATCTTGTGGATGTAAATTCCCTGATCAACCACCTTACCTTGCTTCAAATTCAGTCTTTTTTTCTTAATTTTAATGTGCAACGTTAACTTGTTAGTATTGTTGTGATTCTCCCTCAGTACAATCAAGTGTTTTTCCCTTAGATATTCTGCAGATAAAAGTATTGGTTTGTGCCTCAAGAATCCTTACCAAATCAATTGTGTAGATACTCAATCAAAGACGTCATACAAATTTGGTGTATCATCTTATTTTTAATCATTTTTCAGTTATATTTTACTCTCAAACACCCAGAAATCAGTTTAGGATACACCAACAAGGAACCAACCTTGATACCAGAGACTCACCTCAAAATAGGTATACCTAGAGACCTGAAGTGTTTCCATTGTATCTATGAAAGAGAGAGATCAATTGTGTAATCTTTGAAAACCTAAAACCATCTCTCTACAGGGTTCACTTTTGAGAGATAACAATTTTTGGCATGACTGGTGGGACCGAATTAGATTTGTATGCAAGTTTTAGACCTACAATAGATCTATAGTAGATTACAACAAATTAAAAGTCACTGTCAAGAACAAGCTACAAAAATGTATTCTAAATATTCTAGGATCTTTTCGGGACGTCGTTGAGCTGATATCATACCAGCATTGCAGCATGTTCCATGCCTAAAGTGACTACAAGATCATCAGAAACATGAATTCCTTCTGAGTTTGTTTCTTTACCTTTGAATTCTAATACAAGGAGAAGAGTCGATAATACTTTACCTTATAATAGACCTGGTTTTGGTAATCCTCCTCATAATATTCCTTCACCACGTATCAATTTCTCAATCAACATCCCCATTTTTCAAATGGTTATCCAACCACCAAGGAATTTTGTGACCTTTACTAATGGCACTCCATTAGTAATCCCAGTTTACCATGACATTCCTAATGTTGTCATGGAATTTTTTCCATCATTCACGGGTGAAAATCAAGTTACACCAGCTGAATATATCAAAGATGTTGCAACCCTATGTGTAGTCCATAATATCACTCATGAACATGTAGCTTTAAGACTGTTAGCTACATCTTTTAAAGGGAAGACCTTGAAATGGTATAGAAACCTAGAAATTAGAAGCATAAGGATTTCAGATGACTTAGGTGAAAAATTACTGAAACAATTCTAAGATAATTCAAACCATTTGTCTTTCATTGAACTGTTGTCTACTATTAAACGAGCTCCTAATGAATTTGTGTCTAGCTTCAATATCTATTTTGCCAGAACTTGGGAGAGAATTCTAGCAAGTGTCAATCCTCAAGCTAATCATGCTTTCCTTTATTATCTTAGGGCATTAAACAGTGATATCTCAACTATGGTTCAGTTAAAGGGTAGAGAGACACTCCCAACAGCCTACGATATCACTATCCAAGCTGAAAATAGTCTTATTCAAGATGGAAAATTAGCACCAAGGCCATCAATTCCATTTTTGGCATATTTAGCACCTATTCCTTAGCTTATTACAATAATAGAACCTACTGTTTAGCCCCATCAGATGATGTGTTTAAAGCTTTACAGACCATGGGAAATAAATTTACTTAGATTGAGAATAGAATTGCATTACCTAATAGACCCTATCAGGTTCCTTATCAGTCCTATCAAAAGAATCAAAACTATAGGAAACCTTACCAGCAAAGGTAGTTTGACCCAAAGGCTCCTAGTTCATCTAACACTTTAGTCCCAATTAATATCACTACAGAAGAGTGATGTCAACCTTGCAATCAACCTCATTCAATTGGAACTTTCCCAAATACTTTTTTAAATCTAAATATTTTTGCACAACCTCAATCTGAGACATTATTCATGCCTCAAATGGAGGGTGGGCAGAAAGAAACTCATGTTCAGAATGCACCTGAATAGAATTTAGTTAGTTTTAATGAGGATTTCATTGCAGTCACTACTAGGGCTCAAGGAAAGGCTGTTGAAAGTCAAAAGCAGCAAAAAATCAACTTGGCCTATCCTGCCTACTGTCACCGATAAGACAACATCTATAGCTCTAAAGTCAACATCTATAACTACAAAGTTAATTAGCAACCCTGTTGTTCCTAAAAAACCAACAAATGTTCCAGTTGATAAAGGCCATCAAAGACAGCTACAACATGATCCAAGAAGATTGTTTATACCTTAGATATCTAAGGAAGTTGAAGTAGAATTAGTTTTCACTAAGGCCTACTCTAAGACAGTTGATTCTATCTCTAAAATAGTCGCTTATTTTAACATTGTTTATGTAATGAAAAATCATAATGTTAACATCTCAATGTGGGACACTTTAATTATTCGTAGACAAAGAGATTTACTCTCTCATGAGCTAGCTAAGCTACAGATTTCTTCAAAAACAACAGAAAAGGAGGTTCAGAAGAAAAACACGGTCCTTGGAATGTTTGAGCAAGACCACATTAAAGAGTTAAGTGGATGGTTCAGAAAGTTTTGAATGCTCACAACATCAAGAAACCACCAACATTTTATTTATCGCTGATTATCGGTGAACATTTAGTTCATAATTGCATGGTGGATAGTGGTGCAAGTAGCACAGTTATGCCAAAAGAGATTGGAGAAAAATTGGGTTTGCATTATGAGCCTACATAAAGGAGCGTATTACAACTTGATGGAATTGCAACTAATACAGTTGGTATAATAAAAAATTTAGAAGTGAAGTTACATGTTTGCCCAAATGTTTCTAGTCTGCAAGATGTTACTGTTGTAGACTTACCTCCATACTTTTCTTTATGCTTATCTAGAGATTTCACAACAAAAATAGGAGGTTATCTCTCTTCAGATTGGTCCTTATTTTTCACTACTTGTTATGGTACTAAAGTTATATCAATTCAGATCCATTGGATAGATTTCACAGTGAGCCTCACTCTTCAAGGGTAGTGGCTAATTATTTAGCCTTAGATCAGTCTGATTTTGATGAGGTAGCTCATGTTTCAGCATTAGATGGTGTTTCTAACATGTTTATGGATGAAAACTAAGTGGAAGAGCATGCTCATGATCCTTTTAAGGATGTTGAAGAACACATGTTTGGTGTCTATTGTATGCATGAAGAGAATACACCACTTCCCTTGCTGTCCAAAATAGAAGATTCAACAAAAGGGATTTGGAAACTTCATTTTGATGGAGCTAAGAACAAGAAGGGACAAAGAGTAGGTCTGATGCTCACTTCCCCAACAAATTAAAGGTATTTCTTAGCTTTGAATCTCCAATTTTCATGTACTTATAACATAGTTGAATACGAAGCTTTAATCCACGGCTTAATTTGGGCCAGAAAGAAAGGTATCAGCATTTTACATATTTTTGGTGACTCTAAGTTCATTATTATTCAAGTAAAAAATTTCAATGTCTATAAGAATCCATTAATGAAGTCTTATAGAAACAGAGTTTCATACTCAATGGAATATTTCGATGCTATTAATATTCAGTCTATTCCTAGAGCTGAAAACAAACATGCCGATAGACTTGTAGCATTTGGGGCTAGTTTTGAGGTCTTGGAGCAGATTGAAAATATGAAAATATAGCCTCTTATAAAGTTAATTGTCAAGCCCTTAGTACCTGATAATGTTTCAAATTAGTAAGTATTTGAAAGCCATGATCAAATATGCAAGTTTTTGTAGCAAGAAGTTGTTTTTTCTACATTTAATTAGGATAAATTACAACACTTATATGGTGACCAAGTTGTTTAGTTGAAGACAAATAAATTACCTCATGGTCTATTCACATTAGAATATATATTCATCACTAATGATCAGTTGAGAAAGGTCAAGACTAAAATGTCAACTAACGCTGACAATTACGAAGAGATCTTGGTTGATGAAGGCAAAAAGTTATTTCTCGGAAAGGTATGTTCCTTAGCTGAAAAGCAGTCATTTATTAATCTTTACAAAGAGTTTAAGGATGTTTTTGCCTGGAAATACCAAGATCTGAAAGGATTTGATCCCATTCTAGCACAACATATAATTGAGTTGCAGCCAAATTCTAAACCTGTTAGGTAGAAACAGAGGACTGTATATCCCAAAATAGAACCTTTGATGAGGAAATAATTATCTAAATTGATTGAATCAGGTATTATTTTTCTATTTAAGCATTCAAGTTGGGTAGCTAATCTTGTTCCTGTTAGAAAGAAAAACGGTGAAATCAAACTATGTGTAGATTTCAGAGATCTTAATAAGGCTTCATTAAAAGGTCATTACCCACTCCCAAATATGGATCAAATTTTGAGAAAAGTTTCAAGTTCAGATAGACTATCTCTTCTAGATAGTTACAGTGGATATAATCAGATTTTAGTTCAAGAAGAAGATAGATACAAAACAACTTTTACTACCAAGTGGGGTACTTATGCTTACAAAAAGATGCCTTTTGGTCTTTCAAATGCTGGTGCAATGTTTCAACATGCATTGGACATGGATTTTCATAGCTTATTAAATAAATGCATCCTAGTTTATTTAGATGATGTTATTATATTTTCAAAAGATTTTGAAGAACATCTAATGCACTTAAGGTAGACTTTTTAGTTGTGTAGGCAATTTGGAATATCTTTGAATCCACTGAAGTCTATATTTTTCAGTGCATCAAGGCAAGCTACTTGGTCATATTGTCTCTAAGTAAAGTTTAGCAATTGATCCTTTCAGGATCAAAGCCATATCATAGATATCATTTCCTCATCATAAGAAGGCATTATAAAGTTTTCTTGGAAAAATCAACTTTGTTAGAAGATTTGTTCTAAATTTAGCAGCATTAGTTAAACCACAAACAACTATGCTAAAGAAAGATAAAATTTTCTCTTGGAACAACGAAGGAAGAGAAGGATTTGAAGTAATAAACGTAGCTATATCTTAGGCTCCTACCCTTGCAAATCCAAATTTTGATAAAGATTTTACAATGTATGCATTTGCAGGAGATAAAACAATCTCAACTATAATAACTCAAGTAAATGATGAAAAATATTGAGCAGCCTATTGCTTTCTTTGGACAGAGATTGCATGATTATGAAACAAGGTACACATTCCTTGAAAAGAAAGTAATTTTAGTAGTCAGAGGACTAAAGAATTTCAAGTATATGCTTTCAAACAATAAAATCCACGTTCTTGTTTCTCATCCAAATGTGAAAGTGTTCTTACTAAATAAGGAATTGAATGAGAAAAGTGCAAAATGGATAACAAAGGTCATGGAGTATGATGTTGATATTTAGGTTGCTAAGATGGTTCAAGGGAAAGGTTTATGTGAGCATCTAATTGTTGATATGGAAAACAAGCAATCTATAAAACCAGATGATAAAAAATTGTGTCCTGAAATTGTGTATCAGTAATCAGAAATTATGGTTTAGCTAGAAAATCAGCAGCCTGAACTTACTCATGAGATTTGGGAATTAAGATAGATGACTGATTTAGTTAATTATCTATAGCAGGGCACCTATCCGAAAGGTATGGACAAAAATAAATGAAGATATTTCAGATTACAGGTTGTACCTTATATCTTGATTAATAATGTGTTATTCAAAAAGGATATAAATGGAATCTTGTTGCAGTCTATTGATTATGATAAAGTTAAGAAAATACTGTCGGAATTCCATGAAGGACCTGCAGGAGGTCACTTATTAGCACGTACTATGGCCTTAAAAATTATGAAAGCTAGTTACTATTGGCCTAGCATATTCAAAGACTATTTTGAATGGATTAGAAAGTGTAAACAATGTGCTTTCTTTGTTGGAAAAGAACGTCTAGCTTCACTGCCCTTGCAACCTATTTCAGTTGACCAACCTTTTATGAAGTGGGGTCTTGAATTTATTGGCATGATGAATCCATCATCATCATAGGGACACAAGTGGATCTTAACTGCTACAGATTATTTTACATGATGGACTAAAGCAATAGCCTTGCAGGATGCTAATGAAGCTTCAATACTATCCATTTATGAAGGAATAGTCTACATATTTGGTGTTCTAGCAACTATCATATTAGATAATGCTTTAGCATTCATTGGTGCAAAGATAACATGGAATATATTTAAGTTCTTCATCTAATTATTATGCACAAGGTAATGGCTTAGCTGAGAGTACTAACAAGAATCTATTAAGGATCATCAGAAGAACACTCAAGGATAATCAAAGAGCTTAGCATCTGATGTTGAATTCAACACTTTGGGTTGAAAGAGTGACTCCTAAAATATTAGCTAGCAATTCACCATACAAACTTGTGTACAGAAAAGAAGCGAGAATGCCTATTTGAGTTGAGTTACCTGCATTAGATTTGCTACATCAAATGGAGCTTCTTGATAATGAACCATTACAAGTTCGTTATGCAGAGTTAATGGAATTACAAGAGCTAAGAGATAAAGCCCATTTAAATATGAAGAAAAGTCATAAACAAATGAAGAAGACTTTTGACAAGGAATCCAAATTCAGAGTCTTCAATGAAGGAGATATTGTGTTAAAGTGGGATGTTGATCGTGTAAAGCCAGGAAGACACTCAAAGTTGGATACACTCTAGAGTGGTCCTTACCTGATTGTAGCTTTCAAAGAATATAATGTTTTTTAACTTTCAAAGATAAATGGAGAGGAACTTCCCATTCCTGTGAATGGTATGTTTCTCAAACACTGTTATTGAAATATTACAGTGATTGTTAGAGTAGGATTTCCCTTCAATAAGTGTAGTTTCTAGACATTGCAATTTTTTTCAATTCAATAAGTGCATTCATGTACGTGATCTGTTTACTAGATCCTTTCCTAGATTTAGTTGTTTTGGAAGGGTTGGACCTTTCGAAAAAGGAAAATTTTGGTTAAATGCTTAGACTCCATGCCCAATGGACAAGAGCAAGGCACTATTCTTTAAGCTAGCAGGTAGCTTTCCCCGCATGATCACTAGAAATGTTGAAAATTTTTACACTCGTGCATAAATGGGAAACTCAAAACTTCACCATTACGTTGAAATTTTTTGGGTGAAGTATACCTAATCTAAAAGAAGTTTTTGTGTTATTAGTTATTCTTGAATTAGTTACAAGATTAAGTGAAATATGCAGTTACGTATGCTATCTCAAAACAAAACAAATCACATAGTCTATAATTTCATGTCATCTTCAACAAAAGAACACAAAGCCCCGAATGACAACTGTGTTGTCTTGATGAAGACAACATAACTACAAATCAAGTGAAGTGCTGAGTCTTAAAGCAGCAAATAGAAATGTAGATTACAGAAAATCAGATCTCATTACTGAATGTTACAAGTTCCTATCAATGTTATTTCCTTCATAATTAAAACATTCAATTATGTTACTGAGTTGTTTAGTCAATTATACAATCCATACAGAAAATCTAGTATGCATAGGAAAATACACAACTCATTTTCAGAAATCAATGTTTTATTCACAACAAGAGTCAAATACTTCCCACACAAGTTGTGGGATGTAACTAAAAAGTAAAGTACAACTACAGAAAAGAAAGGTACACATGCATGAGAGAGAAAGAAAAAGAGTATGAGTAAACCCATCATTTCCTTAAGGTTTCTTTCTTGATTAAAGCATCTTGATCTCCAGATTTTGTTTCTCTTTCATCTTCATTATAGAAGCGATTGTGCCTAAAAAAGAAGAAAAGTGAACTATCAGTCACAAGCTCAGGGATCAATTTATATTCCTACACTATCCTACTTCATGAATATGAATCTTCTCCTAATAGGATATGTATTCTACCTAAAGAACAACCTGCATGCATGCTTTATTCATTTAGTAAAAAGAGAGAAGAGAAAAACATGGACATAAGAGAGGCTAAAAAGCCTAATTATTTTCTAAACTATTTTCTAAGTGTGTAGGTACATGTTGCAGCCAAAGAGAAGAATAGACAAGTCATATGCTCATGCAAGAAACAGAAGAATGTAACTCAAAGTTCTAATAACTGTTCTGAAATGGAAAATGTTACAGTGAAGAAGAGAGACTAACAATCAAAACACATGTTTCAGTTTGCAACAGAATGAAAAAAGCAAAATTAAAGGTTGATGTTTGTCTAAAAGAGGAGGCCACAGTTGAAAGGAATGAAGAAAAGATTCTAAAAAAAATTTGATAAGGCTCCGCCATGTAAAATCAACACTTTAAATTTTTAGTGACTACAGACAAAAACTAGTTTCTACGGGAAAAGAATAAATTCAAAGTTAGTTGCTACAGGGAAAGTCAGTTAGCTATCCATTTCAACATTAAGCTAGTTGCTATACAAGTTGTTATGGGAATAGATATAATTTCATAATTTGAAGGCTAGTTGCTACGGGAAAGGATACATTTCAAATTAGAGAAATAATTTTTCCATTTGATTATTATACAATGCTGAGATACAAATAAGACTGTAAAATACGACAATAGCTTCAGAAATAGAAGTCATTCAGAATTAATACAGAGATGTTGCCATAAGCAGCTACAGGTGAAGCTCAAGTACAACATTGAAGCACAAACGAAGATTGAACTACATTTTTGACAAAACTTGAATTGTCCAACATGTAGGAGTTGTAAAAAGAGTTCCACAAATAATAAATTATGCATAGTTTCATAGAACAATAGTATGTATTATTTTTAGAATGTCAAGAATTTTGTCACAGTCAAGCATTCAATAGATATGATTTTCAGAAAATAATGGAATTGCAAACACTCAACTCATGGAGAATTTCAATGTTCAAGTGATCACAATGTTGAAATTTTAAAGCAAGTATTCTCAAAAGGAACTTTAGAATTTCAAAAAATCAAGTGATCTTGAGACAATGAATTATAACAGATGGATTCTCCAGAATACAAAATTGAGCCAAAGATTATCAGAATGGACCTAAAGTAATGTACAAAACTATATTTACAAAAAATCATAAACCATCTTCTACAATATTCTTAGCAAATGGCCAAGAATGACAGATACCCAAAACTCAGAAAATATAGATCTACAATTCATGATGCAGATTGAGCCGAAGAACAACCCACCATAGACAATCAAATGGTCAAATTTTTTGAGCAACTAGATGATGAAGTGAGAGGTTCACATGCCCACATGAGTTTTCAAACTTAGAATTTAATTAGAAGACGTAAATCATAGAACCCACAGATATTTCAAAAAATTTAGTGATACATCTGAAGAAGAAAAGAAACAAAAGTTTATGCATGGAAGAGATGATTACCTATAAACGACTATGGTCGGCCAAGAAACAAAACCTTAGATTTCAAAAAATATACAGAGGCATGAATGTTAGAGATGATAAAAGGATAGAGCTGAGCTTAAAGAAATAATAATGGTGGCTCACACTTCAACCACCACACTTCGAAAGCTCTGCGTAAAAACCACAAAACTGAAATGACAGAGAATCTTTTGCAGAGGAGTTCCAAATTACAATGAAAGATGAGCTCGAAATAGAATGGAATAATGGGCTCGAGGGGAAAATTTTCCAGGGCTTTGACCATATAGCCAAAATCCAAATGAATATGCTTTAGGGTCAAGTTCCCTTTATTGCATGAACCCAAGAAGTGGGTTAACTAAAACTCATCCACAGTCAGAGATCAACGGTTTAAAAAATACCAAGGACACAGGATCAAAATCCTCAAATCATCGAAACAATCAATGCTAACTACATTCAAGATGCCACCACCCACAATAAATGCCAACCAAATCCCTAATCACAGTACAAAAATGGAAGGTCTGCGATCAGATAGAGTACAAAGATCAATGATAGAGAACAAGGCACAAAATTTCAAAATAAACCACCAGAGTTATAATTAACTTGATTAGAGTTGATGTCACCACCCAAGCCACCAAGGGGTGAGTCACCATGGAAGGGGACAGCCCACATGTCCATCGAATTACTCATTGTAAATGATTTTCAAAGTCTTAATCCAAGTGCATGTTTCGAATAATTTTAAAGGGGTGACTAAATCATATGTCATGATCACCAAAAGATGAATATTATAATATACAAGGCTGAAATAATCAAAGGGTGGTTGAATTTATTATGATGTCTATGTCATGGTGAAAGGAGATGTCAATATCAAAACTTGTTCAACCACAAGTGCTCCGCATAGGAAGAATTATTTTGGCAAATATTACCAAGTTTTGTAATTATTTTGCTCACCCACAAGGAGTTGTATTTTGCATGCCTTCACAATAGGACAAAATAGAGAAGATGACAGAGTTGCATTTTCATGGAAAGAGACTTTCCTAGCAAGCAACCTTATTTTTAGTCAAATTATTCATCCTTCTTTTCTTAAAAATAGAACAGTCAACTTCAGTTTGACTGTAATGTAAGTAAGACTAATAATGCCTATTTGTAATTACATGCTCTATTTTTATTCCTTTATTTATTATTAAATAAAGGATAAAAATAAGATGCATGGGCGAGTAAAAGCCTTAGGCTATTTTTAGGGAGAGGGTGAACTTTTATTTTTGTTATATATTGTGTGCCTTTATAAAGCACAGGACGACTGGAACTATTGGAGGAATTTTTGGATATATGAGTACTAAAGAAAATTTTGCTAGTTTTTCCCTCTGTAGTGTGAAGTATTTTTTGCCTTTCCAAGTTATTTTGCAGTCTTGTGTATGTTTATATTAATCTTGTTAATGTAAATTCTCCTGATCAACCACCTTACCAGGCTGCACATTTAGTCTTTTCTACTTAATTTTAATGTGCATGTTAACTTATTAGTACTGTTGTTATTCTCCCTCAGTATAATCAAGTGTTTTTCCCTTAGATATTCTGCAGAAAAACTATTGGTTCATGCATCAAGAATCCTTCCCAAATCTGGTTTGGATATACTCAGTCAAATCCCTCATACAAATTTGGTGTATCACCTTAGTTTTAATAATTTTTTAGTTATCTTTTACTCTCAAACTCCCAAAAATCAGTTTAGGATACACCAACAAGGAGTCAACCTTGATATCGGAGACTCACCTCAAATACAAGTATACCCACATACTTGAGGTGTTTCCATTATATCTACGAAAGAGAGAGATCAATTGTGCAAGCTTAGAAAACCTGCAGCCATCTCTCTACAGGGTGCACTTTTGAGAGATAACACTGCCTTTTTACTCTTTGAAATTTTTATTCCTATATAATAGCACCCAGCCAAGACACCAGTGTCAGGTGCCCTCATCCCCACTGGGTGCCCATATATTCTCTTTATACTTTATTCTCAATTTCTGGGTCCTTTCTAGCCATTCAAGCATCTTACCTTTTTGGTAGTCGGCATTTTCGGGGTTAGTTATAAAATTCAAGCAAATGAATCATATAAATATAAATTTATGTGATCATAATAAGGGAACAAACATTAAGCACTAGCTATCACCACATATGGTCATATCCATCAAGGCATTTATACCTCCATTTGCATCCATCTAGCTCCATCACAAGCGACAAAGGCTCGTTCATCTGTATCACACTTCATAGGAGGGTAATTTATTCTATCCCATGCACACATTATTTACATTCGACATCTAGCTACTTGATCACTACTTCACATGTGACACACATAAGATCAACCTAGAGCACGATTCCACACACACACGCATAACTATATCGGGTCGTAGATGTAGTCCAACACTCAATTATAAGTCCACCATTGTCACAGCAAAGGATAGTCTGAACCCTTCATTTATATCTTTCTTTTTTAGGTTTTAATGCTTTCTTTGGGGTTTTTTAAGTGATTCATTCATTCTATAGCCACAGTGACATTCAGCGGAATGTAGCAACATACATGTGATAAGAAAAAAGGGTTTCACATCATTTGGTGGCCCTGTAAAATTTTCTTTCAAACCTTCTACATAGACCATGGTGTATAAAATCAGGATCCAAGTGTCCCAGGTGCCCCCATCCCTTCTCTAAGCACCCCATTCTAACCACATCACTCAAATCCTCACTTTTACAGGTTCATGTGTGAGGTTCCTCCATTCCTGTTCAACTAGTATTCACTGTGACATAGTCCTGTGGCATCTTCAAATCAGCTAAGGATCTTCTGACCCTCTTTTCACATTAGGGTTTTGTATTTTTATTACTTGGTTTCTTGGGTATCATTTCAGTATTTTATCATTCATTTACTTACTGTAAACTTACATTAGATTAGGCTATTATTTACTTATTAGCATAATAATTTTGGTGAACCTGAACGCTTTCACACTTAGGATCCTCATTTTTCCTCTATCATGACTTGTAAAATTACTCAAATTTCTTTGTCTGATTTACTTCAAATATATCCTAATTTCCAAGTTGTTCTTAAAAATTCCCTAGACACCATGTATCCTCCCCAAGATATGCCTCCGCATCAAGTAAGTGTTATTTTTTATCATTTATTTGGAAACCCTAGTCTTCATGACCTTTCATCTAATAAACCCATGTTAGATTCAATTCAAGCTTTGCATTATTTATTTCAAGACAAATTTTAGGCTATGGAATCCATGATTCCATCTCTTAAATCTGAAATCTTACATCTTAAGGATGCTTCTCAGAATCATGTTTGTTTTCCTTCTACATCTCCTCTTCATTCTATGTTTACTACATGTGCTCATATCACTGAACCTCAAGCCATACCATTATCAGAGCCTCTCACCCTTGATTTCAATATTAAGTAACATGACATTATTATTGAGATCCTTAATCATCAATTGATCACGTTACCGCCTACTCATTACTATCCTTCTTATCAACTAGCAAAATTTCAAGGTCATCCATATTAAAATTATCATAAAATCAATAGACATAATGATAATTTCTTTTATGCTTTACGATGAAGAATCAAGCATCTTGAACATCAAGGCTATATCTCCTTAACTGCACAACAGTTTTTTGCATGCCCATCTATACATGCTACATCTCAATGGGATCCTAAGTTTGATTCAACTATGTCTCATGAGCATCACACCATCACTTCTAATGGTCATTTTATAGAAATCCAAGCACCACCTAAGAAACCACCTCTCAAAATGATATTGCACCTCCTTCTCTTAATACATATACAACATTACAAATTCCAAATACGTAACCGCCTCTCAAAATCATTCCATCTTCTTCTCCTATCAATTCATTTGCAGCCTCATCAATCCCACCTAAGATACGACCATTTAATATTCCTCCCCATCCTACTCCACTTCCATTTCCAATTCATTTTTTCAAAGCAAAAACTTCTACTAATAGCCAAGACACATTTCTGCCACCATTGCATTGTCTTGTTGTTTTCTTTCCGCACACGCTTCCACCACTTCACGTAAAATTTTTCTTTGGTAGGTGAATCCTATTACCTTACCTTCCCAATGACACACTCATATTATTATGTTTCTAAAATTATTGTTTAGTGGTATGTTATAATAAATAACCTCGTTTCATCTTGGATTAACATATCTATCTATTACATAACCACTCATACATACATACATCTACAACCATTTATCACTCGTAACACATACCATATGATCTCTTATTATTTATCCCATCACTCAATAAATCTTACAATATCTATGATACTTCACCACCTTCATACATCACTTCTCTATTTTTTTCCAACATCATTTATCGAATAATACACACATATTATACTACACACATACTAGCATCAACATTACCCGATGATGCACTCTTGTGCTTCGGTTCACACTTGAATTTGGAGGGAATCCTATAGACATGAACCTTACACACTACACAATAGAAATTACACATAACATCTTCATACATCATACATTTTATACATACACAATCTTTAATGCATCCTCTGCACGTTGTGCATTATACACCTCTGTAACATACACATTGTACATGTTACATTTTTACAATTTACACATCTAGAATTACACAATACACATTACATATCACTTGAAATTTATCCATCACTACACCTATTACACATATTACACATCACAATACATCTACACATATTCTAATCATCTACTTATATGCGGTGCACTCACTACGTGATGACGCACTCTAGTCTCATGGTCGTGTTAGCATAATTTAGCATAAGCATATTTATTGCATTGTCTTTTATTTAATAATGTGCAACATGTGCACTCTAGTCTAGTGACTTGCATTCAATATTGTTATGTTGGTTAACATTCAATATTGGTATTAGTAGTAATTACATGTGCATGTGAGATGGGTCTTATCATCTCGTAGTTGGTGCCTGATAGGGTGTCATGTCTATCCATATGAGGCTATCTAATATCTATAAATATTATAGCTCTTGCATTGTTATGTAATCTGATTTCATGATCAATAATATTTGTGAGGCTTTTGTCCCTCTTTGGTCATTGCAATCTTATTCTATTCTATAATTTGGTATTAGAGCTATACCATTATTATCATTTGATATCAGAGTTGTACAACTTGTCGTCACACCAAAAGATTGAACTTATGGTGGAGAGGGATCTCATCATGTTAATTAGCTGCTACACCAATCCTCCCGCACGATGGAGCCAGGTATACACCCAATCAGGCCCAACGACATATTAAGAGTAAGTGACACCGGGAATTTCTTGGGAGGTCACCCATCCCAGCACTACTCTGGGGGCGGTGCACTTAACTGCCCTGCAAAATCACAGATGTATTA
Organism: Taxus chinensis; assembly: GCA_019776745.2. Classification (NCBI taxonomy): domain Eukaryota; kingdom Viridiplantae; phylum Streptophyta; class Pinopsida; order Cupressales; family Taxaceae; genus Taxus; species Taxus chinensis. The sequence continues at coordinate 195,245,946 of CM034149.1, read as the reverse complement.
TATGTACCTGGGTTGACCAAGAATTTTCTATCAGTTAGTCAACTCCTCAATCACAACTTGAAGTTAGATTTTGACAGTAATAATGGAGAAAAAGTGTGCTTGATAATAGATAAGTCAAGAGGTTCCAAGATTGTAGCAAGAGCCTCCAATGTGGGACGCATGTTCCAACTTGATTTTGTCCACAAGGATGATCAAGCTCTAGTGGCCAAAGACACACAATCTGCAGAACTATGGCATCGCAGATATGGTCACATCAGTTTTGGCTATCTCCAAACACTTTAAAAGGGCAACATGGTGAAAGGATTGCCTACAGTCAATTAAAACACTGACAAGTGTCACAATTGCCTAGCTGGAAAGCAACACAGAGTACCCTTCGAGAAGAGCACATATAGAGCTAAGGGAAAGCTTGATTTGGTGCACACTGATCTTTGCAGGCCCATGCAACCAAGTCATTCTAGATGTCAATACTTCATGCTTTGTGTTGATGACTACTCAAAAAAGATGTGGATATATTGTCTAAGAAACAAGAGTCAAGCCTTTGAGACATTTCAGAAGTTCAAAGCACTTGTTGAGAATGAAGTTGGTCGCAAGATCAAAAATATTTTCTCAGATCGAGGGGGGGAATTGATAAGTAATGAGTTCAAGACTTACTTGGAAGATCATGTGATTCATCGATAAATGCCTCCTACTCACAAACCACAGCAAAATGGTATAGTTGAGAGAAGGAATCGTACTATCATGGAAATGGTGTGATGTATGATTGATGACTCAGGTTTAACAAAGACATTTTGGGAAGAAGCTACAAGAAATGTAGTCTATTTGTTGAATAAAGTGCCCAAAGTAGCTCTTGAAGGAGTGACACCTCAAGAAGCATGGTCAAATCAGAAACCATCAATTGCACACCTAAGAGTATTTGGGTGTAAAGATAGCATGCACATACCCAAGAAGAACAGGAAAAAGTTGGATATGAAAGCTGAGAAACTAATATTCATTGGATACAGTGAAGAAGCACTTAGGTATAGATTATGGGATCTGAAAGTAATAAAGTATACACAAGTAGGGATGTTGAGTTCTTTGAGAAGAAATAGGTAGATGCTCCACTCAACAACTCAACAAACATGCAGAATACACCTCTTGTGAAGATAGAATTTGATGTTCCCACTAAAGATGATAGTGATGAATTGGATAATGTTGAAAAATTGGATCCACCACAAGCCAATGGAACAGCTAAGAAGTTACCTAAATGGTATACTCAATTAATAAGAGATGCAAATTTAGATGAAGCACCTAGCACATCATCTAATCGTAGACCTAGAACTCACAGTCAAGCTCGTGAAGAGGTCAATTATGCCCTAATGAGTAGAGTTGTTGAAAAATTTGAGCCATATACAGTTTAGGAATCCCTACAATCAAAAGCTTGGAAAGATGCCATGGATTCAGAGTACTAGTCAGTGATGAAGAACAACACGTGACAGCTTGTCGACCTTCCACCAGGGAAGAAACCCATTGGATGTAGATGGATATTCAAGACTAAGTAAAAATCAGATGGGACTATTGACAAGTATAAAGCAAGGCTTGTAGAAAAGGGGTATGCACAACAAGAAGGCATTGATTATGAGGAGACATTTTCTCCCACAACCAAGATCAAGAATATCGGGATGGTCTTTGCTCTAGCTGCACAATTTTGTTGGAAATTCCACCAAATGGATGTGAAAAGTGCCTTTCTTAATGGAGATTTGCAAGAAGAAGTCTATATGACTTAGCCAGAGGGTTATGTAATACCAGGAAAAGAGATGATGGTATGCAGACTCATAAAATCTCTATATGGCCTAAAACAGGCACCCCGGGCATGGTACATCAAAATTGATGAGCATCTCATAATTCATGGATTCGAAAGGAATCCTTATGACCCCAATATCTAACTCAGAAAGCAAGGGGGGGAGATTTTCATTGTGGTTGTTTATGTCGACGTTCTAGTCATTACAGGTAGTTCTGTGAAGATGATTGATGCAACAAAGAAGGATTTTAATCGATCATTTGACATGACAGATCTCGGGCTCATGCACTATTGTCTTGGGTTGGAAGTATGGCAAAAAGAGAATCATATCTTTGTGTTGCAGTTGAAATACACCAAGACAATGCTCAAGAAATTCAGGATGATGGAATACACTCCTATTGCTACACCTATGGAAGCGAGACTTTAGTTATCTTGTTCTGATCCATAACCACCGGTGAATGAAAATCTCTATCAGCAGTTGATCAGGAGTCTCATTTACCTAACATATACTAGACCAGATATCAGCTTTGCAGTCAGCTATTTATCATGCTTCATGGAAGAACCAAAAATATGTCATTGGAAAGCAGCAAAGAGAATAATGAGATATCTAAAGGGTACAATTGAACTTGGTCTAGAGTACAAGAAGAAGAACAACTTCTTCTTGACAGGATATTCAGATTCAGATCATGCAGGAAACATGGATGATAGGAAGTCAACATCAGGATTCATCTTCTTTATGGGATCTGGACCGATATCATGGGGAAGCAAGAAATAGAACTTTGTTTCTCACTCTTCTAGAGAAGTAGATTATCGATCTACAGGTGAAGCTATTTGTGAAGCAATATGGCTACACTGAATACTGGAAGGAATTGATCTACCACAACAGAAATCTACTCCAGTAATGTTGATAATGAAGGAGTTCTGAAGCTTGTTCACAATCCAGTATTTCATGAGAGAACCAAGCATATTGAAGTACAGGTTCATTTCATACATGAGCATGTCTTGAAGCACAACATACAGCTCGAGTTATGTCCTACAGATGAACAGAAGGCAAATGTTTTCACTAAGTCACTTGCACGTGAAAAATTCACATTTTTCAGAGATTTCCTCTCCACTTCATTGGAAACTATGCAAAATCAAGGGGGGAATGTTAGCATAATTTAACATAGGCATATTTATTGCATTTTATTGCATTGTCTTTTATTTAATAATGTGCAACATGTGCACTCTAGTCTAGTGACTTGCATTCAATATTGTTATGTTGGATAACATTTAATATTGGTATTAGTAGTAATTACATGTGCATGTGAGATGGGTCTTATCATCTCGTAGTTGGTGCCTGATAGGGTGTCATGTCTATCCATATGAGGCTTTATAATATCTATAAATATCACAGCTCTTGCATTGTTATGTAATCTGATTTCATGATCAATAATATTTGTGAGGCTTCCGTCCCTCTTTGATCATTGCAATCTTATTCTATTCTATCATTTGGTATCAGAGCTATACCATTATTATTAGGTCGATACTAGACTGTTGAGGGTATACATCACAAATGGAACACATTACACTCACACATTCAACCATTCAATATTTTCCTCATGCAACATTCTTAGGTTAGTGATACATGTCATAGGCTACATCATCACTTTTCCTAGCATCATTTAGTGATTTTACGCCATATGATACATCAACAATTCATCTAGCATCCCCTAGTGATATATGTTATAGGCTACATCATCACTTCTCCTTCTCATCTTCTAGTGATATACGCTTTGGGCTAGATCATCACACATTTTCACACCTCATATCTATGTCGCACATCATCACTACACATTCAACACACCATGATACATATAACACATAATTTGATAATATCCTGATGACACACTCTCATTTAGGGTTCATTATTAATTGTTGAGGGGGCATAAAGAAATGAATCTCATTTCATATAATTCCATTCACTCAAGTAGTATGTGGATCCTATTATTCACTCTACATTCCATTCCATCCATCCATAACATACTACACATCTTGGTTGCATTTACTCTTTCTTGCATTTACTTGTACATGTTCACTTTATTACACATTATAGATAGATATCTTATATGTCATCATATTTATCATACACACATGAACACTCACTTGATTTCTAGTTTTGATCACAAATTATACAGGTCCATTACACACAACATGGATGTTTGGCACAGTACCTAGTACCAATCCCACGATGACTCCTTTCGGAATCCAATTTCATCCAATATAGGAACTATTGTTTCATTTTGTTTCATAACACACTACTTTATCAAATTATACACTCTTTCACATACTTTGTATCTTTCTAACATGCTAACAGGTGATTCATGTGCAACATTTTTTTTTGTAGGATTACTTATTCCCATGGTTGTCTGTTACATTGTTTGTTCTTCCTTATCATTGTATGCCTTTATTATCGGGATTTTCCTTTTTTCTTTTGTACACACTTATATGCTTTTAAATTCATCAGACTTGATTGTCTTATGACACCGTGAGTCGTGTCCCATGTTTTCAACCCACTTTTCATGGTCTACATTGTCTTCTTGTGTGTTATAGCTTATGCATTGTTTTTATATCGTACACTTCATTTTATGCATGCATGTGTCTTTTCTTGTACTAAAAAATATCTCCCAACTACTTGTTTGCATGTGCCTTAGTTTCTAATAAGCACAACCCCTCCCGCTGCAGGGTGCGGTTTAAGTGGTCGGTCCTCTTTTGGGCCGCATCCTCCTATAGAAATATCTCATGATCCCCCAAATAGAGGGGGCATCATTTGGGTGAATCAATAACCACATACAAAGGTATACATGTAGTACACAACATAGTACAGTACCGGTACAACATAGTTCAGGGCTCATAATCAAACTTGGGATATTAGTATAATGGTGCCTTTCCTAGAGCACCTATAAATTAGGGGAAGTTACATAGCGATAGGGTTCAACACAATCTACAAAACTCTATACACCGGCTTTTATAGGGTAGGTTTTCCTTAACACATGTGTTGGTACACATCATATGCAGTGGTGTTTTATTTTAGGGAGCAATTAAAGGTTATAGGATAAACCAAACCTTCCTCTCTATAATATTTTTGTCATGGCATTGAATCACCCAAATAACTAGACAATACAGAGATATCTTCAGTTTCAAGAAGCGGTTAAAGGTTGGAGGATAAATCAAAATTTGCTCCCTATACTTCTTCGGCTAGTGGCGTGAGATTGTCCAAAAAACTCACACTTCATCGACAAGATCCTTTCTACACCCTTTTTCTCATCACAGATTAGGTGCACATGTTCCTTTTTCACATTTTCAAAATTTTATTTTACATACTTCCTTACATGCTTTTATACATAGACATGTATATTTGACTACTTGATCATATTCTCTTTTGCAAGTTCATCCACATGGGAATTTAAAACTCAACAAACAACAACAACACACACATCAATACTAACAACATGTGCATCAGACATAGACATTTACACACGCGCTTTCGACATAGGTTCATTTTTATCAATCTTTACAGTTTCACATCTTTTGCTTTCATGTTCCATCTTTTTATCACTCCACGTTTTGTCTAGTCCCTTGGCACGCTTCTCTACATCGATTTACATGGTCATCAGGTACACATCTCTATCTAATTTATGTTACCAACTTTTCCACACGCCAACATAAAGTGGGGGAAAATTTAGAGATATAATCACACACTTTTGGTAATGATTTATTCTTAATCGCATACTACTATTCATATTAATCCTAAGTAAGAAAATTACTAATTAACCCATGTCTTTGGCCACCTATCTATGTTTTTTGTTTCAACTTTCAGTCTTTCATTCTTACTTTTTAGTCTATCGTTTTACTCTTCAACATTTGTCATCGTGGACACTAGCACCTAGCCAGGGCACTAGCGGTAGGTGTTGTCATCACCAATCCGGCACTATGATAATTCTTCACCGGGAACTCCTCGTGCTATGATTATTTACTAATGCACAGCCTTAAGTTTGGTGGATGTAATATGGAAACAAAACAACAACATAACACAAGAATACTATTGACTATGATAAGGCGGAATGATGACAAATCTTAAATATCAAAGTAAATGATAATATTAACATGAAATTGTTACAATCTCACCCATGAGGTACTTCAAGTATTATTGACTTCACTTGCCTTACACCAAGACTATGGGAGAAACTTTACAATTACACCTCTTAATGGCTTCTTCGACACACCTTTAAACTTATGGCTTCCTTCGCACACTTCCTACAATATTTCTCACTACTTCCTTCTATGCTAAATGAGGGGGGGTGGCCTCTCTATTTATAGAACTTCCAGGCTTATCCATCTTATCTCTAAGATAGGATAAGAAATCCACTCTGACGAATCATATTCCATACCTTAACTCTTATCTGTACATGTAAGCTTATCTCTTAAGATAAGATAAACCTTATCATTTTACATGGGTTCCACATTTTTAGACTTTTTACAAATAAAATACACCAAATATTTATGACCTCACTCCTTTTCCTTATTACCAATATAATATTTCTAATTCCTAATCATGTAGACCCTACTTCTCTAATTACCCAAACTTTGACATTTTAACATTACCGGACCACTTACGACAAATATTTACTTTTTACAACATTCCTATTGTACTTTGACTGTTACCGTACTCCACATTATTGGCGGCACCGTACTGACGGCTCCGTTATCTTCTATCAGATGCTACTACTAATTATACTTAACAACATCATATTCCTAATACATACATTAATGAAATAGAAATTACGGAGGAAAAATTTAGTGTCGACATCTTCCCCCTTCCTAGCTTCTACTCCGTCCTCGGAGTAGACTATTCTGGTGCTTGGAAAATCTTCAACTTGTCGTGGTTGACCCATTTCGTAATGGGAGTGCCATCCAATTCCTCCAGTCGGTACGTACCATTTTCATGCACAGCTGCTATTTTGTAGGGCCCCATCCATTTTGGAAGAAATTTTCTCTATCTTCTTTTTTTGTATCTAGAATCATATACTAGAACCAAGTCATTCACATGAAATGGAGACCACCAGATCTTTTGATCAAAGTATTCCTTCTGCTTCATTTTCTTCTTATGGCTTGTATCCTTTGCTATTTCTCTCATTTCCTCCAGCAAATGAAGATGTACCAACCTTTCTTTTACTGAATCACTTTCATCCATCCTTTCATTTTTCATAACTCTCACAGTGGGAATATCAAACTCAATAGGAAGAACTGGATCAATGCCATAGGCCAACTGAAATGGGGAGTATCCTGTTGCTGACTTTGATGTTGCCCTATATGCCCACAATGCTGCATGAATCCTTTTATCCCATTTATGTACCTGCAAGGCTGCATCTTTTGCTAGAATTTGACACAACACAAAATTTGTTCGTTCCACCTGTCCATTTGTGCTTGGCTTGTATGTTGTTGCCTTCCTGTGCTTAATAGAAAACTTATTGACTAGGGCTTCTACCACCTCATTAATGAAGTGGCTTCCTTGATCTGTTACAATTTCTAATGGGCAACCAAATCTGGTGACAATGCGTTCATACATGAACCTTGCCACTTCATCCATGGAAGCTGTTTTCAATGGCCTAGCTTCAACCCACTTGGTTAAATAATCTGTGGCAACTACAATATACTTATTTTGGCGTGATGTAGTTGGAAGTGGACCTACAATGTCTATTCCCCACTTTTCAAAGGGACCAAGGGGAAGAATAGGACATAATGGAGCTGATGAAGTTTTACGGTTACCATGTGTTTGACAAATATCACATGTCTTACAATAATTATAACAATCTTTAAAAAGAGTGGGCCAATGATAACCTGCATCCAAGATCCTTCTTGCTGTAAGTTGTCTAGAGAAGTGCCCTCCACATGTACCATTGTGGAATTCTTCTAGCAGTTCCTTCCCTTGATCACGTCCAACTGCCCTCTTGTACTGTCCATCAGGTCCTATTCGAAATAATACTCCATGCAGAATAGAATATGGACGACTGGCTTGAGTAATCTTTCTCTTAGTCTTTGCATTGGCACCATCAGGAAACTTGAATTCATTCAGATAATTCCAAATATCTATGTATTCACTAGGGATTGTGTCAAGGGATAACAATGCTGCATCGGGGAAATCATCATCATCACAAGATGATCCTAAACCATCATAGGCTCGAGAGAGTGCATCTGCATTGACATGCTTCTTTCCTGGCCTATCTATAATATCAAATTCAAATTCTTGTAGCAAAATTATCCATCTTGCTATCCTCCCTGATGGGTTAGGCTTATTTACAATATATTTTAGAGCCTGATGATCTGTTACAACTAGAAATTTTTTCCCTAGCAAGTAATTTCTAAACTTCTTTACAACAAAAATGATAGCCAGAGCCTCTTTTTCAGTTACAGTATAATTTACCTCAGCACTGCTCATTTGTCTGCTCCCAAAGTAAATTGGATGTTCATTCCCATTTTCATCCTTTTGGCTCAAAGTACTTCCTAGTGCTACATCTGAGGCATCAGTGTACACAATGAATGGCTTGCTCCAATCTGGATTCTTCAAAACAGGTGAAGACACCAGGGCTTCCTTCAGTTGTCTAAAAGCTTCATGCGCCTTATTTCCTGGTTCATAAGTAACATCCTTCTTCAAGAACTGGGTTAGTGGCTGTGCAATCTTTGAGAAATTCTTGATGAACCTTCTATAGTAACCCACATGGCCTAAAAATGATCTCAACTTACTTCTATTCATAGGAAATGGTAAATCTTTGATTTTTAAAACTTTATCAGGATCAGTACCAATACCATCTCTGGATACAACATGCCCTAACAAAACACCTTTAGAACATCCAAAGACACACTTTGTAGGGTTTAGTGAGGCTTGTGCTTCATCTAACCTTTGAAATGCTATCTCCATCTGATGCAGGTGGTCCAACTTGCTCCCATAGATGCAAAAATCATCCAGAAATACTCTGATGAAGGTCCCAATGTAGGGTTCGAACACCCTATTCATCAAACGCTGGAATGTTGCTGGAGCATTACACAACCCAAAAGGCATAACTCTATAAGCAAACGTTCCCCAAGGAGTGGTGAACGTGGTCTTCAGCTGATCTTTCTCTGCTATACGAACTTGGTTGTAGCCACTATATCCATCAGCAAAACTATAACACTCCTGGCCAGCTACTTCGTCCAAGATCTGATCTGAAAATGGAAGAGGGTAATGATCCTTCTTTGTTGCCTTATTGAGCTTCCTGTAATCAACACAAATGCGTAGCTTCCCATTCTTTTTTATTGAGATCACAATGGGAGAAACCCATTCTGAATTCTCCACAGCAAATATGAATCCTGCATCAAGCAACTTATCTATTTCTTCTTTTACAGTCTTGGAAAAATTAGGATTCATTCTATATGGCATTTGCTTTATGGGCTTAGCACCATCTACCAGCTCAATACAATGTTCTACCCAACTTACTTGATGGAGTTCCTTGTAATCAAAAGTGAATAGGTGTATGTACCTTCGAAAGAGCTGGAGGTAGGATTCCTTCTCACTCTCCATCATAGCATCACCAATCTTTATTTGTTGGAGACGATCATCAACTTCTTCTTCAGATAATTTTATGGGGTCATGAGTTGGTGTGACTGGAAGGATATCCATGACTGAAACATCCACCTCACTTTCTTCATCTTCAGTGTCCACTTCACTGGTACTAGAGTAATCAGAGGATGTCCAATCATCAGTTTCATCACTTGAATCCACAGGTTCTACTTTATGATGTCGAGGGATCACGTTTATCTTCACCCTCTCTCTACCACATCCAAGTGTCATGAAACCTTCATTCCAGTAGTTTCTTGCATGAACTCTCCTTAGCCATGGTCTTCCCAGCAGCATTGGGTACGCAACAGTACCATTTTTCATCACCTGAAAGTCTACCACACATACAACACCCATAACAGATATTGCCACATTTGAAACTACACCTTCTAATTTAGTTTTTCCCTTATTTAATGACCTTAACATAAGTGTTGAAGGGCGATCAATTTTTAAACCCAACATATTCATTACAGACTCAGTCATTACATTAACTGCAGCACCTCCATCAACTAAGACATCATGAATTGAAATACCATTACATAATACCTCAGCTCCTTCCTTCGTCGAGCATTGAGTCCACTTCGCAGCTCCCGCCTCTTCTCAGAAGACATAGCCAAGAGTTGACCATATGTAATATTTGCAGGCCTTTTGGACAGATCTTCCAAGATGGAGTATGGTCCTTGCCCCTGTGAAATCATAAAATCCTGCACACCCAACTTTCTTCTCCTATGTTTCTTACTAGTTTCTCCTTTCATCTTCTTAGGATCATTTCCATCTTGATTATCTTTTTCTTTCTTTCTTTTTGTTACAAACACATCTACTTCATTATTTCTACTCTTATCTACTACATCAAGAGAATTCACAGGTGCTTTTCCTTTATCATTATTTGCTTTACCAGATGTAGAAGCTCTATCTAGACAATTATACTTATAATGACCCTTTTTATAACAACCATAACATACAACTTCAGAAATATTTCTTTTTGGACCTCTATCTCCTCCCTGAGAACTAAATTCCTTTCCTTGAAGAAGATTAATAGTTAACTGGCCCATCTTCCTAAGCAAATCTTCATACTCAGTAGATGTACTAGGAGAAATATTTTTGCTCACCAGGAGTGGTTGTGGATTCTGGACCAAAGGTGTTGGTGTAGGCTCTACTTTAGCAACAATTTCTTTGGGCTCCTCTTCCATGCTTTCTTCTTGCCTTCTTGCAATCTCCTTTGCTTGTTCAATGGTAGCTGGGCGGTCATACTTCACTCGTTGTCTGATCTCTGGCTTCATCCCAAGAATGAAGTGCTTACAGAGGAGATTATCCATGCCATTCATCAACCCATCCGCTAATCCTTCCTTCCGGATCTGGGCATCGAGCTTCCTCCTTAGCTCTAGAACACGAGCATGATAATCCCTTATCTTCTCCTTCTCTCCTTGGGATAGCTTTGTGATCTCGATCATGAGATCTGCATATTTATGTTGTTCACCAAATTCTTCAAGAAAACTTTCAGTTAATAAATCCCATGAATTTTTCACATTATCACCTAGTGTTTCAAACCACCTAAGTGCTGAACCATCCAAAAAGGTAGGAAAAAATTCAGTCCATTGTTCCCTTCTTATAAGGCCATTACAAATACAAGATCGTTTAAACTCTTGAATGAAAGAAGAAGCATCTTCATTAGATTGAGCTGAAAAAACAGGAATCTTTCCCATTTTCAAAAGTAACCACCGTGAAATACCAACCCACAAGTACAATCAACAAGACTTATGTGCACAAATAATTAGAATCACTATACTAGAAAGTGACTTTACACCTTTCTACGGTAAAATAGAAATGACCACGGTAAACTATGGTAAAACTTGACTTACTGCGGTAAAAACTGACTTTACTGTGGTAAACACTATTCACGGTAAAAAGTGAAGTTACTGCGGTAAATACTATTCACGGTAAAAAGTGACTTTACTGTGATAAATACTATTCACAGCAAAAATGACTTTATCATGGTAACTACTATTCATGGTAAAAATGACTTTACCATGGTAACTACTATGCACAGTAAAAACAAGGTTACCCTCCAATTGATTTTTGACTAAGTGGGAATATCTCTCCAGAAAATCCACCAACGAGGAATGGTCCCGGCAACGGAACCAAAATGTCATCACCAATCCGGCACTATGATAATTCTTCACCGGGAACTCCTCGTGCTATGATTATTTACTAATGCACAACCTTTAGTTTGGTGGATGTAATCTGGAAACAAAACAACAACATAACACAAGAATACCATCGACTATGATAAGACGAAATGATGACAAATCTGAAATATCAAAGTAAATGATAATATTAACATGAAATTGTTACAATCTCACCCATGAGGTACTTCAAGTGTTATTGACTTCACTTGCCTTACACCAAGACTATGGGAGAAACTTTACAATTACACCTCTTAATGGCTTCTTCAACACACCTTTAAACTGATGGCTTCCTTCGCACACTTCCTACAATATTTCTCACTACTTCCTTCTATGCTAAATGAGGGGGGTGGCCTCTCTATTTATAGAACTTCCAGGCTTATCCATCTTATCTCTAAGATAGGATAAGAAATCCACTCTGACGAATCATATTCCATACCTTAACTCTTATCTGTACATGTAAGCTTATCTTTTAAGATAAGATAAACCTTATCATTTTACATGGGTTCCACATTTTTAGACTTTTTACAAATAAAATACACAAAATATTTATGACCTCACTCCTTGTCCTTATTACCAATATAATATTTCTAATTCCTAATCATGTAGACCCTACTTCTCTAATTACCCAAACTTTGACATTTTAACATTACCGGACCACTTACGACAAATATTTACTTTTTACAACATTCCTATTGTACTTTGACTGTTACCGTACTCCACATTATTGGCGGCACCGTACTGACGGCGCCGTTATCTTCTATCAGACGCTACTACTAATTATACTTAACAACATCATATTCCTAATACATACATTAATGAAATAGAAATTACGGAGGAAAAATTTAGTGTCGACAGAGTCATCTTTATACTTTACTCTTACTTTTTGGGTCCTTTCTAGTCATTTGAGCATTTTATATTTTTATTAGTCATCCTTTTTGGAATTATTTCAAAAATTCAAGTGAAGGAATCATATAAATATAAAGTTATGTGATCATAATAAGGGACCAAACATTAATCACTAGCTATCACCACCTAAGGTTGTAGCTATCAAGGCATTTATAGCTCCATTTTCATCCCTCTAGATCCATCACAAGGGACAAATGATGGTTCATCTGCATCACACTTCATATGAGGGGAGTTTATTCTATTCCATGCACACATTATTTACATTCTACATCTAGCTACTTGCTTGCTACTTCAATTGTAACATGCACAAGAGAAACCTAGGGCACAATTCCATACACACAGAAGTACATTGGCTCTTAGATGTAGTGAAACGCTCAGTTGTAAGTCCAACATTATGGTGGCTAAGGATTGTCTGACCCCTTCATTTGCATCCTTCTTTTTTAGGGTTTAATGCTTTGTTTGGGGTTTTACGAGTGCTTCATTCAGTCTAGATCCACCATGACATTAGGCAGAATTCAGTGACATACATGTGACTAGCAGAGAGGGTTTTGCATCATCTGTTGACCCTGTGAAATTGGCTTCTGAAACTCCTACATAGACCAGGGTGCCCAGAATCAGGCTCAAAGCACTGTTGGTGCCCCCATCCCTTCTCCAGGTGCCCCATTTCATCCACATAACTTATATCTACACTTTTATAGGGTCTTGTGTGATGTTCCTCCACTTATTTTCATATGGTATTCACTGTGACATAGTATCATGGCATATTTGAATTAGTTAAGTCTCTTCCAACCCTCTTTTCACATTAGAGTTTCATAATTTTATTACTTACTTGCTTTGGTATTATTTCATTATTTTATTGTTCATTTACTTATTTCAAACTTGCACTAGGAAATTCTATTATTTACATATTAGCATAATCAAATATGAGTGATAAAAGGTTGAGGAATGAGAGTAGAATTTCTAGACTCCCCAACATCATATATCAAGAAGGTGTGAGGGAATAGGTTCAGCCTTGGGAATGACCATGGAGGTATAAAATTCCATGTGGTAATACTTGAATGGTTCATAATCAACGGTAATAGCATACTCATACCCATAAAAGATAAACTTATCACAATGATGGACACTAGAAGGAACAACTTGCATAACATGGATCCAAGGTCGACCAAGTATCAGATTGTATTGTAATGGTGCATCAATGAAATAAAAAGGGTGTGAAGAGTGTGGGGTCCTACTTGTAACTCTAATGTGATAGTACAAATTCATGCACAAGTAGTAGTATCATAGCCATGGATGAAAGTAATAGATTTTTCAATTGCACTATGAGGAATGTGGAATTGGGAAAGAAGTGATAAAGGATAAATATTCAGTTAGAATTCATTATCGATAAATAAATGCTTATTGTGTAAATCCTAAATTTTATCCATGATGATAAGTGGGGGAGAATCAGTGAAGGACTTGGGAGTAATGTCCTCATCTAAAAATGTGATAGAATTGGTAATATGCTTGAAATAATCCATGAGATGGTAAAAAGCTATTGGTGGGTCATCACTTTGGATTTGAATAGAGATAAAGGTAGCCTCTAAATATGATGGAAATCATGATCCTAACACAATAGATCAAAGAGATATATCTTAGTTGGGGTATTATTTAATTATGTAATGATATCATAGGTTTTAGCTAGAGCAATAGGTTTAAGGAGTGGTGTGCTAAGAGGAGAATAAATATTTGTAGGAAGTTATAAAGGGGCCTTATTGTGGTGGGTGGTGACAACATTGACAGAGGGAGTCCTAGATGAATTTTTTTAGTGAGGTAGACATTACTTAGTAATAGAAATGTATTCAGTTCTGATGATGTCTAGGGAATAAATGTGACTAGGGATGAAAGTAGAATAATTGTCCATGATCTCATAAGAAGAAGAAGAAGAAGAAAAATGGATCTAGGGTATGGACATAGTGTAAGGTTCACTAAATAATTTAATAAAATTAAAATCTAAGATAATGACATCGTTGATTAAATAGATATAATAGTATTCAAGCAATATTATGAAAAGTAAAAACAAGAAAAAGTGATAGATAGGGTTTGGATAATGACTTAGCTTGTCACCACAGGTTTGGACTAATGAATAGGATAGAAAGAAATATTTTTTATTGTATTAGCTTTGTGTATGATTCTGGAAAGTGAAGATTTTAGGGATAAGAGCACATTGAAGGGGACATGGCCACCTAGGTGCTAGCATATGTTCTTCACACTGGTGTTTGTGAAAGTTCTTAGAATTTGATTCTTTTTGTGTTGCTCAGTGTCACTCCTTACTCATTGTGTGTTGCATCATATTTTTTTTCACACATGTAACCTACAAAATAAACCATATATACCATTATAGTACTCAAGCGCACATCAGATGAATAAAATAATGCAAATTCTTGAGTCGTACTAACCTCAGAGGTCAACCCAATGTGATTGTCACCGAGCACTACACTACACTATATGTAGTTCTTGTGTGTGTGAGGAATAATTTCCCTTAGGCTAGGATGCCCTAGTTCCATCCACACAAAGAGATAGCGGGCCTACAATTAATTTTTCCTAAATGTAGATGTGTGGTATGGAATTAAGAATAAACCCTCATATGTAGTGAAGTATGCAGTCCTTGATTTAGTAGATAGAAAATATTATCTCCTCATAGATGTATTTACATCTCTTAAAGGTTTTTACCCTAAAAGAAGTTAAATAACACATGCATATACATGATTCCCTTTCTTAACTTTCATCATTAACAATAAAAAGTTTTACTAAGAGTGATAAAATAAAACAAGATAGAAGTAACATTTGAAATATTAGAAAAAGAGGTAAAGAGGACACATGATCCCAAAGGGGAAAATAACACCTAAGTTCTTCTATTCCTAATAGACAGTCATGTACAAGGCTATCAAAAGATTAGACATTAAAATCAAAGATAAGTAAGATGTAAACTAGTATGAAGAACTGTAAGTTATCAATTAGAAACAACATGTGATAGAATATGAAAAGGATAAAAGCAAAGTTAAAGAAAAGCAAAGAGGTTTTTTAGTAGTTCTCTTTCTTAAGACTTGTACACATAAATGAAGTATTTAGAGGCTATATGTTCATGGTAAATGCATGATTTAATGACTACAAATCATAACTATCTATCTCACCACACCAGTCAATGCATTCATCATGGGAGGGATTCAGAGATCTTTCCCATACGAGACAAGTGATTGATAATGAATCAACATACTCAAACCCAAAAAAATTACACTCTTTCTTGGAGATATCTCTAGTAGATAGAATATAGGCACCCACCCTAAATCTATATATATATGGGTTTTTATCCCATATCTGTAAAGAGGTAGGGGTGGGGAAGTGAGTTGATATAGTGGCACACACATCTAAGATGACCATTAGATAGACAGATAATGGTGTGGGAGTTCTAACTATCTATATATAATACATAGACATTGTACCCTAGTTCTTTCAACAGATCAAAGGTACACCGAGGATAACATGTTGATGACTCCTAAGAGTTCTTTTCAATAGATTTTTTTGGTTCCATATCAATTTATTTGGAGCCATATGAGGAGAGGAAGGAGATGATTGAGGGAACTATATTAAGTGGTTCATTATGCTTATTCATATAGAGATAAGGGCCTTACTCCTCCTTAATTTAGTACCAAGTCTGAAATTTTTGTCCATGCTTCATCAATTCGAAGGAGACTACCTTAAGACATATAGATGTAAGGGCAGATCCAGTTACTAGTTACTTATAAATAAGGTGGGGTGGACACTTATATAGATATATGGGTTTACCTATTCAATTAAGGGAAAGAGTTCATAAGTATAAAGGCACACATAAACACTCGAGGGTTTTCTATATGCCATAGATCCAAAAAATTAGCCAAACATTTAGCCAAGTTATTGAAGTTGAATTTTAAGTCTCCATATACACTATAATTTCCATATACATTATAATTTCCAAAACATATGCATATTTAATAGGCCCACAAAAAAAACCTCACAATTAATAATGTATGGGATCAACCTTGGTTCACATCCACACAAAGAGATAATCCTTTGAGACTAATAATATAGATTAGCAATAGTAAGGGTTGGGAAGAAGACGATCTATGTGAGGACCCTATAATATCTTCATTTATTTAAAAGAAGAATAAGAGATAACTTGTAGAGTTGGAAACTAAAAGAGTGCATTACATTGATCTCTATACCATTCAATAAAATTTGGGGTAGGAGTTGGTGGAAAATGTGTCCTAGCTTTCAAAAATGATTTTCCTTTCCTTTCCATAGACACAGAGATGTGTATCCTTCATCAATATTTGTGTTGAATAAATTAGTTGTATTCTTGGTTTGCTGTAGTAGCGTGGAAAAGATGATTCAAGTGCCACATATTTCACAATAAATAAAATATACATCAACATTTGAAGAAAAAAAAATAAAACCTCATTTTATGTTATTGCAGGAGATAAATCTGTGACATAGACATTGATTCCTGTATGGGATCTAACACTTAATATAAAACTTATAATTATGTAATAAAGACATGGATGACACATTGATTACACAATGGAGTACGCTGTGAATAGAGATGTATATGAACAAGATGCCATTGAAATAAATTCATACATTGTAGTATAATAACTCAATAAAGTGGTAAGAGGGAGATGATAATGACAATGTGCAAGAAAATCTTCATAATCATTTCAAGAAGAGTAAAAATCCAATCCACGGGGGAAAATTTCTCTTGAAAAAAAAATAAGAAACAACCAATTATGAATGAGAACATAAGACATTGGACCCGTGGTCATGAAAATTTAATTGTGGAGTTTAGATTCACCAATCAAGAAGAATTGGGTGCATCGACAACTAGAATTACATTTCTAGGAAAAGAAGGTACAATAGTTATAGAAAATAATAATGGTATAAGTTGAACATGTGCTAGAAATGTAACGAAGAAATAAGAAATGTCTTAAATAAATTTGTATAATTCAAAATAAGGAAGAGAAAACAATGGGAATTAAAAAAATCCAAATAAGAGTTATACTGATTACGTAATGAATTGGAACTCTAATTACATGTTAGATTGTGTAATGACTGTAGAATTTTGATATGACTTTTTTAATCTCACCCATGAGGTACTTCAAGTGTTATTGACTTCACTTGCCTTACACAAAGACTATGGGAGAAACTTTACATTACACCTCTTAATGGCTTCTTCGACACACCTTTAAACTGATGGCTTCCTTCGCACACTTCCTACAATATTTCTCACTACTTCCTTCTATGCTAAATGAGGGGGGGTGGCCTCTCTCTTTATAGAACTTCCAAGCTTATCCATCTGATCTCTAAGATAGGATAGAAATCCACTCTGACGAATCATATTCCATACCTTAACTCTTATCTGTACATGTAAGCTTATCTCTTAAGATAAGATAAACCTTATCATTTTACATGGGTTCCACATTTTTAGACTTTTTGCAGATAAAATACACAAAATATTTATGACCTCACTCCTTGTCCTTATTACCAATATAATATTTCTAATTCCTAATCATGTAGACCCTACTTCTCTAATTACCCAAACTTTGACATTTTAACATTACCGGACCACTTACGACAAATATTTAATTTTTACAACATTCCTATTGTACTTTGACTATTACCGTACTCCACATTATTGGTGGCACCGTACTGATGGCGCCGTTATCTTCTATCAGACGCTACTACTAATTATACTTAACAACATCATATTCCTAATACATACATTAATGAAATAGAAATTATGGAGGAAAAATTTAGTGTCGACAGTGCCCTCATCCCCTCTGGGTACTTCAGTCATCTTTATACTTTACTCTTACTTTTTGGGTCCTTTCTAGTCATTTGAGCATTTTATATTTTTATTAGTCATCCTTTTTGGAATTATTTCAAAAATTCAAGTGAAGGAATCATATAAATATAAAGTTATGTGATCATAATAAGGGACCAAACATTAATCACTAGCTATCACCACCTAAGGTTGCAGCCATCAAGGCATTTATAGCTCCATTTTCATCCCTCTAAATCCATCACAAGGGACAAATGATGGTTCATCTGCATCACACTTCATATGAGGGGATTTTATTCTATTCCATGCACACATTATTTACATTCTACATCTAGCTACTTGCTTGCTACTTCAATTGTAATATTCACAAGAGAAACCTAGGGCAAAATTCCACACACACAGAACTACATTGGCTCTTAGATGTAGTGAAACAATCAGTTGTAAGTACAACATTATGGTGGCGAAGGATTGTCTGACCCCTTCATTTGCATCCTTCTTTTTTAGGGTTTTAATGCTTTATTTGGGGTTTTACAAGTGCTTCATTCAGTCTAGATCCACCATGACATTAGGCAGAATTTAGTGATATACATGTGACTAGCAGAGAGGGTTTTGCATCATCTGTTGACCCTGTGAAATTGGCTTCTGAAACTCCTACATAGACCAGGGTGCCCAAAATCAGGCTCAGAGAACTGTTGGTGCCCCCATCCCTTCTCCAGGTGCCCCATTTCATCCACATCACTTAAATCTACACTTTTATAGGGTCTTGTGTGATGTTCCTCCACTTATTTTCATATGGTCTTCACTATGACACAGTATCGTGGCATATTTGAATTAGTTAAGTCTCTTCCAACCCTCTTTTCACATTAGAGTTTCATATTTTTATTACTTACTTGCTTGGGTATTATTTCATTATTTTACTGTTCATTTACTTATTGCAAAATTGCATTAGAAAATGCTATTATTTACATATTAGCATAATCAAATATGAGTGATAAAAGGTTGAGGAATGAGAGTAGAATTTCTAGACTCCCCAACATCATATATCAAGAAGGTGTGAGGGAATAGGTTCAGCCTTGGGAATGACCATGGAGGTATAAAATTCCATGTGGTAATACTTGAATGGTTCAGAATCAATGGTAATAGTATACTCATACCCATAAAATATAAACTTATCACAATGATGGACACTAGAAGGAACAACTTGCATAGCATGGATCTAAGGTCGACCAAATATCAGATTGTATTGTAATGGTGCATCAATGAAATAAAAAGGGTGTGAAGAGTGTGGGGTCCTACTTGTAACTCTAAGGTGATAGTACAAATTCATGCGACAAGTAGTAGTATCATAACCATGGATGAAAGTAATAGATTTTTCAATTGCACTATGAGGAATGTGGAATTGGGAAAGAAGCGATAAAGGATAAATATTCAGTTAGAATACATTATTGATAAGTAAATGCTTATTATTGATAAGTAAATGCTTATTATGTAAATCCTAAATTTTATCCATGATGATAAGTGGGGGAGAATCAGTGAAGGACTTGGGAGTAATGTCCTCATCTAAAAATGTGATAGAATTGGTAATATGCTTGAAATAATCCATGAGATGGTAAAAAGCTATTGGTGGGTCATCACTTTGGATTTGAATAGAGATAAGGGTAGCCTCTAAATATGATGGAATTCAGGATCCTGACACAATAGATAAAAGAGATATATATTATATGGGGTATTATTTAATTATTTAATGACATCATAGGTTTTCGCTAGAGCAATAGGTTTAAGGAGTGGTGTGCTAAGAGGAGAATAAATATTTGTAGGAAGTTATAAAGGGGCCTTATTGTGGTGGGTGGTGACAACATTGACAAAGGGAGTGCTAGATGAATTTTTTGAGTGAGGTAGACATTACTTAGTAATAGAAATGTATTCAGTTCTGATGATGTCTGGGGAATAAATGTGACTAGGGATGAAAGTAGAATAATTGTCCATGATCTCATAAGAAGAAGAAGAAGAAAAAAAATGGATCTAGGGGTATGGACATAGTGTAAGGTTCACTAAATAATTTAATAAAATTAAAATCTAAGATAATGACATCGTTGATTAAATAGATATAATAGTATTCAAGCAATATTATGAAAAGTAAAAACAAGAAAAAGTGATAGATAGGGTTTGGATAATGACTTAGCTTGTCACCACAGGTTTGGACTAATGAATAGGATAGAAAGCAATACTTTTTTATTGTATTTTCTTTGTGTATGATTATGGAAAGTGAAGATTTTAGGGATAAGAGCACCTTGAAGGGGACATGGCCACCTAGGTGCTAGCATATGTTCTTCACACTGGTGTTTGTGAAAGTTCTTAGAATTTGATTCCTTTTGTGTTGCTTAGTGTCACTCCTTATTCATTGCGTGTTGCATCATATTTTTTTTTCACACATGTAACCTACAAAATAAACCATATATACCATTATAGTACTCAATTGCACATCAGATGAATAAAATAATGCAAATTCTTGAGTCGTACTAACCTCAGATGTCACCCCAATGTGATTGTCGCCGAGCGCTACACTACACTATATGTAGTTCTTGTGTGTGTGAGGACTAATGTCCCTTAAGCTAGGATGCCCTAGTTCCATCCACACAAAGAGATAGCGGGCCTACAACTAATTTTTCCTAAATGTAGATGTGTGGTATGGAATTAAGAATGAACCCTCATATGTAGTGAAGTATGCAGTCCTTGATGTAGTAGATAGAAAATATTATCTCCTCATAGATGTATTTACATCTCTTAAAGGTTTTTACCCTAAAAGAAGTTAAATAACACATGCATATACATGATTCCCTTTCTTAACTTTCATCATTAACAATAAAAAGTTTTACTAAGAGTGATAAAATAAAACAAGATAGAAGTAACATTTGAAATATTAGAAAAAGAGGTAAAGAGGACACATGATCCCAAAGGGGAAAATAACACCTAAGTTCTTCTATTCCTAATAGACAGTCATGTACAAGGCTATCAAAAGATTAGACATTAAAATCAAAGATAAGTAAGATGTAAACTAGTATGAAGAACTGTAAGTTATCAATTAGAAACAACATGTGATAGAATATGAAAAGGATAAAAGAAAAGTTAAAGCAAAGAAAAGAGGTTTTTTAGTAGTTCTTTTTCTTAAGACTCGTGCACATAAATGAATTATTTAGAGGATATATGTACATGGTAAGTGCATGATTTAATGACTACAAATCATAACTATCTATCTCACCATACCAATTAATGCATTCATCATGGGAGGGATTCAGAGATCTTTCCCATACAAGACAAGTGATTGATAATGAATCAACATACTCAAACCCAAAAAAATAAACTCTTTCTTGGAGATATCTCTAGTAGATAGAATATAGGCACCCACCCTAAATCTATATATATATATATATGGGTGTTTATCCCATATTTGTAAAGAGGTAGGGGTGGGGAAGTGAGTTGATATAGTGGCACACACATCTAAGATGACCATTAGATAGACAGATAATGGTGTGGGAGTTCTAACTATCTATATATAATACATATACATTGTACCCTAGTTCTTTCAACTGATCAAAGGTACACCAGGGATAGCATGTTGATGACTCCTAAGAGTTCTTTTCAATAGATTTTTTTGGTTCCATATCAGTTTATTTGGAGCCATATGAGGAGAGGAAGGAGATGATTGAGGGAACTATATCAAGTGGTTCATTATGCTTATTCATATAGAGATAGGGGCCTTACCCCTCCTTAATTTAGTACCAAGTTTGAAATTTTTTTCCATGCTTCATCAATTCGAAGGAGACTACCTTAAGACATATAGATGTAAGGGCAGATCCAGTTACTATTTACTTATAAATAAGGTGGGGTGGAAACTTATATAGATATATGGGTTTACCTATTCAATTAAGGGAAAGAGTTCATAGGTATAAAGGCACACATAAACACTCGAGGGTTTTCTATATGCCATAGATCCAAAAAATTAGCCAAACATTTAGCCAAGTTATTGAAGTTGAATTTTAAGTCTCCATATACACTATAATTTCCATATACATTATAATTTCCAAAACATATGCATATTTAATAGGCCCACAAAAAAAACCTCACAATTAATAATGTATGGGATCAACCTTGGTTCACATCCACACAAATATATAATCCTTTGAGCCTAATAATATAGATTAGAAATAGTAAGGGTTGGGAAGAAGACGATCTATGTGAGGACCCTGTAATATCTTCATTTATTTAAAAGAAGAATAAGAGATAATTGGTCTAGAGTTGGAAACTGAAAGAGTGCATTACATTGATCTCTATACCATTCAATAAAATTTGGGGTAGGAGTTGGTGGAAAATGTGTCATAGATTTCAAAAATTATTTTCCTTTCCTTTCCATAGACACAGAGATGTGTATCCTTCATCAATATTTGTGTTGAATAAATTAGTTGTATTCTTGGTTTGTTATAGTAGGGTGGAAAAGATGATTGAAGTGCCACATCTTTCACAATAAATAAAATATACATCAACATTTGAAGAAAAAAAACTAAAACATCATTTTATGTTATTGCAGGAGATAAATCCGTGACATAGAAATCGATTCCTTTATGGGATCTAACACTTAATATAAAACTTATAATTATGTAATAAAGACATGGATGACACATTGATTACACAATGGAGTACGCTGTGAATAGAGATGTATATGAACAAGATGCCATTGAAATAAATTCATACATTGTAGTATAATAACTCAATAAAAGTGGTAAGAGGGAGATGATAAATGACAATGTGCAAGAAAATCTTCATAATCATTTTCAAGAAGAGTAAAATCCAATCCACGGGGGAAATTTCTCTTGAAAAAAAAATAAGAAACAACCAATTATGAATGAGAACATAAGACATTGGACCCGTGGTCATGAAAATTTAATTGTGGAGTTTAGATTCACCAATCAAGAAGAATTGGGTGCATCGACAACTAGAATTACAATTCCAAGAAAAGAATGAACAATAGTTATAGAAAATAATAATGGTATAAGTTGAACATGTGCTAGAAATGTAACGAAGAAATAAGAAATGTCTTAAATAAATTTGTATAATTCAAAATAAGGAAGAGAAAACAATGGGAATTAAAAAAATCCAAATAAGAGTTATACATGATTACGTAATGAATTGGAACTCTAATTACATGTTAGATTGTGTAATGACTGTAGAATTTTGATATTGACTTTTTTAGGATTTGGGGCTGTCTTTGGGGTTAATTATCCCCAATATTACTATTGATTCAACCAATATGTTCATTAGTTCAATCAAAGATGCATTTTGGATTAATCTAATCCACATTAACCTAATTGTGACAATATATTATTATTTAGGTGTAACGACCCTTCATTAATAGAAACTAAAACTGGAAATATTTTTTTAATTATAATTATTATGTTTTAAAGTATCTTAGAATAACCATGCATATAAATAAAAAACACAACAATACCTCTAAAAATATTAGTTCTAAAAAATCCTTTTGTTACCATGTTTCCAAATGTCAAACAAGATATTATCAGTTAAATATCATTTAAACTTTATACATTAGTTCCCATAATTTTCCATAAAAGTATGATCAATAATAATTTCATAATAAAATGATTAATATCATATATAATTCATATTTTATATGATATACATTAGAAAACAATCTTTTACATATCCAAGTACAACAATATGACCATATGTCATAGTACAATTAGTTTACTATCAAATCATTATTTCCAGAAGTTCTTGTGTACTTGTATATCTACTTTTTGTAATTATCTATAGGGAGAGCATATTTGATTTTATTTTCCTCCAACCACAGAACCTTTCAGTTCCTACACACCTCTCACAAGTGAGAGGGGCATGACCCTTCAAGAGGAAGTAAGATATATATATATTCAACTATCAACAAAGAATAGTAATATGAGAACCATGTGTAATATAACCAAATTCTAAAAATATATGTCCCATGTGCTGCAGCAGAGAAAGAATGATGACCATGCCCCATCATAAGATCATGACACCCAAAACCATCATATGATTCCTGACTAGTACAGAATAAGGATAAGTGAACTAACAATGCATACAACTAGATACATTACTTTGGCCAAAGTTTTATAGCTATCCTAATGAAATCTAATCTTATAATTTACACCAAAAAATAAGATTTTTCATCCTTCACATCACAATTATCTCGTACACAACTTCCATTATCAATCATCCTCATCAAGAGGAAATCTAGTCCAAAAATTAAAGCAATTTTCTGAACTTGCTCTCTTCTACTTGGACAGGGGAGTTAGAAAAATATGAGGGGACCCTAGAAACATGACTTTTTTCCCTGAATCAATATAATTGCTTGGGACAAGAATTTGAGGTTAAAAAACCATTTATTCCAATTTTAAATTCATGTTTTCAATATTTAATAATCATAAAAAAAAACAATGTTGTTGTCCAAAGTAAAGCCATGTGAAATTTTGATAAACTTATTAACAAGAATTAACCATTTTCATGCTCTATAAAATCTGTGGAAGACTAGTTCAGTATACCACGAAATGTAAGAACTTAATGTTCTGTGAATTTTCCTAAACCATGGAATAAAGGAATGAGAAACGCGAGGACTTATGTGGGACTGGGTGAGAATTAGTGTTGCATGGTATTGGCGAAATAATTTTTCGTGAGGAACAATTGTGACATTTCACCAACGCTCTAGAACTAGGTCCCTTTGCTTGAATGGCGAAGCTCCATTTATTTAAATAAAGGAAATTAAAATAATATAAACTAAGTTTTGAGGTGGCCCAAAGACTGGGGATCACACAAGAATACTTCCCTAAACCTGTGGCAATTTTGTGTATGGAATACAAGGGAGGAACATTGCTTAGTGAAGGAGATATGAGAGGGAGATAAGAGGGGGATTTTAATCTATAAATAGCATAGCTAAGTTCATTACATTAAAATAATAACACTTCACTTGCATAAATGAGAAGAAACCATTCACAAAGAAAGAGGAACAATCAACAAGAAACAAAAAAATTTATTGCATAATGTTGCACAATTTACAATGCTCATGGAGTACAAGTTGAGATGGAGAAAGAATAACAATAGACAATAAATAGAGGAAATGAAGGCACTTGTTTCTAGAAATCTAATGAGAGATAGTAAACAAGAAAAATCATCCCTTTACAATGAGGAGGTCATCTCTTTTTATATATTTACAATCCATCTCTTCATCTACCCCCACATGACGTTTAATATTCCTATTACAAGTGGCTTTTCAAATGACATTAGGAAAGAAAAAATCACTCCCCTTTTTATAATTTCTAAAGGGATTTTTAAATTACAAAAATATTACATAGTCAATCTAATGAATAAGACAAAATGACATCATTACACATAACGAAGAATTATAAGAAATGGAGTAGAAGGAGAGAGAGAATAGAAGAAAGAGAAAGAGAATGGAGAAGGATGAAGTAGCTCTATCGCTTCATGAAGATTTCACTTGTGATGAATATTCTTCCTCTGATGCCTCATGTGGAAATTAAATTTCCTTGAAATCAAGTCCATTCACCTCTCTAAGAAAATGGACAAATACCAGTGTGATCTTCTCCAACTGAGGAATGCTTACATACTCCAATGTGTTGATCCAAACCTCTGGATTATGGCTTAGCTTCTTGCACTCAGTGAACCAACTTCTGTGATCTCAAGAAATGTTTTAAATATAACCACGTATTGTTGTGAGTGACTCCAAGGTGTCTTCATTGAAATAGAAAGGATCTCTTGTCTCTTTCTGAACCATTTATTGAAATTCATTCATGATCTCTCCCAATGATGTGTTTTCATTGATATGAGGGGCTCCAAGTTCATCTAAATACTTATTTATATATTCAAGAGTTCATTGAGCATTGTTCTCAAATTCTTCAAGTTATATCAAAGCATCTTTCAATGCATCAAACCTTATAGCCATAGTGTGGAACCAAATATGGGATAAGTTCTTAGTTGGGTCCATGAACACATTTTTTCTTATCAAGAATGAAGTGTTAAGGAAACCCATTTCAGAGGTTAGTGGGAGAACACTATCCCACATTATATTTTATTTTTCCATTTCCACCCTAGTGCCTTTAATTCTTGAGATGCTTCCCGAAACGAAGAAAAAAAGAGAGAATACCTTAGGAAAAAGAGCATTCCCTTTTTCAATTATTTTCCCCACCCAATTTTCATTTTCTCTCCCATACATTGTGAATCTTTGGGCTTTCTTGAGGGATTGTGAGTCGAAGTTGCTGATGGGTGAGACCACCTCAACTAAAGGTAAGGATGATGATTTTGGTTCTAAGAATGACTATACATATGAAGAGAAATTCCTCACATGTTCCTCCAATTGATATATGGTTCTTTTTTATTCTTTATTCACTTCAATATCCAAGTTTAGGATTCCTTGAAAAGATGAGTGTCACCTTCCTGCGTAGCTTGAACAAGTGAAAATTTGGTCATTTCATAGTCATTCGGATGCATTTATTCTAAAGGATTATCCACCTTGTGTCTTCCAAATTCTACAAATAGGGATCTAGAAGCCTCAGTGTAGAATCTTGAAGTAGTTTTTTCTTTCCTTGACATCTTGTCTTTCATGTACTTCGATATGGCCTCAAAATTTGGGGCTCTAACTTGTTTCACCATTATTTATTCTCTAATGAGCATCTCACAAACCCGTGGGAATGGATCTAATGTTGTGGACAAGATGTTATGAAGCTCAGGTTCCTATTTTGAGACCAATGATTTCTCATTATGATTTGATTCAACTACCTTAGATGAGACGCTTAGCTCTTCTTGATGCATGGGAGATTGACAAGGGTCAATCTCTCCTTGTTCCAACTCTTCAAAAAAATTTATTTTTAAACGTCTTCCTCCTCTTCAACTTGTTCCTCCATTACCTTAGCTTTCTTGCAAGAATCTGTGGAAGATGGGACTTCAATGCTCATTATTTCCATCTCCCTTAGAATTGGATGAACTTGAAGATCTCTCGGGCTCCTTGAGAGATGATGAACATGATAATTACCTAAGTAAGGTTTAATTGGTGCATTCTCCCATACTAGAATATTTAGTTATTTTAAACCACTCTTTCAATATTTGAATCATGCTTTGGTCCACTCCTTGATATATCCATCTTCATGAACACTTCATGATGGAAGAGGAAACAAATATGACTTCACTTCCTTGTACTCTGGATCAAAAAAATCATAACCATATTCTTAAACTCCTCCAGTGAACTAATCAAATGCAAATGTTTCCATCTCATCCACATTCATCCTCTTGTAGTCTCTTTCCCTAGCTTCAAGATCATCTATATAATTGTCCCAATAGTATTCCAATTGTGGAATGTGATGCAATTCAAGAATATTGAAACAATCATAGTCTTTCCTTAGGTCAAAGTTGTACCCAGGAAAAAATTCAAATAAGTGAAACACAGCTAGGGAGGTCTCAATGTTTATGAAATATGTTGTAATATTACATGAGAAAACACTTAGTGATATGGGGAATGAGATTCCTTTATTCCTTGAACTTTTTCTCTTGAGATGATGATAAAATTTCCTATAGATCTCTACCATGACGATCTTTTCACTAGGTACTTAGGTAGCATGAGCAGAGCAAGGTCAAAACCACTCACTCAGATGTAGGTGAATGCATGAAACTATGTGAAGGAACACCTATAATTCTCAATAATATTATCTTCCAAAGTAGATATTATGATATTAATATTTTATTCAAGGAGTCAGATGATGAACATGGTGAATGCATCATTCACCCGTGTGAAATGGAAATTTTTTTCCTTGAAGGTGATATGCTTGTACTTCTCGAAGGAAGGATCTCTCTAAGGAACATTATGAGAAATGGAAAATACTCTGTATGTTCTAGTGTATATGAGAAATTCACCAAATAGGAGGTCATTATGAATATATTGGTGGTGAATAATGATATCAACTACTGGTGGAGATTGTCATTAATGACCTGGTTCTAATCTACCATTTGATTTCCCTCCATGATTGTGAGCATGAACTATTCCATCTAGTCTTGGAAGTCCTTGGTGTGTTCCTCACCATCACTCTACTTATTAAGACAATGGCATCCGAGTAAGCTTCATGAAACTCACTTCTTGACAGTAAGTTTGGAATCCTTGATGGTTTTCTTCTAGGTTTCAACCAGGAGCCAACCAAAATTCCTTGTAAATAGGAGTCTATTCTTATCCATTTTTTATTTGTAAACTATTTTTTTGATTATCACCATGTTGCTCTAAGTTGGAATTTGGAGATAACATGTTGTCACCCACAATGATTGTTCAAGAAGCAGGATCATAGTGTTTGGCATAGGCCATGACCAATTTGGTTCTTTAGACTGAGAGTGGATGAAATCCTACTCTGAAAATTCCACTAGAAACAATATTTTATTCCACAAGCTCTTTGACTTCATTCATCGTGTGATTTCTCATTTCTTCTAGATCTAGGTGGGCAACATCATTGTCTCCTACTAGTGGATAAAGTAAAAATGGGAGAATATCTTCCATATTTGATCTTCATAGTTTCATGGAATGGTGATGGAATGATGATATGAGGGTTTATGTGAAATTTGGGTTTGATCTAAAAAAATACTATTTTTAGTAAGTGACACCTCACCTTGACCTGCTAAATTTAGCCAATTTTTCACAGTTTCCCAATTTCTAGTTTTGGAGTCCCGAACTTGCAGTTTACACTAAGGGTTTTAGTGTTTTTCTTCTTTGATATCAGACTTGCTATTTTTAGTAATTCATAGAGGCCAAATTACTATAAATAACAGTAGGTGCTCCATTTTTCAGATTTGAGTGAAAAATGTCTTGTTGGATTAGGAATTTCACCGTGAGTTCTTGCTCAATTTTTTTGAGTGATTTTATCCTCGGAATATCTCATAATCTAAAAAAGGAAACTTTTTTGGGAAGAGATGAAAAGGTGGGTGACTTGAAAAAATCATAGGATCAATGGGGATGAGTCTTCGATCTTCTTAAAGGCATTTTCAAGTGGAGTGCTCAAGATTTTTTTTATGAAAAATGGAGTTAAAATGAGTGAGATATGAGTATTTTGGTCATTTCAACTATGGGGTTTCTTAACAAAACCAAAGAATGAACATGTGAAGAAGAAATGGAGAGTAGGAATATTTTGAAAAATGGCTCCAATAATGGCTAGGTTTCATTTAAATATTCAAATCAAACCATGGTTAAAGTAAACCCACCTCTTGATTCACTTGCACTCCTCCTTAACCCGGGTTGAGAACAGGTTAAGAATTTCCAAATGGGGAATGTGAAACTCCATTCAAACTTACCACATTTGGTAAGTGGTGCAATGGTGTAAAGGTGTAATCATCATCGACAAATGAACCATGTGGTCATCTCTCATGGAGAAGGGGACTACCTTGTGCAATGGTGTAAGTTATTGGCAATTTCCTAGTGGGAAAGTTAAGAGTTCAAGTGTCGGGAGAGAGATGGCTTGCAATGAGTTGTAATTTTTTGCACCTAACGCAATTTTGCACCAGGTGAAAAGGTGAAAAATCATTGAGAAAGTGTGCCAAGGGTATGCTACTTTATGAGGAGGGGGCTTTGAGAGGTGCGAGGTGAAAACACTAACCTAACATGAGGGGATGTCACTTAAGTGACGAAAGAATATTTCCCTCTTAGGGTCACAATTTTTTTCAAAAATTTCAATTTTTCACCACGTGGAAAGGTTAAATGAGGTCTCCCAAGTTCACCAATGGGGTGTTGGGTCATGAGGATGGGGCCATTTCAAGTATGAGTTATCAACACCTTCCTGACACTTATGTTTTCCATTTAGGCGACAAAAAATCAACTCCCACTTCTCCTCATCAATTGATCAATTTTTTTTACACCCCATACACCTTTGCACCAAGTGCAAAGGTTAAAAATTTCATAAAAGGTGATCTTTCCTTCACCAATAGCTGTCAATAATAGACCCCGAAGAGTGAGTCTTTTCCGTGAGAGCTTCCCTGAGAGTTTTATGGGACAAAATTATATAATTTTCATTGGAAAATGCCTTATGAGATAAATAGTCTAATTTTTAATATCTAATTATTCCTTAAATTAAAATTTTACCCCACTTTATGATTCTAGTCAAGCATGTTCGTTAGAAGGTCTAACTGCCACTGAAGGAAAACTTGCATTTTTTATCTAACTTATCACATGGTATAGGTAGGGAATTGAATTAAATTCACTTTTATTTTTTAATCATATCCCAAATCCCTTTGGTACTCCTATAATTTTCATTTGAATCTCTGCTAGGATTGGAGATCTTCAATTGTACTATCGGGTCAATATCTCAAAATCCTAATGACATAATATCCCGAAACATTCTACAATGTGAAGTGGAAATTTTTATATTTCCAATTAGTGTTTAGTAACTTCAAACAATTACCTAAGGCTCCTAAATCATCTAGAAAAATAGTACTATCTTTTTCACTCCTTTCATTTCCCTACATCATGTTACAAGTAGCCTGGTGTAGCCCAAATTTTTCCTAAACCAATTTCACCTTACAAAAATTCCCTGAAATAGCTCAAATGATGACATAGCTTAGTCACACTCTACTTAGATGCATTATATATTCTTTATTCATCTCCACAGGATGTTCATTAGGTGCCAACATCCTGAAAATAGGCCTTTTAGGCCTTCGAGAGAAGTTCCTTCAAAGTGGATTATAATGAACCCATGAATTGCTTCCCAAAAATTTACATGCACATGAAACACACTTCAAAATAAAGTTATCACATCCCTCTTGGACATGATGGGGTTTATATAGTCATATATTGGCTGGAGGGCAGGTTTGCATTACCCAGTTTAGGGATTTTTGAGTGTGGGCTTAGTTGTCATAGAAAAAAAAACAATTATTCATGTTATACATTTAGCATGACAACACATGACATGTAAGAAATTTTTTATAACACTAAGGAATTAATTAACTTACCAATCAAAGCTAAAAAAATTACTGTGGAATGGTATATCCATGAAGCAATCGAAGAAATTGGCTAAGTTCAATGGAAATATAACACTAGATTACTAAATTATAAACATCCCACAAGTTATCTTAAACCCCTGGAATGAAGGAAGATATCTGCAAGGTAAAAATAATCATATTGAATATTTAGATCCTTGTGGGTCAAGTGAATTTCCCTGCTCACTAAAGCATGCGTAGAGATATCAGGTATCCTCTGAAGTTACAGTTGAGTCAAATAGTAGTTTTTAGTGTCAAAATTGTAGAAATGGTTTTGAAGGTACATTGAGTAAAAAAATTGGAATACCATGGTGAAATCCGTGAGACACATCAAAATCCGCACCAAAGTCTAAACCAAAGAACCAACCACCCCAACCACTGAAATTTAATGAAGAAAATTTCCTTTTTATGTAGATTGATGGTGTGTGTTGGATTCAAGGGAATTTTTGCGGTTGTTTTATGAAATTGGGGGCATCCATACCTATAATATAAGTAAAACTCTAATGATAAATCATGGCATCCACACTCATTCAATGCATTCTTCAGGGACATATTCCAGATCGAAAATCCTTTATTTTTCTTCTTCCCTTTCTTTCTCCATTCAACCAATGATATAAATGTAACTGCCTTTGCACTTTAAAACTTGGGTTCTCTCCTATGGGGTTGTAAAATTTTCTTTAATATTCCATGATTTTCGACCTTTGTAAATGCATGTCTTAGAAGGTTATCAAGCCTTTTCCCTTGTAAATGCAAGTGATGTTGTTTAATCAAATGAAACTACTTTTTTGCTTCATGCATTGCATATTGAATGTGAATCCATAACCCTTTGGAATTTCTTTAAATAAATGTATTAATCTTTTACAGAGATCTAATTTTGTGTTTTTAAATTCCATACATCATATTTTCAATTGTGTCCTTACAAGCCAGGTCTAAACCCTGTTTTAGTTTGGTTCATCACCTATTTTTAGTTTTCAATCATTTTCCCTTTCTCCTCAACTTTGGCTCTTGTGAAAGCATATTTTAGTTTATATTAGTTACATTCTTAGGTTGTAGGTTAGTTGTGGTGAGATAAGACACATACTAACCAACCTTATCTATAGGTTGATCTCACTTCGCAAGTCCCACACTTTCGATATCATCCCATTTTACCCAAATTTTTGAATATTCAATTTTGAACATTCAGAAGGTGTAACTTTTGGCATTAATAGTTTTGGCATGCCTGGTGAGACCTTTCTTGTTCCTTCACTAGGTTTAGGTGTGTGACTTAATGATTTCAACCTTTAAAAGTATACTTCAAAAAATCTAGTTACTCTTATTCCATATCTATTGGTTTCAATAGCCAAAGTGTCCATTTCATGAGAAGAATAAATACAAGGTCAAGTAAAACAAGAGATGAGTCCTTTGACTATTTGCAGTTGTCACCTAGGAGAAGAAGAAGAGACTGAGCAGTTCATAAATCACCATAACCCCCATATCAACCCAACAGACTTTCTTATCCACCCACCAAACCACATTCCAAGTGGCTCCACAAAATCAAATCACTCTTCCATTCCAATCCTATAATCAAAATGCAACTAGTTCATATAAGGCTTTGGTCCTAGTGCAAGATTATGAATGGTGTTTTCTTTGTAATCTTCCACACAACCAAGTAACTTGTGCCAATGATATCCTCAACAAAGCATTAGTGGTACAAATTTATTCCCTCCCATAAGACATACCCGCTGAGAGAAATCCACCACAATAAATTGTGCAAGAAATGTTGTCAAGTGAACATCACTAGTAAACTAGAAAAAGGAAGATTTTTTCGGATTCAATCAACTACAAGAGAGTAATCAAGTGTCTTCATCAAGTGTGGCTACTAATATTAGGGTTAAAATAAGACAAGTGGAAGAAAACATTCCACCCTTTACCTCTACAGGTCCGCATCCTCAATTTATTTAACCCGCAGACTCAGGAAGACTTCATGCTTTGCCAGTGGAACCATGGATACTAGTAAATCCATAGCACATTGTCAACCAATGGAATATTGTGATTCCAAAATACGAGGAAAGGCCACAACATGTTTCAGACCCACAAATCAAAGGAAACTCATAGATTGAATGTACAAGAAGGGAAAATACCATGCCTCTAATGCAAAAGCCCACAGTTTCCCCTTTCAACATCCTAGATCAGATGAAGAAGACCAATATAAACATCTTTATGTGGGATTATTTGGCCATTCCCAAATAGAGTATCTTCTACAAGCCGCCATGTTTGATCTTCCCGGTTTTCTTGAGAATCCTAAGGATAAGGAAAAGTTTGTGATCATCAATGCACTTCAGTGGAAGGATAATCAATCAGGTAGAGTCATAAAGCCACCTCCCTTCTATGTATTACTTATTATATATGATGTAGAAGAATCGCTCTTAAGTTGAAATTTTGAAGTGTCATGTCAATTTTTGCTTGTTATATTTCTTAGGAGTTCTTAGAAGTTATTTTGAATTCATTTCATGTTGTTTTCTTGAGCTCAAGTGGTCAAAAATTCATATGTTGGTTTTCCCTCCTTTTTAGGAAAAATTTAATTTTTGAATTGGTTTGAGCCATTTTGGCTTGTTATCTTGCTGTGAAATTTTTCTTAGTAAGTTAGTTAAATAAAATGATTCTTTTAAAGGTTAAAACAATTCATTAAAATGGGTAGGATTTGTGATATGTGTTTAGGTTCCAATTCTTAAGAGCAACACATTCATGTGACCCCTTAATTATGTGATCATACTAAATCACATGTTGTAAAATTTCTAAAAGACTCCAAAACTCAGTTAGGGAGAGTGAGGAGCATATATAAGTTGTGATTTCTAAATAACTTGATCATTTATTCGAATGAAAGAAGAAATAAATGAGCTCCAAGAAGTTTTTGTGGGAATTCTTGTTTGCAAACAACTGGTTGACAGCCTTCAAATGTGTGTATGAGGATTTGATGATCCTTTAAATCTAATGCATTTAGTTGGGAAATTACAGTCATGAATTAATAAGAATTTATAATCTGTTTTTTCTTGAAGGTGTATTTCATCTATTGTCAGATATTATTTGTTTTGAAAAAATCCAATACCCTGTAGTTGAGTGTTTCTTAACACAATCAGAGTTAAAAAAGGCAATTTGGAATAAAATATCATGAAGGATTGAAAGTGATGAATGGTGAAGATCCCTAGTGATGACATGGATAATTTGTTGAAGGTATGGTGTTTAAAATTGTGTGAGTTAATTAAGAAAGTTGCATTTCCTTTAGAATTGGATAGCGTACCTAAACTTTGGTTTCTCAATCAAGAGAGGGAGTAATTGTTTAGCTTAGAGTTTTTTGAACCATTTAGGCATCACTACTAATTTTAGAAGGAAAAACAAGTGATAATAGACCTAAGGAAGAAGTCTTAATTTTTAACTGAAATTTGGATTAGTTTTATAGCTAATTTTCTCCACCCATGCTTGGAGAAACCCTGCCTAGGGTTTGTAGAAACAAAACAATTTGAAGGCCTCAGACTCAGTTTCAAGGGCTAAAAATTTCAAGAAAATAACTGAGGACTTTTACTTTGATAATTTCATGGTTTTGAATTTTTTCTCCCTCCCAAACTCCTATAAACCATGATATTCTTCTTGTTAAGGAACTACTACATGTTATAGGCCTACCTTGAGCCTGAGATAATTGATTTTGAGGGATATTTTCTTAAGGAAGGAAAATTGAAATTTTACATAGAGAACAAGTGGCCAAAAGGGTACTTTGAAAGGTACTTGGTTTTTTGGTTGGATCCTTGTATCAAAATATATGCATCATTTTCTCTTGTAATAGGGCTACTAGGAGACTAGTCCTGGTTAAGGAGAGATAGAGGGGATAAGAGGACTTATATTGGGATTCAGGTGATGAAACTTACTACACACCATGAGAATCCAAATGGGTACTCAAATATAGTTTTATATTGTTCCAAAAGTTAGTATTTTTTTTCTAACCACCAACTCACTAGTGGCATTGATCTTAAAAAGCCAAAGAAGGTAGTTTTGGGAGAGATAGTTGAAATTGAATACCTTGATTGATTTGCATGAGTTTTTAGTTCTTTTTAGATGAGGTAAACCTATGACATAGGAAAAATTGATAGCATAAGCCAAAGTGAGCCAAAAGTCTAAATTTTGCATATCTTAAGAGTTTATTGACTTGTGAAACTAAGCTATTTTTTAAGTTTTGGGAAATTTTGTGTTATATAAATCAAACTAAATTTGTGGATGATTTGAATTGTTTTGGTGCTCTGCATCAATCAGAAATCACTTAGTGCACAATTTTTTGATGGACTCAGGGGCAAGCAGCTCAATTATTCTCAAACAAATAATAGATTAGCTTGGTCATGAATATGAGTCCCTCTCTAAAGGAATAGTGGAATTGGATGGGACCGCACTTGGACCATCGGGGTTATAAGAGATATAAGTAATATAATACATGCATGCCCTAACTTCTTAATTCTATAGGATGTGTTTATCATTTATTTACTCCCATTTTTTAGTTTGTGCCTCTCGTGGGATTTCACTGACAATATTGTAGGTTATCTATCCATGAACCGGTCACATATGCTTTTTAGAACTAGTTATAGCACCAAGTTCATCATAAGATCTGAACCTATTAGTGCATATCATATAGAACCTTACACACCCAACCCCATTAATGCAAACTGTATTATTTTTTATCAACTAGATCATCCAAGCATTCAAGAAGAAAATACTCATATTGAAGGTATCCTAGATTCATTACTTGAATGGGAAATTGAGTGTCATGTTTTTACCCATACAAACAAGTTGAAGAAGCTGTCGTTGGAATCTATTTTCTACAGGAATACAATTCACCTCTTCCTAGTATTGTGAAATCAAAAGACGAAAAAGAAACTGACCTTTGGAAAATGTTTTTTGATGGCTCAAGAAGTTGACAAGGAGTAGAAAGATGTGTAATGATTATATCTCCCACTAGGATAAGATATAACTCCTCTTTTGGATTTCAATTCATATTTTCTAACAACTCAGTGGAGTATGAATCTCTCCTACAAATCCTCCAATTGGAAATAATGAAGAAAATTAAACAGTTGTATACCTTGGGGGATAGCGAGTTTGTTGTAAATCAAGTTAGAGGATTGAATGAAGTTAAGAGTCATAGAATTAGATCTTACAAGAACATTGTATTGGATCTCTTAGATTATTTTTAAGCTTTTAATAGCCACACCATACTAAGGGAAGAAATAAACATGGGGAGAGACTGGCTGTGGTAAGAGTGAGATTTGATGTTGTCGAAGAATTAAAAAGACGAAAAGAGAAACCACATATTTTAGTAGTATTGAGGCCCGTGGTGCCTGATAATAAAACTAACTAGAAGGTATTTGAGAATGATCAAAATATCATCAATTTTCTCCAAGATGAAGTTGAGTTCTCTTAAAGAAACCAAAACAAGTTAAAAAAATAGTATGGAGACAAAAATTTCTAGCTAAGATCAAACAATTTTCTCGAAGACCTAGTCACTTTAGAATCCATAGTCAAACCATATAATAAGATGAGAAAAGAAAAAATAAACGTAACAGTCAAGGATGAGGATTAAGAACCCATTTTAGCTAGTATGGAAAAGATACTCAAAATTTGTAAGGTATGCACTCCCTAGGAAAAACATTTTTTTGTGGTACTTTGTCAAGAGTTTGCTAATGTCCTTACATGGAAATATGAGGATATCCAGGTTTTTGATCCTAATCTAGAGAACAACACACTATTGAATTAGATCTTGTAGCTAAGCATATTAGACATAAATAGAGGAATATCAATCTACGTATTAAACCACTCATGAAGAGGGAACTGAACAAGTTGATTGAAGAAAATATCATCTTCCACATCAAACATTCAATATGGGTTACAAATTTGGTCCCAGTGTATAAAATAAATGGAGAAATCAAGTTGTGCATTGAATTCAGAGATTTGAACAAGGAATATTTGAAATATCATTATCCACTTCATTCTATTGAGAAAATTTTCCCAATGGTAGCAGGTTCAGAGAGATTTTCCTTACTGAATGGATATTCAAGTTTCAAAAAATCATGCTAAAAGAGGAAGACCAATTCAAGAAAACGCTCACCACAAAATAGGTAACCTATGCCTACATGAAAATTTCTTTTGGTCTATCTAATGTAGGAGAAATATTTCAAAGAGCCATAAATATGTAATTCAAAGGAATATTTAATGACATTGTTCTTGTGTATCTAGATGATATCAGATTATTCTCAAAAATGCATAAGACCATCTCCTTCACCTTAGGTGGGTATTTTAAAGGTGTTGACATTTTGGAGTATCTCTCAACCCCAATAAATGTATCTTCCTAACACATAAAGGAAATCTAATAGGCCAAATTGTCTCCAAACAATGGCTTGTAATAGATCTAAAAAGTGTGAGTGTTATGGTTATCATGAACTTACAGTACCCACGAATGACCTGATTTGTGGATGGGGCATTCGGTGTAACTTGTGTAACATTGGGTCATCTCTTAAGTTGTGGGACTTGCGGGATTGAGATAACCCTCTAGATAAATTTGGTTCTTACTCCTAAACTACCTTCCACTAACTACTCTTAATGCAAGTAAGACTATCTACTCCTAATATGACTTTCCAAGAGACTAGGAAGAGAGAATGTATGAAAATAAATCCTACACTAATAGCGGTGATACACCAGAAAAGAAGGGTGTGAGTATAACTTCCCAATGTTTAAAATAGGAATGAAATGTAATTTAGAGTGGATGATAATAGTTCTACACAATCTAACAACAAAAATTACAACACCATTTCTTAGCATACACAATAGTAATGAACCTTCCAAGAGCATAGAATAGACACAATACACTTGTAATAATATTGAAGAGGTAGTAAGAATGCAAAAAAACATAGGAAGGGAAGGTACATCCACAAACTTGAATCTATTACTTCATTGATATGCATAGTTCAAACTTTTACAAATGAACGGCCCAGATTTCTATGCAAGGAGTCCACAATAAAAGGTCTATAGCACATTGGCTTCCCAAAAGAAAAATGACAGAGTTTTTCTTCTCAGACTATCCTCCTTTTATAATGAGCCCAATACTTCAATTTATTGAATTTTTGAAGAGAGAGAGATAAGGGGATGCAAATCCCGAAATCCACTTTTCAACCAGTTACAAGTCATAATAAATGACTACGATCGGTAATTTTGGAAGTGAAAAAGAAATCTCAAGGTGTCCCATAACTTCTAGCAAAGAAAGAATGATTTCCCATGCTTATTAAATGCTTCTACAACCACTTTCCAAAAACCAAAAAAATTGGGATCACTTTCCTTAAAAATCACCCTTGAATCTTCATCAATTTCTAGATTTCTTGATTTTTATGAATTAGTATTGGAATCACGGTTCCAATGAGACCAATTTTGTGAAAATCCATTGAGAATTACTCCAATTATGTCTTCTGAGCACCGGTAGCTACTTTGAGTCAGGCATTTCTTGCACTACACGGGACTGGGAATTCAATTCATATATCTGGAGACATTTATTTTATTTTCACCCACCTAACCTCAATAAAAATAAGAAATCCATTTTTGGTGACGTGGAGGATGTCAAGAGCTTTCTGAAAATTCAATTTTTTTGGAAATCAGAGCCCTAGGCACAAGTTATGCCCATTTGAAGTTCAAGGGGTGGGTGTTCCACACGGGTTCTCACAATCTGCAATACACTAGATTTTTACCCCCCTTCACTTTGATAGGCAGGGATTGTGGGTTTTTGGATAACATAGGGCACATGAGTATAAGAGTCACTTGGGCCTTGCGGATCTGCTTTCTTTACGCTATACTCTGTCTACTTTGTTATGTGGAAATTTTTCCTCTAGAGGGAACTCATGTCTCCATGGAACTTGTGTCATTCGGGCCCTAAAATTCAACCTTATCTATAATACTTTGAGCCCACTTCAATTCCTTTGCAAATCGGGTAAATCAAAATTTTGGGGAACTTGTGGCCCAATGGAACCTGCACTGCCCAGGCCATTGAGACCTAATTTACCATAAAATCATTATTTATTTAGAATTCCAAACCCAAGTCAAATGAGAGGAACCCTATCTCTGTCTGTAATCATTCCATTAGTAGCCCCCAGACCCGTAATACAATAAAATAGCCATTTTCCCCATTTCTCTAAATTCTTAGGAAATTTTCGCTAACTCCTTAGATTTTTCTTGAATAGGGAAGTTAGAGAAAATCAAAGGGGTGCCTCTGAAATCTAATTTTTTGTTTTCACCATTTCTGTCTGTTTAAGTTTAAAGAAATTGTGTAAGTTATAGAATTTACCTTGAGGGTAAATTCTAGATAACAATTATTTTAGATCTATCATTATCAATCCATAAGAAGGCATTGCAAAGTTTCCTCAAAAGGATTATTTTTATTAGGCGGTTCATCCTAAATTTTAAAAATCATTTTAGGTCGCTAACATCTGCATTGAGAAATAATTACGCATTCAATTAGACTGCAAAAGGGAAGAAAACTTTGAAGCTATTAAAAAAGTAATTACACGAGACCCTACTCTCATCAACCCTAATTTTACTAAGGATTTCACCTTATATTATTTTGGGGGTACATATACAATATCTGCCATGTTGGTACATATAAATGAAGAAAATTTGGAATAACGTGTTGTATTAAATTTAGCCAAAATCTTGAATAGTGTGAGATGAAATATTATTTCATTGAGAAACATGTCTTG
This sequence comes from Taxus chinensis, assembly GCA_019776745.2. Classification (NCBI taxonomy): domain Eukaryota; kingdom Viridiplantae; phylum Streptophyta; class Pinopsida; order Cupressales; family Taxaceae; genus Taxus; species Taxus chinensis. The sequence goes on along the minus strand of CM034149.1, from coordinate 195,205,781 downwards.
GTTGTTATAAGGAGTTTGAAGAAATTTATACATTTTATATCTATTGAAAAATTAGCCTCATTGTATCTCATTCTAGACTAAAATATTTTCTTCTCAATAAGGATTTGAATGAAAAGAGAATTGGTTGGATAGCCAAGAAAATGGAGTATGATATTGACATTAAGGTAAATAAACTAGCTATGGGAAAAGGGCTATTTGAGAAGACAACTTCAAACCAACAAATTTATGAAGAGGTTGTCCTCGTGCTCCAACATAATCAACAACAACTAGATGATGCCTTGCTTACTCCCTGTTGGATGTGTGATACAGTGAAATTTCTCCAAACATGTCAATATCCTCAAGGCCTGAGTAAAACAAAGAGAAGGTCTTTTAAACTCCAATCCATCTGTTGTGTGCTTGTTGATGGAATTGTGTTTAGAAATGATATAAATGGTGTCCTCCTAAGATGTATTGAGTAAAATAAAATTTAGAAGGTTCTGCATGAGTTTCACAATGGAGAAGTATGAGGTCATTTTTCTCCAAATACCACAACACTCATAATCATTAAAGGAAGTTATTATTGTCCAAATATCTAAAAGGAATGATAACCAAATCATACCAAGACAAGAACTCAGATGCTAATTAAACACCACAATCAATAAGATGAAAGCAATTTGCCAAAATAAATTTACATAAAAATTTGCAAACAAATGAGCAACAATATCATATATTATCATGGAACTCAATGAAATATAATGAGAATGGGCCTTGCTTATATAGGCAAGGAATAACAATCTAAGAACCATTCAAGGTCGTAGATCAAGCCATAAGTCAAGGAAATAACTAGGAATCAAAGATCTAGTTAAGACCATAGATTTAGGAAAGAAATAGACATCAAGGATCTAGTCAATACCATAGATCAAGTAAAGAACTAGTCAATACCATAGATCAAGGATAGAACTATACCTAAAAACTAGATAATATCCCCCTAATATATAAATAAATAAATAAAATATCCACACACATAAGTGGGTGAGGATAAATACAATAAAGATAAATAAAGTACCTAGGTGAACATGAGATAAGGTAAATACCTACTCTAACACCCCCCCTCAAGTGAAGATAGGTGCCAAAATAGAACTTACATGTCCAAATTATGAGTCCCGGTAACTAGGCTAGATGAGGTACTCATGTACAATATATCCATGAAGAAATCTCGAACCAAAAGAAGGAAAGAATCCTACTAGAAGGGAAGAGAAAGAAGAAGAAGAAGGAAGATGTTATCATAAACACCACCCAAGAACAAATTTAAAAACCCCAAGTATTCCATGCAACTCAAGGTAGTGAGGTGATGCAAAAGGATTCATAAAGATGTCTGCAACCTATTGCTAAGTTGGAATGTACTCTAAGCAAAGAACTCCATCTTGAATGTGTTAACAAATGAAGTGTTTATGTATCTCAATATGCTTGGTCCGCTAGTGCTCAATAGGGTTGTAAGAAATGTGAATTACACTTTTGTTGTCATGCCATACATTTACAACTAAGGGCTGAATGATGTTGGAATCCATACTCTATCAATAACTGATTGAAACCAAAGTTATTTTATCTGAATGAACTTGGATTGAAAGGCTATTTCCATATGTACTTCATTATCATTTCTTCTCACTATAAAAGTTTTCTTCCACCTAGACTTCTTCTATATGTTTGCATTTCCTATTTTTTCGATCATCGATTGAATTATTCTATCACCCCATCGAAAACTCAATAGGGGCATCTTAAAATTCTAACTAATTTTTTCATTCCAATAGAACCTACTTGTTTATGCTTGTCTACTTTCTTTGCAATGGCATCACTGAGTACGAACACCCTAGTGTAGTATAGGAGAAAAGTGGGGAATGTGACACCTACAAATAGTGCTAAAATTAGTTTTAGCAGTGCTAATAGTGAAATACTCATTATCCTCTATTTGCTATCATTTATGTTATAATTAGTGATTTCTGCTAATTAACTAACAGTTTCCCTCTATTCTGGTCAATTACACGACACTTCTTTAATTAACTAGTTTCTATCACATTCTAGGATGCACAAAGTGGTAATGACACTTCGTGGAAGTTAGAGTAATCCCAGACTTTGAATCATATTAACTTAGCTTGCAAATCATTGAAGTTAGATTAAGGGCATACTTTTATTGACTTAAATGCATCCCTGAATATGTCTAATAAATCCTTTATTCCACGGCTAAATAATGCACTAATGCAAGAGGCTTGTCCAATGTCAAACTATGTAGAAAGAACCCTCCTAAATCATCTCTAAATAGCCTGAAGAATTTTATTCAATAAGCCTATTAGATCATCAATCATACTAATTGACAAGTAATCAAAAGCATCCCCAACTCAACATGAGTTGCTAGACTACACTGGATGATCAAAGTGGAAACTAATCATGGTTACCATTAGCCTAGAAGTTACTAATATCTTCTGTCTCATACCACATTCATTTGTGTTTTAAGCTTTGATCCCCAAGATGAGACCTTTAGAGCTCTAAAGACAGGACAGAAGCTCCTACTTTCACACCTTACACCATACTTTGAATAGGTATCTCCATATAAAGTTACTCTATGATCAAGATCCTTACTCCATGTAAGAAGGAATATCTTGCATGTCCTTCTTTTGCATCCATATATCTTCATGCTTGTGTTGGTAAGCAGATAGATCTAAGTACATGGCCTTGTATCCATGTTAGTAATCCATCTCTTGCACTATATGCAAAAGTAACAACATCTAATTTGATTGCTTGTGATCTTCTTGAGGTCCATTTTCAATATGGCAATCATTATAAATAAGTAAAAATGGATGTAATTAGATGAACATATTTCATGTTAATTCATTATAGGCATTTACACCTAACCATATTTCTTGATAGTTTAGGAAGAGATATCTCAAAATCCCAAGTATGATTCTTTTTATCAAAGAAGAATATTCAACATACCATCAGGATCATCCCAACAAATGGGTATCCCATGAGCCTTTGAAACAGACTATGGATCCTTAAAAACTACCTAAGACAAAAGTCCAGAACCTATAGAATGTGTATGATGATGCCTATTGGGTATAATAAATTGTATGAAAGGTGTTGCCTCAAAAATTTTATTACAAGCCCACTTAGGCATAGTGACAACATCAGTGGGAATATGATCCTAACTTTGCGTATCTATAACCTCCTAATTCCAACCTCCTCAAAGGAAAGAATCCTCAAGATGAGATGAAAATAATAAGTAGGCATGTAAGAAGATGAAGAATAATGAAGACCACTGTGAAGTGACCAATAAAACTGAACATGTGTTCAAAAAAAAACCTCATGAGTATCAGGATATAAAATTTGATAAGATCTCATGTCCTCACAATTGCCCTACAAATATCAAGAATAATTCTATTCTTATCTAAGGATTATATTTTTCTTCTTAGGCATTAAAGTCCCAATTACAACTCCCAAATACTCAAAAAAATGAGACATAACGCTTAGTTCTTCTCAATCCAAGCTTCCTCTTGAGAGTCAAATGGATCAAGACGAGTCTATGTGGTGTGTGATTCTAATTAGTTAGCACAACTAACTACTTCTACCATAGCTCAATAGGAGGTAAATCTCTAGAATGCATCATAATGTTAGCCATTTCCTTAAAAGTTTGGTTCTTTGTAGATTTTGTTAAGCCATTATTTTGTGGAGTATGAGGAACTTAGCATGGAATTCTGGTTTAATAATGCCTATGAGTTTACAGCCTCAAAAGTCCTCAAAAAAATCATTTTCTGCGTTGTACTACCATCCATTGGATCATTGTGAAGGTTTTGTATGCAACTAGAAGATATTAGGTTTCTTGACCAAAGCCTTAAATAATTAGAAGTGTGAAAAAACATCACTTTTTTACTTACAGAAAACCAAACTTCAAGTATGCCTCAGAGAAATTGTTAGTAAATCTAAGTCGCATACTTTTCTCCATTGAAAGAGGGGGTAGGAAAAATCATTAAGTTACTATGCAGAAGCTCAAGTGGTGAAGAAAATCTCTTGGAAAAACTATTAGGGAAATGGATATTGGTGTTATTTCCCTAATGCACAACAAGGAAAAACTCCCTCAAGACAATAAATTCTAGGAAGACCATCAACCATACCATGAGTGGCTTAACTCCTTCAAATATTTGTATATTGAGATGTCCAAATAAGGCTTTCGTGCCAAAGCTTACTGTCTTGGAATCTGCATGAGATTCTTGTTCAGTTATTTCAGAATAAAATTTTCATAAAAACCCTCAAACCGATGATATAGTTCTAGTCAACTATGATCAACAATACCTTGAGAAAAAAGTGAATGTGGCTCCAAAAAATGGATTGTACTTTTACCACACATGAGGTATAAACGTCACTATGCTTTTCCTTGACCAAAATGACAAATTTGACATACATAAAGTAAATGTTGTTAGTGATGTTAGGAATATACAGTGCCATCTTGTGATACTACCAACATCAAGGTCTATATCAAATTTTCCCTCAACAGAAAGAAAGGGAATAATCTCCAACCTCAATTTGGGAAGTAGAACTCAAATGCTAGAGATACAAAAGGCTCATTGGAAGAATTCATGTGATGAGAAAGACTAGAATCTATAACCCAACTATCTACAAGTGGTGAGTATGAGATCTCCCAACAACATTAAGTGCTTTTCCATTCTGATTAGAATGAGGTGGAGTGAGAGATAGAGATTTTATTGTTTCTTAACTGCATCCTCTAAAGCTTGTATTCACTTGTAACACATATTTTCCTTCATGACCACTACCCTAATAAAAAGATCATGAAAGGTTAGATTTATTCTTAGATTTATAAGACTCCTTAGGTTTAGAGCTTGATTTATTTGCCTAATTTGGTTTCTAGGAGCAATTTTGAGATGGAGAAGGGGGAGAATATGGTTTTACATTTTGGTTTTCCCTTTCCATTAATGATTATGATGATACTAATTATTTTGTTATAGGTGTCAAGGCTCAAGTTTAGACAATTTGGATTCTTCCTTGGTAAGTCTTTTCACAAAATGTTTTCTAAGTTAGGCATTTAGAATGTGTCACTTAAGTGCATCCATGCTAGAAAAAAATCCCTAGAATAAAATCGATTTGTAATGGACCTCTCAACTTGGATAGAATTAAGTAATGGGCACTCTTTATCTTTCTTATCTCTTCCACTCCCCTTCAATTATGTCAAAGAAATTCTTGAACTTTGTAAGATAGTCTATAATGAAATGGAAAATCCTCAGGCTTAAGAGAGGTGATCCAATTTCAAGTTGGTCATGCCTCTCATTTATTAATCCACCTTATTAAATAAATTCTTCTCAATTTCTCCCATATTTTGACATGGAGAGTCACCCATTGATTTCAAAGATTGAAAAAAAAGACTAACTTACAGAATTGACTATCAAACCCATTGTGGACTAATCAAATTTGCAATCTTGGAGGGTACTGAAATTTCTCAGATTCTCTAGTAAACAAATTGGTTGTTCTAAAGAAGTTAAATCCCATAATCCATTGTGACATTTAATAGATTGGTTTTCCATTAGTTATGTTTGGTAATGTGTCTTGGATTAATGGATTAATTTGATCTAGTGCAAAAGTAGATAAAGACGTCATTCTCAAAAACATCAAAATAAATGCAAGAACCAAGCAATGCAAAAAGACCCCCAAGCATTTGGCACTTTATAATTGAGTGTCTGTTACAATATAATTTTATAGCGTGTATTCCCTCAAAATAAATAGTTCCAATAGGAACCTTTTATGAAAAACAAGCACTTTTGAAAAAAAATCGACACTCAAATCCAAGTTTCCCCTTTGTATTCCACTCTTAACATATTTTGATCACTCATATATATGTTATTTTAAAATAATCCCCTAAATCAATGTTGCTTAAATAATGGGCCCTAAAATGTTATACCATTGACTAAATGAGAATCTTACATTTGTGTGTATAAATTCATATCAATCCAGAGGTATACAATGCTCCAACTCATTTTGGCTGTGAAAACATAGCATGTAAACAAGCTTAGAAAAAATGGATAGTGAAATTTTTCACGATGGTCTCTTAGGGGGACATTTACCTCGTTCTCTTTGATCCCTAAGTCTTTTAGTTTATGGAGATCCTCTAGAAAATTTGATTGATACTAATATAATGCCAACAAGAACTCTCAAATGTAATATATGGCCCAAACTAGAATTTTTCCCAGTTAGCCAATCATCCAGTCCATGGCTGCGATTAATTGAAATTTGCACAGATTAGGTTGGAATCTATGGGTCATGAAATGTAAGCTAGACTTTGTAGCTTGACCTTAGCCACAGGGATCTTCATCATGTGTCCTTGACGAGTTGCAAACCCTCCCCACGTGGTTATAAGGCTTTGGAATAGGATATAATAACACAGATCGTGACATCATTGCTACGATTCATCATATGGCACAATCAAACATCCCACGATGCTAATTAGATGACAGCATGTTTACCAAAATAACTTTTCATATAACGTTTGAAAACAAATAAGCCCATCTATGACTATCAAGTGGATGTTAAATTTTGGTGTTAAACCGAATGACCTACAGATGACCAATCATCCTTGTTTGTATCAACATGTCACATGTAACAATGTTAGAACACTCTAATGTGTTGTAGTTTTAAGCAAGGATTGGGGGAAGATAAGTGAATGCTGATAGGCAACATGTGAGTCTCAGTTAAAAGCCATAGGGAGTTCTCGGGGAGAACTGGAAATTTTGGAAGGAAAGAGCTGGTCAATAGGTGATAGGTTTCATGTACCAAGATCTCTACTGAACAACTAGATAGTGATCAAGGCCTAGCCTATAAATGGATCCACCATGTGTCCCTTCCATTGCTCAATTAAAATGAATGGTATCACCCCTTAAGGAAAATAATTAAATGGTTGCCATTTACCTATTTAAAGGGTAAAATAATCCAAAAATAACTAATTCTTTTAATATTTGGCACATGTAGACTTATATCTACCCTATGGAAACAATTTAGACAAGTTTTAAAATATAAGGGTGTCTAAAATGTCTGTAAAACCATGATCTAAGCCTCTACCTCCAAGTGTTTGCAACCACTAATTGTCTAAAACTAAAGTGAGCTCTTTTTTGGGAATAGATACTACCCTCTCCCCACTAATTATCCTATTTTATGATAAAAATATGACACATGGGTTTGTTTATAATTCAATTTATATTCCCCCCTTAGTTTCTCAATGTCCCATATGTAGTGTATTAGTTTATTATACTACTCCCCACAATTTTTGTACTTTCACATTACCGCATTCCCTAAACAATGTCTCTTAGTTGATAACCAAACACACATAGGTATTAGGGCATATTGTTCTCCTTATTATGCTTAGCTTTGATACTTTTGAAATAAATTTCTTATTGGCATCCTCTCTTAGTTAATCTAAAATGAAAATTAGGTTATTGTTGTATTTGCACCTTCGCCACCATAACTTTGGTGTTACATCAATGTGTTAAGTTTGTTAATTATAGTCAAGTGGTTACTATTAGGGTTCTTTCATAGAGCTCGACGAAATGTCCACAAACCATATTTCATCCCTACCTATGATAGATGAATCATGATCAAATCAAGATATGACTTAATAAGCTTCCAGTACCTCATATTGGCTCTCAATAAGGAGATCTCGTGCTCAAATGGGGTCAAGAAATAGCTCAGTGCCATATAGTCATTCAATTCTTATAGATCCCACACTATTGGACTAGTATTTCATATCCTCGCCAGACATCCCCTGCAATCGAAGCATTTATTTGGTCAATTGTCAAAATTGGATAGAGATGAAATTTTTATTTTGGCCTATGGGGTCTATTTAAATCATTTCTTTTGAAAAATAATTCCACCTTGTACATATTATTTTAGATTCAATTACTCCAAATGCCTTCGAGAACATGTTCTGTTGGTTGTATAGTTTGGTTTGTAATACATGTTTTACACTCTCTACATGTTTCCCTCAAGACATGTATGATCTTCCTTGTTGTAAATAATTCATTTTAGTGTGACTGGGAATCATTCATGGTAGATTATCATCAGAGTAGCTTCATGGTAGCTACCCAGATATATGGAGTGAATTTCAATGTACATATTTCAAGATTCCACGGATCAACCGCTATTCAGTGTTAGGTTTGAATGTGGATTCAGGAGATAGGTTTTCAAATATGAGATAAATTTCTTCAAAGTTGAGCTTGACCCCATGCCCAATGGATGCTTCATGGCATCTGGTCTTCATCATATAGCAGGTAGATGCCCCGTTGAGATCACCAATTTTTTTTCCAAAATTACACCCCATGTAATTTTGATCAACCTATCAAAAAGACTTAACCATTTTTATGCTCTAGAAATTATGTGGATGACTAGTTCATTCTACGGCAAAATGCAAGAACTTAATGTTCTATGGATTCTCCTAACCCATGGATCAAAGAAATGATTGGCATGGGTGAAAATTAGTGATGTGTGGAATTTCATCAAACTTTTGCAGTATTAAAGAACTAATTACCTTTATTAATAAAATATAAGAAGAGTATCGTGGAATGGTCTATTTGCAAACGAATAGAAGAAATCAGATAAGCTCAAAATACATAACACACTAGCTTAGTGTTTCAAGGGGTTACTAAATTGTAAATGTCCCATGGATCTTCTTAAAACCATGGAACAAAGGTATATGGCCACAAGGCCAAAATCCTTGGATTGAAGAGTTTGATCCTCGTGGGTGGATTGAACTGCACCACTCATTAAAGCACGTGGGAGAAAGGTTGTGATGGTTCATGGAGAGAAAAAATTGGAATACCACAGTGAAATCCATGGGACATGTCAAAATTCATGTCGAAATCCTAACTAGATAACCAACCACCCAACCACAAAAATTTAATGAAGAATAGCACCTTTCTACGTAGTCTGATTTTGTGTGATTAACTCAAGGGTAATGTTGTGGTTATTGGCTGAAATTAGGGGCGTCCATACCTATACTACAAGTAAAAATATGAATATAAATCATGGTACCCACACTCATTTATTTTATTCTTCATTGGACGAATTCCATATCGACAATCCTTTCTTTTCCTTCTTCCCCTTCTTTCTCCATTCGATAAATGATATAAATGTAAGTGTTGTTGCACTTTGAAAGGGTTCTCTCTTATGGGGTTGTAAACTTTTCCTTAATATTCCATGCTTTTCGACCTTTGTAACTGTGTGTTTTATAAATTTGTCAATCCTCTTCTCTTGTAAATGCAAGTAATACCATTTAATGAAATGTGAATATAATTTTCCTTCATACGTTGTGTATTGAATGTGAGTCCCTAACCCTTTGGCCATTCTTTAAATCAATGTATTCATAATTTACAAAGATATAAGTTTGATTTTAAAACTTCCATACATGATAGTTTTAACTGTGTCCTTATAAGCCACATCTAAATCATGTTTTATTTTGGTACATCACCTCTTTTTAGTTTGAAATATTTTTTTCCTTTCTACTCAACTCTTGATACTATGAAAGAATAGTTTATTTTATATTAGTTGTATTCGTAGGTTGTAGGTTAGTTTTGGTGGGCTAATACATATAGGAACCAACCTTCTCTAGAGGCTGATTCACTTCACAAGTCCCACACTTTCAAGATCATCCCATGATACCCAAAGTTTTAAAAGTTCATTTTTAACATTCATAGGGTGCAAGTTTTTATGTTAACAAGCCCACATGAGCATATGAATGTATGACCATGAAAATTCCATAATTCTCAAAATAACACTATTCCTTCTCATCTAATGCACAATATAACACTATTCTCTAGATTTTATTGTATCCAACACATGACTCAACCAACACATGACTCAACCGGCACATGACTCAGTAAGCACAAAATTATCTCTAACTGAATTTTGAGACATCCGAATGAGAAACTGGGAGAGGGTTTTTATCCTCTTATTTTTAAGATAAAAAACCCCACCTCTTTTTTTACACAACAATAATATTTGAGGAGATATCTTCATTTAAATTTTCAATGAAATAAGGTTGAAGAAAAACAAATAAGACAAAAACACAGGTTTAGTAGAATTTTTATGTCTTCATCATTTATCAATGAAAATAATAATTTAAAAATGTTCTATTAAGATTACAACAAGAATCAAAAAACCCATAAATCATTTGAAAATATTATTCAAATTGAGTGCATCGTTTTGATCAGAAAATCAAGGATGCACCAAACAACCATCACATATTTACTATTTTCCAAAACTTCCTTCATAGTTTGTTTCATTTTTCACTAAATTTATAATTCCTTTAATTGTGGCTTAAGCAAGATGAGACTTATGTTATCACAAATCAATTACCTTAAAGTGAAATTCCTTTATAATCAAGAAGTTGTGTTCACACAACAATACATTGTTTTAACTGCCTATTTTACATAGTAATTATTTCTTGTTTCATTTTAATATGTAATCCCAATGTGGGTTTGGTTTTAAATAAAAATAGCAAGTTTGTATAATCCAAAAATTGGTGAAACCAACCAAATAATGTATGTTATAAATATAAAAATATACAGACCCCAGAAATAGGTGTAAATCAAGTGTAAAACGTACTCGTTGAAAACGTTATAGTGATACATTTATTAAAAATCATGCAGATCAAAAAATGGATAAAATCTAATTCACGAAAAAAATTTCACACATCCACATATATTTTATACAATGTACATACCCATAATGGGTATAGAATGTCAATCCAAAAGAATGCATCTCATACATAATATTTACACAGAAGTGAAGACCCATAAATGGGTGAAATCGATACAATAAAGAAGGTATCAATTTTTATATAAATTACCAAATACAAAGATCAAAAAATAGATTCCAAAATTGACACAAAAAAGGCGTTTCATACTAGATAATGAAAAAAATGTGTATGCCTAGAAATGGGTAAAAAATCACCCAAAAAAAGCTTTCTAAAAACTAAATAAATACTAAAACACAAACCCAGTAATCGGTGTAATACCATATATTTATTTTCCAAAACCACATACCCAAATGGGTGAAATTTCAACCTTTTCCAAAAAACAATTACACTTAAATAGATACTAAAATATGTAGACCTGGAATGGGTATGATTTGTACTCTTTACCCAAAATGTTTTCATATACCAAATTAACACTAAATATGTAGTCCAATGAATGGGTTTAATCATGTTTTCATTTTCAAAACATAGACCAAAATAAGGAGAAAAACCATGCTTGATAAAAATGTAACCAACTTGATCTTCCTCTCAAAATATCCAATGCTCCAGCCTCCAAGTCTAAGAAAAAACCCATATGCCAAAATAAAACCAAAAACAAATTAAATAGATCGACTCCCAACTGTATTCCTCCATTCTCTCATGCGAACCCCAGTCTGACTTCCTCTTCCTCATTTTCTTTCTCCAAAAAGCACACGTATGCCCAAACAAAATTTCACTTTACTCCAAATTAAAATCAAAACAACTTCCCATTTATTACCCACTTTTCTACATATTCACCTAGTGCATGTTTTCCAATTAAATCCATATGCCCAATTATTCCATATTGGTGCATATTTTATTTAAAACAATACTTATCTCCTACCTTACTATCTAACAACCCAGCTTAAGCTCCAAGCAAAGTGACAGAGTATAAATGCATGACAACTGCAGTCAATAACTATGATAAATATCATATAGTGAATAATATATTATATAATTTTAATAAGCATTCCATAGAATTAACTTATACATGATTCATAACAAATATTTTATAATTTTAATTAACCATCATCTGCACACAAGAGAATATAACTCACAAACATGGTCCATTTAATTGTTATCTTTTCTGACTTATATCCACAAGTCTAATAAACTACCTATAAAAGGAATAAAACTTCACTTGTAACATTGCATTAATAACGTTGTACAATGTTCGGGTTATGTCAATGAAATTTATCCACGTCATCGTAATCCACTCATTGGCTATTAATATCAACCAAATAAATGAAGGTAAAGAAAAGCATATAGAAATCACAAATCACACAAGTAAAAAACATGATACCCAATCTGGTGGTGTGTGTCAGTTATCATATTACTTTCACTATTTTAAGTTCAAAATTTCAATCTAACATCCTCTCTCTGATGATTCCCTCCCTCACTGTTTCAATGAGGGTGTACCTATTATTTCATCCACCTCATATCACCAAAGTGGTAGTTAATCCTAATCATTAAAATTCCGCATAATGATAATAAGCATGTTAATTTCCACATTTGGAAATGATCATAATAGACAATTATCCAATTTAAGCATGTCATTTTAATCATCATGATTAAACAAGTATTTAATTTTTACATTCACATAAGACGGATGTGACATCCTTCCCTTCCCAAAAATAGTCATCATCCCGATGAATACATCCAAATACAATATAACTATGACTAATTGTAAAAACTTGCATTCTTTTCCCATTTTTAGATTTTTCATATTTTAAAATTATTTATATGCAGAATAAAATTTGAGGCAACTACTAATTTTCTTGAAATTTTCCAAATAGCAATAGTAATAAACTTATTTTACAACAATAATTAGCTAAATTGAAACTCAATTTCTTTCATATTCATCACAACTAGCATAAAATATTTAGTTTCAAGTTTAAATTTAACAAAATTATAATATTTTTATTCTAAAGATATTTTTGTAATGTATGCAAATAACAAATAAAAATGATTATTTCTATCTCAAATCAACAAGTACTATATGGATTTCAAATGATCATTTATTACACTCATAATATTCTATGTTTTATCAGTTTTTCACTCAAATAAATGTGGTAAAACAACACTAATTTCCTCCAAGTTTTCCCAAGTGGCACTTTCTTCATTATATTGGTCCCAATAAACTTTTTACTATGCTAATTCATACTTATGAAAGCAAATTTTTCATGTGTCCAGTATTCTAATTGGTTCTACTATCACTACTCCTGGGTCATGAAACTGAAAATATTTCCAATCTAGCACATGAGTAAAATATCCTACATATTTCTTAAGTAATGATATATGAAATATATTATGTAACTAAGAAAATGTTAGAGTTAATACAAACCTATAATCCACTACCTATTTATTTCCTCTAGAACTTAAAAAGTTCCAACATATCTAGGTGTTAACTTAGTATAATTCCCAAATTTAATGGAAATATTCTTTGGTTTAACTTGAAGAAAAACCTTGTCCCTAATGGATAATTTCATTTCAGTTCACTTCTAATCAGCATAACTCTTTTGTCTATCAATGGCTTCCTTAAGCCTCTGCCTGATTAACTTAAACTGATTTTCCATTTCCAATAACATATCGAGTCCTACTACCTCTCTATCCTCTATGTTATCCCTACTGATTGGTGTCTCGCACCTTCTTCCATAATGAGGCTCAAATGGTGCCATTTTAAAAGTAGAGTGGTACATATTATTATACGTAAATTCTACCAAACAAAGGTAATCCTCCCACTTATATTATAGATCCATGCAATACATCCTAAGCATGTCTTTAAATACCTGATTGACCCTCTCAGTCTGTCCATCAATATCTAGGTGGTAAGAGGAAATAAATTTCAACCTCATTCCTAAGGCTGCATAAATCATTTGTCAAAATCTAGATGTCATGTGAGGATCTCTATCTGAGATTATACACTCTAGTATCACATATAATCTAAACATCTCATGCAAAAATATCTTTGTGAGAGTAAGTGAATCATCCTTCAAATTCATAGGTAAAAGTGGTCTACTTTGGTCAACTTATCCACCACAACCATAATTATATCATGTTTATTCCTGGAAAGAGGAAATCCCTGCACAAATTCCATACTAATCATTTTCCACTTCCACAATGGTATATCATGTGGATATAACAATCCTGTAGGATGCACATGTTCTTCCTTGACCCAATAGAACTCCAAAAATTTTGATACAAAATCAATTATTTCCCTTTTATGACCATTCCAGAAGTAGAGAAATATCAAATCAGCATGCATCTTAGTCACTCTCGGATGTCTAAAATATGAATCATTGTGAAAATCCTCAAGAACTTTCTCTCTCACTTCCCCTTCGGCACATACATTTTTCCTGAATAATGAAGCAATCTATCCTCCTCAAAAGTGTAGGTATCATACATATGATCTTGAGGATTTTCTTCTAGTGCATCTTTTCCTTGTAGATAAAATTGATCCACTGGAAATTGTTTCCCTAAAATTTTATCTAAGAATGAAAAAAGCTTAGAGATACCTATGGAAACTAAGGGAGTCATCCACCCTATTTTATTTTCCTTTAATATAGCCAGTATAAAAATTATATTCAAAAAGGAATTTCATCCATCTTAACTTCCTAACATTAAGGTTCACTTGAGTGAAAAAATATTTTAACCCCAAATGATCAGTGTATAGTTCAAATTTTATACCCAAGATAAAATGCCTCCATACTTACAAATCATTGACTATGGAAACTAATTCTAAATCATGTGAGCATAGTTCTACTCATGAGGTTTGAGTTTGTGTGATTCATAGGCAACAACCTACCCATATTGCATAAGTACTCTGCCATAACCATCCCTAGATGCATCCATCACTACTATGAAACTTCCATTGGGGTAACGAATCTTAAGAATTGGTGTCGATGTAAACCTATCCTTTAGCACTTGGAAAGCCTGCTCACATTTTTCAGTTTAATCAAATTTCTTACTCTTCTTCTGCAAATAAGTGATAGGGTTAGAAATCGTAGAGAATACAACTAAATATTTCATGTAGTACCCTACCAATCACATGAACCTTCATACTTTATGGAAATTATTTGGTTTCGACCATTCTATAATGGTCTTAATATTTTCTAGGTCAACTGTTATTCCGTTCACTAAGATGATATGACCTAAATAATGTACTTCACAAAGAAAGTACATTTTGAAAACTTTACATAAAGCTTTTGTTTTCGTAACCATTCCAAAACTAAGTTTAAATGTAAAATATGCTCTTCCTCATCTCAATAATATGAAAAGAGTTTGCGAGAATTGAATCAGAAACAAGGCACCATGAAATAGTTACACTCCAATAGAATCATGATAGCTCCAGCAATTGCAAGAAAGAATTGATCAGTAATGGAAGAACTTGCTCAACAGAAACAAAGCTTGCACATAGAGGAAAGACAACGGAGTGTCTTGGCATGCTCATAAATGAATAGAAAAGGGGTACATATAGGGTGCTGAGTAACCCTAGTGCAAGACACACATGAAACCCTAAACCTAACCCATGTGAGATGACCCTCCAATGTGAGAGGAGGACACATAGGATAACTCACACTAACACCCCCCCTTCATCGAAGCTGGGGTAGCGGCTGTGATGAGTCAGACGGAAGAGGAAGACACTCCTAAATAACTAAGAAAGATGTGTCAATGGGGCCCGGTAACTAAAGGCCTGATAAGGTGCCCCTATACAAACACAATATTCCTAGAAAAATAAGAAGAAAAGAAGGACTACATAGCCAAAATAAGATGAGAAGTTGCAAAAAACCTCACCCTAAGAAGAGACTGTAAGTGAAGAAAATTCATCTCAGTGAAGGGCTTGGTGAACAAATCTATAATTTGATCAACTATCTGAATGTACTGAATGTCAATGATACCATCACGAATAAGATCCCGTATGAAGTGCATATGGATCTCAATGTGCTTCGTCCACTGATGCTGAACTGGATTTCTTTAACTGGAGATAGTGCTCATGTTATCACAGTAGATAATGGTAGGCCATTGAAAGTGGATGCCAAAATCTATCAGAATACCTTGTAGCCAAATAGCTTCTATGGTAGCGTTAACTGGTCCTCTGTATTCTACCTCTGTAGATGATATCACAATTGCATTTTGCTTCTTGCTAGACTAACTAATAGGACCCGAGCTAAGAGAGAAACTGTAGCTAGAAGTAGATTTCCAATGATCTAAGTCACCAGCCCAATCATAATTTGTGAACCCAATCAAGTCAATATTAATCCCTCCATGATAGTGAATGCCATCAGTATAAGTGCCACAAACATAGTGAAGGATCTGTTTAGCTACTTTCTAATGCAGCTCATGTTGCTTCTGCATGAATCTGGACATGATCCCAACAATATACGATAAATACGGTCAAGAGTGATTCAAGTAAATCAAGCTCCCGACCAACTTTCGATAAAGATTACCATCAACCAAGGGAGTAGAGCAATCTGAAACCAACTTCACCCCAGAAATAAAAGGAGTAGGAGAAGACTTGCAATCAGACATATGAAAACAAGATAGCAAATCAAGAGCATACTTAGGTTGTGAAATCAAGATTCCCAAGTTAGATTATGAAATATGGATCCCAAGGAAGGAATGAAGTAGACCTAAGTCAGTCATGGAAAACTTGTTGGCCAAGGTGATCTTCACAGAATCAATAATAGAGGAAGAGCTTCCTGTCATCAACAAGTCATCAACATAGAGAACAAGAATGAGTATGGAGTCATCTTGCCATATAATATAGACATTTGGATCAGAGTGACACCTAGTAAACCCCGATGTAAGTAAGAAGGATTCTATCTTGGCATAGCAAGCCCGAGGGACTTGTTTAAGGCCACAAAGAGACTTCTTCAACTTACAAATGAGGGAGGAATCTTGGATATAACCTAGAGGTTGTTCCATATAGATCTCTTCCTATAGGTCGCCATGAAGGAAGGCACTCTTAACATCCATTTGATGGACTTTCCATCTGTTCACTGCAGCAATGGCTAGGGTCAGTCGAATAGAGGTCATCTTCGCAACCGGAGCAAAGGTTTATGCATAATCAACCCCAGCTATCTGGGATCAACCCTTAGCTACTAATCGCGCTTTAAAATTTTTGACGTCTCCATCTACTCCATAATTTGTTTAGAACACCCAGTTACACTGAATGATTTTTCTTCCTTTCAGAAGAGTGGTGAGATCCCAAGTATCGTTCTTAATGAGAGAGGAATACTCCTCATCCATGGTAGAATCCCACTTAGGAATACCAAAAGCCTCTTGGAAAGACTGTGGATCAGAAGTAGAAGCAAAGAAAGAGTGGGGTCCAACAAAATCTGAGCGAGTACATCTCATATCCAAAGTATCTCCAACACTTTACAAAGTTTCCCTGGCCCAAAGGGGACCAGGAGGATCAAGCTCAGAGTCAGAAGATTCTTCACTTAACTGAGAAGGGACATAGTCCTTGTCATCACTACTAATAGAATCAGAAGACTCAAAGGTCTTATGGTTGGGAGGATCTGGAAGAGGAGAACACTCAATAGTATCATCATCTGATGAATCAAAATCCAAATTAGTGAGCTGAAGAACCTCAATAGGTGGAGAATTAGAATTCGAAGAAGACTCATCGAACTTAACACTTATCTCAATATACAGCTCATGAGAAGTAGGATTCATGAATTGATATCCCTTCATGCCATTAGGATACCCTACAAAGATACAAGGTTTGGATTGTGGTTCCAAGGCCATGTGTTTTTTCTTGGGAATCTAAGCCATAGCCTTGGATCCAAAGACTCGAAAGTGCTCAAAATCAGGCTTGCATCCAAACCAGGCTTCAAAGGGTGTCATCCCTCTTACTTCCTTGTGTGGAACATGGTTCTGAATGTAATTTGCACAATTCACTGCTTTGGCCCAATACTGCGGAGGAAGAGACTTCGAGTGAATCATATAAGTGGCCATCTCCTTAAGAGTATGGTTCTTTCTTTATGTGACTCCATTATGTGAAGGGCTATAAGCAACTGTATGTTGCAAAGAGATCCCTTCAAAAGTATAGAAATCCATGAACCTATTGTTTACATATTAACGTCCATTGTCAGTTTGAAGAACCTTGATAAAAATGTTCCGCCTGTTTCTCAGGAAGAGCCTTAAAGTTCTAAAAATGTTCAAAGACTTCAGACTTAAGCTTAAGAAAATATACCCAAGTAGATCGTGAATAGTCATCAATGAAGGTTAACACATTAAGAGATCTAGTAAATGAAGGAGAAGGAAATGGACCAGAAATATCACTGTGAACAAGATCCAAAGGATGAGTGGCTCTCCAGGATTTTCCTTTGTCAAAGTTCTTTTCAGGATTCTTTCCAAGGGTACAACCCTCACAAAGACCCTTAGAAAACTTGACGTGAGGCAACCCATTGACCATTTCATTTTGGCTCAATTGTTCAAGGTAGTGATAATTTAGATGTCCAAAATGCTCATGCCATAGCTTACTAACCTCATTTTCATGAGTGAGCAAGGCAGTGGGCATAGAATCAGAAGTAAAGTGGGAGAAGGTGTACAACAGTGAATGGTGATCTACCTTTCCCTCAGCCACTGTAGTGTCATTGTTAAGCTCACGAATAATCACCGAGTTAGGACCAAATTCCACTCACATTCCTTCACGAAGGTGAGTAATTTGGTAAACCAATAGGAGATTAGTAGAGATATCAGAACACTCAACACTTGGTTAAATTTTCCCCCATCTATTTCTACCGATCCACTACCAGAAACTGACACTATCGTGTCATTACCTATCATGATTTGGGACATTCCACAAGGTTTGATGTTGGAAAACTCTACATGTGAAGAACCCATGTGGTGTGAGGCACCAGAATCTATAATCCATGTTAATGAAGGAGCGAATCTAGCTACAAGGGCCTTTCCTTTCTTCTTATCATTTTTAGCACCTTTTACAGCAGAAGACTCGAACTTCGGAGCACTTTGTTTTATGGATTCTGGAACACTTATTTTATTCTTCTCAAGTAAATGAGATAAGTGATGAATCTATTTCTGAAAATAGTTTTTCTCATCGTGACCAGAATTCTTACAATAAGAACACAAATACTAGCTGTTTTGTGCCTTAGGCTCAGAAGTTGAAGTGTTTGTGTCATTTTTAGGTTTGATCTTGGTTTCTTTCTTAGGTTGATCCTTTGTTTATTTCTTCTTTTTAGTCTTATTTCCCTTGCTATTACTTGCTACAAGGGCATGTGACTTGGACTTGAGAGACCCCATTTGAATGAGTTTGTCCTGTTCTCGAGTGAGTTGGGATAAAAAACAGTCAAAGGAGGGAATAGTCCAAGTATCACCCAAAGTAGCTTTTATAGTGTAGAAATTTGACATGAAGAAAGAATATTCGAGACCTAGCTTAGAGAGAATCAACAAGATCAGTTGAGAATCTTTTTTTTCTACTTGACATCCTTTTAACAACAATCTAATGTGGAAAAATTTTGAGAAGAAGGCTTGTAGGTTTTCAAAGTCACTAGGATTTAACCCTAGTAGTTCATTTTCCAACTCATGCGCTCTCATGTCATCTAGTTGTCCAAACATTGCATTAAATGTTTTCCACGTAGATTTAGCTGTTTCAGACGCCTCAATGTGGAAGAGCAAGCCAGGAGAAATAGACATGCAAAGAAGACCTAAAGCTTCATCACTACGGTTTAACCACTTAGATTTTTCAGGTTCGTCATCTAGTTTAGACTCAGTTCCCATGGTGATGTAGAATAACCCTTTACCCCTTACTTTCATTATTATTTTTGATTTCCATTCAAAAAATTTGAATGGCATAAGCAAAGGAATTGAAAGTGCATCCATAGTGAGAGAGAGAGAGAGAAAGAAATGTAGAAAAGAAACACAACCACGTAGGACAATAACAAACCCCCTGCTTTCAGAACTTTATAGTTTAGTGCGTTGATTACAATCGGGTCCATGTGTGCGGTTTGAAACACTTGGTAACTCATCTTGCAATCAGCGTAATAACGCGCATGAGAGGAGACCACAACAATGTTTCGTAGAGAGCAAAAAAAAGGACACCGTAAATAATTACAAGCAAAAAACAAGAAAGGAGGTGAAAGCCAACCCTGGTGGTGAGAAAAAATATCTCGCGTCGTAAAAGGAAACCTCCTTATGACAAACTATGGTGGACACGCTCATTAGTCGCAAGCAATAATAAGGGTGAAATACAAGGTTTTAAATGAACTCAAGGAGGTCAGAGTCTCTTTAGAATGCCGAAAAAAATATTTTGGTGTGACGGAAAATCATGTACCTCTGATACCATGAAAAGAGTTTGTGAGAATCGAATCAAAAACGAGGCACCACGAAGTAGTTGCACTCCAATGGAATCATGATAGCTCCTGCGATTACAAGAAAGAATTGATCAGTAATGGAAGAACTTGCTCAACAAAAATAAAGCTTGCACATAGAGGAAAGATAGTGAAGTGTCTTGGCATGCTCATAAATGAATAGAAAAGGGGTACATATAGGGTGTTGATTAACCCTAGTGCAAGACACACATGAAACCCTAAACCTAACCCATGTGAGATGACACTCCAATATGAGAGGAGGACACATAGGATAACTCACACTAACATAATATATCAACATATAATTGAGTAAAATAAGAACAAACTTGTCAAGATAAACACGAAACACATTGTTCATTAAATTCATGAAAGCAACAGGTGCATTGGTCATCCAAAAGACAAAATTGTGAACTTGTTAACTTTCCAAGTTCCCTTTAGAGAGAGCTTTTGAAAGTTTTCTTGCAAATTTTTATCTGTATCAAGTGATTTTTTTCATAAAATTGTTTGACGAATTGCCTAAGTATTGAAATTTTCCCATATATTTCAGATTTTTGATCTGAGAAGTCAAGTTACAATTTACATGCTAACTGTTTGATGACACCTGAAACCCAAAACCTAAAATATACAGGAAGTTACTACAAATCGGAAGTCGAAACCCAAAGTGCAATTTTCCTGAAAATTACAAGTTGAGTTCTGGAAATCAATCCCCAGATGCATTTCAGGTTTCAGAACCCAAAGTGTAGTTTACATGTTAATTACACAGAAACTTCTAAAACCTGACTTCTGATCACTCAAGCCCAATTTGGGTTTTAGAACCCAAATTACACTTTTCATACAAACTGCAAGCCAACTTCTAACTTCTGAAATGCTAAAGATTTATGCCATTTTTGGGTTTCGGAACCGAAATCAAAATTTACATGTAAAGTGCATGATGACTTTCAAAACCTAACACTCGATGCCAAGTCAGTGCATTTAATGCAACCTACCCACATGTGTCACCTACGTGGTAATTAATTATCCCTTTTTTTTTAAGGGAAAAAATTTACTTTTCTTTATCACCCTACATTTTGTACACTGACCTGCTAACACCTCACCTACCTCTGGCCATACTCCTTGCATGGTTTTTGGGAAATTTTTTACATTTTTCTATTTAACTCACTTGTTATTTAGGTAAGTTTTATGTTTTAGTCATTTTGTTAGGGTTTTCAAGCTTTTTTTATAGGATTTTCTTGCCTTTATTTTTCTGGCATTATGGGTGCCCTTCGTGTCTTTTTTATGTCATTTTACAGGATTTTCTTCTTTTATTTTGGGAGTAATATTTCCATGTCTCTCCTGCCTTCACTACTTTTGTTGTTTTTGAAGCTTAAACTGTAAAATATCATTTTATTGAAAAATGAAGGAGAAGTTATTATTGGAATACCATTTTAGAGGTTTCAAGGTATGAAATAGAACTCCATTCCCATCGCGGATCAACTCGGAATTCCAAGACTGTAAAAACTGATTCAACTTACACCATCGAAACTCAGAGGTTGAAAGACACCTCACACTTTAGAGGTCGATATATGCAAAGTTAGGTTTGTCTCCTAGCGGAAGTACTTGACAAAAGTGTAGGACAAAAGTAAAAGTTGGAACTGCAAGGCTGCAGTGCAAGGATAAACTTCCACTTTCAGTTTCAGAGAGATTTTTTAATGATTCTTCTAGGGGGAAATATTTGGATCATAATCTAAGGGGAAAGAGAAAATGAAATATAGTTTCCAAATATTTTATTCCCCTTCCAGTATCACATCAGATGTCGATAATATCAGTGATATTAACCTTGGACACATTGATCTCCTAGAATTTTGGGATAGAGTTATAGCCCGACAAAAATTCCTAGATGAAGGGTATCTATAATAATGGACCTGCTCTAGATGCCATTTTTCCACCATGAATGCAATGTCCATAATTTTTTCTCGTAGCTATAATGCATTATGATAAAAACTCCCAAACGGTTAGAAATGATGACCAAATAGTTGTGATCAAATTGGACATTGATTATTTTGAAAAAAAATTGAATCTTCCTTATATAAAGTATTATGCCTCAATTTATCCTAAGTCCACTCTTGTGCATTGGGAAACAAATTTTAAAATTTTTACTATGGTTCTTAACAAGAGCTACCTGATAAAATCTAATCCTTCCACAGTTAAAGTCCCAGATACCATCCCACACTCAAATTTCATTCAAGAAGTAAATGATATTATCATATTAATAAGCAGAGTTACAGGAATCTCATCTTCCAAATATTTCCAAGAGTGGATATATCTTTATATTACTACTATCTGAAATAATTCCGATCTTATTCGATGGGTATAACATATCAGCAATGCCATACACATTCAAATGTTGGTTTTCCTAACTTTGGGAAATTTCTACATGACTTCATATCTTGTGTATGCAGTTACAGGGATGAGGAACTATCAAGGTTTTTCATCTGTAGGATCAAGAAATTCATTTCAAACTTATGAATTTTATCCTCAAATAATTATCAAGGAATGATCAAAAAATTTTAGGAGAGTCAATGATTCTTTCTTCATTGTCATCCTATGTGTCTTCGACAAAGAACTCTGTGAGTGAAGGATTTCAGATTGTGCTTAGAATGTGGTCAGGACTAAGGGAGGAATATTCTTACAATTCCCAACATTCATTGATATTAGGGTGGGAGGATTCTTAAGGGCTCCTTATAAACTTCCAAGGTTCCCCACAAACAAGTGGGTTTTAATGGAATTATTTAAACAACTACTTCATCTCCAAAAAATCCACCAGGAGAGGTAGAAAGCAGTAGTTCAATTCCTAGTAATTTTGGGGCAATATACTTGTGCATCTATGTACCAAGAAAAGAAGATTCAAGGCAAAATGAGCCAAATGATACTGAAAACCTTTCACTCACAGGTTAGTTTTTATTATTGGGGCAAGGTTACAATACTCTGGCCAACTAGTATTCACATACCACAGTTGGAGGAAATTTGGATTAATTACAGAGATGAAATTGTAGTGCATGAGATGGAATTTGAAAGATTAAATATTGAAGAATTGGCTAATTATGGGATTGCATATTTTCCTGAGGGCCTTCAAGATGATGGAAAAGTCTTGGACCCCATTTATGATCAAACTAAATTGAAAGATCAGTCATTTCCATGGATTGATTAGTCTCTCTAAGAGTGCAGTAACTTGAAGGAATGTGCAACTCATATTCTCAATCAGACCCACCAATGGGTGACATCATTGGGAATTATGCCAAAAGTTTCAGAGAATCTTCATGTTGCAGCAACATAAGTATAACCACCAGTGGGCCACCCCACCTCTTCAAAATGAAGGAATTCCACTACCAAACCAACTCCTACACCTTGTAATATCACCATTTTTGAAGAGGTTTAGGACCTTCCTCCAAGGTTCCCTCCACCGAAGCTTCACCTCCCAAAGTTACTTCTATCAAAGTTATTGATATTCATTCTTCACAACCACACACAAATCAAGCATTACAGTCACCCCATTGACATCCTCTCCCATCTTAACCATTTTATCTCCTCCATCTCCTCCATCTATCACTGTCTCGTTACCCACATCTTCCATTTCTTATCCTCTCATTTCTCTAACTCCCCTCACCTCATCCCCTACCATGGCCCATATATTTTCTTCCTTTCCATCTCTATTATCCAAGGATGTTTTGGCTTTGAGTTACCCTTGGGAACTCCCCTTCTTGAAAAATTTCTTCCCACTTCCTCTCCCATCATTCTTCCCATTTCATCCACCCTTGGGATTGTACTTTCCATTCCATCCCCACTTAGAACCTCTTCATTTCCACCCATGTTTACTACAAAAAGTTCCCTTTTATCACTCATTTAGTTTACTACTACGATAACAGTGCCCATGTCATCTACTGAGAGAATGTCTTCTTCTTCCACTCCTACATGGTTGAACATACAAACTCCCAAGCATAAGAATAAAGTTCCGATAGGAGATGTAATTGATCTCGGTATATTAGATCCAACTCCCTGATGTCAAGAAAAAAGGCCAAGGGTTATCTCTTGTTGGAACCCTAAAAAATGCTAAGTATAGCGGCATGAGGGTTTTTAACACGCATAAGTTAGGCTCAAATTCACACCCAAGAGAAGGGAGGATGACATGTGAAGGCTCGCCACCAGGATAAACACATTTGGTACTTAGCCACATTTTGAGCCACATGACGGGCTACGAAGGTGAATGGTTGGAGTGAAGGCAAAGCAATGTTTTGAAGATAAGGTTGAAAATTAAGATAAGTTCATTTGGTCTTGATTCTATTCATAGACTAGTATCCTACCAGAATTTCTTAACCCAGCACAAGAAAGTCACAAATCAGACCAGGAAGTTACCTAGAAACCTAAATAGAGCAGTTGTGTCCACTAAGGTCCTAAACCACTATGTGTGTGGACCAGAGGATTTAGTCTCAGTCTCATACTACTATTCATATGGTTTTTGAGTGAATAAATTACTAATTAACCCTCATCTTTTGGCCATTTTACTTTTCTTTCTATCATCACTGCCGACCTCTTGCACATACATGCCCAATCTATTTTTGTCAATTTATGTCTTTTCAGCCATGACTGGGGCACCTAGGCTAGTACTGGGGTGCCGTCAAGTTCCCTAGTCTAATTCGGGGCACCCTTATCCTTTTCCCACTTTACTTCCATCTTTTGCACACTTTCTAGTCATTTTAGCGTTCTCTATTTTTGGTGTTTGGCCTCTTCGAGGTTAATTATGAAATTATAGCAAGAAAACCATATAAATACAAAGTTATGAGACCATAATGAGGGACCAAACACTAGTAACTACTATCATCCACCTAGAGTTACATCCATCAAAGGCATATAGAGCTCATTTTCATCCATCTAGCTCCATCACAAGGGACAAGGCTGGTTCATCTACATCACACATCAAAGGAGGGAGTTTATTCTATTTTGTCCACCATTATATTACATTTTCTACACATAGTTATAGCTCACTACTTCACAAATTTATACTAACACAAGAGTACCAAGAGAATGATTCACACACACACACACACACACACACACACACACACACACTCAAAACTACATTTAGGTCTTAAATGTAGTGCAACGCTCAGTTAGTAAGTCAACCATTGTGGCCGCTAATGACAGTCTGACCCCATCATTTGCATTTTTTGTTTTTAGGGTTTGATGCTTGTTTTGGGGTCTTTTAGGTCTATACTTCATCATTGATCATTGGATAGATTCGGCACAGAGCAACGAGTTACATGCAACAAGTAATGAGGGATTCACATAGTCATCCAACCCTAGAAATATTGCTTCTAGACCTCCTACATAGACCATGGAACCCATAACGTAGACTAGGACACCCACAAGTGCCATGATCCTCTCCCAGCCACCTCATTCTAGAAAAGTAGCTCAGATCTGTTCTTTTTGGGACCTCTCCATGTTTGTTCTTTCTTCTAGAATATTCATTTTATTTTACGACATAGTCTAGATCAGCTTCAAAATCAACTAATCTCTTTCTAACCCAACTTGCTAATTAGGGTTTCATATTTTCATTTACTTTTTTTCTTGAGTCACTCTCCATTTTTTCTTACTACTTTTATTTATTGTTATTTATTGTTGTTCCTAGTTTAGATTAACTTATTAAATTTACATTTTATTTAATCATTTTAGTGAACCCAGTGTAAAAAAATTGCTTTCCTTCTTCCATTTTTGTCTTCTTATGTCCATCACTCGTAGTGGTCATTTCAGGATTTTTCAATATTTTGAGGTTCCTCCATTTACCCATCACGTCTCTAAGTCAATGGCTGATACCACTACATCTATGGCTACAAATGATAACCCCTTAGATCATTCTCACCATGTTCCTCTTCATGAAATAGAAGTATGTGATAGTGAGAAGTCCTATGATGAAGACACCAATGTTGACCAAGATCAACTCAAAGCCATTACTGACATTCGACGAGATCTGCATAAAAATCCTACTTATCCTCCTCATGTCTTGCATGTTTTAATCATTGCTAAGAAAACTCATGATTTTTCAACCTCTATGCTTTCTCAAAATTCGGCTCCCATGGCCTCCACTCCACCAACTTATGTTTCTACTCCTATTATTACAACTACCACTCTCATCACTCACCATGACACCCCTAAAAATTAGTTTATCTCTTCCTTGAACACTTGTGATTCAACCTCTTTATATTTGGATTTGTAAAGTAAAATTCAGCAGTTCCAATTCATTGCTTCTCAAGGATCACCGTATTTAGATTTTACTTCACTACTACATACCCCTTTTGCGCCAACTATATCCTCTTATTTGTTTCCACCTAACTTCATCTCTCTCAAAATACCCATTTTTAAAGGCCATGGTGACCCACAAGATCATCTCCGAGCTTTTCATGTATAATGTCTCGACTATGCGGATGAGCATATTATACTCGGTAATCATTTTCCTTGTAGTTTACAAGATTATGTGATGCGTTGGTTTTATGACCTACATGTTCATTTGGTAGTCTCTTTAACGCATCTAGCTGATACTTTTCTCTCTCACTTCTCTATTAACATTGGCTCTAATATCTCTTATGCTCAACTTGCACAACTCAAACAAGGGTCTAACGAACACTTGTTGGATTATGTCTTGTGCTATAAAAATAACTTAGTTAAGATGTATAATGCACTTGCAGATGCTGAGATACAATATTTATTCATTCAAATTCTCTTTCCACCTCTTTAAGACAGTGTTCTTTTTTAGCCTTCTCCTTCATTTTATCAGCTTTGTCATACTCTTAAGCTCTATGAAACCAAGCTTATAGTTATAGGAAAGCTTATGTATCAGGAACAAGCATCATCCTCTACACAATTTTAGGGAGAGTCAACATTCAAGCTATCTACAACAAAATCCTAAGATACAAAGCTCACTGTCAATATAGTATCTACCACTAAGGAGCTTCAATCAAAACCATTTAGGTGTATATTTTCTAGGTTTAGCATCCCTCCCTAAATTTTGTTACCACAATTGGTCGATAATAACCTAATTACATTATGTTCTCCTCTACAAGTTGATCCATCTTGACCAAAAGGGCATAATTTTAATGAAAATTCCCATTGAGACTATCATCAATGCATAGGACACTCCACCGATCATTTCTTTTGACTATGACTTCTCATTCAGGGTTTGATTGATGATGGTCAAATTGAACTTCTGGAATCTCGAACATCTCCATCTATCAATGAAAATAACAAGCTCAAAATCTTTAATAACCCTCTACCCAAACATGATACAAAAACAACTAATTCATTAGCTAATTATGTATAACATGCAGTGCCTTCTCCTACATCAAGGGTTATGGAATTTTTAGTTACACATACTAATGCTTCACTACCAAAAATAGCTTTCTCTAATCATGATTATCATGTAAATTTCACATCTAATCACTTACACATTAATGCATCTATCGGTTCAATTTCCATCAATAATACTAAGGTTGACCCATCCTAGCCCATTAATGCATGTTCCATTCCACTTCTTAAGGCTATCAGTTACCCTCCATCACAAATCAAACAACCTATGAACAAACCCTTTATTTTTGTAAACTACACATTACAATTGGTCCTCTTACTATTATTGTGCCTGTCCTCATTGGAAACACACTCGACGGGTGCTACATGCTTCTTGGATTTAATTGGATTCATAGGTCCCAATCTATCATCTCTATGAATCATTTACAAATTAAATTCATTCACAATAATCAAGTTATTTCTATTGATGGAGTACATCCCTCTGATTCATGGTTGGCATCTCCTCGCACATTAGTTAGCACACCACTTACTTCATCTAGCACATCGCATCCTATGCTACTCAAAGCACAATCTACTCCTAGTTTACCTACTCGTGCATTATCTACATGACCTCATCACTCCACTAGTCCTACACATAGGTATAGGCCCATTCTTAGGACACTTACTACATCTCGACATTGGTCACGACCTCATTTTATTCCATGTGGGTATCCATCACCTTTGTAATCAACATAGTGTAGGTCTCATTCACCGACACATTTTACTATGACATGGTATTCATCATATATTCATCCATCACACGCACATAGGCTTCATTCACTAGTATAGTGTTTTTCTAATATACCACCACTATTATATCATGGTCATACACTTTTGTCATCACATGCATCAAATTAAGGACCATCGTCCTTCACTATCATTATATAGTTCATTCCTATATACACACTTGGGGGGCATAACATCTAACACATCCCCCCTATCATATTAGCATTAGCATTTCAATCATATTTTCATTATCATACCTCAATCTCTTAGCTTACGCATACTCATCACATGTTGTAGCGTCGTCACTACCTGATGACACACTCTTGTGCTTCGGTTAACACTTGACTATGGAGGGATTACTACACATAAATCACACACACTATACAATAGGTACTACATGTTACGTTCATTCACACATAGTTTCATACATCTTACATTATACATTTAGTCTATATCATTTGCATCTCAACATTTTCACATCATACATCATATTAGTCTTTGCGTCTAGAAGCACATACTCCTCATCTTACACACTACATAGCGCACACATTACACTTTTTTAATTACATCTTACACATCGTACAATACATATCCTACACATCATATGGTCATCTACTCATCACACATACTACATTATCTTCTACACGCTGCACTCACTACCTTATGACACACTTTAGTTCCTCAGTCCATAATCGATTTTCAAGGGTTTACAAATCAAATTGACCTTATCATACTCAGAAAATCATCATTCATACTTCTATCATGTGAAATTCTTAGATTATTGACATACACTTTAGGATAAATGGTCACCTATTCCTTCATCTTGTAGTGGTATATGCTTTAGGCTACATCACCAATCTCTCTATTCATCTAGTAGTGATATACACTTTATGCTACATCATCACTCCTACACTCATCTTGTCATGATATACACTTCAAATATAGGCTCACACACGCATCATCTTTAGGTTACATATAATCACTACATATACACATTCACCACAATGCGTTAGACACAACACACGCACTTTGACCATTTCCTGATGATGCACTCTCATTTACGATTCATTCTTGACTGCTGAGGGAGAAAACCAAATGAAATTCATTGCATACATTTCCATTCACTCGGGGTTCATGCGGCTCTTATCATCCATCTTTCATTTCATACCATTCATACATAACATATTACATATCATGGTTTCTTTTACTCTTTCTTGCATTTGCTTATTCATGGTTGCTTTATTACACATACCAGATAGATCTCTTATATGTCATTTATCTTTACCTTCCACACATGCGCATTCACATATTTTTCTAGATGTGATCACAGATACATGTCTCTTATGCATGACATGGATATTTTCCTTCTACTCATCTTATACTGGTCGTTACGGGTATCCACATTCGTCTTTCACAGGTGCTATTGTTCCATTTTGTACTTAGCCATTTACATTACTTGGTTATAAATTATTTTGACATATTGGTTATGTTTATATCATGATAATGGGTACTTCATGTGTATCATTTGTGATGTAGGGATATTTACTTCCATTCTTATTTATTACATTGTTTGTTATTTCTTGTTATTGTATGTGGACGTTGCCCTATATTTGGTGTGCACACTTATTTATTGTATGCGTCCATTATGGCCTTGTGTATCTTGTGAAATCTTGAATGATGTCCCATGTTTGCAACCCGCTTTGGTAGTCTAGTTTTTATTCTTGTGTGTTTACATTACTATATCGCTTGGTAGCTTAAACATTTTCTTACATCCATGATTGTTTGTACTAACACTTTTATTTGGCTAGCCTCCTTTTTATGTTCTCCTTGGTTTCTACAAAGTGTATTTCCTTCCCAATGCAGGGTAGAGTTACAAAGTTTATGTGGTTGGTCTTCTTTTGCGGTTGCATTCTCCTATCAACAACGTCACATGAACCTTCAAAAGAGGGGGGCATCATTTGGGGTTTTACATACTACATAGTGCTTATACACCAGTTCAATTCAGTTCATTTTCTTCCCTTGGCATTTTGGGTTATACAACGAGTGGGTTCAGACTAGTTTACGAACCCCTTACACAACGGATTTTATAGGACACAGATGTCCTTAACATTCTAGGGAGAAGCTACAAGTTAAAGGACACAATGGATTTCCTCTCTACACTACTTCAACCAATGGCGTCAGATCGCCTAAAAATTAAAAAATAAAAAGATCTATTCATATGAATTCATGGAAACAGTTACATGTTAGAGAATAATCCAGCTTCCCCCCTACACTTCTTCATCCAGGGTCGAGTAAGATCACCAAAAAAATTGCAGTATAGTATATTCTTTAACACTTTTTCTCTTGACATGGATCAGATGCACATGTTCCATTTTCTACTTATGTACTTTACATTTACATGATTTCATATACATATGCATGCATCTTTTTACATGCATTTGTACATGTGTTTTTGACTACATGATTTTTTTCTCCTTGTAGGTCCATTCGTATGATAAATAAATAGTAAACAACAAAAAAAATGGGGGAAACAACAATATTTTATGGCAACACACACGATACTAACCATGCAAGTACATCACACACATCGGCAACTAGACATGCATTTATACCCTAGGTTCACTCTCACCACTTTTGCATCTTTAGTTTCCACACTCCACTATTTTATCATTCCATTCTTTGTCTATTCCATTGGCACCCTTTCTGCATCACTCTACATGGACATCAGGTACACATCTCTATCTAATTTATGTTACTGAACTTTCCGCTCACCAACATAAAGTGGGGGAAAATCTAGTCATAAAATCATGCACTTTAGACATTGTTTAGTCCTGGTCTCATACTACTATTCATATGGTTTTTGAGTGAATAAAGTAATAACTAACCCATTTCCTTGGGCCATTTTACTTTTCTTTCTTAGTCATTGCTAACCTCTTGCATCGACTCGCCTAGTCAGTTATTCCATTTAGGATTGTTTTATCTTTAACGGGGGTGCCCAACTGTGTACTAAGGCACCCCAAGTGCTCTAGTCCCATTTGGGACGCCCTGAGCCTTCTTACATTTTCCCACCACTTTTGGTTACTTTCTAACCATTTTAGCTTCTTATCTTTTTAGTGGTTGACATTTTCAGTGTTAATTAGGAAATTAGAACAAGAGAACCATATAAATATAAAGTTATGAGACCATAATGAGGGACCAAGGACTAAGTACTACTATCATCACCTAAGGTTGCATCCATCTAGCTCCATCACAAGGCACAAGTTATGTTCATCTGCATCAAACTACATAGGAGGGAAGTTTATTTTATTCCATCCACCATTCTATTACATTTTCTACACATAGTTATTGCTCGCTACTCTCACAAAGTGTGACTAGCACAAGAGCACCTAGTGCATGATTGCACACACACACATAGAACTACATCAAGTTTGAGATTTAGTGCAATACTTAGTTTTTAAGATCAACCTTGTGGTAGTTGAGGTCATTCTGACCCCTTTATATGCATCTTTCTTTTTTAGGGGTTTGCTGCTTGTTTTGGGGTTTTGTAGGTCTCATCTTTAATTCATATTTTGAGTGACATTTGGTACGCAATCTAGTGAAACTGAGTTACAATAGTGAAAGAAAAGGTAGGAAACTTCACATAGTCATCTAACACTTCAGAGGAACTAGTTTCTAGATATTTTTCGTAGACCAGGGTGCACCATAAACTGTCAGACTAGGGTGACCACATGATGCCCCTATACCTATCCAACCATCCTAGTCCACTCAGATTTCCAGGATCTATACTTTTCTAGTACTTGGGCTACATGTTTTTTCATTCTTCCTATTATTTCCAGTTTATCTCTATGACATAGTCTAGCCAGCTCATCCTCCAAATCAGATTAAGCTCCTTCCTTAACCCCTCTTGATTACATTAGGGTTTCACATTTTCTACTCTACTTAGTTTCTTGGGTCACTTTCTATATTTATTTACTGATTTTATTTGTTATTATTTATTGTTGTTCCTATTTTATATTAACTACCATAAATCTCTAATCCTCTTAAGTGGGTATTTTAAGCAATCTTGTTAATGATTGGGTGTGATTACATGCACTTGTTCATAGGGTGATATAGTACAACACTTTGTGAGATATATAACTATGTTTTATTTCTACTATCGATGCACTTAGTCTCTTACGTTGTTTCCTCCCAGTCACCATTCATTATGTCAGACTTGTTAGACCCATTCATACATAGTATTATCAATTGGCTATCTTACCTTGTTGGAGATTGTTTCTTCGATATGTAAATGCATCACGTCTTTTCCCTCTATTATGTACATTTTTTTACACCCTTGACTCTAGGTAATTTCTCCCACACCTAGTGGGATCAATCACAATCAATAAGGATGCATTTTCTATTAAGGACTCTTGGATCATTTTTTGTAAGGAGGCTCTTCCATTTTGAGTACTTTTATATATGATTTTATCCTCAATACTATTACAGAACCAATAATTTTCCCTCATCTCTTTTAGTCAAATGTATCACATCACATAAGAAAATTGGAAATACTTGTGCACATATTCACATTTTCTTGTATTTGGTGTTACCATATTGATCTAGGATTGGAGGTCTTCTTCTTTGTGCTTCCCCTTCTCTACCCATATCGATTCTCTTTCTATTTTTTGTCTTTAGGGAGGATGAATGCATTAACTATCACATCACATGTAAATATTTCTAAATATTATTTTTCCTTTATATTATGTCTATTATGGGAATGGTGATCATTCATTTCATTAGATCAAAGTAGATGTGTACTTTTTTTAGTTTATTGCCTTTTATTTTCTATGTTAGTCATGTTAGTTTTATCCACATATCTACCCATTGAATCCTACTAGGATACATATCTTTACATAAGATATAGGCTTTGGAAACCTATAACTATCTTATGGTTAGGGTTATTATCCTATAGAATTTTGACATGTGTGCTCCTAGGGCACCTTTGGTATCTACATCTAGATTTGACCCACATTAGAAAGCTTGGGGATCTTATCTCCCACCAAAAACTACAACAAGTTTGGCTAAAGTGTAATGTGCATTAGAAAGCAAGTGACCCATTCTATATCTGCATCAATATCAAGTCCTAAAAACTACAACAAGTTTGGCTAAAGTGTAATGTGAGGAGACTAGAATGTTGGTATTGCAAAAACGTATAAGAGGTGTGAAGTTAATTGAAGATGTTATAGGAACTCATGTGAAGATGATAATACTAGGTATATAAAATGGACATAAAGAGGTAATATGAAGTTATTATGATGACATGTTAGGGAAATCTAAGGCAATGCCATGATGGCTATTTCGCCAAGTACTTCTAACAAACCTAACCACACTCACAATATATCCCTTAAAGCACATACTCAAGAAAATTAATGTGATAATATGCTACAAAGAGAAAACATTACTAAGTGTAAAAAATAAGGTATAAACACCTTGTTAATGTAATTCCACTTTCAATTGCTACACCTACATCTTTCAAGTTTGATGTTAACTCCAGATTAAAAAAATTATGTTATAAATATTCTTATTGCCTATTTAAAGTGTATTATATAAATTGATTACCCATGCATAGAGTTTTGTGCCTACAAAAATGAATGTATTATAATCATTTGCTATGTTATTGATCCTACACCATGTCTAAAGTCTTAATGACATAAAGATTGCATTCTAACTATAAATCTCTTCTTATATCCACACCTTACAAACATTTACACCCACAAATATGTATGTTCCATAGATGGGGCTACAATTTCTATTATTTATGAGTGGATGGACCCATGAGAAATGAAAATAATAGAACTCATTATTAAAAAAACAATCCTAAAAGAAAGACCAAGAAAGATGAGCCAATAGAAAAAAGGAAGGGATAGAATCTCTGCATAATTACTTCTATTTTATATGAATATGTTTATCAAAAATTGGATTTATGAATGATCAATCATTGTTGTTACCATTTAATGTAAACTTACTTACCCTAAACATCGACATTGTTTCCATATTGCACAGTCTATCAGTTTTACAAAAAAAATAAAAATCCTAGCATGTCATGTATGTAGTCATTAGATATTAAAATTTAAGAAAAAAAAATTTCATAGCACCATTATCTATCAAAATAGTTATCAGAAAATAAAATAACATACCCTAATCTTCTACTAGCATAGCTTAATGTTATTCTCTATGATCAATTTCATCACTGCATGAGGGATCCTTAAGATTGTCATGTTGTTTATTGTATAGTCCTGAAGGAGTATCTCGACATTGGGTAACTTTGATAACTGTACCCTAGTGACATAATGCTCTGCTTATGAACCCAATTCATTAGCTCCTCCATATCTTAGAATGTCCCCTCTATGTCAACGCTATCCACAATCTTGTGGGACATCAATTACCTTGAATATAAGTAAATAAATTATCCATTTATCTCTGAAATGTGAAAACAATCCATCATCAATGAAGATTCTTTAGTATATATAACATGGCTTAAAATATATGTATCCTTGGTTTAGGCAGGCTGGCTTATAATAATATGCAAGAAAGAAATCTGATAGTCAATGAATTCTATAATAGGAGGTGGTATATGAGGAGATAATAACATATTTGAATTGAATTTAGGATAGATATAAGGAAAATACACAAGGTTAATATGGACAAGCTTCAGTGAAACTCATATTTTTGAAGATGAAGGAGTAAAGAAGTATAATATATTTCATGATGTAAAGGAACATGATTCTATTCACCTAAGTTCACCAAATCAAAAAAATAGAGGTACAAAAATGAAAATACAACATATACATAATAATTTTAAATCCTCTAAAACTATGGTGAAGTACAATATAATTTGGTTATATTACCATGGTGCTACAACTCAATAGCCCAACTTGAAAATTAAATAGATAAATATAATCAACTATAAGTCCCTGGACATTAATGATAATGCAGGGAGTTATAGGACATCATCCCATTCTCAATAATTTAAACTGATATCATTGTTACATGACATTAAAAAAAAAATTGAATCAAATTCATATAAATAAGTTCCAAACAAATCCTCTTGGAGCTCTAAAAACTTTGTCTTTATGGCCCTCCTCAATGTAAGCTTTTGGGACTTAATCATTTCAATAGGTGGACACATGCCACTCCCAGAATGTAGCACAATTTTCTATCCCATCTATACCATCCCCTTAGGATATTTAGGACAGAAAAATGTTCCCATGCCTAGTTGATCCCCCTAGTCCATCACATGACCCTGATGGAGCCTAATGATGTAAGATAATCCCCTTCTCACCTAATCCTAGCCCTTCCCATCGTGTAATAAAAAAGTGCCACTTATCATTTCCATGTGAGGGTGCACTTTTTTCTCTTGTATTTCCCATCCCCTTGGGAAATTTAGGACACAAAAATTTTCCCCATGCCCATGTTATCCCTTGATTCATCATGTGACCCTGGGAAGGCTCCGTGTGCCATTTTTAGTCCCCTTCTCCTCTCCACCTCATCAAATAACCTTCCACCAATTCTCATGCTCAGGTGAGGGTTAATTTTTCTACCCCATTTTTCCCATCCCCTTGGTATATTTGGGACACAAAAATTCACCCATGTTCATCCCTTTCCCAGGTTCCTCATGTGACCCAGGATCAGCCCCCAGGTGCTTTTTGCTTACTTTTTCTCTCTTCTCTGCCAAGAAATCACATACTCCTACTTGTCATGCTCAGGTGAGGGAACATTTTTCTTCCCCCATTTTTATTTTCCCCTTAGGAAAGTTGGGAGAAAAAAATTCCTCCATGTCCAAGATGATCAAAAACCAAAAAAATTGGTTAAGTCTTTAACTTCCATGTGCTTCTTCCTTCCATCCCCCGCTCCATAAATACATTCACTCATGCTCACCACCACTCACAACTAAAAATAAAAAATTAATTTTTTTTTTTTTTCAGCCATTAAAACATATTTTAAATCTAGTTACGACATTCAAGTACAAAAAACCCCCTTTTGTGCCCTAAACTTCAAAATCTTGTTTTATACATAACTAATGTTCCCAAATACTGATTGCTATGAGATTTAAACTGAATGCTCCTTAAAAAATCCCCTTCAAGAAGATTATTTTCATACCTCCATTTATCATCTCTTCCATTTTCTACATCTTCATGAAATTTTCATCCAAAATAACGCATTTCTCATATCTACGCAACTCTAGCGATCGAAATCCCCTAAAAATTAGAGCAAAGCCTTGAAATGAATTATGTAAACTTCTACAAGTGGTTTCATTCAAATCCAAGACAAGGAAGATAAATTTCTATTTTTATTAAGTATCTATGGTAGTACCTTCTAAAAATAGTAATTCTAAGAAAAATGTGTATTCATACTCCTCATTTGATTTCCCCTTGATCAAGACACTCAAAAATTGGCAAGATTAACAAAAATGAAAAAAAAATGGCCAAAATGGGACAATAATGGTAAAGACTCTAAAAATAGTAAATTGGGGAAATGAGAAAAAAGTGGTCACATTTAAGTCTTTCACTCATCCTATAATGGTTCTAGAACTCACAAAATTATTTCACTCAAGTTTCAAGCAAATGCCCACATTTCCCAATGCGGTGAGCATAAAGTGCCAAAATTTAAAAATGCCAAGTTTGTATCGAAAAATATTTCAATTCAGTTCACATGGAGTGCATGATAATAATATGGATGGAATTTATTTTTATCTCATTCTTCTTCCCTTACTCCAAAATTAGAAAGATTTTGTCTCACACTTTACTCATCATCAGTGCTCCTGCAATGGAAAAATCAAGATCATGGTTGGGTAAATGAAATGCATCCCGATTCTCTAATGTGACATTGTCTCAAGGATCATAAGGATTTTCTCAATGAGGGGGTTCATATTCCAATGTTCTCAGTGGTCTTCTTCTTAAGTGTTCATCAGTCCTCTTCTCAGTGTATCCCGGTAATGTGTAAAACTGCATCATTTCAAGAAACTTGAAAAGAGTGTAGAGTGCTCAAAGGTATTCATCGGAATTCTTTGTTAGTGCATCATAGTGGAGGGTTTTCATTGAGAAATTTTTCATCTTCAACATCAGTGGATCTGATCTTCATTTAATTCAAAGAAATCCTAATCCTTTGGATCATTTCTTCTTTCTTCTTGTCTCTCATTCTTTCACCTCTTCTGTCCCCCTTTCTAATATTTCATTGTAAAAAATCATGACTTTTTTTCTTATTCATTAAAGTGACTACAGAATATTTGTGTAATGTGAAATTCCCTTTTTTAATTATAAAAAGGGGGCATATTTTGTGTTTCCTATCATCATTTGAAAAGTCACTTGTAATGGGAATATGAAAAGTCGTGTGGGGGGTAGATGAGGAGATGGATTGCAAAGCTATAAAATGAAATGAAATCCTCATTATAAAGGCATGGTTAATCTTGTTAACTATCTCCCATACTCTCTTTAGAAATAAGTGATCAAATTTCCTCTATTTATTTTGCTTATGTTTCCTCTCCATGTCAACTATACTCCATGTGCAATGTACTTGTTGAATGTTATGCATTAAGACTTGGTGTTTTGTGTATTTTGTTACTTTTTTATTCCCATGGTGTCTTCTCATTGAATTCATAGGTAATGTTATGGTTTTGAAACAATAAACTCTATTTTACTATTTATTGTGTACAGCCCCCTCTTTTTTATTCTCTTCACACCTTTCTTTCATGATTTTTCCTCCCTTGTAGTTTCTACAAACACTTTTCCATAGGTGTAGGGAAGTACCCCTATGTCATCCCTGGTTGAAAAGCCACCCCCAGTTGATATAATAGTGTATATAATTTCCCTATTTTCAACATATGGAGCTACCCCATTCAAGCAAAGGAACATAGTCCCAGGTTGTTGGTGAAAATAAACTAATTTTTCCTATTGAAAAATTATTTCACAAAAAATCCTCTACTAAAAATCCTCTCTTATTAGAAAGGGTTCTTCATTGTTGGAAATTTTCCTAAGTTTTCCTTTGACAATTATTGGTGTAATGGTCACCTCTACTTTTAAACCATCTACCAATCGACCCTTTTCTCTCTATTTTTTTATTCCTTGGAGCTAGAATTATTATTCCTTTTATTTATTTTATTTACTTGGAACATTTTGGTAGATGGTTTTCATTTCTTGTTATCATTTTTCCACCAAGGCTTCTTGTTGTCTGAAGGGGATGTAGAAGAGAACTACTTTTTCTTCTTTTCTTCTCAGAAAGATGCTATCACTTGCATTTTTTTCTTGTTTGATTTCCTTTTCAAACATTTCATCCATCATGGTGGGTCCATGTACATCTACTTCCCTAGAAAACAAGTATTATGATGACAATACAACACCACATGAATTAAGTTCTATGCTTCATTGTTTCTTTGTTGACCCTAGTCTTAATGACCCTTCATCTAATCAACCACTATTAGATTCAATTCATTTATTACCTCAAGATAAATTTGTAGCCTTACATATATTATTTCAAGATACACTTGTAGCCATGGAATCCACAATCACATCTCTTAGATATTAAATTCAACATCTTAAGGATGCTTCTAAATCGCATGTGTGTGTTCCTTCTACATCTCATGTGAAATCTATGTCCACCACATGTCATATAGCTGAACCTCAAGTCATGCCATCACCATAACCTCTCATACTTGATTGCAATACTGAGCCACATGACATTCTTACTGAGCTTCTTAGTCATCAATTGATCACTCTACACTCTACTGATTTCTATCATGCGTGTCACCTAACAAAGTATCAATATCATCCATATTTCCATTATCACTGAATCAATGGATGTAATGATCATGATTGATATGATTTACAATATAGAGTCAAACATATTGAGTGTCATGGATCTATTTAATTCACTGGAAAACCTCCTATTGCATTCCCACCTACAAATATTATACTCACATGGGATCCTAATTCTACTCTACCATCGCTTAGTCATGATCAATCTAAGCAAGCTCCTACAGATACTATTGAGCCTCCCGTAGTCTTTTTAATGAATTTCTTGATGATTATCCTATTCATTCTATGCATGATATTGACAATACCTCACATGTGCATACTGATGTTTATCCTAGCTATAAAAACACTTTTCCTATTTCTGATGTTTCTTCTTCTTCATCTAATGAGCATCAAGCTGGTGTAACTCAAGAAACTCCTAAAAAACCATCTATCCAAGTTAGTACACCACATCCCCCTACTAAGTCATCTATTCAATTACAAAGTCAACTTAAAAAACTTCCTTTAAGACTCGGTACAACATGGCCTCTAAAATCTAAGCTCCAACCAATTAAGTTTTTCATAGCAACTAATCCTTCTCCTAGTTTTTATGGAAAAAATTTACTTTCACCGCCATCAAATAGTTCTAATATAACCCTTTCGTAACAAGATCCCACCAAGCACAAACTTGATCTTTGATAGATGACTCTTGTCACTCTACCTTCCAAATGACACACTCATATTATTTTGGTTTTTATATGACTGTTGAAGGGTCTTCTACCATACATAACCTCATTTCATCTTACATTAACATATTTATCTCTTCCATCATCACTCGCGCATATATCTACAACAATCAATATCTAGTCCTTGAAGCCATATTCTAATATCTACGGTACTGCATGAAATTCCTAAATCATTTATCAAAACATGCACGGAATTATCATACACTTGGGGGGGGGGGCATGGTATCCCATATTACCCCCCAGTCTAACATCTTTATGTAAGCATTACATCACACTCTTAGCATATATCATCTTTGAATTTTAATATAGGAATACTCATCATATATCCTAGCACCATCATTACCCAGTGACGCACTCTTGTGATTCAGTTCACACTTGACTGTTGAAGGATTCCTATTACACTGAACCCAACACACTAAACACTAGGTACTACACATTTGCATTCCCTCCAACATAACACATTATACACCAATACATTATACACTTAGTCTACATTATACCGTTATTCTACATGTATCTTGCATCATACCGAACTCATTATATGCATTACATGCATTATTATGATATCTACATACATCGTCACCTCATACACTACGCATTTCTACATATATTCTATATAATACACTAGGTTCCATTGCATATGAGTCTAGCTTTACATTTAATCCTACATACTACATTCCTAGTTTACCTACTCAAGCTACATTGCGCATTATACATTCACCTTTAGCATCACATTCAACATACCACACATTTACATAACCTATTCATCACTCCGTCATTTATGCTATGTTGGATTCTATGCATATAACTTGCCACCCTATGATGCACTATAGTTCCTCGGTCCATACTCAACTGCCAAGGGTTTATAAATAAAATGGACCTTAAACTCACCATGAGAAATTTCATCATGAAATATTCTTAGGCTACGGACATACACTTTAGTCTAAATCATTACTCCTCCCCTTCTTATTTAGTAGTGGTATACGTTTTAGGCTATATCACCACCTTCATCATATCATCTTATAGTGGTATACACCTTAGGTTATGTCACCCCTCCACATCATTTCATCATATAGTGATATACGCTTAATGCTAAATCATCACTTCTTCGTTCATCATGTAGTGATATGTGCTTAAGGCCAAATCATCACTCATATGTTTATCAAGTCATATGTCACATATCCTCACATACACATACACACTGATCACAATGTACTAGACACAACAAAGAACTAATCGATCATTTCCCGATGACACACTCTCTTTTACAGTTCATTCTTGACTATTGAGGGACAAAAAATTGAACCTCATTGCATACACTTACATCCACTCAGGGGGCACACAGTTCCTATCATTTCATCTTGCATTCCATTCATCCAGCCATAGCATACTGTAGTGTCTTTGGGGCATTTACTCTTGATTTCAAATGTTTTTCATGATCACTTTACTACAAATGTTAGATTATTCTCTTATATGTCATTATATATACTATCCACACATGCATGTTCATGCCTTCTTTTAGTGTGATCACAGATACATGAATCTTACACACGACATGGATGCTCACCTTCTACACTTCCTACACTGGTCACTGGGGACATCCACATTCATCTCTCTTAGGTGTTATTGTTTTATTTTGTACTTATCAATTTACATTTGATTATACACGCCTTGACATATGGGTTATTTATCTAACATGCTAACGAGTGTTCTATGTGCAACACTTGTTTCAAGCAGGATTATATGTTTCCATAACTAGTTGTTTATTTGTACTTGTCTACTTTCTTTGTTTTTTAATGTGTTTTTTGCCCTATGTTTATGTGCAAACTTACTTTTTATTTGCGGCCATGATGGCCTTGCATGTCTTACAACATCGTGATTGATGTCCCATGTTTGCAACCCTCTTTGTGCAGTCTACTTTTTTTCTTACATGTTTACACTACTATGTTTGGTAGTTTCATACATTGTTTATGTAGCTTACACATTTTTTCTATATGAATGCATTGTTTATTTACACTTGTCTTTGGCTACCCTTCTTATGTTTGGGTTCCTTGGTTTCTACAAAGCACTTTCTAGGGTACTCAGTTCAAAGTGTGGTAGGTCCTCTTTTGGAGCCTCATTCTCCTATTTGTGACGTTGCATACACCTTGAAAGAGGGGGGCATCATTTGGGGGTTTACATACTAGCACAACACATTTACACCAGTTCAATATAGTGCACTTTATACCCTTGGCATTGTGGGTTTACATAAATTGAGTGGGTTTAGACCAGTCTACAAACCCCATATACAACGTCTCTTACAAGACAAGGTTTCCTTAGAATTTTTGGGAAGGAGTTACAAGCTTAGGGGTTATAGTGGGTGTGCCTCTCTACAGTACTTTGACCAGTGGCATCACATTTTCCAAAAAACCACGATGCTA
The DNA here is from genome assembly GCA_019776745.2 of Taxus chinensis. Classification (NCBI taxonomy): domain Eukaryota; kingdom Viridiplantae; phylum Streptophyta; class Pinopsida; order Cupressales; family Taxaceae; genus Taxus; species Taxus chinensis. The sequence continues at coordinate 195,163,619 of CM034149.1, read as the reverse complement.
CAAATATCTCTTTACATATTTCAACAGAAGAGGCTAGATCTTAGAGGACATAAAGCATTTCCTCCCTACACTTATTCAACCAAGGTGGCATGAGATCACCCGAAAAACTCATAGTATAGGATATCCTTCTACACCATTTATTCCAACATGGATCAGGTGCACATGTTCCATTTACACTTTTTCCTTTAGCATATTTTACACTTTTGTATTTTCACATTCCTATGTACATGCATATTTTACATAGCATTTTTTACATACATATATATTTGACTACTTGATCATTTTCTCCTTGCAGGTCCAGCCGTATGAGAAACAAGCAGTCAAATTGGAGGCAACAACAACAACATTATGTGAAAACACATGCCTTACTAACCATGCATGTAGACTACACACCAAACCAGCTACACACTCATTCTTCCCTAGGTTCACTCTCATCACTTTTTATATGCGCATTTTTCATCTTTAGTTTTAACACTCCTCCATATTTTAACTATTCCACACTTGAGTCTAGTCCTTTGGTGTGTTTATACTACACTCTCCATGTATATCAGGTACGTACTTCTATCTACTTTATGTTACCGAGCTTTCAGCTCACCAACATAAAGTTGGGGAAAAATGTAGTCACAAAATCATGCACTTTAGGAATTATTTATCTCAGTCTCATACTACTATTTGGAAGGTTCTTGAGTGAAGAAAGTACTAACTTATCCAAACTTTTTGCCATCCTATTTTACCTTTTATTTAGTCATTTCTACACATTTTAATATACATGCGTAGTCTATTTCAGCACTTTCCCATCATTTCAAACTAAATCAAGGCACCCAGGCCTGTACTGGGATGCCCTAGTCCCACCTGGGGTGCCCCAATCCTTTTTCTACTTTCCTGGCACTCTTGGGATCTTTCTATCCATTTTTCATCCTTATCTTTTTCCTATTTGGCCATGTTGGGGTTAATTACAAAATTAAATTAAGAGAATCATATAAATATAAAGTTATGAGACCATAATGAGGGGCCTAGTGTCATCTACTACTATCGCTCCATCTAGATTTACATCCATTGCATCACTTTCATTGATAAGGTTCCATGCATCAAGGCTAGGAGATTTGCATCAACACACACTTCATAGGGGGAGGAATTCTATTTTATTCCATGCACACATGTTATTATATTTTCTACATTTAGTTATTATTCGCTACTTCACATAGTGCGACTGGCATAAGAGAACCTAGGGAACGACATGCACACACACACCAAACCTTCGTTTGGGTCTGAAATGTAGTACATCACTCAGAGTAGTAAGCCCACTATTGTGGCAGCTGAGGTCAATTTGACCCATTCATTTGCATTCTTCTTGTTTTAGGGTTTTTATACTTGGCTTTGTATTTTCTTAATTGTAGGGTTTTTGGTGAATCCATTGATCTTGGTGCAAATTCAGAGTGACAAAAGGGGAATACTTGTGACACACTTTTGAACTATAAAAAAATAGATCCTCAAAATTTGTGAGGACTACAGAGCCCAGATCAGTACTGGAATGATCACGGGTTCCCTAGTCCCTTCCTGGGTGCTCTAGTCGAAAATTATCTGGAAATTGTATAATTTTTTTAGCATGGTTATGATAATATGTACTTCTATTTTACCAAGTTTCCATCTCAGCATACCCCCGAAAACATTGAAAACAGGCTAAGTATTTTATTTCCTTTATATTGCAATTAGGGTTTTATACTTTTTTATTTAGCTTGCTTGGATATACATTCTACTTAATTGTTTATTTACCTACTGCTACAATTACATCAAATTAGGCTAGAATATCTTCTCTTAGGCTTGTACTAAGGATCCTTGGGTGCCCTGGTCTCACCTGGGGAACTTGTTATCTTTCGAAAGTGCACCCTATAGAGAGATGGTTGCATGTGTTCTAATCTTGCTCTAGATATCTCTCTTTCGTAGATACAATGGAAACACCTCAAGTCTGTGGGTATACTTATTTTGAGGCAAGTCTCTAGTATCAAGGTTGGTTCCTTTTTTGATGTATCCTAAATTAATTTTCTAGGGTTGAGGGTTAAAAGATGGCTGTAAATGAATTCAAAACTACGGTGATACACCAAACTTGTTTGAGGTATTTGAATGATTACATGCAAAGTTGATATGAGAATGAATTATGCATGCATAAACCAATATTTTTTAGTAGAATATTAAGGTAAACACTTGATGTATTGAGGGAAAATTTCATAAAAATATTGTTAAGATACACATGTACACTAATATCATGTAGAAATTACTAAATTTGCAAAAGGGTAGGATAATTAACCAGGGAATTCGACATTCACAAGGATTAATAAGACATACACAAGACTACAAATTATTGGAAAGTCATAATATAATTCTCATTCAAAGGGAAAAAATGGAAAAATATCCTTCAACACTCCTATATCCAAAAGTCCTCCTCCCTGTGCTTTGCCAATGCACACAATATATAGCAAAATTATTCATCCCACCCTTCCTAAAAAAAGACTAAAAATTGTCCTTTCCCATGCATCCTATTTTTAAGGAATAAAATAAACCTGGTAATACGATGAGGCATTAATAGCCTTGGTTAAAAAAATACAACTCAGTCAAACCGCAGTTGACTGTTTTATTTTTAATAAAGTTGGATGAATAATTTAGCTTAAAAGTAAGCTTTGCTTCATGAGAAAATCTTCTCACATGTAAGCAATATTTGTCTTCAACTGCTCGATGTGACATCTTCTTTGATCCACTTGCAATTTCAAAAATAGCATTCTAAACTCCCCCTTGGATGCACATACAAGAACAAATCCCTGTGTGTGAGTAAAAATAATTTCTTTATTTGCCACTTTTCAAAAATAACTCATCCATGCATTCATTCTTATGGGGACCACCTATAAGTTCTAATGCTGACACATGTTTGTCTTCTTATTGTAACCATGTAAAACTTAAACCTCTGTAAGCAAAATAATACTTTTGTTTTATAACTTATTAAAACCACTCAAATTTAATTTACCCATAGTGGGGGCCACTTGTGACATCTTTTTGTTAAGCATGTATGGTAAACTTTCCCCTCTCTATGGGTACTACTCAGATGTTGCACTTGCCTGATATCATTCTTGCATTGATCACCCTTTTGGAGAAATTTCGGATGTTTTGGAATTTATAAGGTAATGTGATCTTTTCTTGTTTTTGTTGGCATATGCTTTGGTCAAAGATCACATGTCGTTAAAACCCTTCTTTATTTTATCATGGTCGTAATGTATTACCGACCCCCGTTTGGATTATTATTACATTTATAATGATGTGTCAAATTTTATATAATTGATGGAAATGATTATGGATTTGATTTTATATGGGAAAAACTATTGTCAATAGGCATAGTAATTTAATGGGACTTGGTCCACTCCTCCATGATGACTCACCCCTTGGAATGTTTGGTCAATGATTTTCCTTAACTTTGCTTGATTTGATTGTGACCCTGGGTCTGCATTGATAAAATAAATAAAATGATGGTCGTTGATTCTAGTACTTGCTTCATCTCTGATCATTGATATTCTGGTCTGTGGTTAGGGTTTCGACCTAGTGGTTGCATTGTGATTTCTCATTTAATGTTGATTAAAATTAGACCCTTGATCTTTGTACCATTGCATCTCAATCGTCGATTTGCTAACCCTTTGGATGAGTTCGGTTTCCACAGTGGTTGAGCTTGGGTAAAACACACTCAAAACCTAATATTTTGTTTCATTCGCATTATTGGAGAATTAAGGGGGAATCCCTGGAGAATTCTATTTAGGATTTACATTCAATTTTGGGCCTCTAGGTTGATTTGTTTTCTCAGTACAATCATGGCCACCATATTTTCTTTCCTGGAGTTATCATATTGATGATTTTTGAGGTCATGCATAGTATACTGTGGAATTCTGAGCATGAATTTTTATTTTAATACCATCATTGGTGCTCTGGTTTGAAGCTTGTATTTTGCTAAGATACTGATGTTTGCAAAATTCTGCTTAGCCATGGCTACCACTGTACATTATGATATTTCACTCATGGCCATGGGTGATTTCAACGAATGTGCAATTGATCTTGGTAATTTAATTTCTATACTCCAATGTATTTAACCTGTTCTTCTCTGAGGTGTTCAAATGTGATGGTTTGCATTTTTGACTGGTAACTTGCAATCTTGTGTTTATTTCTCATAGTGGCCAAGAATTTGCTTCTAAAATGGTCATCATTTTATAGTTTCTTAGCTCAAAACCCTAACGTTGTTGCTCAAATGGAGGCTTTTATTCTACGTTTTGGATTCAATTACTGATATCTTGAGCTTGTTTGAGATTTTGGGTGTTTTATTTAACCCTTCTTTGTAAATCTTATGACTAAAAACCCTCTCGATACTAACAAATTTATACTTGTTCTGTTCTAGGTAAGATTTTGCATCAAGCTTTATCTATTTCATTATTGTTTCCATTTGAATCTTCCTCAATCGAGGAGAAACTGCACACAATTCTTAGTTTACCATTTTGATTCCCTGAAGCTCATTTCATTGCAAATTTTCTCAGCCATTTTGGTGGGTTCTCGAGCTCTCACTTTATTATCTGTAGCCTTTTGTTCAACTTATAGACATTGTTTTGTAGAGTTGTTTGAGCTCTAGGTTATCACCATTTTGAAATGTTCAGCTCGTGTTTGGGTTCTGTCTTCTGTGAGTTGGAGCTATTCATGGTGCTTATTATTCAGGCTTTCCCTTGCTAGATCTATCCTTTGTGACCATTTTGAAACACTGTTCCCGTGGAAAATTATTTTTTCAAGCCTTTTCAACCCACGGAACCATCCGAGTTTGCATGATTATTGGGTTTTCCTTTCTTTACATTTGTTGTTTCAGAACATTCCTTACTTGCTATTATTGAGGGATTCATATCTCTGATAATGAATTTGTTCCAAAGCTCTAATTTTATGGTACTAGCTATTAATTTAAAGATAGAGCTCTATTTTGTATTGATATGTAATAATTGTTACATTGTGTTAAGATCCTATTCTGCTTTTAATCCATAGATGTTCATTCTTGCAACTTGCTTTGAAGTCTGAAAACTACACGATTTCTCTAACACTTGCACTGGTAGTTTGTATTTCATATGAATATTAGATGCTCATCATTTAAGACAATAGAAACTCTGAATCATCTTTTTGTTTTTAACCTTTGTATCATAAGTTTCATTAACTGTTCTTGGTGAAGCTCCTTTGCAACTGTATCTTCTAATGTATTTGATGTTCATTTTATTTTCGGATAAATATAGGCTGTAATTACATCTTGATCAAAATGGCTCAGCTTTGTCCTTCTCTATAAATCTTTGTTGTTCCTATTTGTTGTCGATGCTACAAACTGTAAATTCTTATGATGCTCAGACACTTTAAATTCTACAATTTTTATGCATATGTTACCTTTTGAAACACTTGGTTGATATTTGGATAATATTAATGATGTAGAATATTGTCTTGAAATGATTGTCTTCTTGATTTATTTGAAACCTGGACTAGATTTGTAAAAGAGAAAATATCTTCTTTTGTAAGCTTGAGGATTTTCATCCCATTTAGTTCTGATACTTGATACTCTTTAAGGTAGTTTGTAACTTCTGTAAAAAATTTATTGATCTGATATTCCATTCACTTGTGTATTGAAACTGGAAGCATTTGCTTGAGTTAAATTCTTGAAGGCATGTAGCCTGAAATGATCAATTAGATACTTGTATCTTGATCAGAATGACTAACTGTAAATCATGAAGCTATCTGATATGACCCCCTAAAATTATTTCTTAGGTGATTTACTTGTTCTGTCAATAGCTATACCTACACATTCAGTTATGTACCTTTCCTTTCAGTTCACTTTTGGATTGATCATTTATAACTTGTAGTTGCACTTGAACTCTGTAGAAGTGATGTAGCATCTTTATTTGTTCCTGAACTCCTCATACATCCTGGAGTAGCTCCAAAAACTTGATTTAAGAATAGGAACATCTTACCTTTGACTCTGAAATTGATTCTGTAGCTATACATTGAGCGGGTTGCATTGTGTATTGTATTTATTCATTATGAATCACCCTCTGCTCCCTTAGTTATACTGCAACTGTAGTTGTTCTCTATCATGAAGTAACTTGTCCTAATTTGAATCTATAGCTTTTGCTATATAATGTATTATCTCCTTTCTTGCATACTATTTTATTTATCTACAACTTTCAAGCATGTATTAGTTCTGAAATAACATGATGAAAAGATGTAAAATGTCCATTTTACATGGTGAAGCCCTGTCAAAAATTTCTCATATTCCTTTTTCCATTCTATCTTAGCTATAATATTATCTCATTCCATTTGTTAGAATATGTGGCACTAAACCTACATTTCTTTTATGGATTAATATATGCATATCTTTATGTATTCAACCTTTAGTCTAAAATGAAATAAATGTACTTTTCTAATTCAAGTTACAAAATGTAATACTTATTATATTTAAACACAATAGTTATTTTTTATTTCCTTCTTCTTACTTGTACCTGCACATTTAGACAAACTAGTCATAAAACATTACACTTTTTGGCCTCTCTTCTGTTCCATAGTTTTTTAATCTTTACTCTCTAAAATTATTGTGAGAATCACATGTATTGGTGTAGAATACTACTGCTTGTTTTCTATGCATTTATCTTTTCTCTAATCATACCTCTTGATATCAGGATATTCATTTGCATGAAGATAGACGGTAAAATAAAATGATTTAATCCTGATCTTGTGACTGATGGTCTATTATCCTGTTGTTTTTCAGGTACAATGCAGTATTGAATAGAAAGGATGAAGATAGAGTAAAATCTGGAGTGGAGATGGAGTAGCAGGACAAATTAAATAAGGTAATGATGGATTCCTTCATCTTCCTTTGCTTTTATTTTCATGCACATGCACCTTCTATTGTAGTAGTTATAATGTTTACTTGAGTTACATCCCACAGATTGTGTTGGAAAAATTTGAAATTCATTATGAATAAAACATTGAATTCTGAAACTAAGTTGTGTAGTTCCTTCTGCATTTACACTTTGTATATGGATTGTATAATGAATTAAACAAATAAATAACATAATTGAATGTATTTAATCATAAAGGAAAGAAATTTTAAAATACCTGTAACCTTAGTAATGAACTTTGATACTGTTTTAATCTGTAACTGTGATTGTTGTTTCAAAACTTAATACTTCATGTATTCTATATTTTCAGTCTTCATCAAGATTACACATCTGTCCTTCGGGACCTTTGTGTTCTTTTGCTGAAGAAAATCATGAAATTACAGACTATGTGATCTGTTACGTTTTGTAACAACACACATAGTTGTAAATTACATGTAATTATTAATTAATCTAATAGAACAAGTATTAAACTGAAAGAATCTCCCCTAGCTTAGGGTCACTTCACCAATGCCATCCATTATAATGAAGTTTCGAGTTTCCCATTTTTGCACAAGTGAAAAAATGGTCAACATTTTGGTGATCCTATGGGGAAAGCTTCCTGCTATCTTTTAGACATGTGCCTTTCTCTTGTCCATTGGGCATGGAGTCTAAAGCATGTACTCAAAATATGTCTTTCTAAAGCTCCAACCCTTCAAAAATGAACTAAAATTGGGAAGGATCTAGTAAACCAGATCACATGCACGAATGCACTTTATTGAATTGAAAAAAATTACAATGTGCATGAAACACTTATTGAAAGGGAAATCTGACTCTAACTAAACACTATGGGATTTTTCAATAACAGTGTTTGAGAAACATACCATTCACATGAATGGGAATTTCCTCTACATTCAACCTTGAAAGCTAAAAATAATTATGTTTCTTGCAAGTTGAAATCATATAAGGACCACTCCAGATTGTATTGAAATTCGTGTGGTTTCTTGGCTTTGCACGATCAACATCCCATTTCAACAAAATTTCTCCTTTATTGAAGATTTTGAACTTAGCAATCTTATCAAAAAAATTCTTCATATGTTTCTAATTCTTTTCCATGTTCACATGAGCTTGATTTCTTAGCTCTTGTAATTCCATCAATTCTACATAACGAACCTGCAATGGTTCATTCTCGAGTAGCTCCATCTGATGCAACAAATCTAAAGTAGGTAACTCAACTGAAATAGGCATTCTTGCCTCTCTTCCATAAACAAGCTTGTACAGTGAGTTTCCTATTGACCTTTTAGGAGTCACTCTGTCAACCTAAAGTGTTGAATTTAACATTAAATGCCAATCTCTCTAGTTATCATTGAGTGTTCTTATGATGATCCTTAAAAGATTCTTATTAGTACTTTCAGCTAACCCATTACCTTGTGGGTAATAATTAGATGACGTACTTAAATAAATTTTGTGCTTAATAGCCCAATATATTACCTTTGCACCAAGAAATGCTAAGGCATTATCTGAAATGATAGTTGTTGGAACACCAAATCTGTAAACTATACCTTCATAAAAAGATAGTATAGAAGTTTCGTTAGCATCTTTCAAAGCTATTGCTTCAGTCTAGTATGTAAAGTAGTATGTGGCTGTCAAAATCCACTTGTGTCCTTGTGATGAAGGTGGATTTATCATGCCAATAAAATCAAGACCCCACTACTTAAATGGTTGATCCACTGAAATAGGTTGTAGGGGCAGCAAAGCTAAACATTGTTTTCCAACAAAAAAAGTTCATTTCTTATACTTTCTCATCCATTAAAAACAATATTTGAATATGTTGGACCAATAGTAACTAGAATTCATAATTTTTAAGGTTGTAGTATGTGTTGAAAAATGACCTCCTACGGGTCCTTCATGGAATTCAGATAATAATTATTGAATTCTATCATAATCAACACATCACAACAAGATTTTGTTTATATCTCTTTTGAATAACACACCATCAATAAAAACATAAGGTACAACTTGTAACCTAAAATATCTTCATTTGTTCTTGTCCATACCTTTTGGATAAGTGTCATGTTGTAGATAGTTAACTAAATCAGTCATCCATCTTGATTCCTGAACTTCTTGAATAAGCTCAGGTAGTTAATTTTCTGGTTGCACCATGATATCTGATTGCTGATACGTAACTTTATCATGTTGTTCTGGATCTTCTGATTCTACAGCCTACTATTTTTCCATATCAACAATTAGATGCTCACACAAACCTTTACCTCGAATTGTCTTCACAACATGGATATCAACATCGTATTCCATGACCTTCATTATCTAGCCTTCTCTCTTCTTATTTAATTCTTTATTTAGCAAGAAAGCTTTCACAATTGGATGAGAAACCAGAACATGTATCTTATTGTTTGAAAGCATGTACTTAAAATTCTTTAGTCCTCTTACTACTGAAAGTACTTGTTTTTCAAGAAATGTGTACCTTATTTCATATTCATGTAAAATTTGTCCAAAGAAAGAAATTGGTTGCTCAATATTTCTATCATTAACTTTAGTTAATATGGCTGAGATTGTTTCATCTCTTGCAAGTGCATAAATTGTAAAATATTTATCAAAATTAGGATTTACAAGACTAGGATATTGAGAAATGGATGTTTTAATTGCTTCAAACCCTTCTCTCCCTTCATTGGTCTAAGATAAATTCTTATCTTTCTTTAACATTGTTGTCAATGGTTTAACCAATGCTACATAATCTAGAACAAATCCTCTAACAAAGTTGATTTTTCCCAGAAACCTCTATAATGCATTCTTTTGATGAGACAACGATAGCTATGATATGACTTCAATTTTGAAAGGGTCAATTGCTAAACCTTTTTTAGAAATAATATGACAAAGTAATTTACCTTGATGTACTAAAAAGATGGACTTTTTGGGATTCAAAGATACTCTAAACTATTTGCATAACTGAAAGGTTTGCCTTAAATGTATTACATGTTCATCAGAATTTTTTGAAAATACAGTGAAAATAATCCAAATAAACGAGCATACATCTATTTAATAAGCTATGAAAATCCATGTGCATTACACGTTGAAATGTTGCACCGTCATTTGAAAGGCCAAAAGGCATTCTTTTGTAAGCATAAGTACCCCACTTGGTGGTAAAAGATGTTTTATACATATCTTCTTCTCGGACTAGAATCTGATTGTATCCATTATAACTGTCCAGAAGAGACAGTCTATCAGAACCAAAAACTGTTCTCAAAATTTGATCCATATTGGGAAGTGGGTAATTATCTTTTAGTTGAGCTTTATTAAGATCTCTAAAATCCACACATAATCTGATTTCTCCATTCTTTTTCTAAATGAGAACAAGATTGGCTACCCAACTTGAATTATTAACTGGAAAAATAATACATGATTCAATCAACTTAGATAACTCTTTTCTCATTAAAGACTCTATCTTGGGATTTACAGGCCTTGTTTTTTCCTAACTGGATTGGAATTTGACTATAATTCAATGGTATGTTGTGCCAAACTTGGATCAAAACCTTTTAGATCTTGGTATTTCCAAGAGAAAACATACTTAAATTCCTTACAAATATTGATAAAGGAATGTTTCTCAGCTAAGGAACATACCTTTCCAAGAAATAAATTCTTTCCATCATCAACTGAGATCTCTTCATAGTTATCTGAATGTGTTGAAAAATTTATTTTGTCTTTCCTTAACTAATCATCAGTGATGAATATGTCTTCTAATGTGACCAACCCTTGAGGTAGTTTATTCGTATTGAATTGAACAATCTAGTCACCATATAAGTGTTGCAATTTCTTTTGATTTACCACAGAAAATTCAGCTTCTTGCTACAAAAACCTGCAAATATGTTCATCATTTTTAAAAACATGCCAATTAAAATCATTATCGGGTATAGAAGGATTGAAAATTAGTTTTATGTGAGACTAAATCATGTTGTTTTTAATCTATTCCAGTACTTCAAAACTAGCACCAATTGCTGCAAGTCTATCTACATGCTTGTTTTTTGTTCTTGGAATGGACTGGATATTAATAGCATCAAAATCTTCCATTAAGTTTGCAACTCTATGTCTATAAGAATTCATTAATGGATTCTTACAAACATTGGAGTTTCTTACTTGATTTATAACTAACTCAGAATCACTGAAAAGCTATAACATGCTAATACCTCTCTTTCTGGCCCAAAGTAAGCCATGAATTAACGCTTCATATTCATCTGCATTACAAGTACATGAAAATTGGAGACACAAAGCTGATAAATACCTCTCATTTGTGGGGGAAGTGAGCATTAAACCTACGAGTTCCTTATCCTTTCTTGTTCTTAGCTCCATCAAAATGAAGCTTCCATAGCCCTTATGTTGATTTTTCTATTTTGGACAATAAGGGAATTGGTGTGCTTTCCTCATGCAGGAAATATACACCAAATAGATGTTTTTCAACTTCTTTGAAAGGATCATGAGCATGTTCAACATGTTTATTTTCATCCATGAATAGATTATAAACACCATCTAGTGCTGAAACATGAGTTGTATTATCGAAATCAGGCTGGTCTATGGCTTTATAATTAGCTAATGCATTAGAAGGATGAGGATCGATATGAAATTTGGCCAATGGTTCAAAATTGATAGTAACTTTAGTCCCATAACGTGTAGTGAAGAAAAAAAATGATCAATCTGAAGAGAGATAACCTCATATTTTTGCTATAAAATCTCTCAATAAGAATAAAGCAAAGTAAGGAGATAAATCTGCAACAGTAACATCTTAGAAAATAGAAAAGTTTGGACAAGCATGTAATGTTACCTCTAGATTTGTGATGACACCAACTGTATTAGTTGCATCCCCATCAAGCTATAGCACACTCTTCTCTATAAGTTCATACTCCAAGACCAACTTTTCTACAATTACTTTTGTCATAATTGTGCTAATCACACCGTTGTCAACCATACAGTTATGAGCAAGATGCTCTCCAATAATTAGAGAAAAATAAAATTGTGGTGTTTTTTGGATATCATGAGCATTTAAGACCTTTTGAACAATCCATTTAACTTATTTAATTTGGTTTTGTTCCATTGTTTCAAGGACCATGTCTATTTTTTAAACTTTCTTTTCTGTTGTTTTTGAAGAAATTTACAGCTTAGCAAGTTCATGGGAAAGCAACTCTTGATATCTTGGAATACTTAGAGAATCCCAAATTGAGATATTAATAAATGTGGTTTTTCATTACATCAAAATTTTTAAAAGATGCAATAGTTTTAGAAATAGATTCCACAGTTTTAGCATAGGCTTTAGCAAAGACCGACTCTACTTCTGCAGCGTTTGAGATATGAGGTATGAAAATCCTTCTTGGATGAGGTTGTAATGACTTTATTTGGTCCTTTTGAATTGGAACACTTGTTGTTTTCTAAGGAACAAAAGGACTATTAGATATTTTTTGACTTGTTGTTATTGTTTTATCTGTGACTGTGGGAAAAATAGACCTATTTTGTTGTTTTCCTCTCTCCTTAGCCTTTTCTTGAGCTCTAGTCGTAACTGCAATAAAATCATCTTCACTAAAACTAACCAAGTTCTATTCAGGTTCTCTCTGAACATGATTTTGTTGTTACCCACCCTCCATTTGTGGCATAAAAAATGTATCAAGTTGAGGTTGTGTAACAAGGCTTTTATTCAGGAACACATTTGAGAAACTTGTAGTTGACAGAGGTTGATTACAAGGTTGACACCATTCTTCTGTAGCCATATTAACTGGGACTAAACCGTTAGATGAACTAGGATCCTTTGGGTCAAACTACCTTTGTTAATGTGGTTGTCTATAATTATGATTTTATTGATAAGGCATGCTAGGTATTGCAAGTATATTTTCAATCGAAGTTAGCTTGTTTCCCATAGTTTGCAAAGCTTTAAACACATCATCTGATGGGGCTGCAATAGTAGGTTCTATAATGGTGATAGGTTGTGGGATAGGTGCCAAATCTACTAAAAAATGCATTGAAGGCCTTGGTGCTAATTTCCCAGCTTGAATAAGACTATTTTCAACTTGGATAGCAATATAATAAACTGCTGGGAGATTTTATCCTCCCAATAGACTGAATAATAGTTGAAATATCTGTTTAGGGCTCTAAGATAATAAATAAAAGCATGGTCAGCTTGAGGCTTAACACTTGCTGGAATTATTTCCCAAGTTCTAGCAAAACGGATATTAAAACTGACCTTAAATTTATGAGGGGCTCTTTTAATTGTAGACAATTGTTCTATGAGAGATAAATGATCTAAATTATCTTGAAATTATTTCAGCAATTTACCACCTAAATCATCACAAGTTCTTATGCTCCCAATCTCTAAGTTTCTATAACTAGAAGTCTCAAGGCCACATCTTCATGTGTTATATTATGGACTACACATAGGGATGCAAGATATTTGATATGTTCTGTAGGTGTAACATGATTTTCACCAATGAAGGTAGGTAAACGTTTCGTGGCAGCATTATGGATATTATGATAGACTAGAATTACTAATGGGATACCATTAGTAAGGTCACAAAATTCCTAAGTGGTTGAATATCCATTGGAAAAACTAAAATCTACACAAATAAATTGACACGTGGTGTAGGAGGATTAGGAGGAGGGTTGTTAAAACTAGGCCTTTTATAAGGTAGGGTGTTACCAACTATTCTTCTTCTTGTATAATTCAAAGGTAAAGAAATAAACTCAAAAGGAATTCCTCTTACCGATGATCTTGCAGTCACTTTACGCATGGAACATGCTACAAAACTAATAGGAAATCTACCTTATGGAGTCACCAAATAAATATTTTAATCTTTACAATAAGTTGTTGCAGATTGCTGATCCAAAACTAACTTTTATTTACTATGAATATGTTGTAAATTGTTGTAATCGGCTTGTAGATATGATTCGTCATTTCACCACGCGTGCCAAAAACTATTATCTCTCGAAATTGCACCCTGTATAGAGATGGTTGTAGGTGTTCTAAGATTTCTCTAGATCTCTCTCTCTCTCTCTCTCTCTCTCTCTCTCTCTCTCTCTCTCTCTCTCTCTCTCTCTCTCTCTCTCTCTCTCTCTCGTAGATACAATGGAAACACCTCAGGTCTATAGGTATACCTATTTTGAGGTGAGTCTTTGGTATCAAGGTTGGTTCCTTTTTTGATGTATCCCAAACTAATTTTCTGGGGTTGAGGGTTAAAAGATGATTTTAAATGAATTCAAAACTAGGGTGATACACTAAAATTGTTTGAGGTATTTGGATGAGTACATGCACAGTTGATATGAGAATGAATTCTCGATGCACAAACCAATATTTTTCAGTAGAATATTAAGGCAAACACTTGATGTATTGAGGGAAAATTTCATAACAATAGTGTTAAGATACACATGCACACTAATATCATGTAGAAATTACTAAATTTGCAAAAGGGTAGGATGATTAACCAGGGAATTTGACATTCACAAGGATTAATAATAATACACAAGACTACAAATTATTGGAAATGTGAAATATAATTCTCATTCGAAGGGTAAAACTCACAAAATCTGCTTCAGCACTCCTGTATTCAAAAGTCCTCCTCTTTGTGCTTTTCCAATGCACACAATATATAGAAAAATTATTCATTGCACCCTTCCTAAAAATATCCTAAAAATTGTACTCGCCCATGCATCCTATTTTTATTTCATAATTAAATGAATAAAATAAACTTGGTAGTACGATGAGGCATTTATAGACTTGGTTACAAAAATACAACTCAATCAAACTGCAGTTAACTGTTCTATTTTTAATAAAGTTAGATGAATAATTTATCTTAAAAATAAGCTTTGCTTCATGAGCAATTCTTCTCACATGTATGCAATCTTTTTCTTCAACTGCTCGATGTGACATATGCTTTGATATACTTGCAATTGAAAAAATAGCATTTTAAACTCCCCCTTGGATGCACATGCAAGAATAAATCTCTATCTGTGAGTAAAAATAATTTATTTTTTTGCCATTTTGCAAAAACAAATCATTCATGCATTCATTCTGATGGGGACCACCTACAAGTTCTAATGTTGACACCTATTTGTCTTCTTCTGGTAACCATGCAAAACTTAACCTCTCTAAGTAAAATAATACTTTTGTTTTATACCTACTTTCATCTTGATCAGAATGGATAGTTTTAAATCATGAAGCTTTTTGATATGACCCCCTAAATTTTTTGCTTAGGTGATTTACTTGTTTTGTCAATAGTTGTACCTACACATCTAGTTATGTACCTTTCCCTTTAGTTCACTTTTGGATTGATCCTTTGTAACTTATATTTTCACTTGTACTTTGTACAAGTGATGTAGCATCTTTATTTGTTCCTAAACTCCTCATACATCCTAGAGTAGCTCCAAAAACTTGATTTATGAACAGGAACATCTTACCTTTGAATCTGAAGTTGATTCTATAGTTGTACATTGAGCGAGTTGCATTGTGTATTGTATTTATTCATTATGAATCACCCTCTGCACCCTTAGTTATACTGCAACTGTAGTTGTTCTCTATCATGAAGTAACTTGTACTAATTTGAATCTGTAGCTTTTATTATACAATGTATTATCTCCTTTCTTGCATACTATTTGATTTATCTACAGCTTTCAAGCATGTATAAGTTGTGAAATAACATGATGGAAAGATGTAAAATGTCCCTTTTACATGGCGAAGCCCTGTAGAAATTTTCTCAGATTCCCTTTTCCATTTTATCTCAGCTGCAATATTATCTCATTCCATTTGTTAGAATCTATAGCAGTAAACCTGCATTTATTTTATGAATTAGTACAGGCACATCTTTATGCATTCAACATTTTGTTTGTACTCAAATATATGTAATTTTCTGATTCAAGTTACAGAATGTAATAATTATTATATATAAACACATTAGTTAGTGTTTATTTCCTTTTTCTTACCTATACGTACACATTTAGACAAACTAGTCAGAAAACATTAGGCTTTCTGGCCTCTCTTTTGTTCCATAGTTTTTTTTATCTTTGCTCTCTAAAATGATTATGAGAATCATATGTACTAGTGTAGAATACTACTACTTGTTTTCTATGCATTTATCTTTTCTGTAATCATACCTCTTATTATCAGGAGATTCATTGCATGAATATAGATAGTACAAGAACATGATTTAATTCTGAGCTCATGACTGATGGTATCTTTTCATGTTGTTTTTCAAGTATAGTGCAGTACTAAATGGCAAGGATGAAGATGGAGCAAAAGACGGAGCAGAGATGGAGTAGCAAGACAAAATAAATAAGGAAATTATGGATTCTTTCATCTTCCTTTTCTTTTATTTTCATGCACATGCACCTTCTATTTCAGTAGTTATGATGTTTACTTGAGTTACATCCCACAGCTTATGTGGGAAACATTTGAAATTCCTTATGAATAAAACATTGAATTCTGAAACTGAGTTGTGTACTTCCTTCTACATTTCCACTTTGTATATGGATTATATATGAATTAAACAAATCAATAACATAATTTAATGTACTTAATCATGAAGGAAAGAAATTTTAAAATACATGTAACCTTAGTAATGAACTTTGATACTGCTGTAATCTGCAACTAGGACTGCTATTCCAAAACTTAATATTTCATTTATTATGGATTTTCAGTCTTCATCAAGATTATACTTCTATCCTTAGGGGCCTTTTTGTTCTTTTGCATAAGAAAATCATGAAATTATAGGCTATGTCATCTATTATGTTTTGTAACAACACACATAACTTCAAATTACATGTAGTAATTAATTAATCCAACAGAACAAGTATTAAATTGAAAGAATCTCCCCTAGCTTAGGGTTACTTCACCAATGTCATCCATCATAATGAAGTTTTGAGTTGTCCATTTTTACACAAGTGCAAAAATTGTCAACATCACCCCAATCCTTCTTATAATTTACTGCCACTGTTGGGGATCTTTCTAGCCATCTCAGTGTAACATGAATTCCTCTAAAATTTAAGCTCCAACCAATTAAGTTTGTCTTAGTAACTAATCGTTCTCATAGTTTTTATGAAAAAAATTCACTTTCACCACCATCAAATAGTTCTAATATAACCCTTTCCCAACAAGGTCCCACCGCGTGTAAACTTGATTTTTTGTAGATGACTCTTATCACTCTACCTTCCTGATGACACACTCATATTATTTGTATTCTTATATTACTGTTGAGGGGTATTATGTGATAAAGAACCTTGTTTCATCTTAAATTAACATATTTATCTCTTCTGTCATCACTCACGCATATATCTACAATAATTTATTGCTAGTCATTGAATCCATCTTATAATATATGTGGTACTTCATGACATTCCTAAATCATTTATCAAAACATACATGCATTATCACACTCTTGGGTGGCATAGTATCCCAAATTCGCCCCTAGTCTATTATATTTACATAAGCATTACATCACACTCTTAGATTCTATCATCTTTGCATTTTCATATAGGCATACTCATCATATATCCTAACACCATCATTACCCGATGACACACTCTTGTGCTTCTATTCACACTTGACTGTTGAGGGATTCCTATTACCCTGAACCCCACACACTCACACTAGGTACTACACATTTTCATATCCTCATAGATCATGCATTATACATAAATAAATTCTACAATTATTCTACATTCTACTGCTATTCTACATGTATCTCGTATCATACCGAACTCATTGTATGCATTTCATACATTATTATTATATCTACATACATCATCACCTCATACACTACACATTTCTACATATATTCTACATACTATGCTAGGTTCCATTACATATGAGTCTAGATTTAAATTTCATCCTACATACTACATTCCTAGTTTATATACTCACATTACATCGCGTATTATACATTCACCTTTAGCATTGCATGCAACATACCACACATTTACATAATATATTCATCACTCAATCGTCTATACTATGTATTCTTCTATGCACTGCAGTCACCACCCTATGACATACTCTAGTTCCTCAGTCCATACTCGACTGTCGAGGTTTTATAAATCAAACATACCTTACACTCACCATGCGAAATTTCATCATGTGATATTCTTAGGCTAGTGACATACGCTTTAGGATAAATCGTCACTCCTCCCCTTTTTATTTAGTAGTGGTATACGCTTTAGGCTAGATCACCACCTTTATCATATCATCTTATAGTGGTATACACCTTATGTTACATCACCTCTCTGCATCATTTGATAATATAGTGATATATTCTTAATGCTAAATCATCACTCCTTTGTTCATTATGTAGTGATATAAACTTAGGGCTAAATCATCACTCAACTGTTCATCATATAGTGATATACACGTAGGGATAAATCATCACTCATCCTTTTCTCACATAGTGTTATACAC
The DNA here is from genome assembly GCA_019776745.2 of Taxus chinensis. Lineage (NCBI taxonomy): Eukaryota > Viridiplantae > Streptophyta > Pinopsida > Cupressales > Taxaceae > Taxus > Taxus chinensis. The sequence goes on along the minus strand of CM034149.1, from coordinate 195,145,265 downwards.
TTTAGGCTAGATCACCACCTATGTTACTTTATTTTCTAGTGATGTACACTTAGGCTAAATCATCACTCATACATTCATCAAGTCATATGTCACATATCCTCACATACACATACACACTCATCACAACATGCTAGACACAAAAAACAACTACTCGACCATTTACCGATGACAAAAATGAACCTCATTGTATACGCTTCCATCCACTTGGGATGCACACAGCTCCTATCATTCCATCTTGCATTCCATTTCATCCACCCACAACAAACTACATTGTCTTGGGGGAATTTACTCTTGATTGATAGTGTTTTTCATGATCATTTTAGTACACATGTTATATTGTTCTCATATATGTCATTATATATACCATTTGTGAATGTGTGTTCATGTCTTTGTTAAGTGATCGCATATACAAGACTCTTACATGTGACAAGGATGCTCACCTTCTACCATCCCTAAACTAGTCATTGGGGGCATCAACATTCATCTCACTCAAGTGCTATTGTTTCATTTTGTACTTAGTACTTTACATTTGATAACACATGCCTTGACATATGGGTTATTTCTATAACATGCTAATGAATTTTCCATGTGCAACACTTGTTTTGTAGGATTATATGTTTCCATGAATACTTCTTTGTTTGTACTTATCTACTTTGTTTGCCATTTTATGTGGGATTTTCCTTATGTTTGTGTGCACACTTGCTTGTTTTTCGTGGCCATAATGGCCGTGTGTCTCTTCCGACATCGTGAGTGATGTCCCATGTTTACAACCCACTTTGTGTGGTCTACTTATTTTCTTGTGAATTTACACCATTGTATTTGGTAGTTTCATACATTGTCTACATAGCTTACACATTTTTTATATATGCATACATTGTTTTTTTACACTTTTCTTTGGCTAGCCTTCTTGTATGTGTGTGTCTGTATTTCTACTAAGCATTTTCCAGGGTACACAGCCAGAGTATGGTAGGCCCTCTTTTGGGGCCACATTCTCCTATCAGTGACATCACATGCACCCCCAAAGAGGGGGGAATCATTTTGGGGTTTTATATACTAACATAACACATTTAAACTTGGTAATTATAGTGCATTTTCCACCCTTTTCATTGTGGGTTTACATACAGTGAGTGGGTTCAGACTACTCTACGAACCCCATACACAACAGATTTTATAGGACATGGTTTCCTTAACATTTCTAGGAAGTAGTGGCTTAGGGATTATAGTGGGTGTGCCTCTCTACACTACTTCAACTAGTGGCATTGGATCACCCAAAAACCAACACGCTACATAGATATCCTCACACACATTTCAGAAGAAGCGGTTAGAATTTGGAGGACACAGAGCATTTCCTCCCTACACTTCATCAGTACAGTTGGCGTGAGATCACCCAAAATACTCGCAGTAGTATAGGATATCCTTCTACACAATTTCTTTCGACATGGATCAGATGCACATGTTCCATTTACACTTTCCTTTTAGCGTATTTTACATTTGCATAATTTACACATGCATATTTTACATAGCATTTTTACATACATACATATTTATCTTCTTAATCATTTTCTCCATGTAGGTCGGGTCGTATGAGAAACAAGCAGTCAAATTGGGGGCAATAACAAAAACATTCCACGTTGGAACATGCCTTACTAATCATGCATGTACACTACACACCGCAGCAGCTACACACTCGTTCCGCCCTAGGTTCACTCTCATCACTTTTTCTATGCACATTTTTCATCTTTAGTGTTAACGCTCCTCTATCTTTTAACTATTCCATGCTTGAGTCTAGTCCTTCGGTGCATTTATACTACACTCTCCATGGATATCAAGTATGCACATCTATCTACTTTATGTTACCGATATTTCATCTCACCAACATAAAGTGGGGGAAAAATGTAATCTCAAAATCATGCACTTTAGGCATTATTTAGGTCAGTCTCATACTACTATTTAGAAGGTTCTTGAGTGAAGAAAGTACTAATCAATCCCACCTCTTAGCAATCTTATTTTACCTTTTATTTCACCATTTTTGCCCATTTTTCTATACATTCCTAGTCTGTTTTGGGACTTTCCTACCATTTCATCCTAAACTTAGGTGCCCAGGCCTCAGGCCTGTACTGAGTCGTGCCGGTCCCACTTGGGTCGCCCCGATCCTCCTTCTACTTTCTAGTCACTTTTGGGCTCTTTCTATCCATTTTTCATCCTTATATTTTTGCTAGTTAGCCATGTCGGGATTAATTATCAAATTAGACCAAGAGAACTTTATGAATATAAAGTTATGAGACCATAATGAGGGTTCCAACATCATCTACTACTATCACTCCATCTAGAGTTGCATCCATTGCATCACTTGCATCCATAATGTTTCATGTATCAAGGCAAGGATATCTACATCAACACACACTTAATATGGGGAGGGAGTTTATTCTACTCCATGCACACATGCTATTACATTTTCTACATTTTGTTATTGCTCACTACTTCACATAGTGCGATCGGCACAAGAGCACCTATTGATGGTGAATCACAGCACCCCTGAATGTTTGCAACTCGATGGGTTGAGACTCTCAGTGTGATTGCACAACATGGAGCTTTTCCCAAGTGTGGGACCTTGTTAATTGGGAAAGTTCTCCAGATGAAGGCTGGTTCCTATTCCTTTGTTCAGATGCACACATTAAAATGCAGAGGGTTTACTCAAAAAACCTAATCTAACTTGCCAAGGAGATATGGTAAGAAGATGCATGAAAATAAACCTAAACTAATAAAGGTGATGCACCGAGGAATGAAGAAACACCTATCTTTTCAATAAACACAAACCATAAAAATGAAATGCAAGATCATGCACAGATAGCCAGATTTGCAGTGAAATATCAGGAGGATGCAAATGAACATAGAGAGGGTTGAGAATCATCCACATACATGCATTATTTTCTCCAAAGATTGATACAATACACTACAAAATGCCAAGAGGAAAAGTTGCATTACAATTTTAGATGGGAGGTTTGAACTCAACAAATTCACCTACCAAAGAGAAGAAGGGAGGGGAAAAATTAGAATGTCCAACCTTTAGAAAGAATCCCCTCCTTAAAATTTATAGGAAGAATGAGAGAGAAAAGAGAGAGGAATTCCAAATCTACCCCAACCACCTCCAGGTTGCATTTAATTCATCTCATTATGCCGGTAGGTGAGAACCTTAGCAAACCTAAAAAATGGTGAATTGTATTTTAAATTTTTGAAGAAATTATTCTCACCCAATTAAATATATCTAGTCACAGTTGGATAGAGGACCTCGTAAAATTTCCAAAAAGTCCAACCTTGCGTGAATCCGAGCTCCCTGTGAAAAGTTATGGCCATTTGAATATCTACGTCAGGGTTTACTTTTTGTCAGGTTTGGGGTGTCAATGCTCAAAATGCTGCACCTCCTGAAGATGCGCCTTGGTGTAACTATCCTCATGTCAACATACTCTTAGGTGTGCCATAGGCACTAAAACTGTGTTGTTGATGTTTTGTGTTGTGCGCCCCCAAACTATACGAGGGCGCGAATTTTTGCATGTCGACACTTTGTGCTGTGTGCCCCCAACCTGCGCCATGGGTTTGAATTTTTACATGTAAACACTTTGTGTTGTGCACCCCCAACCTATGCCATGGGTGTGAATTTTCACATGTCAAAATATTCTGATGTCGGCCCCCAACCTGTGCCATGGGCGTGAATTTTCACGTGTCAACATCTTCTGATGTGCACTAGAGGTTCTTGGTGATGCAATAAATGTCAGGTTTTTGACCATGCAATGCACTTTCAAAACTTGAAATGAAGGATTTTGATTTTCCTTGATTTCCATATTCTTCTGGTCTTGACTATATTTACCTAGGGGGAGATATATACAACAATTTTTTGACTCAACTGGATCACCTGCCTGCGAGGTAGAAGGTCAGTGGCCTTTTAGCAATCCATTGGGCATGAAGTCATAAGCAATAACCTGAAACCAAATTGATCTCTGAACCCGAGCCTGATACCGTAACTCCTTCTTCGAGAGCATGTTGGACTGTAGAAATCAACTCGAGAGCAACAAAATCTGTGCTGAAACACTTAGGGAAATTGAAACCTAACTACAACAAGACAATGTGCATCTGCACTTAGAGGAATTGAAATCTAGGCTAATATTTACAAGGGTAAACCTTTTCCTTTTAGTAGCAATGTTTAAGGTAGATTCTGTTAACCAAAATTGGGAGTTCTTATCCATCCAATGTAGACAATTGGAAGGAATTACTACTTTTACATCACGTGACCATGAAGGGGCCACTTCAAATGGCATCAAACTTGGAATGCCTTCCTGGTTTTACCCGATCTGCATCCCATTTTAGAACTAGGTCCCCTTCTTGGAATGTCCTTACTCTTGCTTTCTTATCAAACCATCTTTTTACTAAGGCTTGATATTTCTCAATCATTTGAACTGCATGTTCTTTATATTCTTCCAATTCCATCAACTCTGCATACTTGGCCTCCATTGGTTCGAACTCAAGCAACTCCAATTGCTTCATGAGCTCCAATGCCAACAATTATAATGATATAGGCAATACAACCTCTTTCCCATAGACCAACGTGTAGGGAGAATTACCCGTAGACATCTTTGGTGTTATCCCATCAGCCCATAATGTTGATTTTAGCTTGGTATGCCATGTCCTTTGGTTTTCATCCAGAGTCCTTATGATTCTTATCAAATTCTTGTTCATGGACTCTGCTTGTCCATTACCTTGCGGGTAATAATTTGAAGAGGTGCTCAAATAGATTCCATTCCTGACAGCCCATTCTATAATCTTAGAACCTATGAATGCCAATGCATTATCTGATATGATAGTGGCCGGCACACCGAACCTGGTCACTATTCCTTCATAAAAGTCTAGTATGTTAGACTCATTTGCTTCTTTGAACACTACTACTTCAGTCCACTTGGTGAAATAGTCTGTTGCCATGAGAATCCACTTGTGGCCTTGGCTTGAGTTTGGGTTGATGACCCTAATGAAGTCCAATCCCCATTGCATAAATGGTTGGTCAACCAAAATTGGGTGCAATGGAATCACTGCTAGTCTTTCTTTTCCCGTGAAGAGTGCACATTTCTCACACTTCCTTATCCATGTATAGTAGTCATTGAACACTGTCAGCCAATAATACCCTGTCTTCATTATCTTGAGAGCTATTACTCGTGGGGCGAAATGTCCTCTAGAATCTCCATTGTGAAAATCTCGTAACACCCTCTCAATTTGACCTATCCCAATGCACCTCAATAGAACTCCATTGATGTCTTTTTTAAACAAAACACCATCAACAAGAACATATGGAATGGCTTGTAATATGAAGTATCTCCTTTTTTCTTTACTCAATTCTGGAGGGCATAGACCTACCTGTAGGAAGTGTATTATATTCTAAGTCCAACAAGGACCGGGCACATCATCATTCTCTTATTCTTGTCCATCTTGTAATACCAAGAAAGTTTCTTTTTCATCACCTACTTTAACTTGCCGACTCAAAGCTAGCTGTTCACATAGTCCTTTTCCACGTACTAGTTTTACACCTTGATCTCGATGTCATATTCCATGACATAGGTTATCCATCTTGCACGTTTCTCATTCAGATCCTTGTTTATAAGGAAGTCCTTGACTCCAACATGAGAGACCAACAATTAGATCTTATTGTTTGAGACTAGGTGCTTGAATTTATTTAAGCTTCTGATCACTGCAAGGACATGCTTTTCAATGAAAGAGTACCTAGTTTCGTATTCCTCCAAGCCTTGACTGAAGAAAGCAACTGGTTATTCTAATCCCTCTTTGTTTTATTGTACCAGGATTGCAGAAATTATGTCTCCACCACCGAAGGCATATAACATGAAGTCCTTAGAGAAGTCTAGATTGACGAGAGTCGGAGCTTCAGATATAGCCTCTTTTATTGCCTCAAAACTTGCCTTTCCTTCAGATGTTCACTTAAATGCCATGCTCTTCTTCAACATCAACGTTATTGGCTTTACGAGAGCTGTAAAGTTTGGAAAAAACCTACGGACAAAATTGATCCTTCCCAAGAAGCTTTAAAGAGCCTTCTTATGACTTGGCAATGGCAATGCTCGAATTGCTTCAACTCTTTCTGGGTCAATTGTCAACCCATCCTTTGAAACAATATGGCCTAGAAGTTTTCCTTCGTGAGCAAGGAATATGCATTTGTTGGGATTCAATGATAACCTAAATTTTCTACACCTCTGAAATACCTACCTCATATTTTAAAGGTGATCCACTGCATTTTTGGAGAATACATTGATGTCGTTAAGATATATCAGAACTATTTTATTGATCAATCCCTTGAATGCCATATCCATTTCCCTTTGGAAAGTGGCTCCAACATTTGATAGCCCAAATTTCATATTCTTGTAAGCATAGGTGCCCCATTTAGTGGGGAAAGCCGTCTTGAATTGGTCATCTTCTTTCACCATTATCTCATTATACCCTGAGTAGCCATCTAGGAGAGAGAATCTCTCCGAACCGGATACCACTTGCAATATTTTTTCCATTGAAGGAAGTGGGTAATGGTCTTTGAGAGATGCCCTGTTGAGGTCTTGGAAGTCCACACACAACCTGATTTCTCTGCTCTTCTTCCTAACTGGAACCAAGTTTGCAACCCATCTTGAGTGCTTGATCGATAATATAATGCTTGCCTCTATTAGCTTGTTTAGCTCTTTCTTCATTAGAGGCTCAATGTGAGGGTTGACTGGTCTCTTCTTCTACCTGATGGGCTTAGCATCTGGATCCAAATCTATGGTATGTTGTGCCAACTTCGGATTGAATCCTCTAAAGTCTTCATAGCTCCAAGCGAAGACATCTGGAAATTCTTGGCAAAGCTGTATGAAATTTGATTTCTCTTGCTCAGTGGCCACTTTACCAATTTGAAGTGTTTTTCCTTCCCCAACCAGAATTGGCTTTGAATCTTCTCTCTTGACCTGTATGTTAGCCTTTTCCTTAAGGAACTGGTTGTTAGGGTTTAAGATAGACTCCAACATTACTAAACCCTTAGGAAGCTTGTTTGTCTACAATTGCACTACTTGATCCCCGTACTGCTACTCTAGTTTTTCCTTATTCCTAGCTGAGAATTCAGCCTCTTCTTGTAAAAAATTAACGATCTATTGATCATTCTCAAACACCTGCCAGCTTGTGTTATTATCTGGAACTGCTGGCCTCATAATCAAATGCATATGTGGTTGTCTTTTTCCCCTTCTGATTTTGTCAACCACATCAAACATTGCTCCAACTACTGCGAGCATATTTGCGGCTTTATTTTTCTTCCTAGGTATGGACACGATGTTGAAAGCTTCAAAATCCTCAACAAGGTCCCATACCCTGTTCTTGTAGTTCCTCAGCAGGTCATTCTTTGTAGCATGTTGTCCCCTGACTTGGTTGATGATTAGCTTGCTATCTCCAAACACCTGCAAGTTCTTTATGCCCTTTTTCCTAGCCCAATGAAGTCCATGAATCAATGCCTCATATTTAGCTGTGTTGTTTGAATAGGAAAACTAGAAATGGAAAGTTGAATAATATTTGATGCCTTGAGGTGAAACAAGCATAACTCCTCCTCCTGCACCTTGCCTACTCCTTGATCCATCGAAAAATAACTATCGTACCTCATTGTCATCCTTATGGTCTGGTTTGGTGATGCTAGGAAGAGGCTAGTTTTCTTCATGTATGCAATAGACTCCTAGCTCAAATTCTTCTACTTCTTGGTAGGGGTCAAAAGCATGTACCTTGCTCGCCCATTCATCAAGAGTCAAATCTGGGATGCTTCCAACTTTGGTGTTAGCTTCATCTGTGCTTGGATAATCTTCTTGACCAAATGCTGAATAGTTGGCATCGATTTGGCTTGGAGTATGAGGCTCAATATGAAAGTTTGCAATTGGTTTAGATCTGATTTTGACCTTAGTACCATATCTTGTTCTGAACAACATGTGTGACCAGTCAACAAATAAGTAGCCTCCAATTCTAGCTGTGAAATCCCTTGATAAGCTTAGGGCAAAGAGTGGTGGCAAATCTATCACCGACACATCTTGTAAAATGGTAACGTTGGGGCATGCATGCAAGGTAAGATTCAAACCTTTAATCACTCCCCACCATTGCTAATGCTGTCCCATCCAATTACACTACCCCCTTTGATATGAATTTATATTGGAGACCCAGCTGATCAGCTATTTACTTGGGCATGACAGAACTACTTGCCCCAGAATCAATCATGCAATTGTGTACTAGTTTATCCCCAATGATTAATGAAACATAGAATGGAGGGGGCTTTAAAAATTTACCTTGTTTTCCTCTATGATTCCATTCAAGCTGAGCAGCATTTGTGAGGACATTCTCTTGCATATGGACCTGCTGGTTCGAAGTTGACCAATTCTTCATGGTAGCTTATAGAAGATCTCTTTGGCCTGGGATGGATAAAGATTCCCACATTGATATATTCACATTTTTCTTCTTTATTTGATCAATGATGCTAAATGGGGATGAAAGATCTCTTTTCTTTCCTTTAGCCTACACATTCCTTTCTTGCGCATGGGCAGCAACAAATGGCATTTGTATTGGCTTAGAAGGTGGTTTGGGTTGTCCTTGTGTGTTTGGAACTATATTTTACTTACCAACACCTTGTGGAGTGATGGAAGGTTGTAGATCACTTGGAGCCAATGACTTCCCTTCACCAATATTCCTCTTCTTTGATCTTGTGTTAGCTGCTACACTATGAGAAATTGTTTGATTCATGCCACAAAAATCCTCAACTTACCAATTCACAAGTGCGGTATCATTTGGAGTTGTGTTTTGCTAAGATGTCCCTTGTTGCTGATTTGTTTCTTAACTCACTTCACCCTCTACGCCAGTAGTTGTCACCATCAAGACCTGGTTCAAAGCACCATTAGAGCACATAGATTGGTTGTGAGGTTCATTGCATGGGAAACACCAATCATACTCTTGAGCTATGTTGTTTTGTGCTGGCACTAATGCTTTAGAAGCAGATGCAACATTGGGGTTATAGGGCTGAAATGGTCTATTAGCGAGAGGCCTTACTTGGCTTTGATTTTCAGCTGGATTGGGTGGCCTAGTGGGCTGGTATGGTTGCCTATTAGGTTGAGATTGAGGTTGATAAGAAGTTCTAAAGCCTTGGACCTACTGCCTCTTGAGTGTAACCAACTCATTTCCCAAATTTTGTAATTGTTTCATGACCTCTTGGAGTTCATTTGAAGCACTACAGGATGAAGTAGAAGTTTCATTTGAACTTTGATTTTTATGAGTGGGAATAGGAGCCAAAGTGGGTGCTTGACTAGTGCTTGGATTTTCTAAGTTTTGATATAAGGACATGGGAGGCCTAGGAACCAGCTTACCAGCTTGAATAAGACAATTTTCAACCCTAATGGCAATGCTATAAGAAGCAAGTAAGGTTGTGCTTCCCATAGATTGAATTAATATAGAAATATTAGAATTCAAAGCCTTAAGATAATATAGAAAATCACCTTCAGCTATTGGCCTAACGGCCACTAGAATCCTATCCTAAGACCTTTGAAATCTGAAGTTGAAGTCAGTCAGCTACTCATTAGGAGCTCTCTTGATAGTTGTCAATTGTTCAAGTAGAGACAAATTGTCTCCCTTTTCTCCAAACTACTCATGGAGAACTATGCATAACTGATTCCAATTTGGATAGAACTAGCTCCAAGGCTCCTAAACCATTGCAATGCCTTCCCTTTGAATGAGAATGCCAGCAATTTGATAGAAACATCCATTTCATTTATCTCATGGATTGCAAAAATGTTAGCAATGTCTTTGACATGATCACTAGGAGTGGTATGATTTTCTCCAGTGAAAAATGGAATGTTCTTCAATGCTGCAATTGGAATTGGATTTTGTGCATTGAGGGCAAGTGGGCTGCTGCCAGTGAAGTTGACAAAAGGGTTTTGTTGCGCCATTCTGATTGGCCTGAGAACCCTTGTTGATTGGATGAAAGGTCTGCCAGGTGGAGGGGTTGATAAAGTCCTATTAGGTGTAGATGGTGATCTTTGTGGTCTTCTTCCTCTTCTTCCTCTACCTGGTGATAGTTGCAAGTAGACAAATAACCCTTCTTCTTTAGTATTAGACCTGGTTCAAATTCTTCTCATGCGCCTGGGCAAATTTTTCTACTACACCATTGAATTCTATCCCTTTGGAGTCGCCATATGTGTTAGATAATGAACCTCAAAAGGCTAGATTTTTCCAAGTTACACACCAAATTGACAATATTAAAAATAGAATTTAAAACTTTGAAGGACCCGAAAGATATAGTTCTTCAATTCAGTTATTGGGTCTTGTTGTGCAGCTACTAATCCCTGAAAGGTACAGGTGAAACTTAGGTCATGCAAGGCAACTTACAAAACCTGAAACACACTGTGTTAGAACTTGGGACATGCTCAACACCTGGGAAAACCTGAAATACTAAAAACTATGAAATTTTGAAAGTCAAAATCTCAAAAATCTAAGAATAAGATTTTGAAGATTATCCCTCGATCTATCAACTGGTGAAATTTTGACTTGTTTTGAGCAAGTTAAGCCCTTGAAAATTGATTTCAAAGTTCAGCCTGGAAGGTGAAAAAAATGAAATTGTAAAACCTGCAATTTCTAAGTCCAAATTTCTTGAAAATTCCTTCAAATCTTGTGGAATGACCTCTTGGTCCCACCAGGCATGCAAAAACTATTGATGGCGAATCACATCACCCTTGAATGTCTGCAACTCGATGGGTTGAGACTCTCAGTGTGATTGCATAACATGGAGCTTTTCCCAAGTGTGGGACCTTGTGAATCGGGAAAGCTTTCCGGATGAAGGCCGGTTCCTATTTCTATGTTCAGATGCACACATAAAAATGTAGAGGGTTTACTCAAAAAACCTAATCTAACTTTCTAAGGAGATATGGTAAGAATATGCATGAAAATAAACCTAAACTAACAAAGGTGATGTACCGAGGAATGAAGAAACACCTGTCTTGCCAATAAACACAAACCATAAAAATGCAATGCAAGATCATGCACAAAAAGCCAGATTTGCAGTGAAAGATCAGGAGGATGCAAATGAACATAGAGAGGGTTGAGAATCATCCACATACATGCATTATTTTCTCCAAATATTGATACAATACACTACAAAATGCCAAGAGGAAAAGTTGCATTACAGTTTTAGATGGGAGGTTTGAACTCCACAAATTCACCTGCCAAAGAGAAGAAGGGAGGGACAAAACAAGAATGTCCAAAATTTAGAAAGAAGCCCCTCCTTACAATTTATAGGAATAATGAGAGAGAAAAGAGAGAGGAATTCCAAATCTACCCCAACCACCTCCAGGTTGCATTTAATTCATCTCATTATGGCGGTAGGTGAGAACCTTAGCAAACCCAAAAAATGGCAAATTGTGTTTTGAATTTTTAAAGAACTTGTTCTCACCTAATTAAATATATCTAGTCACAGTTAGATAGAGGACCTCGTAAACTTTCTGAAAAGTACAACCTTACGTGAATCCAAGCTCCCTGTGAAAAGTTATGGCCATTTGAATATCTGCGTCAGGGTTTGCTTTCTGTCAGGTTTGGGGTGTCAATGCTCAAAATGTTGCGCCTCCTGAAGATGTGCCTCGACGCAACTATCCTATTTTCAACATACTCTTCAGTGTGCCATAGGCACTAAAAATGTGGTGTTGACATTTTTTGCTGTGTGCCCCCAACCTGCGCCAGGGCGCAAATTTTCACATGTCGACACTTTGTGATGTGCGCCCCCAACCTGCGCCATGGGTGCAAATTTTCACATGTCGACACTTTGTGCTATGCACCCCCAACCTGTGCCATGGGCACGAATTTTTTCATGTTGACATCTTTGTATGTGCGGCCCCAACCTGCGCCATGGGCGCGAATTTTCACATGTCGACATCTTCTGATGTGCGCTAGAGGCACTTGGTGATGCAATAAATGTCAGGTCTTTGACCATGCAATGCACTTTCAAAACTCAAAATGAAGGATTTCGATTTTCCTTGATTTCCATATTCTTCTACTATTGACTATATTTGCCCGGGGGGGGAGATATATACAACATCACCTAGGGTAGGACATGTAATCACACACACCAGAACTACATTTGGATCCAAAATGTAGTGTAGTGCTTAGAGTAGTATGCCCACTTTTGTGGAATCTAAGGTCAATATGACCCATTCATTTACATTCTTTTTTTAGGGTTTTGATATTCAACTTTTTGTTCTCTTCATTGTAGGTTTTTTGGTGAATCCATTAATCTTGGTGAAACTTTGGAGCAACAAAAGGGAAATATTTTTGACACTCTTACGACCTAGAAAAAATCAGGTGCTAAAAACCTAAGAGGACTACAGAGCCAAGATCAGTACTGAAATGGCATGGGGTTCCCTAGTCCCTTCCTGACAACTCCAGTTCAGGATTATCTGACGATTGCATAATTTTCTGATCATGGTTACAATAGTTTGTACTTTCATTTTTACCAAGTTTCCATCTCGGCATATCCCCATTAACATTGCGACCCAACTAAGTATATTATTTCCTTTATATTGTGATTACAGTTTTAAACTTTTGTGATTATTTTTCTTGGATATACATTGTACTTAATTTTTAATTTAACTATTGCTACAATAACATCAAATTAGGATAGAATATTCATATTTTAGTTAATCACTTATCAATATTAGGCAAGATATTAGCATAGTGAACTTTTTCGGTCTGAGTATAGAGAACTGTTGGTGAGAAAAAAATTTGGGGGGGGAATTTTTTGGTTTCTATCCAACGCTTTGGAACTCTAGGTTCCTCTACTTGGGCGGTGCAACCACTTTATTGTGAATGAAAAAAATAATGGGAAATTTGTTGTTGGCCAAGAGGTTGGGGATCCAACAAGTACACTCCACTGTACCCGTACTAAATGCTTACATTGAGGTGTAAGGGAGGAGTTTTCTGAAATTTGGGGAAAGGGGAGTGGGAAATTAGATAAGGAAAACCAACTCTATGAGTAGAAGATCATATTCTCACCATGGTTGATTAGAAAGTTCACATTCACAATTAATTAGAAGGAAACAACAAGTTTATTATGCCAACAACAAAAGAAAACCATGTACAAAAAGTTACACGTATTCATAAGTTGTGAAAAGAAGAAATACCTTTCTTGATTGAAATTTTTATATCAAGTTGTACAATGCTAGGAATGGAGGAAAAATGGTGAAAGAAAGTAGAAGAATTTTATCTCTCTTGTATTGCCCAATATATCTCTCTCTTGAGTGCAAAAAAATGACAACCGTTAAGAATAAGGGTTTCATTATATTATATAGACCAGGGAACGACTCTTCATCTACCCCCTTGTGACCTTTCATTTTCCCTCAAAACACGTGACTCTTGGAATTCTCAAGAATGAAATTAAGTTCCCTTTTATAATAATTAACGGAAATTTTTTACAATGTTTATTAGAGAAAAATTTAAATGAATAGGACAAACATCATGATTTCTCACAATGAAGAATTGGAAAGGGGGATAGAGAAAAGAAGAAAGAATGAGAGAATAGAAGGGAGAAGGAACACTGGTAAAGATGACGTGATGTCACCTTTCCCTCATTTCTTCACTAATCTGATGAAATGTGCCAATGAATTATGCATCTTTGACCTTTTTATACTATGAGAAATATCCTCCAAATGATGGACAAATACCTTGAACTAAGTGTTTAAAAACACTATCAAATGATCACTTTGATGACTACATGTGATGCTCGTTGAAGTCCATTTCAAAGAAATTTGAGGATGAAAACTGATATCTGATGACTTCTGCTACATAACCATACTATTGTACTCATCAGAAATATTGAAAACATTATCTCCATTAATGATGACCACATTTTAACTCCTTTTACATGATGCTTAGACATCTTGGGTCACGCAATGAGTATTGAGAAACATTGTCTCAGGAGTTCTCAATGTGAGCTCGAGATGGACACGAGCACTACTCATGATGATCCTCCTCGATACCTGATTAATGAATTACTAAAATTCATTGAACTCTCTGAAAAAATCATTTTGAATCACCCAACTCTCTAAGTGATGAAGAAGGATTCATTTTTGTCACCTTGTGATGCCTTGCATTAATTCTTAGCACACTTGAATTCAGAACAATGCTTCCAAGACCAATATGAAGTTAAAAATGCTCTGTTTGAGACTTGGAATCATCTTACAATCCCATGAGGATGAAAAAAATTATTGATCTAAGTCACTATGGATGTGACAACAAGTTTCTACAACTGGAACTGAAAACTTCCATTTTGGGAAATCAAGTTTCGGGCAAGTTACTTTTTTGGCCTCGTTTCTTTCACCGAAGTGCTTCCTTCATGTTCTAGGTTTTCCAACAATGCCTTAAATTCAATTTGAATCACTTACAATTTTTGGAATGTTGTAGTTTTTCTTTTTCTTTTTCTGACCTGTGTGCCCTAGTTTTCAGTTGGCATGATTTTCATTGTTCCTCCTTATGGAACGTTTTACCTTTTTTGGAAACTTACTAAAAATGGAAAGTACGAACCAGTGGTACTTGCTATTTTTAGAATCTGAAAATCACCGTGTTGGATTGAAGATAAAATTTTGGAATATTTTTGGGTTTTTGTCCTTCGGTCTTTGTTCAGATTCTTGGCTCAATCCGCTTCACGGTTTGACGACAAATGAAGGAAGAACACTCTATGGAAAGTTTTTTTGAATGGCTGCGATTAAAAAATAGGGACATATTTCAAAATTTTCATGAGTAATTTTGATGAGGAATATTTTCTCAAAGTTTCATGAGGATTCAATGCATGGTTTGAAAGATATGATTGTTTCTTCATTTTTATGCCCTAGGTTTTCTAACATCTCTTGATCATGGATTTTTCTTGATAATAGTTGTTCTTCACGCTAAAATAGTGTGGAATAATGTAGAAATGATGGAGAGGATTCTGGAAAGGTTGTGGAAGTAGAGGGAATGGAAGAGAGGAAGAGATCCCGAAAGTTGGACAAAAATTGTCTGTGCGTTCAGGAAGAATAGAAACAACTAGTGGTAGTCCCACAGTTAGAAAAATATACATATTTTTAATAGATTAGAAGTAGAACACCTTTTTTAACCAAATACAAAAAATATTTGGTTCACTTGGTGAAAAAAATTGTGACTCATTCCTATTGGGCCATGTGTCGCCATGTAATTTGTTGTTGGGTTTGAGTGGGGGGCTTAGAAATAGCACCTTTTTGGTCTACATGGGTCACATGAAGAAGTAAGGAATTAAGAGCGAGGGAGTACATTTTTTTGCACCAGTTGCACTCAATTTTTGTGCACTTGGTGTAAAAAAGTGCACCAAATTCTAATTAGTTAGATTTCCAACCCAAAAATTGACTAACTGTTAGAGCACTTACCTTGGGGAACCACCTATTGAGACCATATCTTGAGCTTCCGGTGGAGTTTTTTGATGAAATTTTATATGATCTTGACTTAAAATGTCTTTCTAAATCTAATTTTGGGGTTCTCATACCTTGATTCCACCATTTACCCCCTAAAAGTTAGGATATTTTCTCAGGGGACATAGTGTTCCTAGGTGTTGTAAAGAATTTGATTTCACCATCCTCTAGAGATCTTAAATACCTTTACAAAGATACTTTGTTTGACACCTAAATCCTTATAGAACTCTCGGAATCAATTCTTGAAGCTCAATAGTTTTTTATCACTGTGTATTTCTTATGCTTCAAAGACCCACTTTTTCTGAACTTGCTCCAAAACTTGTAAAACTTCCCAAAACCTTCCAAAATGGATTGCACAATGTTTAGCTCTTTGATATGCCCCCTAATGAATTTATGCTTTTTGTTCCACTTTGGGGGTGTGCACCAGCTTCGAGAAGATCATAAAAATGAGCTTTCCCATGCTTACCCAAAGGCTTGTCTTGATGGATCTTGCTTGGAAAGCACTTGAAATGACTGGGTACCCCTAAATCACCTATGGAACACTAACTCAAGGATTAAGGTGATATGAAGGAGGGCTTAGAATGACCTTTGAGACAAACATTTTAGGTAGGTTATGGTTGTCATGCTTGAAAATTATGAATTTTCTTGTTACACATTTACATGACAACAGTTGGCTCTAGCTTAAGGACATGTCATGGATCAAGCACAATCAGAAAATCACATAAGAACTCCAGGATCTCCAATCATAACATTGGCAATTTCTTTATCCATTGAGCCTTGCAGAACACACACAACTTGCGAGGGATGTACATAAATGGACAACACACACAAAGAAAACTGAAGGGAAACACACCACACAAAAAAGGGAAAAATGCACACAAAGGGAAAGGGGAAACACACCTAAATAACCTATAGTACAAGGATGGGTACAACCCACTTTCACTATAGTGTTCTCCTCTTGTCAGAGGTTACCCCTTAGTGAGAAATATTGAATGATGTTTTTCCATGAAGCCATTGACCGGTTTGAGAAAGTAGCCTCCTCTCCTAAACTATTTATGAAATCTAGGTTCTTTCATGATTTTCTTTGTACATGGTAGGAGTGTTTCGACATGAGATTCTTGATGCTCAAGAGTTTTCTTAGAAATTACATTTCCTTCATTCTCTTTGAAATTAGTTTCATAGTTTCATTTTCCTTCCAATCTTACCCACATTAATAATCTTTCATTAAGTGTCTCCTTATTTCCTCGAGGCTGATTCTTGTTTGAATTGCTTGAATTTACTTCTTCCCTACATTCTTGTTTATTTACATACCTTTGAAAAAAATTATGAATTCATCATTGTGCTCCATTCCACTATGAGGCGTTTTAATACTGAATGGAGGATTAGAAGAAACCTCATACCTATCTTGTATGGCCATGACATGAGCTAAGAGGTCAAGACTTAGCTTAGGATTTTCTAAATTTTTTACCATATCCAGGATTTATTGCATGAATTTCTCTTTTAAAATTGCCAACAGTTCACATTTGCATTCATTTGAAACATCCTCATCTTAAATTTCAAGGGAATCATTGGGAGGGATTGCTACATCATTTTTGGAGTCGTTGCATTCTATCACTCCTTTGTTAAGGGGATCATCAGCTTAAAGGGCATCACAACTCCTTGTTTCAATTTCTTCATCATGGAAAGATTCTTCATCTTCAAATGGGAAATAAAATACCTGCATTTCATCATTACATCTATCAACCATTGGCTTGAAATGGAAATCATATTTCTCATCCTTCTTTATTTCAACACGACCACTATTCACAATGGTTAAAGCCTCCAAATAATATTTGTGATTTTCTTGTAGATCCATAGCTCGCACCATGAGTTTGAGAATGAGCTTAGGGTCTTATGTTTCTTCTACAGTTCTTGCACAGACCATTCTTTCAAGAATTGTTAGGGCTCAACACAGATTGGATTTATCTCACCATGGATGGCATGATCGAGATCCTCTTCATCCCCAAATGGGAATGATAATATATCCTCCTCCTGGGTAAACATATGAGCTGGTTTTTCCATTTGAGATTCACCAAGAACCATTTCCTCTTCTTCATGGTTTGCATCGTTTAGCGATTCGGGGTTGCCGTTTTACAGCTCAAATTTCCTCGATGCTTCCTCAAAATCAATATTCATTTGGGAAGGAATGTTTGGTCCTATCAAGATTGGGATCTTGTCCTCCTCTTTAACTGTCATAAAATGATTCATCCTCCTACTATTTTGGTACAAAATGTTTGCTCTTGGATTTCCTACCTTTAACACCATGTACCTCATCTTCTTTTCTGGAAGTAATTTTTCCATGTCTTATTTCACCGAGATGGTTGCAAAAGACCAATTCATCTAGATTTTCCCTCCAAATTGTTGACATAAATTTTTACTAAGCAACATTCCAAATGAAGCTGAAGGGTAAGTGCACAAAGATGGGGGCCAAAAATTGGACACAAATCTATTTTTTGGCCATTTTTTTCATAATGTGCTCACGTTATGTCTCAGTCATGTTATAATGCAACAGATAAAATTTGGGGTCACATTATAATGCAAGCACAATATGTATCGGTTAAACCAAGCCATAATGTGCTCGCATTCTTGATTGTTATGTGGCATATATGCTTATGGGAGGGTTATATTTACTTTATTAATATTTATACTTTATTATTTCTTATACTTTAAATTTTATTTAGTAAATATAAGAAGTTACGGTCACTCTACACCTTATGGAACTAGTCTCATAGCTCCATTTGTCACAGTTTAGAAGATATTTTTTCAGATTCTAATCTGGCCAGTACATAGGTATTTTTCAAGATTTCAGCATTCAACCTAAATCTTTTAGGGTTTAAATTCTATAATCGATATTTGTTTTGTGCAATAATATAGTCATTGTTTAGGTTTGGGGGTCTTCTTGATTGGTTATTGACATTTGTAGGAGTTTTGGATGTGTCAAAACTATATATTTTAAATCTCGCATCTCCTAAAAGTAACAACAATTACTCAAATATATGGACTCATGCAATTTCTTATAACACATAATTAATCAAAATACATGTGCAAGTTTTTATCAATTCAAATAATCAATGGAATGGTCATCATGTGGTCTATGAAGGATTTGAAACATCATGAGGAATGCAAATATCCAACACATTTGCATGTATTCATCAAATCATAACAACTAAGTTTAATCATTCTCATTATTATCTTGTTTTTAGAAGTCTTTCCAAAAAACTCTATAGGCTCAAATATGAAAAAATGACACAATCAACCTAAAAATTACCCATCCAACCCCCATATCCTACTGTCATATTTTGTACACAAGCCCAATCAACTGTTAAAATGAATCATTTTCTTATAAAACCACATTCCTTTAGACAACCACTTTATTCCTCTCACTAGCTTTAAGTGTCATAAGCCCCAAACCATAAACCCTAAAACCTAAACCATAAACCATAAACCAAAAAAAATAAACCATAAACCATAAACCATAAGCCATAAGCCATAAACCATAAACCATAAACCATAAACCATAAACCATAAACGATAAACCATAAACCATAAACCCTCAACCCTAAAACCTAAACCATAAACCATAAACCCTAAACCAAAAACCCTAAACCTTAAACCCTAAAACCTAAAATATAAACCCTTAAACCCTTAACCTTGAACCAAAAACCCTTATCCCTAATCCCTATTCCCTACACCTTAAGCACGAAGTCCTAAACCCTATTTTTACAACCTTAAACCGTAAGCCCTAAACTCTAAGCCCTAAACCCTATTCCATAAACCCTAAACCCTAAACCCTAAACCCTAAACCCTAAACCCTAAACCATAAACCATAAACCATAAACCATAAACCATAAACCCTAAACCCTAAACCCTAAACCTAAACCCTAAACCCTAAACCCTAAACCCTAAACCCTAAACCCTAAACCCTAAACCCTAAACCATAAACCCTAAGCACTAAACCCTAAACCATAAACCCTAAACCCTAAACCCTAAACCCTAAACCCTAAACCATAAACCATAAACCCTAAACCCTAAACCATAAACCCTAAACCCTAAACCCTAAACCATAAACCCTAAACCTAAACCCTAAACCCTAAACCATAAACCCTAAACCCTAAACCCTAAACCCTAAACCATAAACCATAAACCATAAACCCTAAACCCTAAACCATAAACCCTAAACCCTAAACCATAAACCATAAACCATAAACCCTAAGCCATAAACCCTAAACCCTAAACCATAAACCCTAAACCCTAAACCATGAGCCATAAACCCTAAACCCTTAACCATAAACCCTAAACCCTAAACACTGAGCCTTAAACAATCTCATTCTCAATCTCATTATGTTTTCCTCTCGCACTTTCACTAACTCTTTCTTTATTTTGAATCAAACAAACTTCATTTTTATTGGCAACTCAACTAGGAGGGCATGAAAACCACAAGGAAACCTTGAGATTGTTTAAAACCCCCCTAGTCTACAGTAGTGATTACAAAGTGAAAACTGATCTTGATATTTTACACTACAAGGATAGGAAAACCTCATATATTTCCAGTAGGTCTCATGAGTGAGCTAATCTTTTTAAATATCAATATTAGGACCATATTTCCCAGTCTCGTGCCTAGAACCATCATTAAGTCTACTTGTACAACTACCTTTTTTATGAGAGGTGGGACGAGTAACTAAATGGATATGGCATCTACCTTGTACCTTGAAATGCATATAATGCATCTCTACCAAACCTTTTTCTCTCCACATATACTTGTGCTCTTGAATGTCATTCTCTTCACACTCTGAAAAAAATTCACATGTCTCATATTTCCATGTATGGTATTATGCAAGCAAAGATGACCCATTGGAAGCTGGAAAAAATAACCATAGTTACACAAAAATTAATCTCAAAGGAAGTGGAAGAAACATAAATAATATACCAACATGGAGGAGTAGGATCAGAACTAAATTTCCTGTAGTATCCTCATACACACACGCGTAACTTTTGCTATATATTGTGGGATAATTTCTCAGTCTGGAGTTATGTCGTGTAATCGTTCACAAACAGATGAGATGGCTCATAGTGTGTGCACTATGACCTTATTACTCCCATTTGATTTAAAGCTTTGATGCCTAGATGATGTTCTTGTAGCTGATATTAGGAATTAAGTGTAGTAGTAGTCACAATGTCTTTACCCGTAAGTGCTTCCCATGAGGCACTGTATATACCAAATGCTGCGAATGAGATCTGGGATCTCGTGAGTGTTACAAAACAATTTTTTTTATTTTTGATTACAATACTGCCAGTTTCAGATCATTTACAAAGTTTGCAATTGACTATGGCAACCTGTAAATTAGTACAATATAATGCAGTATACAAATTACATTCAAAAATCTAGAAAAATTGAATGTCAGACAATTTTTGTTTTGTTTTGTGGGCCGTGGTGGCCTTCGGAGCCCAAAATGACTCAAAATGCCATAAACCATTAAAAGAGACCCAAGATGAAGTTTTTAGATGGTCTTCCTTAAAAAAAAAATGTCCAGAATGAAAAAACAGACTGAATGGGGGAAAAAAATTACCCTAAATTAGTGATTTTCTCACTAAATTTAGTTAGTTATAACTAAATTTGAATTTTCCCACTAAAGTTAGCGGTTCTACCAAATTTCAAAATCAAAAGTTAGGGGTGGGATTCGAACCTCACACCTCCCACTTCTAAGTTGTTTGGTCTATCCACCTTGGCTATTATGAGCGCTTGATATAGAAATGAAGCAAATTGTATTTATAATGAATTGAAAATGACTAACCTTTGAAAAAATGCAAATTGGCTGAGTTGGACTCCTCATGGCAGCGTATTGGAGGGAAAATTTAGGGCTATGTGTGCACCCAAAAAATCTAGATCTGAGCTCTTATTGATGAAACACCTTTATATTTCTGCTTCTGCATTTTTATTGATTTATTCATCCACCGATTTGCATGTATATTCCGCCATTTTTACTTATTTTTGACTGAATACTTTGTGTTTTTTTGTGCAGGTCGTTGTTCTTTCCATGAATTTTTGGTCTGCATTTTTATTTATTTCTCCACCGTTTGTGCAGGTCGCATGGGATCCGAACAGGAGTATGGATGGCTCCCAATATACTCGACGAGTCTAGAAGATGAAAGGAGGTAGAAAGACTCGGTTTCAATGGTCTCCTTCTATGCCAAATCATCAATGTCCCACCTCGATGGGCTCGGTAAACAATACTTCTCCCCAACTGTCTTTATCAACACTGGTGTAGGGTAGCATGGAGTCATGTGGAGGGATTCTTATACAAAATAGCTCGGCCGAATAGACTCATCTCTACATAGTCTTTTGCAAGCAGCTCGCCACTTTAGCTTGAATGGCTCAGTGAAAACCCGCAAAAATAAGCCCAATGCAACTTGATGGGAGCTTGGTCCTCTAAATTTCACGAGCTGGCTATTTTAGCAGAGCTCAAAAGGCTTCTCTAATAGTAGAGATAAAACCCCTAATGGGGTAAAAAAAATTAAAAATATACTGAAAATGAACAGATTCCAAGATAACAAATTTTCCTGGTGGAGAGGGCACCAAGGAAAAAAATAAAATTGCTTTACGGTTACCTGAAATCGACATAGGAGGTTTTGGGATTACAGGGAGATGTGGGAAGTTGCTAGAGGTAGCACTGGCTCTCTAATGAAGCAGATTTCTTCTCCACAAATTCTTCTTCCTCTGTAACCTTCTGCAACCTTGTTAGGAGCTTTAATTCACTCTGGTACCAAATGTAAATTGAGAAACAAGTGCAGAAGCCTAATAATATTTATTAAACTCAATCAAACTTCAAATACAATGAAGTTTTGAAATTCTTATAGGAATTGAATAGCCATGTGCAGACAAAGAAATATGTTACACAAGGAAAACAATACTCACAACTGCTTCCAATATTACATCCGGGAAGCATAAAAATACAACCAAACAATTATATTGTTTAAACAATATAACAACTCCCGTATTGTTCAAATACAAACAAATAGATGGTTATAATTAAATATAACCATATAATTAATAAATAATAAATTTATTAATATGCAATGCATAATTAATTAGGATAATAATAATATTTTATCCTAACAAAATATTTCTTGTTTAGTTTTGAATGGGATTCATCTAGCCTACGTTTTAGTGACCTTCCATTCATTAATAATTCCTTCTATGATAAACCCATGGATGCTTTCAAAAGTTCCTTAAAAAATATTGGGGTAATCATCAAGCCTACTGAAGGGTGTGATGTGATTTCCAAAAAAATTGAAATTCATATAGGTAAGATTGGACATTCAGAGGTCATAGCACGAATAAACAAATATATCTATCGTTATAAATGGAAGACAAGTAACGGTTTATCCCTATATCCAAGGATTGAGGACTACTGTGGTCTGTGGCAAGATTGGACATTCAGAAATCATCGAGTGTCTGAATCAGAATGTCGTTGCATATAGAGAAACATTTTCAAACATTAGAGTAATGCATTTTGGATAATAAAATTAAACGTCTAAAATCCTCTCAAATAGCTAGCTTACACAAGCACTATACATATCAAGCTTTGTTCTTCGATTTAAACCTTCATTCCTGACAGCTTGCAACTGAATGAATTATTCAAAAGAATGTTAAAAACATTTGTTTGTACCAATTTTTTCTTGGATATTTGGAATTTACCTCCTTCAAAATATCAACAAATGAAAGACATCAAATACTAATAAGAATGGGTAAGACACATAACATTACAATGAGTGAAACCCTAAACCCTGATCCCTAAACCCTGAACCCTAAACCCTAAACTATAAACCCTAAACATTATACCCTAAACCCTAAGCCTTAAAACCAAAAACCTAAACCCTAAACCCTAAACATAAATCCTAATCCATAAACACTAAACCCTAAAACCTAAACCCTAATCTATAAACCCTAAACCTTAAAACTTAAACCCCAAGCTCTAAGCCCTAAAACATGATCCTTAAACCATGAGCCCTAAACCCTAACCCCTAAACCCTAAACCATAAACTCTGACCCTTAAACCTTAAATCCTAATCCCTAAAACCTAAATCGTAAACCCTCAACCCTTAACCCTAAACCTTAAACCTTGATCCCTAAACCCTAAACCTTGAGTCCTAAGCTCTAAACCATAAATCTTAAACCCTAATCCCTAAACCCTAAACCCTCAAACCTAAAATCTCAACCATAAACCCTAAACCCTAAACCTTGAGCCTTAAACTCTAAACCCTAAACCCTAAACCCTAAACCCCAAACATGGAGCCTTGTACCCTAAATTTTGAGCCCTATACCCTCAACCCTAAAACGTGAGCCTTAAAACATAAACCATAAATCCTAATTCATAAACCCTAAACCCTAGAACCTGAACCCTAATCCTTAAAACTTAAACCCTAAGCCATTAACCCTAAATCCTGAGCCTTAAACCTAGAGCCCTAATCCCTAACCCCTAAACCCCAAACCCTAAACCCTTAGCCTTAAACCCTAATCCCTAAACCCTTAGCCTTAAACCCTAAACCCTAAACCCTAACCCTTAAACCTTTAACATTAATCCCTAAACCATAAACCCTAAACCATAAACCCTAAACCCTAAACCATAAACCTTGATCCCTAAACCCTAAACCCTAAACCTTATTTCGTAATATTGGAAAGTAGGTACTCATCCATAATATTATTTTACCATATTATATTACAAAATTAGGGATTAAACTCCATTCTCATTAGAAAATTCATGAGTCCATATATTTGATCAGTTGTCGCTACCTTTGAGAGTTGTGACATTTGTAAATTCTAATGTTGACACATTTAATACTCTTACAAATGTCAATAACGAATCCAAAAGGCCCCAAAATATAAATAATGACTATATTATTTCACAAAAAAGATATCGATTGTATAATTTACACCCTTAAAGCTTGAAGTCTAAATAATAAATGTTGAAATCCTAAAAAATACCTATGTACTGACCAGAATAGAATTTGAAAAACTATCTTCTAAACCGTGACAGATGGAGCTGGGAGACTAGTTCCATAAGATGTAGAGTGACCCTAACTTATTATATTTATTAAAATAAATTTAAATTATAAGAAATAATAAAATATAAAGATTAATAAAATAAAAACTTATACTTGGAAAATATAACCCTCCCACAACCACATATATCACTACGCAAATAGGAATGTGAGCGCATTAAAGCACGCTCCTGTTAAAACGTGAGCACATTTCATCTTCTTTTGGTTTGAAATTCCCAATCCATAGGCTTGGATTTTCCTTGGATTTCCAAACCAAAGCTTTGGACTGTGTTCTGCATGATTAAAACCGTGTTTAACCAAAAACATCAAAATTTCACTTGTGTACCCAATATCTTGTGCATTAAAACATAATATTCAAAAATAAATTATATTATGATGTCAAGCTTGATTTCACCTTGATGATGATATAATTCTTTCTAAAATTCAATTGTTTTAAAGCTTTCATCAATAATTTCTTTTAATAGTGCCTTATTTTCTTCTAAAATCCTATACATACATTTTGGTGCACAATTTAGGATTTTTTCATCCATTTTTTAAAAAAAATTTCTTTCTAAACACCATTTTACACGCACTCAAAAAAATGACTTCCGTACGTATTGTATTTAGTTTAGTTACAGTAGATGATTTGCATTTAGAGAAACCAGATGTGAAGATGGGTTTCCTTCATGTTGATTTAGATGAAGAGATTTATATGCAGCAACTTCTTAGGTATGAAGTCAAGGGTAAGGAGAAAATAGTGTGCAGGTTGAAAAAGAGTCTATATGGACTCAAGCAAGCTCCAAGGAAATGGTACATAAGGTTTGATAGTTTCATACATGAGCATGGTTACTTGAGATGTGAATCTGACCATTGTGTTTATTTCAAGAATCTTGAAAATGGGGGCTATATTATTTTATTATTGTATGTGTATGATATGATTATTGTAGGATCTAGTATGCAAGACATTGGTGAGCTTAAGAGAAATCTATCTCACACATTTTCTATGAAGAATTTATGAGTTGCAAAAATAATCCTTGGCATGCAAATAAATAGAGACAGGAAGAACAAGAAATTATATTTATCTGGGGAAGATTATATCTACATGGTGTTAGAAAGGTTTAAAATGAAGAATTAAAAACTTGTAAGTACACCTATGGATGAACACTTCAAATTGAGAAAATATTAGCATCCTTCATCACATGAGAAGGTCAAATACATGACACGAGTACCATATGTTATCATTTGGGAGTCTCATGTATGATATGGTTTGTACCAAACCATACATTGCATAGGTAATGGAAGTTGTGAGTAGATTTATGGCCAATCTAGGTAAATAGCATTGAAAAGAAATCTAATGGATACTAAGGTATTTGAGAGGGACATCTAGCATGCAGCTATGTTATGGAGGTTTGGATATTTCTTTATGTGGCTATGTTGATTCGGATATGGCTAGAGATCTGGATGGTAGAAGGATCACTACTAGATATATTTTCATAGTAGGTGGGATGATAGTTAGCTAGATATCAAGATTGTAGAAGGTTGTGGCTTTTTGTATTACATAGGTAGAGTATGTTGTAGCTACAGAGGCTAGAAAAGAGAAGATATGGATGAGAAAGTTCATGGAAGAGTTGGGAAAGGAGAAAGTTGATTACAAATTATTCAGTGATAGTCATAGTGTAATTCATTTGGCAAAAAACTCAGTGTTTAATTATAGAATGAAACACATTCCGTTGAGATATCACTTCATATGGAAAGTATTGGAGTATGGGAAGCTGAAACTAGAGAAGATTCATACGAGTGAAAAACTTGCAAATATGCTAATGAATCCATTAACAAAAGAGAAGTTGGAACTACACTCCAATTCTATTTGTCTTCGAGTTTGAGACTTGAAGAGGAAGAAATAAAGACAAGGAAAGTATCCAAGGATGACGATGTATAGGTATAGTGCAGCAATTTATCTCCAAGTGGGAGATTGTTGAGATGTGGAGCTCAATTACTTCCGTTTAGCATGTTATATCAACTTGTTGGAAAAAATGGTAACCAACATCATTTATGTAGGGACTAACATCGGTCACCTATCATCAGAATTGATCAAGAAAGTAGGAATGTCATCAGTTAGGGCTAACCAACATCAGTTACCTATGTGTGAGCATTTTATTCAAATTATAAGAATTATATATAATTTTAGTATTCAAGCAGATATATTGATTGTAATTGCATGGCTAAGTTCCCTAAGTTTGTATAACATATTTATAAGCTAGAAAGCTAGGGTTAGAAGAGAGAGTTAATGATTATTGTGAAAATAATTGTGAGAGAGAATTCTTGGAGAAGAAAAAGAAGCTTGAGAGAAATAAAGTATTGTACATCATGATAGGTGTGGAAGATTGTAAATATTCATTGTATATCTTATGAAATCTTTAGATAATATATTGGATTGTTTCTTGGTGTATTTAGCCCACACTGGGTGAACCACATTAAATCTAGTGTTGATTTATATCTCTTGTTTTGTATATTTCTTCTAGTAGAATATTTTATTTTATTGCATGTATGCTTAGATATGATATATTATCGATACAACCGGTGTGCTAATACCAAAAATACAAAGTCTTAAGGGGAAGATGCGGACAAGGGGGATGAAGGGGATACTTTTGGATTTGAGATAGTTTTGGAAGTAGGGGTAGATTTTTGGGGAACGGAAGGTATTTTAAAAGGCACACTAGGAACTTTTGAAGCAATAGATTTTATAGGAGTATATTTAGATTTAGAACTAGAAGACACATTGGAAGACTTACTTGGTATAGCAGGTGACCTCATGCTTGCTACAGGATTGGGTTTATCCAATGCAGACTCTATGCAAGGTGGGAGTGGAAATCTTCAACTGATTATTTATTTTTGTAGAGTCACCACATAAGGATATTCAATATTATTTTTCTTTGCAACAATGGAGGAAGAGGTTCCATTTTTAGATTGAGAATGAGTGAACACTGCACATGATAAATTGGGTACGTCTTCTTCATCATCTTTATCACCTCCAGAATACTCACAAAATCTGATTTGTGTATCTTTATCAAGTTCTTCCATCTCTAGGAAAGTATCACCTTCACTTTCTTGTTTAATACCCTCTTCATCTTCTTGAGTTCTAAAACCCACATTGACGGGAAAAGCCTCCAAGGAAAGCCTTTTGGGTACTCCTACAATCTAATTTCTATTATTTCTTTGGAGACATACTCGTTCAAAAATTTCCCTCTTCAACAATCTCATCTCATTTACAAATTTTTACAAGAATGGATCCATTCTTTCATCTCCAAGATGTTGAGCTTTACCCTTTGAAGGGTTATTGATCTTCCTCGATAGGATGAGGTTATCATCAACTTCAATGGCCACCCTTTGTGCTTTTGCAATATTCCATGGTTGGTCTCTTCATAAGAAAAACCCTACCTCTGGTGATTGAGAATTTATGAAGAATCTCTTGACATTGTTTTTAGATGGTGCATCATCTTATGGTATCCTACGGAGGAAGCGGTTGAAACGGGCCACGAAATATCTCATATTTTCGTTTGATCCTTTATTTATTTTTGCCAACTGAATGAGGAGATCTTGATAGTCTTCAGTGGATTTGAATATTTACTCAAACTTGGACTTGATATCATTCCAACGAGGGATTGATCTTAAGGGCAAGAGGTAGAACCATTCTAATGATTTTTCTTGGAGATATTCCATGAACAATCTTATGGAAACATCTTCATGTGCGACTCCAAGAATCTTGCATGATGTGGTAAAGGTGGTGATGTGTTATTTAGGAATTTTTGGGGGGTTCAAGAGAAAGTGAGCATGTATTTATCCCCCATGGAACAATTGGTTGAGGTCCTTCTACTTCATCCGCCATCACTATTTGTGTTCCATCTTCAGCTCTTACTTCTAAAAATTCTTCTTCCTCATTAGAGAATTCGATGTTTAATGGAGGTTTTACAATGGAAAAAATTGTAGGGGGGTGTAAATAGGTGTTTGAATGGGATTACTAGGTGGAATACTTGAAAACCCATATGGGGATGAGGCTTGAGAAAAATAGTAAGGATTATCTCTGAATTTTTCTTGTTGATTTTGTAAGGCCTTGAAATTGGGGATTGACAATTCCTCTTAATCTACTCATCCTAGTATATTTTTTTGAGCTAGTTTCAGGAAATCTTCTAGTGGTAATAGGAAAGGATACTATGAAATATGAAATTTCATGTGCGGGAATCAACAACATGTATTTTAGCAATGGACTCCCATCAATTCTTTCTTTGCTTTCTTTTTTTCTTTTTTCTTTTCATTTTTTGGATTTTTTGGATTTTTTTATTTTTTTATTTTGGGTCTTGTGATTTTATTTTGGGTGCAGATTCTACCAAGTCTGTCCCATGGTGGGCGCAAAAAAATATTGGCAATAAAAATTTTTTGAGGGACAAATTTGTGAGTTTCTAGCCAATTCTCTGGAACTCTAGGTTCCTCTGCTTGGGTGATGCAACTCCACTTTAATGTGAATGAAAAAAATTGGAAAATTGTTATTAGAAAAGAGGCCAGGGATCTAATAGGTACACTCCACTGTACCCATGGAAAATTCTTACAATGAGCTGTAAGGGATGAATTTTTTGAAATGTGGGGAAAGGGGAATGGGAAATTAGACAAGGAAAACCAACTCTACGAGTAGGAAATCAAATTATCGCAAGGGTTGATTAGAAAGTTCACATTCACAATTAATTAGAAGGAAAAAAAAAGTTTATTATGCTAACAACCAGAGGAAACCATACACACAAAGTTGCACACATTCATAAGTCATGAAAAGAAATAATCCCTTTCTTGATTAACATTTTTATATCAAGTTGTACGATACTGGGAATCAAGGAAAAATGGTGAAGGAGAGTAGAATAATGTTATCTATCTTGTATTTATCAATATATATCTCTCTCAAGTGAAAAAAATTGACAACCCTTAAGAATGATGGTTTCATTACATTATATAGACTGGGGAACGACTCTTCATCAACCCCCCTTGTGACCTTTCATTTTGCCTCACAACATGTGACTCTTAGAATTATTAGGAATGAATTAAAGTTCCCTTTTATATAGATTAAGGGAAAAAATTTACAATGTTTATTAGATCCACATTTAAATGAATAGGAAAAACATCATGATTTCTCACAATGAAGAATTGGAAAGGGGGTAGAGAAAAGGAGAAAGAATGAGAGAATAGAAGGGAGAAGGAACACTGGTGAAGATGATGCCATGCTGCCTTTCCCTCGTTTCCTAACTGATCTGATGAAATGTCCCAATGCAGTGAAATTTGGATCTTTGACCTTTTTATACTATGAGGAACCTCCTTCAGATGATGCACATACACCTCGAACTGAGTGTTTAAAAACATTGTTGAATGATCACTATGATGACTGGAGGTGTTGCTCGTTGAATTCCATTATGAAAAAATTTGAGGAAGGAAACCGATATCTGATGATATTGCTATATAACCACACTATTTTACTCATTGAAAATTTTGAAAACTTTATCTCCACAAATGATGAACACATTTTAACTCCTTTTACATGATTCTTGGAATCTTAGGTCACGAAATGAGTGCTGAAAAACATTGTTTCAGGAATTCTCAATGTGACCTCGAGACGGAAACAAGAACTTCTCATGATGATCCTCCTCGATGCCTAATTGATGAATCAATTCAATTGATTAAACTCTCTGAAAAAATTATTTAGAATCACCAAACTCTCCGAGTGATGAAGATGGATTCATTTGTTGCACGTTATGATGCCTTGCATTACTTCTTAGCACACTTGAATTCATGACGATGCTTCTAAGACCTATATGAAGTAATCAATGCTTTTTTGAGCCTAGAAATCATCGTGTAATCCCACGAGGATGAAAAAAAAAGTGATATAAGTCATCATGGAGCCGACAACAAGTTTATACAACTGGAGCTGAAAACTGCCATTTTTTGAAATCAAGCCCTTAGGGCTTCTTTTCATGAAGGTTTATTTTTTTGCATTATTGATTTCACTAAAATGCTTCCTTCATGTTCCAGGTTTTCCATAAAATTCGTTGGATTCAATTTGAATCACTTTCCATTTTTGGAAAGTTACATTTTTTCTTTTTATTTTTTGTGGCTTGCGTGCCCTAGTTTTCAATTGGTGTGATTTTCACTATTCTTCCTTATAGAGAGTTTTTCCTTTTTGGAAACTTACTAAAAATGGAAAGTGCAAACTAGTGGTACTTGCTATTTTAAGAATCTAAAAATCACTATGTTGGATTGATGAGAAAAATAAGGAATCTTTTAAGTTTTTGTGTAGATCAAGAATTTCGCGCTTGTTACCTGTCCAAGTTAATGCACCAAACTAAACACAAAAACCCTGAAAAACCCCAATGAAATTGATACCTGATGAAGATGTAGACGGATGAGGAAGCCGATGTAGATAAGACGGGCGCACACGAGCAATTCGCACAATAGATCCGAGTAACCTGCAAAACACCGATGCTTGACAGAAAAAGACCACGTTAAAAGATATTTAGGTGGACTGCCCGAGAAGTGGGTCCGGGAAACGATAAGCTTCCTCGGCGGATGTCAGTCCACGTTTTCAATTAAGAAAAGAAGCATACATGATAAAAGATGTAAGCAAAAAGCTAGATTTTCTGATTGCAGTAATAAGACAGAATCTAAACAGCAGACAGAAAGTACAGAAAACAGGGAACTATGAAATAATGCCGGATTTGTGTTGCCTGTATCCTTTTACCTATCTGCAGGGAAATCGGCGTCGACTGGGTAGAATCGGCGTCGATTGAGATCGGATCGGCGTCGACTGGGTAAGATCGGCGTCGACTGGAGGCAGATCGATCAATCAGGGACTGTGCGATAAGATTCGGGAATTGGAAGGTGAATGTGGTCTGCTGGATGTGCCGAAGTTGGCGAGACACTGGAACAGAGTCACCAGATGATAGATGGTGGTGTGCGATGCTGATGTGACAGGGACAGAGTAACGGTGCTCCTCTCAGGGATTGATTCAGACAGGATCTGCCCTAATTTGATACAATTGATGCTAAGAAGATCTCTCTTTCTCACAACCTGTATCTCTCTCACTCTCTGTTCGTGCGTAAGTGCTTCCTTTTTTCGTCTGTTCACTTTTTCGCTCGTTCGTGGTCTCTTTTTCCGGTCCCTAGAACTGAGTTCTGGACTTGCTTTTATAATCGGCGCCACTCCTAGAAAATCGGCGCCGACCATATGGGTCGGCGCCGATCGCGGAATAGACTCCCGAGATGGCCAAAATGAGCGATTTCAAGAAAGATGAGAATTACCCCGAATACGGGAAATATCCCGCTTAGGGAAGAGGAAAAATAGATGTGATACATAGATAGAATAAATTTGGGGTAGATAAGTGATTAAGATGCATGGGAAGAAGCGTAATTAAATATTTAATATTTAATCACTCATGGGTAAGATATGATGGGGTGAATTAAATTTAGAGTAAGTGATTAAATCACAAATTGGATAATATCCCAAGGGGATAGTTGGTGACGTAAAACGTGCCCCAGGTTACCTAAGCAAGTAAATGGATGAGAGGGACACTAAATTGAGTAACCAATTTTAAGTGTCTACATTTTGCCCCTTTTTTGTCAAGTAACTTGCGATAAGCAAGGTTATGAGACAAAAACAAAGGGATGGAAGAAGGGAAGAATTTGTGATGATGTGATCCCCCTCAAACTTGGGATGGGATGGATGATAGAACAGACGATCCCAAGTTTGAAAAAGGTAGATGAAAAATGCAGGATGCCCCAGTCGGATGTCTGGAGTAGATCTGATCATTGATGACGCATAAAAATAAATAAAAAGGCAGCAACCTAAGGAACGCACATTGGTAGGGAAAACTAGCCGGTCTCCTCATGAGACGACGTTAGTGCCTACAGACCCATGAGTGTAAGGAGAACTGCAAAATAGTCAGCATCTAAAGAGAGACACATTGGTAGGGACAACTAGACGGTCTGCAAAGCAGACGACGTTAGTGCCTACAGACCCGTGAACCCTAAGCGGCTGAAAAGCACGAATGTCCCACGCAAAGGGAACAAACCCGAAATAGATGGTGATATCTAAAAAACAAAAACAAAAAAAATGTGCCAAAAGGCAAAATTCAGCACACAACAATGATCAGATAGATAAGTAAGCCAAGCATCAACACTATGGCAAACAGATATGGAAAATCGGCGGTGACCAAATTAATCGGCGATGACTAAAACAAACGGCATCGACCCAAAAAATCGGTGCCGACCAATCCAGACACATATAAATATGCGAACGGAAAACGTAAACGATTTATTTTCAACGTGACGATTGATTCAGAGAAAGCCAGATTTTTGATTTGAGCATCATGGAAGCCTCTGGGAGCGGTCAGAAGCACAGGAGGACACGACCTGGGGTAAGTGGTCATTCTTGAACCCATTGTTCTTAATTGATTTTTTTTTTTTTTTTGATTTTCTTTGCATGGGAGGCCAGGGTCCGGTTTATGTCTGGACAGGCAGTCGGCGCCGATTGTTGTAATCGGCGTCGATTGCTGTTAGATCGGCGTCGATTTGTATTAATCGGCGCCGACTTAAATGAACGACGTCGATTTTACCAAATCGACGCCGATTGATATATGTTCATTTTTTTTTTGTTATTGTTTTGGAGGATGTGATTTGGGGAAATAAGAGACTAATTATGTTTTTGATGTCGTGGATGCAGGCACGAGAGGCTCTTCATATGAGGGATGCCATTCCTGAGTTATTGGAGACTATTCTCCCTGATGTGACAGATGCAGACTGGCAGCATTTAGAGCTAGCCGGGCTCGGGGGTTTCCGGTATTATAGACGAGTGCCACGAGATGTGGAGCTCATGCGGGCACTAGTGCGACGGGTGGGACAGCCACACGTGCACTTTTTGGTTCAGGACGGGTGAGATGACTATCACCCATGAGGATATATTCAGGATCCTGAGATTGCCGATCACTGGGGACCCGATTGAGATCACACCCCGGGAGCAGCAGCAGAGGGCCCTAGGTCGGTTATACAGAGATAGGGCAGATGACTCGGAGATAGTATCTGGGGCAGTGCGGATCGCTTCTCAGTACAGGCAGGATAGCCCTCGGAGCAGGCGGATAGCCTTGATTCAGATGGCTATCTCCTACTTTGCCCTGCCAGATTCAGGAGGTGGGAGATTCCCATTGTTACTGTTAGACTGTGTTTGCGACATCCTGCAGTACAGACAGGTTTTTGCCTTCGCCGATGCCCTGATAGCTCAGATATATCATGAGCTATGGATGTACACCACTGGCCGGAGGACAGGGATTGACGTCAGTTTTGTGCTCCATTGCTGGGCATATGAGCACATAGCGGTGATCAGGCCATCCGGGCTTCCTTGGATGCCAGCAGGAGTGGGAGGGATTGATTATGGATTTCGGAGATGGCGGGCTGACATGGCCGCAGGGGATACAGGTAGATCAGCCGAGTGGTACTCTGAGCGTTTCAGGATGCTGACACCAGATCAGGTTATCTGGAGGCCATATCGGGCATTTCCGACATGGGCTGGTAAGGATGCCCACTTGGTAGCACTGAGACGGAGCTGGGTGGTTAGGGGCCGTAGGCTGGATATGTGGGAGTGAGTCCCGTTCATGCGGATACTGAGACAGTTCGACCTAGTACAGACAGTGCCGACCACCTACACGCCATATAGGCGGGATAGCAGGGAGACGGATTTGCCGATTTTGATCCCGGCAGACCCATTGAGAGAGGCCCCACCCTCCGCAGACAGTGATGATGACGCGGGGGTGGACGAGGGCTACGCAGCATGGTACGACACAGAGCTTCCACGACATCTCCCGCCATCTATAGATGCTGACGAGGAGGACATAGCTGCTATGCTGGACAGACTGGAGGTAGAGCATGCCACCCTTACACAGACACATCAGGTAGCTCTGGAGGAGATCAGGGCTTTGACAGAGGAGAGGGATGCCCTGATTATGGAGAGAGACACCGCTCGCCAGGAGCGAGATATAGCGATCCAGCAGAGGGATCGCTACCTTCGGCATAGGGAGGCCCTCAGGGCCAAATATGGAGAGACCGGTGCCACGTCAGAGTCCGGTACATAGGGCACGACCCTAGGAAGAGCACCACCAGCAGCGCCAGCCCCAGCAGCACCAGCAGCATTGTTACGAGCACCGGGTACTGTGAGCCTGAGCACATACCAGTCTCTCCTCGCTGAGGTGAGATACTATGAGGATGCCCTAGCGCAGCATGCCCCAGATGTGCCTCGGTACGGGGCGAGGAGGAGAGCAGCGATGGCTACAGCGAGCGGAGCCTCAGGTGGAGGGAGTACTGGGAGAGATCGAGGTGGGCCGAGACCTCCAGCAGCAGGTGCATCGAGCTCGATAGGCGGCGGCCAGGAGAGACAGCCAGGTGCGGAGGAGGGTGGAGGGGATAGTGTCCTCCACGCTTCAGATTTTACTATATAGAGATTTGATAGATTTTGTATCTGTATAGTGATGTAGCCTCGATTGGAAGGCATTGTATAGATGGCTTGATTGAAAGCCACCCATTTTTGTACAGACACACATGTATATATAGATTCATCATGTTATTTGTCATATGATTGTACTCATGCTTTTAATTTTGATATACATTGATAGATGGATATAGATATAGACTGATAGAGGATAAAATAGATGTGATTGGATATATATAGACTGATAGATGATAGAAATAGATGTGATTAGATAGATTGATATATGGATATAACTTTGATAGATGGATGTGATGTAACTTTCATGTACATGTGTTTAAATGTTTTGATGGATAGATAGACAGATGTGTTTGATGTATGGATTAAATATAGATAGATGTAATGTACCTTGGATGTACATATTTTTAAATATTTTGATGGATAGATAGATAGATGTGTTTGATGTATGGATGTAATTTTAATGAGAAATGAATACAGATAGATGTTTTGATAGATAAGATGAATTTTGATAGAAGATAAATTTTGATTGAATTAACATGTGAAATGTCAATTTAACTGGATGCAAGACAAAGAAATGGGGAATACTCCTTGCAAGAGCCAAAGATGTAAATGGAAACAACCGTGACTTAGAAGAGAAGATACTCGGATAAGGAGAAAAATGATAAGTCGGACTTCCAACCAACCATAGATAAGATCCAGATAGGAAATCGAAAGACCAAGCATACAAGGCCCTATATAAGATTAAAATAAACCTGACACTAACTAGTCGCAGACCAGATCTAGGATAGAAACGGAAAGAAAAGTAAGTATCTTGTCGGAACTGACAAGGGACAGAATACATGTCCATAGTAGGAAAACATGATTCTCCATATGATTGACAAAAGGTCCTAAATTTCAGCTTCATGATTTTGGCAGAAAAGCAAACTGATCAATGCGGGAAGTTTGCTTGATATGGAAAGACTGATCGATGTGGGAAGTCTTTCAATGATGCTAAAAAGTGTATAAACTGACTGGAAGGCTGATTAATTACAAGAAGCCTTGAATATTTCTTTGAGAAACAGCTGTCCTTCAAGGGAGTGGTCTGTATTTTGAATTTTAATGATAGCCATCCTTCGAGGGTATGGTCTATATTTTTTAGAATTTTTGATAATAGCCATCCTTCAAGGGCATGGTCTATTTTCTTTTTGATTCACTTGATAATGTATGGATAGCTGTCCTTCAAGGGATCAGTCTATCTTTTGGATAACATCTTTTTTCTTTTTTCTTTTCTTTTTTTTGAAACTCTTCTTGGAAGAAGTTGAGTTTAGACCTAGATAGATCAGATGGAGGGGAAGAGAACAAAGAAGAACATGCACTCATGCCCCGAGTAGATCTGATTAAGATAAGTACTTGGGACAGATGAAGTGGTGATTAAGGTATTCCTACCATGAGGAGGAACATATCCAAAAGAAATGTGCAATGAGTAGAGCCGCGATACTCATATTTAAGGTAAACGAGGCAATAGGCAGAGAACCACACAATTTCGAATCACCACGAAAGTAGATAACTGGTTATTAGGACGGATGAAAGATCTGTGTTACGACTAGATGTGTGTAAGATAGATTTTAACAATAGAAGGGCCGTAGATGCAAGGCATTAAGAGGTTCCGCTTCAGGTATACCATCCATGGAAGATAAACGATAAGCCCCAGACCCATATTTATGAGTGATAATGTACGGGCCCATCCAGTTGGGAGCAAACTTACAACGTTGACTTCTTTCGAGTGTAGTGACATTTTGATTTTCCTTAAGAACAAGATCACCAATTTTGAAGTCACGGTGCTGCAAATGCTTGTTATAAGCACGTTTGACACGCTCAAGATAGACCTGATGATGCTCAAGAGCGTTGAGATGCCGCTCATCTAATAATTCAAGTTGTGCTAGACGATTTTGACGATAATCCTCATCGGAGACAAATTCTCTGAGCTAAACACGGAGAGATGGGATTTGGACTTCCAAAGGAAGGACAGCCTCAGACCCATAGACGAGAGAGAAGGAAGTAGCACCAGTAGGAGTACGAATGCTAGTCTGATAAGCCCAGAGAGCAAAAGGGATATGTAAATGCCAATCCCTACCAGCTCGACTAGTTACCTTTGCGAGGATACTACGCAAAGTTTTATTGGACGCTTCAGCCTGACCATTAGCTTGAGGATAGTATGGAGAAGAAAAACTGAGCTTGATATTGAAAGCGTTGCAGAGATTCTACAAATCAGCATTCTTGAAAGACTTACCATTATCCGTGATTAGCTTGTGTGGAACGCCAAAGCGACAAATGATGTGTTGATAGACGAAATCAACTATGGGTTTAGCCTTTGTTGAAGAAAGAGGGATAGCTTCTACCCACTTAGTAAAGTACTCAGTGGCAGTAATGATAGAATGATGACGCTGTGAAGAATGGGGATTGATGAGACCAATAAGATCAAGACCCCACTGCGAAAAAGGCCACAAATCTGCCGCAGGTTGCAAAGCTTGACTAGGGATGTGCGTGAGATTGGAATGTTTTTGACACTTGACGCATTTCTTAGTGTATTCACAACAATCTCGATTAAGAGAAGGCCAATAATATCCCAAACGTAAAATGTGCTTAGCTATAGCTAAACCACTAAAATGTCCACCACAGATACCGTCATGGACCTCCTGGATAGACTTAGATGATTCATGGGTTTTGAGGCATCGAAGAAAAATACCATCAAAGCCACGTTTAGAAAGAATCCCGCCTAGGATAGTATAGTGATTGGCGCGTTGGACAAAAGACCTTCTACCATTGGAAGTCAGATCTAGAGGAAGGATCGAATGAGATAGATAATCAACAATCTGTTGATACGACTCATCCTGAGTATGGGTTGTGACAACATTGATCGAAGTTAGTTGCTCAAGATGAGATGGTTGATCTAATCGTTTCACAGCCACATAAAGTCGCGAGTCTTCGGTAAAAGGCGGGACAAGTGAGGCCAATGAGGCCATTGTATCTGCAAATCGATTTGCAGTGCGAGGAATGGCTTGGATAGTGAACTTATCGAAAGATTGGAGTTGAGCAAGAACGATGTCACGATATTTTTGAAGGATATCATTCTTGCATTGATAGACACCCGTGACCTGATTAATGATGAGTTCAGAATCACCGAAGATGTCAATATGACGAGTGCCGAGATTAATGGCATTTTGAAGACCTAAGACAAGAGCTTCGTACTCAGCCATATTATTGGTGCACTCAAAGTTTAATTTGTGTGCGACTGGGATAGGCGTACCCCAAGGAGGAATCATCACGAAACCCGCACCTCCCCCTTGCTGGCATTTAGATCCATCAAAGAAGAGTTTTACTTTAAATGGAGATAGACCAAAATCAATTTGTTGGATATATTCATCAGGGAATTGAGCAAGGGGGTCTTGAGTGTCTGGAAGAGGAGCATCAGCTAATTGATCTGCAATAACCTGACCCTTGATAGCCTTTTGCGGGATAAACTCGAGGTCAAATTCTGTCATGAGCATAAGCCAACGAGTGATACGATCATTATGATAAGGCTTTGCATGAATTGTCTTGAGGGGATTGACACTTGTGACAATGTAAGTTTTATGATTAAGGAGATAATGACGAAGCTTAGAAGTTGCGAAGAAGAGAGCACAACATAGTTTTTCAGCTTCGGAGTAACGTGTCTCATACTCATGGAGGGTGCGACTGATGTAATAGACAGCTTGTTCTTTACCACAAGTGTCCTGATGCGAGATCATGGCTCCCAGAGCATGGTCAGTCACAGAGATATAAAGATAGAAAGGCTCCCCCTCGCGTGGAGGTGTAAGCACGGGTGGAGAAAGAAGATAAGCTTTGAGATCATCAAATGCCTTTTGGCAATGCTCATCCCATTCAAAATGAACATTCTTACGGAGGAGATGGTGAAAAGGTTGACAACGGTCTGACAATTGGGAGATAAAACGACGCACCCGATTGAAGACGTCCTTGGAGACTGCAGAGTTGCTTCAAGTTAGAAGGGGGAGGCATCTCAAGGATGGCTTTTATTTTTGTGGGGTCCACTTCAATACCCCTGATGGAAATGATAAAACCTAAAAGTTTACCAGTGAGAACGCAAAACACACACTTAGCTGGATTTAGATGAAGACAAAAGCGGATAAGCCTCTCAAAGAGAGGTGCAAGGATGAAAAGATGATCCTGACGACGCTTGGACTTGCCGAGGAGATCGTCAACATAATCTTCCACAGTTTTGTGCAAGAGATCATGGAAGATGTAGGTCATTGCTCTTTGATAGGTTGCTCCTGCGTTCTTAAGACCAAAAGGCATGACACGATAACAAAAGGTCCCCCAAGGAGTTATGAAGGAAGTCTTATGTTGGTCTTCTGGTGCGATGAGAATTTGATTATATCCAGAGAAACCATCCATAAGAGAAAGCATCTCATGACCCGCAGTTAAATCTACGAGTTGGTCGATATTAGGTAGAGGAAAATCATCTTTTGGACAAGCAAGATTAAGATCCCTGAAGTCGGTACAAATTCGAATTTTCCCAGTAGCCTTAGTTACTGGTACTACATTGGACACCCATTGTGGATAATCGATGGGTTGGATGAAGTTAGCCGAGAGCAAGCGCTGTAATTCTTCTTTAACAAGAAGGGCTACTCTAGGGTGCATTTTACGTAATTTTTGTTTAACTGGTTTGATGTTGGGAAGAGTAACGATATTGTGGACCACAATATCGGGATCGAGTCCTAGCATATCCTCATATGACCAAGCAAAGGCTTGACGATGTTTGGAAAGAAAAGTGGTAAAGTCCCCTAATTCCTGTGGATTAAGGGATTGGCCGACCTTAATGATGCGAGGGTCTTCAGAAGTCCCTATATTAAGGTCGATAGTGGCTTCGTTGAGAAGGGTAGACGTGTCAGAAGGAATAGTCTTGGGAAGATAAGAATCCTCTACTCCCAGATAGGTGAGGACGGAATCGTCATCCGCACAGTGGATAGTGTTGATAGTAGGAGAGTCGTCTCCAACTATTTCAGGGAAGATTAATGGTATAGAAGCGGACCGATTATTAGTCTCATAGGCTAACGGCCCTAAGGAAATGGTATTGATCAAAAAAAAAAGTTAGGTGAGATGGAAATGTCATCGTCCACATCAAGTGATGCTTTTG
This sequence comes from Taxus chinensis, assembly GCA_019776745.2. Classification (NCBI taxonomy): domain Eukaryota; kingdom Viridiplantae; phylum Streptophyta; class Pinopsida; order Cupressales; family Taxaceae; genus Taxus; species Taxus chinensis. Next base: position 195,104,999 of record CM034149.1, on the reverse strand, counting down.
ACTTAGTGGGGGAAGATGGTTCCTCAGTAGGAAGAGGCTCATCGAGAATAGTGACGGTGGCTTTTGAAAGGGGTTTAAATCCTAAACCAAATTTCTGATGTGGCATGAGAGTAGGAATGGGTTTGAGGTCATGTATACCTTGTTCATATTGTCCCAGGCCAAAGCCTTTCCACGCGCATCGATATAGATAAGTTTTTGCAAACGTGGGATTCTGTAGATAATCAAACCCTATTAAGTAAGGTTTGGTCCTAGGAGGAGAATCTGGGCGATAGTGAGGCGTATCAAGACCACCGTAGATGAAATTAGTCTGTTGATTGGGCAGACCAATGGTGACGATGCGATCGAGACCTGGTTGATATTCAGGTTGTTTGTCTAGTCTACCATACTCATTAGGTTTGAGATGGGCATCAAAAGAAAAGAGAGGAAGCTCTCCTAGTGAGAAACACTGCAATGTCTCTTCTAGATTTTGTAAATCCGGTAGTTTGGTTGCAGGTATGGAAGAAGATGAGGCCTCGTCAGGAGAACATGCATTTTCTTTTAAAGGGGCAGATCTTGTGGTCATGTTGCATTGTGCGGAAGGAAAAGGATCTCCTGGATGAGTATATATTTTTCCCTCATATTGATATTTTAGGCATCGATGGAGGGTGGATGGGACACAATGCATTGCGTGAATCCAGGAGCGTCCGAGGATCATATTATAGTTGAATTTTCCTTTGACGATATAGAAGAGTTCATGAAGCAGCTTCTTACCTACTCAAATGGGTAAGACCACAGTTCCTAAAGTAACTGCTAGCTGATCGTTAAATGATCGAAGGGCGAAAGGCGGGGGTGACACTACATTCTTTGGTAACTTAAGTTGCTCAAACATGTGCGAGGAGATGACGTTGAGTGCAGCTCCACTATCGATCATAACACGTTTTAAGGTAGTGTTATTGATTTGGACTGTGATAAAGAGGGGAGCCTCCAAATCCTCTGAAGAAAGAGGAGGAATTTCTGAATCTTCAAAAGAAATGGCGGTTGATGGTCCATTCAATCCAACAACCAACTCGAAGGGCTGGGGCTCATCGGAATTCACTGTGATGCGACGCAGATTATCGATTAGAGCCTGGCGATGTTGTGGAGAGGATTGGATGAGGTCAAAAAGAGACATTTTGACCGGAGCCTGGGTGAGTTGTTTCATAACACTCTCCTCAACAGACACGGGAACTTGAGCCCAAGGTGCAGCACGAATAGAGACCCTGGGTCGTGGGGCTGATGAGGAAGGAGAAACGCCTTCAGGGGCTGCAGAAATGACAACCCGTGGTTGAGATGCTGGAGATGAAGATGTGTTATCATAGTGTTGGGTTCTAGTGGCAATATGGATTGTGTCAATTTGAGAAGGAGGAAGATCAAGTGGAGCGGAATCACCAGAGGTCTGAGTGGATGGTTGAGGCTCAGATGGGGCTAAGATGACAGGAGGTACTTGTTCCTCCTCCTCCAGCAAAAGGTCACTATCTTCCAGAAGGTTCTTGACAACAACTTGAAGTGCTTTACATCCCTCAGTATCATGACCCGGGATACGGTGGTAAGCACAAATCAAATCAGAGTTAAATCAGGTAGGTTTCACTCCTTTAGGGTTATAAGGTTTAATCGGAGGAAGGGTTATGGATGAAGATTGGATAAGTTGATGAAGGATTTCGGTGTAGAATCCGGTAGACGAAGAGGAGGATAAAGATGATGAAGATGGTTCTTTTACATTAACCGACTGCCGAGGTAAAAGAACTTGCATGTTAGGTTTAACAGTCTTTTTATCCTCTTATTTGTTTGGACATTTGGAGGGGTAGTCTTGGGCACTTGAGATGGGAGTAAGTGAGACATGATTGACTTTGGTGGAGGAGGAGCCCCTAAAATAGATTTTGAAGATGATGGATATGTGACAAATTTTGCGGTCTTTGGAGACAAAGGGGGTTGCTTGGTCGAATTTACTGATGATTTAGATAATGTCGATTTAGAAAAGGAAGAAGCTCCCAAAGTAGGTGTAATCGGAGGAACATAGGGTGCCTTGGTTTTTGGTAATGAAGATGATGATCCTGATAGAAGAGGTGACGTTTTTTTAGTAGGTAAGTCTATTTTTCGGGGTATTGGTGAAGAATGTGTTGTAGAAGAAGATGATGGCTTTGATAAGTGTGTAGAAGAAGACGCCTTCTCAGCGGGCAAATCCAATCGTTTATGAGGCGTAGAGAGAGATTTTTGTGGAAGAGCACCAAGAGTCTTGATGGTCCGAAATATGGGCTTTCCTTTTTCAGGGATGGTGACAACTTCAACGGCATAAGGTGATTGTAACCTTTTCGGAGGAAGCAGGTGGGGAGGTACTGATGGTGTAACGTTAGATTTTGGTTGTCTCGGTTTAGGTTCAGGAACCGAGTGTATAGGTGTTGGTGCTACTTCTTTTGATTTTTCTTTAATAGGCAAAGTAACATTAGTGATGGAAGAAGGGGGTGATGAAGAAGCATTTCCTTGCGAAGGGACTACTTCTGATGCAGTAATCATGGGTGAAACTACTGTAGGAAAATAGATAGGAAGGGTCAAAATCGAAGATGCTTCCGTCGAAGTCGGCACAATTATAGGTACGTTCACCAAGGGCATAGTTGCAGCAGGAATGGGAGCAACAGAAGTAGATGTGTCTGTAGTGGAAACTCGAAGGGATGTAATTGCCTCGAGTATTGAAAGAATGTCTAATGATGAGACAGATGAGGATGACACTGTCTCGGGTATGGATGGAAGGTCAGACAAAGGAGCGGAGAGAGATGACTCCGTGCTTAGTAATGTAGGAATATTCAAAGACGGGCTATCTGAAGATGGTGGAACTCCAGTGATTGATGAAGTGGAAGGAGGTTCTGATTCGATTGATGTGTTTGCGGATGGCTTGGTTTCAGAAGAAGATTCTTCGGTAGAGATGAAGTTGATGGTATGAGTGTTTGGTTTTTGAGACTCTGAAGCATTATGCTTCGAGGGCATGATTGGGAAAAGGTTGTTTAAAAAACATCGAGTGCCTGATTTGGGGGAGCATTTGGGTTATCTAGAATGAGCTCGCCTTTATCAATGAATTTCTGGACAAGATTTTTGAAATTCTGACATCGTTCGATGTCATGACCCTTGGTTCTATGATAATGACAGAAATCGTTTTCCCTATACCAGAATGGACGTTCTTGGTTTTCATCAATATTCCTAATGGGGGGAAGTTCGATCATGTGAACTTCCAACATTTTTTCTAAGATAGAGGCATATGATTCCCCCAATGGAGCGAAGGATCGAGATGATGAAGTCCCTTTTCAAGAAGATGAGGGGTCTCTTCGTGGTGTTTGATTAGAAGTATTGTCGGCCCGTGATGCTTTTAATATGATAGCTTTGGTGGATCCTTGATTTTTATCTTTAGAAGGGGAAGAATTTGGTTTGGTAAACCGAGAAAAATATGGTTTGGATTTAGAGCGAAGTTTTAGGTTCCCTTGCTCAATGGCACGAGATTCAAGTTTGCGTGCCATCGTGAAGGCTTCTTCAAAGGTATGAAAAGTTTGGATCCTTAAAGTGGAAGAAATGTGATTAGCACAAGATCGAGTAAACAACTCGATTTGTTGGGATTGAGGAAGGGAGAAAGACAATTGGTTGATTATCCCTCTCTAACGAGCGACAAAGTCTGCAATAGACTCATCATCGAATTGGCGAATGTTATAAAGATTTGTGATCGAGATCTTATGTGTGATATTTATTGAAAAGTTTTCAACAAACATCTGGGCCAATTGAGAGAAAGAAAACAAGGAATGTTGAGGAATGTTATTGTACCAGTCTAAAGCAGGACCTGCTAGAGACATAGGAAAGGTACGGAGCATAAGCTCCTGATCCTGGACTATGAGGTAGCAAGCATGTTTGAATGCTCGCAAATGTTGTTGAGGGTCTTCCCGACTATGAAATTTTGAAAATTTAGGAAGTTCCCATTGGGGAGGATAAGGCTTGAAAGCTACTGAGGGGTGAATGGGTTCATTACACACTTCTTCAAAGGAGTATGAAGGATGAGCCCCTTTTGTGGAGGCTTCCAAGTCTGTGATTTTCTTGAAGAGAATTTGAACCACGTCAGATTGAGGAGGAGGTACATTGGTATGTCCTACATAAGAAGCAAGTGGTGGATGTTGTTGAGGTGTCAATGGGGGATTCATCTGTTGATGGATAGGATGATAAGAGGAATAACCAGGTGTTCTGGGTGACATCGGGTGGGGTATTTGCTGTGAGGTAGCTTGCGTATAGGCAGGCTGTGAGATAATAAGTGGTTGAGAAAATGAAGGTTGGATGACGGACGGAGCCTGTGATTGGTGGACTCCTATGTTTGTTGATTGAATCGAGACAGATTGAGGAATATGAGTGCCGGCTTGATTGGACATATTGGGGAACAAAACCTGAAAGGGGCCTTCTACTGCCGGATTAGGTATTAAGGGTGCTGATGTTAGAGGATGGGCGAAGGTCACAGTTGCTGGAATATTGGAAGAAAGACCCCCTAGAGGACGAGAAGTAGGAGCCAACTGACTATTCGGAGGGGGTTGGCTCATGAAGAGGTACTGACCTTGGGACACGATGGAGGGCATAGATGAATTAACAGCAATATGCGGGTGTGCAGACGCATTCATTATATTCAGGGCAGAAGACCTCTCAGAAGTAGGTTGTGGAATACTCGAGGTAACTGCGGTGTTAGGAATAGGTAAGACTATTTGAGAACTAGTCGATATGGTAGGTGGAAGAGAAAAGGGAGGCATAGGGGCCTCGTCCTTCTCCGTGACTCGAGGAAAGAGAGATGATGCAAACTGCTGTACAAAGGCCTAGGGTGATCCACGAGGATAATCGTATACTTGTTGGATTGGTGGTCCTTGATCAGATATTTGAATAGACTTGTGTACTAGGTAGTCCATGAGGGCTATCGGATTGCGGTCGAGGAATGCCTGGAATTTAGGATCCCCGCGGGGAACATACTCTGAGCCAGATGATATTTCCGAAGGACTAGGGGAAGCTGGACGTGATGGGATTGCTTTGGCTTGATAGAAAGGATTATATGACCATGATGGGGAACCAACTAACAGTGGTCCCGAGGAAGATTGGGGGGGTGCCGTAACCTCCACACTAGTGGTGATCTCGGAGGAAGAAGGAACCAGTTGAGCCATTCTTCTAGATTGTGACTGAGTGATAACCATCATAAACACGCAGAAAAGAAGATTGACCTAACTAATGCACAGACAATTCAAGCAGCGCAAGTGATTATCTCCTTTAAATTTTAATGCTTTTAAGAAAAGAAAATGTTAGGGAAGGCTTTTTAGAACAGGAACTACTCAGATAGCCAAACTAAGGATGGTTTGGGTAATGTTTGGTGAGGAGTCCCAAAGGCACTTCAGTAAAAGACCGGTACGTGGCTTGATATAGGGGCCTACCCCCGCACTTCACACACCGCTGCGATAAGGGAGTCGGGTGCTTTGCCAATATATACCAAAATCTTCCATGAATTTATAGCGCGGCCTGAGTACCGCGTAGGCTCTTCCTTTTGGATATCACTTCCAAGTAGGCGAGGCCAGGGAAGGAATTTTCTTTAAATGCTTTATACCTAGTGATTTTGGCTTTGTGTGCAAGGGTGAAAAATAAAAATCAAATAATGTCACTACCGATTTTGATCAATTTTCCAGCCTAATTAAAACTAGATGAAAAACATGCAGCAATGACAAAGGAAAAGTTCTTTTTAAGCACTTAAAAACGAAGTGTTTGATTTCGATGAAGAAAAGTCAAATAGATTCTTTCCCAAATGCGATTAAGTTCTTTTTAAGCACCAAAAATTGAAGTGTTTGGATGTGATAAGCAACCGACAAAGAAATCCTAAAAAGGAGAAAACACCGTAAAAGAGGAATACCTGTAGATTTAGCTCTCCAAGGTGTGTGGACTTCAAAAAGCGCGTTGTTGAGCTCTTCCCCTCGAACAATCCCACGAACAAGCAAAGTGCTCCACAAGAAGAGGTTAAGCAAACACCAAAGAAAACCCAGAAAGATATATCCAGATAACGGTGAAACAGAAATCTCTATTTTTAAGGAACTAGAAAAATTTCGAAGATAACGATTTTGCCTAAAAAAGCAAGATTGTAATGATGAAAAGAAATGCTCAAATAGGACTGATAGAAATCAGTGAACAAAAGGAACAAAGTTCAAAACTAGGAAAGAAATGAACTTACCAATAAGGGACTTTGGTAGGGTCCCACCGGGCGTGCCAGAATGTAGATCAAGAATTTCGCGCTTGTTACCTGTCCAAGTTAATGCACCAAACTAAACACAAAAACCCTGAAAAACCCCAATGAAATTGATACCTGATAAAGATGTAGACGGATGAGGAAGCCGATGTAGATAAGACGGGCGCACACGAGCAATTCGCACAATAGATCTGAGTAACCTGCAAAACACCGATGCTTGACAGAAAAAGACCACGTTAAAAGATATTTAGGTGGACTGCCCAAGAAGCGGGTCCGGGAAACGATAAGCTTCCTCGATGGATGTCAGTCCACGTTTTTAATTAAGAAAAGAATCATACATGATAAAAGATGTAAGCAAAAAGCTAGATTTTCTGATTGCAGTAATAAGACAGAATCTAAACAGCAGACAGAAAGTACAAAAAATAGGGAACTATGAAATAATGCCGGATTTGTGTTGCCTGTATCCTTTTACCTATCTGCAGGGAAATCAGCGTCGACTGGGTAGAATCGGCGTCGATTGAGACAGATCGGCATCAACTGGGTAAGATCGGCGTTGACTGGAGGCAGATTGATCAATCAGGGACTGTGCGATAAGATTCGGGAATTAGAAGGTGAATGTGGTCTGCTGGATGTGCCGAAGTTGGTGACACACTGGAACAGAGTCACCAGATGATAGATGGTGGTGTGCGATGCTGATGTGACAGGGACAGAGTAACGGTGCTCCTCTCAGGGATTGATTCGGATAGGATCTGCCCTAATTTGATACAATTGATGCTAAGAAGATCTCTCTTTCTCACAACCTGTATCTCTCTCGCTCTCTGTTCATGCGTAAGTGCTTCCTTTTTTCATCTGTTCACTTTTTCACTCGTTCGTGGTCTCTTTTTCCGGTCCCTAGAACTGATTTCTGGACTTGCTTTTATAATCGGCGCCGCTCCTAGAAAATCGGCGCCGACCATATGGGTCGGCGCCGATCGCGGAATAGACTCCCGAGATGGCCAAAATGAGCGATTTCAAGAAAGATGAGAATTAACCCGAATACGGGAAATATCCCGCTTAGGGAAGAGGAAAAATAGATGTGATACATAGATAGAATAAATTTGGGTAGATAAGTGATTAAGATGCATGGGAAGAAGCGTAATTAAATATTTAATATTTAATCACTCATGGGTAAGATATGATGGGGTGAATTAAATTTAGAGTAAGTGATTAAATCACAAATTGGATAATATCCCAAGGGGATAGTTGGTGACGTAAAACGTGCCCCAGGTTACCTAAGCAAGTAAATGGATGAGAGGGACACTAAATTGAGTAACCAATTTTAAGTGTCTACATTTTGTTCTTCGGTCTTTGTTCAAATTCTTGGCTCAATCCTCTTCACATTTTGAACACAAATAAAGGAAGAACACTCTATGGAACATTTTTTTGAATGGCTGCCATTAGAAAATAGGGACATATTTCAAAATTTTGTTTCTTGAAGTTTCAAGGCCTTTTGATGAGGAATATTTACTCAAAGTTTCATGACGAGTCAATGCACGGTTTGAAAGATACGATTGTTTCTTCATTTTTGTGCCCTATGTTTTCTGACAGCTCTTGATTACAGTGTGGGATAATGGATAAATTATGGAGAGGATTCTTGTAATGTTGTGGAAGTAACAACAATAGAGAAGGGGAAGAGATCCCGACACTTGGAGAAAAATTGTGCATGCATGCAGGAAGAATGGAAGCCTCTAATGGAAGCTTGACAGTTAGAAAAAATTGCATATTTTTAATAGATGGGAAGGAACACACTTTTGTGCACCAATTACACTAAAGGTTTGGTGCACTTTCTACAAAAAATTGCATCCCATTCCTATTGGCCTTGTGGGAAGAAAATAGATCAAAATAATGTGGAGTAAATAAATCTTAACACATCTTATTTTATTATAGAGAAGCACATACAATTTATAAGAGAAATAGTAAACAACATTCCCCTAAACTGAAGGAGGAAGATATGGACGATGATGATAGAATAATGGAATACAACAATGAATAGAGAATAAAGAGATATCACGTAAAAATATAAACTATGCTACTTATGCTAACATTCCCCCCCTTATTACATTATTCTTGCAAATGTGACCCCTTAAAAGTTCAAATTTCAATTTTCCAAGAGATTTTGTGATAATGTCGGAAAATTGTGCTTCTATAGGATAGTATTGGAATTGAATGTGATGGTTCAAGACGTGCTCTCGAATGAAATTAAAATCATTCTCAATATGCTTTGTTCTTTCATGAAAAATAGAATTCTACACGAGCTTCAACACACTTTGATTGTCACAATAGAGAATAGGTGAATATTTTTCAGGAATTCCCATATCATCTAAAATATGACATAGCCATATTACTTCACACATAGCTCCTCATGTGGTGTGATATTCTGCCTCTATGTATGAGATAGAAACAACATTCTGCTTCTTACTTATCCACGAGATGGGTCTAGATCTGAGATGAAATATGTATCCTGTAGTTGACTTCCTATCATCAACAGATCTGGCGTGGTCCAAGTTAGCATATCCCTGTAAGAAGAATTGATCATTCTTTTTATATTCCAGATGATAATCAAATGTTCCTCAGACCTATCTCAATACATGCTTTTTTTTTGTCTAGTGACATTGTTTTGGCTTCTCCATGAACCTAGAAAGATAGCTGACAGCAAAGCATAGATATGTCAAGTAGATAAGCCCTCCAATAATTTGCCTATAAAGTGTAGCATCTACTTGAGGTGTGTCCTGGAATCTTGAAAGTTTCAAGCCTTTTTCCATGGGAGTGGATATAGGTTTACAATCAGACATTCTGTACTTTTCCAGGAGTGTCTTGGCATAATTTATCTAGGAGACAAAATATGATGCTCTTGTTCCCATATTTCCAAGCTAAGACAGTAATGTAGTAGCCGCAAATTTTTCATGTCGAAGGTTCTTTTGAGATCATTCTTCACAATATCAACCTGATCTTCTAAACTGCCAGTGATCACAAGATCATCTACATATACAACATGAATGAAAATTTCCTTGACTACCTTCTTTATATAAAAATTTTAATTTGAAGGGCTACGAGTGAACCCATGTAGCAAAATTTTATCATTGATCTTGATATACCATGAACTTTGAGCTTGTTTCAGTCCATACAGTGATTTGATGAGATGAAATACCTTCTAAGGATGCTCTTTATTAACAAATCTTTTAGGTTGGGTCATGTACACTTCTTCTTTCAAATCACCATTTAGGAAAGCACTCTTGACGTCCATCTGTTGAAGTCTCCATCCTTTTTTTGCTATTAGTGCACAAACAACTCTAATGGTCTTGATCTTCCCAGTGGATGCAAAGGTTTCTTCGTATTCGATTCCCTATTTTTGAGCATATCCTTTTGCTACAAGACGTGCTTTATTTTTGTCGATGGATCCATCTTCCTTATATTTAGTTTTGAAAACCATTTGCAGCCTATGGGTTCTTTCCTGGAGCTAGATCGACAAGTTCCTCTACCCGGAAGCAAGAGAAGGACTCTTCACAGCTGATAGAGAAAGCTTCTTCACGCAGAAAACTCTTTCTCCCAATTACCACACACAAAAAAAGAAACTTCTCCTTTCCACGTACACAGGTCTCTTATTGTCCCCACAGCATAAGAGTCTCCTTTTTTTTAGTGCAGAAAAAAATGAGAATGTATTCTTCTCTTCACGCATCTACACACAGGTCAGAGTCTTGATAGCTATGATACCAAAATTTGAGAAGTGAATATATCAGAAGAATGTGGAGTAAATAACTCTCAACCTATTATTTTATCATGGAGAAGAACATACAATTTATAGGAGAAATAGTAAACAACATTCCCCTAAATTGAAGGAGGAAGATATGGACGAAGATGAGAGAATAATGGAATACAAAAATGAAGAGAGAATAAAGGGATATCACCTAAAAATATAAATTATGCTATGTATGCTAACAGGGCCATGTGTCACTATGTAATTTTCTATTGGGTTTGAGCGGGGGGATTAGAAATAGCACCTTTTTTGTCTGTCTGGGTTGCATGATGAACTGAGGGCTTAAGAGGAAGGGGTCACATGCTTTTTCACCAACTGCATTAATTTATTGGTGTACTTGGTGGAAAAATGTGCACCACAGTCTGATTGGTTGGATTTCTAGCCCAAAAATTGACGTTGGAATCACTACCTAAGAGAGCTTCATGTCGGGACCATATCTTAAGCTTCTGGGTTGAGTTTTTTAATGAAATTTATATGATATTGACTGAAATTGTCCTTATGAATATGATCTAAGGTTGTGTATTAGAATAACTAAATGGGAACATAATGCACCTAGGTGTTGTGAAGAATATTATTCACCATCCTCTAGGGATCTAACTAACTTTCCAATGATGTTTTGTTTGATCCCTGAATCCTTTTGAACCTCCAGAATCACTTACTGAAGCTTAGTAGCCTTTTGGCACTATGTACTTCTTAGGCCATCCAAGACCCACTTTTGCTGAACTTGCTCCAAAACTTGTGAAACTTCTAAAAACATTCTAAAAATAATATTGTAGTGCCCACTTCCCTTTGACACCATTTTTTTTGTGTTTTCGAGACTGATTACTTCACTTATGGATTTATTATGGCTTTTGGATTTAGCATGCTAGTAGATATCATAGACATTGGTTGTTATTGATTTGATCTTTATATGATGCATATGGTCTACTGGTGGACATTTGATGATGATATTTGTATACTTTTGACATGGTGATTTATCTTTAATTATGACATGTGATATGTTTAATCATATTGAGTAGAACTTGATAATTGGACTAATGTGATGATCGTTTAACATAAATGAAATGTGGAATAGAAACATGCTAGAAAGTTAAGTGATATCGTACTTGCATAGATGATAGTAAATCATGTGTCATTATTTTAGATTATATTGTATATTGGGCATGGATGTTTTAATGGGCCAACAGGCCGAAGGAGGTATTCTCTGTCTACATGTATATTATATTCCAACAATATTAGGGGAGTGGAGACCAACCACATCGGAATTCGAGAAGAATCCAGCTAAGGTCACCATGGAAACAAGTAAGTGTGTGTTGTAGGAATTATTGTTAGGGAAAATTGTGACCTAGGGGTCATGTGTGTTTTGTTTTAATTTTCCCTTTTTATTATGTAGTATGTTGCTCTTAGAGTGGAAATTTACTTGTGTAGTATTCATATTCTTTGGATGGAGTTTACCCCGTGTTAGCCATGGGGTTGTGTGGCTTATTTAAGATAAATGAAATTTTCCTAAACTATTAAAAGATTGACCAAAAGGGGTTCATTTATTAGGCTTGAATTTACTGTTGATTTGTGTGGATGATGTGTGTTGTGAGTTTTGAGTGTAAGCCTCCATCCTTTATCGTACTTTGGACTATTCATCGTAGAGTCGGCGGTAGTCGAGGCAACTCTAACTAAGGCTTTGATCTTACCATTTTGGCTTAGATTTTTTGGAATGGGCAAAGGTTTCCTTCGTATTCGATTCCCTATTTGAGCATAATCCTTTTGCTACAAAGACGTGCTTTATTTTTTGTCCGATGGATCCATCTTCCTTATATTTAGTTTGAAAACCCATTTGCAGCCTATGGGTTTCTTTCCTGGAGCTAGATCGACAAGTTCCTCTACCCGGAAGCAAGAGAAGGACTCTTCACAGCTGATTAGAGAAAGCCTTCTTTCACGCAGAAACTCTTCTCCCAATTACCACACACAAAAAAGAAACTTCTCCTTTCCACGTACGCAGGTCTCTTGTTGTCAACGCAGCAGAAGAGTCTCCTTTTTTTAGTGTAGAAAAAAATGAGAATGTATTCTTCTCTTCACGCATCTACACACAGGTCAGAGTCTTGATAGCTATGATACCAAAATTTGAGAAGTGAATATATCAGAAGAATGTGGAGTAAATAACTCTCAACACATATTTATTTTATCATGAGAAGAAACATACCATTATAGGAGAATAGTAAACAACATTCCCCTAAATTGAAGGAGGAAGATATGGACGAAGATGAGAGAATAATGGAATACAAAAATGAAGAGAGGAATAAAGGGATATCACCCCTAAAATATAAATTATGCTATGTATGCTAACAGGGCATGTGTCACTATGTAATTTTTCTATTGGGTATTGAGCGGGGGGATTAGAAATAGCACCTTTTTGTCTGTCTGGGTTTGCATGATGAACTGAGGGCTTAAGAGGAAGGGGTCACATGCTTTTTCACAACTGCAATTAATTTATTGGTGTACTTGGTGGAAAAATGTGCACCACAGTCTGATTGGTTGGATTTCTAGCCCAAAAATTGACGTTGGATCACTTACCTAAGAGAGCTTCATGTCGGGGACATATCTTAAGCTTCTGGTTGAGTTTTTTTAATGAAATTTATATGATATTGACTGAAAATTTCCTTATGAATATGATCTAAGGTTGTGTATTAGAATAACTAAATGGGAACATAATGCACCTAGGTGTTGTGAAGAATATTATTTCACCATCCTCTAGGGATCTAAACTAACTTTCCAATGATGTTTTGTTTGATCCCTGAATCCTTTTGAACCTCCAGAAATCACTTACTGAAGCTTAGTAGCCTTTTTGGCACTATGTACTTCTTAGGCATCCAAGACCCACTTTTGCTGAACTTGCTCCAAAACTTGTGAAACTTCTAAAAACATTCTAAAAATAATATTGTAGTGCCCACTTCCCTTTGACACCATTTTTTTTTTGTTGTTTTCGAGACTGATTACTTCACTTATGGATTTATTATGGCTTTTGGATTTAGCATGCTAGTAGATATCATAGACATTGGTTTGTTATTGATTTGATCTTTATATGATGCATATGGTCTACTGGTGGACATTTGATGATGATATTTGTATACTTTTGACATGGTTATTTATCTTTAATTATGACATGTGATATGTTTAATCATATTGAGTAGAACTTGATAATTGGACTAATGTGATGATCGTTTTAACATAAATGAAATGTGGAATAGAAACATGCTAGAAAGTGTAAGTGATATCGTACTTGCATAGATGATAGTAAATCATGTGTCATTATTTTAGATTATATTGTATATTTGGCATGGATGTTTTAATGCGGCCAACAGGCCGAAGGAGGTATTCTCTGTTCTACATGTATATTATATTCACAACAATATTAGGGGAGTGGAGACCAACCACATCGGAATTCGAGAAGAATCCAGCTAAGGTCACCATGGCAACAAGTAATTGTGTGTGTGTTAGAATTATTTGGTTAGGGAAAAATTGTGACCTAGGGGTCATGTGTTGTTTTGTTTTAATTTTCCCTTTTTATTATGTTAGTATGTGTTGCTCTTAGTAAGTGAATTTTACTTGTGTCATTATTCATATTCTTTGGATTGGAGTTTACCCCTTTGTTAGCCATGGGTTGTAGTGGCTTAATTAAGCTAAATTGAAATTTTCCTAAACTAATTAAAAGATATGACCAAAAGGGAGTTCATTTATTAGGCTTGATTTACTTTGGATTTTGTGTGGATTGATGTGTGTTTGAGTTTTGAGTGTAGCATATTCTACCCCACTTGGGAAACTCGAATTTGGCCTTAGAGGCCAAATTTGGAAGCTTGTGGGACAATTCAAACTTGTCCCAGTCCTCTTAAAATCCCATGCCAACCCTACCTATGGGTTGGAAGGCCAAATTTAGGGTCTTTTAGGTGTTTTAGGGGGAAAAAAGGGTAAAATATTAATTGCTCTTTCTTTCAAAAATTTAATTTTGTCCTTTGGGGGAGTGGGCTTAGTTAGAGTGTGTAAGGTGCTTGCCTTTCTTTCAACCACTTATTAATGGTGCATTGAAATATGTGGTTGACCAAATGATGTGGAGTGGAGGGAAAAGGAGGTGGCATCCTACTTGGAGCCACATCATCCCTCCCTCTCTTTTCTCTATTTATTCAATCCTCTTATTTGTTTTGGGGGTTGGAAGTTTCATTTTTAGTCTTTTGTATTTTGCAGAGGAGAGGATTTTGAAGGATTTTGTGGATTTTGGAGCTTGTTGATACTTGTGGGAATTTTGTTGGAGCTTGTGGATGCTTGCTTTATCTTTGGAGGGATTTGAGACTTCATACTTGGAACAAGCTCTACAATGGAAAGGTAGGAGCTTCACCTTTGTTTGTATTATGTTTTCTTCTTTTGTTATATGAATGAGTACATATGTTGTGTTGAATATTGTTGTTTGCAATGCTTGTTGGGAATGGGTAGAATGCCTAAGTTGGGAGTGGGAGGAGACTATGGGGAGTTTATTTGAGGGAGGCATAAAAGATCATTTTCTTGAGGAGGGAGTTTGGGTTGGGTGCCCACCTAGTAAAAGAAACGCTTGCATTTCTTCTTGTTTTTACTTTGAGGGAGCCATAAGAGTTGAGGGAGGCATAAGAGTGGATGGAGGGATAAGGGGTACTTGAGGGAGGCATAAGAGTTGTTAGGGGTATTGTGTTTTGTATTGGAGGATTTTAGGTGGCACCCATTCCCATTGAGAGGCATAAGTGGCCTCCCCATAGGTCTTACTCTTATGGCTTTCTGGATAAGCCTTGTGACTCGTTGTTGTGATTATTTCACTCTTGTTGAGTTGTTGATTTTTTTTTGAAGGATTATGGAATGAATGTGAAATTTTATGTTAAGTTATGTGGAAGCTAGTAGTTTCCATGAGTTAGATTTTCTCCCATTGTAATGTGGTTGGGGCTGGGGAGCCAATGGAGAGGATTGCTTCTCTTCTCCATTAGGTATCTTGGTTGGGAGGAGAGCGTTGCCTCTCCCCTTATTTTGTTGTGAATCAAGCAAACTATTGGAGGAGCTACCTTGTTGATGTTGTAGCTTTGGAGCCTTGTTGATGAAAAAGTCAAACCACCTTGTATGTTTACCCACCTTGAGTGGAGGAAAAATGTAATATTGCTTTGTATTTTAGCTTCCATTAATGTAAATTTGTTCCCATATTAAGTGGAAAATGTTGTAACAAGATTTTGAAAGAAAGTTGTTTTGATCTTCTTTAGTAAGGTTGTAATGTGGGTGGAATCGAAAGTTGAAGGAAAGACAAATTATTTATTCTCCTTTACTTGACTTGGAACCTCATATGAGTATGTTGACCTTGTTGAAATGTTAGTAGTTCTTGCTTTAAAACTTAATGGAAATATTGTTGAAACCCTCTTGAGGAATGTTGAGAAATTTACAAAAAAAATTATATATATATACATTAAATTTCATTTTGTTGCTTAAAAGAGATGTATTGGAAAAAAGTGGAATATTAGTGTATTTTCTCTTCTTGTATTGTTGATGAAAAGACTTAAGTTTTTAAATAGCTTTCAATATGCCAATGAATTAATTTAAGCTCTAGCTCTATTATGTTTTTTCTTCATTTATGAATTCATTGTAAAACTATTTGCAAATTATAAAGGGAAATGAAATCAAATATACTTGAATTCCTGTACAAGGCTTATTAAATTGTGTAGAAGGATATTTTAATGCAAAAGTACTAAGCTTAATGAGTTAATTACCCATATTTCCTTAATGTTTAATAAGGAAACTAATATTGTAAATATTTTTCATATGTAAGTAATATTAAAAGTAATGGGTTTACTATTATTAAATCATATTAATACCAACGTACTATTAATATTCCTTTTTATATTAACATAGTATATTAGTATAAACTGCAACCAAGAAATAATACTAATAGAACCTACGCATGTCCTTATAATTGCAAAGAAAACTGTGCTTCATGGATATTCTATTATGAACCAGATCCACCTCTATGCGATTTTCTTCCACGAGTTAAATCATTTTGGTTTTCTAGTTGTATATAGGACCAAAAAGGATTAGAACCGAGCCTTGGAAGGTTTAATTCACACTCCCATGATCATTTGATCTGTCAATATAGTAATGAATACATGTATGCAAATCTATAAGGAGTTATGTCAGCGACATCCTTAACTACCAAGGCAATGTTCCCATCTGCGGCAGCACAACTTTCTTACAGTAGACATCTTCTAAGAAACAATGTTTGTCACGCCTTCTTGATTACAAGATTTTTGACTTTATCCTATGCTGTGGCATGTCTTTGGTCGTGGATTACCCCTTTTGCAGATAAATAGAGGTAAAGACTATTTCAGAAAACTTGTAATTAGAAAGGTAGAAAACTCAAGCATCAGTTAAGCTAAGCATAAAACCAATCTTCAGCTACTCTCCTTTTCTTAAGGTGTAAACACCAAAAGAACCTGGCTCTACAATCTGATCAGACGTAAACAGACCCACCTCTATGAGACTCTCTTCCACGAGCTACACTGTAAACGGGTAAGTTCTCATTAGAAGATCTTGCAATAAATTTCACCAGGTCTTCTAGTAACACTCTCACTGTCCCTTAATCGACCTTGATAAAAATATCTTGGAGGCGAATCCCGAATTTGAGGATGCATTCGATACTGAACCGCTAACAACATGGTTGGGCAGCCTGTTTATTGGAAGCACCCACAAGACTTCTATGCGTCCTGCCTGCTGCCTGGCCGACTGCTGTGGCAGGCCGTGGCTGTGGATCCCCGCCTTGAACGCACCCCGCAGCACCCAATGAAAGTGGAGGTAAAACACCTATTCTCACTAGCCTGCAGCTTCATCTTGAACCAACACTTCTTCCTACGCGGCATGGGGCAGAGTATTAATGGAGGCCGACCACAGTGGGCAGACCAAATGGTGGGGACAAGATCTGCGAATCCACAATGCCATGAATGAAGGCATGTGGACCCAGCAGGAGTTGTTCAACACGCAATAGAATGGAATTTCAATGTTGGCAGGTGGCCAGTAAAGCCACCCACCCCCCATCCATAATTTCAAATTTATGTTTAATCTTATAGATTCACATAATGTAATTTTTGCTAAAATACTTATTTCATTGTTTATATTGAAATTCAATTTCAATCCTCTTATACTAAATTAAAAACTAATAGATAATGATGAGTATCTAATCACCCCCCCTTTAATGTTCATTTGTAGAGTTACGATCATGACACGAGAATAATTATTACACCGAAACCTACTCTTAATGTTGGGGAGGCTCTATTTGACCTGACTAGACTCTATTTTCAGTATCTAGTCCTAGACACAATAACAGAGTGACCTGATTTAAATGTTTTTTTTTAAACTAGACTTTTGGCTCAATACTATCTCCTGTTATCAAAAGGAAGGACTTGGCATAGTGTACAAACTTTGAATGTGAATACCCCAATAAATATTCATAAAGACATTTAACAAACTCTTCTCTAATGAATGCACAACATGAATCATGGAAATGAAGTAAAATAATTTAAAAAAAAGAGATTATGCTATAAAGAAGTAGTGGATAATAAACATTATAAGAAAAAAAATAAATAAATAAATTTAGTCGTAGTTTCAGTTATGTGTTTAGTGGAAACAAGTCCTAGAGCGTCGTCGTTTTCTCGACGCTACAAATTTCACAATGTATTTAGCTCTATGATATTCCCTTTGATCAATTTAGGCTTTTTCATTCCACTCTAGGGGGTGCACATCAGCTTTGAGAAGATCAGAAAATGAGCTTTCCCATGCTTTTGTAAAGGCTTGTCTTGATGGATCTTACTTGGGAAGAACTTGAGATGAGTGGATACCCCTAAATAACCTATGGGAACATTGACTCGGGGATTAGGGTGATATGAAGGAGGGCTTAGAGTGACCTTTGAGAAAAAAATATTCAAGTAGGGTATGGTTGTTATGCTAAAAAATTGTGAATTTTCTTGTTGCACATTTGCATGACAATAAGAACCTAGTTAAAAATTCACTCTGATACAAAAATATAATGACCCTTCATTAACACAAGATAAAAGTGGAAATACTTTTTTAAGTATAATTTTTCTTTTTTAAAGTAACTTAGAATAACTATGCATATAAATAAATATCACAACAATACCTTCAAAAATGTGAGGTTGAACACATCCTTTCGTTATCATATTTCCAAATGTCAAACAAAATTTAATCAATTAAATATCATTTAAACTTTATACATTGTTTCCCACAATTTTTGTACAAGTATAATCAACAATCATTTCATAATATAATGATTAATATTAGATTTAATTGATATTCTATATCATATACATGAGACAACAAGCAAGTCCCAAGACAAGTACAACAATATGACCATATGTCATAGTACATGTATTATATTATCAAATCATTATTTCTAGAAGTTCTTGTGTACATGTATATCTATTTTTTACAACTTTCTATAGGGAGGGAATCATTGGAGTGCTTTTCCTCTAACCACCTAACCTTTCGGCTCCCCCATACACCTCTTAGAAGAGAAAGAGGCCTGACCCTTCAAGAGGAAGGCAGATAGAGATATTTAACTATCAATAAAGAATAGTAATATGAGAACTATGTGTAATATACCTAAATTCTAAAAATACATCCCATCATAAGATCATGCTAACCAATGCAATCATATGATTTTTAACTAGTACATAATAAGGATAAGTGAACAGATAATGCATACATCTAGATATATTACTTTAGCCAAAGTTTTACAACTATGCTAATGCAATCTAATCTTATAGTTTGCACCAAAAAAATAGAATTTTCATCCTTCACAACACGAGTATCTCATACACCACTTCCATAAATACCAATCCTCGTTAAGAGGCAATCGAGTCTAACATTTTAAGCAATTTTTCGATTTCATTAATCAAAGAGGAGAAATAACCATTTATTCCAATTTTAAATCCATGTTTTCTAGATTTTATAATCATAAAGGAAAAAACCCACATGAGTGTATGAATGTATGCTAATGCATATTCCATAATGCTCAAAATAACATTGTTCATTCTCATACAATGCACAAAATAACACTATTCTCTATATTCTACTATAGCCAATATAGGATTCATCCATCACATGACTCAGCTAGCATAGGAATTAGGTAGTATAGGACTCAACTAGCACAGTATTCAGCTACCATAGGACTCAGTTAGTACAAGACTCAGCCATCACAGGACTAAGCCAACACAATAAATCTCTCTAATTGATGTTGCGGAACTCTAAATGATAAATTAAGAGATTGTTTTGTTCCTCTTATTTCTAAGAGGAAAAACCTTTCCCCATTTTTGAAAATTTGTTCTAAGATTTGCAAAGAAAAATAATAATACTATATTATATCCAGACCATAATACAAAGACTATTATATAGTCAAAGAAATTTAAAACCAACCTCCTGCAAAAGAGGAAGTCTATAACCAAATAACTCATTAATAGCTTTATAGGTGCAACCAAACTATATGAATATCTTATTGTTGAAAAAATATATAATAATAAATAGAAATATAACCAAAATATTTACAATATGGAAAATATTAAATATGTGAGCAATAGACATATTCCCAACATTCTCCACTTAGTGTGAACATGGTAGAAAACCATTCACTTACTCAGATGCAGTATGGTCACCCCTGTGAAGGATGTCCTACTATGTGACTCTTGATCTTGATCCAAAAGAAAGGCTCTCTCCTTCTATGATTTTAAATAGGCTTACTATAAACCTTGACATGAACATGCCCCATCAATTGTCCACCTAGTGTAATCTTCTGAATCATCCCACAAACCCTTTGAAGACCCATGAACTGACTTACTTTGGTTCTTTTGTTCACCATTATACTTGTACATCAGGGAAGTATATAGCAATCAAAACTCTCTTATTACAAAATTGAATAATAGAATATATAGTAGATAGATATTCACATTACATCCTATAAGAACCACAATGTTCTTAATTACAACCATTGTTGTTGATTGCTGCCACTCGATCTCGAACAGTATACGAAACTACCACTGCCACTAGAAGTTGCCTTTGACTTTAGCCCATTTCGTACAAAATACAAATGGAACATTGGTGTCATGTCCCCCCACAATGTGAAATTTCCATTATTCATCAAACTATAAAATAGGAACACTAAAAAGTAAATTTTATCATACTGCATTCTACTGACCGGATCTTGTTGCATATGATCACCGTTTCTAATGAATGTATTCACTGACTGATCATGTTCCAATGAAGTATGGTAGTCAGAGGATCACTGCATTCAGAGGATCTCTACGATCATATGCTCTCCTATATAATTTTTTTCCAACATCCAATACAAACCATACAAATAAGAAAATTGAAAAGAAACACACTGCACAATTGAAAAGCACATACTCACACCACAAAAATGCCACCACAACTGATATAGGGCCTTATTTTTGGTGACTAATAAGAGGTTGTTAATCGACCTCCAACCTCCTGTTCCTCCATCATCCAGTACGATGATCATAACTCAGCTTAATCTGATCATGTTGCTCAATGATTTCCACATTGTGCATTATTTCCAAATCATTTATTTTTTGGGCATCGAGTAACACTGAAAATGTATCCGTAAGGAAAAATCTTTTAATTTTCAAAAAAAAATTGACCAAAAAATTATGACTTTTAACCACAATAACTTTATGACAAGAACAATAAAAAAATTATTGTGACAACATATAATCTTAACGACATGTCATAGTGACACTTAATCAATTACTATTAATACATGTTTTTGACACTTTTGACAAGTAACACAAAATCCAATTATAGATTGAATTTAATGCCATGATGTGAGAATACAAAATAACTAGAAACAAGATACAAGATGATATACAAATACAATATTGATACTTTGATCAACATTTGGACTAACCTATGTTTTCATGAATAAAAGACTATAAAATGTCACAATTTTGACTAAACATGATGACTTAACATTTTATAATCTTAAATGTTCAACTTTAAAAAACCAATATTGAAACAACTAAAATGAATGGTAGCTACCTAAAGCCAACTCAAACATTTATAAAATTCCTTGAATTTAAACCTAAAACATACATGTACTGGACAAGTGTAGGATCAAAGAGAAGATCAATACACTTGTCTTTACTGAGTGCGTACAAAGTAATAACTAAGCAATGGTAGTGCAGTGGTCTGACAGGCACACGTTAGATATTATGACGAGAAAGCATTGTTGAGGAATGGCAATCTCGTCATGTCTAATGAGACGTGACTACAAAAACACGCAAAGTGAATTTGCAGAGAGTATACGTGATAGCATGCATGAAGTTATGATGTGGTAAGAAGAAAAGGTCACAAAGCCAAAGAGCTTAGACCAGTGTTTTCAATAAAGAATTTCAAGAATACTTTGCAGAGCGAAGCATTCACAATAATCCAATTCTCCTTTGATGCGCCAAAAAATAGTACTGAACACCTTTATCGTAGTTATTTGTACCTTATTTGCATGAAAATGAAGCCGATATACACTTACATACTCAAGAGGAATCCACATGAATCTGAGGTCGAACCACATGGTGGTGAAGGAACTGCTTGCTATACTCTTCTTGCTCCCATGAATGAGTGACTGTGCACACATTGATTTCAATGTAAAACTAATATACACAATGATTTTTCATGTTTTGTTCTCCCTTAAATATTGTCGC
This sequence comes from Taxus chinensis, assembly GCA_019776745.2. Classification (NCBI taxonomy): domain Eukaryota; kingdom Viridiplantae; phylum Streptophyta; class Pinopsida; order Cupressales; family Taxaceae; genus Taxus; species Taxus chinensis. Next base: position 195,083,188 of record CM034149.1, on the reverse strand, counting down.
ACCAATCTTTATTTGACGCGCAGTCTGCTCTACAAATGCTCGGTATTCACTCTTTCATGTTTATCCAATCATCAATTGAAAATAAGCCTTGAATAAATCTAAAATTCGCCCGAGGACTCTCATGGCTTGATTTGTACAACAATATTAACCTCCGTTCACACGGTAACAAAACAAAAATGACACAGAGCCCAAAGCAATTTCCCTGCTCTAATACCAAATGAAATATTGGTCTTAGCTTCGCACAGAAAAATAATAATATTATATATTATATTCAGACCATAAAATAAAGGTTATTATATATCTATAGAAATAGAAAACCAACCTCTTACAAAATAGGAATTCATACAACCAAATAACCCGTTAGGGTACAACCAAATTATATGAATATATTGTTGTTGAAACAATATATGATAATAAATAACAATATAACCAAAATATTTACCTTATGGTAAATATTAAATATACCAGAATTAGACATATTCCTAACATTTTTTACACAATCATAATAATTGAGGAGATAACTTCATTTTAAGTTTTAATAGAATAAAATTGAAGAAAAGAAAATAAAACAAAAAAATGATATAGGTTAAGTAGAATTGTGATATCTCCGCATTTCTTAATGAAAATAAGAATTTCAAAATGTTATAGAAAAATTACAACAAGGAGCGCAAAACCCAGAAATCATTTGAAAATGTTATTCAAATTGAATGCACAGTTGTGATAAAAAAAATGGGTGTAAATCAAGTGTAAAACATCCTCATTGAAAACATTACAGTCATACTTTGTAACAAATCATGCAAATCTAAAAATGGATAAAATTGACTTCACGAAAAAATGTCACACCATGCACATATAGTTTATACAATGTATAGACCCATAATGAGTATCGAATATCAATCGAAAAGAATACATCTCATACATAATCTTTACAGAAAAAAGTAAATACCCAGAAATGGCTGAAATCGACACAATAAAGAAGTATCAATTTTTATATAAATGACCAAATATGCAGATCCAAAAATGGATTCCCAAATCATCCCAACAAAGGTCTTTCATACTAGATAATGTACGAAACGTGCAGGCCCAGAAATGGGTAAAACTTCACCCAAAAATAAACCTTTCTTCAAACTAAATAAATACTAAAATGTGGACCTAGTAATGGGTGTAATAACATATAATTATTTTTCAAACTGCAGACCCCAAATGGGTGAGATTTCAACCTTTGCAACCTGTTTTAACAGTCCAATAGATGCTAAAATACATAGACCCAAAAATGGGTATATTCATACTATTTTCCCAAACGTTTCACAGACCAAATTAAAACTAAATAGGCAGTCCCAGGAATGGGTTTTAATCATGTTTTCATTTTTAAAACGTAGACCAGAGTAAGGAGAAAAATCATGACTGATAAAAACGCAACCAGTTTATCTTCCTCCCAAAATATCCAATGCTCTAGCCTCCAAGTCCAAGCAAAAACCCGTATGGAAAAATAGAACAAAAAATAAATGGAATAGATCTTCTTCCAACTATCCTCCTTCATTCTCTCATAAAAACCCTAGTTCGCATCCTTCTTCCCCATTTTTCTTGCTCTAAAAATCACACGTATGCCCAAACCAAAGTCCACTTTACTCCAAATTAAAATAAAAAAACTTTGCATTTATTCACCACTTTGCTATGTATTCACTTAGTGGCATGCTTTCCAATTAAATCCAAATGGCCCAATGCTTCCATATTGGTGTATATTTATTTAAAACAAATTAAAATTTAAAATAACACTTATCTCCTACCTTACTACCTAACAACCCAACTTAAGCTCCAAGAAAAGTGGCCTAGTATAAATGCATGACAACCACAATAAACAATTATGATTAATATCATATTGTGAATAATATATTATATTATTCCAAAAAACATGCCATGGTTAATTTATATGCAGACCATTCCACAATAACTACAACAGTTAGTGGAATTCATAACAAATATTTTACAAATGCCAATCAACCATCATCCACACACAAGAGAATATAACACACAAACATGGTCCTTGAATTGTTACGTTTTTGACTTATATCCATACGTCCAATAATGATTATTAAAGAAATAGACCTTAACTCGAAACATTGCATTAATATCAATGTACGATGTTGGAGTTATGTCAGTGGAATTCAACCACATCAGCGTAATCCACTCATTGGTTATCGATATCAACGGAATAAATGAAGGTAAAACAAAAACATAAAAAATTCACACACTCACAGTAATCTAAATGATACCTGATCCCATGGTGTGTGTCGGTTCTCATATTAACTTCATTGTTTTAAGTTCAATGTCTCAATATGAAAACTTCTCTCTTATGATGCCCCTCCTCACCATTTCAACGATTATATACCTCCTCCTACATCCACCTCATGTCATCAAAACAATAGTTAGTCCAAATTTTTAAAATTTAACATAATGATAATAAGCATGCTAATTTTGTATATTTAAAAAATGATCATAACATATAATTATCCAATTTAAGAATGTCATTTTAGTCATCCTGATTAAACAAGTATTGAGTTTTTAAAATCCGCCATAGGAGGGATGCATGTAAATTTTAAGACCCCCCTAAAAAATAAACCATAGGTCCTATATTACTTAGTGAATTTCTAAAAATGATTTTTGAAATCTTGGCGAATTCCAAAAACTTAAAGGAATGTTGTCATTTGATAGAAATTGTTTTTTCCAATTGCATTATACTATTAGTTGGAGGTAAATTTCTCTTTTTTACATGCAGTAAAGGTCACTTGAATATAAAACTTTACTATTACTGTAAATGCTAGGTGAATCAACCCAAAAATTAACTTTTACCCAAGAAATTTAGGTGAAATAGCAAGCAACCTAACACCTCCAAATTATCTAAATCCAAATTTTAAAAAACCAATATTCATTAAATAACGAAGATTAGCCACTAAAAATTTACACTAGAGGGATGTGACATGGGGTTTATATTTCTCCATTTTCTTCATTAATTGAACCATTAATTAGGTTTCCTCAATTAAAGATGTAATTTATGTCAAGTTTTACCTCATTGACCTTATTATGACTATATATATAATGTTATTTGGGGGCTTAATTGTCTCTAATTACATCACTAATTCTATCAATTAGTCAATCAATTCATACAAAGATCTAATTTGAACAAATTTTTAGCCCTATAAATTTAATGTATATGATTATACAATATGTTTTTGGCCTCATTAACCCCAATTTCATCACACATTACACAATTGGGTTGATCAGTACAACCAAAGAGGTAATTTGTCCAATTTAAGCCTTTTGAAATCAATTACGATCGTGTTATATGATTTGGGGATCAATTGGCCTCAATTATTACTATATAATATGATTAGGGTTAATGGGTCCTAATTACATCACTTAGTTGAAAAATTAGTGAGGATGGATGTACTGTGTAATGGTTTGATTGCATAATGCATATTGGTTGCAACAAGGTAAATCTATTTTTACAAAAATTTTCTATAAGGGAGGGAACATTGGAGTGCTTTTCCTGCTAACACCTAACCTTTCGGCTCCCCCATACACCTCTTAGAGGAGAAAGAGGCCCTGGACGCTTCAAGAGGAAGGCAGATTAGAGAATATTTAACTATCATAAAGAATAGTAAATGAGAACTATGTGTAATATACCTAAATTCTAAAAAATACCTCCACATAAGATCATGCTAACCAATGCAATCATATGACTTTTTTAAACTAGTACATAATAAGGATAAGTGAACGATAATGATACATCTTAGATATATTACTTTAGGCCAAAGTTTTAACAACTATGACTAATGCACTCTAATCTTATTAGTTTGCACCAAAAAATAGAATTTTCATCCTTCACAAACACGAGTCTCTCATACACCCAGCTTTCACCTCAATACCATCCCCTCGTTAAGAGGCAATCGAGTCTAAACATTTTAAGCAATTTTTTCCGATTTATTAATCAAAGAGGAGAAATAACCATTTTATTCCAATTTTAAATCCCATGTTTTCTAGATTTTATATGAATCATAAATGAAAAAAAACCCACATGAGTGTATGAATGTATGCTAATGCATATTCCATAATGCTCAAAATAACAGTGTTCTATCCTCTATCCAATGCACAAATAACACTATTCTCTATATTCTAGATCACTATAGCCATATAGGATTCATCCATCCACATGGACTCAGCTAGCATAGGAATAGGTAGTCTAGACTCAACTAGCACAGTATTCAGCTACCATAGGACTCAAGTTAGTACAACGAACTCAGCCATCACAGGACTAAGCCAACACATAAATCTCTCTAATTGATGTTGCGGAACTCTAATGATAAATTAGAGAATTGTTTGTTCCTCTTATTTCTAAGAGGAAAAACCTTTCCCCATTTTTGAAAATTTGTTCTAAGTTTGCAAAGAAAAATAATAATACTATTTAATTCCAAGAACATAATACAAAGCTATTAATAAGTCAAAGAAATTTTAAAACCAACCTCTTGAAAAGAGGAAGTCTATCAACCAAAATTCATTAATAGCTTTATGGTGCAACCAAACTATATGAATATCTTATTGTTGAAAAAATATATAATAATAAAATAGAAATTACCAAAATATTTACAATATGGAAAATATTAAATAGTGAGCAATAGAACAATATTCCCAACATTCTCCACTTAGTCTGAACATGGTAGAAAACCATTCCACTTACTCAGATGCAGTATGGTCACACCTGTGAAGGATGTCCTACTATGTGATCTTGATCTTGATCCAAAAGAAAGGCTCTCTCCTTCTATGATTTTTAAATAGGCTTACTATACCCTTGACATGAACATGCCCATCAATTGTCCACCTAGTGTAATCTTCTGAATCATCCCACAAACCCTTTGAAGACCCCAGAACCTGACTTACTTTGGTTCTTTTGTTCACCATTATACTTGTACATCAGGGAAGTATATAGCATCAAAACCTCTCTTATTACAAAATTGAATAATAGAATATAGTAGATAGATATTCACATTACATCCTATAAGAACCACAATGTTCTTAATTACAACCATTGTTGTTGATTGCTGCCAGCTCGATCTCGAACAGTATACGAAACTACCACTGCCACTAGAATTTTGCCTTTGACTTTAGCCCATTCGTACAAATACAAATGGAACATTGGTGTCATGTCCCCCCCACAATGTGAGAAATTTCCATTATTCATCAAACTATAAATAGGAACACTAAAAAGGTAAATTTTATCATACTGCATTTCTACTGACCCGGATCCGATTTGTGCATATGATCACCGTTTTCTAATGAAGTATTCACTTGACTTGATCCTGTTCCATGAAAGTATGGTAGTCAGAGGATCACTGCATTCAGAGGATCTCTACGATCATATGCTCTCCTATAATAATTTTTTTCCAACATCCAATACAAACCATACAAATAAGAAATTGAAAAGAAAACACACTGCACAATTGAAAAGCACATACTCACACCACAAAAATGCCACCCACCACTGATTATGAGGCCTTATTTTGGTGACTAATAAGAGGTTGTTAATCGACCTCCACCCTCCTGTTCCTCCATCATTCCCGTACGATGATCATAACTCAGCTTATCTGATCATGTTGCTCAATGATTTCCACATTGTGCATTATTTCCAAATCAATTTATTTTTTGGGCATCGAGTAACACTGAAAATGTATCCGTAAGGAAAATCTTTTAATTTTCAAAAAAAATTGACCAAAAAATTAATGACTTTTAACCACAATAACTTTATGACAAGAACAATAAAAAAATTATTGTGACAACATATAATCTTAACGACATGGTCATAGTGACACTTAATCAATTACTATTAATACATGTTTTTGACACTTTGACAAGTAACACAAAATCCAATTATAGATTGAATTAATGCCATGATGTGAGAATACAAAATAACTAGAAACAAGATACAAGATGATATACAAATACAATATTGATACTTTGATCAACATTTGGACTAACCTATGTTTTCATGAATAAAAGACTATAAAATGTCACAATTTTGGACTAAACATGATGACTTAACATTTTATAATCTTAAATGTTCAACTTTAAAAAACCAATATTGAAACAACTAAAATGAATGGTAGCTACCTAAAGCCAACTCAAAACATTTATAAAATTCCTTGAATTTAAACCTAAAACATACATGTACTGGACAAGTGTAGGATCAAAGAGAAGATCAATACACTTGTCTTTACTGAGTGCGTACAAAGTAATAACTAAGCATGGTAGTGCAGTGGTCTGGCAGGCACACGTTAGATATTATGACGAGAAAGCATTGTTGAGGAATGGCAATCTCGTCATGTCTAATGAGACGTGACTACAAAAACACGCAAAGTGAATTTGCAGAGAGTATACGTGATAGCATGCATGAAGTTATGATGTGGTAAGAAGAAAAAGGTCACAAAGCCAAAGAGCTTAGACCAGTGTTTTCAATAAAGAATTTCAAGAATACTTTGCAGAGCGAAGCATTCACAATAATCCAATTCTCCTTTGATGCGCCCAAAAAATAGTACTGAACACCTTTATCGTAGTTATTTGTACCTTATTTGCATGAAAATGAAGCCGATATACACTTACATACTCAAGAGGAATCCACATGAATCTGAGGTCGAACCACATGGTGGTGAAGGAACTGCTTGCTATACTCTTCTTGCTCCCATGAATGAGTGACTGTGCACACATTGATTTCAATGTAAAACTAATATACACAATGATTTTTCATGTTTTGTTCTCCCTTAAATATTGTCGCACCAATCTTTATTTGACGCGCAGTCTGCTCTACAAATGCTCGGTATTCACTCTTTCATGTTTATCCAATCATCAATTGAAAATAAGCCTTGAATAAATCTAAAATTCGCCCGAGGACTCTCATGGCTTGATTTGTACAACAATATTAACCTCCGTTCACACGGTAACAAAACAAAAATGACACAGAGCCCAAAAGCAATTTCCCTGCTCTAATACCAAATGAAATATTGGTCTTAGCTTCGCACAGAAAAATAATAATATTATATATTATATTCAGACCATAAAATAAAGGTTATTATATATCTATAGAAATAGAAAACCAACCTCTTACAAAATAGGAATTCATACAACCAAATACCCGTTAGGGTACAACCAAATTATATGAATATATTGTTGTTGAAACAATATATGATAATAAATAACAATATAACCAAAATATTTACCTTATGGTAAATATTAAATATACCAGAATTAGACATATTCCTAACATTTTTTACACAATCATAATAATTGAGGAGATAACTTCATTTTAAGTTTTAATAGAATAAAATTGAAGAAAAGAAAATAAAACAAAAAATAATATAGGTTAAGTAGAATTGTGATATCTCCTGCATTTCTTAATGAAAATAAGAATTTCAAAATGTTATAGAAAAATTTACAACAAGGAGCGCAAAACCTAGAAATCATTTGAAAATGTTATTCAAATTGAATGCACAGTTGTGATAAAAAAAATGGGTGTAAATCAAGTGTTAAACATCCTCATTGAAAACATTACACTCATACTTCATAACAAATCATGCAGATCTAAAAATGGATAAAATCGACTTCACGAAAAAATGTCACACATGCACATATAGTTTATACAATGTATAGACCCATAATGAGTATCGAATATCAATCGAAAAGAATACATCTCATACATAATCTTTACAGAAAAAGTAAATACCCAGAAATGGCTGAAATCGACACAATAAAGAAGTATCAATTTTTATATAAATGACCAAATATGCAGATCCAAAAATGGATTCCCAAATCATCCCAACAAAGGTCTTTCATACTAGATAATGTACGAAACGTGCAGGCCCAGAAATGGGTAAAACTTCACCCAAAAATAAACCTTTCTTCAAACTAAATAAATACTAAAATGTAGACCGAGTAATGGGTGTAATAACATATAATTATTTTTCAAAACTGCAGACCCAAATGGGTGAGATTTCAACCTTTTGCAACACTGTTTTAACAGTCCAATAGATGCTAAAATACATAGACCCAAAATGGGTAATATTCATACTATTTTCCCAAAACGTTTTCACAGACCAAATTAAAACTAAATAGGCAGTCCCAGGAATGGGTTTTAATCATGTTTTCATTTTTAAAACGTAGACCAGAGTAAGGAGAAAATTCATGACTGATAAAAACGCAACCAGTTTATCTTCCTCCCAAAATATCCAATGCTCTAGCCTCCAAGTCCAAGCAAAAACCCGTATGGAAAAATAGAACAAAAAATAAATGGAATAGATCTTCTTCCAACTATCCTCCTTCATTCTCTCATAAAAACCCTAGTCGCATTCCTCTTCCCCATTTTTCTTGCTCTAAAAATCACACGTATGCCCAAACCAAAGTCCACTTTACTCCAAATTAAAATAAAAAAACTTTGCATTTATTCACCACTTTGCTATGTATTCACTTAGTGCATGCTTTCCAATTAAATCCAAATGCCCAATGCTTCCATATTGGTGTATATTTTATTTAAAACAAATTAAAATTTAAAATAACACTTATCTCCTACCTTACTACCTAACAACCCAACTTAAGCTCCAAGAAAAGTGGCCTAGTATAAATGCATGACAACCACAATAAACAATTATGATTAATATCATATTGTGAATAATATATTATATTATTCCAAAAAACATGCCATGGTTAACTTATATGCAGACCATTCCACAATAACTACACAGTTAGTGGAATTCATAACAAATATTTTACAATGCCAATCAACCATCATCCACACACAAGAGAATATAACACACAAACATGGTCCATTGAATTGTTACGTTTTTTGACTTATATCCATACGTCCAATAATGATTATTAAAGAAATAGACCTTAACTCGAAACATTGCATTAATATCAATGTACGATGTTGGAGTTATGTCAGTGGAATTCAACCACATCAGCGTAATCCACTCATTGGTTATCGATATCAACGGAATAAATGAAGGTAAAACAAAAACATAAAAAATTCACACATCACACAAGTAATCTAAATGATACCTGATCCCATGGTGTGTGTCGGTTCTCATATTAACTTCATTGTTTTAAGTTCAATGTCTCAATATGAAAACTTCTCTCTTATGATGCCCTCCCTCACCATTTCAACGATTATATACCTCCTCCTACATCCACCTCATGTCATCAAAACAATAGTTAGTCCAAATTTTTAAAATTTAACATAATGATAATAAGCATGCTAATTTTTATATTTAAAAAATGATCATAACATATAATTATCCAATTTAAGAATGTCATTTTAGTCATCCTGATTAAACAAGTATTGAGTTTTTAAATCCGCATAGGAGGGATGCATGGTAAATTTTAAGACCCCCCTAAAAATAAACCATAGGTCCTATATTACTTAGTGAATTTCTAAAAATGATTTTTGAAATCTTGGCGAATTCCAAAAACTTAAAGGAAATGTTGTCATTTGATAGAAATTGTTTTCCAATTGCATTATACTATTAGTTGGAGGTAAATTTCTCTTTTTTACATGCAGTAAAGGTCACTTGAATATAAAAACTTTACTATTACTGTAAATGCTAGGTGAATCAACCCAAAAAATTAACTTTTACCCAAGAAATTTAGGTGAAATAGCAAGCAACCTAACACCTCCAAATTATCTAAATCCAAATTTTAAAAAACCCAAATATTCATTAAATAACGAAGATTAGCCACTAAAATTTACACTAGAGGGATGTGACATGGGGTTTATATTTCTCCATTTTCTTCATTAATTGAACCAGTAATTAGGTTTCCTCAATTAAAGATGTAATTTATGTCAAGTTTTACCTCATTGACCTTATTATGACTATATATATAATGTTATTTGGGGCTTAATTGTCTCTAATTACATCACTAATTCTATCAATTAGTCAATCAATTCATACAAAGATCTAATTTGAACAAATTTTAGCCCTATAAATTTAATGTATATGATTATACAATATGTTTTTGGCCTCAATTAACCCCAATTTCATCACACATTACACAATTGGTTGATCAGTACAACCAAAGAGGTAATTTGTCCAATTTAAGCCTTTTGAAATCAATTACGATCGTGTTATATGATTTGGGGATCAATTGGCCTCAATTATTACTATATAATATGATTTAGGGTTTAATGGGTCCTAATTACATCACTAGTTGAAAAATTAGTGAGATGGATGTACTGTGTAATGGTTTGATTGCATAATGCATATTGGTTGCACAAGGTAAATAACACAATTTTTATATGAAGGTGTGAGGGAAAGGTAAAGTGTTTTACACTATGGTGTTTTATCAATGTTTACACAATGTCATGATATAGTAATGTCAGATTAGCATAAATACTTAGGTCAATGCCTAACTAACACATAATAACATAACACAAATGACATGATTTACATAGGAAACATGTCAAAGGAATGAAAATTATTCATGAAGAGAAATTATCCATGGACACATATCACCAAAAGAAACAAGGTCAACATACAAGCATGCCTTACAAATGATCTTATAGATTTCTGGAAAGATATCAAGGATTGATTATCCTTAACTATCAGATTTAACAAATGTAGGAGGTCATGGAGAAAGGCATTGTTTTATTTTATAGAATTTAATGAACTTGCACCCAATGTAAAAAGATCTAGAACCTAAGAAAAATAAAGGGGGTTAATTTCAATGTTTGAGGGGTAAGTGGTGAGAAGTAGAGAAGAGAGCTAATCTAAATTGAACAAGTGAATCTTGTGAAGCGCTATAGAGAAACATCATTGTAATAGCTCTAAGATTTTAAATCATTTTAATTGGTAAGAGTCATGATAGTGGGAGTATTATTTGTAGAAGGTGTTAAGGATGAATCTATTTGTGTGTGTTGATATGATGTGTATTCTACTAAAATTCATGAGTCAATATTTTTGAGAAACTATCATTCTCTTTTACAGTAATGAGGTTAGTAAAATCTAATTTTGACACATCCAAACTACTGTAACAAATTTCAGCAACTAATTCGAAAGGCCCCAAATCTTGAAAAATGACTATATGTTTTCCTGTAGACACTAAATCGCGCACTTTAGGTACAATTGTAGGTCTTGATCACACACCACTATTCATATGATTCCTAAGCGAGAAAATTACTAATTAACCATTATCTTTGGACTTTTTGCTTTTTTTTTGGTTTCCTTCTTGGTCTTACACACCCTACTACAAAGTATGACCTTTGATAATTCATTTTCTCTAAGTATGGACACTAGCACCTAGGTAGGACGTCAGTGCCAGGCACCCCCATCCCCTTTGGGCGTCCCCAACTTATTTGTATATTTCTCACCTCTTTTGGGTCCTTTCTAGTTGTTGGGAATCTTTATTTCTTATGGGTTTGCCTTTATTGGTTAATTACAAAATTCAAACAAGGGAATCATATAAATACAAATTAATGTGAACATAATAAAAGACCAAACACTAAGCATTATCTATCACTGCCTAAGGTTACATCCAAGAGCATTCTAATAGTATTCAAGCATCCATTTATATCCACACAAGGGACAACGTACTGTCATTTCTGCATACACACATAGGATGGTAAGTTCATTTTTCCATACACACATATATCTACATCTTTTACATATAGTTATTGCTCATTATTCAAGTGTGTCTAGCACAAGAGCCACTCATGGCATAATTCTTCACACACACACACAGAACTGCATGGAGTCTGAAATGTAGTGCAGCACCCGGATTGTAACTTCACTAAGTTGGGTGAACATCAAGGTCAATCCAACTCCCCATATGCATCTTTTTATTTTTAATATTTGATGTGTTTTAGGGTTTTTTAGGTGCTCTAATTTCTTCTTACAAGTTTCAGGAGAATAAAAGAAAAGTACTACGACATACATGTGATTAAAGGAGACATTCAATGAGCATCCCGTGACCCTGTGAAGTTAGTTTTCTAAATTTCTGAGCAGTCACATGTTCTCAGAGGAGGTTTGTAGTGCCCCAGGTGCCCCTGACCTAGTTTAGCGCCCCATTCCAGGAAGATTTTATGGTCGTACAATTTTCTAAGATTGGTTGCGAAAATTCCATCCTCTTATTCATAACTTTGTCAGCTTGGCACAACTTCAGACCCACTACAAATCAACTAAGTATTTTATCCTTTCATTTACAACTAGGGTTCATATCTTCTAGTTTACTTTCTTCGGTAAAAATCTACACTTCATTGCTTATTTAATTACTGCTAATTTGCAATTAGGTTTCAACATAAAATTTAATTTTTTTAAAATCATTTCCCAAAATAGACACTAATTTTAAAATTTACATCCTAAAAGCTTCACATTCAATTTTGAAATCTTGAAAAACAACTAAGGACTGACCAAATTAGATTTTGAAAAATTATATTTTTCAATGTAACTCTTGGAGCTACGAGACAAGTTACATCACGTGCATAGTGACACTAATTTATTATATTTACTTAAATAAATTTTAAGTATAAGATTTTTTTTATTGTTACTAGATATATTCCCTCTAGCCTGACGTGCCATATCCAAAACCTCTTAAAACCACTAAACAATTAGAACACGTATGTGTTATACCACACACATTTTCTTGTTCCACAATGATTGTATTTAATACAATACATAATGCATATGCATTATAGCACATAAAAACTATACAATGCATACGCATTATAGCATGTACATGTTATAATGCATACACCTCATTTTTATTCACTTTCCCAAAACATCCCTCCTTTCTCAAAATTTCCTTTTGTTTCTAATCCAAAGGTTTAGACATATCATTTTCCTGCGTAAAATTCCATATCAAATATCAACTTTGAGCATGAAATATGTTATAGATTTCATATATGAATTTCATCAAATCATGACTACGAGGAAAAGTAAATTGTCCTCTTTCTCATGATACAAGCTTTTTGATTTTTTGACAATTATAAGGATAGTAATGTTAAATATTTGTAAATATGTCTTCTTATGACATTATATTGAAAGAAAACACATATGTAACTTTATTTATGTAACTTTTGATGTATGTATCCAAATTTGAAAAAAATTATACTATCACATATTAGACCTAAATATATGCACATTAATGTTTTTCTCAATTTCAAAAAAATTTGAGGTAGTTATGTGGAGAGAATGCACAAATATCCATTTTTAATGAAATTCACAACCTATTTACTAGTAATATTCATTTTTTAAAATTACAATATTTTTTTTTTAAAATATTCATAATAGATCAGATAATTTTATCTAACTTTCTATAGAAGGATTTAAATAATACTAAATGATGCCAAAAATAGTGAGGGGTGAATGGTAAGCTATCGACTATGTTTTATCTAAAAGCATGAGTACTTATTTGAATTTTAACAATTTCTATCACCTATAATTCACCATTTGCAAAACAATAGTGATTTTAAAACTAGATTCAAAACACAATAAATCATGTTTTTTATACTTTGTTCAAATTTTGAGTGTAAATACCTCAAATAATCGAGAAAGTACAAGTTTTTAAATTTTCAAGAAAACATATCTACTTAAGACTCTCTTTTTGTAACCCATCTGCATGCATGTACCTTCAATTATTTTATAGTCTAGAATCTTAAAAATTATCAAGATATTTTTGTCATTCTTGAGTTTGGTATAGATCTCAAAACACATAAGTTTTGGAATCTATTTAAACAAGAACACTTGTCATATGGTTCAGGTATAAAAGTACATTTTTTTAGGAATGGTAAGGAAGTGCCTAAATTGGCATGAATGGGTACTTGCATATTCTAGACAATTGGGAGTGAAAGTGTATAGTCCCAAGAAAAAGCTTCTCTTATCATTAGTTTTTTCGATTAACTTCATGTCACTTTTGAGTGAACATTTCCAATAAGTACTTACGTATTGTAGATAATTGGGAGTGCAAGTGTATAGTCCCAAAAAAGAAAAAGAAATTCTCTTATCGTTAGTTTTTTGGATTAAATTCAAGTAACTTTTGAGTGCACATTTCCAATGTAATTTTTTAAACTCAAAGTGAAATAAAATTAACATGTCATCTATTTGTTTGATTTTACAATTATATAATTAAACTATACTTTTGTATTATGAAATTTTGTTTAGTTAATTATGGGTATTTATGTTCATTTTAATTGAAATCCCTTTATATATACTAAACTTATGTTCTGTTTACACCATTTCATATTTGTGGCCTCTAATTACATGCCTGTTGAATTGTTTGGATAATTATATATTTTAGTATCAAATATGCCTCTTTAGTGAATCTTGGAATTGTTGCACTACAACTTTAAAATCTTCAATTATTCAATTATTGTCATCATTTTTACAGTAATTTCATCTTGTTACACATATAGGAGTTCTATAACTAGCATACCTACATTATATGAATATATGTAACATATGTCGAGAGGTATAATTTAAAGGGCACTTATGTTACACATCTAAAATAGGCACCTCATGAACTCTACCTCTTGGCATATTTTACATACATAGATTTATATAAACATAAATCAAAATATGGTATGTAAAATATGTCGAGAGGTAGAGCTGATGAGGTAGCTATTTTAGATGTGTGACATAAGTGCCTTTCAAATTATACCTATCTCCATATGTTACATATATTTATATAATATAGCTATGCTATTAGCATCCGCGAGAGTTGCATTATACATAAAATGATACCAAAAATAAAGATAGGAAAAGAAGAAATTCATTTAGTTCGTGCATGAATAAAATTGATAACATAAGGATCCCCACCCATTTACTTCATTGGTTTTCATCGTCATGATGATCATCGTCTTCTTCGTCATCATAGTGATTAGACCATCTTTGTCATCATTGATCATCGTCATAATCATCATCGTCATCGTCATCATTATAACCACCATCACCAAAACCATCATCATCATTGTCATCACTGACATCATCACCAATACTAATCTTACTACTAATATTGATATTATTATTATAGTTTATAAGAAATAAAAACAATATTATTATAATAATAATAATAATTACTAATATTAATGTAGTTATTATTATTATAATAATTTTATTAATAGTACTAGTAATATTGTGGTTATCATCATCTTAATCATTGTGATTGTCGCAATCATCATCATCTTTGGTGTTGTTGTCATTTTCATGATAAATATAATCATTTTCATGATAAATATAATCATTTTCATCATCAATGTCTGAAGGCAGAGATAGAATAAAAAAATTTAGAATGCCTTGAAATAATATTCAATGAATAGAGTCATATAAAGGCTGCGGGAGGAAGGAAGAGAGGAACAGTTAAATAACTATTCACAAACAAATGAAACTAACAATGTATTAAACTAACTAATGCTAACATTCCCCCCTTATTACATTGTTCATACAAACATACATTTCCTAATACTGGATGCCCCCCCTTAATGAGAACACCTTAAAGAGGGTCTTCACACGAGCATGAGCCTACATGGTCTCGATATACATGGTTTTTCTAAGGTTGACCATAAACCTAGAGTGACAGGAGCACTTTCCGACTATTCACCTCGGTGGTTTTACAGGATTACCATGAACCAAGAGGATTTTACCTCAGTGGTTTTACAGGCATAGCACGAACCCAAGAGGATGATATCTCGGTGGTTTTACAGGATTACCACGAACCCAACTTCGAGTACCATGTGTTGATTTCAGTGCTTTTCTGCTCCCCATGACGATTTTCAATTTAGGAGGTCCTAAACAAGAAACTATGCAACATCTGCACTTTATTGAACAACCAAACAACATAGAAAAAACTAAAAATAATATTGACAAATATTCCACATTCACTTCTAAGAATAATAGCAATCATTTTCTTAGTTGTAGCCACTGATGTCGATTGTCATTTAACCAATCTTCAACAAAAAAGGAAACAAATCACTGCCACTGGATGTTGCCCTTGACTATGTCATTTTCACCCATAATGTGAAATATGAATACTGAGAAAGAAACTACATTAAGAAACATGCTATCGACTCGATCTCGCCACTTAGACCTTGTTGCACATGGTTCATGTTGCAAGTGAACGTATTCACAAGAGAACCATCTTATTTTCAAAGCATGACACTTAGAGGATCAATTCAAAATGAAGAACCATTCACAAACAAAGATGCTCTAGAGTAATCCATTTTCAACATCCGATCACAAAACAAAAAAACACAAACCAAAATTGAGGAATAGGTCCTCAATACCTTATTCTGCCACAATCTCTATCATCAGCCTCATTGCTTGCGGCTTACAAGAGGTCATTGGATTTCTTCTAACCTCCATTTTCAAACATCAGTAGTAAGAATGCAGCGATCATAATACTTTTGATCAAAATAAATTATAACCAGATGATTCAAAAACACACCAAGCTCTTCCCCAACACGAAAACTCTCTAGGAAAAAACTCAATCATAGAGTTTGGTATTGTGCCCACCTCATTTAATGTAGTTATTATAACTGTCTTATTAACCGTAGAAGCCTTTTGTTTCTTGACTGCCTAATACTACGCTTGCCATAGACAATAGGCTCCTCATTCTAAACAAAAACACACCAAACAAATAATTTTTATTATGCAGGTGGATCAACAACTTCAGAGAAAGAGATACTTTCTAGGGTTGCTAATGATTTTACTCCTTCAACAACATCATCTTTGTCATGATAACCCCTGAACGTGAACGATGAGATGGATTCTTTGGCCAGATTTATATATAAAGTGGAGAGACAAAAGTGTATACATCAATCAGAACATGCCAATACTAAAAACGATCTGCTCATGTCACTTTTACTGTTACATACACCTTCATCACGAGTATTCCTCCAAATAGTCTATGCTCTAATTTACCGCACTGGTAAAGTGTTTATTACTATCGTGGATGTGTTGATAAGTTAAGTAAGAGCATTAAATAATTCTAGGAATGAAAAACTGGCACGCCTTATCGGCTCTGATTTTAATGCCTCGCAAAAATCTGCAATGCAGGTGCCAAAATCTTTTTGTTTATTTCACACACTTCCTTCACATGCTCTAACTTAGTGAACGATGGTCACTAAGAAATTCTAAGAAAACACAAAAGGAGAATGCTATGCTCCAACAAAACGAAAAACCATAATAGTATAATGAAACTGTTGCTGTTTGGAAAAACCGCAGGTCTTAGATCTTTAAAGCTCTGATACCAATGAAGGTAAAGATAGAATAAAAATTGATAGAATTCCTTGAAATAATACTGGAAGTGGAACAGGAGGCATACAAAGGTGTAATGATGGTGTGAGACTGAGTAGGAGACTACTCAATATTTGATGAGATGTCGGGGGGTTACAACAATTTCTGGAATAGTGAGAGAAAGAGGAGAAGAGGTCCTCTGTAGTACTCTCGACATCAAAACTGGATGCATAATCCTCATCATTAGAATTAGAATCAAGTGAGCCTATGTCAATGGAACTATCATCACACGAAGAAATGGAGGAGTCAACTAAATCAGCAACAGCAACAATGGCGTCAGTATGTGAAGGGTCTCCATACAAGGACAGAAGAATGCTCCAGACACGGTGAGGTTTTAGCTTAGTTGTCTATTCTTATCTCTTATCTCTTATCACATTATTCTCTGCTAATATTGTGGATCTTCTCAGTCCAGTTAGGAAGTCAGTTCAGTTTTCTGTCCTATATAAACTGTACGTGTGCTTTGTTCTCTTCAGAATAATATGAGATAAATTCTATCTCTGCTATTTCTCATAGCTTTGCTTCAGTTTGGTATCAGAGCGCCTGAAGCTGTGCTGCGTGGAGAGGAAAGGTTCTTGTTTGAGTGCGTCAGTGTTTGCTGAAGAAGGCGCGCAAAGGTGCAGAGTTGGACAGGACCGCACTTTGCTGTTTTCCTCACGCGGTTTGCAGATGCACGGGATGCAGCGTATACACCAGGAGCTGTAACGTCGGGCTTCAAAATATTCCGGCTCGGATCATACGGCCCTCTAGAAGAAAAATCCGCCATAGCAGGCGCGGGTTTCACGCCTAGCAAATTTTCCTTCTCGCCGGACTGAAATGTGGAAAGAATGAACTAGATCTTCCATCTTGCAGAATTGACATTCTGAAAAGCACGATGAAATGGGTGAAAGGAATGAGCGGATCTTCTGTAGTTTTATTTGCAGGAATGAATCGGAGCTGGAGAGGAGAGGAGTGAACATATACTGTCCCGCGCTCCACTTCAATTTCCTGAGCAATACGAATCGTTTCATTCTGCACCGTTTCAAATCTTCGTCTCCTGGTTCGGGCAAACTTTATGAAGCCTTGAATGGCGTGACTCCAATCCATCGTACGTGGCAGAGATCTGGGAGGACGTGAAGGAGTGTAACGTCTTTCTCCTGTGTTGTTTTTCTTGCTGCTGCGAGGAGAAGCCTGTGTTTTTGGCATGGAGTGTAGCGGCCGGTTCTTTTGAGACCACGTCCCAGAACTTGGAGCCAAAGCCTGTAGCGCCTGAAGCTTTTACAGCGCAGACAGCTGCTGTTGCGTGGAGACAGTTGCTGCTGCGTGGAAGAGTGTGCTGCGTGGAGGTGAAAACAATCTTGCTGCCACGTGGAGAGTTACTCAGTCACCTGCTGAAGGAAGGCAGCACGTGCAACGTTTTTCAAGGTAATTTTGAGTCTACAACAGTCTCTTCTACACTACATCGAATGTCAGAGTGTAGACAACTCGATTGAAAGCGTCAACAACACGGTCGCCACAGCTGAAAGCCACAACATCAACTCGCCAGCCAGAGAACACCGTGGAGAAGCTCCTAAGAGCTCTGGGTTCTACTTTGCCTTGCTGAACGAGCTTAAAAATTAGCGGCAATCTTGCATTCGACAAACTTGTTCGAGAAGGACTCCTTGAGTACTTTCTTTTCGACGTCAGCTGCCAAGCAAAGCGAGTACGGGAAGAATTAGAAGCCGGATACGACGCAGATTGTGACGACGAAGAAGAACGCCCTGCAAAGCGTCGCCGTCTCACAGCACGCGAATATCGCGAGCATCTACAAGCCAGTCATTCTCGACAGTGAGTCCAAATTGTAATAACTTTTTCAAATAAATAAATATTTTTTTTATTACAATGTCTGCTCCGAAGTTACTTCTGTCTGATGCTCAGTTGCTCAAAGGGCCTAATTTTACGGCCTGGAAGACAAAAATGAAGACAATCCTTCAGTTTGAAGGATTATGGGGAATTGTCACAGGATCTGTGCCTGCTCCCACAGCCCCCGATAAACTAGTAAAATATGACATGGCTAGTGCTAAAGCCTTGATGCTGATAATGCTCAGTATCAGTGATGACGTGCAACCGCATGTTCGGAATGCGGAGAAACCCAAGGAGGCCTGGGACAAGTTGGCAACCATTTATGAAGCCAAAAATCAGACAAAGATTCTTCATCTTCAGTCGAAGCTGCACACCCTCTCTATGGGGTCTGACGAGAAAGTGGAGGAATTCCTGCGTCGCGTGGCTGAGTTGAGATCGGAGTTATTGGCGCTCGGTGAAATGGTAGACGATAAACTACTCGTCCCAATCACCTTGAGAGCACTCCCTTCTCAATTTCGAGTGTTTGTTACAACACTGAATGTGTCTAAACAAACAGTGACATTCGAAGAGCTTGTGAATTTGCTGCAGCAGGAAGAAGCTATCACTTCATCGCATGGGGAGTCTCAGGACAAAGCCTTGTTCTCAAAGCCTAATCGTGGCCAGAAGAATCGGAAAGGTCCCCCAGAGAAGCCAAATCCAGCGCAATCCAAACAGAAAGATCAAAAGTCAAAGAGATGGTGTCACATTTGCAGAACCAATACTCATGACACTGATCACTGTTGGCACAACAGCCTGAAACAAGGGTCTTCAAGCCATACAAGCACATCTGGGCGCGAAGATTTTCAAAAGTCTAAACGACGTCCCCGCTGGAGAAAGC
This sequence comes from Taxus chinensis, assembly GCA_019776745.2. Lineage (NCBI taxonomy): Eukaryota > Viridiplantae > Streptophyta > Pinopsida > Cupressales > Taxaceae > Taxus > Taxus chinensis. The sequence goes on along the minus strand of CM034149.1, from coordinate 195,063,172 downwards.
AAAAAGGACATCTTGCAGCCCAACAAGAGGATGATGAATCTGATGAGGAGACATCAGAAGGAGCCCATTGTAGTAAGAATCTTGTACTCATCTCTCAAACTTCTCAGCCCACGAAGAAAGTCTGGTTGATAGACTCTGGTGCAAGCAAGCATATGTCAGGTGACAAGAAGCTGTTTGATTCACTACACGAAGAGCCAACTGGAGATCGAGTTCGGATAGCGGATGACAAAGAGTACATTGCAGAAGGAATAGGGAATGTGACCATTCCTCTGGGGCCACGAAAATGTACACTTACAAAGGTACTATATGTTCCTGGCTTGACTAGCAATCTTTTGTCAGTTACTCAGCTCTTGAATCATCACCTTAAGGTTGAATTTCTTGTTCAAAATGGCATTAAATCATGCTTAATCTCCCGACAAGGTACGGTTCTTGCTAAAGCCTTTGTAAAAGATAAGTTATTTGCTTTAGATACTGTTTCATCTTCTGCAGTAGCTTTATCTGCTTCAACAATAGAATCAACTGCCTTATGGCATTATAGATATGGACACTTGTCGGTTGGTTCACTGCACCAGATGAGTTCAAAAGAAATGGTCCGTGGACTACCCAAATTGTCCAGTTCCTTGCCTATTTTCCCTGGTTGTCTTGCAGGAAAACAACATAGAGATCCATTTCAAGCGAGCACCTTCCATGCCAAGAAGTGTCTGGAGATAGTTCATACCGATCTGAACGGCCCATTGCCTGCTTCATTTTCAGGATACAAATACTTCCAGTTGTTCGTGGATGACCACTCTCGCAAGATGTGGGTATATTTCCTAAAGCAGAAAAGTGAGGCTCTTCAACACTTTCAGAACTTCTATCATCGTGTTGTCAAAGAATCTGGACAACCACTTCTTCTACTCCGCTCAGATCGAGGGGGGGAATTCACATCAAAGAAGTTCTTGGCCTTCCTAAACCATCACGGCATTAAGCAGCACCTGACTGCTCCCTACACGCCCCAGCAAAATGGCATTGTTGAGCATCGCAATCGCACAGTGATGGAGATGGCTCGCTGCATGCTATCAACTGCAAAGCTAGGAGAACGCTATTGGGCTGAAGCAGTACAAACGGCTGTATATCTTCTCAACAGGGCACCAACAAAGATTCTACTGAACAAGACGCCAGAAGAGGTATGGAGTGGTAAAAAGCCATCAATTTCTCATTTGCGAGTATTTGGTTGCACAGCATACATGCATGTTCCAGCTCAGAAGAGAAAGAAGGTAGAGCCAAAAACACTCCCGTGTATCCTTCTTGGCTACAGTACTACCTCGAAGGCATATCGTCTCATGGATCCTGAGACAAAGAAAGTATACGAGAGTCGGGATGTGGTTTGTGACGAGTCATCCTTTGACTCAATAGTATCAACAGAAGATCCACTTCCAAACACATCTCACCGATAGTAGTCTCTGAATCAGATGATGAGCTGGAGGAGACTACTCAGAGAAAAGAAATGCTACCAGGAGAACTATTTGTTGACCTTGGAGAACTGCAGAATGTGACTCCACATCAATCCTCATGGCAACGACACAGTTCTTCTCAAAAGCAGTCAAGTTCTCATCCGAAGTGGGTTCAAAGAACTATCAAGGACTCAAATTTGCAACAACTCCCAGATACATCATCCGGAGTCAAAACAAGGAGTCAAACAAGAAATGAGGTAAACTTTGCACTCATGAGTTCACTGATGAATAGCTCTGAGCCAGATAATGTTCGTGAAGCACTCAGTCAAACTCAGTGGAAGGAAGCTATGGAAATAGAATATGACTCACTCATGAAAAATCAGACATGGGAACTTGTCGATCTGCCTACAGGAAAGAAACCCATAGGCTGCAAATGGGTCTTCAAGACAAAATATAAGGCAGATGGATCCATCGACAAACATAAAGCACGACTTGTAGCCAAAGGATATGCTCAGAAAGAAGGCATCGACTATGAAGAAACCTTTGCACCCACTGCGAAGATGAAAACCATCAGGGTAGTTTGCGCACTTGCAGCACAGAAAGGATGGAGACTTCAGCAGATGGACGTCAAGAGTGCTTTCCTAAATGGTGATCTGAAAGAAGAAGTATACATGACCCAACCTGAAGGATTTGTTGATGAAAATCAGCCTAAAAAGGTATGTCGTCTCATCAAATCTCTTTACGGACTGAAACAAGCTCCCAGGGCATGGTATATCAAGATCAATGATCACCTTTTGCAGCATGGGTTCACTCATAGTCCCTCAGATTCAAATTTGTATATAAAGAAGGTAGGCAAAGAAATTATCATTCTGGTTGTTTATGTAGATGATCTTGTGATCACTGGTAGTTCAGAAGATCAGGTTGATATTGTAAAGAATGATCTCAAAAGAACCTTCGACATGACAGATTTGGGGCTACTACATTACTGTCTTGGCTTGGAAATATGGCAAAAGGAGCATCACATTTTTGTATCCTAGATAAAGTATGCCAAGACACTCCTGGAAAAGTATAGAATGTCTGATTGTAAACCTATATCCACTCCCATGGAAAAAGGCTTGCAACTTTCAAGATTCCAAGACTCACCTCAAGTAGATGCTACTCTCTACAGGTAATTGGTTGGAGGGCTCATCTATTTGACATACACCAGACCAGATCTCTGCTATGCTGTCAGCTATCTTTCCAGGTTCATGCAAGAGCCAAAGAAATGTCACTGGAATGCAGCAAAGCATGTTTTGAGATATGTCCGAGGAACAACTAATTATGGTCTGGAATATAAAAAGAATGATCAATTCTTCCTACAGGGATATGTCGACTCGGACCATGCTGGATCTGTTGATGATAGGAAATCAACTACAGGATACATATTTCATCTCGGATCTGGACCAATCTCGTGGATAAGCAAGAAGCAGAATGTTGTTTCTATCTCATCCACAGAGGCAGAATATCGCGCCGCACGAGGAGCTGTGTGCGAAGTGATATGGATACGTCGCATTATGGATGACCTAGGAATTCCTGAAAAATAGTCACCTATTCTCTATTGCGACAATCAGAGTGTGTTGAAGCTTGTGCAGAATCCAGTCTTTCATGAACGAACAAAGCATATTGAAATTGACTGCCATTTCATTCGAGAGCACGTCTTGAACCATCAAATTCAGCTCCAGTACTGTCCTACTGAAGCACAAGTTGCTGACATTCTCACTAAATCTCTTGGAAAAGTGAAATTTGAATCTTTCAGAGGTCACATTTGCAAGAATAATGTAATAAGGGGGGGGAATGTTAGGATACGTTGGTTTTTAGCTTAGTTGTCTATTCTTATCTCTTATCTCTTATCACATCATTCTCTGCTGATATTGTGGATCTTCTCAGTCCAGTTAGGAAGTCAGTTCGGTTTTCTGTCCTATATAAACTGTACGTGTGCTTTGTTCTCTTCAGAATAATATGAGATAAATTCTATCTCTGCTATTTCTCATAGCTTTGCTCAAGTAGGTGAAGTAACATATATGCCATGAAGGCATAACTGAATAGGTCGATTTATAAAAAACAATTTATTAATTAATCTAACAGAAACCCAGACAGCCATTTTTTCAAGTCAGGCACTGGAGGATGTGCTTGATAGGGATAATCTCTTCCTCAATCAAGGTCTTATATGAAAATTTAATAAATTATGGCCAAATATTTAGGGACTTAATGAAATAATTACATATCTTTGAAGTCATGTTACAATCGGGAAAACGAAGATTTCCCCTTGTGCTAAAGGCTTCTTTATTATTGTCTTTACAGATTCAACAGAAAGAGGCGAGATATTTCAAAAGTATGTGTGGATGTGGGGGCATCATCTACTTATGATGAAACCATGGTTTGTAGAGTTTAACCCCCTCACATAATCCTTCAATAGTAGACCAGTCTAGGTGCAAATATTGCATGTTTTGTTTTAGTATTAGTATTAATATTAATGTTGTAAAAGATTTATTATTATTATACTTATTAATATTAATATTTTCATCATCATCACCATCATCATTTTCATTATCATCATCATTGTAATTATTATCATCGTTACAATATTCATCCCCATCACAATCATCGTTGTCATCATCATCATTATCATGATCATCGTCATCGTCGTGATCATCATTATCATCATCCTGATAATCATCATTGTTGTATTTTTCATCATCATTATGATAATCAGTACTCACCATCATTGACACGATCATCATCATCATTGTTGTCATTTTCATGATGATGACAATTGCATCGTCATGGTTGTCATCATCTTCAGAATCGTTGTCTTTTCATAGTAATATTAGTCACTGTTATGATAGATTTAATCATCATCATTATGATCTCCATCTTCCAGGTCATGTTCATTCTCATCCGCCATTATCACACCATTGTTGTACATATTTATAGTTTAAGGTTTTTGAATAAGATTTTTGTAATTTATAATATAAACATAAATTATTAATAATATTATTGTTAAAAATATATATTATTATTAGTATTAATATTAATATTGTAAAAAATATTATTATTATACTTATTAATATTAATATTTTTGTCTTCATCCCCATCATGATTGTCATCGTCATGTTTGTCATTATCATTGTCATATTTATCATTTTTGTGATCGTCATCATCAGTGTGTTTGTCATCATCATCATGATCATCAGTATTCGCCATCATTGACACGATCATCATCATCATCATCATTGTCATCGTCATGATGATGATGTTGACAATGATAATGAAAATGATCCTCGTCATACTTAGCATCGTTATTTTCATCATCATCATTGTGATCACCATCTTATTGGTCATGGGCATTCTCATTTGTCATCATGTTCACCATTTTCATAGTCATTATTATACATGTTTATGGTTTAAGATTTATGAATAGGGGTTTTACAACTTACAAAAAAATTATAAATTTATAAGTTCAAATCCAAATTTAAAAATTTGTAACGCCGTAAAAAGACGAAGGCGCTATGAAGACGACAACGACGGCGACGATGGCGCCGCAAAACATCCGTCCCGAAAATGCGACAAATTTTATTTTTTTAAGGTAGAGGATTCTTGTTTGATTTATTTTATCCGCAAGTCTTGTGACCTGCTTGACCTTGGGAACAGATAAGCTTCAATCTTTTACCTTGTATTCTGATTGCAAAACAAGAACTATATGGTTGTCGCAATTCCATTCACTCGGGCTTCACTTCAAAATTTGTCGTATTCGACTCCTCCTTAACGGATAATTTCGAGTTTCAGCATGGTGTTACAAGACTTCATAAGGGTATCTGACCACTGATCCCGTCTTCACATTATGATCCATTTTATAAGAGGGTAAAGGTGTCCAGGGTGAATGTATGTATTATGATTTTATTGATCTCTTTATTTTTGATATAATTTAATATATATCTGCGGAGATATGTAGTATGGATAACACAAATATTGCTATCTTGACAACTTTTAGAAATATTTTAACATATGATCATAGATATCTCTCCAAAGCAATTTGATATTTTTAATTTAAGTGATATATATATATATATATATATATATATATATATATATATATTATCAAAATTCATACTCAAATAAATCTATACGCCTATACCTATATTTACAATTTGAAATTTGGTAGGAATAATAGTCAAATGGGGGGAAAGCATTTCAAATTGTGTTTTAAATACTACGGTTGGGCGGTGAGTAGTTCATCGACCCCCTGTCATAATTAAATGACTCTTGCTTGGCGTGTAGATCACTCCTACAGGCCGCACACTATCATAAAGTCTGGTAGATGACAATAAGTCGCTGATTAAACATTCTTAACAAAATTGAATGAAATGGGTTGGGCACCCTGCCATCTGATTACGGAGAATGAGGCTTTGTTACCAAGATTGGAAATCATGAGAATCTTTGTTAACTATTTTTACATTATTCCTCGCTTATTAAAAAGCCCGTCTTATTTTGGATTTTCTCAAACTGGAAATAGGAAATGATTTCGTTATGTAATTATTTGGCTTGATTGTCCATAATGCAGCGAATTCGTCATGGTCATGGTTAGTCCGAGTCGTTGGGAGTGAGGGGTCAGGACTGTGTGAAGCAGGGGGAAGAGGCGTGGAGTGAGGGCTGAAATTGTCAATGGAGTGGGTTAGACACTAAGTAATGCAAAGTCAAAATTGAAAGCGCATTCTTTAGGGGGAAATTATACTCTGAATAGATGAAATATCACACGGATAATCAAATTAACTAGCCTAAATCTCGCGCAAGAAAGGAAACTATATATCCCTCATGAATAAATCGCCTGGCTATGGATCGGTCAAGCTTAGGGCCGACTCCCACCACTGCAAAAACACCCTTCACCTTTTTCTTTACCACCTTCCATTATGTTTACAGGAAAAAGGGTATTTATTATTTTACACAGTAGGTGAGATTTGGAGTGGGTGTTGGCCGATCGGGAAGAATGAGATCAGAATGTTGGCCACGTCGTTTATTTGAAGTTATCCCCTTACGTGCAAGTTAAAACAACTAGCCGCCTAATTTTTTGTCATTTAATGCACTTATATCCTGCAAATCTAAGTTCAACGCAATCACCCTGTCAGCCATCTACTGTCCTGGCCGCGCAAAAGAAAATGGAAAAAAAAAATAGTCACTGGCGCAAGGGAGAGAAGGGGTGTGCAGCATGGAGCTCGACGCGCGAGGAGAAGAGTTGTTTCCACTTTCATTGGGTGCTACAAGGTACGTGCAGGGAGAACAGGCTGTGAGGGCGGCTAAATGAGCCGGCTATTTAACTATGTTGTTATTTGTTCAGTATCGAAAGTAACACCCAAACGGATTTTTTCCTTTTTCTTTGCAAGCACTGCAACAGTTTCAATATTCACTGTGACAGACAGTGCGTTGTGTGTCAAGTTGTCTAACAGGCATATCTACTGAAATGAATCATCATTTTTTTTTTATATTAGCAGTCACTCTCTTAGACACGATTTATGGGTGATTGACTGGTCTTGATTTTGAGACTAACTTCACATTTGTTTGGGTAGTTGCGAGACCTGCCATGTTGTTTGATATTTGTGAAGCTAGGACCATTCGTAGTTTCCTAATCTGTTAAAAAAAAGAATGTGCAAAATCTTTGTAAGCATTGCAACAATTTAAATGTCCGCTGTGACAGTCAGCGCTTTGTGTTTCAAGTTGTCTGTTAGGCGTATCTACTTAAACGTATCATCATTTTTTTTTATATTAGCAGTTATTCTCTTAGACACGATTTAAGGGTGATTGACTGGTCTTGATTTTGAGACTAACTTTACATTTGTTTGGGCAAATGTGAGGCCTGCTATGCAGCTTGATATTTGTGAAGCTGAGACCACTCGCAGTGTCCTAATCTGAAAAAAAAAAAAAAACGTTTAAACAATATTTGTAGGCATTGCAACAATTCAAATATTTTTTGTGGCAGTCAATGCTTTGTGTATCAAGTTGTCTATCAGGGATATCTGCTGAAACGCATCATCATGTTTTTTTTTTTTTAATTTTTTCAACACATTACTTTCAAGTATCCAAACAAAAATTTTAATATATTTCCTTTTGTAATTTCTTTCCAATATTCCACCAAAGAATTAAACACATTCCCAATAATTTTTAGAGCAAGAAATACTATCATTTCAATGCAACTTTTCCTTCAAATCTTATTACAACATACCCTACTTCATGTGGAACAAATTTACAATAATGGAAGCTAGAGAAAACAAGGCAATATTACATTTCTTTCTCCACTCAAGGTGGGTAATTACATGATGTTTTAACATGGTCAACAACAAGGTTCTTGTGCTCCAAGGTGTTCTTCATCCATTCTCCAATTTCCAAGTATATCAATCACAACCAAGATAGGGAGGAGAGGCAACACTCTCCTCCCAACCAAAACTCAATGGAGAAGAGAAGCAATCTCCTCCATTGACCCCCAAGCCCCAAACACAACACAATGAAGGGTGGTCTCCAACTCAAGGAAACAATACTTGCTTCCACAATACAATTTCTTCACAACATTCAAAGTAAAAAGAGGAAACAACAAGGAAACACAAATAACACAATACTTTTCACAACAAGGCTTTCATCCAAGCCAACAAGAGAAGGAACTATGGGAATGTTTTCCTTATGCCTCCCAATTGAGATGAGATACCCATCCAAAACCCTCCACAATAAAACACAAGCCCCTATGACTCTTATGCCTCCCTCAAGTACCCCCCTTTTTCCTCCCCATACTCTTATGCCTCCCTCCTCTTATGGCTCCCTCAAAGACAAGGTAGAATGTAAACATTCTTACCCAAGATGGGCATCCCTCTCAAAACTCCCTCCACAATATCCTAATCTACTCTTTTTCCTCCTCATGAGTATTCCCATAGACCCTCTCCTATACTACACAATAAGCATTCTATCCATTTTTCACAATACACCAAAGTAAACATGCATTTTTCACAATTTTAGCATAGAAGCAACAATAATATGAAAGCAAAACAAAGGAGAGGGTTTCCTACCTCTCCATTGGAGAGCCTAAACCAAGAAATTTGTCCAAGCTCCTTCCCAAATCAATCCAAGCATGCAAGTCCAAGCACTCTCTTTTCTCTTTCTCCCAATTCTTTTCTCTCCCCCAAAATAACAAAAGAAACTCTTCAACAAAGCAAAAACAAAACTCCAACCCCCTCAACAAGAGAGGAATTTTCCATAAATAGACAAGAGGAAGAGTGAGGGTGATGTGGCTCCTTGTAGGATGCCACATCACACATCCTCAAGACCACCTCCCTTGAGTCAACTCAAATCCCAAAACACCATAAATGGGTGGTTGGGTTGAATGACATCTCCAATCCACATCCATCCCTTCCCCATGTGTCCTAAGACAGAAAATAAATGCAAAAGAAGACAAGTGCACTCCAAAGTCACATTTCCCTTCCCAAAACAATAAATAATCCCCTTTTTGGATTCCCAACCCATAGATATGGTTGGTAAGGGGTTTTGGGAAGTGTGGGACAAGTTTAACTTGTCCCACAAGTCCCCCAAAATTGCCCTCAATCTCAAATTCGAGATTCAAAGAGTTTGGAGTGGTCAACACTCAAAACCAAGCATTCAATACATGAGGAAACACAAGACTCAAGGGGCCAACCATCAAAATTAATTACACCCACTTGACTTCCCTCCAAAACTTAAAAATTTAAAACAAGGTGTTAAATTAATCTAAACATACTTAGCAAAAGAAATTTTTAAAAAGATATCACAAATAAAATCACCCACTAAGGTAAGTTAAAACAAACAATTAAAATTCTTACCCCCTTGGTCACATAGGAAAATTTCCTCCTCATGGAAATTTTTTTCTCAACACATAAAAGAACAAAGGTAACACAAAACAATTCACTAGTTGCCTTGACGACCAAATGCTGTAACCACCCGACATCCTGTTGTGTTTGGTTCCCAATCCCCCTCATGGTTGTGATCATGCTGTGTTTCCTGCAAAATGCAAAAAATACCCTCTTCGGCCTTGCGGCCATGTCAAAATATCCAAAATAATCATATGCATGAAATTTATTAACATCTATACGTAATTCAAGCAATCATTATTTCTAGGTCTAAATCACAACTTAATTATGCATTTCATCATTATCCAAAATTATAGTAATGTAAATTCTACAACTACATTCTACTCATTATGGCGAAGAAATCCAATGTTAGAACACATGCAATATATCCATATAAAAATAATATCAGAATCCAATAGTCTGTCCATGAGTCAGTGTAGATCATACTGAAAACAAAATCCAATCATAATCCAGATGCATCTAGTCACAAAACATCATGCTAATCAACCTAAGTATAAATCATGTCCATATCCAAAGTCTGCATAACTCAAAAAGGTAATCAACTAAGTGTCGTAGGGAAGTGGGCATTACAAAATTAGTATTGATATTACTATTAATATTAATACTATTAAAATTATAATTATTAGTTATATTAATAATATTAATTCTATGAATACTAATATTATAATATTAAATATTAGTATTAATATTAATGATGTTACGACTATTAATATTATTGTTAGAATTTTATTTTTTCAAATTAAAATTTTGTCATCATCGTTAATATTAGTATTAATATTAATGACTCTATTAATTATTAGAATTTAATTACTATTAATAGTAATACAACCATTTTAATTTTTATCATCACCATCATGGTCATGGTTGTTGTCATCTACCATCATTATTTTCTAAAAACACAAATAAATATTCAATATTAAATATTCTGGATATGACTCTTTTTTTCATCCCACATTAGTTGGTAGAATTTTTGTTTAGAAACATATAAACCCTATTATACCTTGATCCTTATGCAAATTGAGGTGATGCCACAATGGAAGTGGCCCTTTGAGATTTTTCATAGCTGAGTCATTGTGGGATGGGTATGGTTCCTTATTAGACCTTCCACTCTCCTTCTTTTTTCCTTGATATTCCAATAAACTTCCCAAGTTGGATATACATTTTAAGTGTATCTTATAATTTCTTCTACATCTCTACAAACTTCATTCATTAAAAAACATAATCCTACATTAGTTGGTATATTTGGTCTTGTTCTACGAATATAAAATCCTCATTCATTCAATAAACCAATCCCACATTAAATGGTAGGATTTGTATGGGAAACATATAAAATCTAATATAGAATGATATTTGTTATGCCAATGGGGTGAAAAAAATAGAAGGTGATCCTTCCGATAATAATGAAAAATAAATCTCCTCCAAGTACCCAGATTATAATAAATGTCAAAATAAAATTAAACAAAGAAAAAAAGTGCTATAATGATATTAAAACATCTTGAAAGTAATTTTACAATAATAATTAAAAAGTTGGAACGTTTTCAAAAAAAATAATATAAGAAAACATGTATTTCTTGTTCTGTATGATATTGAACTTTCTAGTTAGACCTAGGATTTTTCTGTTTGAAAACTGATAACCTCGAATGTTGACTTCTGGATTGAAACTTGTAGACCCCCTCATTATAAGTTTGTTATATTATCAAGCCTAATAAAATTAGAATATGTTTTTAAGTTAAATATGATTATGGATTACAATGGTAGGGCTATATAATGATTGTAGTGCAAGCTCACATGGCATAGATGAAACCAAATTACTGTAACATGATATTGGAGATGAATTGCGAGGAACCGAAGACATCGTAGGCACTCATAATATTCCTAGGATTGTATCTCATTGCTTTGGGCTGGGGATGTGTGAAGCCTAACATTGTCTCCCATGGAAGTGAGACAATGTTAGGTTTGGGTCAGAGTTGTATAAATATGTGCCTATATTTTCAATTGTCAATATTAGTAAGTACCTACAATTGCAGGTTGTACTTCCTTTTTAGTTGTGCCCAATTGAACAAGTCCTTCCTGCAATGCAATCACTGAGATGGTCTACACAAATGAATTTATTTCAATGACCTTCCTACATAGGGATTCATGTAGCAATATATTTATCAATCTATCGATCATCACACCTAAATTCCATACGCAAATTTAGATTCACATGTTCGTGGATGCTGTGAAAACCCAATTTTGACTTGCGTATCATTTCATGCAATCCTATGCCAAACAATGGATGATAAAAATATACAGTAAAAAAAATTAATTCTAACTAATACAACTTGCAGGGTCAATAGGATTATTCCATCGCGAGAGAAATATGACTTCATGATCAAGCAGCTCTCGGAATATCCATTTATGACTATTATCTACTACCACTTTTCCCATCAGCCTAACAATAACAAATCATAAGTATCGAAATTATAAACCATGTGAGACATTTAAAAGAAGAGGTCAGGCTGCAATCTACATCCCAAATCCTTTCTTACACTGTTTTTGGATTTGAACTCCTTGATGTTGGTAGACGTGGACATCCATGTATGCTTACCTAATCTCCCCTGTCCTTTTCTGACAAAACACTTCACCCACCGCATTTAAATTCCTTCACCTAACTTCTTTCGTATGCATCTAGACACTTCTTTTTTGTAATCTGGAAGCTTCTGTCTTGTAAATAATAAAAACTCTGTTTATTTTTGCATTGGAACAAGAGGGAATACTCTGTTTTTAGAAAGAAGAATAAGGCGTGTAAACAAGAGCACAGGCAGCTCTGTTCTTTGGAAAATACAATCAATTTTTGTCTTAGTGTATCTGATTTGTGAAATATAATACAAATCTGCTTTTTCATGCACTGTATTTTGTTTTTCTTCCTCTTATGGACAGCTCTGTTATGTAAGATTAAAAGTAATTTCTGAATTTCTATTTTCTGTATCATCTTGTCTTTCTCCAGCAAACTGGTATCAGAGCTTTGTGCAGATCTCTCTTGGCATTTGGAGACTTGAGGATATCTTTGCAAATGCCATCAGCAGCAACTTGTATTCGAAGAAGAGCAGATAGATATTCCATGAGGATTTAGGTTTTTTTTATTTTGTGCTTTCATCTATCTGTGTAGGTGATTTTTTTTTTAAAAAGGAGGAAGAAATACTGGAATAGCAAGTTAGCAGAGACAAAGTTTTGGAGGAATGGGAAGCACAAGTGGAAATATTGCACAACCTCAAATACCAACATTCAATGGCAAAAATTATGATTTTTGGAGCATAAAAATGAAAACTCTGTTTTGCTCCCAGGATGTTTGGGACTTGGTTGAGAATGGATTTAATGAACCAGCTGACCAACAAGCATATCAAGCTCTTTCACAAGCAGAGAAGGACTTATTGAAGGAAAACAAAAAGAAAGATGCAAAGGGATTATTCTTCATTCAACAAGCAATGGAGTAATCAATCTTTCCAAGAGTAGCAGCTACCACAAGATCAAAACAAGCATGGGATAGTTTGCAAATAGCATACTAAGGCACAAGCAAGGTAATAACAGTGAAATTGCAAATGCTTAGAAGGGATTTTGAAAATCTACAAATGAAGGATTAAGATTCAATAGATTCATTCTTCACTCATGCAATGACAATAGTTAATCAAATTAGATCTTATGGAGAAACTATTGAAGATCAAAAAATTGTAGAGAAAATACTTAGAAGCTTGCCTATAAAATTTGATTTAGTTGTAGTAGCCATCGAGGAATCCAAGGATCTTACACAACTATCAATAGATGAATTAATGGGATCACTCTTAGCACATGAGCAAAGATTAAATCGGTCAGGGGCATCATCATTGGAGAATGCATTTAAAGCTCAGCTTTCATTTGGCAGAACAAGAGGGAGATCAAATTACAACAGAGGCAGAGGACGTTTTACACCAAGAGGAGGAAGAGAAAATACACAACTTGAAAGCAGAAGACTAGTATCAAGCCCACATACCCATTCTACACCAACAAGAGGAAGAGGTGGCAGCCACTCTCATAGCCATCATCAAGGAGAAAGGTATGATAAATCCAATATTCAATGTCATTATTGTAATAGATTTGGGCATTTTGCATCTGAATGTAGAAAAAGACAATACGACATGAATAAGCAAAAGGCACATTTCACAAATGAGGACCAGCCCAACACTAGTGAGCAAAAAACCATGTTTATAACATGCAATGTAGCACAAGAGAGTTCCAAAGAGGTATGGTTCCTAGATAGCGGTTGTAGCAATCACATGAGTGGGAGTAAGGAGATGTTTGCAACAATTGATGAATCAGTAAAATCAGAGGTAAAATTGGGGAATGATCACCAAGTATCAGTCATGGGAAAAGGATCAATTAATATAAGAACCAAGCAAGGTGAGAAGAAGCATATCCCTAATGTATACTATGTTCCTGGATTGCAACACAATCTCATAAGCATTGGGAAACTAGTGCAAAAAGGATATAGAATATACTTTGAAAATGGTGAATGTGTGATTCTAGACAAGAAACCAAGCAATAGGCTGATTGCAAAAGTTGAAATGACAAAATATAGAATGTTTCCACTTAGAATCCAAAGTGAACTATTCCTAGAGCCACACAAGTTGCAAAAGGTTGCTGAATTAGCCTTCAAAGCTTCTTACAAAAATGAATCTTGGCTATGGAATTTAAGATTTGGCCATTTAAATTTCAAAGGATTACAGCTATTATATAAGAAAAGAATGGTATATGGGTTGTCACCAATAGAACCACTTAAAACAACATGTGAGAGTTGCATATTGGCAAAGCAACATAGACATAAATTTCCAGTTGGGTAATCTTATAGGGCAAAGCATCCACTTGAGATAGTGCATTCAGATCTTTGTGAAGCGATGCAAACACCATCCATAAGTGGAAGTCTTTATTTCTTGACATTTATTGATGACTTCAGCAGGAAAGTTTGGGTTTATTTCTTAAAAGACAAATCAGATGCATTTTCTGTTTTTAAAGAGTTCAAGGCAAAAGTTGAAAAGGAAAGTCGACATTATATCAAAGTATTGAGAACCGATAGAGGTGGTGAATATATATCAAATGATTTTCAGAATTTTTGTAAAGAAAATGGCATAAAGAAACAACTTACAACAAGATATACTCCTCAACAAAATGGAGTAGCTGAGAGAAAAAATAGAACAATTATGGAAATGGCACAAAGTATGATAAAAGAAAAACACCTACCAAATGAGTATTGGGCTGAAGCAGTTGCATGTTCGGTATACATATTAAATAGATGTCCAACAAAAGCAGTGATAAATAAAACACCAGAAGAAGCTTGGAGCAAAAGGAAGCATAATATAGCACATTTGAGAGTCTTTGGATGTGTGGCATACTCCTTGATACCTCAAGAGTTGAGAAAGAAACTAGATGATAGAGGAGAGAAGTGCATATTTGTAGGATATAGTGAACAATCGAAGGCATATAAGTTATATAATCCTATCACAAAGAAGGTCATGATAAGCCGTGATGTTAATTTTGTTGAAGAAGAAGCGTGGGATGGCAATATAGACAAAACAACTACAATTGCAGCTAGTGTTCCACAAGAGAATGAGGAGAATGAAACTCAAGTTGTGACTTCTACTACTCAAGCAAATGTTCCTTCAACACCTTCTAGGGCACCCACCACTCCAAATTCAACTACTCCAGCAAGTAATAACAGCAGCGAATCTTCTAATCCAACACTTGCATCACTAAGATCAAGGTCTATAAACACTTCAAAGAAGTCACGCAGTCTAAGAGAGATTTATGATGAATTACAAGAGGCTGAAAATGATGATTTATGCTCTAATTTTGCATTCTTAACACAAGCTGATCCAATTTATTTTGAGGATGCCATTAAAGATGACAATTGGATTGCAGCCATGAATGAAGAAATTCAATCAATTGAGAAAAATCAAACTTGGGATCTAGTAGAGCTTCCTAAAGGCAAGGATGTGATTGGAGTTAAGTGAGTTTACAAGACAAAGTATAATGCTGATGGAAAAGTAGAGAAACACAAAGCAAGACTAGTAGCTAAAGGCTTCACACAACTATCTGGCATAGACTACAATGAAACATTTGCACCAGTGGCAAGATTGGATACTATTAGGATGGTTTTATCCATAGCAGCTCAAAATAATTGGAAGGTTTACCAAATGGACGTCAAATCAGCATTCTTGAATGGCATTTTAGAAGAAGAAGTGTATATAAAACAGCCACCTGGTTATCAATTTTTGGGAGAAGAACATAAGGTATACAAACTGAAAAAGGCACTATATGGTTTGAAGCAAGCTCCTAGAGCTTGGTACTATAGGATAGACTCTTACTTTGTAAACAATGGGTTTAGCAAGAGTGGCAATGAACCAACTTTATATGTCAAAGTGAATGATGAAGGAGAAATCTTGATAGTTTTCTTGTATGTAGATGATTTGATATTCACAGGTAACATGTCAATTAAATCATTCAAGGCAGCCATGGAAAGTGAATTTGATATGACTGATTTGGGGATCATGAGATACTTTCTTGGAATAGAGGTAAGTCAAAGTGATCAAGGCATTTTAATATGTCAAAGAAAATATGCTAGTGACTTGTTGAAAAGATTCAAGATGACAAATGTCAATGCAGCCCCCACACCAGTTGCACTGGGTTTAAAACTTAGTAAGGATGACAAAAGTCCTAGTGTTGATGCAACTTTATTTAAAAGATTAGTTGGCAGCCTTATATATCTAACCGCCACAAGACTGGATATCATGCATGGGGTTAGTCTTATTTGTAGATTCATGGACAAACCTAAGGAATCACATTGGAAGGCTGGAAAAAGAATTTTAAGGTATATAGCTGGAACAAAGAACTTTGGGATTTTGTATACAGCTTCAGATGACTACAAGCTGATTGGATATATGGATAGTGATTGGGGAGGTAGCTTGGATGATAGGAAGAGTACTTCCGGTAACATTTTCCATCTTGGATCAGGTGCTATCTCT
The DNA here is from genome assembly GCA_019776745.2 of Taxus chinensis. Classification (NCBI taxonomy): domain Eukaryota; kingdom Viridiplantae; phylum Streptophyta; class Pinopsida; order Cupressales; family Taxaceae; genus Taxus; species Taxus chinensis. The sequence continues at coordinate 195,046,786 of CM034149.1, read as the reverse complement.
TGGGCATCAAAAAAAACAACCAATTGTGACACTCTCATCAGCTGAAGTGGAATATGTTGCAGCCACATCAGTAGCTTGCCAAGCAGTATGGATGAGAAGAGTACTTTCAGATTTGAAGCATCCACAAGAAGAACCTACAGAAATTTATTGTGATAATAATTCCGCAATTGCTTTATCTAAAAATCATGTCTTCCATAAACGCAGCAAGCATATTGACACAAGATATCATTTTATTCGAGAATTGGTGAACAATGGTGACATTCATCTTGAGTTTTGCAGGTCCAAAGAGCAACTAGCAGACATCTTCACAAAACCACTTGCAAAGCATGTCTTTGAGCATCTCCGGGAAGGAATTGGAATAGCAGACATATATGGTAGTGAAGATTAAAGGGGAGTGTTGGTAGACGTGGACATCCACGTATGCTTACCTAATCTCCCCTGCCCTTTGCTGACAAAACACTTCTCCCACCGCATTTAAATTCCTTCACCTAACTTCCTTCGTATGCATCTAGACACTTCTTTTTTGTAATCCGGAAGCTTCTGTGTTGTAAATAATAAAAACTCTGTTTATTTTTGCATTGCAACAAGAGGGAATACTCTGTTTTTAGAAAGAAGAAGAAGGCGTGTAAACAAGAGCACAGGCAGCTCTGTTCTTTGGCAAATACAATCAATTTTTGTCTCAGTGTCTCTGATTTGTGAAATATAATACAAATCTGCTTTTCATGCACTGTATTTTGTTTTTCTTCCTCTTATGGACAGCTCTGTTATGTAAGATTAAAAGTAATTTCTGTTTTCTGTATCATCTTCTCTTTCTCCAGCAGAAATGTGTTATAATGCCCATCATTGCCCTAAAATTCTAGGTTGCGGGGAATGGGGAAGAAGTTATAATTTTTTAATTTTTCCGTAATTATTGTTTTGATTTCACAGGCAGAAATTTTATATTAAACGTGCATGACATTAGACATTTTCACTCTATATATGTATATATATACAAATATATATGCCTCTCAACATAATTATAATTATAATATTATAATTTAATACAATATTATAAAATATAATTTAGTACAATATAATATAATGGAAAGAATTATGCCAGAATTTGATACTTCCCAACAAAGGAAACTTCATAATAGATTCCTACTGAAGAAATAAGAATTTGGCATCGAAAAAGGTTTCTCCCCTTATATCATTTCTATTGGGTTTGGTGAAATTCATTTCCAATGTATAATTGAGATATTTACAATTTTATACTCTTTTCTCTTATCATCACATCACCTATATGCTTATAAATTTTATCTATTAAAAATAAATAGATTCTCTTCATAAATCCATCTCAATAAACATAAAATCCAGTCAACATACATATCATACACTTTACAATTTTAGGATTATTAATTTATTATTTAATCTCAACCAAAAAATTAAAAATAACAATCTCACAATTATTAATCTTCCATTTAATCCTTTTCAAATATATACAGTGTAACACCCACAAATTACACACACAAATACAACAGTAAAAATGCCAGAATAATTATTTTTTTACTTACATTGCTCATTACACAACACCACAAGGGCTCTAAGAAGAGAAACTCAACAACACATAAGATGCTTACATAAGTCATTGACTCACATAGACACACAAAAACACCATATACATGTCAATGCCACACTTTTCCCAATGAACGAATACTAGTAATGACTCCACCATAAGAAAGGGACTCAAGGATTGGCAACCTACAACATATCATTACCATGATTACATCTTAATTATGATTTACATTCTAAGAATGATTTTATACAAGGATAATTTTATCTATTTTCCACCTATATATTTTTAAATTCATTTCACATTCGACTTAAAGATCGACCATTTAAGTTGGCTCTTTATCCCTTACGACAATATCCTTAACTTACATAATTATTTTCCATATTTCAAATCACATACAAGGTTCCTAATTCTCTCACTCTTATGTTAAGATTATGCTTCTCAAACGTTCATTAAATTTTTAAATTTTACCCTTACTACAAAGTGAATCTGACTTGATGTCAAGAAAGAAATCTTAGGATTTAAGGGAGATTTAGATTCAAGATACCTGTTGACAATTTTTACACTTGTGCAAAACTGGGAAACTCAAAACTTCATTATAATGGATAGCATTGGTGAAGTATACCAAAGCTAGGGAAGATCACATCAGATTATGTTGTTACTACTGATTTTTTTAAAAGATTACGTGAAATCTTCAGCTATGTATGTTGTTACAAAATGTAACAGATCACATAGTCTGCAAATTCATGACTATCCTCAACAAAAGAACACAAGCCCTGAAGGACAGTTGTGTTGTCTTGATGAGGACATCACATCGCAGAGTAGGTGAAGTGTAAAGTTTTGGAACAGCAAACATAAGTGTAGATCATAGGAAATCAAAGTTCATTACTAAATGTTACAAGTTCTATTCAATGTTCTTTCCTTCATGATTAAGACATTCAATTATGTTACTCAGTTGTTTACTTCATTATACAATCCATGAAAAAAATAGAAATGCAAAAAAAGATATACAACTCATTTACAAAATTCAATGTTTTATTCACAAGGAGAATCAAATGTTTCCCACACAAGCCATGGGATGTAACTGAAAAGTAATGTACAGCTACTGAAAAGAAATATACACATGGATGAAGGAGAAAGAAGAGGAGTATGAGGGTGAACCCATAATTGCCTTGTATATTCTTCTTTGTGTAGAACATCTCCTAGCCAGCTCCTTCGTACTCAAGTCATGGTACCTGAAAAGTAAAAACAAGTCAACCATCAGTTACGAGGTTAGGGATCAAACCATATTCCTACACTATCCTACTATGTGCATATGAATCTTCCCCCTAAGCATGAGATGTATTCTACTTGAAAGACAAATTACATGCATGCTTTAATCACTCAGAAAGAAGAAAGTGAAGAGAAAGAAGAAAACATGGACATAAGAGAGGCGAAAATACTAAATATTTCCTAACTATTTTCCTAAGTCTGCATGTACAGGTTGCAGCCAAAGAGAGAAATAAATAAGTCATAAGTACATGCTAAGAAGAAGTAAAAGTGTACTTCAAAGTTCAACAAACATTCTGCAAATGGAAGAGGTTAGAGCTCAGAAGAGACAATGGATCAATGAAGTACATTCTTCAGTTTGCAAAGAAGAAGAATCAGACTTCAACAAGTTGAAGCTAAAAGCAAAAAGGATTATAGCTGAAATGGGATGAGAGGGAAGATTATGGGAAAATTTTGGCAGGGCTTCACCTTATAAAATCAACATTTCATATTTTTCAGCATACATATCAAAGTTGTAATGAAAGGAAATACAATATATAACGCAGAAAATAATTCTTTATAACTTAAATCGCTGACAATGATTTGAAATTCCAAGATAATCTTACAAATTTCAGCTTTTCTAAGTTGTAGTTTTCAAAAAGCAGATATGAGAGCACAAAATTACCACAATATCAATGAAGTACATTCATTCAAGCAAGGTAGTACTCATCTAAAAAAGAAACAAAAGCCACTACATGTGAACAAAAGAATCTATCTCATGATGACATTAAAAGTAGATACAAGAATAGTTTAAAGTAAGCTACAGAAGACACAAAGTGCATGAATGATCATCATATAGTATCTATTCAAGAAAAGACCAAATTAAGCTATCGTTCTTCATGAGCTAAAATTTTTTAGAATAGAGGGGATACTTGCAGGAAAGGAACATGTCCAGGTTGAAAATATTTTGGAAGAGAGATAATTCTGGAAAAAAGATTTGGCAGGGCTTCGCCTTATAAAATTAACATTTATAACTTTTCCAACATCTATATCAAATTGAAATCAAAGAAATTGCAGTGAAAGTAATAGATTAAAGTATCTGAATCAAGGCTTATGCCTAATAGTGAAATCAAAATAAATTAATAATTTCTTAGAATTACTGTAGATATGAAAGAGTATAAGTGAAACTTGCAGGTAGGTTAAAAAGGGTCAATTCAAAAGGGAGCATACAACTGTAACACTAATATCATTTAGTAAGAAGAATACGTACCCAAATATTTAACCTTCACATGGGACTAAGATCATATATACAAGTTACAGAATCACACTCATAATTCAAAAGTATGGACTACATGTATCAAGAAACAACATCAATGAACCTTGCAAAGCTCAGAATGGTCAATATTCAGACAAGAAAATAGAGAGAGATTACAACAATGGAGGAAGCACCGAAACCACCTCGCATATAAGCATAAAAGACTAAAAGTAAGCACACTTCGAGCTAGAAAAGTGACAATTCAATTATAATGTAGAGGTCGTTCACGACACTCCGAGTCAAATAACGATGATACACAGAAGAAGGGATGTATGTTGCCAAAATTTCCATGTAAACATCACAACTACAGTGGTCAAATGAAGAGATCACCTTCAAATTTTTGAAAATACACTGAGAATCGAATAAAAATCCTTGGTGGCCAAAAACAAATAGAGAAAATGCAAGCCCACAAAGATATATAGATAAAAACTCTGAATGATAAATCTAGATCTAGGGATAGAAAAGCAAAATACGGAATACCCAGATCGTAAACTATCTAACAAACCCTCCACAGTTGGTTCATAGAAAACTAACAATGATAACTAGGTAAGATACGAGTGATACGAGCTTATCAATATTAAGCAAAAATGGAGTATTCATACCATAAGCACATTCAGAAATATAAATAGAATCTCCAACATCAAACTTAAGAGCTTAAAAATATCACCGAGGTTCTAGCGAGCAAAAAAAAATCAATCACAACAAGTAAAGTATAGATCTTTCTTTTACAAACCCATTAAGAGGTTTACAAATCAAAATGAGAAGTAAATACTCACTGGTAAAATCGAAGCCGAGAACACACTTGTGATCTCATCAAGTTCAGAGCTAACAGGAACATACCCAGAAAGATTTTTAACTCGAGATGAACAAGGTCGAGCCATGAAAACACAAGAAATACAAAGAAAGAACTGATTATCAATATTTCTCGGAGGTCAAAAAACAACACAAGTATCTAGAGAATAAAGAAAAACTCGCAGAGATCAGAAACAATCAAATGTATAGCCAAACAAACCTTAAAGACCGATCTCGAACAAACTGATGACAACCATTTTTGAAAATCTCATAGAGTTCCAAGAGTACAGAAAGTCATATTGCAAAATCTCAGGAATGACCAAGTCACGACCAAAAAAACTAAAGGAAGTCAAACTTATGATTCCCTCCACAAAAGCTGAGCACCCAAATATCAAAACGACAAAGAAATATCAATGTTGAGCTCTCATGGCCATACAGAAAACATAAACTCGATAAAACTCAAAGAACCAGAAAGTTCCGACCATGAAACCTAATATAACAGAGAGTTATGTAGATAAGGTGCCCCAAGAAGATAAAAAATGAATTGATCTGAGCTTCAGAAGCTTCAACCATGGCGGCCAAAAAAAATAATTTTCCAAGGCTTCGCCCGCTTCACAAAAATCTGAATGAAATGATCATCGGGTTCAAGTTTTCTTTTACTATGCCAACTTGAGGGGAGAATTAATGAAACCTAACTGAGGGTCAAGCATCAACGATCAAAATTCAAATGGGTATAGATATCAATGGCCGGTGATCGTTCACCGAATTCAAAGTAACATAACCACAGTTAGTCCCCACTAACCATTTTAAATACAAAGCATGAACCCTAATCACAGTCAAGGGTCAATGGCATTAAACATAGGAGGTACAAAGATCGACGGCCTAGGATGATCACCAACTTCCACATAGACCCTAGTTACTCACTTTTGATCAAAGATTAGTTACAAATGCCACTAACAATTTTTTCAAGGGGTGAGTCACCGTGGGGAAGGGGGCAGCCCATGTCATCAAATCTAATAATAAATCATTGCAAATGACTTTCAAAAGTCTAACTTTAGTGCATGCTTCAAATAATCAAAAGGCCGACCAAATCATACATAATGATCACCGAAAAGATGAAGTATAGCCTTATTCCAATCAAATGTAAAAGTGGGGTGGCTTACCTTATAACGTGCCTAAGTCCACAAAAGTGGCCAAATGTAACATGGTGCCCCTTGTATTATTTCATAACATAATATTTTCTAAGTCCACAAGAGTGGCCAAACCCAACGAAGGCAAAAGTTCACAACCACAAGTGGCCCTCACTGATGGTGATAGATTGTACATGAATTGGAATCCATTTTGCCATGTGATCACTAGAGAACAAAATAAGTGTCAACATCAGAGACAAAGGTGCTCCCAATCAGGATTATGTTTGTATGAATTATTTTTGTAAATATTGCTAAGTGTTGTAATTATTTGCTCACAAGCAGAGAGTTGTATTTCTTGCATGCTTCACAAGAAGACAAAATAGAGAAGAAGATGAATTTGCATGCTCAAAGGAGGAAGATTCGCCTAGCAAGAAATTTTATTATTAGCAAATTATTCACCCATTCGTTCCATAAAAATAGATTAGTCAACTTCAGTTTGACTGTATTGTATTTAAGGCCATTAAGGCCTATTTTTAAACTACATGCTCTAGTTTATATTATTTTATCCCTTTATTTATTAATTAAATAAAGGATAAAATTAGGATGCGTGGGTGAGTAAAGCCTTAGTGTATTTTTAGGAAGGGTGGTAGAATTTTGTATGCTATATATTGTGTACCTTTGCAAAGCACAGGGGATTCTTCCTAGAGGACTTTTTGATATATGAGTATTAGAGCAGATTTTACTAGTTTTGCCCTCTGAGTGTGAATGTTACATTAATCTTGCGAATGTAAATTCCCTGATCAACCATCTTACCCTACTAGCAACTTTCAGTCTTTTCTTATTAGTTTTGATGTGCATGTTAACTTATTAGTACTGTTGTGATCCTCCCTCAGTGCAATCAAGTGTTTTGCCCTTAGATATTCTACAGAAAAACTATTGGTTCGTGCATCAAGAATCCTTCACTGATCAGTTGTGCATACACTCAATCAAATCCCTCATACAAATTTAGTGTATCACCTTAGCTTTAATCATTTTTACAATCATCTTTTACCCTAAAACTCCCAGAAAGTAGTTTAGGATACACCAATAAGGAACCGGCCTTGATACCAGAGACTCACCTCAAAATAGGTATACCCGTAGACCTGAGGTGTTTCCATTGTATCTACGAAAGAGAGAGATCATTTGTGTAAGCTTAGAAAACCTACAGCCATCTCTCTACAGGGTGCACTTTCGAGAGATAACAATACCCTTTTTCCCATAAACATTCTTCGTTCACGGTATATTTATTCCACTACCATAGTTAATATAGTTCAATAACTTGTTGAATCCATTCAACATTTCCACATCAAGAAATTTTATTTAGATTTATATATATCCTTTGTTTTCTCGAATTTGATCTCACCAAGGGAAATTCATATTCTTTCTAACACATGAAAATATTTAATTTAGTTATAAGGACTCCAAGAGTGACAATATTCCTAACCTCAAATCTTGTTTCACTCTTGTATGCTTTACTCTTACATCACATTATGGTATCATTGCTAGCATTGTTTTATAACAAAAGAGTTACGGAAATACTTGTCTAACATATTGAAGAAGTACATGATTGGAAGCATTATAAACTAACAGTAACTACAAGTGATTTGTGTTCAAGGTAAGATCCCATGTTTCTACATTTCATGATTCTGCATGTGAAATTTATTATAATTTTAATGTTATAAAAGGGGCATAACGAAGGATTACGGGACCAAGTTTTTGGTTTCTTGGGTTCCCTAAAGTCAAAATATTTCAAATCAATTTTTTTTGTAAGGAGTTACTTACCATTTTATACCCACAAGTTAACCACTTAATTAGCTAAGGATTGGTTTAATTCTAATTACACCTAGGGATATACACCCCAACTATATATGAGTTTAAGGTGAGAGTACATAATTATGCTAAACAACCTTCATGAAAGACCAAGGTTTTATGTTGTTAGTAAAAAAGGTAACACATTTATCTGCGAGGAACTAAAAAGATCATTAACAAGAGTTTACGTCATAGCACAACTATTTCACTAGCTCCATTTGTGTCATCTAGATCCCATAGATAATTCATTCGATGATGAAATTAATTTCTAAATATAACTTCATAAGACTTGTTAGTCCACTAGGATCCTAAGGAAGTCTTAGTTCTACTTACACTAGAAATAATTTGACCATGTCATTTCTAAACGTCGGGTTTACGACGATGTTGCTAAACATGTCGATTATGATGATAATACAAGATAAGTATTTCATTTACTTAAGCTAGATGGTGACATTGAGAGTATAGATTGAAGTTTATCTTAAGGTTTTAGTATCCCACACTAAAATAATTCACGCAAAAAGGGTTTTTATACACGATTCTTATACTAGGGTGAGTGTTTTTTTTAGATCTCTTTATTAGATTTACAAGGTAAGAATACAACACACTTACTAATTAATTGTATATTGAACATTGGAAATGCACTACAAAATTTTAAATTAAAGTTCATTTAACATACATATCCAAATTTTATAGTACAAAATTTGAGGACCAAGATAACACCCATGTGTAGATGAACATTCCCCTTAAACCCTAGCATCAAAATATTACAAAACTTCAATTATAAACTTTTTCATACTTCGCAAAATGTTGAAATATCCTCTACAGTTTCATTTAACATATATACCCAACCCCCATTTTTTCCATATGTAAATATGAATCAAAAGAACACCTATAATTAAATGCACATTTCCCAGAAGACCCCTAAAAATAGCATCTCAATCATATTGCCAAATTTTAATAAATAACTTTATTGTAACATAATAATACGTAAAAATTTCCTTATATTAACATTCATAAATTCTGGCAATATATAATAAATCACACCCACATCATTCCGCCATCTTACTTGTATCCTACAAAAACATGTGAGCATGAAATCAGCGATAAATCAATCGCATGACATCCACCCAAATCTAGCATAATTAAAAAAATAGTTTCCCATTTATATAATAACATTACTAATTTACGTTTGAAAGGAGAAGGTTAGAAACACATATTTTTTTCATTTCATTTCCCTTAATTTCTTAACCAAGGAGAGGGAAAGAAATAGGTATGAGAGAGAAACACTATTTTTCCAAAAGTTCAATTTGAAAAAAGTCGCATAGTATAATTTCAAGCAGTTATTTACAAGTGTCAACAAGTTTCCACAATGGTTTGGCAACCCAACAGGGGTCCTACAACTTTCTTTTTTTTGTGTTTTCCTACTAGTTGTAAAAACATTCTATTTAGGCTTGGAGGTGATGAATCCAATTTCAAACGTTATCTTCTGATAAGAAAACATACCACTAGTAATTTTCTACATGACCTCCTATATACCAAGAATTCACATGAACTGATGGGATTTAGAACAGGCGAATGATTTATGATTGGCGGCCAATTTTCTAAGGCCATCAGTCGTAATTGCTCTAGTTTGACCTAGTCAAACTGCGACCAGAGGCCTACAAAACCCATTAACCAAACATGCCAGAAAAATGATTACCTTAAACAAAAGGTTCCAAGAAATTATCTAGTAAAAATACTAAAGGTGTGTGAATTCTAATAAATATTTTGTCGCTTATGGTTCAAAACGACGGGTCAAAATGAAAGCCAACTTTTCGGTTTTAACAGCTCCCTTAAAGTTTAAAACAGAGTGACAGGGATCCTAAAGAAGTGGCAAAGAGAGCGCAAACATTCAAACGAGGTTCAGTTGATGCTTGATGTGACTCTCTATCTAACAAAGAACACATACGATGTTTGACATCTCATGTACAGGGTTCAGAGTGTTGTTTTACAAGTCCCTGGAAATTTCATTGTTCTAACTTACAAAGTAGACAAAAAGGTTGTTTTCGTTGATGGCTCATCTAGCTCTTGCCAATACCAATGGGCACGAGCACCATATTTTGATACCCTAGGTCTAATAGTGTATAAGGTTGTGGTCACAACCACGAATGACAATCAAATTACAAGTCCAAAAATTAAATCTTGAGGAGTTTTGTTGTTTCATGCTAAAAGACTAGTTACAAAGTTTACTAAATTGTGTCCGAAGGAGAGGTTTAAGTTTATTCTTTTTTACCAAGTGTTATTTGGATTACATAAGTTCCAAATTTCATTTTAATGTTTTACAAAATAAGATTCTATAAAATAATCAAATGTGAGATACTCCAAGGTTTTAAATTTATTTAGTTGCAAATGTAAAACTAAAGTACAAGAATTATGAAGGACAAGGTAAGATGAACCACGCCTGGAAAATATTATCATTTGATATGTACGAGGTTCTCCAAGTGGATTTACCTACATCCCATAAGGATTCAACTCTCTTTTAGAATTCCGTCAAACAGTTTTTGTGCATTCAAAAACTCCTCCATTTGAATCTTTTACACATTTATCCCCTTTACAAACATTTCTACCAAGGTATAGACAACTACTTACAATGTAGAAACCCACTTTCCGTTATGCTTTGATGGGTACATACCCATTTCAAAGCTCTCCTCTTGGAACAAACTAGGAAATGTTGCTATAGATTTAGGATCTCTTATTTTTACTTTCCACTGTCATTTGCTTGAAGTTCCCAAATCCTTTTAACACCTCCATACACTCCTATATGCTTACCATGCACTATTTCTTCTCTCAATCCCATATTTACCACTTGGGTTGCTTTGTTAGACTGAGAGATACCGATGTGTGCATATAGAAATGACGTGTCTCCCTGAGGCATTCTCCTTGGCTTTGTTTCTATTGTTTCAGGCATATGATTTGATCATTTGTAAATGAAAATGATTTTTCTTCCTTTGGAAAACCTTCTTCTATTTTAATGTCATCAGTTAGGAGATATCTATTTGCATAAAAACCTTTAGACGTCTGCGCAATACATCCACAAAACTAAACTTCTACGCCTTCTTTTCAATGGAGCATGAAACATATCACTTATCACCAAATTTACAAATATATTTTATGTTAACTTGTACACGGATATTTTTTACCACTCTATTGTTTGTCCAAGGGCATGACTTAACCATCCAAATGCAATTTCCAACTTCTCACTATGGCGGCGGAGAAATAATTCCTTTATCCATCATTGATTTCATACCTTTTGAACCTCACCTGACGTATGCACTTATCCATAGATGTTTGATAGAAGGACATAAGTTGCATCATTTTGATGATCCATCTCAAAAGAAAAGCTGTTGAAAATCATTATAACTATGTATTCATATGTGCTCTACAAGGGTGCCAAACAAATACTTGCACACAACCACCACAAGTTTAATTTGTGTATTAATGATAAATTTTAGAGTTTCCTCAAGATATCCAACACAACAAAGAATTTCAACCGAGAAAACATAATATTTGATTCTACGTAGAATGTTATAAGCACCAGATTACCATCGTAGTATTTACAACCCTTTTCCACTAAGCTTGAAACCATGGCGTTCCATGAGAGTGTATTTCTTTTAGGCATCAAGTTGAATAGTTCACATGCCAATCGCATGCTTCCACATTTTCCATACATAGCTACAAGAACACTTCCAACTGCAACATCTAATAGAATTCTTATATCTTTTTGCTTCAATGGATGTTTATACCCTGTTCCAAGGCTTTCATATTGACAAGGGATGGGAGTGCATTGTAGAGCAAATGGATCATTTTGGAGACCTATTTGTTGCATATGTGAACCACAGTGACCGTCCTTGAGTAAACTATCCCCCCTCCCACATTTAGAAATCATTGCAACCTTCTAAAAACTACTAAATTTACAAGTTTCCTTGGTTTTCAATGTGGTTCCATGCTTCCGGATCTCAAAAAAAATCAAACTATTTTTATGTCAGGGAAATGACAGGTCTGACTGGTTATTATGGATGCCCATGTGCCTTCACATGGGGGGGTCACCTACCCTTCTCTCCCACTTGCCCACCTGCCTATGCACCCTTTTTCTAATTTATTTATTTCTTTATTTATTTTATATTATACTTATTTTGGTCGGGATTACATACAAAAATTAAAAACAAGTATTTATATCATTATATACTCCACTTCAAATTCATTTATTGTTCACATTTCGTTGGAAATTTTAAAAAAGATTAATCGTATCATAACATTGTTAATATTATAATCATAAAACTAGTAAATAATAATTACGCCGAAGGCATCCCCTCTATGGAAAGGCCCTTTCAGATGTTTCTCCAACTATGTTAAATTTGATGATTTGATGGCCATTTGGATGTTTTTACGTTTTTCGGCTATTTTTAACAGTTTTTGAATCCCTCCATGCTCTATTCCATTTGCACTACCTTTTTCCCATGGTTCGAGCTCATTTGCATAGTTTCTATTGACTTATCATGTTTTACTTGGCTCTCATTTGACAGGAAGTTGCATTCTGAGGAGGAGCCCCGCAAGTCCGAGGAGGGGGAATTTTTCTCCACTGAGCTGTAGAACCTCCGCGATGGAATCATCCTTTACATCCACACAACTTGCTTCTTCTTCAACTTGCCTCGTCTCCAAACTTTCTAGGGTTTTATTCTCATTCACAACTTTTTTTTTTCTTCCTCCTCAGCAACAGTAACAACTTCATCGTTGGCGGGAGTCTCAATTTCATTCTCATTTTCGTTGTTGTCCTCTAATAATAATAACATCTCTTTCTCCCTCTCAACAAGTTCTTCCTTGGCAGCCATGGAAAGACATTTCTTGAGCTTTTCATGATCATTGATGAGAATAGAAATGGTGAGCTTAGACATGAGCACATCCTCCTTCTCTTTATTGATAGCTTTCCTTGACTTCTTCTCTCTTCAATCTGCAATATGTGGTTAAATTTCTTTTGCACAAACCTCAGCCGCTTGTTCGGCGTGGACAAAATACGGCCATGATATTCCTTGTCAGGTTTCAGTAATATGTGAGTGTAGATCAAAGCAAGAAACCTAAAGAAGGCGCAATGCAATGTGGATGTGTAGAGTATGCATGCCATGTGTTTGACAAAATGTCTAAAATAAATGTTGTTTCCTCTAGTACATTGGTTGATGGGTATAGAAAAACTAGGTTTACTAAAGAGGCCTTTCAGATATATGGGTACATAATTGGTCTCTATCGATTTTCTAAAATTTAAATTGCTCAGTAATACTATTCTTTGCTTAAGGTACGCATATTTTATATGAAAGAGACATTATTTAAATCAATGTTTCAATTTGACCTTACCCCTAAAATTTGTGTTTCTTGCTTTAAATTTTGCATTCATATTTTCTTTACTCATATCATCCTGATTCGACTTGTATATCATATGAATCTCCACTATGCCATCCTAAGGCCCAAAATCCACGGTGCCTCCTTTGTTTTCTCCTAAAAATGTAATAACTTGCACCCCTCCCTCTATCTGATTAGATTTCCTTAGTGAATTCAGCTCTCTCAGTCTATGAATCAGATCAAAGATATCATCTTTGAATTTCTTCTCGAAGCACTTTATGACCATTTCTTTGTGTTGTTGATTCTCCTTTGCCTTCCTGGATTCTCCTTATCCTTCCACGATAATCTTTAGTTATCCTTAATTACCCTTATATTTTGTTGGTTCATCTCTCCTTTTCCTTTTTTGGTTGAATTTTATTTATCCTTCTCTCGAATTTTGGGCTTCCCAACAAATCTTAATCAAGTCTCTTATAATATTTTTGTTTTCGGTATCCTCTAATCCAATTAATTTTTGTTTTCTGAATCCTCTAATAAAATTATTTTCTATTTTCATAATCCTCTGATCCAGTTATCCCAAATTGTTAAACAACATATAGGTACATAGTTCCAAAAACTATCCAAACAAATAGCATCAGAACACCAAATTTATCACAAAGATTTACATACTTATTGAATAAATGACCTTGACAATATTGCACTCCACAATGAGTTAATTACGCCCTAAGGTGTTCTTGTAGTGAGATCAGACTAGTAGGGTCTGAAATTTTTCAGAAATTAGAGGGCCAAGATTGATTTTGACGCGATACGTTGAAATCCAACTGTGGCCATGTTGTATCCATCCATGTTGACGCAATTCTATTAGTCATCTGTTTCATTCTTTTGTCGGGTTTTGAATTTGGGGTTTCATTGGATCTCATCATGTCTTTGACCACAACGACTACATAACACCATACTGAAGTCCACACAATGGACACCAATTTATCAAAAAAACCAGACACAACATCACAACGCTCAAAACATAGACACTACTGGCTACATCGTATCCCTCTATAAACTTCAAATTTACAACGGTCTGACTGCTTCCTTTCAACGCTATGGTAGATTTCATGATTTCCCTATTTGCTACAGATGACATGTACTACGGTGGCTCATATTTTGGACTCCACCATTGGATTACCCAGAAGCAATGAGTTGGACTTTGATCTATGTTACCAACTGCCTTCTGGATCAACTGGTAATGTAGCCATTCATGACATCCTTTATCATTTTGGCGGCGGTGCAGATTATGTAATTAGGGGTCAATAAACCTCTGGTACATTCCACGACACCAACTCCTTGTGTTTCCTCAAGCTGGACATGGGTGACTCTTCAGATGCCATTGCCATCTTTGGCAATCTGTAGGAACAAAATTATCGTATTCTCTACGATAATGCCAACCACATTCTCTCCTTTGCTCCAACCAATTGTGCTTCTGTTTAACATTATATGCATATAAATAAATAAAATAGCATCATCTATAACAGCCACAAGTTTATTGATGCTTTTCAGACAATAGTTGTAATAATCACTTATAGGAATAACTCATGTCACACGCTTTCCTTCATAAAAATAAATATTTATATTAATGTATTAACCAAGAGTAAATATTTCTTATAATTTTCAAAAATTTTGATGAATTTACAAAGCATTTATATGGAAATATACTATGCATATCTACTAGCAATTGGACATGAGTTGCAAATTACACCGGAGAGGATAACAATGTTAAGTTTGTTGGAGTTGTAATTTACAACGAAGTGTATGCAAACTTAAAAATACATAAAAAAACCTTCTAGAAATTGAGAAAAATCAAGCACATGGCACATTATTAGAGTGCAAGCTTATTTTTGGAGATTGCTTCATTTAGCATCACCAATAATCACCACAAGAACATTCTCCTTTTAACATCACCAATAATCGCTACAAGAGACCTGTGGATGTTGAACGTCATATCCGGTGAGATTTCATTGGACAACCAACTTGGAGGAATATTTATATGTGAATTCAACGCATATTAAACGGTTTCTCTTCGAGATTTCATGGGACTGAAAAGGCGTGTTGGCCACATGGGATTTGATCTTGCTGTGAATATTTATACCTTTTGTTTTTTGCAGTGACTGGGGGTTTAGAATGAGTAGCTTACGACAATTGTTTTTCCACCAGTCCCAGGATCGAATCTCTCGGACTAGAGGTCTTCTGTACTCTGTGAATTTTTGGTGACTTGACCATGGCTATTTTTTCTACTAGTACTTTTTGAACCTTTCTGCTTTGGCTCTGAAAACAATAGTCATAGCAACGAAATCAGCCCCACAAATCCCCCCTCCCCACAAAAAAAAACAGTTTTTGCTTAAATTTACAACTAAAAAATGAAGGGTGAATGCTAAATGTAACGTATTCGATTTTTACCATTTATTATTTTGACCACTTCAGCCTCAAATTATAATCATATAAATAATCGATCCTCAATTTAAAAATTTTGTTAAACACTTACGGTTTTCCTTGATTTTTAAGTTCATCCCCTTCGAACATATATTGCACTTAAATAAATAATGTGACCAAGATAAAGAATACTCAATAGAACACAATGCTCTTCTCCTCCCTCACACCTCATCTTCGTTTCCCCCACCCTCTCCCTCATATTCACTTATTCAATTTTTAATTCTTCGCTCTATCTTCTTCGATGTTCCCATCACACATTTGACCTACGATTGGTAGTATTATAAAAACAAATAATTGAAATTGAGAGCATGCACCCATTATGCACTTATGATGTGGCAGTAAAGAACTTTTCTAAGTCTAATTATTTAATTTTATTATTATTATTTTATAGATCTACCTGAAGATGGTTGAGAATAATGCAAAACAGTCACCTAGCCATAGATATAATGGATGGAATGCACAAAAAATCAATCTACAAAGATGTGAATTAATAAATGTGTTGCTTAAAAAACCCTAGTATTATCCGCAGGAATAGATTCAATTTACAGAGATGAGAATTAATAAATGTGATGCTAAAAAAACCCTTGTATTATATGCACGCATAGATTCAATTTGCATGGAAGAATGTTGATGGTGCAGTTGTTCCTGGGGCCATACAATATTATTCATTGTTCTTATCCATGTTTTGGGTTATGATCCTTTGAAGCGGACTTGTTAGCTTTTGTGGGGTGATGGAAATATGCATGTGACATGCATTTATAATTCCAACCGTAGATTTTTAAGAGAATAAAAATTGATTTAGTTTTCTTAGTTAACTCAGCTCTATCCTATTTTTAGGATTAGATTTAATTCAAATAAATCAGCTTTAATTCATGCACAACATGCACCTATTTTAAAGCAAGAGTTTAAATTTAGAATGCTTTGTTTTTAGAGCTATAGAAGCTTATTAATTAGCAGCACTTTGTTATTGTTTTACAAGCAAGCAAGATGTAAGAAAGTGTGTTGCACATACAACTTCAATGTAATGAGTTAAAGCTCTAAGTATGAAGGTTTTATTAATGGAGAATGCAAAACACTAATGGTTTGATATTTAATTTGTTTTTGCAAGTTATTTTAGTGTCTGATTTATTTCCTTTATGTTGTTCATTGTATTAGACTGCAGATTTTCTGCAAAATTGTATCAGAGCAGGTTATTCCAGTAGCTTATTAAATTAGTAGAAAGCTATGGCTTCTACATCTGGCATGCAGACGCCGTAATTTAATGGAAATAATTATGAATATTGGTCATTGACCAAGAAGGAACTATTCAGATCTCAAGACGTGTGGGAGATTGTTAAGGATGGGTACATAGAACCCGTTGATGTAGCGGTGTATACTGCACTTTATCATATAGAGAAAGATATTTTGAAGGAGTTATGAAAGAAGGACGACAAATATCTTTTCTATATTCATCAGACAATGCATGAAAGTATTCTTCTGAGAGTGGCAAAAACCAATCAAGCAAAGACCAAGTGGGATACATTACAAGTTTCATATCAAGGTAAGGATAAATTTAAAACCGCCAAGCTACAGTTACTTCGTAGAGATTTTGAGAATTTAGCAATGAAAGATTCAGATTCCATAGAATCACTTTTTACTTACGTAGTTGGATTAGTCAAATAAATAAAATCCCATGGCGAGACTCTTGAAGATAGAAGGATTATTGAAAATTTGCTTAGGAGTTTGCCTACAAAATTTGATCCTCTAGTTGTTGTTATTGAAGAAACTAAGGATCTTGGTCAGTTTTCTATTGATGAGTTGCATGCATCACTAATCAATCATGAAGAGAGGATGAATAGATCACATGCAAGTGTAGATCATGATTTTACATCTCAGACTGCATGAATTCATGGAAAAAAAAGAGGTCGTTTTAGCACAAGAGCCAAAGGAAGAAGTCCATCTAGAGGACGCGGCAATGGTTCATCAAACTCAGGTGGAAGAGGACAGAATCAAGAACCTAGTTATGGTCACAGATAAGATAAGTCTCATGTTCAGTGTCATTATTGTAAGAAGTATGGAAACTATGCTTATGATTGCAAGAAAAAGCAATATGATCAGGAGATCCAAAATCAAAATCATGTTGGAAGTTCTATGTCTAAACCTATGTTTATTGCATGTATAAGGATTTCCAAAGAAATATCTTCTTTATCCCCTATTGAATGTAATTTTTCAAAAGAGAGTCCATGTGATGTATGGTATTTAGATTCAAGTTGCAGTAATCATATGACAGGTAATATAGATTTGTTTTCTAGTTTGGATGATTCAATTAAGAGTGACGTAACTCTTAGAAATAACAATGTTGTGTCTATAAAAGGAAAATGCATGGTTAGTATTCTAACAAGATATGGGGAGAAAACAAGTATGCAAGATGTTTACTATGTTGTAGGTTTGAAAGATAACCTTATGAGTATTGAAAAAATGGTACAAAAAGAATACCTAATCTATATGGAGGAAAATGTGTGTGTGATTGTAGACAAAGCTCCTGGCACTTGGTTGATTACAAAAGTGAAAATGAGTAGCAATAGGATGTTCCCTTTGAAATTAAAACCTAGAAAAAAACAAGAAATCGGATCTGTTAGCAGAAAATATAGTTTCTCAGTTTACAACCAACTCCTGCACTAAGTCAAATCAACCTTTTGTTGAGTCCTTTGCTCAAACACAACAGTCCTGTGCTAAGGTAAAACAATCCTATGCTAATGTAACAGAGTCCTGCGCCAATGCAAATCAGGTCTACATTGCAGCAAGCGAGTCCTGCACTAGTTCCTTTGTAAATACAACTGAGTCCTATGCTGAAGGAAAACAGTCAACTTTTCATTCAGTCATGAAGGATGAATCATGGTTTTATAATATAAGGTATGGACATTTAAATTTTGGAGGTTTGAATTTATTATATAGAA
This sequence comes from Taxus chinensis, assembly GCA_019776745.2. NCBI lineage: Eukaryota > Viridiplantae > Streptophyta > Pinopsida > Cupressales > Taxaceae > Taxus > Taxus chinensis. The sequence continues at coordinate 195,028,117 of CM034149.1, read as the reverse complement.
AGATTATGGTTAAATTTTTTCCATTGATTCAAAAATCAGAAAGGGTATGTGAAGGTTGTATTTTGGGGAAGCAACACAGAGATTCCTTCCCAGTTGGAAAAACAACAAGAGCAAGTGTAACACTTGAGATTGTACACTCATATTTATGTGGATATATGCAGACAACTTCTATTGGCGGTTTTACTTATTTTACGACATTCATTGATGATTGTACAAGGAAGACATGGGTTTATTTTCTGATAAATAAATTAGATGCCTTTGATACAATTCAATAGTTCAAGGCATTAGTGGAGAAGCAGAGTGGATACTACATCAAAGTTCTCAGAATGGACAAAGGAGGTGAGTATGTTTCTAATGAGTTTATGAATTTTTACAGATATCAGGGTATACACAAGAATTTCACTACTAGGTATACACCACAGTAGAATGGTGTGGTAGAGAGGAAGAATAGAACCATCATGGAGATCAAAAAAAACATGTTGAAGGCAAAGCAACTTCCAAATTATTATTGGGCAAAAGCAGTAGTAAATTCTATTTACATTTGGAATGGTGTCCAAAAAAACTTGTTAGGAACATGGTTCCTCAACAAGCATTGACCAAAAAGAAACATAGTATTTCTTGTTTCATATTTTTTAGTTATGTAGTGTATGCACACGTACCTGATGAGCTAAGGAAAAAGTTAGACAACAAAGGATAAAAGTGTATTTTTGTTAGGTATTCAGAGAATACAAAAGCATACAAGTTGTACAATCTGATCACTAGAAAGTTTGTGAACAACAGGGATGTACAGTTTATTGAGAATGAAGCATGGGATGTAAGTATAGAGAAAAAACTGAGTATAACAGCAGCTATTCCACACGATGATATGGCAGATGAAACTTTAGAGCAGCAAGGTACTGTATCTACAAATCTTGGACATGCACCACAAGTTGTAGCACAAGATACACCTCCATCTATAGTCAAGAGGTCACCAATATTTCCTCCATCTTCAGCCATGCAAGAGACACCAAAGATAACACCAGAAGCTACTCCATCACCACAAAGCAGTCCTACATCGAATAGTCCTGTGTAGTGGAAAACACAGAGTCTAAGTGAGATTTATAATTTTAATACAACTAATTCATTTTCAATTTTTGCATTCTTTTCTCAGGCTACAAATTTAGTTTATTTTGAAGAGGCTATAAAGAATGAAGTTTGGAAAAAATCCATGGATGATGAGATCAATGTTATACAAAAGAATCAGACATGGGAGCTGATGGATCTTCCAAAAGAAAAGAATTTGATAGGATTCAAGTGGGTCTACAAGAACAAATACAATGCCAATGGAAAAGTAGAGAGACATAAAGCAAGGCTAGTAGCAAGAGGTTTTACATAGCAATATGGAATGGACTACAATGAAACATTTATGTCAGTAGCACGTTTGGATACAGTAAGAATGGTATCAACAATTACAGCTCAAAACAAATGGCCTATTTATCAAATGGATGTTAAATCAACATTCTTGAATAGATTCCTTAAAGTGGAATTTTATGTAAATCAGCCAGAAGGTAATGAGATAGAAGGTCATGAAGGAAAAGTATACAGGTTGAAGAAAGTGCTCTATGATATCAAGCAAACACCTAGAGCTTGGTACAACAGAATAGATTATTATTTGATTGAGAATGGTTTAAATAGGATCCATCAGTGAACCTACCTTATAGACCAAGATAAATGAGCAAGGTAAGATTATAATTTTTTGTTTATACGTAGATGATTTTATCATTACTGAAAATCTATCTACAAAGTCATTCAAATCAACCATGAAGAAGGAGTTTGAGATGACAAATCTTGGTCTTATGCATTAATTTTTGGGCATTGAAGTCTAACAATCAGAAGGTGAAGTTTTTATCTCACAAGCAAATAATGCAAATGATGTTTTGAAATTCTTTAACATGTTGAATTGTAGGCCAACACCAAAACTAGTTGCAGTAGGTTTGAATTTGAGAAAAGAGGATGAAGGATCATTTGTGTATCAACATTATTTAAAAATTTGGTTGGAAGTCTTATGTATTTGATGGCCACAAGTCCTAATAACATGTATGGTGTGAGACTCATATCAAGGTTCATGGAATCTCCAAAAGATTCACATTGGCAAGATGGAAATAGAATCTTGAGGTATGTATGTGGAAAAAAGAGTCATGAAATTCTTTATTCAAGTTCAAATGAATTCAAACTCATTGGTTATACAGATAGTGATAGTGCTGGAAGTATAGATGATCAGAAAAGCACATCCGGATATAATTTTCACTTTGGAACATGAGTGGTTTCATGGGCATCAAAGAAGTATCTCATTGTCACGTTATCTTCAGTAGAAGCAGAGTATGTAGCAGCAACAAGAGCAACATGTCAAGTTGTTTAGATGAGAAGATTGTTGATAGATTTATAGCCGAAACAAGAGGAAGCTACAATTTTTTTTGTGATAACAACTCAGCCATAGCATTGTCCAAAAATCATTTTTCTCATAAGAGGATCAAGCTTATTGATATGAGGTATCATTTCATCAGGGAGCTGGTAAACAACAAAAAAATTCATCTTGAATTTTGCATATCCAAAGATCAGTTTAAAGATATTTTTACAAAGGATTTAGCAAAATAAGTTTTTGAATATTTCAGAGATTGTTTGGGAGTTTGTGATCCTGCACATGACATATATGAAAAAGTAAATGAAGCTCTAGAAGAGTAAAAGCTACAAGTTTGAAATTAAGGGGAAGTGTTGGAAATATGTATGCGCCATGCATTGATAATTCTAACTATAGTTTTTTAGGAGAATAAAAATAGATTTAGTTTCCTTAGTTTACTTAGCTTTATCCTATTTTTAGGATTAGATTTAAGTTAAATAAATCTGCTTTAATTCATGCACAACATGCAGTTGTTTTAAAGAAAGATTTTAAATTTAGAATTTTGTTTTTAGAGTTGTAGGAGCTTATTTATTAGTAGCAATTTGTTATTGTTTTACATGCAAGCAAGATGTAAGAAAGTGTGTTGCACGTATAGCTTCAATGTAATGAGCCGAAGCTCTGAGTATGAAGGTTTTATTAATGGAGAATGCACATCAATGCTGGTTTGATAATTATTATTTTTTACAAGGTATGTTAGTGTTCTCTTTATTTCCTTTATGTAGTTCGTTGTATTAGATTGTAGATTTTCTACAAATGGCATCTAGGGTCTTTATCATGGTTGTGGCAGCTCGGATGTGAAGTCCTCAACTTCAACCTTGCAAATAAATAAGGCACCTTATTGGTTCCATTATCATATGGATTATGTATGGTAGAGAAAGATGTGAGGATAAACAAAAGATTGATCCACACCAAACCAATTGCAGTAAGTTTGGAGCTTGTTATTGAGCTTACCAAGGTATTCACAGGCATGGATCATTCCTTAGTTAAATGCAAAGAAATATCCTCCGAGAAATATTAGATGTGTACAAGCCTTTGCCTATCGTATGGCATTTGTACACAAATACCAACCAACTTTTCTCAAAACATCGAAAACAAAACCACATCTATGATAGCAGCTTTTAATAGTCAGACTCCAGGTACTCCTATCACTTCCTTGAATATGTTCGCCTTCCCACCCAAGTTTTTGCAAAATCATTCTAGATTAGTGGTACCTAGGTGGCTAAAATGCATTACAAAGATGACCACTCCTCTGCATATGTAGTTATAAATGTTTTATTTTTAACGAGCATTCAAAATATATTGCATGCGGATTAGTAAATTTTTTTTTTGGGTAATTATTGTTTTTATTTCACCGGTACAAAATAGGAATTTTATAGGCAACATCAGACTCTTCCACTCAATATATACAAATGTATATGCCTCTCGACATAACAAAAGTAGGGGTGGTAATAGGGACTTGTAATGTCCATTCATAAATAATTAATAACGACATTAAATTTGATGTCTATTTGATGAACAATTTTCACTTTAAATTTAATGTCCATTTTACCATCTCACGCATATGGAGGCACCTATCCACACACCCACCCACCTTTGTGAAGTCAATTGAAAAATTCTAATATCTTAATGGAATTTAGAACTTATTTTCTCTAAAATGCAGTTGAATCTAATTGTCATTGGTCAACCCAATTCTTTTTATAAAAAATAATAGAATTGTTAATTAATATAAGATTTTGAAAATCCAAGATAAGCTTAATGAGCACACCAGGGTTCAATTCTCGCTCAAAGCGAAGTCAGGAGATACTGTTAATAAGGGATGAAGCCGAGATCGTGCCCCAAGCAAATTTGGCGTAATAGATACCCCTCAGTCCTTGGCAACTAAGCCTAAGAATTTGTGCACCTAACCTGTGCAGTTATTTCAGATTCAATCAAAAATAAATAAAAAATCCAAGATAAGAATCATGATAATTTCTATAGACAATTTAGTAATTTGTTAATCAATATAAGGTACTGAAAATCCTTGACAATCATGATATTAAAATTTATAGACATTTTTGAAATGCATTTAACATATTTGTAATTGATGTTGCTATCATGTATTTCACCCTTTTATGTATTGATTATAACAAAATCGAGATATCCTTTTATCAGTAACTTTCAAAATCAATATTCTGAGCAATGATAAAAATTCGGAGGAATGAAAGTATTATCTGCACTATTTTTACATATAAAAAATAAACAACAAATTCATGGGAAATAAAAAATCAATCAAACCATAATGTTATTATTTGGATCTTTAGATCCGTTGGGATACTACATTGCCCTTATTTTGTAAATATTTTTTTAATTGCACTTAGAAACAAACAGAATTGGAATGGAACCAATAGATTGCAGAATAAGGTGACAAGTATATTTCTCCTGCTTTAGTATTTGCAGAACCTTTCTCTGTGGGAGGGAGTCCTGCCACCGTAGAAACTCTTTGCACGAATTTCACTTGCCCCAAGATTAATCTACTTCTGCAATTACATTAAACACAAGAAATCTGTGAAAAAAATGATCAAAAAATGATCTTTCAAGAAATTCCAGATTAATTGTGTATATAAATTTGAAAAATAAATGTTCAGAACCACCCAATCTAATTGTGTTGATGGGTGGTTGTCAACATTCATATTTCAAATTTGTATTGGTAATCAAAAAATTTAAGGTCTAATAATATGGATTGAGGAAACTTAAAATCTTTAATTATATAAAAAGAAACATCATTTTTTGTATGACAATGGTAGATCATGGATATGATCGAAAAAGTTTTTGTATGATGATGATAGATAGAACTGGCAATAACTAGCATGTACAAACTTGACAGGCCCGGCACTCTACACCAATCAAAAAATCAATAAAAAAATATAAAACATTATTAATTTTCTGATTGGTGCAGAGTGCGGGCTCCACCAAGTTTTTGTGTGCTAGTTAACGATAGTGAATAGATCATGGATATGATCTGAAGGGTTGATTTAAATAAATGGTACAAACCAAGAAAGAAATAATGAAAAATATCTGTCATAGGTTTCCTTGCTTACATGAATTGTCCATAATTTCCACCATAACTGGTAGCCTCCAGTTTGACCCAGTCGATACTGTCCTCCTCCACTGTAACTCTGCTCACTGCCCTGGTAGTCACTCTAACTTCGTTGAAGAGCTTCCATGTGGGTCTTCCTCCATTCTCATCAGCTTGTGCAAGATAATAGTGGTTACCCACTACTTGTTTCCCCTGGGGGATGTATACAAAAAGGATGTTGCATTAAAATTGATCCATGAAGAACCGTTGAACCTGTAGTGCTGATACCCTTCTGCATAAAACCCAGAAGGAGGGCTAAGATTATCTGAATCTGTACTTATCTCACTAGGAATGCCTGCTTGAGTAAAGGATTGATCCTGAGACCAGAACAAATACTGTGCAGTATAGGGGACTAGAATTTTCTTTCCAATTTCTTCACAAGAAGACGGAGGAACTCCTCCCTTGGAATGCCTACGTTGGACATATGATACGTCACTTGAGCCCCCATAGCCGCTATGAGAAACAGCCTTGAGCAACAAGTCGTCAATGTCTTCTTGGTCGTTGACCTTCTTCGTACCAATTGTGTTAACTGTAAGAAAAATAAAACATCATAATTATATGAATATTAAAAGGGTTGTAATCCAATTGATGCCGAGGATGGTAAAATTGTTCCAGTGATACAAAAAAAAATGAGGCTGGGTTCCAGTACCCATGATTTTGGTGGAATGGAAGGCTGTGTTAGATGACATAAAAACAATTACAAGCCTGGGTTCAAGTACCCATAAAATTGGTGGAATGAAAAATCATGCTACATCAGAGAATTTAACTGCATTCGCCAACTAGTAAATTTAGTCGAATGAAAGGTTAATTTTTCGTGCACCCAATACGAATAGATACTGAAAGACTCTCAAGGATCTGAATGTCTATCTATAGACATATTCATTAGAGTGACAAGAAATGGATATTATACCTGTTACAGTTGACTGAGGGATGGCAGATACAGGATCTCCTTCCAACATGCTGAATGAAAATGTGGGTTGAGCTCCCTGAGCTAGAGGATGAGAAAGGAAATAATGGTGGCCGACTGATATATATTTCCCATTGCCATAGGGAGAGTAAAGCTTTGCTTTTACTCCAACATGGTCATACTTCATCATTCCAGACCCATTTGAGTTTTTATCACACTGGTAAATTTGGACTCCCTTTGCATTCACTTTCATAAATAGTCTGCAATCAAAACAAGGGTACGTATTGATTAAGTACATTAATGTTTTTTTTATTTCGCATTATCAGTTTAAAATCGTTTCAGATCTCACTACTGGATCCATCTTCAAGGAAAGAAAGAGCAAATTATAAAACAAATGGTCATGAATAAAGTCATTACTTGTTCCCAAATGGAGGGTGAATTGAACTTCTTGTAAGCTGGAATGATGCTGCTGCTGAAGCCTGTTGAAGAAAAAGACAGGTGGGCAATGCCAATAGAATAACTAATTGCCAAAAAAATCTGCGTCTTGCAACCATTGCTGTGTATTCTCCTCCTTGTTGTGATCTTCTCAAGACCTGATAGTAGAAAGTACCAAAAAAAATAAATCAACAAAGGAATAGAGGAATGGGGTGGTGGCTGTGCAACATTTAAATGTATGTATTCATACCCAACACAGCCCATATAAAAACAGTAATAAATCTTCACATAAGAATGGATAATTTGGATTCAGTAATTATTGAAAACACCAGAAAGATAGTCCAAAAAAACGCGGAGAGATAGCCGCGTGGATTGTGTAGGGAATATATAAAATTTGGAGTTGCAGAATATATTCTGCAAATTTGGAGTTGCAGAATATATAAAATTTGTGAGCATTTTCTAGGAAATTTCACAGCTAGTGTCGGTATATAGGATGAGTTGTCGCCTTCCTTGTTCGCATAGCAGGCGGCCAATTTGAACTCGAGTCCACCAATAGAGATAAAGGAGTGGGTAGAAAATCCAAGGAATTGCAGTGCGTAGCTGGAAATCTACATCGATCCTCTTTAGGAAAATTTCAATGTCTTGTATGATGCTTTTATACTTTTTTTTAGGTGTTATTACTGGACATTGTGACCTATTTACTTATTTATTTATTTTTATGTTTTTTTTTTTTTTGACAAAATACAAATTTATGTATAGTGGCAAGTATTATTTTATATAATTAGTTTCTTCAGCTTCAAAAAAATTATGATTATTTAACTTAATATAAATTATATACATGTTAAACGAAAATAAATATTCATGTATTTAAAATTCTTCGAAATTCTTGTCTCATCATTATCAAGGAAAGCCCTGGAGTTTCAGGGGCTTAAATATAACAGATGGATCTTGGTTTTTAACAATTTATTTTAATTAAATTTGATATTTTTAGGGATTAGGTGCATAAAAGTTTTAGGTTTAGTTGTCAAAAATTGAGGGGTTTGCATTCTATTAAATTAGTGAGGGCACAATCCCACTCTTATCCATAATTACTTAGTATTTCTTAAAATTTGTACTTTGTTGAACAACTAGGGAACACTTTTACACCATCACACATTATTGGACTACAACACATTTGACTAAACCATTTTTTTTGCATTTAAAATTTTAGATAGGAATTATTCCTCTACCTTCCCTTTTACATAGAGATATGGAATCATTGCTCCATTTATATTGAATTCGATAAATATATGCATAACTAATACGATCATATTTGTAATCAAAGATTGTAACGTGTAACTAAACTATATATAGTATTGTAGTCATGTTTATGCAACTTAAATTCCAACAAATTGAAAGTTGTCATCATTGGGAAAAAAAGAAACCTCTCTAATAAATTAGAATAGATTTTTCTTGTATTATATACTTATGGATGACACAAATATGAGGATAATATTTTTTGTGATGGAATTAAAAATGCGATAAAAATTGTTTTAAAATTATCGTTAGAATTCACATATAATCTATAAATGGTTATTTTTACTTATTACGTACTCAAATACAATAATCTTATTAGGTATTGATGACTTATTATATCTTATTTGTTATGTACTACATTTTTCATTTTCATTTTTTCCATATATGCATTATGGAAAAGTCAGGGTTACATCTACATTGCACAAGATTTACTAGTAAATTTTGCAACCAAGTGTAAGTAATTTTATATTTAATTACTTCTTTGGTAAAGCTTATTGGAAGGCGCGACTATAGAGAAAAAGAATGCGAGAGATGCGAGCAGGGAGAGAGTCGACGGTAGGAAGGAAGATCTGCAGGGGAAGAAAAATGTTGCGCAAGGTGTCAACCAAGTTGTGGGCGAGACACGGGTCGGTGAAGGAATGCTAGACATAGCCGGCTGAGAGAAGAGGAGACGGTTCTGCGCCGTATCCCTAGGGCATCAAAAACTAATGGGTATCTAGATGGTGCTGGGGGACAGGGTAGGCATAGAGAGAGGAACCAAGGGGTGGGGATTCAGGGAACCGTGGCTCGGGGCATCATAAACATGTGACTTCCTTCGAGGAGGCTCTAGAAGAAAGGGTGGCCATTGTTGATCAAAGAATACTTGGCAAAGATCACACAAGGAGTCTGCGCGGGGTAGAAGGCTAGGATTGAAGGTGTAGAAGGATAGGAAGGACCCATGCGCGGAAGGTAGGTTTGGATTTCAGGACTTAGCTGATTTTGGGCATGAGGATCTATTTTTGGAAGATGGCATGTGGAACACATCAACGATGTAGAGAAGTGCGCGCCAAGCATTGTCTATATCTAGAAGAGCAGTTCAAATATCTATGCATGGAGGCAAGCTAAGAATGGAATGAACACTTCAGTTATCTGTAAGAGGGCTATAGATAGTGCACTTGCATGTGTGGCTATAATTGTAAATGGCGTGTGGCTATTAATAGCATGCGACCTATTTCTAGAGTAGTTAAGTGGTGAAGGGAAAGTCCCCACCCTATATATATGATGGTTAGGTGCATAGTAAAATCAGAGATCTGTATGATGTATCAGAGGATATAGGCATATATGTATGATTCTAATTATGTGTATCATATCCATATGCACCTTGATATAATTGACAGTACTGTAATGAGCTTCTATACTTATTAATAGATGGAGGATATTGGCTAAATCTAAGTGTCATTCTGTGTAATTGAGTAGTGCATGTTAGTGTTCAATCATGATTACTGTTTAAGCTCATTCTTTCATAGATCTGTGGGTAGCATGCGTTGTAGAATGATGGATTAGTCATGAGTCTTTATGGTTCTTTCTTCATTATGTGTCATCCTGTTACAGCAACCCTAAAGAGGGACCTGGTACCTTTGCGTGCTTCGGGTGAGCGCTTAGTCTAGGCTGAGTGATGTGCCAGCGTGACTAGGGTGTTATCTTGCAAATTCTAGGCTGCATCATTGGTTCTATTGCCTGGGACCTCTTTTTCAAGTTTTTTTCAAGATGGTTCACGATGAAGACGTACCGGTTAACTCTAGCAAGTATTGAGGAATGGATACACGATCTGGAGGAAGAATATACATGACGGTTCAGCAGTGGATCTAAGTTTAGCGCACACACTTGGGTAGAATAGAACATGTACGACAACTTATATGAGAACTTTTTCACTATCTTTCCAGTAGAACTTTATGAGTGGCTTACGGCTTATGCATCTTAGTGGAATTGGAGATATTGCACACTTTTTTGGACACATGAAGAATTTTAGGCTCTTTATGATGTTGATCTGATTTGGACTCGCGTGGTGGATACGTGGTTTCGTGGCGTTCTAAACAGTTATATTCTGGAATATTCAATTTCGACATACTCTTGCCCGGAGGTTGCTGAATTTTAGTTTTTAAGGTATCCAAGAGGAACATATTTGCACAGTATTCCATTGGCGATCAACATCTTGATGGTAACTTTGAACTTGGAGAGTAAACCGATGGCCAACTAAACTTCACCACGCGCGAAGGTAGGAACAGGTTTGGTATTAAGATGGTGGACCTAGCAGCAAAAAAGTAGAGAGAGGAAAGGCAGCTTAAGTATAATGAGGAACGAGAGAGGGAAATAGAGAAGCATCATTTCGTTGAAAGTATGGTGTTGAGGAGAGAGATGGCTCATGAAGGATTTACGGCTCACGTAGAGGACGTGGAGCCAAAGCATCAGGAACTCCCCCATCTTAGAAAGCATGATAGAGATCCCTTCTCGGCCTCACATCGAAGTACGCCAGTAGAGACTACTTGGGCTGCAGGCATGCATCTTAATCCACCTAGTGACCTAGCCTTTGCGCTTGGTTTTTTAGTATCTAGTACGACAAGTAATCAGCAAGCTAACTTGGGAAGTAAGAGAGCAGGAGTAAGCCAGGGATCAAGTACATCAATGGCAGGATAGATAGCTTCAATGTTATATGGAGGAGCATTCCTGGACGTGTCATTAGCACAGAATGTGAGCGCGCAGAATGTTGGATTAACCTCTAGAAGTGGAGCTACCTCACAGACTGTAGGGGTTTAGTATAGTACTACTGTCAGAGCATTGGGGAGTACATCTATAAGTCCTACTCCAGCTACAGGTGGAGGATCAGGAGGTATAGGTGGTTCTAGTTCCAGTGGATCTGGTGGTTCTGGAGGTAGAGGAAACCTAGGGGGTTTTGGATCAGGTGGTCAAGGTCTGTAACAACCACAGAATATCTATATGGAGATGTCCCTTCGTCTCCCAGAGTATAGAGGTATAGAGGATGTTGCCGAACATGTGCATATGTGTGAAATTTTGTGGCGTGCTAAAGGGATTATTGCTGCTGAGTGAAAGGTAAGTCAATTCGCTACTACATTACAGGGGCACGCGCATAGCTGGTATAGGAAATTTGACCCTGATCAAACTTGCGTGGATTATGCAGCATTGAGGGATGCTTTCTTAAAAGAGTTCCATATTCCTGAGTTTGAGCAGAAGAGTATAAGTGCACTCAAATATATCAAGCAAGGCACTACTGAAAGTGTACATGAGTATGATGCTCATTTTAAGACACTTCTATCTAAGTTGTCTTATGATATACACGCTAGCCAGTATGCATAATGGTTTGTTGGGGGATTGATTACACCTTTTAGGAGGGCGCTGTCACATAAGACATACACAGATCCGCGTGAAGCACTGGAAGCAGCTTTACGCACTAAGGCAGTTGGGAGCATTGACACTGGCGTTAGTCCGTTTCTAGAGGCACATATTGTAGCTATGGAAAAGTAGTTAGAAAAGCTATCGTCAAATTCAGCCCATGAAACGCGCTCAGGAATTTGGTGTACAGATTGTGAAGTGGAAGGTCACACCAAGGATAGTTGTCCTCGCAAATCTGTACGTTCATTATTATTGGACTGTGAAATTTTCCATTTGAATCATCATGGTAGTCACTGTCCTTTGTTACAGGGCGCAATAAGGAAGAATGTATCTTGCTTTTGCAAGATTTATAGGTCCACGACCCATGATACTGAGGATTGTCAGTTGATTGGTCAGATCCATGATGCTATAGACATTGGAGTATGACAGACAAGTATAATAGATAATTCTAAGGGGCAGGAATGAGCACCAGGATCGGGATCATAATCAGACGCGCTATGACAAGAATGAGGGGCATTTTGAAGGAGGTCGTGGAAGAGGACGTGGATATCGTGGTGGATATGGAGGATGAGGCCATGGTGGAGGAAGAGGAGAGTTCCCTCATGGAACATGTTATACATGTGGATCCCCTGATCACTATAGGCATGAATGTCCTCAGAACAATGCATGTTCTTTCTGTGGGAAGAACCATAGCTATGAAGAGTGCCCAGACTTATATGAGCATCTGAGTAAACAGCATAAGCAAGAAAACAAAGGCGTCGGGATGGTTAGAATCCAGCGCATGGTAGAAGACCAATGGATGCCCAAGATAACATAAGGACCTGAGGCAGTGATAGTAAAGATCACTACACACACTGAAGCTGCGTGTGCACGAGAGGCATTGCACCAAAAGCCTATGATTACCAAGGAGGAAGTTTTGCATGCGAGGTATCCAGATCCTGCTCATCATAAAGAAGTTTACCAGGATACCATGGAAGTGCTAAGAAATCTTCAGGGTGAGATATAGTACCAAAAGGAACAAAAGAAAACTTCAGAGACATTCCAAACTGATATTGATGATCTACGAGAGGTATCCAAGATGTTGAGCCAAGAGAACATTATTCCACTATTTGGAAGTTGGTTAAAAGGGAACACTCCGCGTGAAAGTCTTGAGACCGGACTACAGATTCTGCATGCAAATCTTCCCCCTGAAAGCATTGATTATGAAAAGGAAATTACGTTGAATGCTATTGTGGATGGATGGTTGTTGAGCAACATATTGATCAATACAGGCGCAGAAGTAAATGTGCTAACATTAGATGCTTCGGTACAAATGGGGAGGCCTCCATTGCAACCATCATCTAATGTGTTGTTCATGGCGAACCGGACTAAGGCCATCCCTATAGGAGTGTTGAAGGATGCATCTATAACTATATAAGGGGCCAAGTTTACTGGGGATTTTGAGGTATTAACACTTGCAAAAGCAGACAATTTTTCTAGCCTTGCTTGGATGCCCTTGGTGTTATGCAAATAATGTTGACTTGAGATTCAATAAGGGATATATTAGCTTTGAAAATAAGGAGGAGAGGGTTTTGATTCCATTGAAAGATGGGAAGTCTACACCCTATGTTGATCCTCTCAGTGAGGGGGACTTAATAAGAGTCTATGTATGCACTATTCAGGACCCAGAGGTCAACGAGCCATCAAAAGAAGGCATTCTATAATGGAAGGATTCTCATTCTATTAGTGACACTACAAGTATTGCTTGTGACGATTAGGCTTATGGTACATATGAATTAGTTGGGTGCGAGGTGAAAAGTGTGGTCGCATGCACGAATATATTTCGTTCAATGTGACAGATAGGAAGTATAGTACCATGGTATACAGGGACAAATGATCTGCATGCCTTTCTCAATGTAATGGAAATGCAGTGGGCAGATCCTATTACAAGGAGAGAGAGATGCTAGTATATACACTACGTGGGACAGTAGCGCGCTAGTGGGAAGTCCGCATAGATAATCTTATAAACTAGGAAGAGATTGGAATAGCTTTATCTACTAGGTTTATAAGGAACAAAGCACCTATGCCAATCTATACTTATCATGGTTATCAACCTGTTCAGCATCACATTCAGCAGTGTGAGAGACTCTAGATAGTAGGATAGGAAGCATTACCACCATCACTCTGGGTGCATAAATTGTATTTCACAGTCCAAGGATGTGCACGCCTTTGGTATGTATATGTAGAACTACATAGAGAAACTGGGAACTAGAAAAATTTGACTACAAGTATTATTTAGACATTTGATTATTTCTCAACTCAACCTCCGGTAGCAGAGGCATTAAAATTTATCAAGCGCTTAACTATGGGAGATAGTGCAAAAGCAGAAGAACATATTCAGGAATTATTTGGTGAGACAGAGTTCGGAGCATGTTTTGAAAATAAAGACGAAATAGACTCCAAACTACTTGAGCGTGCTTTCCTTGAGAGAAAAAAAGGAAAGATGGTTTACATCGTGGATGATGAGGAAGTTGAAAACTTAGATATTGAGCATTCACACGGGGTGTCCAAGGTCTTGGACAATGCAGATAAGGACACGCATGCCTACCATGAACCCATGAAGACAAAGAAGGTGAATATAAGTCTAGAGGATGAGCCTAAGGAGGCCATAATTGGAGATTACTAGTCAGACTCAAAGCTAGCAAAGATCATCGAATTACTCAGAGATTATCAAGACTTATTCCCTAGAGGATATCATGAACTTAAAGGCGTACATGAATCACTTAGGGAAATGAAGATCAAACTTAAGGATGGTGCATGACCAGTTAGAAAGAGACCCTACAGGATGAATCCTAATTTGCGCTAAAAGGTAAAGGAAGAAATTGATAAAATGTTGAAATCTGGAATTATCAAGCCCCTTGATGATTCAGAATGGGTTATCCCAATGCTTATCAGTATCAAGAAGGATGGGCGGATTAGGATATGTTTGGACTATAGGGAGTTGAATACTGCATGAGTCATAGATCCATTCTATACGCCTTTCACTGAGGAAATAATGGAAGGAGCTACAAGGCACAAAATATATTCTTTCACAGATAGATTTTCTAGGTATCATCAAGTTCGGATAGCTCAGGAGGATCAAGAAAAGAAAACATTTATAACTGAATGGGGCAGTTTTTCCTATACTGTAATGCCTTTTGGATTGAATAACGTGCCTGTTGTATTCTTGCAAATAGTTGTTCAGGCATTCAAATATTTTATTCACAACTTCTTACAAGTTTACCTAGATGACTTGACAGTATATGGGCTTGTGAAAGACCATTGTGACAATCTACACTTAATGTTTGAACGATGCAGACAATTTATTATCTCTTTGAATATAAAGAAGTGCATATTTGCTACTCCATTTGGGATACTGTTAGGACATATCATCTGCAAGGAAGGTTTGCTAGTTGATCTAGCCAAGGTTGCAGTCATTTTAGGCCTGGAAGTGCTTACTAGTCAAAGTGAGGTGCACAGATTCTTAGGTCATACATGGTATTACAGAAAGTTTATAAAAGGGTATGCCAGAATTGCAGCACCCTTAGAAGAACTACTCAAGGGGAAAGATACATTTTATTGGGGAGAACCACAGCAACGATCATTTTAAATATTAAAAGAGAGACTTACTACTGCGCCTATTCTACGCTTTCCACCATGGGATAAACCATTTCATGTTCATGTGGACGCTTCTGGTATGGCCATCGGCACTGTGTTAGCTCAACCTAGTGAAGGTATTATTGATCATCCAATTTGTTTTTCTATTATGAAGCTAACTCATGATGATTGGAATTATATAACTACAAAGCGCAAAGCTTTGTCACTGATTTATGCATTGTAAAAATTTTGACAGTACCTGTTAGCAACACCATTTTTGTTTTATACAGATCATATGGCATTGAAGTACTTAGTAAATAAGTCAGTTCTATAGGGGCACATATGCAGATGGGTGATCCTATTTCAAAAATTTGACTTCACAATTTTGGTGAAACTAGGGAAAAACAACTCTAGACCAGACAATTTATCTAGAATAGATACAGGAGAGGAGGCACAGACAATTGAAGAAACAATGTCGGATGCACAGTTATATAGGTTACAACAAGTGCCCACGAAACTAGAAGACATTGTTGTCTTTCTACACATAGGTATCGCAGCAGAAGGGATGAAATCATTAGAAAAGAAGCATCTTTCTATACGCATGGCACCATTTATGTTAATCAGGAGTGACCTTTACAAGTCAGGCAGAGATTACACCATTGTGTGTTATAGCATGAGCGCAAGGATATCATGGAAGAAGCTCATGGTGGTATTGCAGGAGGCCATTATGCAGGTGACGCGACTTCCTGGAAGACCTTAATTGTTGTATTATGGTGGAATACACTATATAAAGACTGTAAAGATTATTTTGAGGCGTGTGATCATTGTCAGTGCCTATGAAAACTAGGGAAAAGAGATGAGAAGCCTTTGAGACCAATTACTAGTGCTGAACCATTTGAGAAATGGGCCATTGACTTTGTAGGACCTATTTTGCCAGTTGCACGTAGGAATAGATCGTGTTATATCATTCCTTGCACAAATTATCTCACACGGTGGGCAGAAGTAGCACCAACCAAAGACTGTACGACAACTACAACAACTAGGTTTCTATGGGAGAATGTTCTTACATGATATGGATGTCCTCTAAGCTTGACAAGTGATAGAGGTACATACTTGTTGAATGAGACCATCAGGATCCTATTAGATGAGTTTATGGTTGCACACCACAAAACTACACCTTACCATCCTCAAGAAAATGGAACTGCTGAGGCTTTCAATAAAGTTTTGGGCCATACTTTGACAAAAATATGTGATGTTGGAAGAAAGGATTGGGATGAAAAGGTGTCAGTTGTGCTTTGGGCATATAGAACAACTTATAACAGATTGAATAAAGCCACACCATTTCAATTGGTGTTTGGCCCGGAATATGTTCTTCCTATAGAATTTATGTTACCTTCTTTACGCATTACGCGCATTAGAGGTATGACTGATGAAAAGGCTTTAGAAGAACAGATTGAAAAGATTATTCAACTAGACAAGCACCAAGCCATAGTACAATGGAGTCAGAACCAGGAAAAAGCTAGGCAGAAAGCATGTCATGACAGAAACATAAGAGATAAAAAGTGTGAGATTGGACAAATGGTTCTTCTTTATGACTCAAAGTTCTTGCACCATCTAGGCAAGCTCAAAGTACACTGGTTAAGGCCGTATGTTATAACCTTTATACTTGATTCAGGTGCATGCCAGTTAGAATCACTTGATGGAACATGGCTACCCAGTTACTTTAACAGGAGTAGACTGAAGCCCTACTATAAATAAGGCAGTGTTGTCATTTAGCCTAGGTTTTCAATTCAGTATTTCTTTAATGTATTTACGTTATTGTCGCTATGCTTTATCAATTTAGTTGTTGTTTGTGTAATAAGCGTGCTTGCGAGCATGAATCTAATTATTGTATGAATAATGTTTATGCGTAGAGGACTGCACATACCTTCAGTGTGGGGTGGTTTTCGTTATCCAAGAAAAGGAATGAGGGACTTGAAAGGTGATAGAAATAAGCTGCTATAGGTGTGCTTTAAAGGGGATTGCTTCTAAAAAGGTGACCAAGGATGAAGATGGATGAAGGCACAATATAATGTGAGGCAAGCAAAGGCCATGATAGCTACGAGGAGAAGGTGCAGTGATGAGGTACTTGGGTGTAGGAGCACGTGTTGAAGAGAAGTCTATGACCAGAAGATAGGAAGGTGCATTAGAAGGTTATAGCTAGGCGTGGAGATGTACTGCGCAGAATGAACAAATTTGGTCAATGAATGAAGGGATATTTAGTAGGTGAGGAGTAATAAATGCATCAAAATTTGAGAGTAGAGCCAAGTGTGAAGATCTGAGTGATCGAATTAAGGTGCGAAGGGTGTGAAATCAAGCATGAAAACCAGATTTGTGCTTTAAGAAGCTTGCATCCCTAGTGGCTAAGGGTTTGAGAAAACTAGGGAGACAAAAAAGAGTTAGGTTACACGGTTTCCACCTAGGACAAAGTTGGATCGAACTAGGGTTTGATTCATAGAGTTGTAGACTTGAAGAGGAGACATTGGCAAGGTAAAAATGGCACCAAAGAAGGCATCTACAGTAACAGCAAAATAAAAGAAGAAGGTGGTCATTGAGGAGGAAGATATTTCACCTAAAAGTCATTTTTCGGAGATGTAAAACCCAAAAGGGGTTATTGTTTGCCAATAATGGGATTCACCCATTAGAAAAAGTAAGGTGAGTGAATATAATAATAGGATGTCAGAGAACAAAAATGAGCTCGACTCCTCACTCATGGTTAGAACCAAAAAACACATGGCAAATGAGATGTCGATATATGATGATGCAGGTGAAAATCTCTTAAAGAAAATCAGGGTATATCAGTTGTATGAGATGTCATACTTTGGGAAATATGAGCCATTGTACCAATGGCTCATGAGCAGGGTTCATGAAGACTGCTTCTACTTTGTAGGACGCAGAGCTAGAATTTTGGCTGCACTTGTTTCATCAGTGATAGGTTTGAAGGCCACATGAGAAGATATAAAAAGTGACCTCACAGACAAAGCCATGATTTTGAAGACCAAACAGGATTCGGGATACCTAAAGGGTCAATGTAGAATGGACATTGAAAAATTCAAGAATTGTCTAGTTCTACAAGCAGTAGCACACTTGGTTACCAAGTTAAATGATCAGGAACATTGGTCACAGTGAACACCATGTGGTTGCATGTGGCACGGAAGATGTTGGAAGGAACAATATACAATATTGTCAGCTATATTGTAGAGAAAATAGTCAAGGAAGCGTGTACAGGAGGGAAGATCAGCTTTGGGGCTGTTCTCCTATCACTGGTCTTCATGGAAATTGGAGTACCTCATAGAACAAAGGATAAAATATGGGAATACGCCATGGAGAACAAGTCCCCAACTAAAAGATTAAACAAATATCTATGTAAGGGGACTATGACAGATGAGGTGAAACAAAGGGCAAAGAAGTAGTATGATAGGCTCCACATGACATTTGGAGAAGAATGGTGCACACTAATGGACCTACCAGTAGTGGTAGGAAAGCAAGTTTAGTTTTCTATATACCAACATTTCTGCATCACATGCTTTCTAATGAAGCATGGAACTTAGATCCCTTTGTGCAAGTTACCTTATGCCTTCACTGCAAGGTATTTGCAGGAGTCTATTCATAGGTTTACCAACACATGCATATCAAACTTCATTGTAGACAAGATAGACTGCAACTACCATACACTACAGAAGACATATGTATACCCTGACAGGAGCACCTACATAGAGAAAATCATTTCCGAAGTGCTGAACATCAAGCCAATAAGCTTGGATGTAGTAGATTTGAGGGCAGCACTGGTGTATCTCCATTTGAAGCCGAAGAAGGAGAACAACAAATATGTGGAAGGTGAGTTCACACTTCCACCACCACCAAAAGAGAAGCACATAATGGAGAATGTCCCATCACCTAAGCCCTCAGAGAAAATCAAAGTGCAAGATGAGGAGGAAGAGTGCGAAGATAGTGGCAACTTGGAGCATAGGGGTAGGAAACATCCCACAAGTCAAAGAGAAGTTGAGAGCCTTGTTAAATTGCCTCAACCACAAGAGGGGGAGGAAGAGGACTTAAATTCAGTCCAAGGGGAGCATAGTTTTAAAATGGTATTTAGGAGAACAAGGACCCAAGGTGTTACCCCAACCTCTGTGCGAAGATCACCCCAACTCTCCCCATAGAAGGAAGCAACCGCGTAAAAAAGGAGGAAGCTTAAATTGAGGGAGGAGGCAAAAGAGTCAAAGGAGAGTGCACTTACATCCTGTACACCCCCAGAAAACACAGAAGAAAAGGGTAAGGCAACAAAGGAGAAGGATGAAGAGGATAAATGAACAGAGGAAAGAGCTGTAGGAGAAACACAGGACATGGAGACACAAGCTCCAAATTTGGAAGATAGAGTTCCTAAGCAGCAGAGGTCTAGAAGGGAGATCACAGTCCACTTCTAGAGCACAATAGCGCAGAAGGATCTACTTGGCTGGGATTTCATGGATGAAGATATGGTGACCGTACGAACATGAAAGCAACTATCCCAGGGTTGATGTAAACCCACATGGATGAGCCTTATTTCGATATATGCGAAGAGTCATGCATGTCAAGGTGATTAAAGAAGGCTCCCAGGGCTAGACACATGATAGTAAAGCCTACTGTCATGTCTGACGAGTAGGTCAGTAATGTGCTAGTGAAAGTTTTAGTGGAGGTGGCAAGAAGGAACATGGATAAATCTTCCATAATCAAGGCACTACGTGAAGAGATGAAGACAAAGGACATGGAGATAACACGCATAACGTAGGAAAAAAACTTTACACATAAGAAGAATGAAGTATTCATAAGTGTCGCAGAGGATATTGGGGACAATGTAATTAGAGCTAGGCCACACTTGGAGCCCAAAGTACCACAAACATTTCCTTCAGTGATACACTATGTGGGGAAGTTGGTGGACTTGGTGCTAGAAGATGAAAGTCTGCATATGCAAGCACTAGAAAAATTAGAGAAGGATGCCAAATGGGAAAAAGCATCAGTGATGAGGAAAATCGCATCGTATGAAGGGTTGTTGCAGGAATTACAAGAAGTCTTGAAGAAAGCGGATCAAGATTTGAATATATGCACAGATCCAGAGGCACTCATCAACATTAAGACCTTATAAAAGATCAATGAGGTCCAGAAGGCCATGAAAGATGAGACCTTGGGCCGTGCAAAGAGGCTAGTAATGGTTAAACAAAATCGCGAGGCCCTGACAGCATCACAAGAGCCACACAAAACTCAGCTAGAAGAGCTAAACAAACTAATTGCACAGAAGATGGACCTTTTGGAAGGAAGGATGACATCCATGTCTAGTGTTGTGTTGGTTCTGTAGAATGAGAAAGGTGAAATTACGCGAGATGAGTTAGAGTCCATAGCTGTGGAAATCCTAGAGAAAGTGGAACAAGCATTCACTGAATTATAGGATTTGGAGGCTGCAATAAAGGAAGAATATCTAGAGCTGATACTTCAAACTGATACTGAGGAGGTTTCTTCAATAACCTCGTATAAATTCTTGATTTTTCAACATTGTTCATTCTTATTCTTTCATTCAAAATTTGGAGATGACCATTGTCAGGATGACAATGAGATTAGTGTGGGGTAATGTTGATCAAAGAATACTTGGCAAAGATCACACAAGGAGTCCATGTGGGGTAGAAGGCTAGGATTGAAGGCGCAGAAGGACAAGAAGGACCCGCACATGGAGGGCAGGTTTGGATTTTAGGAGTTAGCTTATTTTGGGCATGAGGATCTATTTTTGGAAGATGGCATGTGAAACACATCAACGATGCAGAGAAATGTGCACCAAGCATTGTCTATATTTAGAAGAGTAGTTCAAACGTCTATGCATGGAGGCAAGGTAAGAATGGAATGAAAACTTTAGTTATCTGTAAGAGGGCTATAGATAGTGCACTTTCATGTGTGGCTATAATTGTAAATGACGTATGGCTATTAATAGCATGCAACCTATTTTTGGAATAGTTAAGCGGTGAAGAGCAAGTACCCACCCTATATATATAATGGTTAGGTACATAGTAAAAGAAAGATTTGTATGATGTATCAGAGGGATATAGGCATGTGTGTATGATTTTGAATATGTTTATCAGATTCATATGCACCTTAAGATGAGTTGACATTACTGTAAGGAGATTCTATACTTATTAATAGATGGAGGATATTGGCTGAAATTAAGTGGCATTCTATGTAATTGAGTAGTGCATGTTAGTGTTTAATCATGATTACTATTTAAGCTTGTTCTTTCATAGATTTGTGGGTAGCATGCACTGTACAATGATGGATTAGTCATGAGTCTTGATGGTTCTTTCTTAATTATGTGTCATCATATTACAGCAACCCTAAAGGTGGACCTGGTACCTTTGCACACTT
Organism: Taxus chinensis; assembly: GCA_019776745.2. Lineage (NCBI taxonomy): Eukaryota > Viridiplantae > Streptophyta > Pinopsida > Cupressales > Taxaceae > Taxus > Taxus chinensis. Next base: position 195,006,502 of record CM034149.1, on the reverse strand, counting down.
TGAGTGAGCGTTCGGTCTAGGTTGAGTGATGTGCCAGCGCGACTAGGGTGTTATCTTGCAAATTCTAGGTTGCATCAGTCATTCTTCGAGAAAGCATACAGCAACTAACCAGGCCTACCTAGTCGATCTGGCTGAGGACAGTCGGTCACTCACCATTGAAATTCTAGAAGTTGAAGAATATTATAAAAATATAGCATGCGATGTGGTGGTTGGTAGGTTTAATTGGTTTTGGCCTTCCTCCATAGCTCTGTATCAGTGGGTTTTCAAAAACTGGACAAATAAATGTGAAATTTCTCTCTGTTCCAAGGGTTTTTTCATTGTCCATTTTAGGGAACCAGAAGATTACCAGTGTTGTTTGATAGATGGACCCTGGTTCTGGGGTCACACGGGTTTATTCATCACCCCATGGCTCCAAAATTTTGATCTGAATACTTATTCGGTGGCCAAAACACCCATTTAGGTCAGGCTTCCTAACCTCCCCCTACATCTATGGTATGCCCTGGAAGATTTTGGAAACGCTTTGGGAAAAATTATAAAAGAGGATTTGGATACAACGCATTCGGGCCTATGTTTGTTTTCACAAATTAGCATTGAAATTGATTTAAACAAAGGAATACCTGATCGAGTTAAACTTAAATTTGGTAATTTTCAGTATACCTAGGTCTTAGACTATGAGAATACCGCATTTCGATGTAGACTGTGTAGAAATGCAGGACATTTGCAAGAATCGTGTCCCTTCAATAAGAATCAGAAATCGGAAAAAAAATGGATCATCATCCTCAAGTAGATGGGGTTCTATAAGCTCAGACTTGGTTTCTGCATCAAAATTTAAAGATAATTCGTATAATCCTACCTCCGATGATAAAACGGTTTCAGAGAAGAATGATACAGAGATGGAATTTTAAGATGAGCAATTGATTGGAGGTGGCATAAAAAGGGGTAATTCTTTGGAAATTTTAGAATCAAATCAGTATTCTATGCTAGGTAATTTGATGGCCTTGGCAAAGCCTAGTGACCTTGTGTTGGTTATCTAATATGATCTTAGAAAATGGCAAGAAGTTAAGATGTGGAAAAATAAAAAATTGATGATTATTTTCCATCCCAGGGTGGGAAGGAATTTTAGGAGAGCTCTATCTTTTGTAAATCTAGCTTGTAGCCAATTTTTGGCTTTGTAGCCTTCTTGTTTTCCTGAGGATTTAACCTCAACTTTTTAATAGGGAATGCTTCCCTTCAACCCGCCTAACTATCAAAAAACAAATTATATTTAATTACATAAGAAGGGTTTAAGAATAATATTGGATTTCATGTAAATCTTGAAATAGTTGTTTAGAATAGCCAAACAAAGTTAAGGATTTTATAGTAAAGTAGAGAAAACCTAAAAAATTGACATGGGCTGGCAAATTCGATTAATTTTGTTGGTACTCTTTCCAAACTATCAACAATTGTTTTGGGAGCATCAAGATATAGAGTAATTGTGCCAAAGTAGTAACATAATTATTATCAATTATTGAGAACATATAATAATTCAAAAAAAACACACAAAATCTAATTCATTTCAACAAGATTTCGGAAATATAATGCAAATTGTCCCAAACCTTATGAATTTTAATGCTTTGATTAATGCAAATAAATGATAGATCTTCTTTTCTAAATTTTTGAAATAATATTTTTTTCTTTTCTAGGTTTATCTTTATACTTTAGGCATGCGGATGCTCTTTATCACTCAAATTCAAATAAATTAGCTTTTCTTGATTGTTCTTCATTATCTATCCTAAGTGCAATAACATAGCTATGTATTTATATGCTTCTTGAATTCAAATAAGGACCCTATTAATAGAACACAATTTAATGCATGATGGTTGGGAAACACTGAAAAATAATGTAGACCGTATAATCATTTTTTATGAACATAAATACAAAAATTAAAAATACACAATCCAAAAACATATAGAAAGGTGGATTTTGCCTTGTGTTATTCTTCTATATCAAAGCATGAAACTTAAAAATTAGTAGTATTTATATTCATCATGGAATATTCTTCATTTTGCGACATAAATTGAGAATGAACCAAATTATATTGTTTTAATCTAGATTATAACACCCAATTGTTTCTCGCATACCCAAATGTAATCAATCAGGGCACATTCATACTACATTATCAACATTATATGCCAAATTCATCTAATCAAGTATCTAACTTTTTGGTATGGTTTGTACCTTAGTAAACATGAATTTTCAGTTTAATTGATTTTCTAAAGGTAATAGCCACAAAACTGTACACATTCATGAAATTCCACAAACTAACGAAATGTTGTGTTTAGAGTGTAGAATACATGTATATTTTTTTCAAAAGGCAAAAAATATGGTCTTTTTCTTAATTTTATTCATATGTTGTTTCTTATGTTATTAAAGAGGAATGACTGTCCCCCGGTGGTTTTTTAAATGAAAACTTATCTTTTCACCATGAAATTTTAGATATATGTTCAATATTATAATTTTGACGTGCTGTCAAATTTTCATACTTTTTTGACTTAGATATTTTTTTAATTAATTATTTAGTAACAATATTTTAAAATAAATGGCGTCCATATTTCTATGCCAATAACTTTTAATATTTATATCTAAATTATTTCTTTTTTCACAGGTAAGAAGAAGAATTCAACAAATACTAAGTATATTTTTTTCAATTTTTTTTTATATATTCTACTATTTTTCAAATTTGGTTGATTGTGTACTATTGATTGTCCTAAAATACCGTATGTTAGTAAAAATTAAAAAATAAATAACAAAACAGATTTTTTAAAAAATGAAAATTACATTTTTAGAAAGCTAATAAAAATCTGAATTTTGTGTCAAAATTTTGTAATTTAACTAGTTCGTTTACCCTAATTACGTGGCACATGAGTGGTAGATTTTGGCTCACAATTATCCCCCAAAAGGATTTGGAGCCAAAATGTGCCACTCAGGTGCCACATCAGTGCCACTCAGAGGGGTTCGTGTGAATGGGGGTTCGCGCAAACCCCTTCGCACCCGAACATGGTTCACGCAAACCCGCATTTGCATGAAAATGTCACGCCCCCTTCGCCACCAAAGCGCCGCCAAAACATCTCCTTCTAAATTTAATGTTTTACAATTACTCTCCCCTTCTAAATTTAATGTTTTACAAGTTACTTAAATTTAATTTTAAATTTTTTTTTACATATTTTTTTGTTTTAAACTAAGTTTGTTTTTTTTTAAATTGTTTTTAACCAAAAATATGTAATATTAAATTAGAAAAGTTGTTTTACCATATTAAATATAAATTCTATTAAAATTAGAAAAGTTGTTTTAAAGTTATAAAAAACTAAAATTAAAAATAACCTAATTTCTACTGAGATTTGTATATAAATAGAGTTGCATGCACATATAGTTTTGTATCGAGTTTACTCTTAGACATTCAGATCTATCACGATTTATGTGTGCAGGTGAAAATTATTGAAGTGGATGAATCATGGGAAATGCAAAGAATGAGAAACGAAAATATACCGAGGAAGAGAATGCAGAGAAGAATGCTAGAAGATCTATTTGTAGGAAGGCACAAAGAGAGAGAGAGAGAGAGACAAGAGAGAGAGAGAGAGAAGATGCAACAAGTGAAAGACAAGGCTAGAAAAATTGGTACATATGTATAGAAACCCTTGATAGATCATAATTTTTTTAGTTCTAAGGTTTAAATATGATAATATGTTTTTTAGATTGGGTAAAGGCAAGGGTTTTGATAGGATCCCATGTGTATGTTTATGGACACAGATCATGATGCGCAACATTATGCTGAAGTGATAACAAAAGTTATGGAATTACTTCCCAAGAAAAATGTGAAACACTTGGTAAAGATGGATTTACAAAAATTAAAAGAATTTTCCCAACAAGAACCACTATCACGAAAGAAAACAACAAAAAGTGTAGAGATAATATATGGTGAATTTGTTAATTTGACTACAGTTGCTAGAGCACATTTGTTGGTTACATTCTTGAATCATGGTGATATGAGGGAAACATTAGAATTATTGGGTGTTGATTTTGGATGGAAAAATTCAAAACGTGTAGAAGAAGAATTTGTTGGGAATGTTTTTAAAGGAATAAGTTCTTTGGGTACAAAAACTAGGTCTGCTGATAAGAGTATTTCTCGTAGAGCAATATTAACTTCAGTTGTAAGTGAAGATACAACAAATAATCATCATGTTACCACCGTTTCCAAGGCATTGGGTTTATCTAGAAAGACGGTCAGCAGGTATGCAAAGAGGAGGAAGACATTGGATGACTCTACTATGGAAGGAAATTGGGCACTAATGTGTAGAAATCCACATTCTGATAAAATAGAGGATAATATTGTGAAGATAGTTTCTGATTTTTGGACTGAGAGGACTCATCCTTCTCTAAATGTGAGGGATGTTTTAAAACATAGGATAACTCACAATAACTATGATGAACATATAAAACATTGGCTTGAAATAACTCAACATGAGATGTACATAAAGTTTACAGAAGAAAATCCAGATGTTAAGATTGGACAACGAATGTTTGAAAATTTGAAGCCTTGGTATGTGCGAGCTGATAAAGTCCTTGACACATGTTGTTGTCGCTATCACGTTGAGTTTGATTATCACTATCAGGTACAAAAAAATTATAGATTGAATGTATATATATTTTGAGGCGTGCTTTCATTTATATCTATATATTTGAAATTTGTTTAAATATCATTTTTTGAGATGTGATTTAAAATTAATGTATTTCAAAATCTATGTTTTTTTCAGGTGTATAGAAAGTTACGGGAAGAAAATTCCCCACCTACACGTGTCAGTGAATTCATAACTTCAATTCTTTGCATGATATCTGATGATCATGTCGATGATCGTATGACTTGCATCAAAGGTGTCTGTGACAAGTGTGGGGACTTGAAATTATTGCCAAAAACAAATGAAGATTTGGACACAGTTAAAATGGTTGCTTGCAAGAGGTGATATATATAAATTTATGTTTTTAAATTTGGATGTTAGATTTTATTTTGATTTTTATGTTTACTGCAAATGAATACATGACAATTTGTCCATGTTATGAATTGATTTTGTAGGTTCAAATACATAAAATATTCAACAAGGCTTGGAAAAGATGCAACCAGGTTGGATTTGGTAGAAGAGGAAATCCCCATTGCTACATTCATGCAAAGTTTCCGAAGTTTAATTAGTCCGTACATCAAACATTCTCACTATTCAAAGTGGTAGGCTACACAATTCAAGACTAATAGAGACACATTCCCTATTGGTTCCATATTGTCCGTGGTTGATTTTGCTGAGAATTACTCATTTTCTCATCAAAAAGAAATTCAAACACAGTATTATCATACTGACCAGGTTACTATCATGGTTCAAGTATTTTATAGGCATGCACAATTGGATTTGGATGGGGTTGAAAGTACATATGTGAAGCGAATGATCAAGATTGAGTATCACTTCTATATAAGTGATGACAAGGAACATGACACCCACTTTGTGCAACATTGTTTTGGTTTGTTCTTTCAATATCTTCATCAGCGAGGAATACAAATAGATCAACATTTTGTTTTGGTCAGATGGTTGCGCATCACAATTCAAATCCTCTCGCCCTTTCTTTGCACTCAGTCGTTATCATCATCATCACAAAATTCCTCATTTATGGAGTTTTTTTTAGAGTGGTCATGGGAAGGGAGAACACGATGGTGCAGGTGCATGCATCAAACGTGCTCTAAAGAAACAAAGCTTTGATTATGAGGGAGATCGATTGATTGATGCCCACACCATTGTTGAATGGTGTAAGAAACATTTTACACTTCAGGTTTCAACCTCACAGGCTTCAACATCACATGCTTCAACCCCACAGGCTTCAACCCCACATAGAGTGTTTTGGGAGATAACAGGTACATGCACATTTAAAACATAGATATGTAGATCTTGATGTGATTTATTAAGTGAACTACAAGTTACTAACTTTAAAAAAATTTATTCTGATTTTTGTTGTTTGTTTTAAACTTTATTGATCTTTTGAGCATGATTAAATGAAGGTATTGATTGAAGGACAAAGTATGGATGTGAAAGGATTCCCAATTCTAGGTCTTTGCACTCTTTGATGACTATGGATAGTAATAACTGGACAATCTGTACAAGAGATTATTCTTGTTTTTGTTATGAATGCATGAACAAATCATATTCAGAGTGCAATAGTCAAAAACATGGGTATGTAGGTGAGTGGAAGCAAGTTCCTTTAGTTTTGGATGACACATATGGATCAGATCATGATGATAGTTTGGAAGATGTGCCATTAATTTCAACTGATTATGACCACATATCTGGACTGGTTAAACAAGGTATGTTTTATTTAAAAGGATCAAGTATAATTTGATAAATTAAATATATATATGTATAATTTATACTATACATGGATCATTGAATGTTTCTTTGCATTTTGTTGTAGGAGATGTATTTGCAGTCATTGCTGAAGAAGCCAATATTGAGAAAGTGGAGTACTACTTGTTGCGTTGCACAGAAGAGAGAACAAAGCTAACATGTGAAATAACAAGTGAAGTGACAACATTTTATACTGGCTCAGTTGTAGTGCAGGGAACATACTTACAACAAGTGAAAGCCCTCCAAAGTGGGATTCACTTTGTTGATTACAAACCAGACAAAAAGGTGTATCATTACACCCATCACATAATTGCTACAGGGTTACAATTGTAGCAGGTGAAGACTACAAATAGTAAACACAAAAAATGGAGACTAGATGTAGAAGACCATGAAAAAATTTTACAGGTCATTGAACAATGAGCAGAGCCACTTGGTATTATATAGAAGGACATGGAATAAATTACTAAACCTTGTTGGTAATAAACTATTAAGCTATAGGATTGTATTTTCTACTTGAAGGGACTATGGAGACCACTATACAATAAAGTTGTTTAATACTTGTGATTCTTACTTGTTGTGAGATGGTTTATGGTTTACTTTAAGTATTGTGATATGGTTGTTACATGGAAGTATGTATGGTATAAACATGATTTATGATGTGGATGTATGTTGCATTATTATTTTTAATGTGGAAATGTTAGTTGGGAATTCAGATGTACATAGTTTTTGATATATGTTATTTGTTTAGTTGTGAACCAAAAGGTTGTATATGGAGTACCCTTATCACTGTACAAGTTTATCATATTTCAATATGCTTGGAATTGTGTTGATTCATTAAGGATTCATTATGTCATAGAGAATGAGATAGGAGGGAAATAAGGTTCTTTCATCTAGACTGAGTAGTGAATAAAAAATAAGGTTTTTCTTATGCATTATTAAACTTCAGGTACATACTTTTCATGATTTATGTTCTTCATCATTGGTACACTATGAAAAGTAGTGAATGCAAAAAATAAGACTTAGTGCACTACACTTGTAGTGTTGCAAAATATGTTTTTCATTGTTGGAATGAGGCTTGGGTGATCACTTGGTTACTTTTCAATTGTGTAAACATGAATAAAAATGATCTTATACTAATGGTGGGTGTTTGTCTCAATGTTAAACATTTGTGTTGTTTGTGTTGATAGTTTGGTAGCACATGGATAGTTTTATATACTCTTTCCTTAATGGTCATTAGGAGTCTTATTTCAAGTTGTTAATTGAATGATCTATTGAACTTAAACTTTCATCATATATGATTCAAATAGTAACATAAGCCATTATACCATGGAATGTTTAATGTAACATAAAGTATTACTAAATTACCTAAGCATTGAAAATGATTCAATATAGAATTTTAACGAAGTTTACAATGTTATATCACAAAAATGAAGGGTATTTAATATCTTATCTATCATTATACCTATTATGATATCATCAAGAGACAAAAATGAAAGATAAGGGGGTGTCTTATATTCACATCCATAATTGTAAATATACACTGGAACTCATAAAAATATATTAATAATACACGTGTCTAAGACATATATCAAAATATAATAATCATGTCTAGAATGAGTATGAGTATATATACATGTCTAAAATATCTAAAATCATGTCTAATGAGTATATACATGTCTAAAATCTCTAAAAGTATGTCTAAATGTCTAAATCTATAAAATATCACTGAAGTCTCCTCCGTGCACTAGGGCGAGTGCCAGACCCCTCACTACGCTCTGTTGCACCCTGCATGTTAAAAAAAAGGAATATACACGTCATAAACTATATATAGCATGTACCATATATTAAAATATATAAAGCAAAATTCTACAACAATTTCTTGATTAATTCAATACATCATATAACAGATATGTACAATTGATTACCTCAGTATCTGTCCCTGGGCGGATGTTGGGAGTATCCACGCTATGTGTAGATCTCTGTCCCGTAGATCCCTGTGAAACAAAATAAATAAAATGTAAGAAGTTGATAAATAATTTTTTTGAATAAAGTTCATTAATTTCTAACATTTCAATTTAGATTAAATATTAATTATATTAAAACACATGTATTTATACCTCTGCGGAACGCGTCTCCAAATGTATGGGATTGTCATCCACGACCTCAACACCAACAAATATGTCGCCAAGTGAGCCAAGTTGACTCAGGCCCGGAACATCGAGATCCATGTTGTGCTCAGTCAAGAGCTGTGTGTATGTGACATAGGTAGATGGTGTGGGCTGTGAAGCTCCACACACTGGAGCAGAAGCCTAAACACAGAAGTACATGTTTAATTTTAATATTAATAAATTGTAAAGTAATGATCAATTAAAATAAATTTTAATTATATTAAAGGTTTAATTTTCACACACCGGAACAGAAATGTGTTGAACATCAGGTGTGACGATCTCAGCACCAAGAAGTCTATCTGTAGCAACGGTAGTAGTACCCTGACTAGAAGATACACTCCCACTCTGCTCTATAAAATCTAAAACCATTAATAGTGGAATGCTGCAATGCCGTGAAATCACCTCATATGCACACAACAAGTCAGCAGCCATGATGCGCCCTAGCTGACGTTCCTGAGTGGGATCTGTAACTAGCTCAAAGTCATCTGGGGAAATCAAAGATGCATGAGCGTATACCTCACTGCTGCGTGCATCACTGCTGCTACTAGCACCTCCACTACTAGTATCGCGTCTCTGAAGGTACTGACCCACACGGTCAGAAGAGATCAATTGGGTCTCACAAGCAATGCCAGCAAGACCCTCGATAGCAGCCTCATGTGCAGTCATAACAATAGGTGTTGTGACATCTTGAAATCCTGATAAGAATGGTTGTGGCCTTGGTACAAGCTGTCGCACGTCAACAACTACAGGAGCTCCCTCCTTTCTATATGCCTGCCTGTGGCTAATACGGCCACGCCCCTGCCCCAAATAACTAGGGATGTCTAAATAGTTCACCTTTAGGTTTAAGTGAACCTCAACATGTAGCATCATTATGAAGTATAATGGTAATTGGTCATTATTCAAAAATTGGCCTTGAGAGGCCACAAATCTAGGATAAATCAAAGGGACACATAGGGGACATGAACATTTGTTTACATAATATGCCCTTATTTTCCGTTTGTCTGCATAAAAACTCCAACAAGACCTCTTAACGACTTCCTTATCGGAAAGTCGTGATGTAATCTCATTATAACCTACATCTCCTGAGACACTTGATTTTAGTGAATCCATAAAATTTTTTATTGATTCAGAATCAAATGGATTATATGTTTTCAAACTTGTCTCTATTCTATGAAGATCAACCAGTATTTTTTCACAATGGGCTTTATACTGCCCAACTGTAGTTGGATTTTGGAGAATAGATTGCAATTTTGCAATCTCTAAATCGGTCCTCTCAAACAAATTAGGAGTTCCAGAAGAAGCCATGACTGTAAAAAAATGAAAGTAAAATTCAATTAATAGTACTTTTAATTAAAAAAATTCCTAAGATATTCTCCTATATTAATGAAAACAGAAATATGATTTTCAAGCTTCAATGCAAATAATATAGAAAATAAATTACAAAATCAAATAAATTACAAAATTAAAAAATCACATAAATTACAAAATTACACATAAATTACTTTACAAAGTGATGACAAGATGACATATTTCTATATTTTCTAATATATTGTCAACACATTGAGCGGATTCGAAAATACCATTTCATTTGATCAAGACAACTTCCTTTAAAGAAAAAATATTCAACAAAATGGTAAAACATATAATTGTTAATATGTAATATCATGTTTCTCTTAGTAAACGGAATTGATACTAAGGATCATACTTATTCTAACACACAAATTATAGAATTCAATATTTTCAATAAAAAATTTAAGTCAATTTATGTTAGACATAATATTGGGGCCAAAAATGTTTTGCAAAAAATTAGAGGTCATTCTACAACTCAAATTATAATTCATGATATGAATAGTGTGCCTTCTATTATGCCTATATGTTTAAAATACTTTCTTAGTGACATGGTGTATATATTTCCTAGAAATGATAGTCCATTCAAGTTTTGTGCCATGACTAAGACCATAAAAAAATTATACCACTATCTAATACACCCCAATCAACCACTAAGCACCTTATGTAAGAAATAATGATTTAACGAATACATGCCTACGAAGTGGGGAAACACAACAAGTCTAATGTTGAAGTAACCAATACACAAAATATTAAACTCAAAAATATGAAAAATAAGGTTATCATATCAATGAGAAATGGTGTAATCCTAATTTCCCTTATATAGGTGTAGAGACATATGGACATGAGCTAGATAACTTGATGTTAGTCAAGTATATTACACTACCAAAGAGTAAAGATGACCATGAGCATCAATTAATAAGGAAAAAGAAAAAATATCTTATCAATAATTCTTGCAATGATAATAGCACAAGAATTAAAACAAAAAGATATCACTTGGATTTAAAAGTTACAAAAAGTATATAGTATGGTAGGAAGGATTAAAACAAAAAGATATCACTTGGATTTAAAAGTGAGAATTAAAGAATATTACCAACTAAAAATGAAAAAAGTTTAATCAAAACAACTTGTAAAAGTTGAGTTCTTTTCAAGAAAGGGATAATGATGTGATGGCCTATGTTACAGAGGTCATATATTTTTATTTAGAAATTTTACTAATCCAATTTTTTTATAAAAAAAGATCTCAAATGTTTCTATTTAATGATAATTGGTAAAATAAAATTAGGGTCAAATTGTAAACCTTTTTCAACACCAAAATTGACCATTCTAAGGGTTGAACATTACATTTTATTTTATTTTTTACTATTTTTTAGATTCAATATTTTTGTATGTGAGCATGAATTGGAGTTGTAAGTCATTCTCTATCTCTATTTATACATGTACAATTTAAGGGATAATTTTTAGGCCTATCTAAGAGTGTATGCAAAAAATGATAAGAAATATGAGTTGCTAAAAAAGTGATATTTGTTAACTAGATAGGTTAGATTTTTTCCTTTAATAGACTTTTTTCTTTAATTGACATATATAGTTGTGCATGAAAACTTAACATTTTCTTTTTGGTGTTAATCTAAAAATCTTATGTATTTCTAATGGGATAACGAATAATAGAATTTCCTCTTTTCTTCTCAATACTCTTTTGTATGCAGTTTATTGTTTATGTTTGAATTTTTGCATTAGTGAATTCATCAAGGGGTCAGAAAAAGGGGTTTGGTGAATAGTTCCATCACCAAATTAACCCCTTAACATGTCCCAACTCCTTAAAATTATTACCACACATACCTCATTGGGGTAAATTGGCATATGTCGACTTTTCAAAAATATCTCAAGATGCCAAATCTAATGACATATGATTTGACCTTAATTTTGAGAAACATTACAAAATATCCATTATTCAACTACTTGTTCCTATGTCCTATTTGAATTCTAAAACATCAAAAAATAAACCATAAGGCATAACATTTTGAAAAATTTAACCATAATTTCTCAAATACTTTTCAAGAAAAATACATGGTGACCCTTTAAATATTTTTTTGAAATGAAAATAAAAAAGACCCTAAATTTTTAATTTTGGCTCAAACAAAAAAATACTTAAGTGGATAATTTGGAAAACTCAAAAGATGGATGGGCTCAAAAAATATGATTACGGTCTTAGGAATTTGTGACAAATATTTAACTCTTTGAAACTCCAAAAATTAACAATGTCTACCTGTGGAGGCATTGCTCTTATACAATGTAGAAATGGTGAATTATTAGGAAAAAGACCTCTATAATATAGAACACACACCAAAAAATGAAACATTATCCAAATGGTCAACAATTTATATATTAAACCTCTGGTAGAAAATGTAAAATTAGAATACAATGTGTCATAGAGGTGACATGTATATATAGCTTAATCAAGAGTTATGTCTTTATTTCCTTAACTCCAAAGAACGGTCCCTCATATCATACAATATGAAAGAAGGATGAAGGTACATGAAAGTAATGAAAAGTATAAGGAAGAAACAATACGTAGAAGTCTAAGAAACAACAAGGTATTTGAGGAAGGATATTTAGTGACATGATAGCGGCCAAAGTGAAGATACAATCACTAGTATGGTGGTCCCTTCTGAAACCTGCTTGCCCTTTGGCTCTCAACCTCTTAGTCTATGTCCATGTGGTGATATTAATGTCCAGACTTGTGGCAAAGATCTTGGCCAAGGTGTGTCCAATCTATGATATTGTGGTAATTAGTATCATTCATGTCTTTACTCTTATAGATGGGATGTATGATATAGGAGGTCCAAGAAGGTGGAAAGCCACAAATTGTCGTGTAGTTAAACATGTATGCACTATGTTTAAAAAATCGAGCTTTGAGGTTCTCCATATCATGAGCTTTATTGGATTACAACTTAGAGATGGCGTGAAGGATTAAGCGATTAGTATTGAAATGACAATGAGAAAGTTTTAGATTGACTTGAGTGTTTGGTTGGTTTGGAGAATTATATAGGCTAGAAGCATACTCAAAACAAGTAAGGAGATTTGATATTGCACATACTAATTTCTTAGGAAGGAATACTCAAAAAGGAAGAGAGATATTTTGGGCATTACATTTATCAATGAAATGAAATGATATGATATGAATTTCACAATGATGAGGCATAAGTGTAAAATGCTCTTCATCTTATTAACAAATGTTAGTAAGAAGTTTAAATAATTCCTCTCCTAACTAAAAAATGAGAGAAACAAGGCTTTTTCCCTTATTAACAAATCTCTCCTTCCACTAACAAACGTAACGTTCATAAGCCTTCTTCCCCATTAACAAATATGAATATTCAAAATATCCCTCTTTTTTACCAGTAATAAGTCAAGTCTTGAAAACTTAAACAACACCATTGATTCTACAGAAGTTATATTTTAAATTTAATATATCCATAGACGTAGAAATTACAGTCTTGAGAGCACCAATTCTACAGAAGGTATATTTTAAATTTAATCCCCTATGCTGATTAGAGCAGAAATTGTATGTCTTCAGAGCATCATTATTCTATAGATGGCATATTTTAAATTTACTAAAACATTACACCAACAATTATAGTGTTCAGATAAATTATATATCATTACACAGTTTTAAAATTTGATATATCATTATACAATGATTTTAAATGGGATTTTAAAAGGGGGATATGCAAACAATTGCTACTGAAATGAAAATGTCTATGTGGGATAAAAGATCTGCAAGCTTTGCAGTTTAATGCCACCCCTGTGAATAAACTCCAAATAAACTTTCCAGTCCATGTGTGATGGCACATAAACAAATGTCAAGGATTATGGAGAAAATGTAATAGGTAGATTAAACTAAGCAATAGGAAAATTCATGTACTTTAGATTCCAGTATTTTTTTGTCATTATAAGATACCAATTCTCCTAGGTATGTAGTAGGACCCTAACAAATGGTATGTGCTAGGTATCAATATGAGTCTTAAGTTCTTCAAAACTATAGAAGAAGATGGAAAATATTGGTAGAACAATGAAGAAACCAAGGTGAAATTGGCAATGCCTTTATTTTTAGATGTTTCAAAAAAATTGTCTGTACTGGCAAATCCAGTTCTTAAGAAGACTATTTTATCTGAATGTGTAACTTCAATGGAGGGAAGAAAATATATGAATAATACATAAAAATTAATTGTTTTCTTGTATGATCACATATTTTGACTACTCTTTGTGAATGAGACCGAAAAAGATTGACGACACTCTATCTCAACTCACTTACATCTATTTTGTCTCCGGCAAAAATGCTTCCAAAGCTAGCTAGCCAATTTGTATCCAAATTTCTCTTTCAATGTACATGCAGACTTCTAGAATCCATGCTTAAAACTTATTTGTGAAAGCCTAAATAGGATAAACAAACAAATTTATTATGAATCTAGGTTCCAAAGTCAGGATAATCATAACTAAATGGGGTTTTCATAGTTTTCATAGTATTATGGTGATTTTAAATGGGGTTTTCACATTTTTCACAGTTTTAAATTTAATATATCATTACACCAGAAATTATAGTTTTCACAACACCATTATTCTTCTACTGTTGGAAACTAAACACCAAAAATTGTGAAGCATGGTCATGATACAAGAGATTTTAAATGGGGTTTTACAAAAAAATGAGCTAGGGTTTTGCAAAAAATGGTATCGAAATGGCTACGGTTTTTTTAAAAAATGGGTTTTAATTTTTTTCACCCAAATACATCACCATATCAAAATGGCTACAGGTAACATACCTGGTCCCTCATCACTAGTGAGCTTCATCGTTTGCTGGTGGGCTCATTTGTGGTGGGCATCATTGCTGGGCATCATTGGTGGGCTCGTTGGTGGGATCTCGGGCTCTTTGTCTGGTCTGGTCAGGCTGGTCTGGTCTACATTGGGTGTCTCGGTTGGGCTCCCTGCAATCTTCACGTGAAGGAGGCGGGCGGAGGAAAATGAATTCCCTCCAAGCACCTCTAATATATAAACAGGGGGGTTCACGCGAACCGAGTGAAAAGTGTTCGCGTGAACATTCGCGTGAACCACATTAAATGTCACACGCAGCAAGATAATGGCCTACGTGTCACTTCACTCGAACCATGTTCGTAAGAGTGGGTGGTTCGCATGAACCCACCTTGGATACCGCCCCACGGCCTTTCCCACTCACATTTTTAGGACAACAAGTGGGACAAAACACCATGCGTTTTATTAAAGGGGCCCTCTTAATTATTACAATAACCTCATTAGTTGAAAATAGAGAGCACTAAAGGCTTTGTGGTGGGTTGAATGTATATTTCTTATATGTTTTGATTAAACCGTCAGCATGGCCCTTTGACTTGAAGAGTCATTACTCAATTGACATCCTCTTCCATTTCAAAAGTTCTTCCATTAAATCTTTGTTGTCCTCAATTTGGTAAGCCCCACTTCTCCTTATCATAACCAATAAAATAATCTCTAGTAGATTCAAACCTATATTAATTTTATCACTCAAAAATACCAAATGTCCCTACCCCTTACTTTGCCCCCTCCCATGCCTTATTGTATGCATATTATGTATCACCCTTAGAGATTCATTATTTTCCATCCTTTTTGTCTCTTTAATATTTTAATTTTTATAGAATATTAAAATGCATACATTTTAATTTTCATTTTGATGTTTATATCTTCTCTAAGTGAATTTTGTTTTTAGCATAGAAGACAAGTTACATGTTAAATAGGTTGCCTTTTATCTTTTTAAAGAATGAGATGCTTGCATTATTTTTCTACTTCGATTGAATTCCTTTGGATTTAGAAATAGCTGAGCATTCGATCAATATAATTCTTATGTTATTTTTATTACGACTTGTGTTCTATTTTATCCATGGGATTTTGAAGGTCTTGTTACTTTGTTTCCTTCTTCTCAAATTTAAGCACCATGATATATAGTTCTGGTATTTGTGTGTTGTTAAATACAATTTCTCACACAATTGTGGGGTTTAGCCCTGTCAATCTAGCTTTTAATGATGATAACCCCCCATTCATAACTTATGTATTTATTGCTTTATCCTCAAGATGATATTTTCATCTTTTCTCATATATGTTATTGAAATATTTACAAGTGAAAAATTTTCTAGGTCCAGGGACATTTTATCAATAAACTTTTATCATTTAACCTTTAAGATACATTAGAGAGTGTAGGCCTTGGAACACTCCATTATAAGAACCCTTATATTCATATATTTTATGCTAAGAATAAAAATTCATATTGTTTGTTAAGTTGGTAAAAATTCTTCCCTATTATCATTTATTACTAGTCATCTAAATGGAACCCTAGAATAGTTCATGCTTTTTGGAATAGATTATGTACTTAAAAAAAACACTATAAAGTAATAAATATGATCAAAATATGTCAAAACCAAAGGCTTGTCAACATGAAGCAAACCGATGAAAATTGTAATTGATTATTATATTTTTCCACCTTATAATGAGGAGGAATGACATTTTAGGCTATGAGCATATGGCTTCTAGTAGAATAAAGTATTTCATTCACAATAAAGTTTACCTCATTCCTAAGAAACGGGTTCTCATTTCTAGATTGGGACATTATTTTGTGGATTTATTTTATGAAATCAGCTAACACTCTTATCTTTTCTTTGTTAATACATCGTGAACGACCTAATTCTAACATTATCATTCATTTTATTCATATATATAATTTCAAACTATTATCTCAATGTTTCTGAAATTTGTTAAGCTTTCAAACTTACCGTTGTCAAATAGCTATATACAATTCAAATACTTAATTCTTTGTTTTTGCATTTTGCGGACTATAAAGAACAACTATGGGAGGATTGGATTCATATACAACTGACACATAAAAAGGAATTTTTTGTGAATATGTAGATTTTGTTGATTTCTTTCCTTAATCAAAGAGTAATAATGTTTCTCCACAATTTGGAGAAAAATGGGCTTGAAAACTAATGTTTTTGGCTTTGAGGGAAAACCATGGATTATAGATGTGAACATTTTGTACTCAACATTGTCTCACTGAGATCAAGTTGATGTGCGAAATCAGAATTTTTTTGAATCCATGAGTAAGAAATTCCATGTCTTCTAATTTATGATCTTTTCTAACAAGAAGGAATTGAGCTTCGTAGAAAAGTTACATATTCCGAAAGATCATTTTTTTCATTTATGCAATCAAATTATGCCCAATTTTATAGTGAAATGTTTTTATATTAATATCAAATTTAATTCTTGTAATGATATATCTTGTCGTGCAATTGGATTCTTTTAATGTCATAATCTATCATTCCTGGGAAATTGGTTATCATTTCTTGATTGGCACATCCTTTAATAAATTTATTTTATTAAATCAACTAACAATCTTATCTTTTCTTCGTTAATACATCTTGATTGAATTAATTATAAAATTATCATTAAGTTTATTCCTAAAGATAATTTTAAACTATTATTCGATGCCTCTAAAATTTGCCAAGTTTGCAAACCTACCTTAGTCAAATAGCTATATACAATTCATATACTTAATTCTTTGTTTGGGTATTTTGTAGATTATAAAGAACAACCGTGGGAGGAGGGGATTCCTATACAATTTAAGTATATGAAGGAATTCCACGTGTATATGTAGATTTTGTTTCTTTCTTTTCTTAATTAGAGAATAATAATGCTTCTCCACAATTTGGAGAAAACTGGGTTTGAAACCCAATGTTTTTGTCTTTGGGGACAAACCATGGATTATAGATGAGAACATTGTGTACTCAACATTGTCTCGCAAAGATCAACTTGATGTGGTAAATCAGACTTTTGTTGAAGCCATGACTAATTAGAAGTTCCATGTCTTCTAATTTATAAGGATTGTTTCAAAATAATCAGGAATTGAGCTTTGTAGAAAACTTGCATGTTCTGAAAGATCATATTTTTAATTTGTGCAATCAAATTATGCCCAATTTTATACTGAAATGTTTTTTATATTAATATCATATTTAAATATTTTCATGAAATATCTTATCTCGCAATTGGATTCTATTGGGACAAAAAAATTATGGTTGGAATACTTATTGACTTGATAGTTATAGACAACCCAATTCTTAAGATAACGGAAGAAAGGTGTCTTGATTTGTATGTTAGTATTTTGGAGGATATAATTTTTGTTATTTATTGGTATCGAGGAACTCTATAGAAATATGCATCCAAGAAATAAGTTTCATACAAATTCATTTGTGTTTTTTGGACATTTGTGATGATGTTTATGTGTGTCAAAGAAAAAGTGGTTTTTTATTCTTTAGCTACTCATGTTTCCAATACATATCAGTACCAGAGAAGAATAAAGAGATTCGTGATAAACCATGTCTGAAATTTAGAAAACCATGATGTGGTTTCACCTTTTTTGAGTGTGACCATAAGGTTATTGACGAGTGAAATATCTCATGGGGTGGTGATGAAACCTAATAATGCATATTTCATTTTTGAAATACCATTATTAGTCCTTCCTTAGTGCAATTTATAAACAAGTAAAAAATTCTATTAGGACAAACTGGAATTAATTTAAGTCAGTGAAATAGGTTTTGAGTTAATGTAGTTGCCAAACAACTATCATATTGACTTCACCAAGCTCCCCAATTAGGCTTTTTCTCTTTTACTTCATCATGTTATTATGCAAGAGATTTAGGGTAATGAAAATTTGATAAATTCCATTAAATACCATCATGACCAATATAAAAAATCCAACACAATTGAAATAAAACTTAATTATTTTAGTGACCAATTCTTGAATTTTATTCTTCATGTTCTTCCTGAGTATTGTGTCTCTATTCTATATATTTTTGACTCGGAAGATTCATAACTTGAGGAGAGGGGGTTCATTGAATGTATTGAATTCCCTCCTAAACTCTTAGAATTTGAGCACTTTCAATTTCAATCACATAGTTTTTAGGATGCTAACCCAAATAGGAAAATATTTCTTATTATTCGTGTAGAAATTTCATTTAACAAGAAGAATGTTGAGAGGGACTTGACATTTTTCATTAAAATTTCTTATTATCTAATTGTATTTGGAAGATACATTATCTTGAGGTACATTGGGGATGGTCACAAGACTACATAGGCAATTTTTTTGCCCATTTATCAACATATATCTAGGAAGGTATTTCCTATAACATCAGGTGCGTTGGTTCTTATGAGATTTGGATGGAATAAAATCCCAATGAATGCATCAAAAAAGTGATCTAGACATTGATTAGTGTACTTTATGATTGGATAAAGCCTTCAATTCCAAAGGAACTACTAAATTTGAAAGAAAATATCTTTTTCTTGGGTTCTCTAAAGAGAAATCACATGTGAAATTAAATGGAAACTTTTGATCAGCTTCTCCAAGACAAACATAATTTGCAATTACAAAAAAAACATTGAAAATTACATCTTCTTGGAATTTGTTATAAATTATGAGGATTTAGATAAAGTGAAAAGTTTGAGTACATCTTACATGAAGAATTTTATGAATTCTAGTAGCATCAAAGTTATTGTCCACATGCTTGAGTCTGTTGAAGAATACCTTTCATTGTATTGATTGGAATATTTATTGAAATGAAAAATTATTATTTGAATTTAAACTAAATAAATCATCAAGTAGAGTTATTTTTTTAGGTGTAGTCTAGAAAGATCTAAGCTCATCAATCTACAAGCAAGAAAAATAAACATTCAAGTAAAATGTGAAATTGATGGTAAGGAAATATATGTACCCTCTACTTCATGAAAAAATTCAATATGAAAAGGAAGAAAATGAAAAGATTTGGGATAAAATATTAAAATATAAAAAAGAAAAAATTCTTAACCTGACAAAGACATATTATATCGAAACAAAGGAAAAAGAAGACATTTTCATATTCAAATCCTTTTCTATTGAAAACCGATATATTATATTAGCAAATTATGTACACATATTATTTATAACTAAATAAGAAGAAAAGCCACGTATATGGTGAATGATGCGTTCCAGGAGCCTATATTTATCTGAGGCATTTTGTCAAACAGATCATGTGAACTATAATAGCTAATAAAAACATCATTTTCATTATGTTGTTATGGATGTACATAACCTATTCCAAAGATCTTATTTTGGTGCAAGTTGGGAGTATGGACACAATTGTGAATTAGTTGTATTAGAAATATGGCTTTTGCATTTGGTGAAATAACAGCAATGCTTTGTGAGGATGCATGTGTCTTCCATAAGCTGCTTCATTGTTGATATTTTTTTTAGAAAGACTAGTAAGAAAACTTAAAAACATCGACACCAACTATCCCACTAACTCCCCCACCAACATTGAAAAGTGCAATTCTTTAATTATAATAACTTCATTTTTAATAAATACATTAAAATATTTTTAAAATCATATAAAACTCCAATTAATGTTCTATTTAATCAAAACATTACATTATGAAATTGAGATTAAATACATTATATTACAAAATCGAGTAACATTTTATGTATTTAAAACATTAAAAAAAAATGTATTCAAAATTCAATTATTGAGACCTTATGCATTGCACACGATTTTATTTGACGAGTTGTTTTTTTATGGTGAAAATGACTTAGAGTTTAAAATCATGTAATTTTTTAGGGTGAAAACACACATGACTACGATCAAGGAGTAAATTTAGCGATTGTTTAGATGTTTTCTTATTGATTTTAGCCGTAAAATATTTGCAAATATTTGAATTAACCGTCATACATAGCTTGCATATTTTAAGTATGGCTGTCATTTTTTATATAGATTTACATGTAATATATATCAAAATGGTTTAATATATATACAATAATCATTATAATATTTTATTAATAGTATAAAAATAACACTATTTTATATTATTGAGGGGTAATAATTTTTTTTATGAAAGGGGATCTTATATTATATTAAATGCAACATCATAAAAGAATCTCTCAACAAAAAAAGTGGGTGGTATGAGAGCATGCCCCAAAGCCACAAACAAAGAAGGCTGAGCCTAGAAAATCAACAAAACAACTAAAGGGGTGCCTAAGGAACACCAAAAACAAAGCTACTCAAGTCTAAAGGAGAACGAGAAACATGAGGCTCAAAACGCCCCTTTTTCTCTTTCGAACATGTGACTATGGACCATGGCGCCTATTGGGGTGCCAAGTCAATTGGGGGATCAAGGCACAAACTATCCTGAGCAGGGTGAGAGTCAAAGGATTTAATCTTTAATTGAATTGTTTCTCTCTAGTTAACTTGAGATGTTGACCAGTGAAGTAAAACTGGATAAGGGCTGAGGTGCAAATGGATAATGCAGGATTTATTTTAATTAAGTTGATATTAAATTAGCTAATAAAATTAACTAATGTGATAGGAGATGAATAATAATAGTGATATGATTAATTAATTAATCATAGGAATAGGATATGAATTTAATAGGACTCATAAAATGAATATTTAATAATTCAAGAGAATTTGTGAGCGATAGGAATGTTTTGGGGAAGTTGCGGGACAATGTGGTAAAATGTTGTTAAAGGTAATAAAATAGAGAAATATATCAAAAGTGGTGGAAAGTGGTCGAAAATGGTCATAATGTGTCCTGAACTAATTATGAGGTGATTCCAAACGTTCAGTATTTATAATGCATGTTAGAGTAGGTATTTACCTTAGCTCATGTTCACCTAGGTACTTTATTTACCTTTATTGTATTTATCCTCACCCAATTATGTGTTTGGATATTTATTTTATCTTATTTAGATACTAGGAGATATTATCTAGTTGTTAAGTATAGTTTTTTCCCTGATCTATGGTATTGACAAGTTCTTTTCTAGATCTATGGTATTGACTTGATCCTTAATGTCTAGTTCTCTCCTAAATCTATGGTCTCGACTAGTTCTTTGATGAATAATTATTTCCTTGAGTTATGGCTTGATCTATGACCTTGACTGGTTCTTAGATTGTTATTCCTTTCCTATATAAGCAAGGTCCATTCTCATTGTATTTCATTGAGTTCCATAATAATATATGATATTGCTTCTCATTTGTTTGCAAAGGTTTATGTAAATTTATTCTAGTGAATTACTTTCATCTTATTGATCGTGGTGTTTAATTAGCATCTGTGTTCTTGGCTTAGTGCGATCTGGTTATCGTTCCTTTCACTGCACACACCTGAGGATGCCAAAAGGGAATAGGAAGATTAGGTAGATGAACCCAAACTGACATTTTTGAAACCACCATAGAAGAGGGATCAAAAAAAAAATTTAAAAAGCATGGTGTAAAAAAAATACCATCCCTACCCCAAAACCAAGGGCCCTCACTAAAAGCCCATTGATAATCAGTAGGAGAAGATAACTAAATAATAAAAAAAACCTTGGCACATAATTGGACCTCACAATCACGGGACCAAGTAGAATAAATCCATTGGTGTAACTCTTCACTACGAGGCCAATATTTGTTAAATCTACAGATAATGGTGGAGTTTTGGAGGGCACAAATTGAATCGGTTACCTCTAGGAGTGTAAAGGTAATAACAAGGGTGTCTGTTGATTTTTCCACAATGCATGGTGTACCAAGAGCACTCGAAGAAACTTGTGTGCACATTCCAGTGGTAGCTACCAAAAAATATTTTGAACGAGCCATTGGAGGGCCATGAGGGGAAATGAAACCACTGTTCTTCCTAGCAGAGGACCCGCGGCCTCAACTGGTACCATCTAACCTGACATTGTCATTTGTTCAGCCCCCATCAATAGTTTTTGGCAGCCCTATTGGTAGTATGTAAGGTTGAGGGTGAGGAGGTGTGCCCATGCGGCCAAGGTTCCACACATACCCACTACCAAAACTCCCCTACACCGGTGCACGTACCCACTATTCATATTGGTTGGGTGGTGACGGTAGCGTAGCAGTGTTGCTAGGGTTTTGGTGGGCCATCTTCATTCGTTCTTGTTGAAGGGTAATATTTGAAAATAAATATCACCTAATTTATTTTTTATAAACATGGATGATTTTCAAATTTAAATCCAGTGTGATTAATTGTGCATAGAAACTAGGGGCGTGCGTAGAAAAATTAAACATACAAATGTTAACCTTAAGATATATATATTGGGAGGTTTTCTTTACTTTCACCATGCATATGACATTTTTTCTTTAGTATGAAAATTTAATTCAAATATAATATATGTTAACAAATGAGAACTTTAAGAGATGGCGTAATAAATACTTTCTGATTTGAAAATGCCGAACAGAAAAGCATAAACTGAAATTTCATTTCTAACAAAAATTGTATTGGATGAATTGACAGAATTAACCATCATTATCATGTGAAAAATTGACCCCACAGGGGTCCACCTCGCCACTTCTACAAAATCCAGAATGTACCGGCAAGATAAGGCACTCCAGGGTAATGGCTTATTGGTGATGAGAAAAAAACCTAACTAGCAAATCAACCTTGAGGTGCAATGCACATACACTAAAGGGGAAATGTGGAAAATGTATTTTTATTAATTAAAAATGTAGAGTATATCTTAATCGTACAAAAAAAAGGGTGAATGTGGAGCATATTGAGTCAACAAGACCTCAAGAAAGAGACTATCTCACCTTTAAAAAGGGCATCCAAAAGTTGGATTACATAATTAACAATCGCACACAAAGTGTGTGATGGAATTTCGAAGGGGTGCATGGAGGAAAATTAAGTTTGAGGGAGTGAAAAATTGGAGGAGGAAGAGGGGAGATGAAGAAAGGGCTAGAGGGAGAAGTAAATTGGAGGGAGGAGAAGTAAATTGGTGGGAAAATAGTGGGCATAACCAATATTATGTTTAATTGTTATTTTTTACGACCCAGGGCATATGAACCATGTGCCTTTTTTGTCAATTATTTGAAAGAGAATAGGGATGTGATGTAAAGGTTGTTGAGGAAATGTACTTTGGATGATGATAAGTTTGAATGGAAACTTGCATTTGTTAGAATTTGTAACTCTACATATGTTAGATTTAGAAATTGTATGTGTAAGATTTTTTATGTCACCGATTTCATACACCTCGACCTTCAACTTTCCCTATTTTAAGTAAGGAACATCCATATAGACTCCTACTCATGTTTGAACCCTGATGTCTACATTTGTCAGATACGAATGTAAGGGGTTTGAGGGAGGAGAAGTGCAAGGGCGGGGAAAAGCCTTGCGTTTTTTAGCTAGAACACATGCAAATGCAAGGTGAATTCACATGCACGTTTCATGGGACATTGTGGAGATAGGGAGATGTGGAGTGGACCAGGCATCCCAAGGTATTTATTACATGCACATGTGAAGTTAGGGTATCTCTCTAGATGTCAAGTTAATGATTAGGGTTCTTGTTCTCAATAGTCGTAGTGGTGTAGTCTACCAATGACCAACAATTTCAAAGAATTTTATTTGGGTGACATTTAATTTGTTAGATATCAAGACGAAGATATGAATAAAAATTTACCAATAAAAAGGTGGGGATTAAAGACCTGCATATTTATGGTTTAAAGATCATCTATTGGATGGCATTTAACTTGGTAGGTAAGACGAAGACATGAATTAAAAGTTGAAAATAAAATGATGGAAATTAAATACCTTCATGTCATGCACCTATTCCATAGCTCAGATTGTCCCTGTCCAAATAATATCTGTTATCTTTACTCCACTTTACAGTATTGATCTCGGTCGCACTATTCATGTAAAAACAATATGCACTTCACGGAGCCAAAAAAGGAAAAATTCCAACAAAAGGTTCAAGGTATAACACCCATCTACAAAGCTTTTTCTCGTAGAACTTTGTAGCCCCTGTATTAGGTATAAGCTCGAGTAATTATATGAACATTTGATGCACCCAAGAGACGTTGATAATTGAACTCTCCCGTATTGTTCATATGAGTGAAAGTTAAATTTGGTTCTTCAGTCAAACTTAATAAAAACATACAAAATATATATTATTAACAAAAATATTTAAATATAATATACAAACTATATATATATATAATTTAATGTATATTTTATTAAATATATATTAAATGAATAAATAATTAATTTAAAAAATACACAAAACGTATTATTCATTAAAAAAACTGTATATATATATATTATATTAGATAAAAGTTGAAAGCCCTGTTTTTTTAAGTAACATACATAGAATCACATATAAACTATCCGACTGATTTGAGAGCACTCTAAATCAATGCTAAAATATACTTAACTAAACTCTTAAGAAAATTTCTAATTCCATGTGTTTGTCGTTACAAAAAAATATACGTATGAAAAATTGGGAATTCTTTCATCCATATATTAATGATTTTGTGTCTAAAAAGATATAATGTTTTTTAGATAAGATTTGGAAACGTTGTACAGAGATCTGACTGCTTTAGGTGGAGACCCCTCAACCAACGCGGACGCCACGAAAACTCCTCAACACACGTCGGACACTAAAACAGAAAGCCACGCATGCCAAAAAAATGTCACTCAGACGAATAAGGCTGAATTCACCTGTCAAAGAAAGAATGCAAGGAAATAATGGTCAGAAGGAAATAAACGCAGGCCCGCAGAGATGGAAACACAAAGAAATACGATCGCGGGAAAATAGATAAATGGCATGATTTAATTTAAACAATGATTTCCCTTTCAAGTGACATATGCGATAATATCTAAGACGCAGAGGCATTAAAAAAATGTAGCACTGCGATCTGTAACCTTATCTGAAGCGGGTTCAATTGTCTCTGACAGGATACAGGCACAGTCTGGGAGTAGAAATCAGATCAGAAGACGTGGATCAATTCTTGCCCTTAATATTTCAACGCAAACGTCCAGCTGCAATCTAGTCCCTCCATATTCTACGTCTGTCAAAATCAGCCGGGGCGATCTCATAGAGAAACGCCTTCGGCGTAATATAAGTGTGTTTTTTTAATCAAAGAAAGATGCAGGAAACGGAAGCACCGGAAAGCACAAAGGACCATGAAAATTAAGCTTTTACAGCCAACATGGTCTTGAAGGAGGTGGAGACAAGGGACTTATAACAAGCTTGTCCTCCCAACCATTAGTGTTAGAGGAGTGGGCCATGTCTGGGATGGGATCTCATCCATTATTTTGTTTCTATTTCCCTTCTTCTTTTTCACGCTGAGACTAGTGGCAGGGAAAATTGGCAAGTGCCAATCGAGAGAATTTCCCATACGAAGGGTACCCCATCCACTACCTCCATCACCGTCGAGTCGGTAAAAAACATTGCCACTGCGAGTGTGTGATGGGTGTCAAGATCTAGGTGGAGAGCGGTGGCATTGGAGAGAGAAGCTCCATTGATTTTTTGAACTGAATTTTTGAAAGCCGTGACCACGTCCCTAAGAAGGGGAGTGGTGATGTAGTAAGTCCGAAGGCACCCAATTGACATCACACAGAGCGTTCCCCCAATGTGAAAGCAAGGATTGCAAGTGCTCCACTTCTAGGTGGACTTTCTCTTCTTGGACCTGGATCTTAAGCATTGCATTGGAGATCATAGTAACTTTATTAGTCATAGAGAAATCTATATCCATAATTGTGGTTGATAAAAAAAGGAAATAAATTGTCTTTCCAAATATGAAAAGGAATGTGATTTCTAGTTTTTTCAAGTAATTGTTGTATGTCGCAAGGAGTATGGTCAAATCCCCCAGGGGAACCATTTTCCAAATTAAAAAATTAGGGAGGAAAGGTTGGAAAATGATATAAATCCATTTCCATGCAGATTGGGTGTGTGGGCAGAACCATACAAGGTGTTTAACATACTCTTGTTGTTGGCAGGCTTGACAAGTAAGGTTCAAAACCCCCATATGCTTAAGCTTGTCTCTAACTAGGAGGTCATGATACATAAGACACCAGGAAAATAAACATTTTCGGCTCAATCCACACTTTCCACATATTATCAAACCTTCTAAACCAAATCACATCTCAAGATTTGATATTCCAATGGTGATTTAGAGAATCACCTAGAAATGTTGGGAGGCAAGAAAATGGTAGCCAATATGGGGTTGGTGTCAACAAAAAGGGTAGTTAATAGCCAATACCAATCTCTCCACTAAGAAACACTAGAGGAAATACCGATTTTATGCAGGAAATCATCATGTATGGAATTCATGATTTTTGAAATGGACTCAACATCTTCATTTCTAAGTTTAAATTTAGCTTTGTGCATATCCCATGGTAGTCATGGTTGAGAAGTCTTACAAAATAATTCACCAATAACTATGATTCCCTTTTTTAAATGCCCTAGAATTTTAATCTAGGGCATCATAGAAAATGAAGCATTATGAAAATTAAGGATGGGAGGCCATTATAACAAGAGAGAATCAATTGACAGCCCAATTATGAGTCCATCCCCAACCCAGATGAGAATGGGTTTGAGAAGATCCCATGATTTGCATATTCTCTTAACAACAAAAATGCCACAAATATTCACTCGCATAGGTGAGAGAATAATATTTTCAACTTCGAAACCCTCCCAAGCTTGATGTCCTATACGATTCCCCTCAATGATTTAATGTTGAAGAAAAAATTTCCATGTTTTACAACCTTCAAGATTTCGGACATAATTCCCTTGCAACATGATATCCAATAACATCAAACCTCCTACTGCTCTTGGAAATTTCCCACACCAATCTTTGGAACCCTCAAAATTGGCTCATAAAGAATCTCAGAGAATCTTTTCCATCTTGGCATAGGCCTATTTAGAGGATCCCCTCAACATGAGTAATAAAAATGAGTGGCATCCAACACTTTGGAACATATTTAGAATTTCCTTGTTATAAGATAAAGAGGCTTGGTGACCCAATAAGTGATCATTTCCTCCACTCTCTGGATAACTTAATACTACAAATCTGTTGGTGAATCTCTTAGAGAAAATGATATGCCAAGATATTTGAATTCTACACCTAATTTTCCCAATTTCCTCTGGTATCCTTCTAGCCATCAAGGTTTGAGGGTGAGGGAATATCTACGGAATTGAGTCTTTTTCCATTGAATGGTAAAACCAGAAGTAAGACAAAATATCTCTAGGAATTCCATGTCATTTTTTACTCTCTTCTTCCTCAATTAGAGTGATAAAGGAGTCATCAACAAATTGGTCATTGATGAGCTATTGATCAGAATGAGGGAGAGAAATATCTTTAGCCAAGCCTTGAGAGGAATAGAATGCAAGATAATATATACAACCTTTAACAACCATAATATAGAGGGAGGGGGAAAAAGGATACCCTTATTTTATTGATCAGAACAGTCTAAATTTGGAGGATTGAGCACCATTAATTGAGAAGCAAGCTTATGAATTTTGAAATAACATGTTGACATAATGGATAAAGTGAGGTCTAAAACCAAGATCTTGAAGCATGACTATAATGAAAATCCATACTATCCTTTCATAAGATTTCTCAAAATCAATCTTCACAAAAAGAGATTTTTGATAACATACCATTATCCATCTCATGCCTTCCTAAATATATATCACATTACTAAGAATGTATCATTATCGAATGAAACTAGACTGTTTACTTTGAACAATGAGGGGGTTGAGATGTTGTTTTCTAGGGATTTGGATATAATGTTATAAGAGTCATTAGGGATCTTCAGTAACAAGTCTCTAATTGTAAATATTCTTAGAGTCTATGGTTTTAGGAATGCATTTAATGTTGACTTGGTTAATAAATTATCCCAAGGTGTTGGAGATCATGCTTCTGAGTAACTTTATAAAAGTTTAGCCCGAACGTATCCCACAAGATTAGGTAAAATTTTAAGGAACCCCCCTAAAAAAACCTTATAGAAATCATGTTGAATATACCTGTAACCAATTTCATGGTTTTGGCGAATATATCTGTAACCAGTTACGTTGTTTTGGAAAATATCACTGTAACTTGTTTTGTTCTTTCGGATGAAAATGGTAAATATATATTAAAAATAGTTGGAAATTGAATGGAAAATCTCCTGTAATTTGTTTGGCAAATACCCTTTGTCGAATTTTACTGTAATGAGGCCCAAAATTTTTCATTACCTTTGCATACCTTACCTTTACGCTCAAGTTCCTAGAATGTGTGACACTTTTCCACTTAGAAGGAATAAGAAAATGACACATGGTATCTTGTGATTGCCAACTGCCACTCTGCCTTGCCTCACTAACACTGCGGACCCGAAAACTTTATTGAATCAGTTCATTCCACGGGCTTGGAGTCTGAGGAATGCCTTTGACTTGGGGAGGCCCAGAATCCTGCCATGTGTCTATCTGGATGGGCAGGGAAGGATTGAAAACTTTAATAATAAGGCACAAATAACTTATATTTAATAATCAAGGATATGTCATTGTCAATTGGTTGCTATTAATTTTTTAATGTCTGGTATGTGCAGCAGTAAGAATGTGCATTTTTTTAATAACATGTAGGGGTAAATGTAATGATGTGGAGAAGTAGTGCTCGCAACATGTGAAGCATGATTTCTACACTGGTATTTGTACATGTGTGTGCCAAGAAACATGATCAAGATTTTGAATTTTGAAACTTAAGTTTAATTCAAGTCCAAGAAGATGAAATTATTTCAAAGGGACACATTGGCAATTTGCAATCTCACATGAAATAGCATGTAGCAAAGGCAAATTTATCATGTCTTAGGATCATCTCATTTATAGTTTGTGACTAATTATTTCTCTAGTGCTACTCCCATAGTTGATTGCAGGTTCTTCTACTTTCAAAAAAATAGACAATTCAATGATTACTCTTGCTTATAAGCTTTGGCAAAGAAAAATAGAAAGCTCGATATATATTTACAGATATACATACATACATAAATATAAATAGCATATATAGTAGGAGCACAAGTAGTTGTCTCAAATTACTTTAGGCTCAAAGACGATGCCACTGTTATAACACATGCCAGTTGTGTTTATATATTTTGGAAGCCACGACCAAGACCCTTGTTTTAAATGAAAACAAAGGATGAAGATATTTTCAGAAAGCACCTTTCTGAAACACAAGAACTCTCCCACCGAGTGTAACTAAATATGAACATCCTTTTCCTCGCAGAAAAACACTGGAACATTGTTTGAGGCATCCTTGCAATTTATTTCCAAGACCAAATATTTCCTCTCCTCCTTCCAAACTCAAGCTCAAGCTCAAACACAATTATTTCCTTCAAATGGTCCCCATCTACAATTGGTGTTGCAAGTAGCACCCTTTCTTTAGATACAACCAACCTTGGTCTGTAGTGAGGGAAATGGTCTCTGCCATATCTTACAGGTAACAACACAAAATGCACAGTAGCATAATCTTGATTGTTATAAATTCTCACACCCAACATAGGTTCATATGACATTAAGAAGAAAAATTTGTTGTTGAATACAATGGGTCCATAGAAGAAACAATCTCTCAATCGTGCCACAATCCTCCAAGTCCCCATAGAAGAATCATAAATTTCTATAGTACCATAGCCTACATTAACTCTAGATCTATTAGCACTTACTTGAACCACTTTGTACCCCTTGTTGTCATCCGCCACTAGAATGCCCCGTGCATAAATATAAAAGTGACATCCATTAAGTTGAGCTGATAACATCTGAGGAATCTTCAAGGAGGTTCCCCGGCTTCAGCGGATTACATACCCTTGAAACATGATTGTCACATGAACAAAAATAAGATTATCCCTCGATGTGAATCTTCAAACCGTACCGAATCAAAGCATGATAACCACGAAAATTTGAGAATTTTCCATGTTCTACTGTAATATTTGTATCTCAGCCAATGATGACCACTATCATGATTTACAAGTATCCATGGATGTTTGTTCCTTGTTTCACTGTAATGCCTGAAGAATCTGGTGGAAGTCATGAGTGATTTCCATTCCTTAGAAACTAGAGAGAACCTACATATGGATTCTAATGGAAGCCAAAGAAATACATTTTATGAAACATCTTGAGGCATTGAATGATCCCACAGAACACAATTTCCATGTTGTATTGGAAATAAACTAAAATGAAGAACAAATTATGGTGTTTCAAGAAGGAGAAGACAAATCAAAAGGCGCAGCACTGTAGCAATGCAAGAGTATCCACAAGAACTGGTGTTGGCAAGGAAAAAAATATTTGTTGAAACATAAACAAGAGTATCTCATATATTTTTTGAAACATAAACATTACATTACATAAAAATTACATATCATAAACTATAAAATCTCCAAAAAAATTGTTTTTTGTTTTTAACATAAAAAAGAGTATCCAGGTTTTGATTTCTTATTTTTTCTATTTTTAAACTATAAAAAAAAAATTAAAAAAAAAATTGGTGTTTGATATGGTGGATGGAAGAAAACACAAAAAATATGTAAATTTCTCCAAATCCACCATATTTGATAACTGGTACAGAGGCATACCAAAAATGCTATAACCCTATAACTATATTATAACATAAATATTACATATCATAATATATTTCTTAGTTCTTATACCACTTTCCTAACTACATGAGTATCGATCTTCTCCACCAGATTTTTGGCTAGGGTTAGTATCCCAACGCATTCTTTATTAATGATATCTTTGCTGGTTTCTGTTAAGTCTTTCCAGGTTTTAAGCACTTCAAAAGCTTGATGCAACTTTGCAAGGATGGAAGACACCGTTTCGACATGATTGTCCATCTGAGGGGTCATCGTTGGGGTTTCAAATTTCCATCAATTCCCATATCCACATCGTTTGTAGCAACATGTGGAGAATCCGTAAGTTCTGGGACTAGGGATTCTGGATAAAGTATAGAGAGTTCTTGTAATACTTTGGGAACTAGATGCTCAGATAGGGAATCTGATTGGAGCTCTGAAAGGAGAAGTTCCAAGAGAATGAAGGGAAACAGTGGCAGCAAATGATTGACCAGGAGAGGGGGGTGGAAGCACCATCAGAAGGAAAACTAGAAGTAGAGAGGGTGAAGGATTGCCCAAAAATAACCTCATCTGAGTCCATGTATCAGAACTAGAAGAAACCACGGCGTATTCATGGATTAATATTGGTTTGATGCGCTCAATTTGGTCCCCCCATAATTTTGCAAAAGAAAATAAGTGTCAAAAAACAACCATAGGCCTTGAATTAATAATTGTCAAGTGATTTCTTTGATTGGACCTTGAAATGTGTCCACCAAATCTAGATATGTATTGACAGTTAATATTAAATGTAAATCATACGCAGTGGTGAAATTTTTTCCTTTAAACTGGCATCACTATCTCACATGCCTCCGCCTTTTAAAGTTAAATAAATGTCCTTTTATCATGATGAATAAAATATCATTAAGGATAGACATATCGAGATTCAAGCAAATTTATCACTTAAAATTGATACAAAAGTAGTTGATAAAATGTGTCACATCAAAAATATTAAAATTTAAATGCATCACTTTAAAGACTAAAGTTATGGAAAAAATCTTTTCCATATTTATTCAATATGTCCATCCGCTTTTATGAAAAACATATTTTCCATATTTATTAAATATCTTGTTTCCTAGACCTTCATCCTAGAAAATATAACGTGACCAAGAATTAAATTTGATAAGACATTTCTTAACTGTGAGGGTGTCAATTAAATCTCTAGTGGCATACTTTACGGCACATTTTACATGCTTATTTAAACCTGGTGATGACATGTTACCAACTTACCAGTACCACATAACTTTTCCAAGAGTTCTCCATCATCTAATTTCAATCAATAAGCTTGCATCCACGTCTTCTTCATCTACAGAATTGAATCCTATTAAAGCAAAACTCACCCATTTAGGTGAGTGTTTCCAGCTGACAGGGCTGAATGAGGCCCTTGTCCACCACATTCTCAGCATACCAGACACTAGGACCAGACTCTCCCAATATTTCCTCTCTGGAGGACATGATTTTATCTTTCTTGCATTAATTGTCTGAATTATGTCACTTATTTCCTATTTTCCAAGCTCTCCATTTCCACCTGATTCGTCCATATTATCACATGAACACCAAAAAATTAAAGAACCATTGGATACGCCATTACCCTTGTGTCTTAGGTGATCAGTGGGGTTTCAACCTATATTTTTTCAAACCTCATTTATTGACCATAGAGCTCTCAATACCAACCTCACTACCTCCTCAACAGGATGAAGAACAGCCCCCAAATTTGCCAGAGAATAAAACAAAGAAATGGTTAAGAGCATTGGAAACTGCCCTCACCGAAGTATGGTCCATGGTAAACACCCACGTCTTTCCTCTCAATAAAATGAGGACCATGATGGAGGGCTCTTATGGCACTAGCAGAATTTTTCAATTCCCTGTAGCTCGACTTTCTTCAGGGAATAAAACCAAAGGATACATAAGAGGGGGAGACTTTCTTTTTGAGTGGGTAAACTTCATATAAAAGCAAAACAATAATTCACCAAAATACTAAATGGGCCTTGGGTGGGATTCCAAGAGCTGTTAAATATGGTAATGTTGTAGGATTTAGTCAGATATATCCAGTTCATTTTCAGTGCGGTGTACAAATATGTGTTTATCCAATGCAGGGACAAGTTGTTAAAACATGCTCTCCAGTGTTTTGGGATGAATCTATGTCTTCAAAAGAATGACCATTATATTTTATTTTCATAAAGCAATTTGTAATATGTATTTTATAATATCGTGTATGTACACACACACACACACACACACACACACACACACACACACACACACACACACACACACACACACACACACACACACACACACACACACACACACACATAGTGTGTGTGTATATACTTTCAAGGGGAGGGGCCCCTAAAATAGAACCCCATTTTGTTCTAAAAATATTGTTGAATAATTGCTCACAGTTGTAGCATTTCATTGATTTATTTTTTAGATTTATTTAGATTTCATCACATATATGAGGAGACACGTTTGGAAAAAAAAGAAACTAACTACAAATATAAAATATAATAAATGATATTTTAGAAATCTGGAAGTGACATATTTCAGCTGTCGTATATATTAAAAAGTTATTAAGCTTTATGAAAAGGGAACTTGCCTGCAAAATATATTGAAACAGCCATCATTGTATTCAAATGATCAAATTTGAAGGGTTCCCCATACTTTAATTTGATTGGCTAGGTTAATCTTTACCCATCGTAAATGAGATATTAGAAAACACATTACCTTTCAACAGAAAAAAAAATGAAAATGTTAATTTTCTTTCAATATATATATGATTAATTTGAATAAAATAAATATGAAAAATGCCAAAATTATGAAATATATAACATCTAAAAATAAATTTGAAAACACTATATAAATGTGAAAACACTATATTTCATCAGTAATGACATCAACAGTTATGAATTCTATTTAAAAACAACATTTTCGTTAGTTATTTCAATTCAAATAGTAAATAATACTAAGCAACATTTGATTTTATTCATATTCATTTTCTTTATAAAGACTTTCTTTGATATATTCTCATCTTAAATCTATGGATATTTGGTTTTGTATTTTGAAAATTGAGCTTGTGTAATATATTTATATATGTATAATATATATATATATATATATTATATTGGATATAAATATATATAATATAATGGTATAATAATATAATATATATACATATATATTATGATATAAATATATATAATATAATGATATAATAATATTATATATATATATTGGAATTGTGGGATGGTCTTGAAACCATCTTAAATACAGAAGGGCCTTAAATATATGATAACACCAATATTTTCGAGCGTGTGAAGGGCCTTGTTTTTTGCCCATTTATTGTGGGTTGATTTTTTTTTCATTTTCATCCTTTTTGTCGGTGAGAACCTAGGGATTCCCCTCGAGTTTCCCCTATTGCATTTATTTTGCAATGAAATGGAAAAATGGATTTTAGGTCGTCTATATCTGATAATCGTCTGCGGTGGATCTTCAAAATTGGTAATGGTTTTGGGGGGCAATTAAATTGGTAAGCAATTTGGGGGCAATTAAATTGGTTTTTGGAGAAAAAAATTTGTTTGAGGATGGATGATGTAGGGTTAATAGTAGCGTGGCCTTGGCTTTTGTGGAAAATATTTTGATAATTGAGCCATCGAAGCTTGATGTGATCAACCTTGCTCTCCGACTGGGTTCGGGTGTTCTTTCTGCGTGAAAATTTGGTTGCATAGAAGTGGAAAAGTGCAATGTTGCTTTCTAGGTAGCGGGGGAAGAGGCGAAGCTCTGGGGTAGAGTGGATTTGAGAATCTTCAAAGAACTAGAATGTCGTCATAGGGATTTGATGGCATTCGCAGAGAAGCTGACGGTGTTCAGTCCGTGACAAGAATGTCAGAAGGATGCGCTTCAAACTCCCTAATTTGGCTACCCTCAATTCTCCCATCAAGCCAGTGCCACTTTGGTGGAAGGAAATCCATGTGAAACTGCAGGGGAAGCTTATAATCATCTTTGGCGCGGTTGGGCCAATGAAGTTGCTTGCTCAATAATATGAGGAGGGTGTGGTTGAGAGGCAAGGATCTCTAGTTGTAATTTTGTTTGTGTCTTCTGATTCAGGGGATTAATCCTCGATCTAAATATATGTTGTAATGTCTATAGTATAGTAGTATAGCTATAGTCTTCCTTCCTTCTGGTTGGCAGCTTTTGCTTGATATACCCAAGTAGTCATGATTGACGATTTTTTTAATCTTCATGTTGTATCTAAGGTTAGGCCTCTCTCTTTTGTAAAGGGAATGGGACCTTTTAACCAGCTTTAACAATAAAAAATAGTAATATATATATATATATAATGTATTTAAATTATATTAATTCATTCGTGTGGCATGGGAAAAAGTAGGGGTGATAACTTTTTAATTTATTGAAAACAAATTAATGTAAAAAGATATATAAATTTAATAAATCACTAATATAAATACTATATATATATTGAAATAGCCTATATATATATATAGATATATATATATATATGTATATACACTATATATATATGTGATATATACATATATGTATGTGTGTATGTATGTATATTTTGATGTTTAAACACTTTTTTATTGGAGCTATGAACTGGAGGGTTAAGGGACCCCACCCTTACAACTATACTCCAAAAAAAACCAAACATAAACCAACAACACAAGGCCCCATTGAATGGCATGCACATGGAGAAGAAGGAAACACCATTTGAACAAATAGAAGTGGCTTCAAGACAGAGAATACACATGGCCACAAAACCAAAAAAAAGCTAGAAAAGAGTATTAATCCTCATGTAAACATAACTGGAGACCTTCTTTCTACCCCATCTGCAGCGTCATGCCGAGCATCCATTGCATCCGTCACATCTACCTCCTGCCTCGCCCCGACCGCTGCCACCAGAAATGCCACGTTCTAGCTAGTTTGGCCTTAACTAGCAGAAGAAGAAAGGCCTCATTGGCATCATCCAAAAACTCATTGAGGTGTTCAATGGCTGAGTCGATAGGTGAGCGAGCATCTGTGAGATACAAAGGAGGTAATCTGCTAGGGTCTAGACCACCATGTCATAACATAACATGTGAACAGCCTCCGCATAGAGTAGTAGCTCCCTATAGCACTTGCCAAAGCCAATCTTCCCCGCACCCGATGTCATTCACCTGAGCGTCCATGCCTCCTCCACCCAGAGAAGAGGGTCTAGGATGTAGCACTATGTCCATTTCTTTCGCATGTGAATTGACTCGATGGACAGGGTAAATAAAGAACTCCGTGAATAAGCCACGATATCCACCTTGAAGCAGGATGGAGCAAGAGGAAATTAGAAATGAATGTCGCAATGAGTTTAGATTTGACTCTGGCCCTATGAGATTCCTGCATATAGGAATCTCCTATCACATGTTCAATGGCCTCAACCTCGAGCACAGAATCGTAGTGAAACACCTCTTGAAGCCACATGCGGGGTAAATGGCTGAAGTGAAGGCCATTTCCCTTCTCTCCATGCACAGAGTAATGAAAGGAAACCCCAAAAAAACCATTCTCTCGCCAGCCCAAAAACACGAACAAATAGAGGTAGGGAGAGAGGAAATGCGAACAACCAACAATAATAAAGGCCCAAAGTGTGACATGTGTCATCATTAATTCTTCAATCTTTATGTGTGCCACCCATCATAAATGATAATATATTCCAAGTCGTGCCAATATTCTATATTATTAGAAATTAATTCAACTCCTGGGTCATCAATTTCCTTGTTAGCTAGATGATCAATCCAATTCCAATTTCCATGAACAATAATGAAAAAATAATATCAGTCCCAAAATTATAATTCATCCCGCCTTAATCTGAGAGATTCACGTTCATGGGGCTATGAAAAGAAGTAATCCATAGAATTCTTCCACTGTGGCATGGGAAAAATTAGGGGTTTATTATTTAAAATGTTTCAATGGCCCCCAAAAATTTCAACAGCCAAGTCATTAAATGCCCACACCTGTCACCGCGAACCCGAAACTTTATTATTGAATCAGTTCATTCTGTGTGCTTAGAGTCCATGGAATGCCTTTGCCTCGAGGAGGCTCGAAATCCTACCACATGGTCATCTGATAAATAATATGCATCATTCAACATAGTAAGATCAACAACACATGCTCTATTCCGGGACGAAGGCCTGACACTCACATTTCATATTGAAGTTCTTGGAATAGGCCTAACTAATTGACAATTTTCATCCATTGACTCGAATTTTATTAAAGACTAAATTTGGCATCTACAAAGTACAGTGAAAGACCTAATCATTTATAGTGATGTTGACAATTGAAATTATGTTTCTGGAAGGCATACTACAATAGAAGGCATAATATATTCATAGAAGTTGCAGACCATGTAAGACTCAAAATTTTCATATTTTCTGAGTAAGTGTCATCTTGCATTTGAGTCTTGATTCTTTAAATATTATATTTTTTTTATAAGTAGCACTATATAAGCATTCGCTTTGAAATATTTCAATATAAGGGTTGAGAAATTAGGGTTGAGGGTTTACAGAATCCAAAATTCCAAGCATGTATACTTCCACAAGATCCCAAAGTAAAAGTAAAACCCAAATCCCATACGACAAATTGCTTAAAAGTAAAACCCCTAGTTTTACTGATGAATATCATGATATTTAAGATCATGTAATTGGCACAAGAGTTTTAACACTTAGATACATGTATGAGTTGAAGATGAGGGAAAGTACACATCCAGACCCATTAGATAGACCTAAAGGTTTAGGTTGGATAACATGGGGGGTCTGTATTGGGATGCATGATGTTCCATGAGGTTTTCCCCATCCCTAAATTTGTCAATATATGTGCCCAAAATTACAATGAGACAAAAAAAAGCAATTGTTGCAAAGGGCAACAAAACAAGAACTTTTGTCCATTATGGAGGTAAATCTTAGCAGTGTGTTGGGGTTTGAAATAAAATATTTAGGAACTATATACATAGACCTATAAAAATTTGTTAGCGATTATCATGCCACCAATCAAAAAGATAGAGATGAGGTTTTACGAAAATTAACATTTGATGAAGAGGTACAAAAAGGGAAGGCTCTGTATGTAATTGATATATTTAAACCATGGGTCAGGGATACCATTTTTATGGTAGTATTTTTCCTTGGCTTCGATAGCGATGAGAGAGTGGATGAAACCCTCCTAGAAATGGTATACAATATCCATTTCATTGATCCACATTGTCAATACAGATGTGTTGGGTACAATGCAGAATATATGCATAAAAAATTATTAACAATCAAAGAAGGATGCGGAACTAAGACATTTAGGTTCACTACCTACTTGTGTTATTCAATTCTATGGCAGTTTACTAGATGGTTTGAAAAAAATAACTAGTAATTGAGCCCTATTTTGCTGAGGTCAAGACAAAATTTGTGTGTCCATTAACTGAGTGGACCCCCAAGATAAGGATGTATGTTAATAGAGGGGACTAGATTCAATTTAAGGATTATTTTTGGGCTCCAATGTATGAAGCACTTACAAAAAGTACAATTCCTAGACTTCTTATGAAATTTAGAGATTCCATTCAACTAGGATTAGAAATACGGTTAGTAGACTGCTAATTCACGGAGGATTGTACTGTGCTAAGATTTTATGGATCAAAAGTACAACCTTAGAAATTGTCAAAACATGTGACAAATAGAGTTTTTGCCTTGGAATATATATCGTAAATGGAAAGAACAGATAATCTCTATTTTGTTTCTCAGCAAAAGAAGATCATATTTCCTTCCTTACCATTCGCATGTGGAGGGTTCACATTTGAAAGAAAAACATTCTATGTGGCACATGAAATCTTACAGATTTTTAAGTTTGATGTCGACTCTCACTGGTTGTATGACCCATGTGAAGTTATTAAAGCAAGGGTAGTGGTGAACAAGAACTCTTCCACTAAAATTCAACATGAAAGAAAACCCTTGCTAGAAAATGTGAAAAACAAGAACTCTTGGCATGAACTAAAAATAGCAATGGATGAAATTTTTGTTGAGAAAGGAAGTATTTTTCAAGATTTTTCAACACACATTTTTGGGTTACCTCAACCAAAGCCTCCACAAAAATAGAAAGAGGATTTTCAATCTACGAAATTGTATGCAAAATCTGATAAAAAGTCCTCTAAGATAATTCCAAAGGAATTACAAAATGAATTGCGAGAAAGAAATTGGAAAAGGTAAAAATAATCATTTTGTTCTATGAGGTAGGACCTAAGCCTTCTAGAATCTATTTCAAATTATGATTCTATTCCAAAAGATGAAGCATTCAACAAGAGGTGGAATGAAGAGCATCCTGGAGAGGAAAGTAGTGATGATGAACTTGACTTTGAGGAATTATATAATCCACCTAGAACATATAAACAAAGTATTTATGAATGCTTGAAACAAAGATATTCTACAGGAGCAGTTATTTTTGAAAATATGGGTTTTAGTGGTGGTGGTTTGGATTCAATAGGACAAGGAATTAGGGTTCCACTAGAGGCACAATCTAGAAAAGTTTTTGACAGGTCAGGCCTTGGAGCTTCAACTTCGGAGAAATGACCACTACTTATTTCAACATCTATAAGTGTTAATCCATTATAATTTACTCCGGATTCAAATCCTCAGCAAATAGTTTAGCCACATGTTCAAAATCCTAGAGGAGAAGTTGGCCATGAATCTTTTACTATTTTTAATGTTAGCAGTTCTAGTGATGATGCTAGTAGTCAATAAAGTATTGGAAACATAAAGAGGGTAATAGAGATAGTTGAATTTATTAGGGCTATTGTCCAGCAAGGAAACGAGAAGAGGCAAAAGACAGAGGTAGGCACAAGTATAGTTACTCTTGGATCAAGGAAACTATTTATAGAAGGTGGTGGTGCCACTGCCACCCCTAAACAAATTGCCATTCCATAGGGAAATTCTCCCCAAAATTCAATTACTACTTCTCCATTCAAGGTGGAATATTTCATTCCTATTAATACCTCAGGTATTGATTACCTAGTTGAGTTTGACAATAAATCAAAAAGAGAAGAAAAAAGAAGCAAATTCTACATGTTATTAGAATTTCATAAATGGCCACAATCAAGGTATTGTCTACATATAACCCAGACACAGATACCATGCAATACATGTATGTTGTTCCCAAAGTTTTAAAACTAGATAATGAAATGGTTTCCAGTGACTACGCGGTGACCTCCCTTTAAATGGATCTCAAGGCAATAAAACCTTCTGAAAAAATTAATGTATCAAAAAGGAACAATGATTTGGTTTACACGGCATTACTGAAGGGAGAGAGGTAGACATATAAGT
The DNA here is from genome assembly GCA_019776745.2 of Taxus chinensis. Taxonomy (NCBI): domain Eukaryota; kingdom Viridiplantae; phylum Streptophyta; class Pinopsida; order Cupressales; family Taxaceae; genus Taxus; species Taxus chinensis. The sequence goes on along the minus strand of CM034149.1, from coordinate 194,965,777 downwards.
TGAATAATAAGATTCAAAAGTTAGAGGCAGACCTGGAAAATGAGAAATAAAAAGAAAAAGCAGCAGTTAATAGGACACATGAGTTGGAGAGGAAGATAAAATCATCTTCCTCTATGACTGCAGTTGCTCTGAACGAATAGGAATAGGTAGAACTAGAAGAGGTGAAGAAAAAATTATAGGAAACAAGAATGATAGATTACAAAAAACATTGGGAGAATTGAAAGAGGTTGTGAAGGAAGAGAAAGAAAAGGTCAAAAAAAGGGAACAAAACCTAGAAGATGAGAAAAAACAAAATGAAATATTGCAACAGAAATTGGAGAAAGCAAAAAATTAAATACATGAGTCTACCAACATCAAACTAATTGGATTTCATAAAAAGGCATTAATTAATATGATGGATAATTTTGGGGGGCAAATAAACTAAAAAATTGATGATTTGATTAGATTATTTTAATTCATGAGTGATCTACAAAGAATATGTGATAAGCTCCATGAATACGTAATAGGTAGCATAAATGTGTTGGCTTTAAAAGAGGATATAAAAAATAAAAATTTGGAAGTTATCTACAAATTCATTAACATAGAACTGGCATCGAAAGGAATTCAAAACCGGTTTTAAGCCTTAATAAAGGCATCATCTATCATTCGAAAGTGTGTGATGTTGGGTAAAACACATGAAATGTTGAATAAGTGTTAAAGAATGTTACATGAGCTGCATGGAAAGGTAAAGGAGTTCACAAATCTTGGTTTGGAAATTCCTTTTCACAAAACACACCTATTCATTATGAAGGATGTATTCCAAAAGAAGTTTAAAGAAAAAATGACTCAAGAGAAGGACCGAATTCCTAAGAAACTAGATGTGACAAAAAAATTTGACTTTGTTAAACCATTGATAACCTTGTTAGTAATTTTGCATACAATATTAGAGGAAAGCTTCACTATCATTTATGATCTGCTAACAAAGTTACATGTCAGTCACTTTGATTTACAACAAATTGCAATTCCAATAGATGAAGAGTGGAGCAATATACAGAAGATGATATAATTTGTTAAAGTTGTGGAGCTTGATTGCAAATTAAAGTGAAACTTTGTTTTTTTTTCTATTATTTGGGAGGAAAACATGGTCTTGGATAAAAATAATAAATTGTCTTAATAAAATTCTACAGTTATCTTTATGTTTATTGTATTAATAAACATGTGATACTTATGTTGTTTATGGTTGCAAAAAACTTTTACAAAGAAGTGTTAAATATATATGTGCATGGATTTACTCTTTAGTGTATTTAGATACATTTTTAGAGTTATTCCATTTGTTGCAATGATAGTATTCAATTTTTTTCATACAAGCCTCAAGCAAGTTGAGTGAGGAATAGTGTAATTTTTAAATTTTCATTTCAGTAATGATTCACGAAAAACCACTTATTCTACCTCAGAACTAATCACAACAACTCTTGTATTCCTAAAGTATATAATAATGTAAATGCATTGTGATTTAATATCCAACCAGTCATGGTGTTTACTTTCTATAAAAGAGATCAACAACATTTCATGTGAAATTAAAACATGACTTTGTAATGTTTCTGCAATCAAAATGGAAATAAAATCAATATGATTTTCTTTAGGCACATGTAAGTTTGGGGTGAGCACTAATCCTTGTTTGAGATTTAGAACAATGTACTTAATATTTGAATATATTAATTATTATATTAACATCTTATCATGGGATATCCAAAAATGAAATATTCAAACTTATGGACCTCGATCATCTCTAGCATTTGATTCACCAGATCTTTGAGACTGACTCTCTCTTTCTTGACTGTCAACTGATGCAATAGGGTTATCTTTTTTATTTGTGCCATTTTTTTCATCCCTTCTCCTCTCATTAATAGACTTCCATACTGCTAGAGCCCTGTCATAGGGAAATTTATCCACTTCATACCGTGATGTATAAATTCTCAAACAATTTTTCAAATTTTTGTCAACCTTGTTTCACAATTTTGACTTTATAAAGGCCAAGGCACTGAAAATTATCTCATCTTCAACTGAACCCAAAATTATTGTTTGACATAGATCAGCCAATGAGAAAAAATCATACATGGTTTGTTGTAAAATAATACTCACCCCAACTCTTTTCCATAGTCGGGTAATTGCTCCACACTCTAAAGGATTCTCCATAACTTTGAATTGTTGCATCATTGTAGTGGCGAATTCATGATATTTAGTAGACAAACTATCTTTTTATAAAATAATACCTGGGATATTCATTCCATTTATATCAATAGGCTTACAAAAAAGTTGAATCAATGTAGTCAAATTCTTGTAGTCTTCCTGCATATGTCTTTCATTTTGGATAGGATTCCAAAAGGTCAGATTTACTATAACCATTGCTTCAAGTAAAGCATCCCTTCTAAATTTATCCCTTATTTCTTCTAGTAAGGACACAAAAATTTCTCTTTAACTCTCCCTTGATGATGATATAATGTTATCAAACAATAGCCCCGTGACTTTTACTTCCTCAACCTTATCGAATAGTATTTTAAACATGTACATTGCTATCTCATATCCACGTACAAAAGCACATACTTCCCCAAACAAGTTGAGCTTTAGAAAGCTACTTGCATTTCCAATATTTATCAAATCATTCCAACCATTAAACTTTGGACCTATAAAATCAATTTCATTGAGATAAAAATATTCTATTGTCATACACACTCATTTCCTCAAACTAGAAAAATCAACAACATAGATAGTTCTTTCATGTGCTTGTTTACTTAAACGATGCATTTTTTATAACATGAGAAGTAGAACACACAACATCAGCAATGAATCTATATCAGTCAAACTATATATCAAGTCTTGGGCCTTGTCCACTTCCATGCAATTCTTCCACATCACTCCTTATAAGGATTGATACTTTTCGTACACCCTACAAACCGGTTGTTATAATGAGATCCCCCTGGTTTCGACATCTTTTAATAGTTTACGCCAATTTTTTAGTCCTTATAAAAATATTGGGAATTCCATGAACCTTTTAGGAATACAGAAGAAATAAGCATGCACCTCTCAAACAAGGTCTTCAACATTTTCTACATTTTTAAATTTTCCAAATATTCTATAAGCTAGGTTCATTTTATGATCCATAAAATGAATGAAAATCATATAAAGGAAATGAGATGTTTGGATTCTTACACATAGGACATTATAATGAGATTGCATTACAAATTCCCCATCTACCCTGACCCATACCAGCTTTGGTGCAATTACAGCATCATCCATGTCACTGATCTCCTTCAAATTTTTTATCACCAACTCACAAAGGTTTCCAGCATTAGAGTTCTCTCTCATATTGTGAATGCCAAGTAAGTGAGGTTGTCTCACATATTTATCAACAATATACACATGCATACAGACCCAAGCAGTAATATCTACTATTGTAACCTCATCAATAGACAAATATATGTATCGTACATAATTCAATTTCTCTTTCAAGTCTTCTTTCTCAACCATAGCTAGGCATTTTTTCCAATCCCAACCACTACTTTCTGACCAGTGTGAATGAGAAAATTTGGGGACAACAAGGAAATACAACATCTTATTTTGTTTAGGAAAATCTATTAGAGGATGGCCTCTTTTCAAAATGTGAAAAAAATAGCTAGCTGAACTATTTTACCCAAAAGCCTGTTTTGAACGATCTTGTTGAATTGAGAGGTAATTTTCCCTCCATTCACTGCAATTATTATTTCATTTCTCATGTGCTATTAAAATTATTTTTCATACCTAATATGAAAACAATCATCCACATATTTCCATGTGGAAACATTCTTCTCAACACCATCTACAATTATCTTTTCATATATCTTTCCTACATGTTTCTCAATAGTATCCAACTTAAGTTGCATTGCCTTGTCCCTACCCAATCTCTAGCTACAGATTGTACATTTACATTCTTTGGGAGGTTCAAAATTATTCTCATTTTCAATAGGTTCAATAAATGTAAACATAGAAACCCACTCTAACCTGAAACTCCTTCCCAAGTCCCATTTTCTTTTCTTTCTCTTTCCTCTAGAAATAGGTGTCCACTAAGTATTTGCCTTAGTGGAATTTAAATTCCATTGACTTCCACTGCCAAAATTTTCACCTCAAACATTCACTTGGGCACTGACAGGTGATTCTGTGTCATCTTCATTCAATTATACATGTGGTACAGTGTCAAACTTGACATCATTCAATGGAACATTTTCAAAGGGAGGCATTTCATTGTTGTTTTCATTAACAACATCAAGAAAATAAAAAATAAACACTTTCTCATTATGAGTTTCATTTTGAATGTAATCATTATCACTTGGTTGTGAAGGCCCTACTAGAGAAGGATGGGTTTTCTTATATGGTTTCTCAAAATAAGAGGTTATTTCTTGAATTTCATTACCACTACTTGGAGAGGTTGGAATAGTACTTTTTCCTGAGGCTGAGCTTCCCTTTTTAGGTGTCATTTTGCTGAATCAATTAATTTTTTATATATTTTTTTAGAAAAGATACAACATGTTTGAATAAATGATATTGATATGTGCGTAGACATCTCAACATGAGAAATATGTATAATGAAAAATAATTTTGTGTCACTTAACATATACTACTTTTTGCAAGAGTGTTACATTAGAATAATAAGAATTAGAGAATACATCAAGAAAACTGAAGATGTATTAGAGGTTTGAGAAGAGAATAAGTAATTTAGAATTTTAAATTATTTTTTGAGTAGCCAAAGACACTCTAGTGATAATAAGTCTATGTTGTAGTTAATCAAACATGAAATAAGTGAACTCAAGGTTTGTGCTCAGTTTGAAATCAAAGTATAGTATGTATCTTCTAATGAAGGACTATGAGTTCATTGATTCATCCAAGGTATGATATCTCTTTAGTTGATTAATGAAGGATTCTTGGTGACTGAGCTCTGTCACAATGTATAGAGGTTTGTCCTATTGTATATAGGTTCTAAATGTTTTCATCAAACCAAATAAGGTGTACATCTGCTCATGAAGAAATTATTGATTCATCAGAGGTATGAGGTCTGCCATAATCCAATTACCAAGATTGTTCATCATTTCAAAGGAATTGAGACAAAATATACGGTCTTCCATCTATGACTTGTTATGGTATGAGACTATGAATTCAAGGTTGATAAGGTATGCAGGGTTCTTTGGCTTGACAATGAAATGTCAATGTGTCAAAGCTAGGTAAAGTATCATTATTCTTGAAAGAAGTTTGAATGCTTTGATCTGATGTTTCACATATTATACAATCATGATAAGGGTATTCTTTGTATATTGTTTTTTTCCTACTTGGAGAATGAATTCATGAAAACTTGAAGGATGCACGAATTAAAAATATCCCCAGATGTTGATATTTTTCCTTTATATTAAATATTATAGACATGTTGTCTGGACTATGAAAAGGACAAAAAAAGATGTCGAAGAGTAATCCCACTTCTGGAATATTCATGGAGGAAGAAGAGGTGGTGTAAACCCCTACATTATTTTTTGGGAAATTCTTATTGTGGAGAGATAAATTCAAACTTTTCCTCAACATTAATAAAATTTAATTAATATTACTATACAAGTTTCTTATGGATTTAAAACATGAATGTTCTCATAGGCAGTGCCAGAAGAGAATGTGAAGATAAAGAAAAAAAAATTTGCTCCTCAGATTGTTGAAGGAAATCCATGCTTGGAGTACATTCAATACATTATGTTTCTATGGTTTAAAAATTTTGAATTACATCACAATGAGAAAAATGGTGGTAACAAGAAGCATGTTTATGATAAGATGTTTGTACTTTTCCCACACTTGTTGTTTTCTTTCTTTCGTTTCTCCAAATGATAATTATCTAGTTGTTGGTTCATTGTTGTAGCTTTTTTCCCTTTTGCATTTCTTGAATTTTTCATTTTGGACATCTCTGTATGGTCTTTATTTAATACATTATTGTTTTTCAGCATTATATTAAGCTCCCATTTAGGGCCAAATCCTCCCAGTGGACATGAACCCCGCTGAATGAGCCACAATTGATATGTTTTTGGGTTCAGAGCAGGTCCCAGCTCTTGGAGATCTATGCCATGCATCACCATTCCATCAGTATCCCAAGGAAATTCCCCTAGCGAATGTGAAACCTATGGAATGTACCACATTTTATATATCCTTCAGGTCCGTTGTGGGATGAGGCAGTGTTAACTGATAGTGATAAATGGTCATGGTATTGGTCATGGAATAAATGGAAATTGAAACCACATTGTGTGTGTGTGTGTGTGTGTGTGTGTGAGAGAGAGAGAGAGAGAGAGAGAGAGAGTATGTGTGTGTATATTACATAGAGTTTACATGTATCTAAGATAGGAAAACTAGTTACAATTATTTGCAAGCAGAGGACTATTCAAGATGACATAAAAAAACATAGTGGTTATGAGGATGAGGATGTTCAGGATTTGTAATAACTTACAAAGGAAAAATCGCAGATAAATCAATGCGACATGAAAGAAAATAGGTCTCAAATAGACTGAGGAATCACTTGCAGTAAGTTTTTCTAGGATGTAAAATACAACGCACTAATTGGGCCCTAACAAGACCTAGATTTATTTGAAATTTTGTAAGAAAATTGCAATATGCCGATATGTTAAATCCCTTTCTACTACTTCGGAAATACGCAAATTGGAAAATCATAGGAGAACATCACCTTTGTTTATATATCGGGAAAATTTTGGGAATGTTTTCTTGGATAAATAAGGTTTTGTATATTTCTTGGTGAAACATTAATGTTTTCAAATCCCAGTGCGTCTATTTCTTGGTGAAACATTAATGTTTTCAAATCCTGACACGTTGATTTCTTTGTGAAAAGTTAATGTTTTCAAATCATAGTGCGTTGATTTATTGGCGAAACATTAATGTTTTCAAATCCCAGCACAATGATCATGTGGAAATTTAATATAAAAATATATATTGGGATTAGAAATTCCTTTGAATTCAAATGAGACATATTACTTTTTATGGTATTTTTGGGCAAAATCTAGGTAGTGTCATTGTTGTAGTATTCACCAAAACTAAATTCCTAGAATTCTACTATTCGCTAAACTGCGAATACTCACTGCTAAAAATTTCCCTACACAAGATTTGATAGAATTCACAAGTGATTCCATCAATACTAGGGGCTTTATATGAAACAATTTTCATAGTTTCCTCTTTAAGATCGTTGAGAGAGAGAGGTATATTACAAGAATCTCTTTGAGCATGGGAGAGATTTCAAGGGACCACTTGTAGTAATTTTGTTAAGGCATCTTCTCTTTAAAAAAAAAAACATGGTAGTGGTGCACAAAGGCTTCCAGGATATCAAGAAACTTCGTAAGTGTAACATTATCCATTTGAATGGATTTTATCCTATCAGCAAAATGTATGGAGTGGAGAAGAAAAAAATAATATTTGGATGTTATATCACATATCCTTAGCTAGTGAAATCTAACTCTAAGATATGCCTATATGAATGTTTAAGCCTCCTCAATCTTGAGTTTATGTCTGCATTAAAAATATTGATTTTTCCATGAAATGTTAAGTGGAGAGTTGTCAAGTTCTTGTGAATCTTTTTGGAATTCATGGTATGAAGCCTCATGGGCTCTCTACCTATTGATGGTATCGTTTTTACCATAGATCTTGAGAAGATATTTTTTCCTTGAATAACATCATCCCACCACTCTATCCATCCATATCCCTTATGGGTTTAGAGACAAAGTTCCCAACCCACTGAATATGGACTAGTTTTCTCTCATGCCGAAGATGGGCAATATTGAGCTAAAATTGAGACTTTCTACTTTTAAATGGGGAACATTCCATGAAATACATAAGTATATAGGATGATATCATGAGAGTATTGCATTCTCAAACACCGAAACAAGTCTACTATCATTAAAAGATAAAGAGAAAAGATTTTTCTTAGCATATAGATAACGATCTAATATCTTAACCACCCAGTATTGACCATGTCTGAAGTTGGACTAAGTGAACCAAGTAGTAGTGGAATATTTCCTACGATGGTATTGATTTGGATCATAAAACCCAATCTTGTGCCACATGTATAACCATGTTTCCGTCTCTCCTACACACTACCACATTAGCAAGAATCCTTCTTTGTCTTCATTAAACTCAACCTTATTAAAATCCCCATGTAGAATCTAATGGGCATCATGGAGGGAGTTAATAATCAAACACCAAAAAATATATTGTTCCATAATGTCATTGAAGGAATACATGTTTTCTGACCTAAGGATATTCCCATCAAAATCAAACAGGGTCCATACCTCTCGATTGTTAGGTCAAAGCCCCATAAAATGATATTATGATAAATATCTAGCACAAACAACATGATGACCCCAACATGACAAGGCTAGTGATTAGACATCTAGAAAATAGTTCCTATCCAAATAGTGTGAGCAACAGACTAAAGAAGTAAATTTTAACCTCCTCATGCACAAAACTTTCATATTACAAAAATTAAGGAAACTAACCCTAAAAATATATCAATAATTCTATTCAGTAAGAACACACACATTTTAAGTGTAGACAATCATTAGGAAACATCAAGGTGCATGGTTTTGTCACCATCAAAATATTTTAGGGAAGCAAACTTGTTAGATATAAGGTAAAAAATTATTAAGACGGACACATGAAATCAAGCACTTGGAATGACCATCATTTTTCTTGGAAATATTCTCCATCTTCAAATGGATAAGGGGTTTTAATTTAGAAGAGAACGAAATTAAATTCAAGTAAGACAATATTTTCCTCTAGATATTTCACCCCAGAAAGGGGTTGTGACACATTCATTGTGGGAATGGAGGACACGATGAAAGAAGCATCTAGTGGGGTGTCAGAGACTAATGGTGAAAATTTAACAAAATGTGACACAACTTTCATGGTAGTGGTGGTAGAGGAGCTAGATCCAGGGGTACCAACACTGTGATAGGTAGTTGGTGGAGGTCGAGGGGTACCACGAGAAGTGTGTCTTCGGTTGTGACTATGGTCTATCCATTAGACACATTCATGGGCGATTTGGATTCTGCCAAAATATTTTCTTGCGGAGGTCGAAATGAGGAAGCCATTAAAGAGCATTCCCTAATCATATATAGTTTTAATATTAGAACAAAAATCAATTATTCATGAGGTTAATGAAAAGAACACATTGAGAGAACCGAGTGTCACCAATCTAGATATCTATGGTTTCCTAGAGGTTTTTGGAAAAATCAATTTCAATGCATATGTGGTTTTGAGGATGAGATGTGACAAACTTGGTTTTCTCTAGGTAGATGAAGCACCTTAAGGTTTTTCAATGAGTTGTTCAAAAAATATTTAAAGGGGAAGAGTTACCAGGGAACTTAACCTAGGCTAGGATTTTGAGTTTAGTTTGCTGAGACACTTGAAAAAATTTATTACAATAGGGGAAAACAACCATAGTGTTGTGAATAAATTGTGCAAGTCGTGATTGATAATTTATTTATAAAATTTAGTTACTTTACTCACAATAGACTCAGTCAATATTTGTCTTGTAGCATTAGCTATATATTTTTTACTAGTTTTACCTATTGAATTAAATTCTTCACTTAGATTCTTTACAATTGCATTATTTATTCCCTCTAGTTTGTTGGTTCTTAACCATAGCATATGCATCACATTCATCATCTTTTTATTTTTATAATTTCAATAAATAATTGACATCATTGTGTATCTATTTTCTTATAAAATAAATAGTTTTATACTTGTTTAACATGATGTCTAGCTATATGTTTGGACATTTTACCTTCAATGGGATCAAATATCTTCTCATTTATTTTAATCAAATATCTTTGTGTTCTTCCAATTATCTTAAATAGAGGGGTGAGCCTATGTAAGAAATCATTTCCTATAAGTGATGATTTTATTTATTCAACTATAGGAAGGGGGTATGTCTAAGTCAATACATACCTCTACATGGATAATATTAATTTTTTCTTCATTTTTGATGAAGGAGCATCCCAAGTCCCAAGAAATAGCTCTCATTTTTTTCTAAGTATGGTCACACACAAGAATGGGGGAATAATGAGTAAAGAAGAAAGAAGGAAAATAATAGAGGGAAGATTGTGAAGAAAATAACAATAGTTAAGTGTAGTGTCTTTCCAACACAACACAGTATGAGGAAGTATGGATAGGTGCGAAGGAGAGTTGGCATGCAGGGAAGAAGTGATGAGTCGAAGTTGTGGGGAAAAGTGTAGAAGTTTTTCATGAAGGAGAAAGTATTGAACACATGAGGAAACTTAGTGATGAGACTTAGCTTAGATTTTAGTCTTAATAGAGCACACACAAAAATTGAAGGGGACCTAGAAGCCTGAAGGGAATGTGTGGAATAAAGGAAGAGAGTGGAAATTGAGGAGATGAGGAACAAAAGAGATGGTAGGAAATTAATAAGTGTCATATTGGTATGTTCACATGGACTGACAGTGACTAGTTAGTCAAAAGGTTGGTCATAGAATCCAAGCACCAAATTAATGTGACACAATTTAGGGATGGTAAAATGGAGATAAGGTGGATAAGGGAATTTATGATCCTAAGTTCAAATTTTTTATTTGAATGGGAGAACTTAGAAGGGAAAGTGAGAAGACAGAAGTGGGAAATGAATCTAGGGACTAAGCTATAAAAGGATATCAAGTTTGTCATTTTGGGTTGTTGAGGGGTTGTTGAAGGGAGGTTAATAAAATGTCATGGAATGAACATATGAGAGCATAAAAACTAGTGTAGTATTTGTATGACATATAGCTGAGTCAAGAAAGTAACCAGTCTTGGGTAGATCCTTAGGAGAGAATTAATAGTCTATAATAATTCCATGAGAGATTTCAAAAGATCCATTAAAAGCAAGTCTTTGTAGATGTCGTAAGTCCTTGCATGTAAATATAATTTTGCAACTTAATCCAACTCATTGCGTAACTCTGTAGGTTTTTTGGGGACTACCTATCCTTCATAAAGTGGTATCAGAGTATGTTATTTTCTTGCAAGTGGATATCGAAGAATGTAGAATGTGAAGAAACTAGCGTGAGAAAATTGTGTTCTGTAATGAGAGAAAAGGAGTGTAAAGATCATAAGGAAATCTAAGGTTGCAACTGTTAGAGGTGAAAAATGAGATGTCACCCAGAAAAGGTGAAGTGGATCCCACATTAATGAGATGCTATAAGAGATGATATAGGAACTTAAGGGTGTAAGTAATGTTGATGCGTAATCACAGAACCCTTGAATGTCTACAACTCGATGGGTTGAAACTCTCAGTGTGATTGCATAACATGGAGGTTTTTCCAAAGTGTGTTACTTTGCAATCGGGAAATCTCTCTAGATGAAGGTTGGTTCATATTCCTCTGTTTAGATGCACACATTCAAGTTATAGGGGATCTACTCTAAACTCTACTCTAACTTGCCAAGGATATAGGGTTAAGAAGATGCAAGAAAATAAACCTAAACTAACAAAGGTGATGAACCAAAGAAATGTTGAACAATTTCTTTACCTTTAAACAAAAACCATTAAATGTAATACAACCACCATACACATATAACCAAGATTGCAGTGAGAGATTAGAGAGATGCAATGAACACAAGAGAGGGTTGAAAATCATCCACATACATGTATTATTTCTCCAAAAAAATTATACAATACACTACAATGGCCTAGAGGAAAGATTTGTATTACAGTTTTGATGAGAGGTTTTAGCTATAGAAATCCAATTACAGACAAGAGAAGAAGGGAGGGTGCGAAGCCAAATTGTCCAACCTTTTATAAAATGATGAATTATTGCTTCAACCTCCACAAAAATCATTGAATTCACCTGAAACAATGATGGGTGCCACTGTAAAACCCATGCGTCCATGTACTATTTCTTGTTGGGCAAGAAAGGAAGCCCATACATTCATTATTGTGGTAGGTGAGAAGCCTGACACCCTAAAAAATGGTGGATTGTATTTCTTCATTTTGAATAACTACGTACAATTTTTTTGAAGAATCAAATGAAGAAAGGATTTTTTTTCATGTTTATAAAATCTGAGCTCCAGTCAAAAGTTATGGCCATCTGAAGGTTGAGGTGTCATTCTATAAAAATGGCGGGTGGTTGGCTCTGTCATTTTTCAGAGTCTGAAATGCATATAACCTCTAAAATCCCAAAATTTAGACTTTCAGACATTTCCATTTTAGAGATTGAAACATTGTTCATCCTCCAACTTTCCTTGAGAGTTCTAAAACCCAAACCTCCGAAAGTCCAAACCTGAAATTCTGAAATTTTGGACTTTCAGAATTTTGGAACTTTTGACTTCAAAACTTTTCACTTTTCATCACTCAAATCACCTTGAAATTTCCAAAACCCGAAATCCTGAAAATTTGAAACCCAAAACCTACCATGTTGACCGCCGAAATCAAAACCCTTTCAGATTTTGGACTTTCAGGATTTTAAACATTTTTCATCATTTTTCCAATTTTGTTGATGAAGACTCTGAAACCCTGATTCTCGAATCTTAGAAACTCTAAATCTCGAAAGTATGAAATTTGAGACTTTTGGGGTTTTGGATTTTTGGATTTTTGCTTTCTTTTTCCAACCGGCCATTCTCTTTGTTCGAAACCCCAAAATGTGAAATTTTGAATTTTTGGACTTTTGGACTTTCAGACTTTGGGATTTCTGACTTTGTTGATCCCTTTAGCCCACCAAAATATCTGAAATTCCAAAACTCTCCACCTCTGAAGTCTGAAAAATTTGGACTTCGAAGCTTCTTCTTTTCCCAAAATTCTCTAAAATTTTCTTGCCTCGTTTTAACTTTATTCACCCAACTCCAAAATGCAAGCCTCCATGACTGAATCCACTCCTCCATTTTCATTGCGTGCAAGTTCTTGTTTGATAAAAATTTTCCCTAGGGGAAAAATTGGATAACAAGGACTATACTGGAGAAATAAGAGATTTCACAAAATGATCTTAAAACTCACCAAGACAAAGAGAATGAAAAGGCACAAAAAGGTAATTCACATACAAGAACATAGAAGGATTGAAAATGATCTAGGGGTTTTAGAACATAAGATGCACACATAATACACGGGAGATGTATGAGAGAGAATGAGGTTTGCTGGAGAATCAATGTCACAACAAGAAAGGTTTTGTAGGGATTATGCAAGAATTACGCAAGAGAGAAAACCATAGGATAAATATCTTAGCGATAAGAGACTAGTGGGAAACATTACATGGATGTTGTTATGTCTATGAGGAGAGAGGGCATCATGTGATTGAATTTCCTAGAGTGTGGAGGAAAATCTAAGTACAATAAAAGTGAATGCGAGGAGAATGCACCTATAATCTATCGAAAGTGCACCCTATTGAGAGATGACGGAAGGTCTTTTAAGCTTTCTCAGGATCTCCCACTTTCATAGATACAATAGAAACACCTTGGGTCTATGGGTATACCTATTATTGAGGCGAGTCTTTGGTATCAAGGCCGGTTCCTTTTTTATGTATCGTAAACTAATATTTAGGGGTTTTGAGGGTAAAATGATGGCTATAACTGAATTGAAAATGGGGCCATACACCAAACATGTTGAGGTATTTGACTAAGCAAATGCACAATAAATTTGAGAATGAATTTTGGATGCACGAACCAATAGTTTTCAGCAGAATATTAAGGCAAAAGACTTTGTGTGTTGAGGGATAGAATCATAATAACACAACATAGATATAACATGCACACTAAGATTATGTAGAAAATACCAAATTTTTAAGCAAGGTAAGATGATTAATCAGGAAATTTTACATTCACAAGAATGAATAAAGAGATACACACCACTGCAAATAATTGGAAAGAAAGAAATTTAGTTCTCATGTCAAGGGGCCAAATGGTAGCAAAATTTGCTTCAACACTCCTATGTCCAAAAATTCCTCCTTTGTGATTTGTCAATTGCAAACAATAGATAGACAAGATTATTCATGCCCAACCCATCCTAAAAAATAGGCTAAAATTTGTACTCTCCCATGCATGCCAATTTTACGCCTTTATCATGAATAAATAAAGGAATACAAATAGACATCCTGATTACAATGAGGCATTAATAGCCTTGGTTACAAAAATTAACTCAAGTCAAAGTGCATTTTCACTGATCAATTTTTAATAAAACTTGGATGAATAATTTAGCTGATAATATCTCTTGCTTGTTGTGAAAGTCTTCTCCAATGTTCATGAAATCTTTTTCTTCTTCTGCTAGATGTGTCACTTGCAACTTGATCTACTTGCAATGATAATTTTGGTATTCTTTAATTTTTCTCCCTTTGATGCACATACAAAAATTAATCTCTCTGTGTGAGAAAAAAAAATTCTTTTATCTTTAACACTTTACAAAATATTCACCCAATGTTTCAGGACCACCTGCAGGCTCTGATGTTGACATATGTGCACATACTCCACCTTCATCTTAATCTGCATGATGAGATGATCCTCTTTGTCTTCTAGTGCACTGATGTGACACTTTCAAAAGCCAGTCCTTGTCTGTTCACATGCAAAAAGATATATCTCCTTCTTTTAATTAACCTCCATGAGCAAGAGATTCTTGGTAATTTTTAAGGTAACTTTGAGGAAAATAAGGTAATCATGGAAAAATATATCTTGACCACCCATTTCTTGGCCACCTCCATTTTCCTTTATCCTTGCATTATTTCTTGGTCCCTTTTGATTAGACCCCTTACATGATAAAATAAGGTAAACTTACCCCTTTTTTATAATCATTTGTTATCATACCATAGCATTTAATACAACTTTGGTATTTTTGAATAATCATATATAACATAAGGTAAACTTTAGTTATCATACTGATTGGACACCTTTTTAGTAATTATTGTTTATCGGCATTTGATTATTGGGTTGGACTATAGTTTTGGACATTTTTGATAGGTCAATGCAAATGATGATCTTTCGAATCATAGGGTTGGCCCCTTCTGACGATGAATCATCCCTGTGTGATCTTGGTCGGTGAAAACAAAACCCTAATTAGGGTTTCATCATGCTTTTCCAGGTACATTACTCTCGAACCATGGTCGATTTTGATTATGTGATGGTTGGCATTTTTTAATCCTCACCCTTGATCTTCATACCTATTTATTTATTCACCGTTTATCTTATGATTCTTGTCAGAGGGGTAGTTGGACTATGTATTAACTCTTCACTGTCAATATTCTATACATTTTGATCTCTACCGTAGATGACTGTAAACTCTGTTTAAATTCAATTAGGGTTTGCATTGATTTCGGGATCAATTCTCAGCCTTTGATCTTTGTACTGATGGATTCTATAACGTTTATCTCTTCACTGTGGCAAGTGAGGTAGGTGGTAATGGTTGGAATATTGGTCCTTTGATCATTACAGGATTTGATCTTGGCCATTGATCTTTAACCTTGGTTAAGTTTGGTTACACCATGGTTGGTTATCGAGTAGGTTTATTTCGTAACCTAAACTTGATCATTTCATTTGTATTCCCATTTTGGAGGGAGAAGCCCTGGAAAATATTTTCAAGACCACCATTGATGCACCTCAAAGCTCTCTGCATTTCATTTCTCTGCATTTCACTATGAGGTATATTAGCTCGTTACAGAGCTTTGTAAGAGATTTTCGTGGATGTCATTGTTTAAACCTTCGAGCTCACACTAAGTAACTGAAATTGTTATTGATGAGAACCATATGTACATGAAGTTTGGATTCCTAGTTATTTTTATTTTTAATTCTCTCGACCTTCGATATTTTGATCTTTGTATCGCTTTTATGGAGAAGGTAGGGGTGCATTTCTCGAGTATTGTATCTCAATCTTTCTTTCATTTCTTCATTTTTCTATGGTGAATATGTGCCCACTTTGTACTAATACAACTATATTAATTAACTACATACTTGTGAATGAAAAAATATAAGGAAAACTAGCCCATAATTTGGGATGAACAACTTTTACAAAAATAAGACCATTTTTACTAGAACACAAGAGATAAAAATAGAAAAATTACAATGAAAATGACTTTGCATGTGTAAATTTGGAAATCATTTATGATTTTTTTTTTAAAAAATTCATGAAAATGATCATTCTATATTTCGAAATATTCATTACAAATACCTCCAACTATTATCTTTGAGGTTTCACTACATTTCACACAAAACACAAATTCAATAAAATTTTAATACCAATTTATCAACACATTTCAAACAAATTTTTTATAAATAAGATTATATATTTTAAATGTTCATTAGAAATATCTCCAAATATTGTTTATAATAAATATATACCCCCCTCCTAAAAAAAGTTCAAATCTACAAAATATAGATTCCCTTATTTTTTCATTACTCTGTGTTCTTTCTATCACATTTGTTTAACTTTGTGGGAGTGTAACAAACATAGTTATAATGGATAAATAACTCTTCCTCAAATTCAATATATCCTATTGCATCAACCATTCTATAATAAGATAATTTATTCAATATCTCATTCTCTCTCCTTCCTAGACTCGATGAATTGAAAAATGGATACCTTTGAGGGGAAAATTTTAGACATTATTGTAAAACCCACATTGTTCTTGTAGGCATACACACAACCATCTACATATGTGATCATGCATTGATCATGTTGTCTCTCACTTACATTCATCTCTATATTTATAATCCATTTGAAAGTAATCCATAATTTTAACATAATAAACTTGTATTCAACCAACATTTTACAAATGATAAAAGATTTAGAAACATTTCTTTAGAATGGTAATATGAACATAATATGTGTTGTCCTCAGTTTTTTTAAGGGAAAAATTCACTTGAAAATGGGAAAACTTTACCCTAGTATGGAAAATTTTGTTGTAACCTTTCCCTGACACCTCTCTAGGTCAGTCCACCCCTGTGCGAGGTCTATCCCCCCAGATTTATAATGTTAGTATATATTGTCTCACCCTCTCTCATGTGTCAAAAAGGAGAAAACAAGTCTAAATGAGTCTTTCAAGATAGTCCCTTTCAAGGTAGATTTTTCAACATACTTAGGAATAGCTATTCCTAGTCTTTCTCAAGTGCGTACACATTATATAGAGTCGAGATCAAGTCCAAAACTCATTAAGGAGGTGTGTTCATGATCCAGGATCACTTTGCAATGGATTTAGGAAGATTCTGGAAATATTTGAAGGTTTAGGAGCCATTTCAGCAAAAGGAGGTTTTTGAGGCCAAAGGAGTTTGCACTGTGAAAGAGCACCTCCAGTTCTTGTAAAGGTTTATTAATGAAATATGGAAGATAACCTTACTTTTTTTATGTGCTTTGATGAAAAAAAAATTCCAAAGGAATTGTTACTTGTATCTTGCTTCCTTACTTCTGATTCAGTGTCCCAATGCCTTTCTTTTATACATCTTTTGTCTGCATTTCCTCTTTCTTAAAACAACTCATAACTTGTATCATTTAGATATATTTAAAAAGTATTTCCTTTCTGTATAGTAATCATTAGTGTAAAATATTTTTTCTTTTCATTTGCTACATGTACCTACACACTTAAGAAAATTGTTAGAAAATATTCAAGCCTTTTGGCCTCTCTTATGTTCCATGGTTTTTATTTTCTCTTTCTTTTCTAAAATGATTTTGGGAATCATATGTTTTGGTTTAGAATATTAATCTTATCAATTGCGTATCTGTATATGATGTACCTTATGCTTCTACTTTTTATAAATCCATATACATTTAGTTACATAGTACATGGTTACAAACTAAACCCTTAGCTCAATATTGATGCCTTTCCTTTTTCATTTTTTAGGTAAACTTTTATTGCTAGGAGAGTTGGATGAAAGATGGAACTCGAGCTAAACTGAGGAAGACCAGAAGAGAACCTAAGGAAATGATGGGTTTCTTCTACACTCTTTTAATTTTAACTTCATGCATATGTACTTCTTTCTTCAGTAGTTATGAGTTACATCCTACAAATTGTGTGGGAAATATTTTTACTTCTTCATGAATAAATAAAATTTAATTTATGCACTTGAGTTGTATACTTCTTTTTGCTTTCAGCTTTACGGCATGTATATTGATTGTATAATGAAATAAACAACTTAAAGACATAATTAAATGTGTTTACATGCAGAAATAAGGGGTTTTGAAATACCTGTAACTTTAATAATGAACTCTCTTTCTTCTAAATTGAAACTCTATTTGTTGTTCCCAAATTTATCATTTCACGTAGACTGTGATTCCCTCCCTCAGCAAGATAATGCATTAGTCCTTCAGGGATTTTGTATTTCCTTATTGAAGATGAAAATGGAATGGAAGGCTATGTGAGGTGTTACATTTTGTAACAGCACACATAGTTGTAGATTACATGTAGATAATCAATTGCTATAACTGAAAACATAATAAAATGGTAATGCATTCCCCTAGTTAGGTCCACTTCATCAATACTATCCGTCGTAATGAAGTTTCGAGTTTCCCATTTTTTCACAAGTGCAAAAATCATCAACGTTTCTTGCGATCCTATGGGGAACTTCACATGCTAGCTTGTAAGCCATTGCCTTACTCTTGTCCACTAGGCATGGAGTTAAAGCATATAGCCAAAACTTCCTTTCAAAAAAATAAATAAAGTTGGGAAAGGATCTGGGAACCAGATCATGTGCATGAATGCACTTTATTGAATTGGAAAACATTGTAATGTGCATGAAAGCACTTATCAAAATGGAAATCCTACTCTAACTAGACACTGTAGTATTTTCAATAATAGCGTTTAAGAAACATACCATTCACAGGAATGAGAAGTTCCTCTCTATTCATCTTTAAAATTTGAAATGCATTGTGTTTTTTGCAAGCTGAAATCAGGTAGGGACCACTCCAGATTGTATCAAACTTTGTGTGGTTTCCTGGATTTGCACGATCAACCTCACTTTTAACACAATGTCTCTTTCATTGAAGACTCTGAACTTAGCCTTCTTATCAAATGTTTGTTATATTTAATTTTTATTCTTTTCCATGTTTAGATGAGCTTGATATTTCAGCTCCTAAAAATCCATTAATTTTGTATAACGAACCTGCAATGGTTCATTCTCAAGTAATTCCATCTAATGTAGCAAATCCAATGCAGGAAACTCAATGAAAAAGGGCATTCTTGCCTCTCTTCCATAAACAATCTTGTATAGTTAATTGCCAACTGATCTTTTAGGAGTCACTCTGTCAGCCCAAAGTGTTGAATTCAACATTAGATGCCAAGATCTTTGGTTATCCTTGAGTGTTCTTTTGATGATCCTTAAAATATTTTTGTTAGTAGTTTTAGCTAATCCATTACCTTGTGGGTAATAATTAGATTACATACATAAATAAATTCCATGCTTAATATCCCAATCTATTAACTTTTCACCAAGAAATGCTAAGGTATTATCTAAAATGATAGTTGTTGGAACACCAAATTTGCAAACTATACCTTTGTAAAAGGATAGAATTTAAGTTTTGTTTGCTTCTTTTAAGGCTATTGCTTCAATCTAGCGTGTAAAGTAATTTTTATCAATCAAGATCCACTTGTGTCCTTGTGATGAAGGTGGATTTATCATGCCAATAAAGTCAAAACCCCACTGTATGAATGGTTGATCCACTGAAATAAAATGCAGGGGTAGCAAAGCTAAATGTTCCTTTTCAACAAAGAAAGCACATCTCTTACACTTTCTGGTCCATTCTAAGTAGTCCTTCAATATGTTGGGCCAATAGTAACCAGCTTTCATAATTTTTAAGGTTGTAGTACATGCTGAAAAAATAACCTCCTGCAGGTTCTTCATGAAATTCGGATAATAGTTCTTAAATTCTATCATAATCGATACATCACCAAAAATTTCCATTTACATCTCTTTTAAATAACTTTCCATCAATGAAAACATAAGGTATATCTTATAACCTAAATTACCTTCATTTATTCTTGTCCATACCATCCGGATAAGTAGCGTGTTGTAAGTAGTTAACCAAATTAGTCATCCATCTTGATTCCTAAACTTTTTGACTGAGTTTGTGTTAGTAAATAAGGGATAGAACATGTGGAATAATCCCTCACAAAATCGAAACAGTAGAAACTAATATGCAAAAATTATTACAGATCTCAAATAAAATTGTAGAATAAAATAACACAACACAAAGAGATAGTATTTAATGTGGTTCACCCAATTTGGGCTACGTCCACCAAGAATCACTTGCTCATATTTTATTACAAGCCACCGCTCTCTCAATACAATACCCAGATCCGTTTGGAGCTATGCTCAACAAACTCTACAGAATTCACGGCTGAATTCAAAGAACATCTGTAATTTTCTTCATATCTCTATCATATGCATAAAACCATATAAATAGACAACTGCTTAAGCAATTTTACAAAACCATGGGTATCAAAACCATGGAAAAAACCCGTTCCATAAAACTATGGTTCAAAAATCTCACCCATATGAGAAGAGCACGTTTCCCGATATGTTAGGTGCATTTTTTCGAGGCCAAAAAAAAATTTACGCCTAAAAAAATTATACAGTACTCTTAGTGTACAGTCTTCAACACTTTCACACATGAAAGCAAGCTCCACAACCTAACAATCTCCCATGTGGAGACTAGTTTTCCTCTAAGCAAGCTTCTCAACCATTCACTAGTTTCTATGAAGACTGTTATCACTGAATCACAGAACCCCTGGATGTTGATCAGATTTCTAGTTTGATCACTCTAGGCATCCAGTGTGATTGGATAACATGGGTACTATCTCCAAGTTGTGGGACTTGCTACTTGAGATAGACCTCCAGAGAAAGTTGGTTCTTACTCCTAAACTACCTGCCACAATCTACTCTAATGTAGGATAAGCTAACTGTTCTAATCTAAATTTCCAAGGGATCAGGGAAAGAGAATACATAAAATGAAATCCTACACTAAAGCAGTGATACACCAGAAAAGGAGGATGTGAGAGTAGTCTCCAAATGTGTGAAATACAAAGGCAAAGTGCACACTAGAAGAGATGATGACAGTTCTCCATAATCTAGCAAAATGCATTCACAGCAGTATTCCAAGCACACACAATGATAATGAATTCCTGCAAGAACATAATAATAAACACAATATTCTTGTGGAAAGATAAAAGGGCAAGAAGAATGCAAGAAAACACAGCAGGGGAAGATACATCCACAAACTTGTATTTTATTTCTTCCTGGTATGCACAGTTCAGTCTATTACAATATAAGGGCCTGGATCACCATACAAGGAGTCCACTACAAGGGCTTGCAACACACTGGCTTCACAAAGCAATTTTGGCAGAGCTTTGCTACCCAAAAACTCTCTCTTTTACAATGAGCCCAACACTCCAATTTATAGAAAAATGAGAAGGGAAAGAGAAGGGAAAATGGAAATCCCGAAATCTGTCCTTCAACCACCTATGAGAGGCATTAAATTGAGTGAAATGATTGCACATTACTTGCAAAAGGCTCCCCATACTGTCCCATGTGCTGCAGCAGAGAAATAATGATAACCATGCCTCTTAATTGCACTCCCAGCTACCAAATAAAACACTGTTCTGAACCCGGCCACGTTTTCTTAAAAATATTAATCAATTCTTGATCAAATCTAGAATTTCTTGATTTCTATGCATCGGGCTTGGAACCATGATTCCAACGGTACCAATTTTGTGCAATTTTGTTGAGAAATGCAAAAGTTATGGCCTTCTGAGTGCGGGTAGCTATTTTGGGCCTGGCAGGCGTTTTCTGTCATTTGACAGGAATGAGCATTAACTGACTGGAGCCGAATATATTTCTCTTATTTAAATATATCTACCCTCATCAAAAATTCCAATTTTTTGAAAATCGGAGCTCGGAGTCAAAAGTTATGGCCGTTTGAAGTTTCCGGACCAAATGTTGACTTGTCTTCTTCTCCTTCGGCCGCTTCGGCTTTTCACGTCCCGTGCGTCCCTTTGTCCAAAATGTCCCAGTGCTGCGTGGGATAAATCCTTCTGAACCACCTGAAATGGGCTTCCATGTCCCCTTCTTTCCGGTGACACGTGGCATGATCTGATTGGCTTTCGGCTCCTTCAGCTATCTGCGTCCCACGCGTCCCTTTGTCCCATTTGGCCCAGTGCTGAAGTTCCCTGTTTCGGCCGAACCAGCCGGTTCGCGTACTTTTGTCCCACGCGTCCCTGACTGAAAGTTATCATTTCAGCTGATCCGGTCGGTTCGCGTACTTCACGTACCTTCGGCCCAACTGTTCTGGGCTGCCTTAAGTCTTTTCGGCCGACTTGTATCCTCCGCGTACTAACTGTCCAGATGTCCTAGACTGCCTGTTTCAATAGTTAGTCAAATTTTTCCATTTTTTGGCCAGTTCAGATTTCCACGTCCCACGCGTCCCTTTGTTCCAAATTTCCCAAATGCTACGCAGACCACCTAGCGGCCTTTCGGCGGTTCGCGCCCTTTTGTCCCAACTGTCCTGACTGTTGCGAGGAATAGGACTTAGCCATTTTTCATGATTTTTTCTGGCCCGGGCTTGTTTTTTACAATTTTTCTTACCTTTCCTCAGAACTTGCTCTCTTCTACTTGGACAGGGGAGTTATAAAAATATTAGGGGACCCTAGAAACATGAAATTTTTTGCCCTGACTCAATCTATTTGCCTGGGACTTGAGAATTTGATGCATGTTATCAAATTTACCTTGAGGGGTGAATTTTGGATAACAAAGACCAACCAAAGCTGAACACAACTTCAGTTTTTCCCTTATGACCACCTTGGTCATCATGTCTGCAAGATTATTACTGGTATGAATCTTCTCCAACTTCAACTTCTATTCCTCCAAAGCTTTCCTGATGAAATGGTACCTTAACTGTATATGCTTTGTCCTAGAGTGGAAACCAGAGTTCTTAGCTAGGTGTATAACACTCTGACTATCACTATGCAACTTTCCTTCCTCATGCTTATGCCCCAACTCCTCAAGTAATTGCTGTAACCAAATCATTTCCTTGTTTGCCTCTGTGGCAACAACATACTCAACCTCCATGGTTGACAAAGCCATCAACTTCTATAGTCGTGAAATCCATCTTACTGTTGTTCCACCTACAGTGTAAACATAACCTGTTGTGCTCCTCCTGTTGTCTACATCTCCAGCCATATCTGAATCTACATAACCACAAAAAATGGTGTTTGATCCACTGTAGCACAAAACTGTCCCCATGGTCCCTTGCAAATACCGAAGGATCCACTTTACTGTCTGCCAGTGATCTCTACCTGGATCACTCATAAATCTACTCACCGCTCCCACTACATGGCCAATATCAGGCCTAGGGCACACCATGGCATACATCAAACTGCCAACCGCTGATGAGTAAGGTACCTTGAACATCTGGTTTCTCTCCTGCTCTGTCTTAGGACACTATTCCTTTGATAACTTGAAATGGCCTGCTAAAGGAGTCCCAACCGGTTTAGCATCCTGCATATTAAACCTCTCCAAGACCTTCTTAATGTACTCTTCTTAAGATAAAGTCAGCTTTCATTCCTTCCTATCCCTAGATATCCTCATACCAAGGATTTGTTTGGCTACCCCTAAATCCTTCTTAGCAAAGGATTCACTTACTTGTTTCTTGAGTACTTTTATTTCCTGCATGTTTTTACCTGCAACCAACATGTCATCCACATACAGACAAAGGATAATATAACTACCATCCTCAAATTTCTTTGTATACATGTAATGGTCAGAATGACATCTAATATAACCTTGCTCCATCATGAAGCTATCAAATTTCTTATACCATTGACGTGGAGCTTGTTTCAAGCCATACAAGCTCTTCTTCAGTTTGCACACCATCTCCTCTTTACCTTTGACCTCATAGCCCTCTAGTTGTTGCATATATAGTTCCTCCTCCAAATCACCATGGAGAAATGCAATCTTTACATCAAGTTGTTCTAAGTGCAAGTCTTCTTCTGTAACTATTCCTAGAATAGTTCTAATAGAAGTCATTTTTACTACAGGAGAAAAAATCTCATCAAAATCTATACCTTTTTTCTGTGCAAACCCCTTGACAACCAACTGGGCCTTGTATCTTTTATTGCCTCCTTCTTTCTCTTTGACTCTGAACACCCACTTGTTCTATAGTGCTCTCTTTCCTTTGGGTAGCTTTACCAAATCCCATGTCTGGTTCTCCATGAGAGCCTGATGCTCCTCATCCATGGCTTGCTCCCACTTCTTCCTAGCATCTACTTGCATTGCTTCATCAAAGCTCTCTGGCTCTCCACTATCAGTGAGTAATAAATAATAAAGAGAAGGAGAAAAACGTTCAAGTTCTCTTCTTACCCTAGAAGACCTCCTCAATATAGGAGTTTGGGGTTCCTGTTGAAGGGGTTTCTGAACTGATTCATGTGTCACTTTCCCATCCGAAAGATCCTCTATTGCTGCATATTCTTTCTTGGATTCTTCCCTATTTTCCTGCAACTACTACTTATACATGAATTTCTCATTAAAGACCACATCCCTAGATCGAATGATTTTCTTGTCATTAATACTCCAACATTTATATCCAAATTCATCACCACCATAACCAATGAAAGTACATTTTTTTGATTTAGCCTCTAGCTTGGTCCTATCATCCTTGTCTATATGAACAAACACCTCACATCCAAAGACTCTAAGAAATGAATAATCAACTTTCTTACCATACCAAGCCTCCTCAGGTATGCCTCCATCGAAGGCACTTGAGGGTCCTCTGTTTATCAAGTACACAGCTGTGCTCACCACTTCTGCCCAAAAAGAAAGAGGTAGTCCTGCATGTAACCTCATGCTCCTAGCATGTTCCATTATTTTTTTGTTCATCCTTTCTGATAACCCATTTTGCTACGGAGTTCCTGGAACCATCTTTTTCCTGCAGATTTCATTCTTAGAACAGTAATCATCAAATTCATTGCTGCAATACTCCCCTCCATTATCTGACCTGAGACATTTTAGCTTAAGACCTGTTTCATTCTCTACCAAGGCTTTCCATTTAACAAAAGTGTCAAATACATCAGATTTATTTCTAATACAATAAACCCAAACTTTCCTTGTTGCATCATCAATAAAAGTAACATAATAACTTGAACCCCCAAGAGATGATGCCTGAGCCGGCCCCCACACATTAGAATGCACCAGCTCTAACTTACTCTCTTTCTTTGTAGGTCCAACCTTGAGAAACCTTACTCACTTCTGTTTCCCATATATGCAATCCTCACAGAACTCTAAACATGATTTTGTATATCTGGGAAAATCCTTCTTTATGATGTTAATGCCCTTATGGCTCATATGACCGAGCCTATAGTGCCACAATGTTGTATCTACTTCTGAAGCCACAAGATTACAAACATTAGTGCTATAAGTGGTTAAATACAAGGTTCCAACCTTCTTACCTCTTGCCACCATAGGAGCACCCTTGGTAACCTTCCAAGAGTCCGCTGTAAATATCATAGTACAACCATCACTTCCCAACTACCCTACCGATATCAAATTTCATCTTAATGTAGACACATGTCTAACATCCTTCAATAGCCAACTATTCTCATTCTTCATCTTAACCTGAACAGAACCTTTTCCAACTATGCTGCAAGGCTCATCATCACCAAGAAAAACATGCCCAAAATCTCCTTGAACATAATCAACAAAATAATGCCTATGTGGAGAAGCATGGAAAGAAGCCCCCTAATCTAAAACCCAAGATTCAGTAATATTGTGCAAAGAAAGAATCAAAGCATCCTAACATACATTACCCGTTGCCACATTTTCCTCCTTTTTTTCTTCATGTTGTTTCTTCTTATCCCAAAGCTCCCAACAGTCCTTCTTTGCATGCCTAGGCTTTCCACAATGCCAGCATACTATCTTGATTTTGGATTTTGACCTTGCCCAATCATTTGATTTTCCACGGCTTCCTCTATTCTTCTGTCTCCCTCTAGTTTCCACTGTCAAAGCAGTCCCTGAAGTAGAAGATTCCCCAGAGCTTTTTCTTCATATTTCCTCACTTAGAATCACCCCTTCAACATCCTCAAACTTCAACTTCGATTTAGCTGGAACCGAGTTGCTTACCGCCATTACCAGGCTATTCCAACTTTCAGGTAAAGAGCACAGAATTAATAAAGCCCTAACTTCTTCATCAAATTCTATTGTAACTAAAGCTAGCATATTCACAACCGTATTGAAATCATTTAAATGATCTGCTACTGAACTATTCTCAGAAATCTTCATATTAAACAAATTTTTCATTAAAAATATCTTGTTAGAGGCAGATGGTTTTTCATACAACTTCCCTAATGCATCCATTATATCTTTGGTCATCTTTTCCTTTGATACATTAAATAATACCAAAGATGCAAGACACAGCCAGATCATTCCAAGTTCCTTCCGATCCAACATATCCCATTCTGCATCTGTCATACTTGAGGCTTTTTTCACCTTCTCAAACAACAAAGTATAAATATCCTTCTGATAAAGGTAATCTTCCATTTGCATATTCCAAAGACTAAAATTCTACCCGTTGAATTTATCAACCCTAGATGTTCCATCACCTACCATAGCTCCCACTCAAGCTAAAAACTTTCCCTGCGATTCAACACTTCAGCAAACCAAACTAGGCTCTGATACTAATTGTTAGGAAATAAGGGATAAAATATGTAGAATAATCCCTCACACAATCACAACAGTAGAAATTAATATGCAAAAATTATTATAGATCTCAAATAAAATTACAGAATAAAATAACACAACACAAAGATATA
Source organism: Taxus chinensis (assembly GCA_019776745.2). NCBI lineage: Eukaryota > Viridiplantae > Streptophyta > Pinopsida > Cupressales > Taxaceae > Taxus > Taxus chinensis. Next base: position 194,938,994 of record CM034149.1, on the reverse strand, counting down.
GTATTTAACGTGGTTCACCAAATTTGGGCTACATCCACCAAGAATCACTTACTTAGATTTTATTACAAGCCACTGCTCTCTCAATATAATACCCAGATCCATTTAGAGATATGCTCAACAAACTCTACAGAATTCACAGCTGAATTCAAAGCACATCTGTAATGTTCTTCATATCTCTATCATATGCATAAAACCATATAAATAGACAACTGCTTAAGCAGTTTTACAAAACTGTAGGTATCAAAACCACGGGAAAAACCTGTCCTTTAAACTTATGGGTCAAAAATACCACCCATATGAGAAGAACACATTTCCCGATATGTCGGGTGTTTTTTTTCGAGGCCAAAAAAAAAATTAGGCCTAAAAAAAAAATTTTGGGGGGCTACGCTCCCAGACCCCTGCTCGGGGCCCGGCCTGGCCCCGAACCCCAGAGAGGATACATGAAAAGTGTACAGTACTCTTAGTGTACAATATTCAACACTTTCAGACATGAAAACAAGCTCCACAACCTAACAGTTCGGGTTGCTTATTTTCTGGTTGTACCATGGTATCTACTACTGATACATAACTTCAGCGTCCTATTCTGGATCTTCTGATTTTGCAGCCTATTGTTTTTCCATATCAGCAATTAGATGCTCATGCAAAACCTTTCCTCAAAATTTTTTGCGAGGTGGAGATAATGATCGAGAGATTCATCAATAAAGTGTTGTGTGACATCCTACCAATGGATGCATGTCATGTTCTTCTCTAGATGCCATTATAGTATGATCTGAAAATGCTCTATGATTGTAGATTCAACATAGTAAAGGTGCACAAGGATGAGAAAACCTTTTCTCTATCCCCGTTAAGATAAGAAGGAAAATAGCACCAAATCCATATAGTTGTGCGCGGGAGAAATAAAGGCCAAGCTGATATGGAGGACCAATGAGTAGTGTGTGGTGGAATAAAGTAAATACCAACTCAAGAGTTGAGAAAAGGGTGAAGCGAAAAGACAGATTCATTTGGGAGTGTAAGAAAGTGACAACACAATAGGAGAAGAATTGTAGAAAAATGCGTTTCAGGCTAATGCCAATGCATGAGAATATTACGTACGAGGAGAAGATAATGATGGAGCAATAGCAAGAAGTTACTTGATGTCACAACTAGATGCCATTGAGTGCAAATGGTAAGAAGTGTGTAGATTCTCAACTAAGGGGCTAGGGGGTACAATGCAATGCATAGAGGAATAATTCCAGAAGAATAATCAGATCGTGTGTGTAGTAGAATACACAAGGAGAAATATTCCTATGGAAAGGGAAGATAAAAAGAAGGAATGCGTGAGAAATAAGGATTTATGAGAAGTTTAAAAATGTGTAATTGGAGGTGCACACAGTAGTAAGGGAACCACTACATAAGAAACAGATAAATATGGCAATATTGTGAAAGTACACATGAAATAGAGTGTACCCAGTGAGGAGATCCAAGAAGGTCTTAGAGAAAATTCATACGAAAGGGTGCAAAAAGTAAGAGTGCATGAACTAATGGAAGTGTGACAACAGCACAAAGGTATTGAAAGAAGATGAAAAGATTTCCCTATAAGAAAAAATAATAAAAGGTGAAGGAAAGATGCCAAAAATGGCTGATCTCGGAATTCTAAGGAAAGGTGAAGTCTGTAGCCACCATGGGGGATTGCATAGTGAGACTCGAGGAGCACAACCAAAAGAGAATTCATGAAGAAGAATGTGTGATGATGAGAGCTTTCAAAGAAGGGAAATAGATGAAAAAGTAGCCAAAAGGAAGAAAAGGAGAGAAATCTGCGAGCACAAAGATAGTGTCTTGATTGTGCACAGGTAGTCGGAGTGTGATTTAATAGAGTCGTACTAGTGGAAAAGGGGTGGAATATCCTGTAAGAAGACTTCAAGAAAGGATATGGAGATTTCTTGGAGGAAATTCAAAATGGAGAATGACCCCTCGCAAAAAGGGGAGAAGGTAGATAATAAGGCCAACAAGATGATCTATAATGGGTTCAAGCCCATATGTACATGACGAAATGTCCTCCCTGAGGGAAGAAAGACAAGAGGAGATAGTGCAGCAAGTGATGCACAAAAAAAGGAGCATGCAAAGAGTGACATCATTCTAGAAGATGAACAAAGGAGAGGTTTGTAAATTAAAGAGGTCACAACAATTAGGCCATAAGACGAAAGGCACAAAGAAAGGAGGGCACCATGATGAAGCTCTAAGTGAAATCCTTAAGAAGAAAAGAGCATAAAGATGAGTGTAGGTATAAGGTTGTACGTTGAATAGAGGGATGCCAAAGGAAGGAGTCATTGTAGAATGTTGGGAAATACTATAGTGCTCACATTATTATTGTGAGAGTTAGATGATAATATGATGTAATTGAGTTGTTATTACAATTCATATTATTATTTGAGGGTGATTTGGTTGCTAAACCAAACTCACGTAAAAAATTTATTGTGAGTAGTATTGCTAAAACTATTTCCTAAAGTATACGTGCTTTCTCTCCTATATATATTTATATTGTAATATAGGAGATTATTCCTATTGGCTACAATATCTGGTTTCCATGATTTGGTATCAGAGAGGTATCAAATATTTGTGAAGAAAGAATATATTATCATGTAAGATTTATGATCTATTGACGAGAGAATGTACAGATAGTCTTGCATTCAATTACGGTATTTGCAGACTGATTTACGAGATCATATCATTAGACAAGAATAGAAGTTTGGAATTATGGGATAGCTTAAAATTGATCTTCCAATTTTTTGATGACTTAACTCGGTGGAATTTGAACAATTTTGTATCGACCTTCGTTTGAACTATATATTTTGACGTGGTGTCAGGTTTGAAAGGGTCCATATTGGTAAGAGATTAGATTGTTCAACATTTGGATTGCAATAACAATTACACTTTTTTCCACATTTATTGCTCAATACACATAGTGACACATTACATGGAGCATCTTGAAAACTGTGTTTCCAAAAATTGAAATAACTGGATAAAGATATATCAAGCTCGTCGATCCTCAGATTTTTCTAATCACTTTTATCACGCATCTGGTTCCGGATCTCTACAAAATCAATTACAAAAGATCAGGTTGACATGGACACATCCCTCCCATCTAGTATGTTAAGATGTCGTATTCAGATCTACACACATGTAATATTTTCACAAACTGATTAGTGAGTTTTTTCTATATTCTTTATATTTTCTTACTCTTAAAAGTTTCTTGGGTCGATTTATTAAAAAACATTAACCTAGAGTGTTTCATTAGTGTTTTATTTGTAAAGGTTTGGTCTTAATGTAAAGTTTATTTGTGTCTCAAAACTATAATTTTATGTTGAGTATGTATTATTCCTGTAATAGACAAAAATTGGGTGTCAAGTAATGTCATAGTTAGTCAAAGAAATTGTTTAATTCATATTTTTATGTTGTTCAAAGTATTGTCCTTTATCATAAAAAAGGATTCATTGTGTCTTAGTCGTTCAATAGTGTCAAGAAAATATTATAAAAAGTTGTAAAAAAATTGTCTCACGGATGCATTTTCGGTTGAAACCGACGTCCATTTTTGTTTCCTCAAATCAACATGGATAATTTGAATCGAATTGAAAAATTTGAAGGAAAATATTTCCATACTTGTCAAGTGAGAACTCGATTGCTACGAATCAACAAAGATATATGGGACATTGTGGAAGGAAACTTCAAGAAACCAAATGATGTAGATGAAGTAGCAAAATGGGAAAGTAAGGATCGAAAAGAAACAACAATCATAGGCCTGGGATTATCAAATGCTTACCTGCATCACATAAATCTATCAAAGACATCATATGCCATCTAGACAACATTGAGAAAGTTGTTTGGGTTGCAAGCAGAGATTGTAACAATGGCACTCAAGCAAAAGCTATTCAGACTCAAAATGGTGGAACACATTAGTAAGTTTTTCTTTATATTAAATCAATTAGTTGCAATAAAATTAGATGTTCTCAATGATGATGCAAAATTTGGATTACTTAATAGCATGCCTCCTAGCTATTCTAATATGGTGTTCACTTTGAGAAAAATAAATCCAAGTCTAGAGGATTTAATTTATTCTCTGATAGAAGAAGAAAATATAACCAGGAAGATTTATCCAGAAGAAATTGCAATGTATGGTAGAAACAAACCATATACTAAAGGAAGATTCAATCCTTCTTTTAAACAAGAATCAACCTCCCAATATTCATGAAAAATTATTTGTCTCTATTGTAATGCTCCTGGACATGGTATTATGTATTGTAAGAAAAGAGAACGAGATCTACTTGATGGTGATGTTATCTCTCAAAAGTACACCCTGTAGAGAGATGGCTACAGGTTTTCTAGGGCTTGCATAATTGATCTCTCTATTTCGTAGATACAATGGAAACACCTCAGGTCTGTGGGTATACCTATTTTGAGGTGAGTCTTTAGTATCAAGGCTGGTTCCTTATTGGTGTATCCTAAACTAATTTCTGGGAGTTTGAGAGTAAAATATGACTGTAAAAATGATTAAAACTAAGGTGATACACCAAATTTGTATGAGGGCTTTAACTAAGTATATGCACAACTAATTTGGGAAGGATTTTTGATGCACGGACCAATAGTTTTTCTGCAGAATATCTAAGGGGAAAACACTTGATTGTACTAAGGGAGAATCACAACAATACTAATAAGTTAATATGCACACTAAAATTAAGTAGAAAGACTGAATTTGCAGCAGGGTAAGGTGATTGATCATGGAATTTGCATTCACAAGATTAATATAACATACACAAGACTACAAAATAACTTGGAAAGGTAGAAAATAATTCACACTCAGAGGGAAAAACCTAAAAAATTTGGTTCAGTACTCCTATATCCAAAAAGTCCTCTAGAAAAAATCCCCTGTGCTTTGCAAAGGCACACAATATATAGCAAAATAAATTTTTCCACCCTTCCTAAAAATAGCCTAAGGCTTATGCTCACCCATGCATCCTATTTTTATCCTTTATTTAATAATAGATAAAGGAATAAAATAGAGCATGTAGTTACAAATAGGCATTAATAGCCTTGGTTACAATGTAGTCAAACTAAAGTTAACTATTCTATTTTTAAGAAAGCAAGGATGAATAATTTGCTAAAAATAATATTTCTTGCTATGCAAGTCTTTCTTCTCTTAACATGCAAATTCTATCTTCTTGTTGATCTATCCTTTTGTGAAGGCATGCAAGAATACTCCTGATGGGGACCACCTCCAAGCTTAGGTCCTGATGTTGGCATTTCTTTGACTTCTAATGGTCACATGAGTGACATACTGCAAATCATCTCCAACTCTTATAACAGGGGGGACCACATTTTCACTTCATCATTAGTTCTCATTGGTTTGGCCACTCTTGTGGACTTAGCAAAATACTATGGTTTACAAATAATACAAGGATACTTTAAAAAGGGGACCATATCTCATTCGTCCACCTTTGATTAATATTACATTGTAATTTCTTATTATCTTTTGTGTATTTGAAGTGACTAAGGTTATGCTTTTACCTTTTCAATGAGGATTACTTGCTATGTATGGTCAGTTTTGCATCATTCATGTTGGACTATGCTTTACACTTTATAAAATTCAATGCAAATGATATCAACGAGGTTGGTCCCCTTCACCATGATGAATCACCCCTTGGCATGTTGGTGGCTTTCTTTTTAACTCAACCCTAGTTAGGCTTTTCTTTGATATTGCCACGTTGGTACCTTCTCCAAACCATGGTTGAGTGCGAGTTAGCTTTTGCATCGTTGGATCTTGTACTAATTTGATCTTTGGCATTGATTCATGACTTGAGATAAGGGTTTTTAACCCTGTAATTAATGTGGTCGGTGACTGCGGTTATGCTTTGAGATATGTAAAAATGGAAAAATGAACTCAAGTTCATTTTCCACTGGTTCTGTTTTGAAACAAAGATCTGGAAAAAATTTGTTGACGCCATTGTTGAAGTCACTGCAGAGGGTGAATAAGGGACCTCTTGTACCCCTGCATTAGCCTCCATCGTGAGTCCTAAAGCTCGATTCTTCTCTATTTTTTGGGATCTCTGTGATCTTTTGGCTGCTATAGTCATTCTCTTGGATCTCGATTCTGTGTGACTGTGAATACATACCTACATGAATTTTTCTCCATTGACTTCGAGGATTTGGCCATGGTCATGATTTTCAACCCTGAACTTGTTGTAATAAGGTAAGTGACTTTGAATACTTGTTTAAGCCAGATCTATTTCAGTTGGTTTGGCTTTATTGGCATTGATACCTCAAAAACCTTGTGTTTCTCTACATTTTCATTATATTCTAATATATGAGCTCAGAAATAGTTTTGAGTGCTCTGATTCTGAAGCCATATTAAGGAAGGTGAGTGTAGTCACAAGATTTCATTCAGCCGTAATATGGATCTCAAGCTCTATTTCATGCAAACTAAGTAGTTGTTTATCATACCGCCATTCTTCTCTGTTTTTCGTTTTGGGCATTGAAATTTTTTTTGTGGGTTTCCCAAAAAATGAGTTTCTTTCATGCTAAGCTTTTACCCAGGCTGATATTTTTGATGGCCATTATTGTATGAGATGTGAAATATACATTCTTGTTCTTGCAGTCAGATTACTTCTGGCACAGTCGTCACTTGTAATGTATTCATTTTTAGAAACCTTCATTAAAACTCTTCCTTCTTCTGATGATATTCCTTACATAGAGTAGCCATCCAGATCTTCTGAGAAATTGAAGATAACAATTCTTATATATGTACTTTGGCATCTCTTAGTTTTGAACAAATTTTTTCTTTCTAAAAATGCACTTTAGTAATGATTGTAAAGAATTCACTTCCTTTGTTGTGGGTTTGCAAGTTTTCCCTTACTCTGATAATGCAATCCAAAAACTGAAAGCTTGTAGCTTTGATCCTTGAAATTTCATTGACAATGCTATGAGAATATTTTCTCTACCCTTTCAATCTTTGAATAAGAACTCTCTAACCACTCTTATGATTCAAACTTTGGGTTTGTTCTCAATTGAAAGCTTCTGATATCCTTTCTTGTTCTAATTTTCTTTAATATTTGAACCTGAACGGTTGTTGTTTGAATAATGGAGGCCTGAAACATGCTTATTTTTGAAAGTTCATTGTATTTGAAACTTTGTTTGTCATTCTCTAAAATGGTTGCTCAATCTTGCACTTTCATGTTCTACAAAACTATGAATCTTGTATTTAATTTTGAGCTCCGAAGATATATTGTGGCATAATGAACACTTGATACTTGCTTTATTTTGGAAAATTATAGTTCAGGATGGCTGTATTTGTAGGATTATCTAGCAACTTCATTTCTCTTTAGTTGTTTAAGCTATAAAGAATGCTCCAAGTACTTCAATCTAATGAATGAAAGTAAATTCCATTTCTTTTTTGCATTATATACTATATTTCCTTTTATTACAGCTCTGATATGTATGCTAGAAAATTCGTAAATGTCCATTTTACATGGCGTATCCCTGTCAAAAAAAATTCAGATTTCCTTAATTTATTCCTTTTTAGCTGTAATCCTTTATTTTCAGTTAACTTCAGCTTCCATACTCTAATTCTTCTGCCATCTCATGATGATTACACTTTTAAATGCATGAATTTCTAAAGTTGGAAGTATAAAGAGTTAAAATAAACCATGAGCTTAAAATTGATGATTATTTGATTCTCCCTTTTCAGGTACCATGATGCAGTTGCAGTAGACAGTTGGAACAACAATTCAGAAAGAGAAGAACACTCCCTCGAGGTAATGATGGGTTTCTTTTACCTATTTACATTCTTAGCTTCATAAATATATGCATTGTTGAATCCTCAGTTAATCCTCATGGCTTGTGTGAGAAAATATGTACTATTATTACTCACGAATAAATGAAAAAATTTCATGTTATGAGATGTATATTCCTTCCTTTCTGTACTTTCTTTCATTTGTATGGATAATGAATGAACCTATACAAATCAAAACACTTAAATAGTTCACTTAATCATGCTAATAAATGAACAATCAAATGTACCTTGTTTGTTGATCATTAAAAATGCAAAATGCTTGTAACATTGTGAATTGTCCTTCAAAATTGCCACCTTTCTGTAGCTTCAAAACCTCATGTCCAATACATGCTACATTTCCTGCCTTCTTCAGGGTCTTGCAATGGTTTTTTGTAGCTGTTGCATAGTTCTGACAAGGGTTTCGAATGGAATGGTTACATCTATGAGACATGGGGTTCTGAAATTGCACCCAAGTTGTAGTTTTGAACCAAATATGACCTTCAATGCTCTCAAAAACTAGTAAATTAAAATGAATATTTATTCCGAAGTAGCTGCCCATAACATAGTCAAACCTCTAACATGCTCCTTCCAATGAAACTTGAAAGTTTCGAGTTCACCTTCTTGCACCCTGTGCAAGAAAAGTCAACAGGTGAATTGAAGGATAAAGCCTTCATTTCTAAAGACAGTGACAAAGAAAGTGATTTTGATATGAAATCTACCCACTTTAATAATGAGGAAACAAATGCTCATCAAAGTGATGAATGCTTCTTGTATTAAGTAAATATTACATCTACTGGAGGATGGAGGCACAGGAGGTTAGATGTCGATCAATGACCTCTCGTCAGTCACCAATGACGGAGATGCAAAAAGTAATGGTGATAGTCTGTGTATGAGAGAGTTTTCTTTTATTTCATAGTTGCAGTTGATTTCAATTGTATGCAGTATGATTTCAGCATTCTTATTTTGTGTTGAATAAGTGAAATATTCACATTGAGGGGGGGAACATGGTCTTAATGTTCCATTTTCATTTTTCCCTATTTTCATATATGTATTTAGTGATCATTTTTTCCTACATAATTCCCTGAAGAAAAAACATAGTGGACAAACGAAATCACAAGGAAAAGTGGCATCATGATATTGAGGTTGTTGGTTGTCATGTAAAACCATCATTTGTTGAGGTTGTTGGTTGTCCTATAAAACCATCCATGTTGAGGTTGTTGAATGTCCTATAAAAAAATCCTTGTTGAGGTTGTTGGTTTTCCTGAAAAACTATCCAGATCATGAGCACACACAAGCGGCACACTGAAAAGGAAGTGCGATTGTTTTTCTCTCATGTTCGCACCAAGTGGGGAATATTGGGAAATACTATAGTTCTCACATTATTATTGTGATATTTAGATTATAATGTGATGTAATTGATTTTTTATTACAACTCATATTGTTATTTGAGCATGATATGGTTGTTAAACCAAACTCACATAAATAGTTTATTGTGAGTAGTATTGTTAACAATACTTCCTAAATTATAGGATCTTTCTCTCCTATATATATTTATATTGTAATATAGAAAATTATTCATGTTGGCTATAATATTTGGTTTCCATGATAGAAAATTTACCAAAAGGTGAAGGTCAAAATAATAAGGGACGTGCATGTGGGATGAGTGTGAAAACCTAAAAAGGATTCCCAAAGATGAAGTGGGAAAGAGAAAATGAAATCCTCAAAGGATTTAGGCGGAGATGGATTGAAAAGGGAGAGCTCATACTTGTGTAGAAAAGAATTGGAGACAAGCACATACTTGCAAGGTAGAAGGATCATTGGAAAATCCTTAGGAGAAGGATAACGAATGAAGGAAAGAAGATACTTACACATAGAAAGAATGAAATTGATAAAGGAATCATGAAGGATCAAAAAAGGAGATCCAGTGGGAGGATGTTTATGATCAATGGTGAGAAGATACTTACAAAGGTTCGTAGGATAGCATGGAGGAGTCACCAAAGTGTGACTAAGGACTAGAAGAGGCACTTGAAGAAGCAAGGATATCATATCTAGGATTTTTGGATGAAGGAGTTAGGACTATTTTCTCATATAATTTGAAGGTTGGTTTTACAAATCACTTAGTCTAGTTGAGGTGGAACTCAATTTTCCAGTACCCCAGAAGTTTGAGGTAGGAGCATCGCTGGTCCAAAGTAATCTTGCTCAATTTTACCTAAGTATGACAATGTGTAAGAATGGGGGAAAAAGGAGTAAAGAATAAAGGTGCAATAAAATAAAGGGACTATTTTGAAGATTGGAACAATAGTTAAGCTCAATATCTTGATAATAAGTCACAACATATGGAATTATGGATAGGTGTAGAAGAGAGTTAGAGCTCATGGAAGAAGTGATGTGTGGAAGTTTTTTGAATGAGTGTAAAAATTTTCTGCGAGCGATAAAGTAATGGGCACATGAGGAAAATGAGTGATGAGACTTAACTTATATGTTAGTCTCAATGGATCATGCATAATTTTTTAAGGAGACTTAAAAGTGCGAAGAGAATTTGCAAAATAAAGGAAGAGGGTAGAACTCAAGGAGAAGTGGTATGATAAAGCCGCCAAAAAATTGATAAGTGTTAGATTAGTTTAATCATGTGGGATGATAGTGATCATTTAGTCAATAGGTCGGTCAGAGAATCCAACCACCAAATTTATGTGATGCAATAGGGGTGTCCATATGGTTATAAGGTGGATAAAGGTATTTATGAGCATGAGTTCAAATTTTATATCTAAGTAGGAGAATCTAGAAGAACTAGTGAGGAAAAAGAAGCAAGAAAGAAAGCCAAGTGTGTATCTATAAAAGGAGGTCAAGTTCACCATTTTGAATTATTGAGAGGTTTTTGAAGGGAGGCTAGGAATAAGTAGTGGAATTGTTATAAGCCATAGAGATGAGTCAATAAAGTAACCAATATTGGGTAGGTCCTTAGGAGAGCATCAATTTTATGTAATAAATACATGAGAGAGTTCAAAAGATCCATTAAGATCTAGTCTTTGTAGATGTTGCAAGGCCTTTCATATAAATACAAGTCTACAACTTAGTGCAGATCGTTGTGTAACTCTATAGGTGTGTTGGGGAGCACCCATCCATCATAAATTTTGAATGGGTTCAACTGGAGTCATCATATGATCATCATTAAAAATTAGTGTATCAACATGTTCCAATACTTCATTATGAATAAATGTTTCATTAAATTTGTTTCTTTGTCTTCATCATTCATTACCATGTCCTACATATTCAATTTCATTATTTGGAAATATATTTTATTCTCTAATTTCAATTGAATATGTTTGTAAATTCAATTCTATTGAATTAGATATGTTATTCTCAATAGAAACAAGGTTTATTATAGAATAAGTAGATTAACCTTCATTATAACCTTTTTTTTGCTCTCATAAGTGCTTGTTTTTTTCATTTTCTTTCTTTTTGAACTTTAATATCTTTATCTATTTTCTCTTTCATTTATCTTTGATGGTGACAATTGTAGCCTAGGGTTGATTTTATGCTTTGGAATTAAATGAGGATGAAAATTATAATTAAAAAGGTCATTTTTGATGTTTCAAACAAGATAAAATGGAGAATTCAAATGTCTATTACATGTAGAGTGAGCTCAAAACCCGTGAAGTAAAAAATTTGTAGTGAAAATGGAAAATAAAATATGAGTTTTATGTTTTTCTTAAAATTCTACAAAGGATGTATGCCCTTTACAAAAGTATGTACACCCTTTAAAAATGTAGTTGTAAAACAAGCAGTTGAAGGACAAAAAGTTATCAATGCAATTACCATTTAGAAAGGGCATACACCCTTACTATTTTAAAAACAAATTAATGATTTTCCCTCTTGAATAGCCATATATTTTTGTTAGGGAATCCGAACCTTGGGTTTGGAACTACATTTGATTAGCTAAGAAGGTTTTTTGAGGATTTTGAACATTTTTTTACATTTGTAGGCACAAACATTTTGCCACCTTTATGTATCTTTTTTAAAAAATCATATGATTTTGTAGAGGGGAGAATCTAGTTTTCAAAAATATAATGTTTAAATTTTTAAATTATTATTTCCAATTACTACTTGATTTCTACAAATATTACTCATTATGATTGATTCATTAGTGTTAATAGTAGTTTAATAACTTTGGAAAAATAGCCAACTGATTACAAAAATGATATCTCAACAATGTACTCATTATTGGCTACTGTTAAAAAAAGTCATATATATGAAGTTAAGCTCAAAACGTTGTATCCATACACTTGCATTTTCATTTTTCCTAATTTATTGAAAAAATATTCTCAACAATCTTTAACACTTTTTGAATCCTTGTATGCAATTTCATTTGTTTTCTCTAAATAAATGTTCGTACACATGCATTTTTCTTATGTTTTCACAAACACTTACTATTTTACTATTAGAAATAAATAAATTTCACATACTTCTCTCATCTAGGTATTGCAAAAATCACATATTCACAAACTAGATTCAAAATGTCACAATTTATATTCTTATGTCGTCACAAAATTATTTGACTGCATGCCTCTAGAAGTCTCTTCAAAATCATGTATTGTTATTTTTCATTAAAAAAAAGGTGGCCACTAATCCCCCCTTTAATCCCCATTATCCTACATCTACCCTACATACATCCCTTTCAATTTTCATTAAATCTAAGGATCCCAAAATATTTTGTATTTCATTGCAAACACTTTCCAACATATTTCTATAATTTTCCAATTGTTGTCGGTTTGTGTTATATCATTGTAATAATTCATCTTCTTCATGTCTATGGGCCTCTTGTTGATTTCTAGGGTTTTCAGGTAGGTTTTCTCATGGATTATCAAGTTTTTCTGCATCCGCCCACATGGCACATTTCCTTCACACAGTATCTCCATTAACATATATTTCTAAAAAACAATATTAAAACATTTACTTTCTATTTCAAAACCCCTAATTTATTAAAAAAAATAAGTTAACAAAAAAATTGAAAAAATAATTTCATATAAGCCTATGTGAGACACATAAACATATGTAGGATGAACTGTAATAGGTGCAAGGTTTTGCAAACAACATACATGCTTTGCATATGAGTTCCAACTTCTCTTCCTTCAAGTCGAGGGTTTGAGAATTGTGTAACACTGCATTTTTTGTTTGGTTTTATTGTCTACAAAGAGCATAAAAACTTTTCACTACAAAGGGTGTATGCCCTTTTCACAACAACAAGGGTACCTTTTTCTTTTTATTTCCTAAACCTATTCAAAATATATTTGGGAAAATTTATAAAGGGTGTATGCCCTTTGTGAAAAATGGACAAGTGGCCACAAATTTTACCCCCAACTTTGTGCATCTACCATGCTCAAGACACATGTTGGTTTTATTAGTCCAAAAATATAACGTATATACAATATTTAATATTAAGGTAATGAGGAAGGTAAAGGAAATGTACCAAAACAAAAGAACTTTACTAGTGTAGGAGATGCACCCAAAAGACTAGATTCAACTAGGAAGTTGGGACTAGGTCATCATATGTCATCATGTATTGATATGTGTATGTCCCACATCACATTCAACATATCTTATGAGCACATGTGTGAAAATATTATATGGAAAATTATACTATCTATCAAAGAAATATGACATACAACATGTATAAAATAAAAAACTAACCAATCAAGTCATATACAGGTCATAATTTTGTTATTTTGTAAATATTTGTAGTTTTTGTATTATGTGATCATTTGAATGTTTTTAATTTTTTTGTTTCTATATAAAAAGCTAGAGGACCACAAGTGTTATCTAGCTCTAGGGCAAAGAGAAAACCCTAGAAGTGTAGGAGATGTGTTTTAATATTGTACCATTAAAAATGGGACTTGGAGGCAATGTCTAAAGCCAGACTGTAAAAAACATGAAAGGTTTATGCCTGTATGCCTCTAGTTTCATATTAGAGGGAAAAAAAAGAGAACTATAACAATTGATTCTACTATGTGAAGCCATCTTTACAAATTCATCCTACTTTACCCATACAAAGGGTCTCTAACCTTACATATTTAGGACTACCTAAGAGATCAAATCAAATCACCCAATTGCTAAATCACTCTCTAACTCTCATCAACCAACACTAAGTCTATATACATCCTATATGGCTACCTTGGGCCATTTTACAAAGCTACATTCTACACCAAAGATCATTTCCAAGAGTGAAAATTCATATTAAGATTTTTATTGCAAAAACATATTGTTATTGCACACCTTGCACACATTCATCGGGTGGGGAAATATGAGGATTTGATGCATCTACATAATATTTCTACATATGTGTTGTGGGGTAACTCAACCTAATCAAATTTACCCCTTTTTAGGTCATAAAAGAGGAGATAAAGTTTTAAAAAGGAGAAGCTCAAATTTTATGCACAATTTTCATCACAAAATTAAAAATCTAGGAAGTATATCTAAATAAAAGGAAGAACATAGTGCTAGAGATGAGATTCAGTACAACCCTACACATGAAAAAAATTCCATGCAAAAAAAGGAAGAACATAGTGCTAGAGATTCAGTACAACCCTACACATGAAAAAAATTTCCATGTAAAAAAAGTAATCTTGATGACTTTTACACATAGCAACTTTATCTTCATGCTAGATTTAGACTCCCAAATTTTAAAGAAAATTCAATGACACTTTACACAAATTTTCTAAACAGTTTCATATTATTGTCACTCTATGTTAAATTAAGTGTACAATGCAAAAAAAAAAAAAAAAAACTTTTTTGATTGTCATTAATTTTCTTTCCAATATCATTTTTTTTATCTGATATCAAAACGTGAAATAAAATCAACATGTCATCTTTTTATCTAATTTTGGATTTACTTTATTAAGCTATAGTTTTGTATTGTGTGTTTCTTTAGTTAGTCATGCATATTGATGTTTTAATTTAATTGAAATCCATTTATCTATATTACGTCTATATTTTGTTTTCCACATTGTATAGTTATGGCCTCTAATTATATGCTTGTGCAATTACATTTAATTACATACTTTATTATTGGCATTTACTTTATTATTGGAAATGCCTCTTCAGTAAATCATGGAATTATATTTACAACTCTAAAATCTTAAATCATTTAGTAGTATCATATTTAATTATAGTACCATCTTGTGACACCTATAGGTGTTGTACACTAAGACTCATCAGAAGTAGTGATGGGATTGTAATGTCTATGAATAAATAAATAATTGAAACCTTTAATGTGATAATTATTAAAACCGTCATAAAAAGGTTTCTAACCTTAAATTTTATATCGAGAAAAAAATGATTAGAAGAAGAAATTTCACATTAATTGTGTATTCAAATTTGAAAATTGAACGTGAAAACCACCCAATCTAATTGTGTTTTTAGGTGGTTTTCAACATTCATATTTCAAATTTGTGTGGATAATTAATTTAAAATATGAATTTTGTAGAAGCTTGAAGTCTTTAATTACTAGCAATTACACCATAAGTGTGCAATGGGTATGCTGATAGGTGAATTAAAAAGGCATGTCGACATTTCTATTGGTAATGGATGAACATGTTAAATTTTTATTATGTTGGTCCATGCACACACAAAAAAGTGTCTCTTCAAAGAAAAACACACACGCTTGTAAACAAAGACAAATGTTTTTTTTTCATTATTACCAAGAAGTGCATAATTTTTTTCAGATATCAGAATTTTATTGATAACAAGAAATGAATACTATAATAATAAATTATAAATTGTGAGACAGAACCATTTACTAACTTACGCGGAAATGCTTATGCCATAGTTTGTTTTCTCAAAATTTGCATATTATAAAAAATTGGAAAGCAAGCCCTTAACGACAAGAGAAAACAGAAAAACTATGGTCATGAAATAAAATAGAGCTGGCATGAAATAAATGTATGCTCATATTCAAACCTAGATATTAATCTCTGAATTATAGAAAAGTTAAAATTATAGTGGGAAATATATATATATATATATATATATATATATATATTAAACCAGTGGCATATTTAAAATATAAATAGAATACAGCATAGAGCCACATATATCCCTCCTTGTGATTTTCATGACACTCTCCTGGCAGATCGGATAACAAATGTTGGTTGTGGTGTTTTCCCACAGCAGAAATATTCTTCACTAACGCCAGAGAATTACTCAGAAGTCGCAACACGTTACGGAAATCGCCGCCGAACGGAAGTTTTCCACCTCCGCTGGCCTGCTGCAAACCTTCCAAACAGGTGGCTTTGGTTGGTTATGGCGGCACTCAACGATGTCTGAACATCGAATGCCTGCCTCCACGCCAAATAATTACCATTAGAGTCGCTTACATTTACCAGAGATTTCTCCAAGTCCGCCAATGTTAGATCAAACAGCTGCACACAATCTTGAAGAGCGCCGAGTTGTCTGTGGCTGAATGCCAAGGGGCAACCGACGCAGTCGAGAAATAAAGTCGGAAAGTTACCGAGTTTCAATAATGAGCACGGTGAGGCAGTCGACCTTTATTTGGACAAACATGAAACAGATCAGGCAAAACACGGTCATTAATTTAAAGTACGCCATTCAATTCACTGTCTGCTTTACAAGCAATCAAGTCTGGGCAAGGGATTTTATAGGCGGTGGAAGCTCACCGACATTAAGGGTTGAGAGTGGCATCATCAAGTTGGCACCGCTGTCAATCTCCATGCATGACTCATCTTTGGAACCTGACAAAACTGGTTTAATATATATATATATTTCTCTCGCCTAGTGTATGCCACAGTGAACCTGGCAGCCACCCACTGTAGACGAGCAACAAACTTCAATGAAAAAACATCAATTACCCACGGTACATTCTTCAAAACCAAAATGACCCACCAATTTCTTCTCTCTTAATTATCGACCTGAAACTCCAGAGGACACCTCTTCTTACAATCTGCATTATTCACCCAAAATTGTATGCCTTCTATAACGAGTACTCAACTGGTGGACTCTAAAACCATAAATTGTATAGAACCCAAAAGATATAAGTCCTTACAATGAGTTTCAACAAAAATGGGAAGAAAATACAGCATTAGTTTAAACAAGTTTACTAGAGCTTTAAAAAACTCATAATAGATATTGTTCAACGGTTCCAAGCAAAATGGATATGCACTTACCAAGGAAACATATTGTGTCACGTTAAAACTTCAATCCATTACCTCACTTAGTAAGATGGAGCTCTCTTTTAAAGTTGTGCCTTCTTCTTTGCGCAAGAGGGTAGGCTCAAATAAATATATGTGCTTCACTATCATATGTGTATGTATATGTATATGCCTCCATGTGTCGCTTACATAACACGACACAAAACATGCAGACTCGACGCTAATTATAAACCGCGTCTCATTCTGGGGTTCTCACGTCCGTCAAATTTCAACACTATAGAGAGTGGCGGAATAATGACACGTGTCCACTATTGGACAGACGAGATTGATCGTAGACTGCCATGACTAAGATCCCAAACCCGAACCATTATACACTCCAACTAATTCCAGAGGGTTGAGGTCCGCAAAGGTTCATCGCCAAAGGAAGTGGCGGAATGTTGCCACGTGGATGGATGAGATCGAACGAAGACTAAAGGGTGGACCCGACAAAATATAAACTGCAACTAAATCCAGTCCTTTGATGTCCAAGGTGCCTAAAAACAAAGAGGGCCAGAAAAATGCCACGTGTCTTGTGGCATTGATGGGGAACTCAAAACTCAATGGCCAAAAATAAAACGGACACAAAATATAAATTCTTGTGCAGAAAGGTAGATAGAAGACGGGGGAAACAAGGATTTGAAAAACTTCGTGGGGCTCAAGATTACTAACCACAGTAAAGTCTAACAAGACATACACCGATCAGAGGGTCCAAGTTGTTCCAATCGCTGTCCTCTACACGGAAGGAATAACAACCGTGGATATGCCCCGCCGAGGTAATGGAGGCTGGCAATAGAACGCATATCGCCGTAATAATAATACTTTGAAAGCCAAGAAAGAAGTAATGAAAAATATATATTGTGTGTTTCCTATTAATAAAGAAGTAATGAAAAAATATATAGATTGGATCTCCTTGCTTACATGAATCCATGATTTACACCATAACTGGTAGCCTCCAGTTTGACCCAGTCTAATTGTCCTCCTCTACTATGACTCTAATCACCACCTTGGCAGTCACTGTACTTTTACTGAAGAGCTTCCATGAGGGTCTTCTTCATTCTCATCAGCTTGTGCAAGAAAATAACAGTTGCCCACTACCTATTTCCCCGGGGATGTATACAAAAAGGATGTTATTTCCTCTATTCTTTTCATTGTTGGCTTTCTTTGTATTGATTGTGTTAACGATAAGCAAAATAAAACATCAAAAATATATATGAATATAGAAAACCAAATATTGAAAGGGTTTTAATCCAATTGATACAGATGATGGTAGTAATGTTATAGAAGATACAAAAAAGAATGATAGGTCATGTTAGAGGCAAAGTAGCAACTTTCATAAGGAATGGTCTATCCAAAAATATTATAAATACTAAATACATTGTATATTTTAAAAATATAATAATTTTGAACAATTTTATGACAATTACAATCAATACTACCATAAAAGTCATAATATCAACTTAAACTGCAATTAGTTTAAACTAATAGTAATTTATATTAAATTAGTATACACCTGTTTTTAATTAAATTATGATATAATTCTTCGTAAATAAATAAAAACATGGTCTTTTATGTTTTATTGCGACAGCTGCAAAATACTACCCAAAAAAAACGGTAATCATCCTCTTATTGACCGTATTTGGCAATCAGTGTTATAGGAGATATTAAAAAGAATGGGGCTGGGTTAAGTTCACATAGAGTTAGTAGAATGGAAGGTGGATTTTCAGTACACTCTATACAAATAGATATTAATGACTGAAGAATCTGGATGTTTATCCATACACATATTCATTAGAGTTTCAAGAAATGGATATGTTACCATGCTGAATGAAAATGTGGGTAGAGATCCTTGAGCTAGAGGATGAGAAAAGAAATAATGGTGGCCCACTGATATATATTTCCCATTGCCATAGGGAGAGTAAAGCTTTGCTTTTGCTCCAACATGGTTATACTTTATCATCCCAGACCCATTTGAGTTTTTATCACATTGGTAAATTTGGACTCCCTTTGCATTCGCTTTTATAAATAGTTTGCAATTAAAATAAGGGTATGTATTGATTAAGTAAATTACTGTTTTTTTTTCGCATTACCAGTTTAAAATAGTTTTTGTAGGATGTTTCAGATTTCATTATTGGATCCATCTTCAATGAAATAAAGAATAAACTATAAAACAAATAACTAAATAACTAAAGGTATTACTTTCAGAAATAGTCAGCAATCAAAACAAGGATATGTTGATTAAGCAAATTAATGTTTTTTTTGGTTCATATTAAAATTTAAAATTGTTTTTCCCCCATATTTCAGTTCTCGCTATTGAATATATCTTCAAAGAAACCTAATTTTTTTTAATAAAACATTGGAAAATCTGGACTCCGTTTGCTTTCACTTTCATAAACAGACTGGAATGATAATGGTATGTATTGATATCAGTCTTACTAAAAACTCATCTCAATAAACTCCACACAGATTGTCCAAAAAATGGGAAAACAAAATAATATAATTGTCAAATTGTGACAAGTTAAAATCCTTCAATCTAATAGACATTGACTGATTAAATTAAAATCTGTCAATCTAAACAGAATTGTAGAGGTTGACTGATTAAACAGGAAGATAGAAATTAGAAAAGATGCTGGTAAAAAATAATAATAATAGGTATTTACAGTTTACGATGCCATACGGCGGCCTTTTTTTGGGTCTACAAGCGGCTTATAGCATATGGGACTACCTCGTACTCACATGCGGGAGGCAACTAACTTTGCTACAAACAAGGCATAAATACAACAGATAATTATGGAGACACGTGGAGAGATAATCATGTGGATTGTGTTGTGATTTATTTAAACTTGTCTAGTTCATAATAATAATGAATTTTATGGTCAATGATATTGAGTCCTGGTTTTTATTTCCAAGTGACTAATATTATATATGGGATTATTTTGTACTCTCAATATTTAGGAGCAATTTAATTGTCTTTTTTATATAAAACATACATATTCTATTTTGCATGATTTAAACTTGTTAAACTCTTTTTAATATGTGTAGAAAGGAGATTTAGAAACCCTAATAAAAAGAGCTTAAAAAGCCACTACATAATGTTTTAATTTATGTTAGAAGAAAACATTGACATTTATGAGAACATTTATATGAGATGGTATTGGTAAGTAAGTAAAGTAGTAAAATTGATATTTTTGGTTTAAACCATAAGACTAAGTTTTTGTTTGGTATGAGAATGTGCCCACTTTGTACTAATACAAGTGTAATAATTAACTACACACTTGTGAATGAAAATATATAAAGAAAACTAGCCCATAATTTGGGATGAACAACTTTTACAAAAATCAGACCATTTTTACTAGAGCACATGGGATAAAAATAGAAAAATTACAATAAAAATGACTTTGCATGTGTAAATTTGGAAATCACTTATGAATTTTTTTTAATAAATTCATGAAAATTATCATTCTATATTTGTAAATATTCATTAGAAATACCTCCAACTATTATCTTTGAGGTTTCACTACATTTCACACAAAACACAAATTCAATAAAATTTTAATATGCATTTATGAACACATTTCAAACAAATACATTATAAATAAGATTATATATTTTAAATGTTCATTACAAATATATCCAAGTATTGTCTATAATAAATATATATCCCCCTCCTAAAAAGAAAAGTTCAAATCTACAAAAATATAGATTCCCTTTTTTTTTCCATTGCTCTTTGTGTTCTTTCTATCACATCTGTTTAACTTTGTGGGAGTGTGACAAACATAGTTATAATGAATAAATAACTCTTCCTCAAATTCAATATATCTTACTGCATCAACCATTATATAATAAGATAATTTATTTAACATCTCATTCTCTCTCCTTCCCACACTCGATGAATTAAAAAATGGATTCCTTTGATGGGAAACTTTTAGACATTATTGTAAAACCCACATCATTCTTGTAAGCATACACACAACCATCTACATATGTGATCGTGCACTGACCGTGTTGTCTCTCACTTACATTCATCTCTATTATTTATATTCCATTTGAAAATAATCCATAATTTTTAACATGATAAACTTGTATTCAACCAACATTTCACAAATGATGAAATAGTTAGAAACGTGTCTTTAGAATGGTAATATGAGTATACTATGTGTTTTCCTAGGTTTTTTCAAGGGAAAAATTCACTTGAAAACAATACAACTTTACCCTAGCATGGAAAATTTTGTTGTAATGTTTCCCTGACACCTCTCTAGGTCAGTCCATACCCATGCCAGGCCTATCCCCCCAGTTGTATAATGTTATTATTTATGGCCTCACCCTCTGCCATGTGTAAAAAAGGAGAAAACAAGTCTAAATGAGTCTTTCAAGATAGTCCCCTTCAAGGCAGATTTTTCAACATACTTAGGACTAGCTATTCCTAGTCTCTCTCAAGTGGGTACACATTCTACAGAGATGAGATCAAGTCCCAAATTCATCAAGGAAGTTTTTTCATGATCCAGGATCACTTTGCAACTGACTTAGGAAGATTCTTGAAATATTCAGAGGTTTAGGAGCCAATTCAGCAAAAGAAGGTTTTTGAGGCCGAAGTAGCTTGCACTGCGAAAGAGCACCTGAGCTTTGAGAGATGATTATGGGAGCTCCAGAATGATTTGGAGGCAAAGAAAGATATAAATGGAAAATTAATTCAAATCCCTTCAAGGTGGTAATCTCATATTTTTCACAACACCTATAACCAGCTTTCCACAACTCATTCTTTGCAGACACAACTGGTGGTCTTGATTAAAAATTCCATTTTTGAGGATTTTGTAAGTAGAATCAGACCTTAGGACCCCTCCCATCCTTCTCAAAATGTATTTTCCAGAAAAAAATATAAATAAGTGTCGATAAATTCATCAAAGAGCTCAAGATATGTCATTTTCAAGTCACTACCCAAGGTACATGTTCGATACTTAGTCATTTTCTCTGGTGCCACGTGGTAGCATGAGGCTGAGGCATACTTATAGTGTCCCTCCATCCCTCTCCAAGGGGATAAGGGGGTCATAAAAAATTTCCCCCCCACCTTAAGCCTCATGGACCCTCAATGTGACCCTGAGAACCCCAGATAAGCACCTTTCCTATATTTTCTAGCCCTCGCTCCAACTTTTGCATGTTTGCCACTTGTCCTCACCAAGATAACACAAATTTTTAGTGCACTCATGGCCCATTCCCAAGGAGACAAGGGTGTCTGAAAATGTGCACCCCTTCCATGCTTCCACCAAGTCATCCATGTGACTGAAAATTGACCCCAAGAGCTAAAATCAAACATTTTTCTCATTTGCCATACCTCGTGCATGTGTGCCATGTGTCTTCACCAGGCTAAGGCACATTTTTGGTGTCCCCATGTCCCATTCCCAAGGGGATGAGGGGGGTAGAAAAATGTGCTCCCCTTTACTCTGTATCCTCTCTCCATCTTCTGCCTATATAAACCTCACTTAGTCAATTTTACTCATTCCCCCACACTTCTCCATTTTCACATGGAACTCTAACGAAATTTTTCCAAAATTCCTCATTCACCATTTTCTATTTCCATCCATTACACACATGTTTCCATGATAAAAAAATGAGAAATATATCAAAAACCTAAATTTTTAAAGGCTTTGGGCAAGATCTCTCACTAGAAGAACTTCGTAACCCGTGAAGTGATATTGTTAGTATCTTAAAGACCAGTGCATGGATCAACGTGGGATTTTTTGCATTCATTCAGATTTATAGGTGACTTGAAGACCCAAGTGAAATGTTTTATATGCCCTGCTTGGATTTTTTGCAGCAAGAAAACCTTTGTTTTCCGCACCCAAATTTTTGAAATTTAATTTCTCCCATTCCAGAGACCAAATTGAGATGAAATTTCATATGTGAGATAAACATAAAAAACCCATATCAAAAAAATTAATTTCATCCCAATTCGAGTCCAGGAGACCCACTTTCCAAACATAGTAAGTCTTTACACAATTGCTTACTATAAATAGCAAGCCTTCACAGAAAGTAGTTTTTGCAAAGGCAAAGTTTTCAGTGAGCATTCAAAGGATAGAGAAAGGTGATCAGAGGTGGTCTGAGTTGAAAAAGATGAAAATTCCATTTTATAAAAATAGTAAACATCCTTTTACATAAATAGAGAAGTGCCTATGACAGCCATGAAGTTCAATTTCGTAGGCATCAAACTAGTTACAACTATCCCATCCAAGTACCCAGATGAGAGGGATTGTGATGTCACCCGCATGGAATTTGAAAATATCAAGGATAGAATACTTGTGGACTAAAGGAGCCAGTGTAGGAAAAAGTTTTCATGAAAAGATTGATTTTAAATTATGGTCATCCCTGCCCTCGGTATAATAGGATTATCATGGCTTCGTTGTATGAGTAATTGTTCTAGCTTCGTATTCATATGTTTAATCATAAGATCAAAGGAATGGTGGTACTTCATGGTTTGGAATGGTTATTTCATGTTGCAAAATGGGAATTCTTCAGTGTTGTCAATGGTATACTCATCGGTGCTCATCACTTACCTTTTTTGGTGTGTACAGGAAAAGTGCATCATTCCAAGGAGCCATCTTTATTAGTGGAGCATGACAGTGTTACAGAGGATCATCACAAGAATTGTCCATAGGTCATCTTGAATCCACCTTAGGAAGTCTCAACAGTGTTTTTGAACACTCACTTGGTTGTCCAAGGTGCCTATGTGTCATGTAAAAAGAGGAGATCATGGTCATCATCAACAAGGATAAAGTGTTTAGAGTGAACTTCATCAAAACTTCAGTGTAACATTGTATGGAAGATTTTAGGGACTAGTTTTCATCTTCAACACCTTCAATGCAAATTTTCATCGAAGACAAAGAGTTCCTCATCCATGACTCGGAGCATTTATTCTTTCTTCTTTCTTCTCCTCTCTCATCCTCTCTCCTCTTCTATCTCCTCCTTTTTCTAATTCTTTGTTGTGTTCAATCATGGAATTTTTCCTATTCACTTTAAATGTGACTTTAATAAACATTGTAATAAGTCACCCTCAATTAAGAAAAGGGGACTTAATTTCATCGCTAAGTAGCGGAAAAGTCACATGTTCCAAGGGGCATATGAAAATCCACGTGGGAGGTAGGCGAAGAGATTTCACAGTTCTATAAATTGTAATAACACCCTCATTCCAAAGGGTTTTCAATTTTGTATGCTCATGAGAGATTATTACTTGTGAAGAAACACAAGAAATAGTTAATTCCTCTTTTCCTCCTCTCTATGTTTTTTTTTTCTCACTATGTATGATTTTTCCAAAGCATCAAATGAAGAAAGGAGTTTGTTTCCTTTTCATAAGGAAAATTTTGTTCTAAATCTTAGCTTGTCTTATTACTAATTGCAAAATTGATTTTCTTCTAAAATCTATATGTGTTGAAATATTTTGGTTAGTAGTTGTTGGAATCTAATTTTATACCTGCAACGTTAATCCCTCTCTCTTTTTTCCCGCACCCTTTCCTACCTCCTAAGAAAATTCCTTCCTTGCAAAAAATTGCAAGCTTTTGCCACAAGTTTAATGGAGTGTTTCTATTAGATCCTTGGTCATAAGGCCACCCATAATAATATGGATCTGCACCATTCAAGTAGAGGGACTTATATGCCTAGGGCATTAGCAGATACCTATCAATTTTTACACCTCAAAAATTTTCTCACCAAAATTTTTTAGCGCCCACCGTGGGGTAGACTCAAAAGAATCTACAACCAAAATATGATCAAGAGAAAATACAAAAAAATATCAAATATTCCAAAAATACAAAAAAAAAAATTGAAAGAAAAAAAAAGAGTTGATTAAAATCTATTACCACAAAACCCATTGTTTATCCTTGTGAATGACCCTTCACATTTCACAGTGTCTTTGCGTATTCCCATTGTAAGATTTTCCAAAAGCTTCCTGAAAGGAGATACACCATGTTGATTAGGTTGAGAGGAGTTGTTGATCTTGCTTTTGAGGCTTTGCAAAACTCTTTAAAAAAATCAGAGATAACCCGTACTATTTCTTTCAAGCTTCATCTCCATCTTATACTTAAATTGGTTCACCAGGTAATCCTATCCAAACTCGTTTTTATACTCCCCCTACAAATACTTTTATTCCCCCTATGCTCCACCCACCATTGAACATTGAATTCCCTAGTGAAGGAGAATTAGAATCAGAAAAAGAATTGGGAGAAGAATTTGTAGAAACAGAAGCAGAAGCTGAAGCAAAAGAAACAATGGCAGATGAAGAAAGAAAAATACCCCAACCCATTATTCCATGGGGAATGAATATAGGCCCACTTTCTCTTACACCTCCTCTTCACAATATAACAACATGCTCCCACAGGAACTTTCCGTAGTTTAAAGGTGATGACACACAACTTCCTGAAGAACACATATTTTCCTTCATCACTTCATGTGGGATTCTTGGGATCAAACACAAAGATGTTGTTGTGAGAATGTTTGTGGAGTCACTTCAAGACATAGAAGTAAAATGGTTTTACCTTTTACCAACTATATCAATCACATGTTGGGATGATATTAAGAGTTCCTTCGAGGAAAGATTCAAATTAGCTTAAGACTGTCAAGATCTCTTGGTGTAATTGTCTAAAATGAAGAAAGGATCAAATGATACCATGAGGGAATTCTTAGTTTATTACAAAAAGTTACTCAAAGGATGCCTCTTAAAGATGTTCCCTTTGATAATAACATAAAAAATTTCTTCGTCAGTGCTCAAATGTTATAGGTAGGCTCTTTCTCTTCAGGGTTTAAATAAGGGATCTTGAACGAGAAAAAATAATGGCCATTGAAGTAGAAGACGACCTCATCCTATTAAAAATTGTCAAGAACCCTTCAAAAGGTAAATTGCAGCATCCTAACGATGAGAGAATAGGTCTGTTGTTGTAGAAATTGGTAAATGAAATGACGATATTGAAGAGGGAAGTTTCCCAGCGAGAATTTCATCAAGGTCACAACATAAATCAGATTGCAGGAGCACCCCAAAGGATTTCCTTGGAGGATCCACCCGTCAATGCAATCTTTAGAATTCAAAAAGATGAAGAAAGGCTTCAACAAGAAATTGAAGATGATGATTCCATAGAGATTGAAGAGCTTGAGAATGATGCACAAATCATATTCTGTGAGTACTCTAGAGTTGATAAATATGATGAAAACAATACACTCATTTTCTCATGTTCAATATTCACACGTTCTCAGTCTCAAAAAGGATCTTCTTCCTCCATTGTTGTGAAGAATAAAAAATTTGAAGATCCTCACGTGGCAACTTTGAAAAAGAAAATAATCAATCAAGTATCTCTACTTCCACCCTCCATAGAATCTGCATTGGACAAACCTGATCATGTAGCAAGAAAGAGGTTACCTGTTAGTCAAGGTAAGTATTCCAATGCTTATTTTAAAACTAACTTTGCTCCTACAAAATTTAGTCCTTTAAGAAATAGATGTATGAGGTTACACCTGATTATTTACTTAGCAATGAGATGCTCAATGAGAAATAAGAAATGTCGATCAACACAGAAGGCAACTGGCACTCTGAAAATGATTTCAAAGACAATAAGGGAAATAGACTTTCTGAACGAAGCAAGCTCATGTGGGATCACTCCTCCAAATTACATAGATAGCCATGAAATCACCTGGATTTCATAAGCAACTGAGGAGGGGAGGCTAGTTTCTTGAACTAGTCAACGACTTTGCGGAACATCATCAGTCAGCGTTACCCATTTGGAGGTAACTTCTAAAAATAAAAGTGCTAAATTGAAATAATATTGTCCACTATATTATACCATAGGTGAATTAGGTTTTTTTCCCTTCCCTTATTGTGTGTTTTTTCCCTTTTCATGTGTTGTGTGTTTCCTTTTGTGTGTGTGTGCACTCCTTTCTAGCTATCTATTGTAAGTGAATGTGTGAATCCCAATGGATAAGGAACTGGTCAAATTTATTAAATAAGATTCTAGATATTCTTTTCATCCTATCCTCACTACTCACGATCTAGAATAATTCCCCAAGTGAAATCTAGCTATTGTCTTATGTTTTTGCTAGGGAAAAATTCACTTTAAAACAGGACAACTTTACCCTAGTGTCAAAAAATTTGTTGTAACTTTTCCTAGTCTTTCTCAATTGGGTACACATTCTAAGAAGCCAAAATCAAGTACAAAATTCATTAATGATGTGTTCTTATGAGTCAATATCACTTTGAAACTAATTTAAGAAGATTCTAGAAAGATTCAGAGGTTTAGGAGATAGTTCAACAAAAGTGGGTTTTTAAGGCTGAAGGAGCTTGCACTGTCAAAGAGCACCTGAACTTCAGAAGCTCTAGAATTATTTGGAGGCCAATCAATATATCAATGTATATATAACTCAAATCCCTTCAAGGTGGTAATCTCATATTTTTCACAACACCTATGATCGACTTTACACAACTCCTTTGTAGACACACTTGGTGGTTTTGATAAAAAAAACCATTTTTGAGGATTTGAAAAGAATAATAAGACCTTGGGACCCCTCCCATACTTCTCAAAATGTATTTTCTAGAAAAAATCATATAAATAAGTGTCTAAAAATTCATCCGGGAGCTTAATATATGCCATTTTTAAGTCACCGCCCGAGTTACATGTTCGATAATTAGTCATTTTCTCTAGTGCCACGTGGAAACATGAGGATGATGTATATTTTTTTTTTCCATCCATCCATCTCCAAGGGTACAAAGGGGGAAGAAAAAAAATTTCCCACACTTTAAGCCTCATGGACACTCAATGTGATCCCGGGGACCTCAAATAGGCACCTTTCCTGAATTTTTCTAGCCCCTACTCCAACTTTCACATGTGTGCCACTTGTCCTCACCAAGATGAGGCACATTTTTTGTGTCCTCATTTTTAATTCCCAAGGAGAAAAGGGGGTAGAAAAATTCACCCCCCCCTTTTAGGCCTTCTGGTTCCACCATGTGACCTCGAAGACCTCCACGAATCACTCTTGGCCAATTTTTAAGCCCCCTCTCCTCACTCTGCATGCTTGCCAAGTGTCACCTTCAAGATGAGGCATATTTTTGGTTTCCCCCCATCCCATTCCCAAAGGAAAAGGGGATCATAATAATTCTCCCCCCTTCCATGCTTCCACCAAGTCATCCATGTGACCATAAATTGACCCCAGGAGCTAAAATCAAGCATTTTTCTCATTTTCTCTCAACCGTGCATGTGTGCTATATGTCCTCATTAGGATGAGGATATCATAGAAGAACTACAGATCTACTAGTTTGAATATTATATAGGTGAATGATGTGACACGTGAATTGTTCCAAGATAAATATTTCAAGAATACAAGACTACAAATTATTAAAATAGAAGAGTGATAATTGCAATAACATAGAAATAGCTCCAACTCAATACAATCACATAGAATAATGCAAGAGATGTATATATAGGAGATGAATATGTAACCTTCTCTTAGAATCATGGCGATCTCCACCTATAATATTGGTAACAAACAACTAGAATGGTGTATTCAAGTGGTGACTAACAACTAGAATAGTGTAGTCAAGTGGAAACAAAAACCTTGGTACACCTAAGAAAGCACATCCCATAAGTGTAGGGAAACTCCAAGTGAGGTGGAATATCTCGAGTATGATAGTATAAATAAATTGAGGAAAATAGATCATACACTAATAAAGGCACATTTTTGATGTCCCTCATCTTATTCCCAAGGGCACAATGGGGCATAAAATGTGTTCCCCTTTCCTCTCTCTCCTCTCTCCATCTCTCACCTATATAAACCTCACTTAGCCTTTTTTTCTCATTCACCCACACTTCTCCATTTTCACCCTAAACTCTGGAAAAAAAATTCAAAAATTCCTCCTTCACCATTTTCCATTTCCATCCATTGTACACATGTTTCCCTAATCAACTAATGAGAAATCTATCAAAAAGACCACATTTTTAAAGGCTCTAGGCAAGATCTCTCACCATAAGAACTTCGTAACCTGTGAAGTGAGATTGTTCATATCTTGAAGACCGGTGCATGAATCAATGTGGGCATTTTTACATTCATTCACATTTACAGGTTCCTTGAAGACCCAAGTAAAATATTTTACATGCATGGGCCGAATCTTTCGGATTGAGATGAAATTTCATATGTGAGATAAACATGAGAACCCCATATCAAAAAATTTGATTTCATCTAAATCTAAGGCTGAGAGACCCACTTTCCAAAAATAGTAAGTCTCTACACAAGAGCTTACTATAAATAACAAGCCTTCAAAGAAAGCATTTTTCGTAAAGGCAGAATTTTCAATCATCATTCAGAGGATCGAGAAAGTTGATTAGAGGTGGTCCGAGTTGAAAAAAGTGACAAATCCCATTTTCTAAAAATAGTAAACCCCCATTTTTGGATACAGAGAAGTGCACATGGTAGCCATGAAGTTCAATTTCACATGCATCATACCAGTTACAGCTCTTCCATTTAAGTACATAGATGTGGGGGTTAGTGATGTCACCCAAAGGGACTTCGAAAATCTCAAGGATCAAATACTTAGTTGACTGAGGGAGCCAATGGAGGAAAAAGTTTTCACAAACGAATTGATTCCAAATTGTGGTCATCCATGCCCTCAGGATAACATTATTTTCATGGCTTCATTTTCTGAGTAATTTTTCTAGCTTCCCATTCATATGTGTAATCATAAGATCAAAGGAATGGTGGTGCTTCATGGTTTGGAATGGTTGTTTAATGTTGCCAAATGGTCATTCTTCACTATTTTCAATGGTGTACCCATCAATTCTCATCGCTTACCTTCTCGGTGTGTACGAGAAAAATACATCATTCTAAGGAGCCATCTTTGTCAGCAAAGCATGACAGTGTCATAGAGGATCATCACAAGCATTGTCCATAGGTCATCTTGAATCCACCTCAGGAATTATCAACAGTGTTTTTAAACACTTGCTCGGTGGTCCAAGGTGTCTATGTGGCATGTACAAAGAAGATATCATGATCGTCATTAACAAGGATAAAGTGTTCAAAGTTAACTTCATTGGAACTTTCCTTCAATGTAGCATTGTGTAGAATATTATCATGGACCAGTTTCCATATTCAACACCTTCAATGTAGATCTTCATCAAAGACATCCATGACTCAGAGCATTTATTTTTTCTTCTTTCTTCTCCTCTTTCATCCTCTCTTCTTCTCTCCCCTCCTTTTTTTAATTCTTCATTGCAAACAATCATGACATTTTTCCTATTCACTTTAAATGTCACATTAATAAACATTGTAATAAATCAACTTCTATTAATAAAAGGGAACTTAATTTCATTCCTAATTATTTGAAAATTTATATGTTCCAAAGAACATATGAGAAGCCACATGGGAGGTAAGCGAAGATATTTTACAATTTTATAAATTGTAATGACACCCTCATTCCAAAGGGTTGTCAATTTTGTATGTTCATGAAATATTACTACTTGTCAAGAAACAAAAGAGATAACTAATTCCTCTTTTCCCCCTATCTATGTTCTTCTTGTTCTCACTATGTACAATCTTGCCAAAGTATCTATAAAGAAAGGATTTTTTTGTCTTTTGTATAAGGATATTTCTGAAACTTTATGTTTTAAATCTTAGTTTATCTTGTTGCCCAATTGGAATTTTTTTTTTCTTATAAAATATATTGCATGTTGAAATATTTTGGTTAATGGTTGTAGAAATCTTATTTTCTAACTACATCGTTAATCCCCATCTACTTTTTCCCACTCCCTTTCCCACCTCCTCAGCAAATTCCTCCCTTGCAAGAAATTGCAAGGTTTTGTGGCCGGTTCATTAGAATTTTCCTTTTGGATCCCCAATCATAAGGCCACCACAGATTTTAATTTCACACATGCATAATAATATGGAGCTGCGCCATTCAAGTAGAGGGACTTAGATTCCTAGAGCATTAGTAGATACCCATCAATTTTTCCACCTGACAAATTTTCTCTCAAAAACTATGATATTGGAAATTTTTATATCCTACATTGATAGGGGCCAATATATATAGACAAAAATGTGCATATTTTATAGTAAATAGTTGTATCATATATTATCACTTCCCAAAATCTAAAAGGATACCTGATATCTTATTCATTGTCTAATAACCAAATACATTGAAATTTGTAAACTTAACATCATACAATTCTGTATATTTCCTTGGACGTTCAAGATCACCAACAAATTTTTTATCATAATTTTTTTACACCACCTTCCATTATCTTTGGTCAGTCATTTCAAATTAATTGATAACGAGAAAAATTTCTTATACTTTGCAGCTCTTTTTCTTCATCGTAAGGACATGGAACTTTTTTGCTGCATCAACAAAAGAATATCTTAAAGCATAGTCCTTGTTGGTATTAACTTCAAAATTTTATGAACTATCCACACCAAACTTTTGGCCCCTTTCCATCATTCCTCTTCAAAATCTACTACTTCTCTACAATCTTTGTTGAATGGGATCACCATCATTTCCCAGAAAACTTAATTTTTTTCAAATGATATCCAACTAAGAAAAAGATAATTTAATTAAAAAAAATTGTAACGACCCAAAAATCTCACACGCGAACAACACAGTAAAAGACAGGATTTTTTTTTTTGACTTTCTTCGACACATAACACGACACAACATGTCGGCACAAAGTTACAACCAACTCTAGGAACCACTAGTTACGGGGATGACCACAAGGTCAGCATGGAAACATTCACACCCAAAAGGATAATACACTTTTTATTTTTGACATGACAACATAGAAGTCCAACAACAGAACACACTTACAGTTAGGGCCAACCACAATGAGATATTCTTTGAGGGTTATTTATTTTAAAAAGACATCTTGCAATTCTTAGCTTACGTATTCAAGGAGGCTCAAGATATGATTCATACAATTCATCTTACTAAGCTAAGTTTATTCTTTTTACACTGAGTAATCATCTTTAAAACTTCTCTATTATGAAATTTATTTGATTAATTCATTTATTTAGAGAAAGGGGTAATTTAAACCCACAAGGCCATCTATTTACACTTACGCTACAAGAACTTGTTCATGCCCATATGACAACATGGGTTTACGTTCAACTCACTTAAGAGAAGAAAGACAAAGAACATTGGAAAAAGGTTAGAGGGAGAAGGTTGAGTTGAAATCATCTTCAAGACCTCATTTTTTATTACCAAGATTTAATTGAAACTTGAAAATTTAACCAGAATTATTAAAGATTTTATTTGGGCTTTACTAAATGAGTTTTATAAAAATAAAACAATTTACCATCCAATGGCTAAGAGATAGATTGCATGGTTTCTAAAGTGTTATCTCTTGCTTATTAAATCTTATTATCTTCCAGAACTAATCCATAGATTTCCTGTTAAGTTCGTTTAAGAATTTCACCATGAAAAGGGATAGTGTTCACTGAGTGTAGCTAGGGATATCAAGTTATATAATGTTACTTAACAAGGGATAGTTTCATCTTCTGATCACTTATGGAATTACATGCTCTCAAGTTGGTCACCTCTACACCAATTTATTTCCAATATAAATTTTAGTTTAACTTCTATAAGTATTGAACAACCCATTTTATTTTGCTTATAACTCACAATTACTAAGTCTTAGAAAGATTTAACTCAACATTTAATCGTAGGGATAAAGTTTAACAATATTCATTTACGAAAATGAAATAAGGTTATATCAACTTTTAGAATACCGATAATCCATTAAGGTCACTCAATAAGCGGTAAACAAATTTTCTTATATTTTCCAAGATAGACAGAAAATTCAAGGTTCCAAAGTTAAGACGACATAATCCACAATACAAAATACTAAGACATTGATCCTCTCCTAAATTTCCACTAGATGTTATCAATAGTTGAACAATATAAAAAAAGGATTCATGCAAAAGAACTTCTCAACTGAGGTTGATGTACAAAATCTACAAGTCTATTCCTCATCTACTCGCAAAAATCCATCTGCAAAAATTTTTCCACAAGAGTCAGTTTGCGAGAACTGAGCAAGATAAGGCTACACAAAACCACCATAACTATTATCTAACAATACCACAAAAGGAAGCACTTTATTACAAGAATTGGGTCAAACCTCTAAAACACTATCAACACATCAAGTTATAATAAAGTCTCCATCATGCCAATCAAAGAAGGAGAAGACCTTTTACTTCAGTTAGGAATAAAAGCAATGAAAGTATAGCAATCGTATGAGAATGGTCCTTGGCCCTATAAGGATAAAATAAACAATCTAGCAAAAATGGAATTCCCATCAAGTAAGTAATTAAACAATAATTACAAGATTGAGATTTGATATCTATACCAACCATCTAGAAATTTATCAAAGGTACCAAATGCATAGGCTAAAATAATATAATTCTAAAAGAACAAGATTTGATCAGCCCAAGAAAGGGGAACCACGGGTTTCAAAAATTAACACAAAAAGTCCATGTATAAGTGAGTTTCAAACCAGAATTCAAATAGAGTATACACACAACATAAGTTTCGAAGTGAAGGCAAGGTATACTAGTTTTGACCATTAACTACAAAGATTTTCCAATCATTCAAAAAGGGCCAATGTCTTACAGGCTAGTAGCAAACACGCGAGAGAAGAAGGAAGTTCCGTCAAACAAGACTATACAATAATTTCATCAACAAATTTTATAACACTAAAGATTTGCAAACCTCCACAACAATTCTAATGTTTGGTTAATTTAAAATAAATTATCCATTTCCCAAAACAACCATATTTTAAGGCAACCCTTGGTAACACAGTCAACCATCACACATAGATACAAACATAATTTCTAAGTGACATTATCAAAACAAACCGTCCGCTATGAATCCATAAGACTATCATATGAAAGACGAGTTTTTCCCAAAGATTAATCACATTTAAGGAAATTTCCATCACAAAATATTAAGGTAATTACGTGCATAAAAACTAACCAATATTAATTAATAGAGTTAACATAACAAAGGAGAAATAATGCAAGTTAGGAAAAATAGAAGAGTGCCATCAACAAAATTCTGAGGGGGGGATTAGACCCAAAACTATTCTAGTGTCAACGAGGTACTAGATTCGCACAATGAAACCTAGAGCTTAGTAGATCTGAAAAGCTAGTTATGGTTGAAGTTAATAGGGATGGTCAAGGTACTTCTTGAGGATGCCTTAAAATCCTAAAAACAAGATGAAAGATAATATAAAAGTCTAAACACGTGATCTAGAAAACACATTGCACACAAACCTTTTCATTCTAAAAGTTTAATACTGAAACTCAAGCTGGCTAGCCCCAAGCATTGATCACACTACTCCTACAACCTTTCTTTCTCGATGCCAAAAGGTTATCAAAGGGACTCGAGAAGGAGCTAACAAAAAATGTCAAAAGACAACTTGGGTGCTAGGGATGGGCTTCATAGTTATCGTAAACTTATTTCCATGATATCAAAAATACTAGTTTGATCAACATAATAACTTGCAACTTGATCGCAGAGAAGAATAAATACATAAACAAATAGACGAAGGTCTATCACTCGAGCAAGAGAAACATAACACCCAGAGGAGAGGGCACATGCATCCTTTCGACCAACATACTGACAACGATAAAAGCTAAAACAAGAACAAACAAGCAGAAAGGGGAAATCTCCCATCACGACATCCAACAGACAAATCAATGCAAGGAAAAAGTAGTTCGATTTCGCAATAATTTTAAATAAAATAACAGTAGAAAAATGTAGAAATATCTTTCCTTTTTTCTCCAGATTCAATAGTTTTCATGGACACTGCCCGGACCAGCAACAACAAATCCTCAAGCCTAATCTCCCATTTTCTATCAAGCTTGTTGGCACTCAAGCTCCAAACATCGACCATGCTTCAGCGTTGGCACAGAGCTCCATATGATTTTCTATAATATGGGGCTTCCTCAATGCAGGTTATAAATAAGGCTCCAAAATACAAACTAAAATTGCCATGTTTCATTCAAATGATTCCTCAACGATAAGATTTACAAAACAAATCACAAAGCTTCATGGAAATGTTACAGTCAGAAGAATGGCACACCATACTCAGAGCGTACAATGCATAACTAAATAAGAAATATTATGATTTACAGAAACTAGAAATAAAATATGGTCTCTTATTTATCACTGCAGACCTGGCACAGTGCACCTTGTTATAGTGCAAATACTATGTCTGAAAATTACTTCACATGGCATTACCAAAAATCTCTACAAGAACATTTTCCTTTTTTTTAAAAAAGGTGATGGAACCACCAAAATTGCATCTCTCACAACAATTTACTTTGATTAACAAGACTTGGACAAAACTTGGTGTAGTGTGGCACATCAACATATACATTAAGGTTCTTGACAAATCTGAGAGTTGTCCCATGGGGAAGGCTTAACAATCCAAATGCAATTGCCATCTTCTCACTATGGTGGCTTAGAGGAATAATTTTAATTTCCTAGTTCAATCAGTACATGTTCTGAATCTGAAAAATATCCTAAATACCCTTCATCTCCCAAGACATTTTCTCCAACATATGCATAGATCTCCTATGCCTGTGGGTGTGATCTGTCACCTACACAAAAAGCATGCACCATTTTATTAGAGCTTTAATAAAACTACATCCAAGTTTATTTTTTAATTCCTCTATCCTTCATCGATCTCCTAATAAGTTCATAATTGCAAAGCAAATTGTGCTTCATGAATACTCTGATATGAAAACAGATCCTACCTCTATGAGATCCTCTTCCATGGGTTACATCGTAAAACAAGTAAAAGGTCTCAATAGAGAATCATAACAAGAAACTTCATCCGGTCTCCTGGTAACACTCTCGCTATCACAAAGGTGATTTTGATAAAATATCTTGAAGGAGGAACCCGAATATGAGAATGCATTTATACTGAATAGATAACGACATAGATGGACATCCTACTTGTTGGAAGTGCTCAAACAGGCTTCTACTATACTGCAACATGCCCGCTGCCTAGATAAACACTGTCGTAGGCTATTGCTGTGAATCCCTGAAAAGAACACACCTCGCAGCACCCAAAGGAAGTGGAGGTAACACGCCTTCTTCACTAGCCTAAAGTATATGCGCGGCCATAAAAAGATATAGGACTAGCGACTAGTTCACGCGGAGGAACTAGGAAGAATGGAATGGGATTTGTGATGGAATGGAACCATGATTAGCTAACTAGCCTTTCATGGACCAGTGATTAGGTATTTGAAAATGGCCTCTCAACCATGCCACACGTAGTCCAAAACAACAAGTGTTTCTAAACTCACGCTGTCAAAGAAGGATAATACAGGCAGCAAGGGACGCAAGAGATTTGCAAATCAAAATTAAATGAAGGTGGGGTGGCTGGTAGAGGTAAGGTCAATGGGAGATGGCCACGCACCAAGTCTAGATGGCAGAAAGGGGTGAGGGATGGTAGATCCTTAGGCACAAGAACCTAAAATTTTGATTTTAATTCAGTCTCCTCCAACCTACGCCTCACACCTAACCCCCTTCTTTCCACGCAACCACATCATCCCTTTAATTATTTATTTTTTACTTATATTTTTTTTCATTTCATCTTATTTTTATATCTATACATGTATGTATGTATATATATATATATAAAGAAATAATAAACCAGGCTTTGAACATGCAAATTTCCATTAAATAGGGAAAAAGTAACGGTCACCGCGGAGGCCAGCACAAGAAGCGTCAGCAACGACACAAAGGGGGGGGGGAAACAAATTAGAGGTTACACTCAAGATGAACGTGGAGAAAAGACTACCATGGCACCAAGATGGGTAACCCATTCTTTAGCGTGGGATGGGGTTCGTCCTACAACACGATTAGACAAAACAACTAGGAGAAATGCTATAGAGACACAGAATATAAAATATCGATGATGATAGAAATTAAGGTAAAATAATAATACTTATAAAATAAGGGCTGATCATGGATCATTAAATTACTGAATAACATCATTAGCATTACATATTATAATTATATATATAATTTCTACCCACACTAATATTGACCAACAATTAAGCTTAATAATGTGACAACAAGAATCCCCTTGTAAAAGGGATAACGCATTCTTAGGACATTACACAGTCCACAAAAGGGAGGTGTTGATAACGACTCGAGGATTTCCCAGAAGGAGAGGGGAGGGGCTAAAACATCACTGAGACATGGTCTAAGACAACATAATTACACACATTCATTCGACGCCCAACAAGGGAAAGGTCACTACACCAAGAACCTGGGTAACCTTTATACGGAGACATCTGATACATTACTATTCTTAGACATTATTATGATTTTGTTATCACATTAGTGGGATTAAGATGCTATTAAGAGGACTTTTTTGAAAATAATGTCGTATGAGGCATATGATGAGAAAGCTACTACTTTATAATCATATAAACCACTTAG
This sequence comes from Taxus chinensis, assembly GCA_019776745.2. Classification (NCBI taxonomy): domain Eukaryota; kingdom Viridiplantae; phylum Streptophyta; class Pinopsida; order Cupressales; family Taxaceae; genus Taxus; species Taxus chinensis. The sequence continues at coordinate 194,901,535 of CM034149.1, read as the reverse complement.
TTTATTGATGCACTGTCATATGGATGTTATTAGATCTAATATTTTAAGATGGATTAGATCTTAATATATCATGGATGAGTATCGCAATGAGAATTAATTAATCTCATTTATGGATAGATGTTGTTTAACCTAGGTAATTTGGATGAGTTTACCATGATAAAATAGATTTTATCATGTTTGACATACTGTAGCAAAAATTTTATTTTATTTTGGCATTTAATTCAGGTATGATGTAGTGAATCGAGTGTGCAAGTTATAGAAGCTCATCACAAGAGAGTGTGGGACTCAACGGTTGCACCTATGAGGATTACACAATAGGCCATTTAGACCAAATTCTCTTCCCTTGTTTGTTCAGTATTGCTTTGCATGTCATTGGATAGGATGGAACATATAGAAGCATTTATACATTGTATCCAAAAAACCCTAGTCATTTGGTTGGTCAGCTTGGACTGTTTCTCTACCATTTGAATTAATTTAGTATTAATTATTCTAATAACATGTTTAAGTCAATTTTATTGATTAACATTAGTCACCGGATGACCAAAATAGGGATACGAGGTTAGATAGGTGTTTTTATTTTATGAAGTATGGTTTTGTCACTAATTAATTCAGTAGACTAAGCCTTTGTGCCCCACTAGCTCAAGTTTGATCATGGGCTACCTTGCTAAGATCCAAATCCTAAAATTGGGAATCAAATTAGTGGAAATCTCTGAAAGCTCCTCGTGATTTGCATATCAGTTACAGGGTCACTGCTTGATCATCAAAATTCAACCCCATAGACCGTACATATGAAGTAGGGGAATACATGTCCTTACCAAGGATAAAAATATATGTTTTCCCTCCCTTTCTGACCTTAACTTTTGTAAAACCACACATCTTCAGGTTATGAATGTAGGGTATGATTTTGGGTGCAACTCATGGGATCCTCAGCTCCTGCAATTTCATTGACTTTGTTTTCCATTTGAATATTCTCCTCCATTATGGGTATTCTTTTATGTATTCTTGAAAGATACTTGAGGTGACTTGGAATATTGGGACATGGGATGGGTGATGTAGTCAAAAAATCTATGCACTTGGGTATATTTATAGGTCCTACAAGATCATACTAGCATTTACATGATTCTGTAAGCAAGAAAACTAGTAACTGAAAACTCCCTTTCAGCATGTTGCTTTGTATTCTACACTTTTATTGGCTTTATACGTCTTACACTCTTGCATGGCATTTAACTATTTTATCTTTCTATGGCCTTAAACAGTAGCACCCAGTCAGGACACTAGTGCCAGGTGCTCATGTCCTCTTGGGAGATCCTTGTCCTTTTTACCTTTTTCTTATCATTTTGGACCCCTTTCTCTTCTTAATTACTTTTTACTACTTTTGGTCAGCCCTTCCAATTGTCAATTACAAAATTCAAACAAGGGAATCATTAAATACACAGTTATGTTTTTAAAATAAAGGACCAAGCACTCATCATTACATACTATCACCTAATCTTGCACATCCAAAGACACAAAATAACTTCAAAGCATCCATCTAGCACACTCACTCAAGGGACAAGGGTTGCATTCTTTTGCATAACCAACAAATGAGGGGAAGTCTATTATATTTCATCCCACACATTCTATACATTTGTTGCATTATAGGTCTAGCCCGCTATCATTGTGTAATTTACACAAGGGAATCCTAGGGAATCGTTACACATACTTACACAAAGAACTACTTGAATTCTAAGATGTAGTGTAGTGCTAGGTCGTAAATTCACTCTTTGGGTTACCACCACATTCAGTCCGACTCCCCATTTTTCATTTTCCTTTTTAGGGTTTTTTTGGTTTGTGGGTATGTGCAGGTGAAATCCTTTATTATAGGTTACAAGTAATTTCGTAGGTAAGACAGTGAATCCAGAGTGACATACAGAAAAGGACAAAAAACATCATATAGCCCTAAAAGAACCAAATCCGCAACATGTACCTAAAAACAAACACCCAAATCCAAACAGTAACATAAGGCCCTAGTACCCTCCCCTAGGCATTTTTTCCTATTCATTTTTAGAGTCCAAAACCCTCACCAAGCCTTTGTGACACTCTTTTTAGTCAAATCCAGCAGACACATAACTCAGATCGCATCCAAATCCTCTTAAATCAGCTAAGTCTCCTCCTCTCTTATATTTTATCATGGTTTCACATTTATATGTGTGTTTTCCTATGTCTTCATTGTATATTTACATTTATATATCATCCATTATAGTAATTTACTCTAAAATATAGATTTAATTCAAATAATATTAAATCATTTGGTGAGCCCCATCATACGAACCCCACCTTACTTCTAGGCTCTCTTTTGATTCTACTCCAATGGTTGAAACTTATGAACCCTTTATTGATGAAGATCTTCATGACCTCTAGGCCCATATTGTTTAACATCCTCAATATTTATATCTCTTATTATTCGTTGTTCGTGAAGAATCCACTAATTTAGTTGATCTCAACCAACAAATCTGTAATAATACTTCTCTTCCTATTGCCTCACAAACTCTTAGTTCTAACATCCCACTCACATCCACTATTCCTATTTCTATTCCTATTCCTACCAATCATTTCACCCATTCTATTACTTTGCACACACAAAAATTCTCCTTTTCTGGCAGCCAAAACCTAGCTTCGTTATATTAGGATCTACAAATTCAAATATATCAATTACAACATCCTATTTCACATACCTCTTCATCTCTTAATTCCTCACTACTCCTTCTTACCCCTTTTACACCCACCATATTTTTTTATCCACTTTTTATCCAAAACTCAAGGGATTTCAGAAATAAAGGATAAGATAACAATTGTCCTAAATGAAAAAAAAAACTATCTCTGAAACGATATGTATAATGCTTAAAATTATCTCTGAAAAGAAATGTTTATATTGCTCAAAGACTGTGATTACAATAGTTACCTCTTGATGATATGTCTAGCCTTCCCTTATTGGTTACATATACTTATATACTATTTTTAGAATTAAAAAGAGGTACCTAGAAGAATGTGGAAGGTCACCAGTCTTGAGAGAAATAAGATGTTTCATTTTCCAATAATTATATATGTGATAATTTCATGAATTTTCTATTTTTTAAATAGCATTACCAAAATTACATTTTGAGGCCTTTAGATGAGTATTTCGAGGGTAAAATTTTTCCAAGAAAAGTTCCTCATCCTTCCATCATATTCAACACATTTCAATCTTTCTGTTGTATTTTGAATAGAATCAATTAGAGCTACAGTGCAGAAGTTATGATTCTTAGAAGTTGTTCCACTATGATTACCGCCTATGTCGTTGTCTAGATCAACTTTCTCCTAGCTTTATTACACCAAAGATTCCTACCTTCAATGGACATGGCGACCCTCAGGAGAAACTTCAATATTTTCATGTGGCATGTCTTGATAATGTGGATTACTTTACACTACTAGCTAAATTAATGTCTTGATTATGTGGATGACTTTACATTACTAGCCAAATTATTTCCTAAAAGCTTGAAATATTTCCTTATGTCTTGGTTGTACGATCTACCTGTTCACTTGGTAACTTCTTTTACACACTTATCTGATGTTTTCCTTACACAATTTTCTATCAATATCGACACTAATATCTCTTATGCATATCTTTGTCAACTTAAACAAGGATCTAGTGAGCATCTAGCAGACTCTTTTTTGTGTTATAAGAACAACCTTCCTAAGATGACTAATGTACTAGCTGACTCCAAATTTCAAGACCTCTTTATTTAAAGTCTCCTACCTCCACTTCAAGAGAGCTTCATTTTTGAGACCTCTCCCTACTTTGATCAACTATGACATATGTAGACACCTCAAAATCACTCACCTATTCCCAGTAATGTCTCTGTACACCTTATCATTCATCCCTTTACGACTGATTAATTAAAATGATAAGTCATGCACTTACAACCCTTTGGATTAATTAAATTAATCCTTAGTACCCCTTTAGCTATTTTAATTATCATTTATTAATTAATTAGTGTGCACATTATAACAGCCACTTGGACTCCACTTCCTCATCCCAAACAACTCCACATGGAATCCACTTCATCAATCGAGTCAACTCAGGTTCTAGAATCCTGGAAAGGTGGGGGAAATTCAATTGCATGCACAACCACCTTTCTGGATGTAACTTCTGTAAGCAAATTCATTTACTGCCCTTAAATGGTGTTTATTATTCCCACAATTGTTTGGTCCCGTCAAATGTTATTTTTAGCATGTGCATTCAACCAACTCCAACCAAATTTCAACTAATTTATCCTCTATAAAATCCAAGCTCATCCTCTTTCAAATCCTCTTGGATTTATGACACAACTTCTCAGTCAATTTTCCTCCCATTATCTGCATATTGGAATCTTTCAAAATGTGTTCATATCATTGGTCAATCCTCATTCTGGAGGTAATTCAAGAGTACCCACAATCAATCATTCAGAATGTTACACAAGCTCTAAAGCTTCACACAATATTACTCGAGGTTGTATTGGAAAGCTACATGAGGTTTGTAAGTTCTCTGTTTGTCTCCATATCAGTAAGGTTTTCATTTTCTTCATTTTGGAGCACTTGGTGGGAGCGCACCCATTTTCCATTCATTTTTATTTCACATTTGATTAATTTTTATGTGGATTTATTTGATTAACCAGGTTTTTAGCATGTTTTTGTTGTGCATATGTGTTTTTTGGATTGGACAAGAAAAAATAAAATTTTATTCAACTCATATTACATTTCTATTTTGTGTAGTTTTATGTACAAGTGTTTGTAGGGGTTATGGGGAAGTAGAATCAGTTCAGTTTTAAAAATCAAATTCAAAATAAAATTTACTTTTAGTTTCTTTCCTCTACATTTAGCAAGATGTTTAGTTATGACTAAATTTAATTGTTTGCTAAAGTTGGGGGGTTTTTTTTCTATCTTCGAGTTTTGCAATAAATTTTTTTTTGTTACATTCTGGTTTGAAACCTGCAAAAAAAACATAAAAAAAAATAATCATATTTTATTGCAAAATAATTTTAAAAATTTAGAAAATAAAAAAAAATTGGTCGAAAAGTAGCTCGGCTAAATTGGTCATCCCAAACCCTTCCCCTATCAAACCCTATTATACCCTCTCTCCCACTCACAATCAACCTAGCCCGGTGAGTTGGCTCACCAAGCCAACTCAACACCCCACTCCCTACCCCTCCAACCCCCTGACACTTAACTTGACCCTCCCACGTCAGACACCACCTCGAGAACTCCCTCCATGGACTCCCCCAATCCACCTAGAATTCTCCCCCTACATTTAACATTGACCCCCCTTTAAGAATCCTACAACACTGTCACTTGCTCACACCATAGCCTGTCTCACCCCTCCCAAACCCCACAAAAAATTACACACAGATTCCCTATCGCAGTAAAGAGAAAACACCAATGCACGACGCCCTTAGCCCTACGTCCCTCTCACTCACAATGCCCAAACTATACCTCCATGCTTCCATCCAAACCTTCGACCTACGTAAACACCCTAACCCACGCTGAATATCCAAACACAAACTTTATTTATTAGGTTTATATGTTTATTGTTAGGCTTAGGTTATATTTTGGTCTAACCATAGGTTTGGAACTTAAGTTTCACCTTTCATTTAATTATTTTTATAATTAACATATTTTTAGGTTTAGGTCATATTATCATAATTTTTTTATGCCACCTTCCTTTATCTTTGGTCAATCACTTCAAATTAATTGATAATGAAAAAAAATTCTTCTACTTTGCACCTCTTTTTCTTCATCATAAGGACATGGAATTTTTTCGGTGCATCAACAAAAGAATATCTTAAATCATAGGCATTGTTGGGGTTAACTTCAAAATTTTATGTACTATCCACACCAAAAATTTGGCCCCTTTGCATCATTCCTCTTCAAAATCTACTACTTCTCTACAATCTTTGTTGAATGAGATAACCATCATTTCCCTGAAAACTTATTTTTTTTCAAACAATATCCAACTAAGAAAAAGATAATTTTATTAAAAAAAATCTTAAATTTTAAAAATAAAAAACACACATGGTTGGATTAATATCCTATTAAGAGGACTCCAAGAAAATAATTTGAGTGAGGGAAGAGGAGAAATTACTTTATAATCCTATAAACCACTCAAAAATTGTACACTATCATATGATTTAGTAGCTATAGTTGTTTAAGAGGTAAGGAATTTAGAGAGAAATGAGAATTAAAAAATCCATATATGTTTCAAAAACCTAGGTAAATTAGAGATAAATCATGATAAAATAATCATGTATGTTTGAAAAACTTAGAAAAAGTAAATACTTCTTAAATTCAAAGTAGGGCCCTATTGATATACAAGACAACACACGGTTGGGCAAGAAATGTGAACAAAGAGGCAAAAAAATCAAGAAAGTCATATTTGGGTTCAATATTATCAGAAAATTAAAACAATATATAGAAGCATAGATACATTTATAAAAAACACCCTACAAATTACTCACAGTCCTAAATCCTACAAAAAACTAGGACAACGGAGAAATTGTATGAAGAAGGGAAACATAGTCACCGGAGACCAAAATAGAAATATGAGGCTAGATAGGGTGTATTTATGGTATTGTAGACACTAAAATTCAGTAAATTTCCTTTATGCAATGTCAAGTTTGATCATGCTCCCTTGCTAAGATAAATGCTCACATTTAGAATCAAATTAGTTCATCTCGCAAGCTCTCTCTTGACTTGTATATCATTACACTATGCTTTATCATCAAGTTTTGAAATATGTTTTGATAAAATAAGTAAAAAATACATGTTCTTCATGTCTAAACTTTATGTTTTGGTTTTCTCCTTAGCTTTATAAAACCACACAACTAGGTTAGAATGTGGGGTATGATCTAGGATGACTCATAGAATCCTAGATCCTCAAGTTCATTGTCTTTGTTTTCAATTTGAATATCTTATTTGGGTTATTTTATGTTTATAGGGTCACGATTATTAGAATATTTCACATATATAAGTGTAGACACAAAATCTATGCACTCGGGTACATTTATAGGTCCTACAAGAATATTAGCATTTACATTATTTGTAAGCAAGAAAAATAGTAATTGACAACTCCTTTCAGACTTTTGGTATTCCTTCTACACTTTTATTGGCTTTATACATCTTTCACTCTTGTTGGCATTTGACTATTTTATATTTCTATGGCCTCAAACACTAGCGCGCAGTTAGGACACTAGTGCCAAGAGATCCTGTCCTCCTGGAAGCTCCTATATTTTTTTACCTTTTTCTTATCCTTTTGGACCCCTTTCTCTTCTTAATTTATTTTTAGTACTTGGGGTAAGCCCTTCAATTGTCAATTATGAAATTCAAATAAGGGAATCATCTAAATACACAGTTATGTTTTTAAAATAAAGGATCAAGCACGGATCATTACATACTATCACCTAATCTTGCACATCCAAAGGCAAAAAATAACTTCAAATCATCCATCTAACACACTCACTCAATGGACAAGGGTTGCATTCTTTTGCATAACCAACATAGGAGGGGAAATCTATATTATATTTCATCCCACACATTCTATATATTTGTTACATTATAGGTCTAGCCCACTATCATTGTGTAATTTGCACAAGGGCGTCCTAGGGAAATATTACACACACTTTCATAAAGAACTAGATGGATTCTGAGATATAGTGCAACACTAGGTCATAAATTCACTCTTTGGGTGACCACTGGAGTCAGTCTGACTACGCATTTTTCATATTCCTTTTTAGGTTTGATTTGGTTTGTGTGTATGTGCAGGTGAACTCATTTATTACAGGTTACAATTACATTCTTAGGTCAGATAGTGAATCCAGAGCGACATACAAAAAGGGACAGAAAACATCATATAGCCCTGAAAGAACCAAATCCATAGCATGTAACTAGAAACCAGCACCCAAATCTAAACAGTAATGTCAGGTGATCCTACCCTCTCCTAGGCATTTTTTCCTATGCAGTTTTAGAGTCCAGAACCCTCAGCAAGCCTCTGTGACACTCTTTCTAGTCAAAGCCAACAGACACATAACTCAGATCACATCTAGATCCTCTGAAATCAGCTAATTCTCCTCATCTCTTAAATTTTCTTATGGTTTCACATGCATATGTGTGTTTTCTTGTGTCTTCACTATATTTTAGCATTTGTATATCATTCATTACAGTAAGTTACTCTAAAATATATATTTAATTGAAATAATATTAAATCATTTGGTGAACCCAATCATACGAACCACACCTTACTTCTAGGCTCTCTTTTGATTCTACTCCAATGGTTGAAACTTATGAACCCTATACTGATCAAGATATTTGTGACAACTAGGCCCATATTTTTGAACATCGTCAATATTTATATCTGTTATTATTCATTTCTCGTGAAGAATCCACTAATTTTTTTGAGCTCAACCAACCAATTTCTAATAATACTTCTCTTCCTATTGCCTCACAACCTCTTAGTTTTACCATCCCACTCACCTCCACTATTCCTATTTCTATGCCTACTCATACCAATCATTTCACCAATTCTATTACTTTGCACACATAAACATTCTCCTCTTCTGACACCCAAGACCTAGCTTCTTTATATTAGTATCTACAAATTCAAATCCGTCAATTTCAACATGCTACTTCACATTCCTCTTCATCTATTTATTCCTCACTAGTCTTTCACACCCCTTTTACACCCACCATATATGTTTATCTACTTTTTATCCAAAACTCAAGGGGTTTGAGAATTAAAGGACGAGATAACAATTGTGGTAAATGAAAACAACAAATCTATCTCTGAAATGATATGTATAATGCTTAAAATTATCTCTCAAAAGAGATGTATATATTGCTCAAAGATTGTGATTACAATAGCTACCTCCTGATGAGATGTCTAACCTTACCTTATGAGTTACATATACTTATACACTATTATTAGAAATACAAATAGGTGCCTATAAGAATGTGGAAGGTCTCCAGTCTTGAGAGAAATAAGGTGTTTCATTTTCCAATAATTATATATGTGATAATTTTACAATCTTATTATTTTTAGAATTTACTATTTTTTAAATAGCATTACAAAAATTACATTTTGAGAACTTTATATGAGGATTTCAAGGGTAAAAAATTTCACAAACATTTTCCCCATCCTTCCATCATATTCTACACATTTCAATCTTTCTGTTGTATTTTAAATCGAGTCAATTGGAGCTACAGTGCAGAAGTTATGGTTCCTAGAAGTTGCTCCACTATGATTTTCACTTGGGCCATTGTCTAGATCAACTTTCTCCTAGCTTCATTGCACACAAGATTCCTACCTTCAATGGCCATGGCGACCCTCAACAGTACCTTCGATATTTTCATGTGGCATGTCTTGACTATGCGGATTACTTTACGTTACTAGATAAATTAATGTCTTGAATATGCGGATGACTTTACATTACTATCCAAATTATTTCCTAGAAGCTTGAAATATTTCTGTATGTGTTGGTTGTATGATCTACCTATTCACTCAGTAACTTCTTTTACAAACTTATCTAATGATTTCCTTGCACACTTTCCTATCAATATCGACACTAACATCTCTTATACATATCTTTGTCAACTTAAACAAGGATAAAATGAGCATCTAGCAGAATCTTTTTTGTGTTATAAGAACAACCTTGCTAAGATGACTAATATACTAGCTAACTCCAATATACAAGAACTCTTTATTTAAAGTCTCCTACCTCCACTTCAATAGATCTTCATTTTTGACACCTCTTCCTATTTTGATCAACTATGCCATATGTAGATACCTCAAAATCAATCACCTATTCCCAGTAATGTCTTACTACACCTTGTCATTCATCCCTTTAATTCTAATTGTTAAAGATGATTAGTCATGAACTTGCACCCCTTTAGATTAATTAATTTAATCCTTAGTACCCCTTTAGCTAGTTTAATTATCATTTATTAATTAATTAGTGTGCACATTATAAAAGCCACATAGACTCCACTTCCTCATCCCAAAAAAAGCCACATGGACTCCACTTCACTAATCGAGTCAACTCAGGTTCTAGAATCCTAGAAAGGTGGGGCCAATTCAATTGCATGCACAACCACCTTTCCGGATGTAACTTTTGTAACAAAATTCATTTACTTCCCTTAAATGGCATTTATTCCCACAATTGTTTGGTCGCCTCAAATGTTATTTTTAGCATGTACATTCAACCAACTCGAACCAACTCCCAACAAATTTAGCCTCTATAAAATGCAAGCTCATCCTATTTCAAATCCTCTTGGATTTATAACACAATTTCTCAGTCAATTTTCCTCCCATTATCTACATATTGGAATCTTTCAAAATGTGTCAATATCATTGGTCAATCCTCATTCTGGAGGTAATTCAAGAGTACCCACAATAAATAATTCACAAGGTTATACAAGCTACAAAGCTTCAAACAATATTACTCGAGGTTGTATTAGAAAGTTACAGGAGGTTTGCAAGTTGTCTGTTTGTCTCCATGTCAATTGGGTTTTCATTGTCTTCATTTTGGAATGCTTGTTGGGAGTGCACCCATTTTCCATTCATTATTATTTCACATTTGATTATTTTTTATGTGGATTTATTTGATTAACCGTGTTTTTAGCATGCTTTTGTTGTGCATATCTGTTTGCTAGATTAGACAAGAAAAAATCATATTTTATTCAACTCATAATACATTTCTATTTTGTGGATTTTTAGGTATAAGTGTTTGCAGGGGTTATGGGGAAGTAGAATCAATTCAGTTTTAAAAATCAGATTCAAAATAAAATTTACTTTTAGTATTTTTCCTCTGCATTTAGCAGGATTTTTAGTTATGATTAAGTTTGATTGTCTGCTAAAGTTGGGGGGTTTGTTTTCTATCTTCTAGTTTTGCAATAACAAAGTTTTTGTTACATTTTGGTTTGAAACCTGCAAAAAGACAAAACATTTTTTAAAAATTAAAAAAAAAAAAAAAATTAGTAAAAAATCAGCTCAGCTTAGCTGGTCACCCCACCCCCTTCCCCTGTCAAACCCTATTATACCCTGTCCCCCATTCCTAACCCACCCATCCCAGCGAGTTGGCTCACCGAGCCAACTCAACACCCCACTCCATACCTCTCGAACCTCTGCGACACTTAACCCGACCCTCCCACATTAGACACCACCCCAAGCACTCCCCACTGTGGACTCCCCCCATCCAACTAGTTCTCTCCACCCACATTTAACATTGACCCCCCTTTAAGAATCCTGCAACACCATCACCCACTCACACCATATCCTGTCTTGCCCCTCGCAGACCCCACAACACATTACACACAAATCCCCTGTTGCAGCAAAGAGCAAACACCAATGCACAATGACCTCATCCCTACCTCCCTCTCACTCACATCACCCAGACTGTACCAAAATGATTCCATTCAAAACTTGGACCTATGTAAACACCCTAGCCCATGTTGAATAGCTAGATGAAAACTTTATTTCTTATGTTTATATGTTTATTTTTCACTTTCTGTTATATTTCAATCTAACCATAGGTTTAAAAATTAAGTTACAACTTTCCTTTAATTATTTTTATTATTAACTTATTTTTAGGTTTAGGTTATATTATCATAATTTTTTTACGCCACCTTCCTTTATCTTTGGTCAATCACTTCAAATTAATTGATAACGAAAGAAAAATCTTTTACTTTGCACCTCTTTTTCTTCATCATAAGGACATGTAATTTTTTTGGTGCATCAACAAAAGAATATCTTAAAGCATAGGCCTTGTTGGGATTAACTTGAAATTTTTATGTACTATCCACACCAAAGTTTTGGCCCCTTTCCATCATTCCTATTCAAAATCTATTACTTCTCGACAATCTTTGTTGAATGGGATCACCATCATTTCCCTGAAAACTAAATTTTTTTCAAACAATATCCAACTAGGAAAAAGATAATTTAATTAAAAAAATTCTTAAATTTTAAAAATAAAAAACGCACATGGTGGGATTAAGATCCTATTAAGAGGACTCCAAGAAAATAATTCGAGTGAGGGAAGAGGAGAAATTGTGTTATAATCCTATAAGCCAGTCAAAAATTATGTACTATCATATGATTTAGTAGCTATAATTGTTTAAGAGGTAGGGAATTTAGATAGAAATGAGAATTTAAAAATCTATATATGTTTCAAAAACCTAGGTAAATTAGAGATAAATCATCACAAAATAGTCATATATGTTTGAAAAACTTACAAAAAGTAAATTCTTCTTAAATTCAAAGTAGAGCCCTATTGATATACAAGACAACATACAATTGGGCAAGATATGTGAACAAAGAGGCAAAAAAATCAAGAAAACCATCTTTGGGTTAAAAATTATTAGAAAATTAAACCAACATATAGAAGCATAGATACACTTATACAAAAAATTCTATAGATTAGTCAAAGTCCTAAATCCTACCAAAAACTAGGACAAAGAAAAAATTGAATGAAGAAGGAAAACATAGTCACCGGAGACCAAAATAGAAATATGAGGATAGATAGGGTGTATTTATGGTATTGTAGACACTAAAATTCAATAACTTGCCTTTGTGAAATGTCAAGTTTGATCATGCTCCCTTGCTAAGATAAATTCTCACATTTAGAATCAAATTAGTTCATCTCTCAAGCTCTCTCGTGACTTGCATATCATTACACTATGCTTTATCATCAAGTTTTGAAATTTTTTTTGATAAAACAAGTAAACAATACATGTTCTTAATGTCTAAAATTTATGTTTTGGTTTTCTCCTTAGCTTTATAAAACCACACAACTAGGTTAGAATGTGGGGCATGATCTAGGATGACTCATAGAATCCTAGATCCTCAAGTTCATTGACTTTGTTTTCAATTTGAATATCTTATTTGGGTTATTTTCTGTTTATATGGTCATGATTATTATAATATTTCACATACATAATTGTAGACACAAAATCTTTGCACTTGGTTACATTTCTAGGTCCTACAAGAATGTTAGCATTTACATTATTTGTAAGCAAGAAAAATATTAATTGACAACTCCTTTCAGCATTTTGGTTTGTCTTCTACAATTTTATTTACTTTATACATCTTCCACTCTTGATGGCATTTGACTATTTTATATTTCTATGGCCTCAAAAACAAGCACCAAGTGCTCCTATCCTCCTGGGATATCCTTTTTTTTTTTACCTTTTTCTTTTCCTTTTGGACCCCTTTCTCTTCTTAATTACTTTTTACTACTTGGGGTCAGCCCTTCAATTGTCAATTATGAAATTCAAACAAGGGAATCTTATGAATACACAGTTATGTTTTTAAAATAAAGGACCAAGAACTAATAATTACTTACTATGACCTAATCTTGCACATCCAAAGGCACAAAATAACTTCAAAGAGTCCATCTAGCACACTCAATCAAGGGACAAAGGTTTCATTCTTCTGCATTACCAATATAGGAGGGGAATTCTATTATATTTCATCCCACACATTCCATACATTTTTTACATTATAGGTATAGCCCGCTATCATTGTGTAATTTTCACAAGGGTGTCCTAGGGAATCATTTACACACTTACACAAAGAACTACATGGATTCTAAGATGTAGTGCAGCACTAGGTTGTACATTCACTCTTCGGGTGACCACCGAAGTCAGTCTAATTCCCCATTTTTCATATACCTTTTTAGGTTTGATTTGGTTTGTGGGTATGTGCAGGTGAACTCATTTATTATAGGTTACAAGCACATTCGTAAGTCAGATAGTGAATCCAGAGTGACGTACAGAAAAGGAAAGAAAACATCATATAGCCCTGAAAGAACCAAATCAACAGCATGTAACTAGAAACCAACACCCAAATCTAAACAATAACGTTAGGTGATCCTACCCTCTCCTAGGAAATTTTTTTTCCTATGTAATTTTAGAGTCCATAACCCTCACCAAGCCTTTGCAATACTCTTTCTAGTAAAATCCAGCAGACACATAACTCAGATCACATCCAAATCCTCTGAAATCATTTAAGTCTCTTCCTCTCTTACATTTCCTTATGGTTTCAAATTTATATGTGTGTTTTCTTGTGTCTTCACTGTGTATTAGCATTTTTATATCATTTGTCACAGTAATTTGCTCTAAAATATAGATTTAATTCAAATAATATTAAATCATTTGATGAAACCCATCATACGAACCCCACCTTACTTCTAGGCTCTCTTTTAATTCTACTCCAATGGTTGAAACTTATGAACCCTTTACTGATGAAGATCTTTGTGACCTCTAAGCCCATATTATTTAACATCATCAATATTTATATCTCTTATTATTCATTTCTTGTAAAAAATCCACTAATTTAGCTGAGGTACACCAACCAGTCTCTAATAATACTTCTCTTCCTATTGCATCACAACCTCTTAGTTCTAGCATCCCACTCACCTCCACTATTCCTATTTCTATGCCTACTCCTACCAATCATTTCACCCATTCTATTATTTTGCACACACAAAAATTCTCCTCTTCTGGTACCAAAGACCTAGCTTCTTTATACTAGGATCTACAAATTCATAACCGTTAGAGACAACATGCTACTTCACATTCCTCTTCATCTCTTGATTCCTCACTACTCCTTCACACCCCTTTTACACCCAACATATATGTTTATCAAATTTTGATCCAAAGCTCAAGGGGTTTCAGAATTAAAGGACAAGATAACAATTTTTCTAAATAAAAACAAAAAATCTATCTCTGAAATGATATGTATAATGCTTAAAATTATCTCTGAAAAGAGATGTATATATTTCTCAAAGACTATGATTACAATAGTTACCTCCTGATGAGATGTTTGGCCTTCCCTTATGGGTTACATATAATTATATACTATTTTAAGAAATAAAAAGAGGTACTTAGAAGAATGTGGAAGGTCTCCAATCTTGAGATATTAAGGTGTTTCATTTTCCAATAATTATATATATCTTAATTTTACAAATTTATTATTTTTAGAATTTACTATTTTTTAAACAACATTACAAAAATTACATTTTGAGGCCTTTAGATGAGGATTTCAATGGTCAAAATTTTCCAAAAAAAGTTCCACATCCTTCCATCATATTCTACACATTTCAATCTTTCTGTTGTATTTTGAATAGTGTCAATTGGAGCTACAATGCAGAAGTTATGGTTCATAGAAGTTGCTCCACTATGATTGCCACATGGGCCATTGTCTAGATCAACTTTCTCATAGCTTTATTACACGTAAGATTATTACCTTCAATGGTCATGGTGACCCTTAGGAGCACCTTTGATTTTTTCATGTGGCATGTCTTGACTATGCGGATTAGTTTATGCTACTAGATAAGTTAATGCCTCGACTATGCAAATGACTTTACATTACTAGCCAAATTATTTCCTAGAAGCTTGAAATATTTCCTTATGTGTTGGTTGTATGATCTACCTGTTCACTAGGTAACTTCTTGTACAAACTTATCTGATGGTTTCCTTGCACACTTTTGTATCAATATCGACGCTAACATCTCTTATGCATATATTTGTCAACTTAAACAAGGATCTAATGAGCATCTATCAGAATGTGTTTTGTGTTATAATAACAACCTTGCTAAGATGACTAATGTACTAGCTGACTCCAAATTGAAAAACCTTTTTATTTAAAGTCTCCTACCTCCACTTCAAGAGAGCTTCATTTCTATGACCTCTCCCTCCTTTGATCAATTATGCCATATGTAGAAACCTCAAAATCAATCACCTATTCCCAGTAATGTCTCAGTACACCCTTTCATTCATCTATTTAAGACTGATTTATTAAAATGATTAGTCGTGCACTTAAACCCCTTTGGATTAATTAAATTAATCCTTAGTACCCCTTTAGCTAGTTTAATTATCATTAATTAATTAATTAGTGTGCACATTATAATAGCCACTTGGACTCCACTTCCTCATCCCAGACAAATCCACATGGAATCCACTTCACCAATCAAGTCAACTCGGGCTCTAGAATCCTAGAAAGGTGGGGGCAATTCAATTGCATGGACAACCACCTTTCTGGATGTAACTTCTGCAACCAAATTTATTTACTGCCCTTAAATGGCGTTGATTATTCCGACAATTGTTCGGTCCCCTCAAATGTTATTTTTAGCATGTGCATTAAACCAACTCCAACCAAATTCCAACCAATTTAGCCTCTATAAAATGCAAGCTTCTAGCTAAACCTTTGACCTACGTAAACACCCTAACCCACGATAAATATCCAAACACAAACTTTATTTATTAGGTTTATATGTTTATTTTTAGGTTTAGGTTATATTTCAGTCTAACCATAGGTTTAAAACTTAAGTTTCACCTTTTTTTAAATTATTTTTATTATTAACTTAAGTTTTCTATGTATATTATATTTTAATCTTATTATGAATTAATATTTTTATTAGATTAAATTTAATTAGTTTTTTAAATTAATTACTTAGTTTAATTAATTCCATTAGGATTTTTTACAACTAAAAATAGGACCGCCTTTTTTATTTTTCGTCACTTTTATCACTTCAGACTAATCGTAAAACTTGTTATTATATTTTGGCGATATAGTCATTTCATCATTGTTTTATTGTTTTAAATGTACACTAATGATTTGTGGCAGTTGTTTTTTCCTACACTTTCTATTATAGTTTTTTTTTTGTGAAAATATTCGCAGCACAGTTCGTATGTATTCTCTTCTCTCACACTTGTTACAAAATGATCTTGAGAATCAGAAACATGTTGTGTTATTTTTTCATTTTTTCCTCTTTGTCTACCTCGGAAAACTATTAACAATTGTTTGCAGGACCACATTATGAAGACCACTCAAAACTACTAACTGCATGTTTCCTTGATCGTAAGCTTAGTCAAACTACTAATACTTTGTGTGTGGGGAATATTTTTAATCAAAATAAAATGAACACTACACGATGTATTTGTAGGTGAATCTGACAATGCTATTTCCCAACCGCCATAACTATGGTAAGTGCTTTGGTATAAGCCATAAAATGAGTACCTGAGGAATACCATGGGAACCCCAAAGTAGTCGACACATTAAGAGAACTGGATGACGAAATGGGTAACTTTGTCCCAACTGACTAGATAAACCTTGTTAGATTAGAGTCACATATATCCATTAGTGGAGACCCC
Source organism: Taxus chinensis (assembly GCA_019776745.2). Classification (NCBI taxonomy): domain Eukaryota; kingdom Viridiplantae; phylum Streptophyta; class Pinopsida; order Cupressales; family Taxaceae; genus Taxus; species Taxus chinensis. The sequence goes on along the minus strand of CM034149.1, from coordinate 194,884,342 downwards.
AATGCGATTCATTTTGAGCATGCTATTTTCTCAAGGTTTCAAAGGGGGTACAGTAAAGCTGAAAATTAGCAATAATACCATGTCTTCTCAGGTATACTGCTGACACCTAGTTGAGTGAACCACTTAGGAAGACACACCTTGTCCAAGCCAGTCTAAGGTAGAGGCCAACTTTCACAAACATCATTTTTTATTTTTCTTATGTGTTACATAATTTTCTTTCACTCTTGTCATTCACATTTTCTCTCTCATCCACTTTGTCACTTTGTAAACGTTTCTGCGTCTTGGGTTGCAAACATCCATATCTGAACTTGAGCACTTTCATCATTTTCATCTAATTATTAACATTATGACACTCGCTTTATCACGATCAAGCACCCTTTTGATCACCTTAAACTTTCATTATTGTAAGTCTTAAGTTTAACATTATCTTGTTGAACTCTAAGCATTCCACACTTCTACGTCATCACATTTCACATTCACTTTGTTGAATTGATGACATCTTCAATATTTCTTTCCATCATCATCATGCATCATCATATTTCACAATCACTTTGTTGCATTGTTGATATCGTCATCATTTCTTCACTTTTCTCTTTAAAGCATTCACTTTGCTTTGATTTGACATCATTTAATCAATCACTTATCCCTTGTATCTTATCTCCACTTTTACGATATTAAGACATTTTCATCATCATTACCTTACTTCTTGTGATGACATTCACTTTGTCATTCTTCTAGTACTCTCATTTCATTGTTGTGTCTCTTCCTTTAACATGCTTTTGTTAAAATTTGGCATCCTTCATTGTCTTCTTAAGTCTCCTCCTTCAACACACACGTTGTTAAAAGTTGAGAAAACTCGTCGTATTTTCTAAGTCTCCTCTTTATTAATACTAATTTTTTATATCATTGAGCATCTCTCATCATGTATATAAGTCTCCTCCTATCACACTCACTTTGTCACAAGTTGAGAAAAATCACTTATTTCACCTCTTCCCTCTTTACATTCACCTTGTAAAGGCTCCCAAATCCTTTTCAAACATCTTCACCTTTCTTAACACTCATTCTGTTAGGAATCATCTAAACTAACATTTCAATCTATCTTCTAGCTTAACATTACTCATTTTGTTAAGTGTTATGATGTCCCCCTTTTTGTTCCTCTTAACACTCATCTTGTTAAGATTCACCCTTTTCGCATTTTCTTGTCACCCTTATCACTCATTTTGTTAAGATTTTATCATTTCCGCCTTGTTAAGTCCCTTCCACCTTAACATGACTCATTTTTTTAAGTGTTGTGAATTCTCCCCCCTTTATTTTTTCTCTTAAAATCATATTGTTAAAATTTACCGGTAGAACTCCAATTACATAATGCAGTATCTCCTTTAATCGGTACAACTCATAACTAATTCGGAATAATCGAGTCATCAGGAACAAAATCAGGACCCACCATCTACAGTGGTACTGATCAGATAGATTAATGGAAGGATAGTAAAGCTTTTTTCTAATGTTAGAAATTAGCACCAAAGGGAGGACACAGGTGCCCGGGTGCTACTATCTAATGTTGGGTGTTGGTGTTTGTGCTTTGCTGAGAACCCAAGTCAGACTATGGGTCATTTTGTGACTATTTTTTTGTTATGTTCTTGCACTATGAAGATATGTACAATAGTTTTAAGTTGTTTTAGGGGTGATTTTTTCACCCAATGTATGTCACCCTTGTTTGGGGTGCATGCCACGTCTATAGGAGAATGTGACCCAAAGGAGAGGACCCGATGTTTAGTTGAACTATATACCTACAAGGGGTAGGAGATGTGTATGGTATAAACCAAGACACATACAAAAAAAGTGGCTAGTAACATGTGTTAGTATAAAAATTAACAAACATACAATAAAAGAAAATGTAATCAAGCAAGTGTGTAAACAAAGTGGATTGTTATCAAATTTCCTCCAACCCCCAATGAAATTAGATAACAAGTAATTTATTGCTGATTAAATTAAGATAGTTCTGAGAATCTCAAAGTGAATGTAAAATATTCAAGCCTTCAGAAAACTTTGATGAGGACTTAGCCAAATCATGGTGAAAAAATGAAGAAAGTCAAAACCGAGTCAGGGACGAGTCAGCAAAAAGAAAGAAGAAGAAGCCATGAAAGGTGCCACATGTCAGCTCAGAACCATTCCAAAATAGAAAGGGAGGAATGAAATCCCAAAAACCCATGGGACTTCCACGTGGATTCAATGAAAAAATGGGATCCAAAAATTCAAGAAAGAAGAAGAAGCCGAGGAATGTTCCACGTGTCATCCTGGCACAGTTTTGAAAGAGGAAAGGAAAATGGGGACCCTAAAGATGTTCCTAGACTCTACAAAAATATCAACATGAATGGGCCCCAAACCCAAAGCAGGCTGCAAAGAATGGTGGCAAGTTAATAACACGTACAGGTAGTAGTGGTACTCATCTAGAACTACTGATCAGACCTTTCAAAAGTGGAGGGTGAAGAAGTTATTAACTTTTCACGTTAGCAGAAGATTTAATGCATAGTTCCATGTAAAGGAAACTAACCCGCAAAACACAAAAGGTTCACCTATACTCAGGAGGCCATTTCTAAGCAGAATAACATAAAAATGGGTTCCGTCAATCATGACCTAGAATCTGATGCATGAAAATCAAGAAATTTAGATATGCAATAAAGATCTGAGAGTGCATTCCTTAAAATGTGAGCCCACTTTAAGGGAGGCATTGCAAAGTAGTTGAGGATGTGATAAATGAGTATTGATCTCGTTCTTTAGATGACAGATCATGGGGCAGTGCGACAAAGATTTGACGAATCTATTTTTGTCCCTTCATCTCATTTATTACATGGGTATAGGTAAATGAAGTACTTATTTCTGGAATTTATCTCTTTTCTTCATCTCGCTATATATATGTTGTAATTTTTCAAGTAAAAAAAAAAGATCTTTGGAGAGGGGGTCATTTTTCCTTTCTATTCTAGTTTCTTCTCTTCTAGGGTAGGAACATGGAGCTCAAGCCTTCTTCCTGAAGCATTGAAATGGAATTTTTCTTGCCTCTTATCTTCTGTTGTTGTACTGTGCACATTTTTGGAGCACTATAATATGTCCTGTGATGCATTTTGTCCATCCTTTGCATGTTTTTATTATCTATAATAGCCTTTATTTCATTGTCGGTATACTGTGCATATTTCTGAAGTTCACTACGAGTTTTAGAAGCTATGATTAATGAGTTTTAAGTGTAAGAGATGGACCAGATTTGCATAAATAACAATATAATAATACCTCACAATATCTTTCATGTGGAAAGGATTGCCTAATTTATAGGCAATATGAATCCTACAAAATAGGGAAGCTAGAAACACTCTACCCAAAATACATAAGTTGTTTCAAACTACTCAACAACTCTAACAAATATAATATATGTGAGATTATATCTTACAACTAACACTCCAAATATTAACAATACTATTTCACTCACACACTATATGTATATTATTATTATTGAGTTATAAATTCATATAATAATAATATATTACAAATATTATTCAATCCATACAAATGCGAGCACTAACAAAGTATATTTCCTAACATTCCCCCCCTTAGTGCGAACATGGGGAAAACTTTCCTTTGTAATTACACCTGCTCATGATCTGGTGATTTTCAAAGGGTGGTCGCAAACCTCAACGATGGTTTTGCAAACGGTTGACATAAAACCGAGAATGGTGGATTTGCAATTGGTTTACCACAAACAACAAAGTGATGATTTTGCGAATGGATTACCAACAACCAAGAATGGTGGTTTTAAAATTGGTTTACCACAAACCAAAAATGAAGGTTTTCAAGTGGTTTACCTACAACCACATCATGATATGCCAAGTACTATTCTCAGCCCTCAACACATCTCACTGCAGAGAATAACATACGAAATTCTGTTGAATTCTGCTACTCGTACATACATAGAAAAAGCTGACATAATGGAAATGGAACATTGGATAATGTTCACCCCTCAATGTGAAATTTCCACTTATTGAACACTGCAAACTGAAGAAATACACAACTGAAAAAATGTCACCTAATCATTTGTGCGGCCCTGTCGTTGGTGACTGATGAGAGGTCGCTGATAGACCACCAACCTCCTATGCCTCCTACCTCCAGTGTCATGCTGCTAGCTTAGCAAAATGTGAACATGAAGCACATATGTTTCCACATTGATATTATTCTTTTCTCTCCCCCCATAATGTGAAACACATTACTGTCTGAATGTCAGGTAACACTAAAAATGCATCCATGAGGCAAATTTTTTTATTTTGTTTTCAATACTTTTTTTACAATAACTTACAATAAATAGCTGGTTAACTTTACACAAGATGACTATTAAGACTTAATTGGATATTTGATGACAACAACAAGACTAGACAAAAGATCTTTTAAAAACATGAACTATATTTAAAAAGTAATAAGACAAAAATTACTTTTTAAATACTCTAAACAAATTCTTTTGTAATGGATTTTATCTTGGACTAAGAAGACATATAACATTTAAAAATAAATAAAAAACTATTACGAACAAACCTAAAAAGGCTTTCACCATATACTAATATTTGACATGACTCCACTATTAAAAATGAATCTTCTAAACACATACGAAGATTGGCATCGACATAAAAAAATAGACTCTCCAATATAAAACTATTACGACTATTCATGGAAAGACTATGAATCTAATAAAATGGTTACACAAAATATGGGTTTCATGAATAATAAAATAGCTAAACAATAAATATCTTCACTACAGTTTATAGATGCCACAGAGGTGAGGAATGATCTGGTGAAAAGATCAATACATGTATGTTGTCATAGGACGAGTTGGAGAGCAGATTAGAGATGCAGCCGAGAAGGAACCATATGAATCAGTTTTAAACAAAGCATATGCTCTTTTTAAGACTTCAAACCTTGGCATAATTGGTTGATTATTTAGAGATATCTGTGTTTTAATGAATAGAGATAACTCTTTTTCATATGTATCTTAATGATTCCGTCGTTTCTCCTAAACCTGGATTTGGGTTTCTGCAATTTTTTGACAGAACGTTTCCACCATCAAAATAAATAACTCCAAAAAAAATAAAAATATTTCAGATCTGGGTTTTTCAAAAACCATCAATTTATCAGCTGGATCGACTTAATCAATGTGGACAACCAAGCAGAATTTGACGCATTACATTTTCACGCTAATATCACATACCTCAGCATCTTATGATATCCTTGGTCTTGGTTGTACCTGTGCACATTATAGAGATGAGTGTCTGAATAATACTCATGAGCATGGATCTATGCATTTGAATGATGTTAATAGATACATCATCATGTAGTTGTTATGCCCTCAGGATCCCCTTCCTTGCAAACCTACGCTTCCATGAATATAAAAAATAGTTTGTTATATTTACACTTCCAATTCCATTGTCTCTCAGTATTATTCCAGAAAAAAAATTATTCAAGACTCTCATTCCATTAGATATTTCATCGATATTACCCACTCAAACGGCCTACTCTGATAGCAGATGTAAGAGCTGGACCAGATTTGCATAGAGAACAACATAATTATACCTCACAATATCTTCCATGTGCAAAGTATTGCCTAATTTATAGGAAATATGAATCCTACAAAATAGGAGAGCTAGAAACACTCTACCCAAAATACATGAGTTGTTTCAAACTACTCAACAACTCTAACAAATACAATATACGTGAGATTATATCTTACAACTAACACTCAAAATATTAACAATACTATTTCACTCACACACTATATGTATATTATTATTATTGAGTTATAAACTCATATAATAATAATATATTACAAATATTATTCAATCCATACAAATGTGAGTACTAACAAAGTATATTTCCTAACATTAAGTGGTGTTCTATGTGAATCTACCTCTGGCCTGTGGTGCATTTCGTCCACCCTTTTCATTGCTCACCTATTCCCCATTTGAGAAAGTTGGATTCTTGATTGAATTCTCCCTCTTTTCTAGCACATCGCTTCTATTAGTTTTGTGCTAGGTTTTATTTTTCTCTAACCCTCCCCTCACACCATATAGAAGAGCCAGTTTCTTTAAAATCTGGAGGTTACCTTAGGGCACATGTCCCACTAACATAAGGTATCCAACGAATCTAACGGTTCATCCGCAAGGATCATCATCAACAGTTTTCCTGGCACGCCCAGAGGGATAGTTCGAAGCATCAACATCATTTCACTTCATCAAGTTGGTGTGTTCTTGTTAAGATCCAACCTTTGGAGGCACACGCAAAGAACATCTGGTGACTCCACAGGGTCAAAATGACCTGTTGTAAAATGTTGGAGACCTTTCTTCCATCCATTTCCATTCATCTCTCTTTCCACATCTCTTGTTTTCTTTCACTTGATGAAGTTATGCAATCATGACTTCATTCCCACAATGGAATTCACACTTTCAAAGTATCATTAGCCTCTAATGAGTTTCATGACTCCTTAAAACTAGTGATATAACCATAATCAAATCCACTATGCTTACCCATATGAACAATTCTAAGATTAGTTTGGCTATCGAACCTATCAAGAACAAGGGTATGCATATGATAACTACATTCAAATGGAGGATGTTGGTCTACTAGAGAAGATACAAAGAATGGAGGTAGGCATGATTCAATTTCGGGCTATAGCACAAACGAAAGCATTGGGGATAGGATGTAGGGCACCTTGTCCATGGGAAGGCCCTATTCCTAGACACTATAGCCCCCATGAGAATCTTAACTTCTTGAATAATTGTTTCCCCCACTTATGCAGTCGATTGAGGGTATTGAAACATATGAGCGAAGTTCAAGAAACCTTATCAATAGATAAGTCAATCACCAACTCTTTTTGCTTCTTGCCCCCTTTCCTAAGCTCTATCATGTCATACCACTCCAACGGCTGAGTTCCCCTCTCCATCTCCTAGCCTTCAATCCCACCTCATTTTTTCTGTCCCTTTTCCTTTCAAACAGTCATCCCCTTTATGCAAACAAGAGGCGACTCCAAATCAAAAAGAAGAGGAATACGTAGGGAAGATTGAAATAAATTCAAAGAATTCGAATCATGAGTCAGATGTGAAAGAGATTGCAAATATCTCCCCTATCCATTCTCTCTAGAAATCTTTTTTTTTTGGAAGATTTTGATCTCACAAGCTTCATGTTCAAAAATGAAGTTATACATGATGAAGAATTTGCAGACTCAAAGACCTTCATGGAAAAGGGAGAAACCTTGGCGTAGTATGATAAAGATGAGCTTGATTGCTTATATGACTTAGAGGAATGTCTTAACAAAGAGGATACCATAGGAATCACAACCTTTGCAGCTTCATCATTAATGCTCCAACAACAAGAGCCTGCTACTTACGACAGTTCCCCTGAAACAAATTCAAAAGCTCTTAATTAAGTTAAGATCATTGAAGGATTTTTTCTTTCAATCAAAGAGTCTGAATTTGCCAATGAATCCGATAAGGCAGAGGAGGAAAAGGAAGACAAGGATGACACCACTTCTACGCCAGTCATCAAATTAGAAGGTCAATTGTTTGTAGAAGCACAGGAAAGTCTGAATCAACATGCAAACAGCACCATTGCAAAAAGTCGACAACCATGCACCATCAAGAGTTTGAACTCATTAGAACTAAAGGAGAAGCCAAAACCAGTCATGCTCACTTCAGATCATGAGGATTATCTTCAAGACACCAAGGGTTAGGCGCAACACCTCCAACCAAAAGATGAACATCTTAAGGAAGTATTATTTTTGTTGATTGATACCTTGGATAGAAGAGTGGGAAGTAGTTTTTCACTCTTATCACAGGCCATATCAATTGCTGAATTAATCACATGGCCACACTTTATAAGGAAGGGAAGTTATTTTTATCTTCTTGTTTCAAGTTTTTTTTAACTTTTGCTAGCCTTGTTAGTAGTAGGAGTAGATTTTTTTTGCGGGAAAAGTATTTTTTCACACTCTGCATGTCTTACTTGAGGCGTGTGTGATTTAATATTTTGTAAATAGCTCTTGTTTGTTTTGCTCCAATGGTACAATACATCGGGACCCTCAGTATTTTTGACAGATAGATCCATAATTTCCTATGATAGTTGCAAACTCTGAAACAAATGCAGAGTGACTAAAATCAGCTAAGGCGGTAATCTTGTCGACTCTCTCTAGAAAAAATTATGACAAAGCCTATACACCTCTGCAGGGATCAGTTAATGCCCCGAAATAAAATCTTCTCCATCCTTCAATCTTTGAAGCTTATGATATGAGAATGGGTGAAACTCCATAGAAAAAATAATTTTCTACTCTCACAAAAATAATATTTAGAGTTTCCTTAGGATATTTGAAAAGTACAAGGATCAGCTAACAGCTATAGAAGCAAACAACAACACTTCAGATGCTCCAAAACTAGGTTCAAATCCACTCATGACACGGAATCCATGCCCAAATGAATGGATGTGAATAGGGGGTTTGTCCTAGTTAGTAGTCTAATGGTCCCCCATGAGTCGCCAGAACTATTATCAAATTTCCTCCACCGCTTGCTGAAATTAGATAACAAGTAATTTCCCTCTTATTAAATTAAGATAGTTCTGAGAATCTCAGAGTGAATGTAAAAGAGTCAAGCCTTTGGGAAAATTTTATGAGGACTTAACCTAATCATGGTGAAAAAATGAAGGAAGTTGACTTGGCGAGTCAACACTGAGCCAGGGATGATTCGGAAAAAAAAGAAGAAGAAGTCACAGAAGGCACCACGTGTTAGCTCAGTGTCATTCCAAAACAAAAAGGGAGGAATGAAATCCCAAAGCTATGCAGGACTTCCACATGGAGTCAATGAAAAAGTGGGACCTGGAAACTCAAGAAATAATAACAAGCCGTGGAAGGTGCCACATATCGGCCCGACATAGTTTCGAAAGAGGAAAGGAAAATGGGGACCTTGGAGATATTCCTGGACTCTAAAATAATCTTAGCACTAATGGGCCCCAAACCTGGAGCAGATTGCAAAGAATGGCGGAAGGTTAATACCATTTACGGGTAGTAATGGAACTCATGTAGAAATTTTAAATGATCATACCTTTCAAAAGTGGAGGGTGAAGAAGTTATTAACTTGTCACTTCACCAAAACTGTTAATGCACAGTTTTATGTAAAGGAAACTAACCCGTAGAAACTCAAAAGGTTCACCTACACTCAGGAGGCCATTTCTAAGCAGAATAGCACAAAAATAGGTGTCGTTAACCATGACCCAAAACCTGATGCACAAAAATTAAGAAATTCATATATGTAATAAAGATCTGAGGGTGAATTCCTTAAAAGGAGAGCCCACTTTAAGGGAGGCAATTAAAAGGTAGTTGAGAATGTGATAAACAATTATGGCTCTCATTATTTATATGAAAGATCATGGGGTAGTGCGAGAAATATTTGGCCAATCTATTTCTGTCACTTCATCTCATTTATTAGAGGGGGGCATGTAATTGAAGTACCTAGTTCCAGAATTTATCTCTTCTCTTCTTCTCATTATATATATGTTGTAATCTGCGAAGTAAAAAAAAGGATCTCGAAAGAGGGATTCATTTTTCCTTTCTGTCCCTATTTCTTCTCTTCTAAGGTAGGAACATAGAGCTCAAGCCTTCTTCCTAAAGATTTATAATAGCATTTTTCTTTCCTCTTATCTGTTGTTGTTGTATTGTGCACATTTTTAGTGCAATATAATATGTCATGTGATGCATTTTGTCCATCCTTCGCATGTTTTTATTATCTCTAATAGCCTTTACTTAAATTTTGGTATACTATGCATATTTCTAATGTTCACTATGGGTTTTTGAAGTTTTACTTAATGAGTTTGAATTGGTATTCTGTGTGAATCTACCTCTGGCCTATGGTGCATTTCATCCACGCTTTTCATTCCTCACATTTTCCCCATTTCAAGTAGTTGGATTCTTGATTGACTTCTCCCCTTTTTCTAGTGCATTGATTCTATTAGTTTTGTGCTAGTTTTGATTTTTCTCTAACCCTCCTCTCACACCATAGAGAAGAGCCATCTTCTTTAAAATTTGGAGGCTACCTTAGGGCGCACATCCCACAGTTTTCTTGACAATAGTTCATCCGCTAGGATCATCGTCAGCAATTTTCTTGGCACGCCCAGTGGGATAATTCAAAGCATAAACATCATTTCACTTCATCTAGTTGGTGTGTTCATGGTGAAATCTAGCCTTTGGAGGTAGATATAACACACATCTGGTGATTCCGCAGGGTCCAAATGACCTGTTCTAATGATATGAACTTTGCATATAATAAATCAATAAATTACAGAAGATAACACAACACAAGATATATGGGGGGCCAAGATTCCCAAATATCCAATATATTCAGAATAATACCCTTAAGGTAGGGCAACACCATATAATTCTCTTTAAGGAAGGAGAAACTCCACAATCTCCCAAGATGGGAATCCACTTCGAGGGGGACACCTCCAATATACCTCTTCCAAGTATAAGACTCAACTCATACGTACATTACCTCCTCATAATGATACTCACATCCTTTAAATAGGATGGGTAACACATGATCCCAATGTAGGCCGACTCATTACCCACTATAACTAATTCCTATATGAGCCCATATAACTAAGGGGATGTGTGCCACATGTCAGCATCTCCATCAACCCATATACATTATAATATTATATCCCATGTGAACCCATACGTATAACTAAGGGGAGGTGTGCCACATGTCGGCATATCCATCAACCCATATATATTATATTACCATATCCCAAGGTACATATCATTGCCTCCCTCTTTGACACGTTTCATCCTCGAAACATAAGAAGAAGCCATATAATGAGTGTGCTTTAAATTATTACACACCAAGCTCGATCATCCAACCACCCAGATGAAATCCTAGTGGGTGATGCTTCTCCAAACTTGATTCCATATTCCATTGTGCTTGTTTGATTCCATCCTAGTCCATATGTGTTCCTCCTCGGCATCCATGCATATCCATAATGATTATTCATGTGATTCCATGTCATACAATTATTGTTACATTGATTCCATATATAGCCAAAATTATTACTCCAATTCCCTGTATATCCATATAGATTGCTGACCTCATGTGTCTGAGCATGTCTCCACGATGTTTTCCTCTCATGATAATATGGGTGTCGATATGGTGCAACCTTATCAATCTTTTCCTCTACTTTCTTTTCCTCTTCAAACTTGTTTCTTATTTCTTTTTTCTCTTGAGTAGAGAAATTATTTTTTTATTTTTCATCATCCTCTCCTTCTGATTCATCCTTATTCCCTTCTTCACTATCTTCAAATTCATCTTCATGATCCAATTTTACATTTTTTTTTCCTTGCTAAGTGTAATATCTTGCAATGTAATTTTCTTTCGCTTGTACCATAATTTCATGAATTTTTTTTGCACATTAATATTAATTGTTCCCAATGTCTCTAACCAAGGATATCCAAGAACAATATCCATACCATCCATATCTAAACAATAAAAATATGAATGTAAAACATATTTATCCATAGAAAGCTTTAAATCTTCAAAAACTTGAATTTGCTTACCATCCATTTGAGATTCCTTGATATGCTTTGTTTGCACCTATAAATTGTGAGCTACATCCATATTGATGAGGTTATATTGGCTGCTAGGGTTTATGGAAACAATTACCTTTTTTCTTTGAATGCACCCTTCAAACTAAAATATTGAAGCTTCCTTCCTTAGAGATGCACTATACTGTGTAGCAACTTCATCATCAACATCTTCTTCTTCTTCTTCTTCTTCTTCTTCTTATGTTGCTTCTGTTTTTGCTTCTTCTTATTCTTCTACTTCTTCTTCTTCTTCTTTTTCTTCTTCTTCATCTTCTTCTTCTTCTTCTTCATCTTCTTCTTCTTTTGTTGCCCATCTGTCCTTGAAAACTTGTTCCAATTCCTCCAAAGACCAATTAGACTTTTCCTTTTCTAACTCAAAAAACCAAATCTGTGCAGGGCCACTAATACACAACTTAAATAACCAAATATCTGATGGTTTAAAGAATTTATCCCTAAATTCTTTCCACCATTCTCTAGCATCAATCATGCCATCTCCAAAAAAAGAAAACATCCCCATGATCCACAAAACTAGGGTTTTAGGAATAGACCCTTTTGCTCTATACTTTTTCTAACCCTTTCCGCTGAAGGTCGGCCCAAAATCAAAAATCACAAAACACAAACCCTAATTTAATTTTTGAGAGATTTCAGAAAATGTAAGAAATTTAGGAAAATTCCTAAAATTGTGGCCTATGGAGCAAAATATTGAAAAAAAGTAAAACTGCAATAAATATTACAAAATAGATCCAAAGATTCTGAAATTTTTACCATAACTTTCTGAAGAGGATTCACAATGCTGGTAAAAATTTAAAAAATTAGTTCCGAAAAAACAGCCTATAAAGCAAATTTAGGTGAAACCCTAAAAATGTAATAATTTCCACAAAACACCTCAAAAAATTCTGAAATTTGGACTATATAATTGTGAAACCATTTCAAAACTATGGTAAAGAATTGAGAAACTATTCGCAGCCATTTCCAAAATATAGCTGAATCAATACAATTAGGGTTTGAACCCAATTTTTTTTCCAAAATCGATGCTCTAATACCACTTGATATGAACTTTGCATATAATAAATCAATAAATTGCAGAAGATAACACAACACAAGATATATGGGGGACCAAGATTCCTAAATATCCAATATATTCAGAATAATACCCTTAAGGTAGGGAAACACCATATAATGCTCCTGAAGGAAGGAGTAACTCCACAATCTCCCAAGATGGGAATCCACTTCAAGGGGGAAAACTCCAATCTACCTCTTCCAAGTAGAAGACTCAAATCATACATACATTACCTCCTCATAATGATACTCACATCCTTTAAATAAGATGGATAAAACATAATCCCAATGTAGGCTAACTCATTACCCAATATAACTAATTCCTATATGAGCCCATATAACTAACTAAGGGGATGTGTGCCACATGTCAGCATCTCCATCAACCCATATACATTATAATATTATATCCCATGTGAACCCATACATATAACTAAGGGGACGTGTCCCACATGTCGGCATATCCATCAACCCATATATATTATATTACCATATCCCAAGGTACATAGCATGTAAAATGTTATAGACCTTTCTTCCATCCATTTCCATTCATCTTTCTTTCCACATCTCCCATTTTATTTCACTCGATGAAGCTATGCAATCATGACTTCATTCCCATGATGTAATTCATACTTTCAGCAATATCCTCAACCTCTAATGAGTTTCACGAATCCTCCAAACTAGTAGTATAACAAGAATCAAAGCCACTATCCTTACCCATATGAACAATGTCAAGATTAGATTGGGTATGGAACCTTTCAAGAACATGGGATATTCAAATGGAGAATGTTCGTCTACTAGAGAAGATCTAAATAATGGAGGAAGACATGATTCAATCTCAGGCTATATCACCAACAATAGCATTCAGGATAGGATGTAGGGCACCTTTTCCATGGGAAGGCCCTATTCCTAAACACTATAGCCCCCAAGAGAAGCTTGAATTCTTAGAAGAAGTGTTTCCCCCACTTATGTAGTGGATTGAGTGTACTGAAACATATGAGTGAAGTGTGAGACAACCTTGTCAATGGATAAGTCAATCACTGACTCTTTGTGCTTCTCACCCCCTTTCCCGAGCTCTTTCATGTCATACCACTCCAAGGGCTAAGTTCCCCTATCCGTCTCTCAGCCTTACATCTGACCTCATTTATTTTGTCCCTTTTCCTTCCAAACATTCATCCCCTCCATGCAAATAAGAGGCTAATCCAAATCAAAAAGAAGAGGAGTATGTAGGGATGATTGAAATAAATTCACAGGATTTGAATCATGAGTCATATGCACAAGAGATTGTAGATATCTCCCCTATCTATTCTCTCCAAAAATCTGATTTTTTGGAATATTTTGATCTCACAAGCTCCATGTTCGAAAATGAAGCTATACATGATGAAGAATTTGCACCCTCAAAGACCATCATGCGAAAGGGAGAAACCTTGGCACAACAGGATGAAGATGAGATTGATTACTTATCTGACTTGGAGGAATGTCTCAACATAGAGGAGCCCACATGAATCACAACCTTTTTAGCTTCATCATTAATTCTCCAACAACAAGAGCTTACTACTCATGACAGTTCCATTGAATCAAATCTAAAAGCTCTTGATGAAGATATCTCATTAAATGATTTTTTCTTTCAATCAAAGAGTCTGGATTCACCGACGAAGTTGCTAAGGCGGAGGAGGAAAAGGAAGACAAGGATGACACCACTTCCTCACTAGTCATCAAAGCAGAAAGTTAATTATTTGTAGAAGCACAGGAAAGTTTGAATCAGCAAGCAAATAGCTCCATTCCAAAAAGTATGTAACCATGCCCCATCAAGAGTTTGGCCTCATCAAAGCCAAAGGAGAATCCAATGCCAGGAATGCTCACTTCAGAAAATGAGGATGATTTTCAATACACCAAGGGTCATCTGCAACACCTCTAACCAAAAGATGAACATCTTAAGGAGGTATTATTTTTTTTTATTGATACCTTGGATAGAAGAGTGGTAGGTAATTTTTCACTCTTATCACATGCCATATCTATTGCTGAATTAATCGCATGGTCACGATTTATAAGGAAGGGAATATATTTTTCTCTTCCTATTTTAGGTTTTGTGTAGCTTTTGCTAGCCTAGTTAGTAGTAGGAGTAGGAGTAGATTTGTTTCCAGTATAAAAAGTGTTTTTGCACACTCTGCATGTCTTACTTGAGGCATGAGTGATTTAATCTTTTGTATACAAATCTTGTTTGTATTTCTCCAATGGTACAATACATTGGGCCCCTTAGTATTTTTGATAGAGAGATCCATAATTTCCTAACGACGTCTTCAATATTTCTTTCCCTCATCATCATGCGTCATCATATTTTACAGTCACTTTGTTGTATTGTCGATATCATCATCATTTCTTCACTTATCTCTTTAAAGCATTCACTTTGCTTTGATTTGAGATCATTTAATCAATCACTTTTCCCTTCTATCTTATCTCCACTTTTACAATATTAAGACCTTTTTGTCGTCATTACCTTACTTCTTGTGATGACATTCACTTTGTCATTCTTTGAGTACTCTCATTTCATTATTGTGTCTCTTACTTTAACATGATTTTTTAAAAATTTGGCATCCTTCATCGTCTTCTTAAGTCTCCTCCTTCAACACACACGTTGTTAAAAATTTAAATAAACCATCACATTTTTTAAG
The DNA here is from genome assembly GCA_019776745.2 of Taxus chinensis. NCBI lineage: Eukaryota > Viridiplantae > Streptophyta > Pinopsida > Cupressales > Taxaceae > Taxus > Taxus chinensis. The sequence continues at coordinate 194,868,973 of CM034149.1, read as the reverse complement.
TCTCCTCTTCCTTAATACTAATTTTTTAAATCATTGAGCATCTCTCATCGTGTATATAAGTCTCCTCTTATCACACTCACTTTGTCGAAAGTTGAGAAAACTCACTTATTTTGCCTCTTCCCTCTTTACATTCACCTTGTAAAGGTTCCCAAATCCTTTCCAAACCTCTTCACCTTTCTTAACACTCATTCTGTTACGAATCATCTAAACTAACATTTCAATCTATCTTCCACCGTAACATTACTCATTTTTTAAGTGTTATGATGTCCCCCCTTTTTGTTCCTCTTAACACTCATCTTGTTAAGAGTTACCCTTTTCAGATTTTCTTGTCACTCTTATCACTCATTTTGTTAAGATTTTATCGTGTTGGCCTTGTTAAGTCCCTTCACCCTTAACATCACTCATTTTTTAAAGTGTTTTGAATTCTTCCCCATTTATCATTTCTCTTAAAATTATATTGTTAAACTTTACCGAAAAAACTCTAGTTGCATAATGCATTTATCTCCTTTAATCGGTACAACTCAGAACTAATTCAGAATAATCGGGTCATCAGGAACAAAATTGGGAGCCCCGTCTAAAGTGGTACTGATCAGGTAGATTAATGGAAGGAGAGTAACACTATTGTCTAATACTAGGCATTAGCACTAAAGGGAGGACATAGGTGCCCAGGTGCTACTATCTGATGTTGGGCATTGGTGTTTGTGGTTTGCTAAGAACCCAAGTCAGACTATGGGTAATTTTTTTACTATTTTCTGTTATGTTCTTGTACTGTCAAAATCTGTACAATAGTTTTAAGTTGTTTTAGGGGTGATTTTTTCACCCAGTGTATTTCACCCTCGTTTGGGGTGCATGTCACATCTATAGGAGAATGTGACCCAAAGGATAGGACCCGATGTTGAGTTGAATTATATGCCTACAAGGGGTAGGAGATGTGTATGTTATAAACCAAGGCACATACAAACAAAATGGCTAGTAACACGTGTTAGTATAAAAATTAACAAACATGTTGTTGGTGCTAATTCTTAGTTTACAAAATGTGCCCTAATGTTCCATGTCCAAATCTTCTTAGAAACATATTATTTCTTGATTTGGTGGTCTGCAGTTCGTCTTCCCCAGTTAAATTATTTGAAAATGCCCAGGATCTTGTTGTTTTGCCCTGATTTGAAAAAAAAATCATGTGTGCCCCTTTTCATGCCCTATTTTTTTCAATTTTTCGGGTTGTGTAGTTTCTCCTTCACCAAATCGTACAAGAAATCGTAATTGACAGAATCTAAAGTGTTTGCAATTAAAAACCCAATCCCCAGGTCAAAAACAATGACAAATCATGCTTCAGTTGGTTTAAAATCAAGAAATCGGCCATCCTTGTTGAAAATTTCGAATTCTAGGGCATCCTTTAAATTTTAACAATTTGACGGTCATCTAGGTGTCGTTTGCCCGTCTAATTTTTCATCGTAACATATATGGTAACGTGGCGGGTTCCTATTGGCCGAGGATGGTCAGGAAAGGTTTCTAACTTATTGTTTTTGGAATTTTTGGAAAAATGGCACATTTTGACCCATGGCTCCACTTTCTAGAAAGAGTGCCTATGTGCCATGTTGTGATTGGTTGTTGGATTGACGCATGGCACAAAGGGCATGCGGTTGGTGGAGGGAGTTGAAGAATTTTCATTTTTTTTGGCTCAAAGTGACGAGGTAAATTTTTGACCCAAAGGTCTTCATCCAATCATGAAAGAACACGTGTCCAAAAAGGTAAAATGGAGAAGCAGGTCTTTGGAAGAGTTTGAGATTTTTGCCTTTGGAGGCAAAAACCTCAAAAGTAAAGTTTGGTCCGCCTTGCCACATTAAAGAAATTTGTATGAGGGGGTGGAGGTTCGGGCCTCAGAGAAACTTTTGGAAATTTTACAAATTTTTGCAAAGGAAGCTTAAGTCCAAATTGAAGGCGTGCCTCCATAGCCAATCTATGGAGGACACATGGCACTTTTCAAAGGAGTCAAATGGAGAGTGCGGGCCCAAGGAGAGTTTTGAAATTTTTTAATTTTGCGGGAAGGTCTAAAGGCAGAATAGAAGACTTGGCCCCACGGCGAATCAGAAAAATCTAGTTGGCAGAGTAGAGATCAGTCTTTCGGGCCAGCAGGGGTTTTATGTCAAAATTTCCTTTTTTGAAAAAGGAGTTAAATTGATAGAATTGGCCCACATTTTCAATGGGGCCCATATATGGACACGTGGCAGGTGGGGAAATTTTGTAAAATTTCCCAAATTTTTCAAAGGTTGCAAATGTAAATTTTAAAGGTAGGGGCCCAATCCAATGGTATTTTGACACGTATACTACCTTATCCAAAGGTTAAAAAGGTAATTTTGGGCTTATGTTTGGGATCTCATCTGCCACGTGGAGGGCTAGTATTTAAAGTTATCCAAAATCGACGGCAATTGTGCATTCTTCCTTCTTGCCGCCATTAGAGCTCCAAGAAGCTTGGAATCGTCACTTCTTCATCAAAGTTCATCGAACCTTATATGATTTTGGGTCATCTTGGCCTTCTGAGAACATTGGCAACATTTTTGTGACCTAATTCGTCGATCTATGGTGTTTTTTGATGTAATTTTGGCTCATCCCATCAAAAAACGTAAAATTCAGATATGGAAATTACAGAGGTAAAATTAAAAAGGGAAAAAGGTAAAAAATGATGAATGAAAGATGCTCGCATGCCTAAATGATGAAAAATGTGCCCCCTGGATGGATAATGTTCCAAATTTATGAAATGGTTAAAAAGTTTTGGGCATACCTGGCAACTTGCAAGTTGTTTTTTTGTTTGATGTCACTATCTTTAAATCATGAGGTTTTTGTAACAAATTTGATCCCATAAGCATATTAATTACTTGGGAAGGAATACTCCAATGTGGCATGCAGTATATTATGCATTTTGGAGAAATTGTGAATGGTCGGGAGTTAAAAATCATGAGAAAAAGTCTGAGAGATAGGTCATTTTCTTAGAAATCCATGAAAGAACAAGGTTAATGTCTCATATGTTGGAAATTCATGTATGTGAGTTGGTTACAAGTGTATAGCCATCACACAGCTCTAGTATTGTTCATGTAACTCTCCCCTATTGTTGAATCTAATAATTTTTTAATTAAATCTATGTTTCCTTTCAGAAATATGATGTCTGATATCATTTTTAAATGCTTGTTGATAGTTTTCATTGTTCCTATTGCAATCTTGCATTAAAAATCTTTAGAAATCACACATAATCTCCATTTCTTATTGATAGTTTAGTTGCATTTGCAATCTCATGTTCAGAATAGCCTTCATCTGATAAGGAGATAAATAAATTTAAAATCACTTTACCTTCCTTGACTGCAAAGATTGATTTTAAGCCTTTGTAGGCACCTTAGGTGTGGTTTGATCAAGGATTTTTGTGTTTAATTGAGTTATTTACTTCAAGATTTGTGGTGAGATCTCAAATATTGTGTGAAGAATGCAACCTGGGCTTCCATTTGTGTCTCTTCTGGTTGAAGGAACATTCTAATTTTCTAAGGCACTTTTTCTTATAGTTGTTCAGGAATTGTAGAGATTTTAAAAGATCTGATCTATCCCAGTTTTTCTTGTCAATCCCCCAACTAAAAAAAATCATCCAACAACAAAGATCCTATCATGTACTACCCCTAATTTTCATGTGTATACCCACAGAAGATTAAAATCTATTTGGAAAAGTATACATAATAGATCAGGATTTCCAATGTCTCTACTAACCTTTTCCTTGTTTTGAAAACATACCCATGTTTTGAGAAGTGACAACTTGTGAGAGTTCAAATCTGGGGTGTTGATAATTTTTTTATCAGGGTCTCCATCATAGAATTTCAAGCAAAGAGAAGGATATCTTCATCTCCTTCACCATTACAAGGTTACATAATAGGTCCTCTTACCTTGGTTGCAAGGCACAACCTAAAACAGCTAGGACAAGATCAAGTCCTATTGGAGTGTTATCCATTTCTCCACAAACCTCAGTGCCAGCTAGACAACATCCCCGGCTATCAATGACATACAACATGGTCTAATCTATCTTTAAGCTCCATGACATATCTATGGTGCTGCTCAAACTGAAAAGGAGAACAAATTTGGATACCAACACGAGTGGCGCCGTTGCCGAGGAACTTCTTGCAATTTCTTTATATTTTTAAAGTGTTTGAGGGGTTTGAGCATTTGTGTATTCAAGTATTTGATCTGTTGCATTGTCAAGATATCATCCTATATTTCAGATCTGTAGGTTTTAAAGCAAATTTTTCAAGCTCTGCATGCCCTTTTTCCATGTACTACTAGTTCATACACTTTTTTTGCATTATGTTTGGTTGATTGAAGAAGAAGAAGGTCTGGTTTATAAAGCTCTGCAAAGTTGTCAGTACTAGAAAACACTTGACAGAATTATTTTAGTGCATTCTTGCACAACTAAGGTTAAATTCCTTAGTGGTGACTCCATGATGATTTGAATTTGAAAATACCAGTGTCTTAAGCTTTCTGTCATTTATTTTTGTGTTGTTGATCTCTGCAAAACCAGAGGGAAGAATATCTCTCTTCCTTAAAGAATTTGCTAAGAAATTGTTCTCAGATTTAAGAAATTCAGAGTTGGAAGGGAGGAGAGTTTGGAAAGTGGTTAAAGGTCAGACATTAGGAAAAGATATAGCCATTGGTGAGAGAGATCAGCCTTTGGTAGAGGACTATCACTCTTCTTCAAGTGATTCTGATTCAAGAAATCCTCTCATAAACTTGTTTACCTCAGTTGGTGAAGGCCCTTCTACTATACCTGGTAAGTTCCTTCTCCAATCTACACCTCTGTGTTTTACTTCGAGTAAAACTTTCCAAGAAAATCAGCACTTGGAGAATATCAGTCTTATGAATAAAATTCTTGAGCCCCAAAGACATAGCACTCCTCATCAGCTTGTCTCACCTCTAAGATCACCCCCACCAAATAATATGGCTCAACCTAGACCTCCATTCATTGTTAACACCTTTGGTCCTATAAATTTTAGAGGAATGGATGGTTACCCAAATGCTATCCCACAAGATGTCAAAAATAGGTTTCCAAAATTCCAGGGTAACAATGCTATTACTTGTGATAAGCATCTCAAAATTTTTGATAGTATGATGGAATATTTTGAGATAGAGTTTGAAGATGTGTATATTAAGTTTTTTATTCATACACTAGAAGAAGATGCTTGGGATTGGTACAAGGCTCTACCTGATAACTCTATTGATTCATGGACTAAAATGAGAAATACGTTTAGGTTGCAATATTGTGACAGGAATTATCCTAGATTTCTTTTATCTGAGTTTGAGAATATCAAGAAGAACCCTAATGAATCAGTCCATGACTTCAACACAAGGTTTAAAAAAACTTTGAGAAGGCTGCCTGTTGGTTTGAGGCCTTGTGATGAATCATGTTTAATCAAATATGCAGATGCATTTGATAAAAAGGCATCCTATTACCTAAGAGACAAGAACCCACCCAATATAACACAAGCTTTCACTATGGCACTTCAAATTGAGAACAATATCAAGGCTGTTAGGAAAACTCTTAAGAGAGATGGTGTAAAATTGATAAACCCTGAAAAACCTCAAGCTAGCAAAGGTGCTGATTTAGAAGAGGTTGTGAAGACTTTGGAAAGGGATGTCAAAGAAATCTCATACAAGTTGGCAAGAGCGGAGAAGGGAATTGGGCAAACTTTACAAGGTCATCCTAGGCAGCAGGTACAAGATAGATTTGGCAATCACCATAGGAATTATTAGAGGTTTGATGACAAGGGTAAGGGGCCTATTGGATCTACAAATAGACAACCCCAAACACATGAAAATAGATTGGTTCCTGACCCTCTAACTACTAGGGTTGCTACTGTTGATGAGGTTGCTGATATGGATTGGTGTGATAGATGTTTTCTCCCTCATCCTCCATGTGAAGTAGACCAACAAGTTGGTGAAGCTGATAATGGGGATAGAACTGATGATGATATTTTCATGGTGGGTTGTTCTTCAAGCTCACAAGGAAGAGCAACATCTTCTGAAGTAATAAGTGCTAGGACTACTGCTATCTTTTGAGATTACATCAAACAGGTACAAGTCTCTCTCCTCCCTCATGCTCTTGAAGTTGATGTAGTGCAAGCTTTTGAAATTCCTAACAATAACTTTGAATACTTGAGAGCTTTGATGATTAAGAAGTATGATGGTGGTATCCCTTCGGAGGAAGATAGACAATTTTTTATGAATGTTGTTGTAGCTCAAGAGAGGGAATATAACACTAGGAGAAAAGTTGTTAAGGGAGTTAGGCCTAAAGACAAACCTAAAACACCCTTGCTCACAAGCATTCCCAAAGAAGCTCCTAGGAAAGAAACACTTGCTAGAGGCTCTGCTATCCTGAGCAAAAATTACAGTTCTCATCATGCTTAAGCTACCAAGAAACCTTTGCCATCTGATGAATCTTCTTGTATCCCTTCCAATGTTGTTTTTCTAAAGAATGTCCCCTATCACATAGCCTAGGTATTGAGCCAAATTAAAGTGAGTTTTCCAATCATTGAGTTGTTTAGAATCCCTGAGCATAAGAAGAGAGCATTTGAGTACTTGGGATTGAAAGAAGAGAAGATCACCCCAAGCAGAAATGTAACTATTGTTGAGAGTCATATTAAAATCATTGCTGGCCTTGAAACACCACCAGTAGTGGAAGATCTTGGAGAGACACCTGAGTTATATTTTGGGACATCCTTGGTTGATTACCAATTGAATGTTGATCCATTCTTTACAACTTTGCTCATAAAAGATAGGCTACTTCACAATTGTATGTTTGATTCTAGTGCATCATGTAATGTCATGCCTCTAGAAGTCATGATTGAGTTGGATATCAAAGTGACAGCTGCCTATGGGAAGTGTACTACCATGGATTCAAGGGAAGTGTCAGTGGTTGCTTGTGTGAAGGGTTTGGTAGTGCAACTTGAAGCCTTTCCAGGTAAGAATTTGAAATTTGATGTTGTAATTGTTGACTACTCTGCCAAATGGGGTATGATTTTTTCAAGAAAATGGGATACAAGTGTCAGTGGTAGTGTTCAGATGGATATGTCTTTTGCCACCATTCCCATTGAGGGAAGCCTTGTCAAACTTTATGGTGAAAAGAAGATGTTGCACTTAATTGAAGATCTCAATAATGTTTCCTATGAAGTGTTGTTTGTTGATGTAATCTATGCTGAAAATTTCATTATTTTTGCCGATGGAAAAGAACACAAGATGGAAAATTCAGAGTGCCTTGATATGGTAGGGTCTCCTTGGGCCTTGTTATTTGATGGAGCTTGCTCCAAATTTGGAAATGGTGCTAGTATAGTTATGTTTTCTCCTACTTTGGAAGAGCTTTCTTTTTCCTTCAAACTTAATTTTGAATGCACTAACAATGTTGCTAAGTATGAGGCATTGTTGTTGGGGTTAAGAATTTCATGGAAGTATGGAGTGAAAGATATTTTTGCAAAAGGAGACTCAGAACTGGTTGTTAAACAAATAAGAAAACTATATGCTACAAAAAATCAGCGTATGAAATAGTATAAGCATGTAGTTTGGGATCTAATTGAAATGTTTGATTCCTTTAACATTGTTTACCATGACAGAGGTCTTGATGCTGCTGCTAATAAGTTGGCAGTGTTGGGTTCTAAATTTGAAAATTTCACCATTTCACCTTATTGTGAATACAACGTTGAAGTACTGACTAGGCCAGTTGTCCCTGATAATGTGAAACATTGGCAAGTCTTTAACAATGATGCTCAAGTGCTAAGGTTATTACAAAACCAAGGTGAGTTTGCAAATTAGAATATTGATTGCGAGATAATGGTATGCATGACTGAAGGAAGAGAAAATTTGTTTGGAAAAGATATCATCCAATTGAAAACAAACACCATTCCTAGAGGCCTTACTGCACTTGAGTCAAATTCTAACAATGTTGATTGTATCATAAATAGAAAAATGTTTGCTTCAAGGGATTTGGAGGAGCATGACTTGGGAAATAAGGAGAAACCAAGAAATATTTGGTTGAGTAGCAATTTAAGTAAAGAAGAAAAATAGTCCTATGCCCAACTCTTGAAAAAATATCAAGACTTCCTTTCTTGGTCCTATTCAGAGTTAAAAACATACAGGGAAGATTTATTTCAGCATGAGATTCCTCTTGAAACAAATTCCAAACCATTCAGATAGAGGAAAATGCCAATTAATCTACTTCTCTCCATGAAAATGCAAGAGGAATTAAGGAAGTTGGGAGATGGAGGTATTATTCAGCTCATTAGATATTCAACTTGGGTTGCAAACCTTGTGCCGGTTAGAAAGAAGAATGGAGACATCAGAATTTGTGTGGATTTTAGAAATCTAAGTAAAGCATCCATGAAGGACAACTATCCCTTGTCAAATATGGAAAATATGTTACATCTTGTGACAGGGTCTGAATTGTTTTATACATTAGATGGTTTCTCCAGAATTAATCAAGTGGTAGTTAAAGAATTAGAAAGACTTAAGACAACATTCACTACTCCTTGGGGAACATATGTTTTTGTTAGGATGCCCTTTGGTTTGATGAATTTTGGTGCCACTTTTCAAAGAGCAATGGATGTTGCTTTTGCTGGTTATATCAATGAATTCATTGCAATTTACAAAGATGACACGACTGTATTTTCAAGGTAGAGAGGTGGTCATTTACAGCACTTGGAGAAGATGCTGATCAGATGTAGGGAGTATGGCATTTCTCTTAATCTGAAGAAGTGTCATTTTGGTGTGCAAAAGGCTAAGTTGCTTGGTGTAATGATAACATTGTGTCAAAATATGGTGTAATGATAGACCCTGAGAGAGTGGAAGCATTCAGCAATATACCTATCCCAAGAACCAAGAAAGGCATCCAGTCTTTCTTTGGCCAAATCAATTTTATTAGAAGGTTTGTTTCCAAATTTGTTGAGATGACTCTTCCAATCACAAGCATGTTAAAAAAGGTCCAAGTTATCAGGTGGGAGGAGGCTGCCATTCAAGCCTTTGAAGGAATAAAGGATGCACTTAAGCATGCACCTATTCTAACAACACCAAACTATGAGAGGCCTATCCAAATCTTTTCTTTTGCCTCTGAATATACCATTGCTTTTGTTTTGCTGGAAAAGGATGAGAATGAAGCTGAGAGGCCTATTGCCTTCTTTAGCAAGGCTTTACAAGCTGCTGAGTTGAAGTATACAATCATGGACAAACAAGCATTTAGCTTGGTGAAAGCAACAAAATTTTTCAGGCCTTATATATTGAGTTCAAAAATCATTTCTTATGTTCCCCACATCATGGTGAAAAACAGCTTATCATAGATGGAGATCTCAAGTAAAATATGTAGATGGGTGAAAAACTACAGAAGTATGATATGGATATCCAAACCACAAATTTGGTAAGAGGTTTGGGTCTTGCTAAGCTCATGGCTTAGAGTAACTTGTAGAATGTGGAAGTGAATCAGTTAGATGAAGAGAGGGTAGATGTGCTTACACAGTTGGCAAATTCTGAATGGCACAAGGATGTAATATTTTACCTTAGACACCTTTGTTATCCTGATCATTTAAATAAAAATCAGAAAAGAGCTCTCAAGCTAGCTTCTCAAAAATATATCATTACATACCTTGGGCTGGCTTGGAAAAACCCTGAAGGTGTCCTCTTAAAATGCATAGCTGAAGATGAAGCTCCCAAGATAGTTGCTGATTTCCATGGGGGAGTTTGTGGAGGACAATTTGTTGGGAGAGTAACAGCACATAAGATTTTGAGAGCTGGTTATTGGTGGCCTTCTCTCTTCAAAGATGCAACCCAGCTGGTTAGAAAATGTGATAGTTTCCAACATTTCTCTAGAAGACTGAAATCTTTAGGCTCCCTTCCTTTACAGCTCGTATTAGTTGAAGCTCCTTTCAAGAAATGGGGGATGGACTTCATTGGTGAGATTTCAGATCCTTCTAGTGTTGGTCATAAGTGGATCCTTATAGCCACTGATTATTTTACAAAATGGGTTAAAGCAATCCCTTCTAAAAAGGTAACACACAAAGTGGTAGTGGACTTCTTATTGAATCATATCATATGCAAATTTAGAGTTCCTGTTAAGATTGTATCTGATATTGCCATGTGCTTTAGATCTAAACCTTTAATGGCAATGTACAATGAATATGGGATCAATCTAACTTATTCCTCAAACTACAACCCCCAAGGGAATGGACAAGCTAAGTCTAGTAATAAGAACTTGCTAAAGATCATTATAAGAAAATTGGAAATTAACAAGAAAAATTGAGGTGAACAATTGAAATTTACAGTTTGGGCTGATATAATAACTCCTAAAAGAGAAACTAGTAGAAGCCCATTTGAATTGGTGTATGGAACTCAGGCTTTACTTCCCTTACACCTGCAATTGTCTTCATTTCAGTTTTCCCAATAGTTGGAAGATCAAGAGCATGGCCCATATGAATCAAGGATCAATCAGATTATTGAGCTTGATGAGGAGAGAAGAGCATCCCATCAAAGGCATGTCAGATTTAGAGAGAAATTGAAGAAGTTCTTTGAGTAGAACGTTACTCCTAGAGCCTTCAGTGTTGGAGATCTAGTTTTGTTGTGGGATAGTAGGCATGAAGAGAAGGGAAAGCATGGAAAATTTGATGCATTATGGATGGGCTCTTATGCCAATGATATCAGAATTTGTGAGCATACCTTTTTTCTTAAAGATCTAGATGGGGAATTGCTAGAGCTTCTTGTTAATGGTAGACATTTAAAGCATTTATTGGATTAATCCCCAAAGTGAGGTATGCACAAATTATAAAAATTGTATAGTCCTTGTTTTTACTTTGTTTTTTGTTGTTTGGTGGTTTGTGGTTTGCCCTTTGTTCTTGGCACCCATTTTGGTGGGTTTCTCGGCTCGTTTTTGTTGGGTGGTTCTGGTTTTTTGGGCTGCCTTGTGTTTTGACTCCTTGCCCAATGGATTTTTGGCACTTGGTCTACGTTTTGTCCTTGTGGCACTCACTGGGAGTGCCCACCCCCAAGCAGGAGCCAATGTTGATGCTAATTCTCAATTTACAAAATGTGCCCTAATGTTCCATGTCCAAATCTACTCAGAAACATTTTATTTCTTGATTTGGTGGTCTGCAGTTCATCTTCCCTAGTTGAATGCTTTGAAAATGCCCAAGATCTTGCTATTTTTCCCTGATTTGAAACAAATATCCATGTGTACCCCTTTTCATGCCCTAGTTTTTTCAAATTTTCAGGTTTTGTCGTTTCTCCTTCCCCAAATCATGCAATAAATCATAATTGACCGAATCTGAAGTGTTTGTAATTAAAAACCCAATCCCCAAGTCAGAAACAATGAAAAATCATGCTTCAGTTGGTTTAAAATCAAGAAATCGGCCATCCTTGTTGAAAATTTCAAATTCTAGGGCATCCTTTAAATTTTTCACAATTTGACGGTCATCTGGGTGTCATTTTCCCATCAAATTTTTCATCGCAACATATATGGTTACATGGCAGGTTCCCATTGGCTAGGGATGGTTAGGAAATGTTTCTAACTTATCGTTTTTGGAATTTTTGGAAAAGTGGCACATTTTGACCCATGGCTCTGCTTTCTATAAAGAATGCCTACGTGGCATGTTGTGATTGGTTGTGGGATTGGAGGCTAGCGGGTTTGCCTTGAGAACTTTTGCTTTCATTTTGAAAAATTCTTAAAAGTAAAATTTTGGCCCAAAGGCCCGTGGCGAATAGGAAGAGGACACGTGGCACAGAGGGCATGCAAATGGATGAGGGAGTTGAAGAATTTTGATGTTTTTTGGCTCAAAGTGACAAGGTAAATTTTTGACCCAAAGGCCTTCATCCAATAATGAAAGAAAACGTGTCCAAAAAGGTGAAATGGAGAAGTCGGGCTTTGGAAGAGTTTGAGATTTTTTCCTTTCGAGGAAAAAATCTCAAAAGTAAAGTTTGGTCCGCCTTGCCGCATGAAAGAAATTTGTATGAGGGGGCGGAGGTTCGGGCCTCAGAGAAACTTTTGGAAATTTCATAAATTTTGGCAAAGGAAGCTAAAGTCCAAATTGAAGGCATGCCTCCACAGCCAATCTGTGGAGGACACGTGGTGATTTTCAAAGGAGTCAAATGGAGAGAGCAGGCCTGAGGATATTTTTGAAATTTTGTAATTTTGCGAGAAGGTCTAAAGGTGGAATAAGAGACTTGGCCCCGCGGCAAATCAGAGAATGCCACATGGCGAAGTAGAGATCAGGATTTTGGGTCTGTAGGAGTTTTATGTCAAAATTTCCTTTCTTCAAAAGGGAGTAAAATTGAAAGAATTGGCCTGCATTTTCAATGGGGCCCACATATGGACACATGGCAGGCGGGGAAATTTTGCAAAATTTTCCAAATTTTTCAAAGGTTACAAATGCAAATTTTAAAGGCAAAGGCCCGATCCAATGGTATTTTGACACATATACTGCCTTATCCAAAGGTTAAAAAGGTAATTTTGGGCTTATGTTTTGGATCTCATCTGCCACGTGGAGGGCTAGTATTCAAAGTTATCCAAAATCGACGGCAACTGTTCATTCTTCCTTCTTGCCACCATTGGAGCTCTAGGAAGCTTGGAATCGTCATTTCTTCATTAAATTTCATCAAACCTTATACGATTTTGGGTCGTCTTGGCCTTCTAAGAACATTGGAAACATTTTTATGACCTAATTCGTCGATCTATGGTGTTTTTTGATGTAATTTTGGCTCAGGCCCATCAAAAAATGTAAAAGTCAGATATGGAAATTACAACGGTAAAATTGAAAAGGGAAAAAGGTAAAAAATGATGAATGAAAGATGCTCGCATGCTTGAATGATGAAAAATGTGCCCCCTGGATGGATAATGTTCCAAATTTATGAAATGGTTAAAACATTTTGGCAATACTTGGTAACCTGTGATTTGTTTTTCCATTTGATGTCACTGTCTTTAAATCATGAGGTTTTTGTAACAAATTTGATCCCATAAGCATATTCTTTGCTTGGGAAGGAAGACTCCAATGTGGCATGTGGTATATTATGCATTTTGGAGAAATTGTGAATGGCTGGGAGTTGAAAATCATGAGAAAATTTCTCAGAGAGAGATCATTTTCTGAGAAATCCATGAAAGAACAAGATTAATGTCTCATATGTAGGAAATTCATGTATGTGAGTTGGTTACAAGTGTATAGCCATCACACAACTCTGAGATTGTTCATGTAACTCTCCCCTACTGTTGAAACTAACAAATTTTTAATTAAATCTGTGTTTCCTTTGGGCAATATGATGTCTGATATCATTTTTAAATGCTTGTGGATAGTTTTCATTGTTCATGTTGCAATCTTGCATTAAAACTCTATAAAAATCACACATAATCTCCATTTCTTGTTGATAGTTTAGTGGTATTTACAATCTCATGTTCAGAAGAGCTTTCATCTGATAAGGAAATAAACAAATTTAAAATCACTTTACCTTCCTTGACTGCAAAGATTGATTGTAAGCCTTTGCGGGCACCTTAGGTGTTGTTTGATCAAGGATTTTTGTGTTTAATTGAGTTATTTACTTCAATATTTGTGGTGAGATCTCAAAGATTGTGTGAAGAATGTAACCTGGGCTTCCATTTGTGTCTCTTCTGGTTGAAGGAACATTCTAATTGTCTGAGGCATTTTTCTGATATTTGTTCATGTATTGCAGAGATTTTTAAAGATCTGATCTATCCCAGTTTGTCTTTTCAATCCCCCACCTAAAAAAAAAATCATCCAACAACAAAGATCCTATCATATACTACCCCTGATTTACATGTGTATACACACAGAAGATTAAAATATATTTGCAAAAGTATGCATAACAGATCAGGATTTCCAATGTCTCTAGTAACCTTTGCCTTGTTTTGAAAACATACCCATGTTTTGAGAAGTGAAAACTTGTGAGAGTTCAGATCTGGGGTGTTGATCATGTTTTCATCAGGGTCTGCATCATATAATTTCAAGCAAAGATAAGGATATCTTCATCTCCTTCACCATTACAAGGTTACAAAATAGGTCCTCTTACCTTGGTTACAAGGCGCAACCTAAAACAGCTAGGACAAGATCAAGTCCTATTGGAATGCTATCCATTTCTCCACAAACCTGAGTGCCAGCTAGACCACATCCTCAGATATCAATGACATACAACATGGTCTAATCTATCTTTAAGCTCCATGAAATATCTATGGTGATTCTCAGACTGAAAAGGAGAACAAATTTGGATACCAACACATGAAATAGAAGAAAATGTAATCAAGCAAGTGTGCAAACAAAGTGGACTATTATCAAATTTCCTCCATCGCCCGCTGAAACTAGATAACAAGTTATTTACTGTTGATTACATTATTCTTGCAAATGTGACCCCTGAAAATTTCAAATTTCACTTTTCTAAGATATTTTGTGATAATGTCGGCAATTTTTTATTTTGTAGGACAATATTGGAGCTAAATGTGATGGTTCAAGATGTACTCTCAAATGAAATGAAAATCAATCTCAATATGCTTTGTTCTTTCATGAAAAATAGGATTCTGCACGATATTCAACACACTTTGATTGTCACAATAGAGAATAGAGGAATGTTTTTCAGTAATTCCCATATCATCTAAAATACGATGTAACCATATCACTTTGCACACAACTCCTCGTGTGGTGTGATATTTTGCCTCTATGGATGAGATAGAAACAACATTCTACTTCTTGCTTATCCATGAGAACGGTTCAGATCCGAGATGAAATATGTATCCTGTAGTTGACTTCATGTCATCAACAGATCTGGCGTGGTCCAAGTTGATGTATCCCTGTAATAAGAATTGATCATTCTTCTTATATTCCAGGCCATAATCAAATGTTCCTCGAACATATCTCAATACATGCTTTGTTGTTGTCCAGTGACATTGTTTTGGCTCCTGCATGAACCTGGAAAAATAGCTGACAACAAATCATATATCTAGTCTGGTATATGTCAAGTAGATGAGCCCTCCAATAAGTTGCCTATAGAGTAGCATCTACTTGAGGTGTGTCCTGGAATCTTGAAAGTTGCAAGCCTTTTTCCATGGGAGTGGATATAGGTTTACAATTAGACATTCTATACTTTTCCAAGAGTGTCTTGGCATACTTTATCTAGAAGAAAAAAATGTGATGCTCCTTTTTCCATATTTCCAAGCCAAGACAGTAATGTAGTATCCCCAAATTTGTCATGTCGAAGGTTCTTTTGAGATCATTCTTCACAATATCAACCTGATCTTCTAAACTGCCAGTGATCACAAGATCATTTACGTACAACAAGAATGAAAATTTCCTTTCCTACCTTATTTATATACAAATTTGAATCTGAGGGGCTACGAGTAAACCCATGCAACAACATGTTATCATTGATCTTGATATACCATGCACTTGGATCTTGTTTCAATCCATACGGTGATTTGATAAGATGACATACCTTCTTAGGATGCTCTTTATCAACAAATCCTTCAGGTTGGGCCATGTACACTTCTTCTTTCAGATCACCATTTAGGAAATTACTCTTGACGTCCATCTGTTGAAGTCTCCATCCTTTTTGTGCTGCTAGTGCACAAACAACTCTGATGGTCTTGATCTTTGCAGTGGGTGCAAAGGTTTCTTCATATTCGATGCCCTCTTTCTTAGCATATCCTTTTGCTACAATATGTGCTTTATGTTTGTCGATGGATCCATCTTCCTTATATTTAGTTTTGAAAACCCATTTGTAGCCTATGGGTTTCTTTCCTGTAGCTAGATTGACAAGTTCCTCTACCTAGCAGCAAGAGAAGGACTCTTCACAACTGATAGAGAAAGCTTCTTCACGTAACAAACTCTTTCTCCCAATTACCACATAGAAGAAAAGAAACTTCTCCTTTTCACATACACAGGTCTCTTGTTGTCCATGCAACAGAAGATTCTCCTTTTTTTAGCGCAAAAAAAAACGAGAATGTATTCTTCTCTTCACGCATCTGCACACAGGTCAGAGTCTTGATAGCTCTGATACCAAAATGTGGGAAGTAAATATATCAGAAGAATGTGGAGTAAATAAATCTCAACACATCTTATTTTATTATGGAGAAGCACATACAGTTTATAGCATAAATAGTAAACAAAATTCCCCTAACCTAAAGAAGGAAGATATGGACAAAGATGAGAGAATAATGGAATACAACAATGAAGAGAGAGTAAAAGGATATCACCTAAAAGTATAAACTATGCTACGTATGCTAACAAGGCCATGTGTCACCATGTAATTTTCTGTTGGGTTTGAGTAAGGGGCTTAGAAA
The DNA here is from genome assembly GCA_019776745.2 of Taxus chinensis. Classification (NCBI taxonomy): domain Eukaryota; kingdom Viridiplantae; phylum Streptophyta; class Pinopsida; order Cupressales; family Taxaceae; genus Taxus; species Taxus chinensis. The sequence continues at coordinate 194,852,643 of CM034149.1, read as the reverse complement.
TAGCACATTTTTTGTCTGTCTGGGTTACATGATGAATTGGGGGCTTAAGAGGAAGGGGTCACATGTTTTTTCACCAATTGCACTAATTTTTTGGTGTACTTGATGGAAAAAAGTGCACCACAATCTGATTGGTTGGATTTCCAGCCCAAAAATTGACGTTGGATCACTTACCTTAGAGAGCTTCGTGTTGGGACCATATCTTAAGCTTCCGGTTGAGTTTTTTTAATGAAATTATATGATATTGATTGAAAATGTCCTTCTGAATATGATCCAAGGTTGTGCATTAGAATAACTAGATAGGGACATAGTGCATCTAGGTGTTGTGAAGAATCTTATTTCACCATCCTCTAGGGATCTGAACTAACTTTCCAATGATATTTTTTTGAGTTCTAAATCCTTCTGAACCTCCCAGAATCACTTACTAAATCTCAGTATCTTTTTTAGCACTATGTACTACTTAGGCCTCCAAGACCCACTTTTGCTTAACTTGCTCCAAAACTTGTGAAACTTCCAAAAAGCTTCTGAAAATAATTTCACAATGTAATTAGCTCTCTGATATTCCCCCTAATCAATTTAGGCTTTTCGCTCCACTTTGGGGGGTGCGCATCAGCTTTGAGAAGACCAAAAAATGAGCTTTCCCATGCTTTCCCAAAGGCTTGTCTTGATGGATCTTGCTTGGGAAGAACTTGAGATGAGTGGGTACCCCTAAATCACCGATGGGAACATTGACTCGGGGATTAAGGTGATATGAAGGAAGGCTTAAAGTGACCTTTGAGAAAAAAATTCAAGTAGGGTATGGTTGTTATGCTCAAAAATTGTGAATTTTCTTGTTGCACATTTGCATGACAACAAGAACCTAGTTAAAAATTCACTCTGATATGAAAATATAATGACCCTTCATTAACACAAGATAAAATTGGAAATACTTTTTTAAGTATAATTTTTATGTTTTAAAGTAACTTAGAATAACTATGCATATAAATAAATATCGCAACAATACCTCTAAAAATATGAGGTCGAACATATCCTTTCGTTATCGTATTTCCAAATGTCAAACAAAATTTAATCAATTAAATATCATTTAAACTTTATACATTGTTTCCCACAATTTTCCGTAAAAGTATAATCAACAATCATTTCATAATACAATGATTAATATTAGATTTAATTCATATTCTATATCATATACATGAGACAACAAGCATGTCCCTAGACAATTACAACAATATGACCATATGTCATAGTACAAGTATTATATTGTCAAATCATTCTTTCCAGAAGTTCTTGTGTACATGTATATCTCTTTTTTACAACTTTCTAGAGGGAGGGAATCATTGGAGTGCTTTTTCTCTAATGACCTCACCTTTCAGCTCCCCAGTACACCTCTCAGAAGAGAAAGGGGCTTGACCCTTCAAGAGGAAGGCAGATAGAGATATTTAACTATCAATAAAGAATAGTAATATGAGAACCATGTGTAATATACCTAAATTCTAAAAATACATCCCATCATAAGATCATGATAACTAATGAAATCATATGTTTTTTAACTAGTACATAATAAGGATAAGTGAACAGATAATGCATACAATCTAGGATATATTTAGACTCCCCTCTTCACACTGCCAAATCCTCCCGCCGTGTGTTTACAGCTAGCTTAACGGCAACTCCTCCTGTCTCCCTATTATATCTGTGATGGATCGCAAGCAGAAAAAGAACTTTTAGAAAGGGATTTTTCATCCACTCCTGTCTCATGACTGCATGTTAGAACACAAATCTGGCCTAATAGCACAAACATGATCCAAAGACAAGTTAAGACTGCCTTTCACCACAGTCACTATCACTCTACACTTACCTAAAAATCATAATTCTACGTCTCCCCGACCTTACATGTGACTTATTATAATGACAGTAGAGGTTGTACACACGACACAACAAGGCACACTTTCATTCTAAATGGAGGATTCCAGTTCACTAGACAAGCAATAGGTACGTAAGAGAGCATCATAACAGTCTAATGTTGTGTCAGTAAATAGACCATGTGACTTGATACGATTTTCTCGTCTGTGTCCAATGGATCTCCATATATAATTCACTATAATATATTGCGTTATCAGCACGGTAGCATATAACTTGCACTGTCTTAGCCACCCGTAGCCATTCGGATAGACGAGGCATCAGTGTAATACACACACACTCATATCCGATGTATAATACATATAACTATAGAGTCACTATTGCTATTGTCGAGCGACAGTAACATATTTTATACCAAAATCGAAAAGACTTATGAGAATAGAAACAACACATACAGATTAGAAGTGTCCTATAGTATATTTAATGGATATCCATAGACACAATTGAAACAGTAGTTAAGACTGCGGTGTGCAATCTTCATGTTTACTCTCATCCTTTCCCCTCTACCCTTTACTCCCCTTAATTTCTAACCCACCGTGCTGGATTTGTCATCCCTCTTCATTCTTTTCACACCGTACTGACTTGCACCCAAATCAGTAACCTTCATCTTCTCCTAGATCTCTTACTCCACACCCAATTTTATCCAGCAATCCAGCACCCCATACACCCTTCAGTACTCTGCACTAGCTAGAGGACCCCCCCTTCTTAGACCCTAGTTACAGGCAGTCTTCCACCACTCAATCACATTATTCAGCTAGCATAGGAATCAACAATCATTTTTTCAGCTTGAACTCCCAACGTCCATAACAAAAAAATCTCTCCTAATTGATTACTCTGCAAACCCCCCCCCCCCCCAATGATAATAGTGCTGAGATTTTTTTTTGATCCCTCACATTTCTAAGAGGAAAAAAATTTCCCCATTTTGAAAATTTGGTCTAAGATTGGCAAGAAAACTTATAAACTATAGGATATCCAACAAACAATAATACAAAGACTATTAGATAGCGGGGTGCAAGAAATAGAAAACCAACCTCAGGCAAAAGAGGAAAGTCTATAACCAAATAATCATAATAGCTTTATGGTGCAACACCCAGCTAATATGAATATCTTGTTGTTGAAAAAATATATGATAATAAATAGAAATATAACTGAAATATTTACCATATGGAAAATATTAAATATGTGAACAATAGACATATTCCTAACATTCTCCCCTTAGTGTGAATATGGTAGAAAACCATTCACTTACTCAGATGCAGTATGCTCACCCCTGTGAAGGATGTCCTACTATGTGACTCTTGATCTTGATCCAAAATAAAGGCTCTCTCCTTCTATGATTTTAAACAACCTTACTATAAACCTTGACATAAACATGCCCCATCAATTGTCCACCTAGTGTAATCTTCTGAATCATCCCAAAAACCCTTTCAAGACCCATGAACTGCCTTACTCTTGTGCTTTTTTTCACCATTATACTTGTAAATCAGGGAAATATATAGCAATCAAAACTCTCTTATTACAAAATTGAATAATAGAACATATATTGGATAGATATTCACATTACATCCTATAAGAACCACAATGTTCTTATTACAACCATTGTTGTCGATCACCTGCCACTCAGATCTCGAATAGGTATACGAAACTGCCACTACCACTGGAAGTTGCCTTGACTTTAGCCGATTTGTAAAAATAGAAATGGAACATTGGTGTCATGTCCCCCCACAAATGTGAAAATTTCCATTATTCATCCAATGTAAAATAGGACACTTAAAAGTAAAATTGTATCATACTGCATTTACTGACCGGATTTGTGCCACTGATCACCATTTCTAAAAATGTATTCACAATAATCATTTCCAATGAAGGATGGCAGAGTCAGGGAGATATTGCCAAATCAGAGGATCTCTGCCAAGCATAGGCTCTCCTCATATAAATTTTTTTGTTCCAACACATCCAATACACACCATACAAATAAGAAAACTTTGAAAAGACACACATTGCACAAATAAAAAGCAACATACTCACACCCAAAAATGCCACCACAAACATATATACGGCCTTTGTTGTTGGTGGACTAAGAAAAGGTCGCTAATCGACCGCCAAACCTCCTGTTCTACATCCTCAGTATGATGATCATAACTTAGCTTAATTGCATCATGTTGCTCAATTGATTCCACATTGTGCATTATTCCTTTATAATGTGAAATCATTATTTTTTGGGCTCGAGTAACACGGAAAAGCATCGTTAAGGAAAAAATTTTAATTTTCAAAAAAAATGACGAAACATTAGGACTTTTAACGAAAATAGCTTTATGACCGAACAATTAAAAAAAAAATTATTTGGACAATATAATCTAAGGACATGTCATAGGGACCTTTAATCAATTACTATTATACATTGATTTTTGACACTTTTGACAATAACACAAAATACAATTATAGATTGAAGATTAATGCATGATGGAGAATAAAAAAAACTAGAACAGATTTACAAAATGATAGACAAATACATATTAAAAACGATACTTTGATCGGACATTTGGCCTAACCTATGTTTTCAGGAATAAAAGACTATAAAATGTCACAATTGTGACTAAACATGATGACTAACATTTTTATCAATCTTAAATGCACAACTTTAAAAAACCAATATTGAAAACAACTAAAATGATATGGTAGCTACCTAAAGCCAACTCAAACATTTAATAAATTGCTTGAATTTAAAACCTTAAAACAGAGCATGTAATGGAAAAATTATGATAATCAATAGAATATAACTGAAATATTTACCATATGGAGGAAAAATATTAAATATGTGAACAATAGGAACATATTCCGAAAATTCTCCCTTAGTGAAATGGTTAGAAATAACCATTCACTTATCAGAGAGTATGTCACCCCTGTGAAGGATGTCCTACTAGTGACTCCTGATCTTGATCCAAAATAAAGGCTTCTCCTTTCTTTTTTTATGATTTTAAACAACCTTATTAAAACATTGACATAGAAAACATTGCCCCATCAATTGTCCACTAGTGTAATATTCTGAATCATCCCAAAAAAAAAAACCCTTCAAGACCCATGAACTGCCTACTCTTGTGCTTTTTTTCACCATTATACTTGTAAATCAGGGAAATATATAGCAATCAAAACTCTCTTATTACAAAATTGAATAATAGAACATATATTGGATAGATATTCACATTACATCCTATAAGAACCACAATGTTCTTAATTACAACCATTGTTGTCGATCACTGCCACTCGATCTCGAATAGTATACGAAACTGCCACTACCACTGGAAGTTGCCTTTGACTTTAGCCGATTTTGTACAAAATAGAAATGGAACATTGGTGTCATGTCCCCCCACAAATGTGAAATTTCCATTATTCATCAAACTGTAAAATAGGAACACTTAAAAGTAAATTGTATCATACTGCATTCTACTGACCGGATCTTGCTGCACATGATCACCATTTCTAAAGAATGTATTCACTAACTAATCATCTTCCAATGAAGTATGGCAGTCAGAGGATCATTGCAATCAGAGGATCTCTGCAATCATATGCTCTCCTATATAAATTTTTTCCAACATCCACTACAAACCATACAAATAAGAAAATTGAAAAGAAACACATTGCACAACTAAAAAGCACATACTCACACCACAAAAATGCCACCACAACATATATACGGCCTTGTTGTTGGTGACTAATAAAAGGTCGCTAATCGACCTCCAACCTCCTGTTCCTCCATCCTCCAGTATGATGATCATAACTTAGCTTAATCTGATCATGTTGCTCAATGATTTCCACATTGTGCATTATTTCCTTTATAATGTGAAATCATTTATTTTTTGGGCATCGAGTAACACTGAAAATGCATCCGTAAGGAAAAATCTTTTAATTTTCAAAAAAAAATTGACCGAAAAATTATGACTTTTAACGACAATAGCTTTATGACAAGAACAATAAAAAAATTATTTTGACAACATATAATCTTAAGGACATGTCATAGTGACACTTAATCAATTACTATTAATACATGTTTTTGACACTTTTGACAAATAACACAAAATCCAATTATAGATTGAATATAATGCAATGATGTGAGAATACAAAATAACTAGAAACAAGATACAAAATGATATACAAATACAATATTGATACTTTGATCGACATTTGGACTAACCTATGTTTTCATGAATAAAAGACTATAAAATGTCACAATTTTGACTAAACATGATGACTTAACATTTTATAATCTTAAATGCACAACTTTAAAAAACCAATATTGAAACAACTAAAATGAATGGTAGCTACCTAAAGCCAACTCAAACATTTAATAAATTCCTTGAATTTAAACCTAAAACATACATGTACTGGACAAGTGTAGGATCAAATAGAAGATTAATACACTTGTGCGTACAAAGTAATAACTAAGCAATGGTAGTGCAGTGGTCTGACAGGCACACATTAGATATTATGATGAGAAAGCATTGTTGAGGAGTGGCAATCTCGTCATGTCTAATGAGACGTGACTAAAAAAACACGCAAAGTGAATTTGCAGAGAGTATACGTGATAGCATGCATGAAGTTATGATGTGGTAAGAAGAAAAGGTCACAAAGCCAAACTGCCAGTGATCACAAGATCATCTACATATACAACATGAATGAAAATTTCATTGACTACCTTCTTTATATAAAAATTTTAATTTGAAGGGCTACGAGTGAACCCATGTAGCAAAATTTTATCATTGATCTTGATATACCATGAACTTTGAGCTTGTTTCAGTCCATACAGTGATTTGATGAGATGAAATACCTTCTTAGGATGCTCTTTATTAACAAATCTTTTAGGTTGGGTCATGTACACTTCTTCTTTCAAATCACCATTTAGGAAAGCACTCTTGACATCCATCTGTTGAAGTCTCCATCCTTTTTTTGCTATCAGTGCACAAACAACTCTAATGGTCTTGATCTTCCCAGTGGATGCAAAGGTTTCTTCGTATTCGATTCCCTATTTTTGAGCATATCCTTTTGCTACAAGACGTGCTTTATTTTTGTCGATGGATCCATCTTCCTTATATTTAGTTTTGAACACCCATTTGCAGCCTATGGGTTTCTTTCCTGGAGCTAGATCGACAAGTTCCTCTACCCGGAAGCAAGAGAAGGACTCTTCACAGCTGATAGAGAAAGCTTCTTCACGCAGAAAACTCTTTCTCCCAATTACCACACACAAAAAAAGAAACTTCTCCTTTCCACGTACACAGGTCTCTTGTTGTCCCCACAACATAAGAGTCTCCTTTTTTTTAGTGCAGAAAAAAATGAGAATGTATTCTTCTCTTCACGCATCTACACACAGGTCAGAGTCTTGATAGCTATGATACCAAAATTTGAGAAGTGAATATATCAGAAGAATGTGGAGTAAATAACTCTCAACACATATTATTTTATCATGGAGAAGAACATACAATTTATAGGAGAAATAGTAAACAACATTCCCCTAAATTGAAGGAAGAAGATATGGACGAAGATGAGAGAATAATGGAATACAAAAATGAAGAGAGAATAAAGGGATATCACCTAAAAATATAAATTATGCTATGTATGCTAACAGGGCCATGTGTCACTATGTAATTTTCTATTGGGTTTGAGCGGGGGGCTTAGAAATAGCACCTTTTTTGTCTGTCTGGGTTGCATGATGAACTGAGGGCTTAAGAGGAAGGGGTCACATGCTTTTTCACCAACTGCATTAACTTATTGGTGTACTTGGTGGAAAAATGTGCACCACAGTCTGATTGGTTGGATTTCTAGCCCAAAAATTGACGTTGGATCACTTACCTTAGAGAGCTTCATGTCGGGACCATATCTTAAGCTTCTGGTTGAGTTTTTTAATGAAATTTATATGATATTGACTGAAAATTTCCTTATGAATATGATCTAAGGTTGTGTATTAGAATAACTAAATGGGAACATAATGCATCTAGGTGTTGTGAAGAATATTATTTCACCATCCTCTAGGGATCTAAACTAACTTTCCAATGATGTTTTGTTTGATCCCTGAATCCTTTTGAACCTCCAGAAATCACTTACTGAAGCTCAGTAGCCTTTTTCGCACTATGTACTGCTTAGGCATCCAAGACCCACTTTTTCTGAACTTGCTCCAAAACTTGTGAAACTTCTAAAAACATTCTAAAAATAATATTGTAGTGCCCACTTCCCTTTGACACCATTTTTTTTTGTTGTTTTCGAGACTGATTACTTCACTTATGGATTTATTATGGGTTTTGGATTTAGCATGCTAGTAGATATCATAGACATTGGATTGTTATTGATTTGATCTTTATATGATGCATATGGTCTACTGGTGGACATTTGATGATGATATTTGTATACTTTTGACATGGTTATTTATCTTTAATTATGACATGTGATATGTTTAATCATATTGAGTAGAACTTGATAATTGGACTAATGTGATGATCATTTTAACATAAATGAAATGTGGAATAGAAACATGCTAGAAAGTGTAAGTGATATCGTACTTGCATAGATGATAGTAAATCATGTGTCGTTATTTTAGATTATATTGTATATTTGGCATGGATGTTTTAATGCGGCCAACAGGCCGAAGGAGGTATTCTCTGTTCTACATGTATATTATATTCACAACAATATTAGGGGAGTGGAGACCAACCACATCGGAATTCGAGAAGAATCCAGCTAAGGTCACCATGGCAACAAGTAATTGTGTGTGTGTTAGAATTATTTGGTTAGGGAAAAATTGTGACCTAGGGGTCATGTGTTGTTTTGTTTTAATTTTCCCTTTTTATTATGTTAGTATGTGTTGCTCTTAGTAAGTGAAATTTTACTTGTGTCATTATTCATATTCTTTGGATTGGATTTTACCCCTTTGTTAGCCATGGGTTGTAGTGGCTTAATTAAGCTAAATTGAAATTTTCCTAAACTAATTAAAAGATATGACCAAAAGGGAGTTCATTTATTAGGCTTGATTTACTTTGGATTTTGTGTGGATTGATGTGTGTTTGAGTTTTGAGTGTAGCATATTCTACCCCACTTGGGAAACTCGAATTTGGCCTTAGAGGCCAAATTTGGAAGCTTGTGGGACAAGTCAAACTTGTCCCAGTCCTCTTAAAATCCCATGCCAACCCTACCTATGAGTTGGAAGGCCAAATTTAGGGTCTTTTAGGTGTTTTAGGGGGAAAAAAGGGTAAAATATTAATTGCTCTTTCTTTCAAAAATTTAATTTTTTCCTTTGGGGGAGTGGGCTTAGTTGGAGTGTGTAAGGTGCTTGCCTTTCTTTCAACCACTTATTAATGGTGCATTGAAATATGTGGTTGACCAAATGATGTGGAGTGGAGGGAAAAGGAGGTGGCATCCTACTTGGAGCCACATCATCCCTCCCTCTCTTTTCTCTATTTATTCGATCCTCTTATTTGTTTTGGGGGTTGGAAGTTTCATTTTTAGTCTTTTGTATTTTGGAGAGGAGAGGATTTTGAAGGATTTTGTGGATTTTGGAGCTTGTTGATACTTGTGGGAATTTTGTTGGAGCTTGTGGATGCTTGCTTTATCTTTGGAGGGATTTGAGACTTCATACTTGGAACAAGCTCTACAATGGAAAGGTAGGAGCTTCACCTTTGTTTGTATTATGTTTTCTTCTTTTGTTATATGAATGAGTACATATGTTGTGTTGAATATTGTTGTTTGCAATGCTTGTTGGGAATGGGTAGAATGCCTAAGTTGGGAGTGGGAGGAGACTATGGGGAGTTTATTTGAGGGAGGCATAAGAGATCATTTTCTTGAGGAGGGAGTTTGGGTTGGGTGCCCACCTAGTAAAAGAAACGCTTGCATTTCTTCTTGTTTTTACTTTGAGGGAGCCATAAGAGTTGAGGGAGGCATAAGAGTGGATGGAGGGATAAGGGGGTACTTGAGGGAGGCATAAGAGTTGTTAGGGGTATTGTGTTTTGTATTGGAGGATTTTAGGTGGCACCCATTCCCATTGAGAGGCATAAGTGGCCTCCCCATAGGTCTTACTCTTATGGCTTTCTGGATAAGCCTTGTGACACGTTGTTGTGATTATTTCACTCTTGTTGAGTTGTTGATTTTTTTTTGAAGGATTATGGAATGAATGTGAAATTTTATGTTAAGTTATGTGGAAGCTAGTAGTTTCCATGAGTTAGATTTTCTCCCATTGTAATGTGGTTGGGGCTGGGGGGCCAATGGAGAGGATTGCTTCTCTTCTCCATTGGGTATCTTGGTTGGGAGGAGAGCATTGCCTCTCCCCTTATTTTGTTGTGAATCAAGCAAACTATTGGAGGAGCTACCTTGTTGATGTTGTAGCTTTGGAGCCTTGTTGATGAAAAAGTGAAACCACCTTGTATGTTTACCCACCTTGAGTGGAGGAAAAATGTAATATTGCTTTGTATTTTAGCTTCCATTAATGTAAATTTGTTCCCATATTAAGTGGAAAATGTTGTAACAAGATTTTGAAAGAAATTTGTTTTGATCTTCTTTAGTAAGGTTGTAATGTGGGTGGAATCGAAAGTTGAAGAAAAGACAAATTATTTATTCTCCTTTACTTGACTTGGAACCTCATATGAGTATGTTGACCTTGTTGAAATGTTAGTAGTTCTTGATTTAAAACTTAATGGAAATATTGTTGAAACCCTCTTGAGGAATGTTGAGAAATTTACAAAAAAAATTATATATATATATATACATTAAATTTCATTTTGTTGCTTAAAAGAGATGTATTGGAAAAAAGTGGAAAATTAGTGTATTTTCTCCTCTTGTATTGTTGATGAAAAGACTTAAGTTTTTAAATAGCTTTCAATATGCCAATGAATTAATTTAAGCTCTAGCTCTATTATGTTTTTTCTTCATTTATGAATTCATTGTAAAACTATTTGCAAATTATAAAGGGAAATGAAATCAAATCTACTTGAATTCCTGTACAAGGCTTATTAAATTGTGTAGAAGGATATTTTAATGCAAAAGTACTAAGCTTAATGAGTTAATTACCCATATTTCCTTAATGTTTAATAAGGAAACTAATATTGTAAATATTTTTCATATGTAAGTAATATTAAAAGTAATGGGTTTACTATTATTAAATCATATTAATACCAACGTACTATTAATATTCCTTTTTATATTAACATAGTATATTAGTATAAACTGCAACCAAGAAATAATACTAATAGAACCTACGCATGTCCTTATAATTGCAAAGAAAACTGTGCTTCATGGATATTCTATTATGAACCAGATCCACCTCTATGCGATTTTCTTCCACGAGTTAAATCGTTTTGGTTTTCTAGTTGTATATAGGACCAAAAAGGATTAGAACCGAGCCTTGGAAGGTTTAATTCACACTCCCATGATCATTTGATCTGTCAATATAGTAATGAATACATGTATGCAAATCTATAAGGAGTTATGTCAGCGACATCCTCAACTACCAAGGCAATGTTCCCATCTGCGGCAGCACAACTTTCTTACAGTAGACATCTTCTAAGAAACAATGTTTGTCACGCCTTCTTGATTACAAGCTTTTTGACTTTATCCTATGCTGTGGCATGTCTTTGGTCGTGGATTACCCCTTTTGTAGATAAATAGAGGTAAAGACTATTTCAGAAAACTTGTAATTAGAAAGGTAGAAAACTCAAGCATCAGTTAAGCTAAGCATAAAACCAATCTTCAGCTACTCTCCTTTTCTTAAGGTGTAAACACCAAAAGAACCTGGCTCTACAATCTGATCAGATGTAAACAAACCCACCTCTATGAGACTCTCTTCCACGAGCTACACTGTAAACGAGTAAGTTCTCATTAGAAGATCTTGCAATAAATTTCACCAGGTCTTCTAGTAACACTTTCACTGTCCCTTCATCGACCTTGATAAAAATATCTTGGAGGTGAATCCCGAATTTGAGGATGCATTCGATACTGAACTGCTAACAACATGGTTGGGCAGCCTGTTTGTTGGAAGCACCCACAAGACTTCTCTGCGTCCTGCCTGCTGCCTGGCCGACTGCTATGGCAGGCCGTGGCTGTGGATCCCCGCCTTGAACGCACCCCACAGCACCCAATGAAAGTGGAGGTAAAACACCTATTCTCACTAGCCTGCAGCTTCATCTTGAACCAACACTTCTTCCTACGCAGCATGGGGCAGAGTATTAATGGAGGCCGACCACAGTGGGCAGACCAAACGGTGGGGACAAGATCTGCGAATCCACAATGCCATGAATGAAGGCATGTGGACCCAGCAGGAGTTGTTCAACACGCAATAGAATGGAATTTCAATGTTGGCAGGTGGCCATTAAAGCCACCCACCCCCCATCCATAATTTCAAATTTATGTTTAATCTTATAGATTCACATAATGTAATTTTTGCTAAAATACTTATTTCATTGTTTATATTGAAATTCAATTTCAATCCTCTTATACTAAATTAAAAACTAATAGATAATGATGAGTATCTAATCACCCCCCCTTTAATGTTCATTTGTAGAGTTACGATCATGACAGGAGAATAATTATTACACCGAAACCTACTCTTAATGTTGGGGAGGCTCTATTTGACCTGACTAGACTCTATTTTCAGTATCTAGTCCTAGACACAATAACAGAGTGACCCGATTTAAATGTTTTTTTTAAAACTGGACTTTTGGCTCAATACTATCTCCTGTTATCAAAAGGAAGGACTTGGCATAGTGTACAAACTTTGAATGTGAATACCCCAATAAATATTCATAAAGACATTTAACAAACTCTTCTCTAATGAATGCACGACATGAATCATGGAAATGAAGTAAAATAATTTAAAAAAGAGAGATTATGCTATAAAGAAGTAGTGGATAATAAACATTATAAGAAAATAAATAAATAAATAAATTTAGTCGTAGTTTCAGTTATGTGTTTAGTGGAAACAAGTCCTAGAGCGTCGTCGTTTTCTCGGCGCTACAAATTTCACAATGTATTTAGCTCTATGATATTCCCTTTGATCAATTTAGGCTTTTCATTCCACTCTAGGGGGTGCACATCAGCTTTGAGAAGATCAGAAAATGAGCTTTCCCATGCTTTTGTAAAGGCTTGTCTTGATGGATCTTACTTGGGAAGATCTTGAGATGAGTGGATACCCCTAAATAACCTATGGGAACATTGACTCGGGGATTAGGGTGATATGAAGGAGGGCTTAGAGTGACCTTTGAGAAAAAATATTCAAGTAGGGTATGGTTGTTATGCTAAAAAATTGTGAATTTTCTTGTTGCACATTTGCATGACAATAAGAACCTAGTTAAAAATTCACTCTGATACAAAAATATAATGACCCTTCATTAACACAAGATAAAAGTGGAAATACTTTTTTAAGTATAATTTTCTTTTTTAAAGTAACTTAGAATAACTATGCATATAAATAAATATCACAACAATACCTTCAAAAATGTGAGGTTGAACACATCCTTTTGTTATCATATTTCCAAATGTCAAACAAAATTTAATCAATTAAATATCATTTAAACTTTATACATTGTTCCCACAATTTTTGTACAAGTATAATCAACAATCATTTCATAATATAATGATTAATATTAGATTTAATTCATATTCTATATCATATACATGAGACAACAAGCAAGTCCCAAGACAAGTACAACAATATGACCATATGTCATAGTACATGTATTATATTATCAAATCATTATTTCTAGAAGTTCTTGTGTACATGTATATCTATTTTTTACAACTTTCTATAGGGAGGGAATCATTGGAGTGCTTTTCCTCTAACCACCTAACCTTTCGGCTCCCCCATACACCTCTTAGAAGAGAAAGAGGCCTGACCCTTCAAAAGGAAGGCAGATAGAGATATTTAACTATCAATAAAGAATAGTAATATGAGAACTATCTGTAATATACCTAAATTCTAAAAATACATCCCATCATAAGATCATGCTAACCAATGCAATCATATGATTTTTAACTAGTACATAATAAGGATAAGTGAACAGATAATGCATACATCTAGATATATAACTTTAGCCAAAGTTTTACAACTATGCTAATGCAATCTAATCTTATAGTTTGCACAAAAAAAATAGAATTTTCATCCTTCACAACACGAGTATCTCATACACCACTTCCATAAATACCAATCCTCGTTAAGAGGCAATCGAGTCTAACATTTTAAGCAATTTTTCGATTTCATTAATCAAAGAGGAGAAATAACCATTTATTCCAATTTTAAATCCATGTTTTCTAGATTTTATAATCATAAAGGAAAAAACTCACATGAGTGTATGAATGTATGCTAATGCATATTCCATAATGCTCAAAATAACATTGTTCATTCTCATATAATGCACAAAATAACACTATTCTCTATATTCTACTATAGCCAATATAGGACTCATCCATCACATGACTCAGCTAGTATAGGACTTAGCTAGTATAGGAGTCAACTAACACATTATTCAGCTAGCATAGGACTCAGTTAGTACAAGACTCAGCCATCACAGGACTAAGCCAACACAATAAATCTCTCTAATTGATGTTGCGGAACTCTAAATGATAATTAAGAGATGTTTTGTTCCTCTTATTTCTAAGAGGAAAAACCTTTCCCCATTTTTGAAAATTTGGTCTAATATTTGCAAAGAAAATAATAATACTATATTAATTCCAAACCCATATACAAAGACTCCTTATCATAGGGCCATAGAAATATAAAACCAACGCTCCTCAGCAAAACAGAGGAACGTACACTCAACATAACTCCCCACATACTCATTAATACACAATTTATAGACTGTTACAACCAAGCTATCTGACAATCCATCCATATTTGTAAACTCAGAAAATTATGATAATAAATAGAAATATAGGAAATTAGTTTACATATGCAAAATATTAAATATGTGAACAATAGACATATGCCTAACATTCTCCCCCTTAGTGTGAACATGGTAGAAAACCATTCACTACTCGATCAGTAGGCTCCCCCCTGTGAAGGATGTCCACTATGTGACTCTTGATCTTGATCCAAACGAGGCTCTCTCCTTCTATGATTTTAAATAGGCTTACTATAAACCTTGACATGAACATGCCCCCATCAATTGTCCACTAGTGTAATCTTCTGAATCATCCCACAAACCCTTTGAAGACCCATGAACTGACTTACTTTGGTTCTTTTGTTCACCATTATACTTGTACATCAAGGAAGTATATAGCAATTCAAAACTCCTCTTATTACAAAATTGAATAATAGAATATATAGTAGATAGATATTCACATTACATCCTATAAGAACCACAATGTTCTAATTACAACCATTGTTGTTGATTGCTGCCACTCGATCTCGAATAGTATACGAAACTACCCACTGCCACTGGAAGTTGCTTTGACTTTAGCCATTTCGTACAAAATACAAATGGAACATTGGTGTCATGTCCCCCCACAAAGTGAAATTTCCATTATTCATCAAATTTTAAAATAGGAACACTAAAAATTAAATTATACCATACAACATACTACCGACCGGATCTTGTTGCATATGGATCACCGTTCTAATGAATGTATTCACTGACTGATCATGTTCCAATGAAGTATGGTAGTCAGAGGATCACTGCATTCAGAGGATCTCTACGATCATATGCTCTCCTATATAATTTTTTCCAACATCCAATACAAACCATACAAATAGAAAATTGAAAAAGAAACACACTGCACAATTGAAAAGCACATACTACACCACAAAACTGCCACCACAACTGATATAGGGCCTTATTTTTGGTGACTAATAGAGGTTGCTAATCGACCTCCAACCTCCTGTTCCTCCAATCATCCAGTACGATGATCATAACTCAGCTTAATCTGATCATGTGCTCAATGATTTCCACATTGTGCCATTATTTCCAAATCATTTATTTTTTGGGCATTGAGTAACACTGAAAATGTATCCGTAAGGAAAAATCTTTTAATTTTCAAAAAAAAATTGACCAAAAAATTTCATGACTTTTAACTACAATAAACTTTATGACAAGAACAATAAAAAAATTATTGTGACAACATATAATCTTAACGACATGTCATAGTGACACTTAATTAATTACTATTAATACAGTTTTTGACACTTTTAACAAGTAACACAAATCCAATTATAGATTGAATTTAATGCCATGATGTGAGATACAAAATAACTAGAAACAAGATACAAGATATATACAAATACAATATTGATACTTTGATCGACATTTGACTAACTATGTTTTCATGAATAAAAGACTATAAAATGTCACAATTTTGACTAAACATGATGACTTAACATTTTATAATCTTAAATGTTCACTTTAAAAAACCAATATTGAAACAACTAAAATGAATGGTAGCTACCTAAAGCCACTCAAACATTTATATTTTGTGATTGTGGAAAACATACAGTTGATTCCCATATGTAGCAGTAAATATCCATCTTAAAGGATGTTATTGAATAAATATATTGTCCTTGGGCATACAAAATCTATATATGTTTTTTATTGGTATTAATTTTTTGTAAATTTCTTTACCTTCCTTGTTTGAAATAGCTAGGAAACACAACACCACACACACACCTACGACACTCCCTTGAATATTTGGCCATTGGTTTTCTGATGTGGCAAAGCAATAGGTGTAATTCCCCGTATATAGCAATAAATATCCCATCTCAAGGATTTATGGAATAAATATATTTTTTTGCATACGGACACTCTATATCCTTTTTTTTGATGTTCATTTCTTAATTTTTCTTGTACCTTCTTGTTCCGTACATAACTACTTTGTTCGCACATAACTAGAACATTCTGTTAGAATTATATATTTTTTTAAAAAGAGGTAGAAACTGCAGTTCATCAAGGGTGTATAACTTTAACACATCCTTAGAGATTAACCCCCTACCTAAGTTACTACTTCATGTCTATGATTATGAAGGACTTGGCTTTCCTTACACACGTAATATCTTCTCAATTCCCAACTAGATGCTTTCAATAACACTACTAATTATTTGGCACAGGCCATGCTCATCTTCCGCCACGTTACATCTTTTTGGAAGGATGCCAAAACTTGTTGACTTGGTATGAGGAGCTCATCTGTTGAAAACTTGAGGGTCAAATTCAAAGTCAACCAATGGCATGTGATTCATAACTGGATTTCCTTGTAACATTTGTAACACCGTAGTTTGTATCTGAAAAGAATTCTATGCTAGTTTGACACAGTCATTTGTCACCACTTCTATGGGTTCTCTATTGCACAACATTGGAGGGTACCATACAAAGGTCACATAGTAAGCCAATCAATCAGTTTATTCTGGTGTTTAAGATGTCCAGACACAATAATCAAAATTGTCTTTCTTTGCTTCTATAACTTGTGAAGGACTGGTATACTAATTTTTTTTTGTAATTTCATGTCTATTCACTTCGGATCACCAATGGAGGAGTGGAAAAGCTCACACAACTTGATTTTATGTCATTAATCAACTTGACAAGCATTGCTTTTGACAAGACTTGTTTTACTTTTTCCCAATGCAATTTTGATGGTGTGCTTGCAAATACTCTTGAAGTTAAAAGTTTGGTTTCTAGGTGACAGTCCTTATCCAACATCTATTAAGAAATATCTTTGTTCTTTTATTTGACGACAATTTTCCCTAATTTATTTTTCTTTCATTATACCTTTTAGTGCCAAGTATTGTAGAATCCATTCTCTATATTTTGAAAGGAAAATAACTTAAGCTCCTGTTTACAGTCTCAGGCAGGAAACTTTTAATGCAATGCCTCAAATATGGACCATTCATGACAATGGGCTGGGGTGTGCGCCTCAAGGAGTATGCATCAAGTCAACATATGGAAATATTAAATGATTGGAAGGAAACCTTTCATCGTGCTGATGTGGTCATATTTGATGATTACACCAAGCCGGTATCAGGACCGCCCCTACCATTGAATTGGTTTAAGTGAAAGTTGATTCAAATTGTAAGTCAACCAATTAGCTTTGGGATGGTTGTTTGCTATGAGATATTATGATTTCTTATTTTCTATGATATATTGAATATGATAAAATAGAAGGGACACTAATAACTAATAGACATTCATGAAATCAATTTCTGTTATGGGTTCTTTACCTATTTCCCGCTTTCCTGTTTCTTGCTTTCCATATAAACAACATGCTTCTATGCTTTTATGGCAGGTACTATTGCTGCAACGCAGCCCTTGTTTCATTTGTTTTCCATTATATCCTTTTAACAAAGTTCTAATGAATTGCCGATGTACACTTACATACTCAGAGGAATCCTTCCACTTTAATCTGACTTTGCACCACAGTGGTGTTGAATTAACTAAGGTTGCTAAGAACATACGTAATTGCTCCTATGAATGCTTGTATTATGCACATTTTGATTTTATTGTCTAACCAATATACAGGTTTATTATTAATCATGTTTTGGTTAAAACACACTTAAATAAAATAAAACCACAGTCTTTAATTGACATTTTTGGGAAGATATGCTCTGGAGTCTTATTCTCTTTGATTGCTAGGAGTGTTTTAAATTTAATTTTTATCATGTCAGGGGAAAATCAGCCTTGAATCAGTTTAAAATGTTATCCCCAGAACTCTTATGGCGTCAATGTTGTATTAATAATATTAACTTTTTTAATCATATTGGTAACAAAACTTTAATATTTTACAGTGCCCATTAGCAATTTCCATACTCTAATACCAAATGAAATATTGGTCTTAGCTTCGCAGAGAAAAATAATAATGATTGTTATATTATATTCAGACCATAAAACAAAGGTTACATTATATATTTATAGTTATAGAAAACCAACCTCCTTAAAAATAGGAATTCATACAAGCCAAATGAGGCCATTAGGGTACAACCAAGTTGGGGGTCTTTGAAAATATCTGATAATGCTACAATCCTTTGATAACTAAATAACTCTAGTGAACCAAATACTTACCTTCATTCGCAAATGCGGAACTATGGCAGAAATTTTTCCACATTCCTCTCAATTTTCTTACACTTGCATAATCACTGAGGACCATCCCTCCATTTTAAGTCTTAACAGAACCATTTTTATCCAAAGAAAATAAAACAAAAAAATAATATAGCTCTAGGCTCCAATTGTGATATCTCCTACATTTCTTAAGGTGTGCACATGAAGAATGAGAAAACCCCATATCTAAATAACAACAAGGCATGCGCATCAACACAGAGGTTTTTTGAAAATGTCTATTCATATTGAATGCACAATTGTGATAAAACCCAGGTGATGGATTTCACAGTGTAATTGAAGATTTTCATTGCAACGAACATTACAATCATAGTTTCCTAGCAAATCATGCAGATTTTAAAATGTTTAATATCTTCCGTTCACGAAACACCAGGTTGAGCCGAAATGCACATATAGGTTTATACAAAGTACAAACCCATAATCCAGTATCTAATATCAATGTGATTTCACCAAGAATTGATGGTCTAGAAAGCATAATCTTTACACAAAATAGTAAATACTCTTACATGGGTGACTTCAACCCATTTTTAGTACAGTCTTCATAGAGATGACCAGTTTTGCAGATCCAAAGATAGATGTGCACAAGGATCATCCAGAGGAATGAGAAAGGTGATTCATACTAGATGAAAAGTCAAAAAACGTGCAGGCCCAGAAATGGGTCAATCTTCACCCAAATTTAATAAACTCTTTCTTGTAGGTGCAAAGAGGATTCTATAATGTGGACCTAGTCATGAGATGTAATAACATATATTTAGCTTTCACATCCACAGACCCAAATGGATGGTGATTTCATCCTCTTGCAAAACTATTTTAACCGTCCAATAGATGCTAGAAGGGTAACGATAAATTCATATAGATGGAGTGAAGGTTGGATACATGACTTCACACGACGTTGATTCACAGACCAAATTAAAACTAAATGAGTGTATTCCCAGGTGACTGAATTGTAATCATGTTTTCATTTTCAAAACGTAGACCAGAGTAAGGAGAAAATTCATGACTAATAAAAACATAACCAGTTTGATCTTCCTCCCAAAATATCCAATGCTTCAGCCTCCAAGTCCAAGCAAAAACCCGTATGGAAAAATAGAACAAAAAACAAATGGAATAGATCTCCTTCCAACTGTCATCCTCCATTCTCTCATGAAAACCCTAGTCGAATTCCTTTTCCCCATTTTTCTTGCTCTAAAAATCACATGTATGCCCAAACAAAAGTCCACTTTACTCCAAATTAAAATAAAAAAACTTAGCATTTATTCACCACTTTGCTATGTATTCACTTAGTGCATGCTTTCCAATTAAATCCAAATGCCCAATGGTTCCATATTGGTGCATATTTTATTTAAAACAAATTAAAATTTAAAATAACACTTTTCTCCTACCTTACTACCTAACAACCCAACTTAAGCTCCAAGAAAAGTGGCCTAGTATAAATGCATGACAATCACAATAAACAATTATGATTAAAATAATATTGTGAATAATATATTATATTATTCCAAAAAACATGCCATGTTTAACTTATATGCAAACCATTCCACAATAACTACAAAGTTAGTGGAATTCATAACAAATATTTTACAATGCCAATCAACCATCATCCACACACAACAGAATATAACACACAAACATGGTCCATTGAATTGTTACATTTTCTGACTTATATCCATACGTCTAATAATGCTTATAAAAGAAATAGACCTTAACTTGAAACATTGCATTAATATCAATGTATGATGGTGGAGTTATGTCAGTGGAATTCAACCACATCAGCATAATCCGCTCATTTGTTATCGATATCAACGGAATAAATGAAGGTAAAACAAAAACATAAAGAACTCACACATCACACAAGTAAACTAAATAATACCCGATCCCATGATGTGTGTCAGTTCTCATATTACCTTCGTTCTAATAAGTTCAATATCTCAATATGAAAACTTCTCTTCGATGATGCCCTCCCTCACCATTTCAACGATGGTATACCTCCTCCTACATCCACCTCATGTGACCGAAACAGTAGTTAGTCCAAATTTTTAAAATTTAACATAATGATAATAAGCATGCTAATTTCTATATTTAAAAAATGATCATAACATATAATTATCCAATTTAAGAATGTCATTTTAATCATCATGATTAAACAAGTATTGAATTTTTAAATCCGCATAGGAGGGATGCATGGTAAATTTTAAGACCCCCCTAAAAATAAACCATAGGTCCTATATCACTTAGTTAATTTCTAAAAATGACTTTTGAAATCTTGGCGAATTCCACAAATTTAAAGGAAATGTTGTCATTTGATAGAAATTGTTTTCCAATTGCATTATACTATCAGTTGGTGGTAAATTTCTCTTTTTTACACGCAGTAAAGGTCACTTGAATATAAAAATTTACTATTACTGTAAATGCTAGGTGAATCAAGCCAAAAAATTAACTTGTACCCAAGAAATTTAGGTGAAATAGCAAGCAACCTAACACCTCCAAATTAGCTAAATCCATATTTTAAAAAACCCAAATATTTATTAAATAACGAAGATTAGCCACTAAAATTTACACTAGAGGGATGTGACATGGGGTTTATATTTCTCCATTTTCTTCATTAATTGAACCAATAATTGGGTTTCATCAATTAAAGATGTAATTTGTGTCAAGTTTTACCTTATTGACCTTATTGTGACTATATATATGATGTTATTTGGGGCTTAACTATTTCTAATTACATCACTAATTCTATCAATTAGTCAATCAATTCATACAAAGATCTAATTTGAACAAATTTTAGCCCTATAAATTTAATGTATATGATTATAAAATATGTTTTTGGCCTCAATTAACCCCAATTTCATCACACATTACACAATTGGTTGATCGGTACAACCAAAGAGGTAATTTGTCCAATTTAAGCCTTATGAACTCAATTACGATCGTGTTATATGATTTGGGGATCAATTGGCATCAATTATTACTATATAATATGATTTAGGGTTTAATGGGTCCTAATTGCATCACTGGTTGAAAAATTAGTGAGATGGATGTATTGCGTAATGGTTTGATTGCACAATGCATAATGGTTGCACAAGGTAACTAACACAATTTTTATATGAAGGTGTGAGGGAAAGGTAAAGTGTTTTACACTATGGTGTTTTATCAATGTTTACACAATGTCATGATATAGTAATGTCGGATAAGCACAAATACTTAGGTCAATGCCTAACTAACACATAATAACATAACACAAATGACATGATTTACATAGGAAAAATGTCAAAGGAATGAAAAGTATTCATGAAGATAAATTATCCATGGACACATATCACCAAAAGAAACAAGGTCAACATACAAGCATGCCTTACAAACGATCTTATAGATTTCTAGAAAGATATCAAGCATTGATTATACTTAACTATCAGATTTAACAAATGTAGGAGGTCATGGAGAAATACATTGTTTTATTTTATAGAATTTAATGAACTCGCACCCAATGTAAAAAGATCTAGAACCTAAGAAAAATAAAGGGGGTTAATTTCAATGTTTGAGGGGTAAAGTGGTGAGAAGTACAGAAAAGAGCTAATCCAAATTGAACAAGTGAATCTTGTGAAGGGCCGTAGAGAAACATCATTATAATAGCTCTAAGATTTTAAATCATTTTAATTGGTAAGAGTCATGATAGTGGGAGTAGTATTTGTAGAAGGTGTTAAGGATGAATCTATTTGTGTGTGTTGATATGATGTGTATTCTATTGAAATTCATGAGTCAATATTTTTGAGCAACTATCATTCTCTTTTACTGTAATGAGGTTTGTAAAATCTAATTTTTGACACATCCAAACTACTGTAACAAATGTTAGCAAATAATTTTAAAGGCCCCAAATCATGAAAAATGACTATATGTTTTCCTGTAGACACTAAATCATGCACTTTAGGTACATTTGTAGGTCTTGATCACATACCACTATTCATATGATTCCTAAGCAAGAAAATTACTAATTAACCATTATCTTTGGACTTTTTGCTTTCTTTTTGGTTTCCTTCTTTGTCTTACACGCCCTACTACAAAGTATGACCTTTGATACTTCATTTTCTTTGAGCATGGACATTAGCACCCAGCTAGGACGTCAGCGCCAGGCACCCCCATCCCCTCTAGGTGCCCCCAACTTATTTGTATCTTTCTCACCTCTTTTAGGTCCTTTCTAGTTGTTGGGAATCTTTATTTCTTATGGGTTGGCCTTTATTGGTTAATTACAAAATTCAAACAAGGGAATCATATAAATACAAATTTATGTGACCATAATAAAAGACCAAACACTAAGCATTATCTATCATCACCTAAGGTTACATCCAAGAGCATTCTAATAGTATTCAAGCATCCATTTATATCCACACAAGGGACAAGGTACTATCATTTCTGCATACACGCATAGGATGGTAAGTTCATTTTTCCATGCACACATATATCTACATCTTTTACATATAGTTATTGCTCATTATTCAAGTGTGTCTAGCACAAGAGCCACTTATGGCATGATTCTTCACACACACACACACACACACACACACACACACACACACACACACACACACACACACACACACACACACACACACACACACACACACACAAAACTACATGGAGTTTGAAATGTAGTGCAACACCCGAATCGTAACTTCACTAAGTCAGGTGAACATCGAGGTCAATCCAACTCCCCATATGCATCTTTTTATTTTTAATATTTGATGTGTTTTAGGGTTTTGTATGTGCTCTAATTTATTCTTACAAGTTTCAAGAGAATAACAAAAAATTACTACGACATACAGGTGATTAAAGGAGACATTCAATGAGCATCCCGTGACCATGCGAAGTTAGTTTTCTAAATTTATGAGCAGTTGCATGTTCTCAGAGGAGGTTTATAGTGCCCTAGGTGCCCTTAACCCTGTCTAGTGCCCCAGTCCAGGAAGATTTTACGGTCGTACAATTTTCTAAGATTGGTTACGAAAAATCCATCCTCCTATTCATAACTTTGTCAGCTTAGCACAACTTCAGACCCACTACAAATCAACTAAGTATTGTATCCTTTCATTTACAACTAGGGTTTCATATCTTCTAGTTTACTTGCTTTAGTAAAAATCTACACTTCATCTCTTATTTAATTACTGCTAATTTGCAATTACGGTTCAATATAAAATTTAATTTTTTAAAAATCATTTCCCAAAATTGACACTAATTTTAAAATTTACATCCTAAAATCTTACATTCAATTTTCAAATCTTAAAAAACAACTAAGAACTGACCACATTAGATTTTGAAAAATTATATTTTTTAATGTAACTCTTGGAGCTACGAGACAAGTTACATCATGTGCATAGTGACGCTAATTTATTATATTTACTTAAATAATTTTAAAGTATAAGATTGTTTTGTTTTTACTATATATATTCCCTCTAGCCTGACGTGCCACATCCAAAACCTCTTAAAACCACTAAACAATTAGAACACATATGTGTTATACCACACACATGTTCTTGTTCCATAATGATTGTATTCAATACAATACATAACGCATATGCATTATAGCACATAAAAACTATACAATGCATACACATTATAGTGTGTACATGTTATAATGCATACACTTCATTTTTATTCACTTTCCCAAAACATTCCTCTAGGCTCGAAATTTCAAGGCTTAGTCATATCATTTTCCTGCGTAAAATTCCATATCAAAGATCAACTTTGAGCATGAAATATGTTATAGATTTCATGTATGAATTTCATCAAATCATGACTACAAGGAAAAGTAAATTGTCCTATTTCTCATGATGTAATCTTTTTGATTTTTTGATAATTATAAGGATAGTAATGTTAAATATTTGTAAATATGTATTCTTATGACATTATATTGAAAGAAAACGCATATGTAACTTTATTTATGTAACTTTCGACGTATGTATCCAAATTTGAAAAAAATTATATTGTCACATATTAGACCTAAATATATGCACATTAATGTTTTTCTCAATTTCAATAAATTTTGAGGTAGTTATGTGGGCAGAATGCACAAATATCCATTTTTAATGAAATTCACAACCTATTTACTAGTAATATTCATTTTTAAAAATTACAAATTTTTTTTTTAAATATTCATAATAGATCAGATAATTTTATCTAACTTTCTATAGAAGGATTTAAATAATACTAAAGGATGCCAAAAATAGTGAGGGGTGAATGGTAAGCTATCGACTATGTTTTATCTAAAAGCATGAGTACTTATTTGAATTTTAACAATTTCTATCACCTATACTTCACCATTTGCAAAACAATAGTGATTTTAAAACTAGATTCAAAACACAATAAATCATGTTTTTTATACTTTGTTCAAATTTTGAGTGTAAATACCTCAAATAATCGAGAAAGTACAAGTTTTTCAATTTTCAAGAAAACATATCTACTTAAGACTCTCTTTTTGTAACCCATCTGCATGTATGTACCTTCAATTATTTTATAGTCTAGAATCTTAAAAATTATCAAGATATTTTTGTCATTCTTGAGTTTAGTATAGATCTCAAAACACATAAGTTTTGGAATCTATTTAAACAAGCACACTTGTCATATGGTTCAAGTATAAAAGTACATTTTTTTAGGAATGGTAAGGCAGTGCCTAAATTGGCATGAATGGGTACTTGCATATTCTAGACAATTGGGAGTGAAAGTGTATAGTCCCAAGAAAAAGATTCTCTTATCATTAGTTTTTTCGATTAACTTCATGTCACTTTTGAGTGAACATTTCCAATAAGTACTTACGTATTCTAGATAATTGGGAGTGCAAGTGTATAGTTCCGAAAAAGAAAAAGAAATTCTCTTATCGTTAGTTTTTTGGATTAACTTCATGTAACTTTTGAGTGCACATTTCCAATGTCATTTTTTAAACTCAAAGTGAAATAACATTAACATGTCATCTATTCATTTGATTTTACAATTATATAATTAAACTATACTTTTGTATTATGAAATTATGTTGAGTTAATTATGGGTATTTATGTTTCATTTTAATTAAAATTCCTTTATATATACTAAACTTATGTTCTGTTTACAACATTTCATATTTGTGGCCTCTAATTACATGCTCGTTGAATTGTCTGGATAATTATATATTTTAGTATCAAATATGCCTCTTTAGTGAATCTTGGAATTGTTGCACTACAACTTTAAAATCTTCAATCATTCAATTATTGTCATCATTTTTACAGTAATTTCATCTTGTTACACATATAGGAGTTCTATAACTAGCATACCTATATTATATAAATATATGTAACATATGTCGAGAGGTATAATTTGAAAGGTGCTTATGTCACACATCTAAAATAGGCACCTCATGAAATCTACCTCTTGGCATATTTTACATACATAGATTTATATAAACATAAATCAAAATATGGTATGTAAAATATGCCGAGAGGTAGAGTTCACAAGGTGCCTATTTTAGATGTGTGACATAAGTGCCTTTCAAATTATACCTATCTCCATACATTACATATATTTATATAATATAGGTATGCTAGTAGCATCCACGAGAGTTGCATTATACATAAAATGATACCAAAAATAAAGATAGCAAAAGAAGAAAGTCATTTAGTTCGTGCATGAATAGCATTGATAACATAAGGATCCCCACCCATTTACTTCATTGGTGTTCATCGTCATGATTATCATCGTCTTCTTCATCATCATAGTGATCAGACCATCTTTGTCATCATTGATCATTGTCATAATCGTCATCGTCATCGTCATCATTATCACCACCATCACCAAAACCATCATCATCATTGTCATCATCGACATCATCACCAATACTAATCTTACTACTAATATTGATATTATTATTACAATTTATAAGAAATAAAAATAATATTATTATAATTATTATTATTATTATTATTATTGTAGTTATTATTATTAAAATTATTATTATAATAATTTTATTAATAGTACTAGTAATATTGTGGTTATCATCATCTTCGGTGTTGTTATCATTTTCATCATCATCATAATCATTTTCAAGATAAATATAATCATTTTCATCATCAATATCTGAAGGCAGAGATAGAATAAAAATTGATAGAATGCCTTGAAATAATATTCAATGAACAGAGTCATATAAAGGCTACGAGAGGAAGGAAGAGAGGAACAGTTAAATAACTGTTCACAAACAAATGAAACTAACAATGTATTAAACTAACTAATGATAACATTCCCCCCTTTATTACATTATTCATACAAACATACATTTCCTGATACTGGATGGCCCCCCTAATGAGAACACCATAAAGAGGGTTTTCACACGAGCATGAGCCTACCTAGTCTTGATCACATGGTTTTCCTAAGGTTGACCATAAACCTAGAGGGACAGGATCACTTTTCGACTTTTCAACTCGGTGGTTTTACAGGCTTACCATGAAACAAGAGGATTTTACCTCGGTGGTTTTACAGGTATACCATGAACCCAAGAGGATGATACCTCAGTGGTTTTACAGGATTACCACGAACCCAACTTCGAGTACCATGCACTTCTTTCAGTGCTTTTCTGTTCCCCATGACGATTTTCAATTTAGGAAGTCCCAGACAAGAAACTATGCAACATCTGCACTTTATTGAACAACCAAACAACATAGAAAAAACAACATATAATACTGAAAAATGTTCCACATTCACTTCTAAGAATCATAGCAATCATGTTCTTAGTTGTAGCCACTGATTTTGATTGTCGTTTAGCCAATCTTCAACAGCAAAGGAAACAAATCACTGCCACTGGATGTTGCCCTTGACTAAGTCATTTTCACCCATAATGTGAAATATGAATACTGAGAAAGAAACTACATCAAGAAACATGCTATCAACTGGATCTCGCCACTTAGACCTTGTTGCACATGGTTCATGTTGCAAGTGAACGCATTCACAAGCGAACCATCTTCTTTTCGAAGCACAACACTCAGAGGATCAATTCAAAATGAAGAACCATTGGCAAACAACTATGCTCCAGAGTAATCCATTTTCAGCATCCAATCACAAAACAAAAGAACATGGAACAAAATAGAAACTGAAATAAACACAAACCAAAATTGAGGAATATGTCCTCAATACCTTATTCTGCCACAATCTCTATTGGCAGCCTCATCGCTTGTGGCTTACAAAAGGTCACTAGATTTCTTCTAGCCTCCATTTTTAGACATCAGCAGTAAGAATACAATGATCATAATACTTTTGATCAAGAGAAATTATAACAAGATGATTCAAAAACACACTAAGTTCTTCCCCAACACGAAAGCTCTCTAGGAAAAAAATTCAATCATAGAGTTTGGTATTGTGCACGCATCATTTAATGTACTTATTATAACTGTCTTATTAACCGTGGAAGCCTTTTTTTTCTTGACTACCTAATACTGCGCTTGCCATAGATGATAGGCTCCTCATTCTAAACAAAAAAACACCAAATAAATACTTTTTATTATGCAAGTGGATCAACAATTTTAGAGAAAGAGACACTTTCTAGGGTTGCTAATGATTTTACTCCTTCAACAACATCATCTTTGTCATGATAACCCCTAAACGTGAAGGATGAGATGGATTCTTTGGCCATATTTATATATAAAGTGGAGAGATAAAAGTGTATACATCAATCATAACATGCCAATACTGGAAACAATCCACTCATGTCACTTTTACTGTTACATACACCTACATCATGAGTATTCCTCCAAATAGTCTATGCTCTGATTTACTGCACTGGTCAAGTGTTTATTACTATTGTGGATGTGTTGATAAGTTGAGTAAGAGCATTAAATAACTCTAGGAATGAAAGACTGGTACGCCTTATCGGCTTTTATTTTAATGCCTCACAAAACACTGCAATGTAGGCGCTTAAATCTTTTGGTTTCTTTCACACGTTTCCTTCACATGCTCTAACTTAGTGAACGATGGTCACTACGGACTTTTAGGAAAACACCAAAGGAGAATGTTATGCTCCAAAAAAATGCAAAACCAGAACAGTATAATGAAACCATTGCTATCAAGAAAAACCGTAAGTCTTAGATATTTGATGCTCTGATACCAATGAAGGCAGAGAGAATAAAAATTGATAAACTCCCTTGAAATAATATTCAATGAACAGAGCCATATAAAGGCTATGGGAGGAAGGAAGAGAGGAACAGGTAAATAAATTTTCACAAACAAATGAAACTAACAATGTATTAAACTAACTAATGCTAACAATGTCGTCATCATCATCCTCATCACTATTGTCACCACTATCGCTACAACAACCATCATTGTCGCCATTATCGTTGTCATCATTATTATCAATATTAGTTTTACTACTAAAATTGATACTATTATTAGGATTTATAAAAAATAAAAAACTCTTAGTTTTATCATTATTATAATTGTTATTAATATTAATGTTGTTATTATTATTATTTCAATAACTATTAATGGTATATTATTATTATTATATTAGCAGTAATAGTAATAGGCATCACAAACATCATCCTTATCATCATGGTTATCTTCATCTTAATCATGATAATCCTCATTTTTGTCCTCCTCTGCGTCATCATGATCTTCATCATCTTCGGTATCATTTTTTGTTTCATCATAATCTTATTCATTGTCATCATTTTCATGATCAATTCAATCATCTTCACCATTATCATTATCATTATGATCTCCATATTCCTAGTCCTAGTTATTCTCATGGACGTCATTATCACATCATTGTCATATTCATTGTTGTACATGTTTACAGTTTAGGGTTTTTGAATCATATTTTTGCAATTTATAATATAAACATGAATTATTAATAATAATATTATCAAAAATATATATTAGTATTAGTATTAATATTAATGTTGCAAAAGATTTATTATTATTATACTTGTTAACATTAGTATTTTCATCATCATCATCATTATAATTATTATCATCGTTACGATATTCATCCCCATCACGATCATCGTTGTCATCATCATCATTATCACGATCATCGTCATCATTGTGATCGTCATTATCATCGTCGTGATAATCATCATTGTTGTATTTTTCGTCATCATTATGATAATCAGTACTCACCATCATTGACACGATCATCATCATCATCGTTGTCATTTTCATGATGATGACGATTGCATTGTCATGGTTGTCATCATCTTTACCATCGTTGTCTTTTCATAGTAATAGTAGTCACTGTTATGATAGATTTAATCATCATCATTATGATCTCCATCTTCCAGGTCATGTTCATTCTCATCTACCATTATCACACCATTATTATCACCATTGTTGTACATATTTACAATTTAAGCTTTTTGAATCAGATTTTTGTAATTTATAATATAAACATAAATTATTAATAATATTATTGTTAAAAATATATATTATTATTAGTATTAATATTAATATTGTAAAAAATATTATTATTATACTTATTAATATTAATATTTTTGTCTTCATCCCCATCATGAACGTCATCGTCATGTTTGTCATCATCATTGTCATATTTATCATTTTTGTGATCATCATCATCAGTGTGTTTGTCATCATCATCATGATCATCAATATTCACCATCATTGACACGATCATCATCATCATCATTGTTGTCATCGTCATGATGATGATGTTGACGATGATAATGAAAATGATCATCGTCATACTTAGCATCGTTATTGTCATCATCATCGTCATGATCACCATCTTGTTGGTCATGGGCATTCTCATTTGTCATCATGTTCACCATTTTCATAGTTGTCATTATACATGTTTACGGTTTAAGATTTATGAATAGGGGTTTTACAATTTACAAAAAAAATATAAATTTAAAAGTTCAAATCCAAATTTAAAAATTACTATTGATATTACTATTAATATTAATACTATAAAAATTATAATTATTAGTTACATTAATAATATTAATTCTATGAATACTATTATTATAATATTGAATATTAGTATTAATATTAATGATGTTACGACTATTAATATTATTGTTAGAATTTTATTTTTTCAAATTAAATTTTTGTCATCATCATTAATATTAGTATTAATATTAATGACTATATTAATTATTAGAATTTAATTACTATTAATAGTAATACAACCATTTTAATTTTTATCGTCACTGTCATGGTCATGGTTGTTGTCATCTACCATCATTATTTTTTAAAAACACAAATAAATATTCAATATTAAATATTTTGGATATGACTTTTTTTTTCATCCCACATTAGTTGGTAGATTTTGTGTTTAGAAACATATAAACCCTATTATACCTTGATCCTTATCCAAATTGGGGTGATGCCACAATGGAAGTGGCCCTCTGAGATTTTTCATAGCTCAGTGATTGTGGGATGGGTATGGTTCCTTATTAGACCTTCCACTCTCCTTCTTTGTTCCTTAATATTCCAATAAACTTCCCTAGTTGGATATACATTTTAAGTGTATCTTATAATTTCTTCTACATCTCTACAAACTTTATTCATTAAAAAACATAATCCTACATTAGTTGGTATATTTGGTCTTGTTCTACGAATATAAAATCCTCATTCATTCAATAAACCAATCCCACATTAAATGGTAGGATTTGTATGGGAAACATATAAAATCAAATATAGAATGATATTTGTTATGTCAATGGGGTGAAAAAATAGAAGGTGATCCTTCCAATATTAATGAAAAATAAATCACCTCCAAATACCCAAAAAATAATAAATGTCAAAATAAAATTAAACAGAAAAAAGCGCTAGAATGATTTTAAAACATCTTGAAAGTAATTTTAGAATAATAATTAAAAAGTTGGAACGTTTTCAAAAAAAATAATATAAGAACACATGTATTTCTTGTTCTGTATGATATCGAACTTTCTAGTTAGACCTAGGATTTTTCTGTTTGAAAACTGATAACCTTGAATGTTGACTTCTAGATCGAAACTTGCAGACTCCCTCATTATAAGGTTGTTAGATTATCAAGCCTCATAAAATTAGAATATGTTTTTAAGTTAAATATGATTATGGATTACAATGGTAGGGCTATATAATGATTGTAGTGCAAGCTCACATGGCATAGATGAAACCAAATTACTGTAACATGATATTGGAGATGAATTGCGAGGAACCGAAGACATCGTAGGCACTCATAATATTCCTAGGACTGTATCTCATTGCTTTGGGTAGGGGATGTGTGAAGCCTAACATTGTCTCCCATGGAAGTGAGACAATGTTAGGTTTGGGTCAGATTTGTATAAATATGTGCCTATATTTTCAATTGGCAATATCAGTAAGTACCTACAATTGTAGGTTGTACTTCCTTTTTAGTTGTGCCCAATTGAACAAGTCCTTCCTGTAATGCAATCACTGAGATGGTCTGCACAAATGAATTTATTTCAATGACCTTACTACATAGGGATTCATGTAGCAATATATTTATCAATCTATGGATCATCACACCTAAATTCCATACGCAAACTGAGATTCACATGTTCGTGGATGCTGTGAAAACCCAATTTTGACTTGCATATCATTTCATGTAATTATATGCCAAACAATGGATGATAAAAATATACAATAACAAAAATAAATTCTAAATAATACAACTTGCAGGGTCAATAGAATTATGCCATCGCGAGAGAAATATGATTTCGTGATCAAGCGGCTCTCAGAATATCCACTTATGACTATTATCTACTACCACTTTTCCCATCAGCCTAACCATAACAAATCATAATTCCCAAAATTGTAAACCTCGTGAGACATTTAAAAGAAGAGGTTGGGCTGCAATCTACATCCCAAATCCTTTCTTAAACTATTTTTGGATTTGAACTCCTTGCAGCCCTCGCACATGCACCAAAGTCACAGAAACCATCTTCTCAAACAAATATCCTGGAATGTGTTGCAAAGATGCCCACAACTCTGTTGTTGACATGTGTTACAAATATGCCTGCCACTCCGTTGCTGAAATGTGTTACAATGCCCATCATTGCCCTAAAATTCTAGGTTGCGGGGAATGGGGAAGAAGTTATAATTTTTTTATTTTTCCGTAATTATTGTTTTGATTTCACAGGCACAAGTTTTGTATTACATGAGCATGACATTAGACATTTTCACTATATATATATATATATACAAATATATATGTCTCCCGACATAATTATAATTATAATATTATAATTTAATACAATATTATAAAATATAATTTAGTACAATATAATATAATGAAAAGAATTATGCCAGAATTTGATACTTCCCAACAAAGGCAACTTCATAATAGATTCCTACTGAAGAATCAAGAATTTGGAATGGACAAAGGTTTCTCCCCTTATATCATTTATATTGGGTTTGGTGAAATTCATTTCCAATGTATAATTGAGATATTTACAATTTTATACTCTTTTCTCTTATCATCACATCACCTATATGCTTATAAATTTTATCTATTAAAAATAAATAGATTCTTTTCATAAATCCATCTCAACAAACATAAAATCCATTCAACATACATATCATACACTTTACAATTTTAGGATTATTAATTTATTATTTAATCTCAACCAAAAAATTAAAAATAACAATCTCACAATTATTAATCTTCCATTTAATCCTTTTCAAATAAATACAGTGTAACACCCACAAATTACACACACAAATACAACAGTAAAAATGCCAGAATAATTTATTTTTTACTTACATTGCTCATTACACAACACCACAAGGGCTCCAAGAAGAGAAACTCAACAACGCATAAGATGCTTACATAATTCATTGACTCACATAGACACACGACAACACCATATACATGTCAATGCCACACTTTTCCCAATGAATGAATACTAGTAATGACTCCACCACAAGAAAGGGACTCAAGGATTGGCAACCCACAACACATCATTACCATGATTACATCTTAATTATGATTAACATTCTAAGAATGCTTTTATACAAGGATAATTTTATCTATTTTCCACCTACATATTTTTAAATTCATTTCACATTCGACTTACAGATCGACCATTTAAGTTGGCTCTTTATCCCTTACGACAATCTCCATAACTTACATAATTATTTTCCATATTTCAAATTGCATACAAGGTTCTTAATTCTCTCATTCTTATGTTAAGCTTATGCTTCTCAAACGTTCATTAAATGTTTAAATTTTACCCTTACTACAAAGTGAATATGACATGATGTCAAGAAAGAAATCTTAGGATTTAAGGGAGATTTAGATTCAAGATACCTGTTGACAATTTTTACACTTGTGCAAAACTGGGCAACTCAAAACCTTGTTACGATGGATAGCATTGGTGAAGCATACCTAAGCTATGAGAGATTATATTAGATCATGTTGTTACTACTGATTTATTTAAAAGATTATATGAAATCTACAACTATGTGCTCTGTTACAAAACATAACAAATCACAAAGACTGCAATTTCATGACCATCCTCAGCAAAAGAACACAAGCCCCGAAGGACAGTTATGTTGTCTTGATGAGAACATCCAATTGTAGAGTAGGTGAAGTGTAAAGTTTTGGAACAACAAACATAAGTGTAGATCACATAAAAATAAGAGTTCATTACTGAAAGTTAAAATTTCTATTCAATTTTCTTTCCTTCATGATTAATACATTCACTTATGTTATTGAGTTGTTTATCTCATTATACAATCCATACAAAAAGTAGAAATGTAGAAAGAGATATACAACTCATTTACAGAATTCAATGCTTTATTCACAAGGAGAGTCAAATGTTTCCCACACAAGATGTGGGATGTAACTAAAAAGTAAAGTACAACTACTGAAAAGAAATATACACATGCATGAAAGAGAAAGAAAAGGAGTATGAGGGTGAACCCATCATTGCCTTGTATATTCTTCATTGTGTAGAACATCTCCTTGTCAACTCCTTCATCCTCAAGGCATGGTACCTGAAAATTAAAAACAAGTCAACCATTAGTTACGAGCTAAGGGATCAAACCATATTCCTACACTATCCTACTTCATGCATATGAATCTTCCCCTAAGCAGGAGATGTATTCTACTTGAAGGACAAACTGCATGCATGTTTTTTTCACTCAGAAAGAAGAAAGTAAAAGAAAGAAGAAAACATGGACATAAGAGAGGCCAAAAAGCCTAAATATTTCCTAACTATTTTCCTAAGTGTGCAGGTACAGGTTGCAGCGAAAGAGAGAAATAAATAAGTCATAAGTACATGCTAAGAAGAAGGAAAAGTGCAACTCAAAGTTCAACAAACATTCTGCAAATGGAAGAGGTTAGAGCTCAAAAGAGGTAATGGAAGATAGAAGTATATTTTTCAATTTGCAAGGAAAAGAGTGAATCAGATTTCAAGAAACTAAAGTTAAAAGTAAAAAGGGATTGTAGCTGAAACAGGATGAGAGAGAAGATTCTAGGAAAATTTTGACAGGGCTTCGCCATGGAAAATCAACATTTCAAATTTTTCAGCATACATATCATAGTTGTAATGAAAGGAAATATGATCTATAATGCAGAAAGGAATTCTTTATAACTAAAATAGCTGAAGGGAATTGAAATTCCAAGATAATCTTACAAATTTCAGCTTTTCTAAGTTACAGTTTTCAACATAAAGCAGATATGAAAACACAAAATTACTACAATATCAATGAAGTACATTCATTCAAGCAAGGTAGTACTCATCTACAACATAAGAAGAAGCCATTACAGGTGAACAAAAGGATCTATCTCATGATGACATTAAAAGTAGACACAGGAATAGTTTGAAGTAAGCTACAGAAGACACAAAGTACATGAATGATCATCATATAGTAGTCATACAAGCAAAGACCAAATTAAGCTACAGGTCTTCATGAACTCAACTCAAGAAAATGCTTCCAGTATCAACACATCAATATATGGAATGCAAAGAACAGTCAAGAATATCAAGGGTTTTACAAAAGGCTCAAGGATTGACTAAGAACAAAATTTTAATCAGAGACACGTGTAACCCCATGAAGATATAGCGGCCATGAATATAAGAATTTTTCAGAATAGAGGGGATACTTGCAGAAAAGGAAAATGCCTAGGTTGAAAATGTTTTGGAAGAGAGAAGATTCTGGGACAATTTGAGTAGGGCTTCACTATGTAAAAGAGACATTTACAACTTTTCTAGCATCTATATCAAACTGAAATCAAAGAAAGGCAGTGAAAGTAACATAATAAAGTATCTTAATAAAGTTTTATGCCTAATAGTGACATCAAAACATATCAAGAATTGATTAAAATTACTGCAGATATCAAAGAGTATAAGTGAAACTTGCAGGTTACAAAGGGTCAATTCAAAAGGTGAACTGAAGAAAAGGATATATGAAATGCACAGTTTCAAGCAAGCCATTTTAGTTATAGACTATTAAAGTCAGGCTAACTATTTTTTAAGGAAACACAAATGTCTTTTAGGAAGCATACAATTGTAACACTTATAATTCAGTGAGCAAAATTCATACCCAAATATTTAACCTTCACATGGGACTAACATCATATATACAAGTTACAGAATCACCCTCAGAATTTTCAAAAGTATGGACTAAATGTATCAAGAAATAACATCAATGAACCTTACAAAGCTTAGAACTGTTAGCACAAACAAGAAAATAGAGAGAGATTACAACAATGGAGGAATCACCTACAACAACCTCGCATATGAGCATCAAACAGAGTAAAAGTAAGAACACTTTGAGCCAAGAAAATGACAATTCGATTATAACGTAGCAGTCATTCATGAAACTCTGAGTCAAAATAATGATGACATACAACAGAAGGGATTTATATTGCCAAAAGTTCTATGCAAACATCACAACTATAGTGGTCAAATAAAGAGATCAGGTTCAGATTTTCGAAAAGCACTGAGAATCAAATACAAAGCTTTGGTGGCCAAAGACAAACAGATAAAAACCAGGCCCACAAAGATATACATATAAAAATCTCAATGAAAAATCCAGATCTAGGGATAGCAAAGCAAAATATGGAATACCTAGAATGTAAACTATCTAGCAAACCCTCCACAGTCAGTTCGAAGTAAACTCCTAGTGATAACCAGGTAAGCTACGATGATACAAGCTTATCAATATTAAGAAAACGAGGTATTCATACCATAAGCACATTCAGAAATAGAGATAGAATCTCTAGCATCAAAATCAAGAGCTCAACAAATGTCACCGAGGTTTTAGCAAGCAAAGATAATCAATCACAACGACATATCAGAATCTCGAAATTCGAACAAGTAAAGTACAGATATTTTTTCTCACAAACCCATTAAGAGGTTGTTGAATCAAAAGGAGAAGTAAAAACTCACTAGTAAAATGGAAACCGAGAAGACTCTTGAGATCTCATCGAGTTCAGAGCTAAAAGGAACAAACCTAGAATGAGTTCATCTCAAAAATGACCAAGGTTATCTAAAAGATCACACCAGCAAAAGATAAAGGAGATGGGTATTAGTTTTAAATCAAAGCAATAATGATCAAGTACCGGTAAAAAAAATCAGAGACAAAACTTACCATACTTTGAATGCCTTTTTCACAGTCAGCTCAGGAAGAACAACGGTGGCTACAACCAGAGGAGTAATAAAATGTTCCCGAGAGTAAAGACGAGTGGCCAACAAATATATAGAAAGGCCAAGCTCCAAAACACCAATAGCAGCCAACAACTCATAGGGACCGCAAAAATAGAGAGAAACCGAGCTTCAGAATGACCATAGGGCCATACAAAGACCATAAGCCAAATAGAGCCGAGCTCGAAGTTCATAAGAAAGACATGGCCATGACCACGATGCTTCACCTTGAGAGCTCAGTACCAAGAAATTAAAGACCAAAAAATATATAGATGCTCGAAGGCTAAGAAGTGAGAAAAATGGACTGAACCGAGCTTCAGAAGCTTCAACCATGGCAGCCACAAAAATTTTCCAAGGCTTCGCCCGCAAACCAGATGTGAAGTGAGAAAAATGGATGAGTTCGAATGTTTTAACTCACCCACCAGAACTTTGGCTTAACCTAACCCTAACCAAGGGTCAAGAATCGATGGCTCAGATTCACCAAGTACAACAATTAAATGGCAAAAGATCATGCTCAAAGATAAAATAATAACCAAAGTTAGCCTCCCACCGACCAACATTCAATGCATACAAAAACCCTAATCACGGGTAAGAGATTGACGACATCGAATTCACAGGTACAAAGATCAACGAACAGGAGCATCACAAACTTCCAATGCAAACCCAAGAGTTAACAAACCCTAACCGCAGTTAGGTCGACTTTAAAAATAGAGCCACTGACAAAGCGTTTGAGGGGCGAGTCATCATGGAGGGGGGACCAGCCCCATGTTTAAACAAAATATCATTGCATTGAACTTTATCAACTATAGTGTATGCTCATAAATTCAAAAGGCCAACCAAATCATACACAATGGTCACCAAAAAGGTAAAGTATAAGCTTTTCCTATCAAATACAAAAGGGAGGCTGATAGCTATATAATATCATGATAATAAAAAGTGGGGTGGCATACCTTATAATATTCCTAAGTCCACAAAGGTGGCCGAATGTAACATGGTGCCCTTGTATTATTTCAAAACCTAATAATTTTCTAAGTCCACAAGAGTGACCAAATCCAACGAAGGAAAAAGTTCACAGCCACAAGTGGCCCCCACTGATGGTGATAGATTGTACATGAATTGGAATGCATTATTTTTTTCCATGTGATCACTAGAAAATAGAATAAGTGTCAACATCAGAGACAAAGGTGGTCCCAATCAGGATTAATGTTTGGATAAATTATTTTTGCAAATATTGCTAAGTGTTGTAATTATTTTCTCACAGGAAGAGAGTTGTATTTTTTGCATGCTTCACAAGAAGAAAGAATCAGAGAAGAGAAAAGTTGTATGCCATGGAGGGAGACTTGTCCAGCAAGCAAAGTTTATTATTAGCAAATTATCCACCCATTCTTTTCTTAAAAATAGAATAGTGAACTTCAGTTTGACTGCATTGTAAACAAGGATATTAATGCCTATTTTTAACTACATGCTCTAGTTTGTATTATTTTATTCCTTTATTTATTAATAAATAAAGGATAAAATTAGGATGCATGGGCAAGTACAGCCTTAGTCTATTTTTAGGAAGGGTGGGATAAAAAAAAATTCTATATATTGTGTGCCTTTGCAAAGCACAGGGGGATTCGGCCTAGAGGACTTTTTGATATATGAGTACTAAAGCAAATTTTGCTAGTTTTTCCCTCTAAGTGTTGAAGTATTTTCTACCTTTCCAAGTTATTTGGCAATCTTGTGTATGTTACATTAATCTTGTGAATGTAAATTCCCTCGATCAAAAGGAAATTCATACTTTCACCTTACCCTGCTACAAATTTCAGTCCTTTCTGCTTAATTTTTAATGTGAATGTTAACTTATTAGTACTGTTGTGATCTTCCCTCAATGCAATCAAGTGTTTTTCCCTTAGATATTCTACAAAAAAAACTATTGGTTCGTGCATCAAGAATCCTTCACAGATCAATTATGCATATACTCAGTGAAAGCTCTCACATAGATTTGGTGTATCACCTTAGTTTTAATCATTTTTTATAGTTGTCTTTTACTCTCAAACTCCCAGAAAGTAGTTTAGGATACACTAATAAGGAACTGGCCTTGATACCAGAGATTCACCTTGAAAAAGGTATACCCACAGACCTGAAGTGTTTCCATTGTATCTACGAAAGAGAGAGATCATTTGTGCAAGCTTAGAAAACCTACAGCCATCTCTACAGGGTGCACTTTCGAGAGATAACAATACCCTTTTTCCCTAAACATTCAAACGAGGTTTAGTTGATTCTTGACGTGACTCTCTATCTAACAAAGAACACATACGATGTTTGACATCTCATGTACGGGGTTCAGAGTGTTGTTTTACAAGTCCCTAGAAATTTCATTGTCCTAACTTACAAGGTAGACAAAAAGGTTGTTTTTGTTGACGGTTCATCTAGCTCTTGCTAATACCCATGGGCACGAGCACCAAATTTTGATACCCTAGGTCTAATAGTGTATAAGGTTGTGGTCACAACCATGAATGACGATCAAATTACAATTCGAAAAATTAAACCTTGAGGAGTTTTGTTGTTTCGCGCTAAGAGACTAGTTACAAAGTTTACTAAATTGTGTTCGAAGGAGAGGTTTAAGTTTATTCTTGTTTACCAAGTGTTATTTGGATTACATAAGTTCCAAATTTCATTTTACTCTTTTGCAAAATAAGATTATATAAAATAATCGAATGTGAGATACTCTAAGGTTTTAAATTTATTTATTTGCAAATGTAAAACTAAAGTACGAGAATTATGAAGGACAAGGTGAGATGAACCATGCCTAGAAAATATTATCATTTGATATGTACGAGGTTCTCCAAGTGGATTCACCTGTATCCCATAAGGATTCAACTCTCTTTTAGAATTCCGTCAAACAGTTTTTGTGCATTCAAAAACTCCTCCATTTGAATCTTGTACACATTTATCCCCTTTACAAACATTTCTACCAAGGTATAGACAACTACTACAATGTAGAAACCCACTTTCTATTATTCTTTGATGGGCACATACCCATTTCAAATCTCTCCTCTTGGCACAAACTAGGAAATTATGCTATAGATTTAGGATCTTTGTTTTGTACTTGCCACTTCCATTTGCTTGAAGTTCCCAAATCATTTTAACACCTCCATACACTCCTATATGCTTACCATGCACTATTTCTTCTCTCAATCCCATATTTACCACCTGGGTTGCTTTGTTAGACTAAGAGATACCAATGTGTGCATATAGAAATGGCGTGTCTCCCTGAGGCATTCTCCTTGGATTTGTTTCTGTTGTTTCAGGAATACGATTTGATCATTTGTAAATAGAAATGATTCTTCTTCCTTTGGAAAACCTTCTTCTATGTTAATGTCGTCAGTTAGGAGATATCTATTTGCATAAAAACCTTTAGACGTCTGCACAAAACATCCACAAAACTAAACTTCTACGCCTTCTTTTCAATGGAGCATGAAACAAATCACTTATCACCAAATTTATAAATATATTTTATGTTAACTTGTACACAGAGGTTCTTAACCACTCTATTGGTTGTCCAAGGGCATGACTTAACCATCCAAATGCAATTTCCAACTTCTCACTATGGTGGCAGAGAATCAATTCCTTTATCCATCATTGATTTCCTACCTTTTGAACCTCACCTGATGTATGCAATTATCCATAGATGTTTGACAGAAGGACATAAGTTGCATCATTTTGATGATCCATCTCAAAAGAAGAGTTGTTGAAAATTATTGTAACTTTGTATTCATATGTGCTCTACAGGGGTACCAAACAAATACATGCACACAACCACCACAAGTTTAATTTGTGTATCGATGATAAATTTTAGAGTTTCCTCAAGATATCTAGCACAACAGAGAATTTCAACCGAGAAAACATAATATTCGATTCTACGTGGAATGTTATAAGCACCATATTGCCATCGTAGTATTTACAGCCCTTTTCCACTAAGCCTGCAACCATGGCATTCCATGAGAGTGTATTTCTTTTAGGCATCAAGTTGAACAGTTCACATGCCAAGCGCATGCTTCCACATTTTCCATACATAGCTACAAGAACACTTCCAACTGTAGAATTCCTATATCTTTTTTCTTCGATGGATGCTTATACCATGTTCCAAGGCTTGCATATTGACAAGGGATGGGAGTGCATTACAGAGTAACGGATCAGTTTGGAGACATATATGTTGCATATGTGAACCACTGTGACCATCTCTAAGTAAACTATCCCCCCTTCCACATTCAAACATCATTGCAACCTTCTAAAAACTACTAAATTTACAAGTTTCCTTGGTTTGCTGTGTGGTTCCATGCTTCCGGATCTCAAATAAAATCAAACTATTTTTATGTCAGGGAAATGACAGGTCTGACTAGTTATTATGGGTGCCCATGTGCCTTCACATGGGGGGGTCACCTACCCCTCTCACCCACTTTCCCACCTGCCTATGCACCCTTTTTATTATTTATTTATTTTATATTATACTTATTTTTGTTGGGATTACATACAAAAATTAAAAACAAGTATTTATATCATTATATACTCCACTTCAAATTCATTTATTGTTTGCATTTCGCTGGAAATTTTAAAAAAGATTAATCGTATCATAACATTGTTAATATTATAATCATAAAACTAGTAAAGAATAATTACACCGAAGGCATCCCCTCTATGGAAAAGGCCCTTTCGAACGTTTCTCTAATTATGTTAAATTTGACGATTTGATGGCCATCTGGATGTTTTTGCATTTTTCGGCTATTTTTAACAGTTTTTTAATCCCTCCATGCTTTGTTCTATCTACACTACCTTTTTCCCATGGTTTGAGCTCATTTGCATAGTTTCTATTGAATTTTCATGTTTCACTTGGCTCTCATTTGATAGGAAGTTGCATTCTGAGGAGGAGCCCCGCAAGTCCGAGGCGGGGGAATTTTTTTCCACTGAGCTGTAGAACCTCCACGATGGAATCATCCTTTACATCCGCATAACTTGCTTCTTCTTGAACTTGCCTCGTCTCCAAACT
Source organism: Taxus chinensis (assembly GCA_019776745.2). NCBI lineage: Eukaryota > Viridiplantae > Streptophyta > Pinopsida > Cupressales > Taxaceae > Taxus > Taxus chinensis. Next base: position 194,810,020 of record CM034149.1, on the reverse strand, counting down.
TTCTAGGGTTTGATTCTCATCCACAACTATTTTTTTTTTTTCTTCCTCCTCAGCAATAGTAACAACTTCGTCATTGGTGGGATTCTCAATCTCATTCTCATTTTCGTTGTTGTCCTCTAATAATAATAACATCTCTTTCTCCCTCGAAATAAGTTCTTCCTTGATAGCCATGGAAAGACATTTCTTGAGCTTTTCATGATCATCGATGAGAATAGAAATGGTGAGCTTAGACATGAGCACATCCTCCTTCTCTTTATTGATAGCTTTTCCTTGACTTCTTCTCTCTTCAATCTGCAATATGCGGTTAAATTTCTTCTGCACAAACCTCAGCCGCTTGTTCGGCATGGACAAAACAGGGCCATGATATTCCTTGTCAGGTTTCAGTAATATGTGAGTGTAGAACAAAGCAAGAAACCTAAAGAAGGTGCAATGTAATGTGTATGTGTAGAGTATGCATGCCATGTGTTTGACAAAATGTCTAAAATAAATGTTGTTTCCTGTAGTACACTGGTTGATGGGTATAGAAAAACTAGGTTTACTAAAGAGGCCTTTCAGATATATGGGTACATAATTGGTCTCTATCTATTTTTTAAAATTTAAATTGCTCAGTAATACTATTCTTTTCTTAAGGTACGCATATTTCATATGAAAGAGACATTATTTAAATCAATGTTTCAATTTGACCTTACCCTTAAAATCAGTGTTTCTTGCTTTAAATTTTGCATTCATATTTTCTTTACTCATATCATCTTGATTCAACTTGTATATCGTATGAATCTCCACTATGCCATCCTCAGACCCAAAATCCATGGTGCCTCCTTTGTTTTCTCCTGAAAAATGTAATAACTTGCACCCCTCCCTCTATCTGATTAGCTTTCATTAGTGAATTCAGCTCTCTGAGTATGTGAATAAGATCAGAGATATCATCTTTGAATTTCTTCTTAAAACACTTTCTTACCATTTCTTTGTGTTGTGTATTCTCCTTTGCCTTCTTGGATTCTCCTTATCCTTCCACGATTATCTTCAATTATCCTTAATTACCCTTATCTTTTGTTGGTTCATCTCTCCTTTTTCTTTTCCTTTTTTGGTTGAATTTTATTTATCCTCCTCTAGAATTTTGGGCTTCCCAACAAATCTTAATCAAGTCTCTTATAAGATTTTTGTTTTTGGTATCCTCTAATCCAATTAATTTTTGTTTTCTGAATCCTCTAATAAAATTATTTTCTATTTTCAGAATCCTCTGATCCAGTTATCCCAAATTGTTAAACAACCTATAGGTACATAGTTCGAAAAACTATCCAAACAAATAGCATTAGAACACCAAATTTATCACAAATATTTACATACTTATTGAATAAATGACCTTGATAATATTGCACTCCACAATGAGTTAATTACGCTCTAAGGTGTTCTTGTAGTGAGATCAGACTTGTAGGGTTTGAAATTTTTCAGAAATTAGAGGGCCAAGATTGAGTTTGACGGGATACGTTGAAATCCAACTGTGGCCATGTTTTATCCATCCATGCTGACGCAATTCTATTAGTCATCTTTTTCGTTCTTCTGTCGGGTTTTGAATTTGGGGTTTAATTGGATCTCGTCATGTCTTTGACCATAACGACTACAGAACACCATACTGAAGTCCACACAATGGCCACCAATTTATCTAAAAAAACCAGACACAACATCACAATGCTCAAAACAGAGACACTACTGGCTACATCATATCCTTTTATAAACTTCAAATTTACAACAGTCTGACTTCTTCCGTTCAACGCTATGGTAGATTTCATGTTGTGCCTGTTTGCTACAGATGACATGTACTACGGTGGCTCATATTTTGGACTCCACCATTGGATTACCTAGAAGCAATGAGTTGGACTTTGATCTATGTTACCAACTGCCTTCTAGATCAACTGGTAATGTAGCCATTCATGACATTATTTATCATTTTGGTGGCGGTGTAGATTATGTAATTAGGGGTCAATAAACCTCTGGTACATTCCACGACACCAACTCCTTGTGTTTCCTCATGCTGGACATGGGTGACTCTTCAGATGCCATTGCCATCTTTAGCAATCTTTAGCAACAAAATTATCATATTCTCTACGATAATGCCAACCACATGCTCTCATTTGCTCTAACCAATTGTGCTTCTGTTTAACATTATATGCATATAAATAAATAAAATAACATCATCTATAACAGCCACAAGTTTATTGATTCTTTTCAAACAATAGTTTTAATAATCACTTATAGGAATAACTCATGTCACACGCTTTCCTTCATAAAAATAAAGATTTATATTAATGTATTAACCAAGAGTAAATATTTCTTATAATTTTCAATATTTTTGACGAATTTACAAAGCATCTGTATGGAAATATACTATGTATATCTACTAGCAATTGGACATGAGTTGCAAATTACACCGGAGAGGATAACAATGATAAGTTTGTTGGATTTGTAATTTACAACGAAGTGTATGCAAACTTAAAAATACATAAAAAAAAAATTCTAGAAATTGAGAAAAATCAAGCACATGGCACATTATTATAGTGCAAGCTTATTTTTGGAGATTGCTTCATTTAGCATCACCAATAATCACCACAAGAACATTCTCCTTTTAGCATCACCAATAATCGCTACAGGAGACCTGTGGATGTTGAACGTCATATCCAGTGAGATTTCATTGGACAACCAACTTGGAGGAATATTTATATGTGAATTCAACGCCTATTAAGTGGTTGCTCTTTGAGATTTCATGGGACTGCAAAGGCGCACTGGCCACGTGGGCTTTGATCTTGCTATGAATATTTATACCTTTTGTTTTTTTGCAGTGACTGGGGGTTTAGAATGAGTAACTTCTGACAATTGTTTTTCCACCAGCCCCAGGATCGAATCTCTCAGACTAGAGGTCTTCTGTACTCTGCGAATTTTGGGTGACTTGACCATGGCTATTTTTTCTTCTAGTACTTGTTGAACCTTTCTGCTTTGGCTCTGAAAACAATAGTTATAGCAATGAAATCAGCCCCATAAATCCCCCCTCCCCACCAAAAAAAATCATTTTTTGCTTAAATTTACAGCTAAAAAATGAAGGGTGAATGCTAAATGTAACCTATTCAATTTTTACCATTTATTACTTTGACCACTTAAGCCTCAAATTATAATCATATAAATAATCGATCCTCAATTTAAAATGTTTTTTAAACACTTACGGTTTTCCTTGATTTTTTAGTTCATCCCCTTCGAACATATATTGCACTTAAATAAATAATGTGACCAAGATAGAGAATACTCAATAGAACACAATGCTCTTCTCCTCCCTCACACCTCATCTTCATTTCCCCCACCCTCTCCCTCATATTCACTTATTCAAGTTTTAATTCTTCGCTCTACCTTCTTCGATGTTCCCATCGCACATTTGACCTACGATTGGTAGTATTATAAAAACAAATAATTGAAATTGAGAGCATGCACCCATTATGCACTTATGATGTGGTAGTAAAAAACTTTTCTAAGTCTAATTGTTTAATTTTATTATTATTATTTTACAGATCTACTTGAAGATGGTTGAGAATAATGCAAAACAGTCACCTAGCCATAGATAGAATGGATGGAATGCACAAAAAATCAATCTACAAAGATGTGAATTAATAAATGCGATGCTAAAAAAAACCTAGTATTATCCATAGGCAGAGATTCGATTTACAGAGATGAGAATTAATAAATGTGATGCTAAAAAAACCTTGGTATTATATGCACGCATAGATTCAATTTGCATGGAAGAATGTTGATGTTGCGGTTGTTCCTGGGGCCATACAATATTATTCATTGTTGTTACCCATATTTTGGGTTCTTATCCTTTGAAGCGAACTTGTTAGCTTGTGTGCGGTGTTGGAAATATGCATGTGACATGCATTTATAATTCCAACCGTAGATTTTTAGGAGAATACAAATAGATTTAGTTATCTTAGTTAACTCAACTCTATCCTATTTTTAGGATTAGATTTAATTCAAATAAATCTGCTTTAATTCATGCACATCATGCACCTATTTTAAAACAAGAGTTTAAATTTAGAATGCTTTTTTTTTAGAGCTATAGAAGCTTATTTATTAGCAGTACTTTGTTATTGTTTTACAAGCAAGAAAGATTTAAGAAAGTGTGTTGCAAGTACAACTTCAATGTAATGAGTTAAAGCTTTGAGTATGAAGGTTTTATTAATAGAGAACGCAAAACACTGATGGTTTGATATTTAATCTGTTTTTGCAAGTTATTTTAGTGTTCTATTTATTTCCTTTATGTTGTTCACTGTATTAGACTACAGATTTTCTACAAAATTGTATCAGAGCAGGTTATTCCAGTAGCTTATTAAAATGGTAGCAAGCTATGGCTTCTACATCCAGCATGCAGACGCCGTAATTTAATGGAAATAATTATGAATATTGGTCGTTGACCAAGAAGGTGCTATTCATATCTCAAGACGTGTGGGAGATTGTTAAGGATGGGTACATAGAGCCCGTTGATGTAGCGGTGTATACTGCACTTTATCATATAAAGAAATATATTTTGAAGGAGTTAGGAAAGAAGGATGACAAATATCTTTTCTATATTCATCAGACAATGCATGAAAGTATTCTTCTGAGAGTGGCAACAGCCAATCAAACAAAGACCAAGTGGGATACATTACAAGTTTCATATCAAGGTAAGGATAAATTTAAAACCACCAAGCTATAGTTACTTTGTAGAGAGATTCAGATTCCATAGAATCACTTTTTACTTATATAGTTGGCTTAGTCAAATAAATAAAATCCCATGGCGAGACACTTGAAGATAGAAGGATTATTGAAAATTTTCTTAGGAGTTTGCCTACAAAATTTGATCCTCTAGTTGTTGCTATTGAAGAAATTAAGGATCTTAATAAGTTTTCTATTGATGAGTTGTATGCATCACTAATCAATCATGAATAGAGGATGAATAAATAACATGCAAGTGTAGATCATGATTTTACATCTCAGACTGCATGAATTCATGGAAAAAAAAGAGATCATTTTAGCCCAAGAGGCAAAGGAAGAAGTCCATCTAGAGGACACGGCAACATTTCATCAAACTTAGGTGGAAGAGGACAGAATCAAGAACCTAGTTATGGTCGCAAATAAGATAAGTCTCATGTTCAGTGCCATTATTGTAAGAAGTATGGGAACTATGCTTATGATTGCAAGAAAAAGAAATATGATCAGGAGAGCCAAAATCAAAATCATGTTGGAAGTTCTATTTCTAAACCTCTGTTTATTACATGCACAAGGATTTCCAAAGCAACATCTTCTTTATCCCCTATTGAATGTAATTTTTCAAAAGAGAGTCCATGTGATGTATGGTATTTAGATTCAAGTTGCAGCAATCATATGACAGGTAATATAGATTTATTTTCTAGTTTGGATGATTTAATTAAGAGTGACGTAACTCTTAGAAATAACAATGTTGTGTCTGTAAAAGGAAAAGGCATGGTTAGTATTCTAACAAGATATGGGGAGAAAACAAGTATGCAAGATGTTTACTATGTTGTAGGTTTGAAAAATAACCTTATGAGTATTGAAAAAATGGTACAAAAAGAATACATAATCTATATGGAGGAATATGATTGTGTGATTATAGACAAAGCTCCTGGCACTCAGTTGATTACAAAAGTGAAGATGAGTAGCAATAGGATGTTCCCTTTGATATTAAATCCTAGAAAAAAACAAGAAATTGGATTTGTTAGCAGCAAATATAGTAGCTCAATTTGCAGCCAACTCCTACACTAAGTCAAATCAACCTTTTGCTGAGTCCTTTGCTCAAACACAAAAGTCCTGTGCTAAGGTAAAACAGTCCTGCGCTAATGTAACAGAGTCATGCGCCAATGCAAATCAAGTCTATGTTTCAGCAAGTGAGTCCTGCACTGGTTCCTTTTCAAATACAACTGAGTCCTATGCTGAAGGAACACAATCAACTTTTCATTCAGTCATGAAGGATGAATCATGGTTTTAGAATCTAAGGTATGGACATTTAAATTTTGGAGGTTTGAATTTATTATATAGAAAGATTATGGTTAAATTTTTTCCATTGATTCAAAAATCGGAAAGGGTATGTGAAGGTTGTATTTTGGGGAAGCAACACAGAGATTTCTTCCTAGTTGGCAAACCAGCAAGAGCGAGTGCACAACTTGAGGTTGTACACTCATATTTATGTGGACATATGCAGACAACTTCTATTGGCGGTTATACTTATTTTATGACATTCATTGATGATTGTATAAGGAAGACATGGGTTTATTTTCTGATAAATAAATTATATGCCTTTGATACATTTCAATAGTTCAAGGCATTAGTGGAGAAGCAGAGTGGATACTACATCAAAGTTCTCAGAATGGACAAAGGAGGTAAGTATGTTTCTAATGAGTTTATGAATTTTTGCAGATATCATGGTATACACAAGAATTTCACTACCAGGTATACACCACAATAGAATGGTGTGGTAGAGAGGAAGAATAGAACCATCATGGAGATCACAAAAAGCAGGTTGAAGGCAAAGCAGCTTCCAAATTATTATTGGGAAAAACCAGTAGCAAATTCTGTTTACATTTTGAACAGGTGTCCAAAAAATTTGTTAGGAACATGGTTCCTCAACAAGCATTGACAAAAAAGAAACATAGTATTTCTCATTTCATATTTTTTAGTTATGTAGTGTATGCACACATACCTGATGAGCTAAGGAAGAAGTTAGACAACAAAGGAGAAAAGTGTATTTTTGTTAGTTATTCAGAGAATACAAAATCATACAAGTTATACAATCCAATCATTGGAAAGGTCGTGAACAACAGGGATGTACAGTTTATTGAGAATGAAGCATGGGATGTAAGTATAGAGAAAAAACCGAGTATAGCAGTAGCTATTCCACACGATGATATGGCAGATGAAACTTTAGAGAAGCAAGGTACTGTATCTACAAATCTTGGACATGCATTACAAGTTATAGCACAAGATACACCTCCATCTACAGTCAGGAGGTCACCAATATTTCATTCATCTTTAGCCATGCAAGAGACACCACAGATAACACCAAAGCTACTCCATCACCACAAAGCAGTCCTGCATCAAATAGTCCTGTGTAGTGGAAAACATGGAGTCTAAGTGAGATTTATAATTTTGAAACAACTAATTCATTTTCAATTTTTACATTCTTTTCTCAGGCTGCAAATTTAGCTTATTTTGAAGAGACTATAAAGAATGAAGTTTGGGAAAAGGCCATGGATGATGAGATCAATGTTATACAAAAGAATCAGACATGGGAGCTAATGGATCTTCCAAAAGAAAAGAATGTGATAGGAGTCAAGTGGGTCTACAAGAAAAAATACAATGCTAATGGAAAAGTAGAGAGAGACAAAGCAAGGCTGGTAGCAAGAGGTTTTACATAGCAATATGGAGTGGACTACAGTGAAATATTTATGCCAGTAGCACGTTTGGATATGGTAAGAATGGTTTTAGCAATTGCATCTCAAAACAAATGGCCTATTTATCAAATGGATGTTAAATCAGCATTCTTGAATAGATTCCTTGAAGAGGAATTTTATGTAAATCAGCCAGAAGGTAATGAGATAGAAGGTCATGAAGGAAAAGTATACATGTTGAAGAAAGTGCTCTATGGTCTCAAGCAAACACCTAGAGCTTGGTACAATAGAATAGATTCTTATTTGATTAAGAATGGTTTAAATAGGATCATCAGTGAACCTACCTTATAGACCAAGATAAATGAGCAAGGTAAGGTTATAATTGTTTGTTTATACGTAGATGATTTTATCATTACTGGAAATCTATCTATAGAGTCATTCAAATCAGCCATGAAGAAGGAGTTTGAAATGAAAAATCTTGGTCTTATGCATTAATTTTTGGGCATTGAAGTCTAACAATCAGAAGGTGAAGTTTTTATCTCACAAGCAAAGTATGCAAATGATGTTTTGAAAAGATTTAACATGTTGAATTGGAGGCCAACACCAAAACTAGTTGCGATAGGTTTCAATTTGAAAAAAGAGGATGAAGGATCATTTCTGTATCCAACATTGTTTAAAAATTTGGTTGGAAGTCTTATGTATTTGACGGCCATGAGTCTTGATAACATGTATGGTGTGAGACTCATATCAAGGTTCATGGAATCTCCAAAAGATGTGTTAGTGCAAAATCACAGCACCCCTGGATGTTGATCAGATTTCTAGGTTGATCATACTAGCATCTAGTGTGATTGCACAACATGGAATCCTTTCTCCAAGTGTGGGACTTGCAAAAATGAGAAAGGAATCTCCAGAGAAGGCTGGTTCCTATTCCTCTGTTCAGATGCACACGAAAAATGCCCAGAGGGTTTACTCAAAACCTAATCTAACTTGCCAAGGAGACAGGGTAAGAAGATGCATAAAAATAAACCTAAGCTAACAGAGGTGATGCACCGAGGAATGAAGAACACCTATCTTGCCAATAAACACAAACCATTCAAATGTGATGCAAGATCATGCACAGATAACAAAATTTGATAGTGAAAGATCAGGAGGATTGCAAATGAACATCTCTCAGAGAGGATTGAGAATCATCCACAGACATTGACATTACTTGCTCCAAAGATCGATACAATACACTATAAAATGCCAAGAGGATTGCAAGGTTGCATTACAACCTTTTAAATGGGAGGTTTAAGAACTCCAAAAATTCGCCTTACCAAAGAGAAGAAGGGAGGGGCAAAACAAGAATATTCGACCCTTAGAAAGAAGCCCCTCCTTACAATTTATAGGAAGAATGAGAGAGGGAAGAGAGAGGAAATCCAGATCTACCCCAACCACTTCTAGGTTGCATTTAATTCATCTCATTATAGCTGGCAGGTGAGAACCCCTAGCAAAAGCGGTGAACTGATACAGTGGCGATTGTCTCCCGCATTTGAAAGGCTGGTTGTTGAAATGTCATTTCTGGCTATTATCAGGTTCCAGAGGAATCTTCCTGATTTTCTCTCTCCAAAATGAACCAAAATGCAAGACTGACCCCGTAATCACGTAGAGAATTTCCCCAACTTTCCATTGATATAAATAACGATGAAAATCTGAGCTCTGGATCGAAAGTTATGGATCATCTGAAGATTTAGGGCAAAAATAGGCCCTAAACGGGTCAGCGGAAAATGCACTATTTGGAATTTTTTTCCACGCTAAAATGCCACTTGGATGACACATGTGATGGGCTCTGATTCATTTGCGGGTTCCTCCATCTAACAATTCCTTTTGGGAAAGAAAGGAAACCAAACCACATTGTGGTGGTAATTGAGAATCCTGAAACTTGGACAAATAGCGGCACTGAATTAATCATTGGCATTAATGGCCTGACAGGTGAATAGCATGCACTTGAGCTATTTCGAAAAGTTTTTCCCGCTCAATTTTGAATTCCTGGGAAAGAATATGGTCCCATTTGAAGGTTCCTGGGGTTTTGTCTCTCAATGTGCCACATGGCACGATTATGCATTAGACGCGGGGCCCTGTCCTATACTAGGTCTCTTTTGTTTTTGCCCCACGAAAAAAAATTGAAAATTCATCCCCCTGCCGGGCACAATTGAGTTGCACCAACCTGACACATGGCAGATTTCATTCGTCGGTGGCTCTTTTCACTTTTCGTGTCCTGCCTTGCATCCCTCACGTACCTGTTGGCGAAGACCCTATGCCTGTCCTAAGACACATGGAGGGTGACATTATTTGGAGACCGCCCTTTATATCCTAGCTTCCTTGTTGCCTGAGATGACGCATGGAAGACAGCCTGGCCGAGCTTGGAATTCAACGGTCATTGTCCCTTTCGGCTTTTGACGTCACATGAAGGGCGGGTGCTTTCATGGTCTTTCTTTGGGACGTCCCTTTGAACTGTTTCACTGACGAGGCACATGGCATCTTCCGTGTTTCTGCCTACCTCGACCGTGTTCACCCAAGTCCTCTACGTACCTTTGATCCCAACTGTCCTGGACTGACCTGGGACAAATGGTGGCTCTAAACCCCTGATTTAGGGACTGATTCCTTGGGCCAAACTTCTAATGTTGCGGTTTGCGTCCTGCGCGTACCTTTGGCCCGGATGTCCCAAACCGCGTGAAACAAGACTTAGGCAATTTTCCCTTGCTTTTGGCCAATTCACCTTTTCGCGTCCCTCGCGTCCCGACGTCCCAACTGTCCCAAATGTTGCGCAGACCGCCTGGCGGCTTTTTGGCTAATTCGTGCCCCGACGTCCCAACTGTCCCAAGGACCGCCTAGGACAAGACTTAGCCGATTTTCTCTGTATTTCGGCACCAAGCTTTGCTTTTGCAAATTTTTCACATTTTTAAAACTTGCTGGGTTTTCTTCATTGTCGACAGGAGAGTTAGAAAGAACCCGAGGGGACCCCAGAAACATGATTTTTTGCCTTAAATCAATTCATATTTGATCTTTTTCCCGAGGGACTAAATTGAAACAATTTTGTGATGCACGTTATCAAAATTACCTTAGGTGAACGGTTCAATTTTGGATAACGATTTTGGCATGACTCAGAATGGGGTTATCTATCCTGCCAGATGAAGAATGGCCAGCTGCTTGTTGCAATCCATTGGGCATGGAGTCCGTTTGATAATCTCTCAGCTGATTTTCATGAAATTTAAAAACCTGTGTCTGATGAGTTATTGAAACATTCGTTGAGCTGGTTTTCCTACTGGCTGCAAATTCTTTTCCACATTCAGCTTGATGAACTGTAAACACACACATACTAGAAGCAACAAGGACATGTGCACAAGGCACTTAGGGAAATGAAAACTACTCTAACAGCAGTACAATGTGCATAAGCACTTAGAGGAATGGAAATTCTTAATTAATATTTACAAGGGTGAAAAGCTTTCCCTTCTAGTAGCAACGTTTGAGATAGATCCCATTGACCGGAATCTGCAATTCTTCACCATCCAACTTAGCCAGTTGGAAGGCATTGCTACCTTTGCATTCAATGATCATGTAAGGGCCACTCCAGATGGCATCAAACTTGGAATGCTTTCCTGGCTTTGCACGATCTGCATCCCATTTCAACACTAGATCTCCAATCTGGAAGGTTCTGGCCTTGGCTTTCTTATCAAAAGTCTTCTTGATCAAGGCTCGATCCTTCTCTATTGCTCTAAGCTTGGCATGCTCTCTAACTTCTTAGAGCTCCATTAATTCTGCATATCTAACCTCCATGGGTTCAAACTCAGCCAGTTCCAATTGTTTCATGAGCTCCAATGCTGGAAACTCCAAGTGATATAGGTAGAACTGCTTCTTTCCCGTACACAAGCTTGTATGGAGAGCTTACCTGTAGACCTCTTGGGTGTGATCCTATCAGCCCATAGGGCTGATTTGAGCTTTTGCTGTGCCAAGTCCTTTGATTCTCATCAAGAGTCCTTCTAATGATTCTTAGTAGAGTTCTTGTTTGTAGACTTGGCTTGGCCATTACCCTGAGGGTAATAATTCAATGAAGTGCTGAGATACACACAATTCTTGACCGCCCATTCAGTGATCTTTGTGCCAAGGAATGCCAATGCATTGTCTGATATGATAGTGGCAGGGGCACCAAACCTCGTGACTATCCCTTCATAGAAATCTAAGATATTAGATTCATTTGCCTCCTTGAGTGCCACTGCTTCAGTCCACTTGGTGAAATAGTCTGTTGCTGTAAGTATCCACTTGTGACCTTGACTCGAATTGGGATTGATAACCCCAATGAAGTCCAATCCCCATTGCATGAATGGCTGATCTACTGAAATTGGACGAAGGGGGCAATGCTGCTAACCTTTCTTTCCCTGTGAAGAATGCACATTCTTGCATTTTTTGACCCATGAGTAGCAATCATTGAACATAGTAGGCCAATAGTAACCAGCTCTCATTATTTTGAGAGCTGTCACTCGTGGAGCAAAGTGGCCTCCTGCTTCCCCATCATGGAACTCGTGTAATATCTTCTGAACTTGACCTATTCCAATGCATCTTAATAGAACACCATTGATGTCTTTCTTGAACAAGATACCATTAATGAGTACATACGGGATAGCTTGTAATCTAAAGTATCTCCTCTTCACCTTGCTCACTTCTAGGAGGGCACAAGCCTGTTTGGAGGTAATGCACCAAGTCTTGAGTCCAACATGGGATGAGTGCATCATCAGCTGGTTGTTCTTGATCATTCCTGTAGTAGTAGGACAAGCATCTTCTTCACCTTTTGAGCCAGTCTGTTGTTTGGAAGTGAGCTGCTCACACAAGAACCTTTGCCACGAACTAGCTTGGTCACTTTGATTTCAATATCATATTCCATCACCTGAGTGATCCAACCTACTCTCTTTTCTTGTTTAAATCCTTGTTTAGGAGGAAATTCCTTGACACCAGCATGAGACACCAGCAGTTGAATCTTATTGTTCGAGACCAAGTGTCTAAACTTCTTCAAGCTCCTGATGATGGAAAGGACATGCTTTTCGATGAAAGAATACTTTATTTCATAATCTTCCAAGGTTTGACTGAAGAATGCTATGGGCTGTTCTGAACCTTCTCTATTCAGCTGTGTTAAGATAGCTGAGATTGTATCTGATCCTCCAAACGCATACAACATGAAGTCCTTTGAAAAGTATGGGTTGATAAGAGTTGGAGCTTGTGATATTGCATGCTTGATGTTTTCAAAACTCTCTTTTCCTTCTATTGTCCATTTGAATGCCATACTCTTCTTCAAACATCATTGTTAAAGGCTTCACAAGAGTGGCAAAATTAGGCACAAATCTGCGGACAAAGTTTATCCTTCCTGAAGAAGCTTTGAAGAGATTTCTTGTGGGTGTGGCAATGGAAGTGTTCGGATGGCTTCAACCCTTTCAGGATCAATTGTTAGCCCTTCCCTAGAGACAATGTGACCCAACAACTTGCCCTCGTGTGCCAAGAATATACACTTCTTTGGATTCAATGACACTCTGAACCTTCTACACCTCTGAAACACTTGTCTAAGGTGAAAGAGATGGTCTGCTGCATTCTTTGAGAAGACAGTGATATCATCTAGGTATACCAGCACTATATTGTTGATTAAGCCTTTGAATGCCATATCCATAGCTCGCTGAAATGTTGCTCTGGCATTTGACAGTCCAAATGGCATCTTCTTGTAAGCATACGTGCCCCATTTTGTAGTGAAGGCCGTCTTGAATTGATCTTCTTCTTTCACCATTATCTGATTATAGCCTGAATATCCATCTAGCAATGAAAACCTTTCTGAACCAGCTACAACCTACAATATTTGTTCCATTGATGGAAGCGGATAATGATCCTTGAGTGATGCTCTATTTAGATCGCGAAAGTCCACACACAATCTTATTTCTCCATTTCTTTTTCTTACTTGGCACCAATTTGCAACCCAACTTGAGTGTTTGATGGGGAAGATGATACTGGCCTCAATGAGCTTGCTTAACTCTTTTCTCATGAGAGGTTCGATATGAGGATTTACTGGCCTTTGCTTTTTCCTGACAGGCTTGGATTCCGGATCCAGATCAATAGTATGTTGTGCCAACTTTGGGTTGAAACCTCTTAAATCCTTATAATTCCAAGCAAAGACATCTGGGAATTCTTGACAAAGCTGAACAAAATCATATTTCTCTTATGGAGTACTTGCTTTGCCAATTTGCAATGTCTTGCCCTCTTCCACTAAAATAGGCTCTGAATCTTCACCCCTTTTACTTGAATGTTCAGTTTCTCCTTCCGGAACTGATCATTCGGGTTGAAGATTGACTCCAAGGTTATGAGGCCTTTTGGTAATTTGTTAGTCCTCAGCTACACCACTTGGTCACCATACTACTACTCCAGCTTGTCTTGATTCCTCACGGAGAACTCAGCTTCTTCTTGCAGGAAATTAACAATCTGCTGATCATTCTCGAAGACTCGCCAACTTGTGTTATTATCTGGAACAGCTAGTCTCACAACCACTTTGATATGAGGCTGAGATTTTTCACTTCTAATATTTTCTACAACGTTAAATGCAGCTCCAATTGCTGCCAGTCTGTCCACTGCTTCATTCCTTTTTCTTGTGATGGAATTGATGCTAAAAGATTCAAAATCTTCCATAAGATCCCATACCCGATTTTTGTAGCACTTGAGCAGATTATTCTTGACAGCATGCTGCCCCTTAATTTGGTTTACGATCAGCTCACTATCACCAAATACTTACAAATTCTTGATGCCTTTCTTCTTTTCCCAGTGCAGTCCATGAATTAAGGCTTCATACTCAGTTGTATTGTTTGAGCAAGAAAACTGAAAACGGAAGGCTGATTAATACTTTGTACCTTGCAGGGAAATGAGCATAGCTCCTCCTCCTGCACCTTGTCTACTCCTTGACCCATCAAAGAACAATTGCCATACTTCATTCTTGTCTTTATAATCTGACTTGGTGATGTTGGGGAGAGGTTGATTCTCTTCATGTAAACAATAAACTCCTAGCTCATATTCTTCTATTTCTTGATAAGGATCAAAAGCGTGCACCTTGCTTGCCCATTCATTGAGAGTTAGATCTGGGATGCTTCCTACCTTGGTGTCAGCTTCATCAGTGCTTGGATGATCTTCTTGATCAAACGCTGAATAGTTGGTCTTGATTTGGCTTGGAGTGTAAGGCTCAATGTGAAAGTTTGCAATAGGTTCAGATCTGATTGTGGCCTTAGTTCCATACCTTGTTCTAAACAACATGTGTGACCAATCCACTGAAAGATAGCCTCTGATTTTAGCACTGAAGTCTCTTGACAAGCACAATGCAAAGAGGGGTGGAAATTCTATAACTGATACGTCTTGTAAGACAACAACATTTTGACATGCATGCAAGGTAAGACTCAAGTTTCTAATCACTACAACTGTTGTTACTACTGTCCCATCCAGCTGCACTACCCCTTTGGATATGGTTTCATATTGGAGTCCCAATTGATCTGCTATTTGCTTAGGCATTACTGAACTACTTGCCCCGGAATCAATCATGCAATTATGCACCAATTGGTTTCCAATGATTAACGAGACATAAAAAGGAGGGGGTTTCAACATTTTACCTTGTTTTCCTTCATGATTTCTTTTAGGTTGGGCAGCATTTGTGAGTACCTTATCTTGCATTTAAATCCTATTGATTTGAAGTTGACCAGTCCTTCATGGCAGCTTGTAGCAAATCTCTTTGTCCTGGGATAGATAGTGATTCCTACATTGATATGTTTACATTTTTCTTCTTCATCTGATCAATGATACTGAATGGAGATGAAGTATCCCTCTGCTGTCCCTTGGCCTGCACATTCATTCCTTGCACATGGGCAGCAGCAACTAGCATTTGGGTTGGCCTAGGGGCTGTTTTAGGCAATCCTTGCGTGCTTGGGATTGCATTTTGTTTGCCAATAGTTTGTGGAGTGACAGAAGGTCGTGAATTACTTGGGGCCAATGGATGTTCTTCACCCAAATTTCCCCTCTTTGACCTTGTGTTGGCTGCAACACTTTGAGAGGGTATTTGATTCATGCCACAAAAATCCTCAGCTTGCCAATTGATAAGAGTAGTTTCATTCGGAGATGTTCCTTGCTGAGGTGCTTCTCACTGCTGATCCTCTTCATGGCTGGACTCTTGCGACCCACCAATGGTTTACACCATAAGAGCCTGATTTAATGCACCGTTAAAGCACATTGATTGGTTATGTGGCTGACTGCACGGGAAACGCTAATCATATCCTTGGGCCATGTTATTTTGGACTGTCACCAATGCTTTAGAAGCAAATACGACATTGGGGTTATGGGGCTGAAATGGTCTATTAGCGGGAGGCCTTACTTGGCTTTGATTTTGATTTGCAGCCTGAGTTGGTAACCTATTTTATTGGTATGGGGGCCTAGCCTGGTATTGCGCTTGAGGCTGATACGATCTAGCACTTTGAGCTTGCTATCTTTTGATAGTAACCAGCTCATTTCCCAAATTTTGCAATTGTTTCATGACCTCTTGGAGTCATTTGAAGGACTAGAGGATGAAGTAGAAGTCTCATTTGAACTTTGATTTCTAGGAGTGGAAATAGGAGCCAAAGTGGGTGCTTAACTAGTGCTTGGATTTTCTAAGTTTGGATACAAGGGCATGGGAGGCCTAGGAGCCAGTTTACCAGCTTGAATAAGACAGTTTTCGGCTCTAATGGCAATGCTATAAGCAGCAGTTAAGGTTGTGCCTCCCATAGATTGAATTAACATAGAAATATTAGAATTCAAAGCCTTAAGATAGTATAGAAAAGCACCTTCTGCTGCTGACCTTACTGCCACTGGAATCCTCTCCCAAGACCTTTGAAATCTGAAGTTGAAGTCAGTCAGCTGCTCGTTGGGAGCTCTCTTGATAGTTGTCAATTGTTCTAGTAGAGACAAATTGTCTCCCTTTTCCCCAAACTGCTCATGGAGAACTATGCATAATTGATTCCAATTTGTGATGGAACCAGCTCCAAGGCTCCTAAACCATTGTAATGCCTTCCCTTTGAACGAAGATGCCAGCAATTTGAAAGCCACATCCATTTCATTTATCTCATGGATTGCATAGACGTTAGCAATGTCTTTGACATGGTCACCAAGAGTGGTATGGTTTTCTCCAGTGAAAAATGGAATGATCTTCAACGCTGCAATTGGGAATGGATTCTGTCCATTGAGGGCAAGTGGGCTACTGCCAGTGAAATTGATAAAAGGGATTCGGTGGTTGCGCCATTTTGATTGGCCTGAGAACCCTTGTTGATTGGACGAAAGGTCTACCAGGTGGAGGTGTAGAGAAAGTTCTGTTAGGTGGAGATGGTGATCTTTGAGCTCTTCTTCCCCTTCTTTCTCTTCCTGGAGATAGGCGTAGATAAACAAACAATCCTTCCTCCCTATTTCTTGACCTGGTCTGTATTCCTCTCATAAATTACCAGGCTTGGACTGTTGAAACCAGCGGATTATGCCTCTTTTGGAGTCACCAGATGTGTGATTTTAAAGCCCCTTCAAAGCTGGAACTTAAAACAAGTGCACATCGATCTTGTTGCAATGAAAGTAAAGACCTCTAAGGTCCCACCGGGTGTGCCAAAACTGTTAGTGCAAAATCACATCACCCCTGGATGTTGATCAGATTTATGGGTTGATCATACTAGCATCCAGTGTGATTGTACAACATGGAATCCTTTCTCCAAGTGTGGGACTTGCAAAAATGAGAAAGGAATCTCCAGAGAAGGCTGGTTCCTATTCCTCTATTCAGATGCACACGAAAAACGCAGAGGGTTTACTCAAAACCTAATCTAACTTGCCAAGGAGACAGGGTAAGAAGATGCATAAAAATAAACCTAATCTAACAGAAGTGATGCACTGAGGAATGAAGAACACCTATCTTGCCAATAAACACAAACCATTCAAATGTGATGCAAGATCATGCACATATAACAAAATTTGCAGTGAAAGATCAGGAGGATGCAAATGAACACAAAGAGGGTTGAGAATCATCCATAGACATGCATTACTTGCTCCAAAGATCGATACAATACGCTACAAAATTCCAAGAGACAAGGTTGCATTACAATTTTAAATGGGAGGTTTGAACTCCACAAATTTTCCTGCCAAAGAGAAAAATGGAGGGGCAAAACAAGAATGTTCGACCCTTAGAAAGAAGCCCCTCCTTACAATTTATAGGAAGAATGAGAGAGGGAAGAGAGAGGAAATCCAGATCTATCCCAACCACTTCTAGGTTGCATTTAATTCATCTCATTATGGTGGAATGTGGGAACACTAGCAAAAGCGGCGAACTGTATTTTACATTTAAGCTGGTTGTTGAAACATCATTTCTGGCCATTATCACATGCCAGAGGTGTCTTTCAATTTTCTCTCTCTAAAATGAACCAAAATTGCAAGATTGGTCCAGGAATCATGTAGAGAATTTCACTAGCTTTCCATTGATATAAAGAACGTGAAAATCTGAGCTCTGGATTGAAAGTTATGGCGATCTGAAGATTTAGGGCAAAAACAGGCCAAAATGGATCAGCGGGAAAATATTTGAATTTTTTTCCGCGCTCTGCCACTTGGATGACATGTTTCAGGCTCTGATTCATTCGCAGGTTCATCCTCTAAAAATTCCTTTTGGGCCCTTCCTTAATTTCTTGCCACTTGGACACGTGGCACTATTTTATTGGCTCGGGCTTGAGGGGCGCACTTTGTCCTTTGAAAATTTGGTATTTTTACTTTGGGAAAAATTTCCCATTTCTCCCCCGCGCTCCACCACTCAAGTGCCACATGGCACGATTTCATTGGACGCGGGCCCTTCCTGACCATTTCTCTTTTGTTTTTGCCTTTGGAAAAAATTTCAAAATTTTCCCGCCAGGCCAATAAGGTGAAGACACGTGGCGAGATTTGATTCGTCGGTGGCTCTTTCAGCTTTTCGTGTCCCTCGTGTCCCTCGCGTACCTTTGGCCCGGCTGTCCCAAACTGCCTGGGACAAATATCTCTGAACCGCCCAATTCGAGCTTGCTTGTTCCTGATTGAGGTGAAGACACGTGGTGAGATTCCATTCGCTCTCGACTCTTTCAGCTTTTCATGTCCTCCGCGTACTTTTGGCCCAGATGTCCCAAACTGTTTCGGATGAAAGACTCCTGTTTCAGCTGAATCAGCCGGTTCACATCCTCCGCGTACCTTTGTCCCAACTGTCCCGGACTGCCTGGGAAAAATATCTCTGAACTGCCCGATATGGACTGACTTGCGCCAAACCGGTTGATCTGCGCCCCGCACGTACCTTTGGCCTGGATGTCCCAAACCGCGTGAAACAAGACTTAAGCAATTTTCCCTTGCTTTCGGCCGATTCTCCTTTTCGCATCCCGACGTCCCAACTGTCCCAAATGCTGCGCAGACCGCCTGGCGTCTTTTTGGCTAATTCGTGCCCCGACGTCCCAACTGTCCCAAGGACCGCCTAGGACAAGACTTAGCCGATTTTCTCTGTATTTCGGCACCAAGCTTTTGCTTTTGCAAATTTTTTCACAATTTTTAAAACTTGCTAGGTTTTTTTCTTGGATAGGAGAGTTAGAAAGAACCTGAGGGGACCCCAGAAACATGATTTTGGGCCTTAAATTAATCTATTTACTTGGGACTAAATAATTTGATGCACGTTATCAAAATTACCTTGAGGGGTGAATTTTGGATAACAAGATTCACATTGGCAAGCTGGAAATAGAATCTTGAGGTATGTACGTGGAAAAAAGAGTCGTGAAATTTTTTATTCAAGTTCAGATAAATTCAAACTTATTGGTTATACAGATAGTGACAGTGCTGGAAGTATAGATGATCAGAAAAACACATCCGGATATACTTTTCACTTTGGAACATGAGTGGTTTCATGGGCATCAAAGAAGTATCTCATTGTCACATTATCTTCAATAGAAGTAGAGTATGTAGCAGCAACAAGAGCAACATGTCAAGTTGTTTGGATGAGAAGATTGTTTACAGATTTATAGCCGAAACAAGAGGAAGCTACAATTTTTTTTTTGTGACAACAACTCAGCCATAGCATTGTCCAAAAATCATGTTTTTCATAAGAGGAGCAAGCGTATTGATACGAGGTATCATTTCATCAGGGAGCTAGTAAACAACAAAAAAATTCATCTTGAATTTTGCATATCCGAAGATTAGTTTAAAGACATTTTTACAAAGGATTTAGCAAAAGAAGTTTTTGAATATTTGAGAGATTGTTTGGGAGTTTGTGATCGTGCACATGACATATCTGAAAAAACAAACGAAGCTCTAGAAGAGTAAAAGCTACAAGTTTGAAATTAAGGGGGAATGTTGGAAATATGTATGCGTCATGCATTGATAATTCCAACTGTAGCTTTTTAGAAGAATAAAAATAGATTTAGTTTTCTTAGTTTACTTAGCTTTATCCTATTTTTAGGATTAGATTTAAGTTAAATAAATCTACTTTAATTCATGCACAGCATGCAGTTGTTTTAAAGAAAGATTTTAAATTTAGAATTTTATTTTTAGAGTTGTAGGAGCTTATTTATTAGCAGTAGTTTGTTATTGTTTTACAAGCAAGCAAGATGTAAGAAAGTGTGTTGCACGCATAGCTTCAATGTATTGAGCCAAAGCTCTGAGTATGAAGGTTTTATTAATGGAGAATGCACATCAGTGTTGGTTTGATAATTAATTTTTTTACAATTTATTTTAGTGTTCTCTTTATTTCCTTTATGTTGTCCATTGTATTAGATTGCAGATTTTCTACAAATGGCATCTAGGGTCTTTATCATGGTCATGGTAGCTCGGATGTGAAGTCCTCAACTTGAACCTTGCAAATAAATAATGCACCTTATTGGTTCCATTATCATATGGATTATGTATGGTAGAGAAAGATGCGAGGATAAACAAAAGATTGATCCACACCAAACCAATTGCAGTAAGTTTGGAGCTTGTTATTGAGCTTACCAAGGTATTCACATGTGCATATCATTCCTTAGTTAAATGCAAAGAAATATCCTCCAAGAAATATTAGATGTGTATAAGTGTTTGCCTATCGTATGGCGTTTGTACACAAAGACCAATCAACTTTTTTCAAAACATCAGAAACAAAACCATATCTATGATAGCAACTTTTAATAGTCAAACTCCAAGTACTCCTATCACTTACTTGAATATGTTCACCTTCCCACCCAAGTTTTGGCAAAATCGTTCCAGATTAGTGGTACCTAGGTGGCTAAAATGCCTTACAAAGATGACCGCTCCTATGCATAGGTAGTTATAAATGTTTTATTTTTACCGAGCATTCAAAAGATATTGCATGCGGAGTAGTAAAAATTTTTCCTCGGTAATTATTTTTTTTATTTCACCAGTACAAAATAGGAATTTTATAGGCAACATCAGACTCTTCCACTCAATATATACAAATGTATATGCCTCTCGACATAACAAAAGTAGGGGCGGTAATAGGGAGTTGTAATGTCCATGCATAAATAATTAATAACAACATTAAATTTGATGTCTATTTGATGAACAATTTTCACTTTAAATTTAATGTCCATTTTACCATCTCATGCATATGGAGGCACCTATCCACACACCCACCCACCTTTGTGAAGTCAATTGAAAAATTCTAATATCTTAATGGATTTTAGAACTTATTTTCTCTAAAATGCAGCTAAGTTGAATCTAATTGTCATTGGTCAACCGAATTCTTTTTATAAAAAATAATAGAATTGTTAATTAATATAATATTTTGAAAATCCAAGATAAGCTTAATGAGCCCACCAAGGTTCAATTCTCGCTCCAAGCGAAGTCAGGAGATACTGTTAATAAGGGATGAGGCCGGGATCGTGCCCTAAGCGAATTTGGCGGAATGGATACCCCTCAGTCCTTGGCAACTAAGCCTACGAATTTGTGCACCTAACCTGTGCAATTATTTCAGATTCAATCAAAAAAAAAAATCCAAGATAAGAATCATGATAATTTCTATAGACAATTTAGTAATTTGTTAATCAATATAAGATACTGAAAATCCTTGACAATCATGATATTAAAATTTGTAGACATTTTTGAAATGCATTTAACATATTTGTAATTGATGTTGCTATCATGTATTTTACCCTTTTATGTATTGATTATAACAAAATCGAGATATCCTTTTATCCGTAACTTTCAAAATCAATATTCTGAGCAATGATAAAAATTCGGAGGAATGAAAGTATTATCTGCACTGTTTTTACATATAAAAAATAAACAACAAATTCATGGGAAATAAAAAATCAATCAAACCATAATGATATTATTTAGATCTTTAGATCCGTTCGGATACTACAATGCCCTTATTTTGTAAATAATTTTTTAATTGCACTTGGAAAGAAACAGAATTGGAATGGAACCAATAGATTGCAGAATAAGGTGACAAGTATATTTCTCCTGCTTTAGGATTTGCAGAGCCTTTCTTTGTGGGAGGGAGTCTTGCCACCGTAGAAACTCTTTGCAGGAATTTCACTTGCCCCAAGATTAATCTACTTCTGCAATTACATTAAACACAAGAAATCTGTGAAAAAAATGATCAAAAAATGATCTTTCAAGAAATTCCAGATTAATTGTGTATATAAATTTGAAAAATGAATGTTCAGAACCACCCAATCTAATTGTGTTGATGGGTGGTTGTCAACATTCATATTTCAAATTTGTATCAGTAATTAATCAAAAAATTTAAGCTCTAATAATATGGATTGAGGAAACTTAAAATCTTTAATTATATAAAAAGAAGCATCATTTTTTGTATGACAATGGTAGATCATGGATATGATTGAAAAAGTTTTTGTATGATGATGATAGATAGAACTGGCAGTAACTAGCACGTACAAACTTGACAGGCCCAGCACTCTACACCAATCAAAAAATTAATAAAAAATATAAAACATTATTAACTTTCTGATTGGTGCAGAGTGCAGGCTCCACCAAGTTTGTGTGTGCTAGTTAACGATAGTGAAGAGATCATGGATATGATCTGAAGGGTTGATTTAAATAAATAGTACAAACCAAGAAAGAAATAATGAAAAATATATGTCATAGGTTTCCTTGCTTACATGAATTGTCCATAATTTCCACCATAACTGGTAGCCTCCAGTTTGACCCAGTCGATACTGTCCTCCTCCACTGTAACTCTGCTCACTGCCCTAGTAGTCACTCTAACTTCATTGAAGAGCTTCCATGTGGGTCTTCCTCCATTCTCATCAGCTTGTGCAAGATAATAGTGGTTACCCACTACTTGTTTCCCTGGGGATGTATACAAAAAGGATGTTGCATTAAAATTGATCCATGAAGAACCGTTGAACCTGTAGTGCTGATACCCTTCTGCATAAAACCCAGAAGGAGGGCTAAGATTATCTGAATCTGTGCTTATCTCACTAGGAATGCCTACTTGAGTAAAGGATTGATCCTGAGACCAGAACAAATACTGTGCAGTATAGGGGACTTGAATTTTCTTTCCAATTTCTTCACAAGAAGATGGAGGAACTCCTCCCTTGGAATGCCTACGTTGGACATATGATACGTCACTTGCGCCCCCATAGCCGCTATGAGAAACAGCCTTGAGCAACAAGTCGTCAATGTCTTCTCAGTCGTTGACCTTCTTCATACCAATTGTGTTAACTGTAAGAAAAATAAAACATCATAATTGTATGAATATTGAAAGGGTTGTAATCTAATTGATGCTGATGATGGTAAAATTGTTCCATTGATACAAAGAAAATGAGGCTGGGTTCCAGTACCCATGATTTTGGTGGAATGGAAGGCTGTGTTAGAGGACATAAAAAAAGTTACAAGCCTGGGTTCAAGTACCCATAAAATTGGTGGAATGAAAGATCATGCTACATAAGAGAATTTAACTGCATTCGCCTATTAGTAAATTTAGTCGAATGAAAGGTTGATTTTTAATGCACCCAATATGAATAGATACTGAAAGACTCTCAAGGATCTGAATGTCTATTTATAGACATATTCATTAGAGTGACAAGAAATGGATATTATACCTGTTACAGTTCAGTGAGGGATGGCAGATACAGGATCTCCTTCCACCAGGCTGAATGAAAATGTGGGTTGACCTCCCTGAGCTAGAGGATGAGAAAGGAAATAATGGTGGCCCACTGATATATATTTCCCATTGCCATAGGGAGAGTAAAGCTTTGCTTTTGCTCCAACGTGGTCATACTTCATCATTCCAGACCCATTTGAGTTTTTATCACACTGGTAAATTTGGAGTCCCTTAGCATTCACTTTCATAAATAGTCTGCAATCAAAACAAGGGTACGTATTGATTAACCAAATTAATTTTTTTTGTTTTGTTTTTTTTCCGCATTATCAGTTTAAAATAGTTTCAGATCTCACTACTGGATCCATCTTCAAAGAAAGAGCGAGCAAATTATAAAACAAATCGTCATGAATAAAGTCATTACTTGTTCCCAAATGGAGGGTGAATTGAACTTCTTGTAAGCTGGAATGATGCTGCTGCTGAAGCCTGTTGAAAAAAAAGACAGGTCGGCAATGCCAATAGAATAACTAATTGCCAAAAAAATCTGCATCTTGCAACCATTGCTGTGTATTCTTCTCCTTGTTGTGATCTTCTCAAGACCTGATAGTAGAAAGTACCCAAACAAAAAATCAACAAAGGAATAGAGGAATGGGGTGGTGGCTGTGCAACATTCAAATGTATGTATTCATACCCAACACAGCCCATATAAAAACAGTAATAAATCTTCACATAAGAATGGATAATTTGGATTCAGTAATTATTGAAAACATCAGAAAGATAGTCCAAAAAAACGCGGAGAGATAGCCGCGTGGATTGTATAGGGAATTCTGCAAATTTGGAGTTGCAGAATATATAAAATTTGTGAGCATTTTCTTGGAAATTTCACAGCATTTTCTAGGAAATTTGGAGTCGCCTTCCTTGCTCGCATAGCAGGCGGCCAATTTGAACTCAAGTCCACCAATAGAAGCAATGCGCTGAGCGTAAGTTGCCGGCACGTTCCAGACAACTGCCAGCGTGGCATTTGACTTTGACTCATGGACCCCACTATTCCATCTTATGTCTCATCATTATCAAGGAAAGCCCTGGAGTTCCTGGGGCTTAAATATAATAGATGGATCTTGGTTTTTAACAATTTATTTTAATTAAATTTGATGTTTTTAGGGATTAGGTGCATAGAAGTTTTAGGTTTAGTTGTCAAAAATTGAGGGGTTTGCATTCTGTTAAATTAGTGAGGGCACAATCCCACTCTTATCCATAATTACTTAGTATTTCTTAAAATTTGTACTTTGTTGAACAGCTAGGGAACACTTATACACCATCACACATTGTTGGACTACAACACATTTGACTAAGCCATTCTTTTGGGGTTAAAATTTTAGACTAAGGAATTATTCCTCTACCTTCCCTTTTACATAGAGATATGGAATCATTGCTCCATTTATATTGAATTTGATAAATATATGCATAACTAATATGATCATATTTGTAATCAAAGATTTTAACGTGTAACTAAACTATATATAGTATTGTAGTCATGTTTATGCAACTTAAATTCCTACAAATTGAAAGTAACCACTATAATAAATTAGAATAGATTTTTCTTGTATTATATACTTATGGATGACACAAATATGAGGATAATTTTTTTTGTAAAAACTCAATAAAAATTGTTTTAAAATTATCGTTAGAATTCGCATATAATCTATGAATGGTTACTTTTACTTATTACGTAGTCAAATATAATAATCTTATATGGTATTGATGAATTATTATATCTTATTAGTTATGTACTACATTTTTCATTTTTTGTTTTTTCCATATATGCATTATGGAAAAGTCAGTTTTACATCTACATTGCACAAAATTTACTAATAATTTTTGCAACCAAGTGTAAGTAATTTTATATCTAATTGCATAAGAAGGGTTTAAGAAGAATATTGGATTTCATGTAAATCTTGAAATAGTTGTCTAGAATAGACAGCAAAATTAAGGATTTTATAGTAAGGTGGAGAAACCCTAAAAAATTGACATGGGCTCGCAGATTCGATTAATTTTGTCTTTTTTGGGGGGGCATCAAGATATAGAGCAATTGTGCCAAAGTAGTAACATAATTATTATAAATTATTGAGAACATATAATAATTCGAAAACAACACACAAAGTCTAATTCATTTCAACAAGATTTTGGAAGTGTAATGCAAATTGTCCCAAACCTTACGAATTTTAATGCTTTGATTAATAAAAATAAATGATAAATCTTCTTTTATAAATTTTTTAAATAATATTTTTTTCTTTTCTAGGTTTATCTTTATACTTTAGGCATGGAGATGTTCTTTATCACTCAAATTCAAACAAATTGGTTTTTCTTGATTGTTCTTCATTATCTATCCTAAGTGCAATAACACACCTATGTATTTATATGCTTCATGAATTCAAATAAGGACCCTATTAATAGAACACAATTTAATGCATGAAGGTTGGGAAACATTGAAAAAGAATGTAGACCATATAATCATTTTTTATGAACATAAATACATAAATTAAAAACACACAATCCAAAAACATATAGAAAGGTAGATATCGCCTTGTTTTATTCTTCTATATAAAAGCATATATCAAAGCATGAAACTTAAATATTAGTAGTATTTATCTTCATCATGAAATATTCTTCATTTTGCAACATAAATTGAGACCGAACCAAAATATAGTGTTTTAATCTAGATTATAACACCCAATTGTTTCTCGCATACCCAAATGTAATCAATTAGGACACATTCATACTACATTATCAACATTATATGCCAAATTCAGCTAATCAAGTATCTAGTTTAATTATTTGTATGCTAGGCCTAATCAATACTTGTGAACCTAGGTGGAAGGAGAGGAAAGCAAATTTTTGAGTAAAATGTTGGTCACTATATAGCTCCTGGTTCATTCTTAATATACCAATTATTAATGGACGACTAGGCAAATGGATTTTCTCTTATCTAATGGAAGACGTAAATAGAATTACTCTTGTCTCACAGATGATAAAACTAGGCCATGCTAATATACATTAATATTGGTGATATTAATATTAAGAGAAAAGATGAGATTGTTAGCTAATTTAATATGTATGATACAATGCAATTCAAATACTTAATTTTTTTTTGTGTATTTTGCATATTATAAAGAACAACTATGGGAGGAGTGGATTCATATACAATTGAGACATAAAAAGGAATTCCTTGTGAATATGTAGATTTTGTTGATTTATTTCCTTAATCAGAGAGTAATATTGTTTCTCCACAATTTGGAGAAAAATGGGCTTGAAAACTAATGTTTTTGGCTTTGAGGGAAAACCACGGATTATAGATGCAAACATTGTGTACTCAACATTGTCTCATCGAGACCAAGTTGATGTGCAAAATAATAATTTTTTTGAAGCCACGAGTAAGAAATTCCGTGTCTTCTAATTTATGATGATTGTTTCTAACAAGAAGGAATTGAACTTTGTAGAAAAGTTACATATTCCAAAAGATCAATTTTTTCATTTGTGCAATCAAATTATGCCCAATTTTATAGTGAAATGTTTTTATATTAACATCATATTTAATTATTGTAATGACATATCTTGTCTCGCAATTGGATTCTTTTAATGACATAACCTATTGTTCCCGAGAAATTGGTTATCATTTCTAGATTGGCACATCCTTTTATAAATTTATTTTATTAAATCAGCTAACAATCTCATCTTTTCTTCGTTAATACATCTTGAATTAATTAATTATAACATTATCATTAAGTTTATTTGTAAAGATAATTTTAAACTATTATTTCAATGTCTCTGAAATTTGCTAAGTTTTCAAACTTACCTTTGTCAAATAGCTATATGCAATTCAGATACTTAATTCTTTGTTTATGTATTTTGTAGATTATAAAGAACAAATGTGGGAGGAGGGGATTCATATACAATTTAGGTATAAGAAGGAATTCCATGTGCATATGTAGATTTTGTTGCTTTCTTTTCTTAATTAGAGAATAATAATGTTTCTCCACAATTTGGAGAAAAATGGGTTTGAAACCTAATCTTTTTGGCTTTGGGGACAAACCATGGATTATAGATGAGAACATTGTGTACTCAACATTGTCTCGTAAAGATCAAGTTGATGTGATGAATCAGATTTTTGTTGAAACCATGACTAATTATAAGTTCCTTGTCTTCTAATTTATCAGGATTGTTTCTAAACAATCAGGAATTGAGCTTCGTAGAAAACTTGCATGTTCTGAAAGATTATATTTTTAATTTGTGCAATCAAATTATGCCCAATTTTATAGTGAATTTTTTTATATTAATATCATATTTCAATATTTCAATGAAATATCCTATCTCGCAATTGGATTCTATTGGGACAAAAAAATTATGGTTGGAATACTTACTGACTTGATAGATATAGACGACCCAATTCTCAAGATAATGGAAGAAAGGATTTTTGATTTGTATGTTAGTATTTTGGAGGATATAATTTTTGTTATTTATTGGTATCGAGGAACTCTTTAGAAATACGCATCCAAGAAATAAGTTTCATACAACTTCATTTGCTTTTTTTTGGACATTTGTGATGATGTTTATGTGTTTCAAAGAAAAAGTGGTTTTTTATTCTTTAGCTACTCATTTTTCCACTACTAGTGATAAACCATGTTTGAAATTTTGAAAACCATGATGCGGTTTCACCTTGTTTGAGTGTGAGCATAAGGTTATTGATGAGTGCAATATCTCATGGGGTGGTGATGAAACCTAATAATGAATTTTTATTTTTTGAAATACCATTATTATTCCTTCCTTAGTGCAATTTATAAACAAGTAAAAAAGTCTATTAGGAAAAATTGGAATTAATTTAAGTCAGTGCAATTTATAAACAAGTAAAAAAGTCTATTAGGAAAAATTGGAATTAATTTAAGTCAGTCAAATAGGTTTTGAGTTAAAGGAGTTGCCAAACCACTATCATATTGACTTCCCTAAACTCCCCAATTAGGAGTTTTCTCTTTTACTTCATCATGTTATTATGCAAGAGATTTAGGATGATGAAAATTTGATAAATTCCATTAAATGCCATCATGATCAATATAAAAAATCCATTACAATTGAAATAAAACTTAATGATTTTAGTGACCAATTCTTGCATTTCATTCCTCATGTTCTTCCTAAGTATTGTAGCTCTATTCTATATATTTTTTACTTGGAAGATTCATAACTTGAGGAGAGGGGATTCATTAAATGTATTTAATTCCCTCCTAAACTCTTAGAATTTGAGCACTTTCAATGTCAATCACATAGTGTTTAGGATGCTAACCCAAATAGGAAAATATTTCTTATTATTGGTGTAGAAATTTCATTTAACAAGAAGAATGTTGAGAGGGACTTGACATTTTTCATTAAAATTTCTTATTATATAATTGTATTTGGAAGATACATTATCTTGAGGTACATGGGGGATGGTCACAAGACTACATAGGCAATTTTTTTGCCCATTTATCAACATGCATCTAGGAAGGTCTTTCCTATAATCTCGGGTGCATTAGTTCTTATGAGATTTGGATGGAATAAAAATCCCTATGATTGCATCATAAAAGTGAGCTAGAACTTGATTAGTGTACTTTATGATTGGATAAAGCCTTCAATTCCAAAGGAACTACTAAATTCGAAACAAAATATTTTTTTCTTGGGTTCTCTAAAGAGAAATCACGTGTGAAATGAAAGGGAAACTTTTGATCAGCTTCTCTGAGACAAACAGAATTTGCAATTACAAAAAACATTCATTTAAAATGACCTCTTCTTGGAATTCATTATAAATTATGAGGATTTATATAAAGTAAAAAGTGTGAGTACATCTTGTATGAAGAGGTTTATGAATTCTAGTAGCATCAAAGTTATTGTCCACATGCTTGAGTTTGTTGAAGAATACCTTTCATTGTATAGATTGGAATCTTTATTATAAAGGAAAAATTATTATTTGAATTTAAAATAAATAAATCATCAAGTAGAGTTATGTTTTTAGGTGCAGTCTAGAAAGATCTATGCTCATCAATCTACAAGCAAGAAAAATAAAAATTCAAGTAAAATGTGAAATTGATGGTAAGGAAATATATTTACCCTCTACTTCATGAAAATAATCAATATAAAAAGGAAGAAAATGCAAAGATTCAGGATCAAATATTAAAATATAAAAAAGAAAAAATCGTTACCCTAAGAAAGAAATATTATATCAAAACAAAGGAAAAAGAAGACATTTTCATATTGAAATCCTTTTCTATTGAAAATTGATATATTATATTAGAAAATTATGTACACATACTATTTATAACTAAATAAGAAGAAAATCCACGTATATGGTGGATGATGCGTTCCATGAGCCTAAATTTATTTGAGACATTTTGTCAAACAAATCATGTGAACTATAATAGCTAATAAAAACATCATTTTCATTATGTTGCTATGAATGTGCATAACCTATTCGAAAGATCTTATTTTGGCACATGTTGGGAGTATGGACACAATTGTGAATTGGTTGTATTAGAAATATGGTTTTTGCATTTGGTGAAAAAACAACAATGCTTTGTGAGGGTGCATGTGTCTTCCATAAGTTGCTTCATTGGTGATATTGGTTTCAGAAAGACTAGTAAGAAAACTTAAAAACATCGACACCAACTATCCCACTAACTCCCCCACCAACATTGAAAAGTGCAATTCTTTAATTATGATAACTTCATTTTTAATAAATACATTAAAATTTTCTTTTCTTTTCATAAAAATATTTTAAAAATCATATAAAAATCCAATTACTGTTCTATTTAATCAAAACATTACATTAAAAAATTGAGATTAAATACTGAAGGTGCTGAATCAAGTTTTATTGATTGCTATATGAAATGATACAAAGATCACGCCTTTATATAGGCCGTAGCGAGAGCAGCGAGAGGGAAGATCCGAGGAACAGTTATATACCTATTCACTAACATTCACTAACAATTAATTAATTAACAATGTATTAATTAATCTAACATTCCCCCCCTTAATACATTGCTCTTACAAATGTACCCCCTAAACAAATCAAACTTCACCTTACCGAGAGGCTTGGTGAGAATATCTACAACCTCAAAAATCAGTAGGGCAGTACTAGAGCTGAACTTGGTGGTTCAAGACCTGTTCACGAATGTAGTGACATTCGACCTCAATTTGCTTTGTTCATTCATGGAAAACAGGATTCTTCACAAGCTTCAACACGCCTTGATTGTCGCAGTGAATGATGGGAGGTTTCTCTTCAGGAATCCCTATATCTGCAAGAATGTGATGTAACCAAATTGCTTCGCACACAACTCCTCGTGCGGCACAGTATTCAGCCTCAGTGGATGTGAGAGCAACAACAGTTTGCTTCTTTCTTATCCATGAGATAGGTCCAGATCCGAGATGAAAAACATATCCTGAAGTGGATTTCCTGTCATCAACGGATCCTGCATAGTCCGAGTCTGTATATCCCTGTAAGAAGAACTGAGTGTTCTTCTGATACTCCAGAACAAAGTCAACTGTACCTCAGACATATCTCAACACATGCTTTGCTGCTATCCAATGACATTTCTTCGGCTCCTGCATAAATCTGGTGAGATAGCTCACAACAAAGCAAAGATCTCGTCTAGTATAAGTCAAGTAAATGAGACTCCCCACAAGCTACCTGTAGTGAGTGCCATCTACCTGTGGTGAATCCTGGAATCTAGATAGTTGCAAACCTTTTTCCATAGGTGTGGACATTGGTTTACAATCTGACATCCCATACTTTTCCAGGAGTGTCTTGGCATATTTCATCTGGGAGACGAAAATATGATTCTTCTTCTGCCATATCTCTAAGCCAAGACAATAGTGAAGTAGCCCCAAATCAGTCATGTCAAAGGATTTCTTCAGATCATTCTTTACATCATCTACAAGATTGTCAGAACTTCCTGTGATCACAAGATCATCTACGTACAAAACCAGAATGACAATCTCTGTTCCTACCTTCTTGATATACAAATTTGTATCTGAGGGGCTATGAGTGAATCCATGCTGCAATAGGTGATCATCAATTTTTATATACCATGCCCTAGGTGCTTGTTTAAGTCCATAAAGAGACTTTATCAGATGACATACCTTGTGTGGTTGATGCTCGTCTACAAACCCTTCAAGTTGGGCCATGTACACTTCTTCTTGTAGATCACCATTTAGAAAAGAACTCTTGACATCCATCTGCTGAAGTTTCCATCCATTTTGTGCTGCCAGTGCACATACAACTCTGATGGTTTTGATCTTCGCAGTGGGTGCAAAGGTCTCGTCATAGTCAATTCCTTCTTGTTGAGAATAACCCTTTGCAACAAGTCGTGCTTTGTGTTTGTCGATTGAACCATCTGCCTTATATTTTGTTTTGAAAATCCATTTGCAACTAATGGATTTCTTACCTGGAGGCAGATCAACAAGTTCCCACGTCCGATTCTGAATCAGGGAATCATATTCAGTATCCATAACTTGTTTCCACTGTGGTTGGTCTAGTGCCTCACGAACAGTGTCAGGTTTGGTGCTCTCAACAACTGAACTCATGAGTGCAAAATTTACCTCATGTCTAGCTTGACTTCGTGTTCTAACTCCCGTAGAAGTACCAGGAAGTGAGTTCAGGTGAGCATCCCTGATAGTACTCTGGACCCATTTCAGACATTGGTGCTGCTGATGTGAAGATGTGTTTTCCAGTGTGCCAAGATCAACGAACAAATCTCCACTCACCTCTTCTTCTCTCTGAGAAGAATCATCTTGCTCATCATCTGGATGTGTGAGCAATTTATGTGACGAGGTCGGTACTGGATCTCCATTGTGTGGCAGGGAGTCAAAGGATGACTCATCACATACCACATCTCGACTCTCGTAGATCTTCTTCGTCTCAGGATCCATGAGACAATATGCCTTTGAGGTAGTACTATACCCCAAGAAAAGACATGGCAGTGTCTTTGGATCGATCTTCTTCCTTCTCTTATCTGGAACATGCATATATGTAGTACAACCAAAAACTCTCAAATGATGAATAGAAGGTTTACGACCAGTCCATACCTCTTCTGGTGTCTTGTTCTGCAAGATCTTCATGGGTGCCTAGTTGAGTAGATACACTGTTGTCTGGACTGCTTCTACCCAAAACTGATCCTCCAACTTGGCGGTCGAGAGCATACAATGAGCCATCTCCATGACAGTCCTGTTGTGGCGCTCAGAAATCTCGTT
The DNA here is from genome assembly GCA_019776745.2 of Taxus chinensis. Lineage (NCBI taxonomy): Eukaryota > Viridiplantae > Streptophyta > Pinopsida > Cupressales > Taxaceae > Taxus > Taxus chinensis. The sequence goes on along the minus strand of CM034149.1, from coordinate 194,777,215 downwards.
CTGTTGGGGCGTGTAGGGTGCAGTCAAATGTTATTGAATGCCATGCTGCTTCAGGTATGCTAAGAACTTCTTTGACACAAATTCCCCCCCTCGATCTGAGTAGAGGAGAAGAAGAGGCTTCCCAGACTGCCTGGTGGCTTGCTGGTAGAAGGTTTGGAAATTTGCAAGTGCCTCACTCTTCTTCCAAAGGAAATATACCCACATTTTCTATGAGTAATCATCAATGATGAACTGAAAGTATGTAAAACCTTGGAAGCTAGCTGGCAGGGGTCCGTACAGATCGGTGTGAACGACCTGAAGATGCTCTGTAGAATGATAAGAGCTCTATTTGAACGGACCTCTATGTTGTTTTCCCGCAAGACATCCCAAGCAAACAGGTAAGGAATGGGAGAGTGGAGGAAGGCCTCTTACCATTTCCTTCGCACTGAGTTGATGCAGATCCCCAGCAGAAAGATGACCATATCGAAAGTGCCAAAGTGCAGTGGACTCTGCTGTTGATGCAGAGAGAGCAACACTCGATGAAGTGAACGCATCTAGTGTAAATAGACGGCCCTTCAGAAATGCTTGAGAAATGACTGACTCTCCCTGGGAAATGATGCAGGACTTGACCCCTTTCTCAACAAAGAATTCAACCTGCATTCAATGGTTAAGAAGTTGACTTACAGACAAAATATTTGAAGTCAAACCTAGAACATATAGCACCTTTGTGAGTGTACATCTTCATGTTCCAAGAGGAATGATGACATCACCAATCCCTGCTGCAATATACTCTTGATTGTCTACAATGGTGATCCGATCTCCAGTGGGTCAGTCACTCAGAGTATGGAACAACTTCTTGTTGTCAGTCATGTGTTTGCTGGCGCCTGAATCAATCAACCAGACATCTTTTGATGGCTGCGAAGTCTGTGAGACTAGAACAATGTCAGAATGAGTCGTATCTAGTACCTCTTCATCGGAGGTGGCATCCTGCTGAGCAGCAATGTGGCCCTTCTACCTCTGATTACGAGCATGCCATCGGGATTTCTTGGAATATCCTCGGCCAGAAGTGCTCTCTTCACCAGAATTTACATACTTGCGACTGTTGTAATAACAGTTCGCAGTCGTGTGCGTATCCGTGGAGCAAATGTGGCACCACCGGTCCGCCTTGTAATTATTCTACTTATGGGGTGGCCGCTGTGAAGATGGCTGTTGAGGATGCTGCTTCTGATTCTGGGGCGCTGATTTCCCTTTTTGAGGCTTATGTTTTTGCCTCGTGATGAGAGCCTTGTCTTTGAAGGCTTCTTGTACATTTTGCATGGCTTCTTCTTGCTGGAGATAATTCACCAGGGTTGCAAAACTCACCTCCTATTGAGTGATTGTCAACATGGTGATCAGTGTCCGAAATCGGGAAGGAAGATCTCGCAAGGTGAGCGGGACTAGCAACTTGTCGTCCACTGGTTCACCGAGTGCAGAGAGTTCTGCACGTAACTCAGCTACATGCCGCAAGAAGGCTTCTACTGATTCGCCATCATGCATACTCATCGTATGAAGCTTTGTCTGAAGTTACAACTTTTTCGTCAGATTCTTAGCTTCATAGATGGTACACAATGCGCTCCATGCCTGAGAAGAAGCAGTTGCTTCCCGAATGTATGGCTGCACCTCATCAGAAAGACTCAGGGTGATGAGCATTAGCGCTTTCACATCAGCCTTTTCATATTTTTCCAATAGATCAGCGTCTGTGGGAGGGGCGTCTTTGCCAGATATGATCCCCCAAAGATCTTCGAATTGAAGAATCGTCCGCATTTTGGTTTTCCATGCCGCGAAATTTGGCCCTTTCAAGAGTTGAGCATCAGATAGCAATATTTTTGGAGTAGACATATTCAAAAACTCAAAAATGTATTTTATTTATTTATTTATTTTTTCAAAAATGGCTACAATGCTTACTGAAGGAATCTGTCCCGAAGATGGGCTCTATAGGCTCGTGCAGTGAGACGCCGACGCTCCTGTGGGCGTTCTATTTCGCGTTCGTCATCTGCATCATAACCACGTTCAACAACTGCATGAATCCACCGTGCTTGACATCGAACGTCGAACCAAAAATATTCCAACAGTCCTCGGCGCACAATCTCGTCAAAGAGAATGTTCCCAGTGTTGTGTAGCTTGTTGACCAAGGCAAAGAACAGCCCAGTGGTGTCTTCGTTGTCACTCAATGCCCAAATATTTGGTGCATTGCTCGCGGTGCTTTGTGCATCATAAATTTGATACATACGCGCACACACAGCTTTACAATTTCCCGGCTTTGCTTATACATACAGGGATTTGGATGGTATTTCACGTGGTTTTACAGGCAGTATGGCAGTCACAACACAGAAGCACGAATCTTGCTCAGCAATGTCTCCTTTCTTGAAGCACGACTCTCGCTCAACAATGTCTCCTTGTCTTCCACGCTACAAACTAATACCTCAAAGGACAGCACAGCCACTTCCTTCACGCTGAAGAGTGACAGCAAATTCTCCATGCTCAGCGGCTCCTCCAACTATCCCTCCACACACTGTAATCCACGTGGGTCTCAACGCTCAGCACAGCAAATTCTCCACGCTCAGCGGCTCCTCCAACTATCCCTCCACGCACTGCAATCCACTGTCTCAAGCTTCCACGCACAGCACAGCCAAAACGGACAGGCAGAGGAATCTGAGTCTCCTCTCCACGCACAACACGCAAAGATCACATAGCATGCAAAGAATTTGCTTCCACGCAGGCAGAGACCTCTTCACGTGACAAAAACGGGTCTCCAGGCTTCCAACGCAGCAAGAAGACTCTTTACAGGTGACAAAAACGCGGCTCCCTCCAACGCCAGTCACCTTTAGAGTCTCCACAATCTCCACAACCCGCTCTGATACCAATGATAGGTGCTCCAATGATAGTTGTATATGGATTGCTATATGAAATGATACAAAGATCACGCCTTTATATAGGCCGTAGCAAGAGCAGCGAGAGGGAAGATCTGAGGAACAGTTATATAACTGTTCACTAACATTCACTAACAACTAATTAATTAACAATGTATTAATTAATCTAACAAATACATTATATTACAAAATCAAGTTACATCTTATGTAGTCAAAACATTAAAAAAAACATATTCAAAATTCAATTATTGAGACCTTATGCATTGCACATGATTTTATTTGACGAGTTGTTTCTGCATTGTGAAAAAGACTTAAGAGTCTAAAATCGTGTAAGTTTGTTGGGTGAAAACATAAATGACTGCAATCAAGGGTTAAATTTGGCTGTCGTTTAGATTTTTTTAATGATTTTAGCTGTAAAATACTTGCAAATATTTGAATTAATCATCATACGTAGCTTGCATATTTTAAGTATGACTGTCATTTTTTATATAGATTTACATGTAAAATATATTATATATATCAAAATGGTTAAATATATATACAATAATCATTATAATATTTTATTAATAGTATAAAAATAACACTATTTTATATTTTTGAAGGGTAATAATCTTTGTTGATGAAAGGGGATCTTATATTATATTAAATGCAACATGATATAAGAATCTCTCAACAAAAAAAGTGGGTGGTATGAGAGCACACCTAAAAGCCACAAATAGAGAAGGAAGAGCCTAGTAAAGCAATAAAACAGCTAAAGGGGTGCCTGAGGAACACCAAAAACAAAGCTACTCAGGTCCAAAGGAGAATGAGAAACATGAGGCTCAAAATGCCCCTTTTTCTCTTTCAGACGTGTGACTATGGTACATGGTGCCTGCTGGGGTGCCAAGTCAATCGGAGGATCAAGGCACGACCTATCCTGACTGAGGTCAAAGTCAGAAGAGTCAGAAACATCTGTTCGGCGCTTTGCACCACCGCCAGCATGGGGAAGCTTGACCGTCATGTCATCTGGATGATCTTTGACTTCTGGTTGGGCTGTGACTTCCAACGTAGAGAATGGTTGCCAACCCTTAGGCCGTTGAGACACCCCTTTAGTCTTCTTCTATTTATTATGAGTGGGAGAGAGTGGGAAAGCCTCATGAAGGTTCCCAGTTTGATGGCACAACTTGCATCGAAAGGTCGTGTTCTCATAGTCAAGGATTTGAGTTCATTTGAATCCATCATGGATTAATTCCAATTTTTCCAGAAGACCTTTAATGAAATTCACCTCAATGCAGATACATGCATAAGTGAATAACCCCTATTTAGACCGTTCATCATCCAACCTAATGAAACGACCAAGAGAATCACCAATAGCTAAACAGACCTGAGGATGCCAAAAGGGTAGAAGAAGATTGCGTAGACGAACCCAAACCAACATTTTTTAAACCACCATAGAAGAGGGATAAAAATTTAAAAAAATGGTGTAAAAAAAAAACCATCCCTACCCCAAAAACAAGGGCCCTCACTAAAAACCCATTGATAACCAGTAGGAGAAGATAACTGAATAATAAAAAAACCCATGGCACATAACTGGACCTCACAATCATGGGACCATGTAGAATAAATCCATTGACGTAACTCTTCGCTACGAGGCCAATATTTGTTAAATCTACAGATAATGGCAGATTTTTGGAGGGCACAAACTAAATCGGTTACCTCTGGGAGTGAAAAGGTAATAACAGGGGTATCTACTACTTTTTCCACAATGAATGGTGCACCAGGAGCACTCGAAGAAACCTGTGTGCGCATTCCAGTGGTAGCCACCCAAAGGGGGATTAAGCCTTAGGCAAACTAAGCAGTTGCCTAGGGCGCCAGTCGTCAAGGGGCGCCCGAATCTAAAAGTTTCCTTTTTGTCGATTAATTTTAGAACTTAATTTTAAAATAATTTATCTGAAGACTTAATATTGATCAACCCATTTATAGATATTATTGTATAGTAACATAAATTTCACGCATACACATAAAGAAGTTTTGTAATGTTTATCCAAGTAAAAGAAAATATCACATATTTATAAGCACATATGATTTTTTGGTATTGTTACCCATTCTCTGATGTAGCTCCAAATTATGTAGGTGTGTAATTTGTTCTATAAAAAGGTTAATGTCTTTTTTATGATGTTGTTGGTGTATCTAGTAGAGGTGAGTATAATTAAAGGAAAAAAGTATTTAATTTTCTATTCATAATTTTGTGGGGAAAATTTCTTTTATTTTGCTATGGAGGAATCCATAGGCCTAGTCCAATTACGACTCTTCACAAAACCATGGGAGCTACATAAACATTTTGTTTCTTTAGAAAAAAATGGTGCTTTATTTCATGATAGAGTTCATGTCAACTACTTGATAAGGCTAAATTAGACTTGTAAGAAGCCTTGTATAAAATGTTGTATTTTTTGCATTCTAAGCATCTCCTACGATTAAAATTTTCTATCGACAGTATATTTTTCATCCTTCCGTGATAATTTAATAATATATTATTATTATTATTTTATTATGACCATGATGTAAATTTAAAAATACAAAAATATAGACATTTTATTTATTTACTTTATGAAAAAAAATATTAAATAAATTTTTGAGGAGGGCACCCGCTCAAACTATTGCCTGGGGCGCTCCCGACCTTTAATTCAGCCCTGTAGCCACCAATTTTTTTAAGGAGCCATTGGAGGGCCACGAGGGGGAATGAAACTGCTATTGTTCCTAATAGAGGACCCGCGGTCTCCACTAGTACCATCTGACCTGACATTGTCATCTGTTCGGCCCCATCAACAGCTTTAGGTGGCCTTGTTAGCGTCATGTAAGGCTAAGGGCGAGGAGGCGTTCCCATGCAGCCAAGGTTCCATGCAGACCCACTGCCAAAACTCCCCTACACCGTTGTGCATCTCCACTATTCGTATTGGTTGGGCGGTGATGGCAGCATAGCAGTGTTGCTAGGATTTGGGTGGGCCATCTTCGTTCGTTCCTTGTTGAAGGGTAATATTTGAAAATAACTATCACATAAAAATTGTTTGATAAACATAGATGACTGTCAAATTTCAACCGAGTGCGATTAATTGTGTATAGAAACTAGGGGCGTTTGTAGAAACAATAAACATGAAAATGTTAACCTTAAGATATATATATTGGGAGGTTGTCTTTCCTTTCACCATGCATATGACGTTTTTTCTTTGGTCTGAAAAATTTAATTCAAATACAATATATGTCAACAAATGAGCACTTTAATAGATGGCGTAATAAATACTCTCTGATTTGAAAATTCCGAAAGGAAAAGCATACTCCGAAATTTCATTTCTAACAACCATTGCATTGGATGAATTGATGGAATTAACTGTTGTTATCATGTGAAAGATTGACCACACAGGAGTCTACCTTGCCACGTCTGTAAAAGCCAGAACGTACCAACAAGATAAGGCACTCCGAGGAAATGACCTGTTGGTGATGAGAAAAAAACCTAACTAGAAAATACACCTTGAGGTGCAATGCACATAAACTAAAGGGGAAATGTGGAAAACGTATTTTTATTAATTAAAAATGTAGAGTATATCTTAATCGTACAAAAAAAGTGGGTGAATGTGGAGCATATTGAGCCAAGGAGAGCTCAAGAAAGAGACCATCTCACCTTTAAAAAGGGCATCCAAAAGTTGGATTACATAATTATTAATCGCACACAAAGTGTGTAATGGAACACTGAAGGGATGCATGGAGGAAAATTAAATTTGAGGGAGTGAAAAATCGGAGGAGGAAAAGGGGAGATGAAGAAAGGGCTAGAAGGAGGAGAAGTAAATTGGTGGGAAAATAGTGGGCAAAACCATTATGATGAATTGTTAATTCTTACGACCTGGGGCATATGAACCATGTGCCTTTTTGTCAATTATTTGAAAGAGACTGGAGATGTGATGTAAAGGTTGTTGGGGAAATGTACTTTGGATGATGATAAGTTTGAATGGAAACTCGCATTTGTTAGAATTTGTAACTCTACATATTTTAGATATAGAAAATGTATGTGTAAGGTTTGTTATGTCACTAATTTCATTCACCTAGACCTTCAAATCTCCCTATTGTATGTAAGAAACATCCAGATAGACTCCTACTGATGTTTGAAACCTGATGTCTACCTTTGTAAGATACGAATGTAAGGGGTTTGAGAGAGGAGAAGTTCAAGGGAAGGGAAAAGCCTTGTGTTTTTTGGCTAGAACACACGCAAATGCAAGGTGAATTCACATGCACATTTCATGGGACATAGTGGAGATAGGGAGATGTGGTGTGGACCAGGCATCCCAAGGTATTTATTACATGCACATGTGAAGTTAGGGTTTCTCTCTAGATTTCAGGGTAATGATCATGGTTCCCGTTCTCAATAGTCCTAGTGGTGTAGTCTACCAATGACCAACAATGTCAAAGAATTTTATTTCGGCGGCATTTAATTTGTAAGATAGCAAGACGAAGATATGAACAAAAATTTACCAATAAAAAGGTGGGAATCAAAGGCTTGCATATCTATGGTTTCAAGATCATCTATCGGATGACATTTAACTTGGTAGGTAAGACGAAGACATGAATTAAAAGTTAAAAATAAAATGATGGAAATTAAATACCTTCATGCCATGCACCTATTGTGTAGCTCAGATTGTCCCTGTCCAAATAATATCTGCTATCTTTACTCCACTTTACAGTATTGATCTCGGTCACACTATTCATGTGAATGCAATCTGCACTTCATAGAACCAAAAAAGGAAAAATTCCAACAAGAGGTTCAAGGTCTAACACCCATCTACAAAGATTTTTCTCGTAGAACTTTGTAGCCCCCTTTTAGGTATAAGCTCGAGTAATTATAGGAACATTTGATGCACCCAAGAGACATTGATAGTTGAACTCTCTTGATACTATTCATATGAATGAAAGTTAAATTTGGTACTTCAATTAAAATTAATAAAAACATACAAAACATATATTATCAGCAAAAATATTTAAATATAATATACAAACTATTATATACATTATAATATATATATAAATATAATTTAATATATATTTTAATAAATATATATTAAATGAATAAATAATTAATTTAAAAAATACACAAAACATATTATTCATAAAAACTGTATATTATATATATACATATATTGTAGATAAAAGTTGAAAGCCGTGTTTTGTAAAGTAACATGCATAGAATCACATATAAACTATCCGACTGATTTAAGAGCACTCTAAATCAATGTTAAAATATACTTAACTAAACTCTTAAGCAAATTTATAATTCCAGGTATTTGTCGTTACAAAAAATATACTTATGGGAAATTGGGAATTCTTTCCATGCATATATTAATGATTTTGTGTCTAAAAGGATAATGTATTTTGTAGATAATATTTGGAAATGTTGTACAGAGATCTAACTGCTTTGGGTGGAGACCCCTCAACCAACGCGGACGCCATGAAAAACCCCTTAACACACGTTGGACGCTAAAACAGAAAGCCACGCATGCCAAAAAAATTCACTCAGACGAATAAGGTTGAATTCACCTTTCATTAAAGAAAGAATGCAACGAAATAATGGTCAGAAGGAAATAAACGCAGGCCCACAAAGATGGAAACACAAAGACATACTACTGCGGGAAAACAGATAAATGGCATGATTTAATTTAATCAATGATTTCCATTTCAAGTGACATATGCGATAATATCTAAGAGGCAGAGGCATTAAAAAATGTAACACTGCAATCTGGATCTGTAACCATATCTGAAGCGGGTTCGATTGTCTCTGATAGGAAACAGGCACAGTTGAAGCGGGTTCAATTGTCTTGGACAAGATACAGGCACGGTCTGGGAGTACAGAAATCGGATCAGAAGATATGGATCAATTCTTGCCCTTATTATTTCAACGCAAACGTCCAGTTGTAATCTGGTCCCTCCATATTCTACGTCTGCCAAAATCAGTCGGGGTGATCTCATAGACAAACGCCTTCGACGTAATATAAGTGTGATTGTTTTTAATCAAAGGAAGGTGCAGGAAACAGAAGCACTGGAAAGGACAAAGGACCATGAAAATTAAGCTTCTACAGCCAACATGGTGTTTGAAGGAGTTGGAGGCAAGGGACTAACAAGCTTGTCCTCCCAACCACTAGTATTAGAGGAGTGGGCCATGTCTGGGATGGGATCTCATCCATCCTTCTGTTTCTATTTCCCTTCTTCTTTTTCACTCTGAGACTAGTGGAAGGGAAAATTGGTAAGGGCCAATCGAGAGAATTTCCCATACAAAGGGTAGCCCACCCACTACCTCCATCACCGTCGAGCCGGTCAAAAACATTGCCACTGCGAGTGGGTGAGGGGTGTCAAGATCTAGGTGGAGAGTGGTGGTGTTGGAGAGAGAAGATCCATTGATTTTTGGAACTAAATTTTTGAAAGCCCTAACCACGCCCCTAAGAAGGGGAGTGGCGATGTAGTGAGTCCGAAGGCACCCAACTGACGTCACACAGAGCGTTCCCCCAATGTGAAAGCAGGGATTGCAAGTGCTCCACTTCTAGGTGGACTTTCTCTTCTTGGACCTAGGTCTGAAGCATTGCATTAGAGATCATAGTAACTTTATTAGTCATAGAGAAATCTATATCCATAATTATGTTGATAAAAAAAAGTAAATCTTTTGACTTTCCAAATATGAAAAGGAATGTGAATTCTAGTTTTTTCTAGTAATTGTTGTATATTGCAAGGAGCACGGTCGAATCCCCAAGGAGAACCATTTTCCAAGAAAAAAAAATCAAGGAGGAAAGGTTGGAAAACGGTATAAATCCATTTCCATGTAGATTGGGCGTGTGGGAATCACTATACAAGGTGTTTAACATACTCTTGTTGTTGGTAGGCTTGATAAGTAAGGTTCAAAATCCCCATTTACTTAAGCTTGTCTCTAACTAGGAGGTCATGATACATAAGACACCACAAAAATAAACATTTTGGGATCAATCCACACTTTCCACATATTATCAAACCTTCAAAACCAAATCACATCTCAGGATTTGATATTCCAATGGTGATTTAGAGAATCGCCTAGACATGTTGTGAGGCAAGAAAATGGTAGCCAATATGGGGATGGTGTCAACAAAAAGGGTAGTTAATAGCCAATACCAATCTCTCCACTAAGAAACACTAGAGGAAATATCGATTTTATGCAGGAAATCATAATGTATGGAATTCATGACTTTTGAAATGGACTCAACATCTTCATTTTTAACTTTAAATTTAGCTTTGTGCATATCCCATGGTAGCCATCCCTGAGAAGTCTTACGAAATAATTCACCAATAACTGTGATTCCCTTTTTAAAATGCCTTAGAATTTTAATTTAGGGTATCATAGAAATTAAGAAATTATGAAAATTAAGGATGGGAGGCCACCATAACAAGAGAGAATCAATTGACAACCCAGATATGAGTCCATCCCCAACCCAAATGAGAATGGGTTTGAGAAGATCCCATGATTTTCGTATGCTCTTAACAACAAAAGTGCCACAAATCTTCACTGGTATAGGTGAGAGAAGAATATTTTCAACTTCCAAACCCTCCCAAGCTTGATGGCCTATAGGATTCCCCTCAGTGATTTAATGTCAAAGAAAAAATTTCCACGCTTTAGAGCCTTCAAGACTTCGTATTATCCATTTGACACTAAGAGAATTCCCTTTCATCGTAATATCCAATAACGTCAAACCTCCTACTTCTCTAGGAAATTTCCCACAGCAATCTTTAGAACCCTCAAAATTGGCTCATAAAGAATCTCAGAGAATTTTTTCCATCTTGGCATAGGCCTCTTTAGAGGATCCCATCAAGATGAGTAATAAAAATGAGTGACATCCAAAACTTTGGAATATATTTAAAATTTCCCTGTTATAAGAGAGAGAGAGGCTTGGTGACCCAATAAGAGATCGTTTCCTCCACTCTCTAGATAACTTAATACTACAACTCTGGTGATGAAGCTCTTACAGAAAATGATATGCCAATATATTTGAATTATACACCTAATTTTCCTAATTTCATTTGGTATCCTTCCAGCAGTCAAGGTTTGGGGGTGAGGGACTATCTATGGAATTGAGTCTTTTTTTCCATTAAATGGTAGAACCGGAAGTAAGAAAAAATATCTCTAGGAATTTCATGTCATCTTTTACTCTCTTCCTCCTCAATTGAAGTGATAAAGGAGTCATTGAAAAATTATCCATTGATGAGCTATTGATCATAATGATGGAGAGAAATATCTTTAGCCAATCCTTGAGAGGAATAGCAAGCAAGAAAATATCTACAACCTTTAGCAACCATAATATAGAGGGAGGAGGCAAGAGGATGCCCTTGTTTTATTGATCAGAACTGTCTAAATTTGGAGGATTTAGCACTATTAACTAAGAAGCAAGCTTCTGCATTTTGAATTAACATGTTGACATAATGGATAAAGTAAGGTCTAAAACCAAGAGCTTGAAGCATGACTATAATGAAAATCGATTCTATCCTTTCATAAGATTTCTCAAAGTCAATTTTCACAAAAAGAGCTTTTTGATAACATACCCTTATCCATCTCATGCCTTCCTAAATATCTATCACATTACTAAGAATGTATCGTTATCGAATGAAACTAGACTGTTCACTTCAAACAAAGAGGGGATTGAGATGTTGTTTTCTAGGGATTTGGAAATAATGTTATAAGCTCCATTAAGGATCTTTAGTAACAGGTCTCTAATTGGAAATCTACTTAGAGCCCATGGCTTTAGGAATTCCTTTAATGTTGACTTGGTTAATAAATTCTCCCAAGGTATTGAAGTTCATGCTTCTGAGTAAACTTTATATAAGTTTGGCCCGATCGTATCCCACACAATCAGGGAAAATTTTAAGGAACTCCCCTAAAAAAACTTATAGAAATCATGTTGAATATACTTGTAGCCAGTTTCATGGTTTTGGTGAATATATTTGTAACCAATTTCGTGGTTTTGGTGGATATCCCTATAACCTGTTTCTTTCTTTCAGTGAAAATGGTAAAAAAATATTAAAAATAGTTGGAAATCGAATGGTGAATCTACTGTAATTTGTTTGGCGAATACCCTCTTTCGAATTTGACCATAAAAATTTTCATTTCTTTTGCATGCCTTACCTTTACACTCAAGTTCCTGGAATGTGTGACACTTGGCCACTCGAAGGAACAGGAAAATGACACGTGGTATCTTTTTATTTCTCACTGTCACTCTGTCTTGCCTCACTAACACTTCGGACATGAAACTTTATTGAATCGGTTCATTCCGCAGGCATGGAGTCTGAGGAATTTCTTTGACTTGGGGAGGCCTAGAATCCTGCCACATGTCTATCTGATGGGCAGGGAAGGATTGAAAAATTTAATAATAAGGCACATATAACTTATATTTAATAATGAAGGATACGTCGTTGTCAGTTGGTTACTATTAATTTTTTAATGTTTGGTATGTGCAGCAGTAAGAATGTGTTTTTTTAATAACATGCAGGGGGTAAATGTAATGATGTGGAGAAGTAGTTCTTACAACATGTGAAGCAGATTTCTACCTTGGTATTTGTACATGTGTGTGCCGAGAAACATGATCAAGATTTTGAATTTTGAAACTTAAGTTTAATTGAGAGTTGTCTCTAAGAAGATAAAATTATTCTTACAAAGGGACACATTTTGCAATTTGCAATCTCACAGGTTGCATTTTCTCTCTCTTTTCTTTTCTCTAATTTTCATGTAGCAGACGTAAATTTATCATGTCTTAGGATCATGTCATTTAAATTTTGTGACTGATTATTTCCCTGGTGCTACTCCCATAGTTGATTACAGGTTCTTCTAGTTTAAAGAAAAAACTAGATAATTCAATGGTTACTCTTGCCTATAAGCTTTGTCAAAGAAAAATATATTTACAGAAAGCATATATATATATATATATAATATATATATATATTAATATATTATATATATATATATATATATATGCATGCTATATATTTACAGATATACATACATGCATACATAGATAGATATATATATTATATATAATATATATATATATATATATATAGATATATATATAGTATGAGCCAAGTAGTTGTCTCAAATCATCCTGGGCTCAAAGGCAATGCCACTGTTATAACACATGTCAGTTGTGTTTATATATTCTGGAAACCACAACCAAGACCCTTACTTTAAATGAAAACAAAGGATGAGGATATTTTTGGAAAGCACCTTTCTGAAACACTTAAACTCTCCCACCACAGTGCAACTAAATAAGAACATCCTTTTCCTCACATAAAAACACTGAAACATTACGTGGGGCATCCTTCCAATTTCTATGAAAGACAAAACATTGCCTCTCCCCCTTCCAAACTCAAGCTCAATCTCAAACACAATTATGTACTTTAAATAGTCCCCATCTACAATTAATGTTGCAAGTAGCACACTTTCTTTAGATACAACCAACCTTAGTCTATAGTGAGGGAAAGTGTCTCTCCCATATCTTATAGGTAACAACACAAAATGCATAGTAGCATAATCTTGATTGTTATAAATTCTCACACCCAACATAGGTTCATATGACATTAAGAAGAAAAATTTGTTGCTGAAGACAATGTGTCCATAGAAGAAACAATCTATCAATAGTGCCACAATCCTCCAAGTCCCCATAGAATAATCATAAATTTCTATAGTGGTACCATAGCCTGCATTAACTCTAGATCTATTAGTGCCTGCTTGAACAACTTTGTACCAGTTGTTGTCATCCTTCACCAGAATGACCCACACATAAATATAAAAGTTTCATCCATTAAATTGAGCTGAAAACATTTGAGGAAGATTGAAGGAGGTTCCCGGCTTCAGTGGATTACATACCCTTGAAACATGAATGTCACACAAACAAAATAATATTATCCCTCTATGTGAATCTTCAAACCGTACCAAATCAAAGCATGATAATCACAAAAAGTTGATAATTTTACATGTTCTACTGTAAAATTCGTATCTCAATCAATGATGACCACGATCATGATTTACAAGTATCCGTGGATGTTTTTTCCTTGTTTCACTGTAACGCCTGAAGAATCTCGTGGAAGTCATGAGTGATTTCCGTTCCTCAGAAACTAGAGATAAATTGCATATGGATTCTAATGGAAGCCAACGCAATATGTTTTCCCAAAAATATTGAGGTAGTGAATGAAAACTCACAAAACATGATTTCCATGTTGCATTGGAAATAAACTAAAATGAAGAAAAAAATCTGGTGTTTCAAGAAGGAGAAGACAAATCAAAAGGCGCAGCACTGTAGCAATGCAAGAGTATCCACAAGAACTGGTGTTGGAAAGGAAAAAAATATTTTTTGAAACATAAACAAGAGTATCTCTTTACCTTTTCATGAAACATAGATTGTTACATTTACATTATCATTGAGCCATATGATAGCCAACTATCATATCTTGATTAGTTCAATTCATATCAGATGTTACCAATAAACACAAGTATCTAGGTTTTGGTCTTATTCTCTATTCTAGTTTTTAAACTATAAACTGTCAAAAAATTTGGTGTTTGATACGGTGGATGGAAGTAAATGCTAAAAATGGTAAATTTCTCCAAATCCATTGTATATAGTGATTTTTACATAAGCATACCAAATAATCTATAAGCCTATAACTATATTATAACCCAGATATTACATATCATAATATATTTCTCAGTTATTATACCACTTGGTCATTAACTGCATAGGTAACGATCTTCTATACCAGAGTGTCAGCCAGCGTTATGTTTCCCGACAAATTCTTTAGGAATGATAACTTTGTTGTTGTCTGTTAATTCTTTCAAGGTATGATGCACTTCAAAAGTTTGTTGTAGTTTTGCAAGAGTTACAAGAAATTGTTTCTAGCATGGATTTATCTCATCTTATTGTGCTTCCCATTGGTAGATTTATTTAGATATATCCATCAAATTTCCATATCCAGGATCATATGTAGTACCATGAAATTGAAACATCCATAGGTTTTGGGTCAGATTATCTAGATCATCCCATAGATAGTTCCTTTAATACTTCATCACAATGGTTTGCTCAAACAAGGAATCCATTTGATGGAGGTCTAGTAGGAACACAATTTTCACTATATAGAATGAACGTTAACAGTGGAAGCAGACAATTGGCTAAGGAGAGGGGGGTGGTAATGTACCATTTAAGGATAACTAGAGGTAGAAAGAGCGAAGTAATGCACAATAATAACCTCGTTTGAGTTCGTTTCTATAAACTAGAATATGTAAGTAAAACGTATTCAATAGCTTGATACTTGTTTGATGCACTCAATATGGATTCCCCGTGATTTTGAAAATGAAACTATCTGCCAACTAATGACCATGGGCCTTGTAATAGTATAATCACCTGTCGAGGGTACTTTTTTTCCTTATGAAAACAGCTCTGATATGTGTATCATCTCAAAATTGGGTCATCTCGGTGAAAGTTAATATTACAATGAGATAACCGTGTAGAGATAAAAAATTTTTTTCATTTTAAACTAGCGTCACTTTTTCATGTGCTGATAACAACATCATTGGGTGTAAATAAACCATAGTTTTATCCTGATCACTAGAATGATTGGGTAAGTGCACCAAGTTGGGGGGCCAAAAGGGGGTCTTAAGTGGACACATTTTTTTGAAAAAAAAAAAAACCTGAAATCAACTTGTATGAGTTTTTTGAAATAGTTACACTCAAAATTGGAAGATGTTGTAGAAATATGAATCGTAGAATTTTGAGTCTAGTTTCTAAGCTACTAAATTTAATTGAAAACAAATAAGTTTAAGTGGGTCAAACAACTAAAATACCAACAAATACCCATATTTTTGTTAAAAAACATAATAGAGTGACTTTCGTGCCCCAGCAATTTTTTGAGCACCATTTAGTATTTTTGAAAACCCTTTGGTAGAAAGATAGCTAGGAGCATCTAGTTTGGGCTCCATTTTTTTTAGATTTTTTTAGCGAATATTTTTTTATTTATGATTTTTCTAGTACAAAATTTTATGTTTTGAAAAATAACGGAGCTCCAACCGTGCCCCCCCCCTAACTCCCTCAAAAAATATCAAAAATTAGATTTTTTTTTTGAATATGTATAGAATTATGCCTAGTTTGGGCTAGTATAATTTTTTTTATTTTGATCACCCAAAAAAAAGATACACCATGAAAGATAGACATATTTACACTTTAAAAAATAGCTATAAAAAGGCATAGTTAGAAAATAAATAATATGGAAACCTTATATTGGTCAGAAAATTTGAAAAATTATATTATTAGAAAGAAGTGACTCTGCTCTATGTCGTGGTATAATTTTTTTTAAAATGGATCAATTGTTTTCTTTTGATTTATCATAAAAGAAGTGGCATTTTTACATTTTCTTGTAAAAACATGTTGTTTGTTGTGTTTGTGCAGGTCCATGCCTCAGGCTTGGGGATCCAAACCGGATCCCAAGCCTTGAGGCATGGGTTTGGAAAAGAGAAAACACAAAACGCGTACGCATTAACTGTTCTAAGTATAAGTTATGTATGCTTTTGACATGATTCTATTTACATAAATAAATTATTTCTTATACTTTAAATTTATTTATGTAAATATAAGAAATTAGGGTCACTCTGCACCTTATGGAATTAGTCTCACAACTCCATGAGTCATGGTTTAGGAGATAGTTTTTTAAAGTATAATCTGGTCAGTACATAGGTAATTTTTCAGGATTTCAGCATTCAGCCTAAATATTTTAGCGTTTAACTTCTACAATCGAAACCCTAAACCATAGGCCATAAACCTAAACACCAAACTGTAAACCTTGAGCCCTAAACCCTAAAACCTAAACCTTTAACCATGATCCCTAGACCGTAAAACCTAAACATTCTAAACCCTAAACCCTAAACCCTGAGCCTTAAGCCCTAAACCCTAAGCCCTAAGCCCTAAACCCTAAACCCTAAACCTTATAAACCATGAACTATGAGCCCAAAATGCTAAACCCTAAACCCTAAACCATAAAAACGAAATCCTAAACCAAACCCTAAACCCTGAACCCCCTAAACCCTAAATCCCTTAAACACCGAAAATCCTAAACCCTAAACCCTAAACCCTAAACCCTAAACCAAACACTAAACCCTAAACACCAAGCTAAACCATAATAATTCCTTCACCCTAAACCCTAAACCCTAAACCCTAAACCCTATGAACCATAAACCATTTACTAATGCACTAGCCTTTAAACCCATATTGGGTCATCCGTGGACCCTTATCATATTGCAAAACCGAACAAACATAACCCTAACCTTGACCCTAGGATTGAAGATTAGCAATACCCTACAAACTCCTAATTTCACAAATATTTCCTATTATGAATATGAATCGTATCATTGAATCTAGTTTCTAAAATACCTTGTTTTGATAAAAAATGGACAAGTTAGCTATATTGGATAAACTGACAAAATACAATGTGCCCTGGTAATTTTTTATTACACACTCATAAGATTATAGTCCGTTTGCCCACAATTTGGATGACCAAAAATTGATATATATTTTTACCTTGGTGATCTAAATTTATTCACATCTCTAAAAAAAAATTCAAATTTCTCATATTTCCATGTAGGGGGGTGGTATTATTTATAGATGACTTTGCCAGGCTTATCCATCAAATCTGGTAAGAAAACATAAATGAAATCCACTGATGAGCAATCATAGACGGATTCCATTTGCCTTAACTCTCATCTGGCGCAACGATATTGAAATCAAGCTTTTCTTTTAACATAATATAAACCTTTCACCATAGTTGGGTTGGTACATTTTATAGATTCTGGCGTAAGTGAAACAAAATTTGCACCTTAAAATATTTCTTATTTATTCATAGGAATCCTAGTGTCTTACAGACCTACTATTATTGATAATTCCTAATATGATAGACCTTATGATTTTCTAATTCACCAAACTTTGAGATTTCTAGTCATCAAGCCTAGTGACCAGGGTTGATGCAAAATTGATTTTTACATTTAGAGGTCATACCTTTGACTTTTACCGTACATCTTCATTATCCGTGGCGGCACCGTACTAAATTTGATGTTCTATGGGACTGACTTGCTTAATGTACAATTAACAACATGATATCCTAATACATATCATTAATGAAATAGAAATTGGGGGAAAATTAGTGTCGACTAGACCATACACCCTTAAGAGACACTTGAGCCCTAAAACCTAAACCCTAAACCCTAAACCATAAACCCCGAGCCCTAAAAAATAAACCCTAAACCCTAAATCCCTAAATCATTAAATCCTGAACCATAAACCCTAAACCTTAATCCCTAAACATTAAATCCTAAACCCTAAACCCTGAATCCTAAACCATAAACCCAAAACCTGTAACCGTAAACCATAAACCCTTATCCCTAAACACTAAATCCTTAATCCAAAACCCAAAACCCTAAACCTAAACCTTAAACCCTAAATCCTTAACCTCGATCTATAAACCCTAACCATAAACACTAAACCCTAAACCCTAAACCTAAAACCTAAATCCTAAACCATAACCCTAAACCTTGAACCCTGAACCCTAAACCCTAAACCTTAAACCCTGAACCATGATCTGTAAATCCTAAACCCTAAACCCCAAACCATATTTCATCAATATTTCCTAGTCTCATGCCTAGAACCATCATTAAGTCTGCTTATAGAACTACCTTGTTTATGAGAGGTGGGACAAGTAACTAAATGGATATGACATCTACCTTGTGCCTTGTAATGCATATATTACACATCTCTTCCAAACTTGTTTCTCCCCACATATACTTGCGCTCTTGAATGTAAATTTATTCACACTCTGAAACAAATTTCACATTTCTCATATTTCCATGTATGGTATTATGCAAGCCAGGATGACCCATTGGAAGCTGGAAAAAATAACCATCACAACAAAAAAATTAATCTTAAAGGAAACAAAAGAAACATAGAGAATATATCAATGCAGAGGTGTAGGATCATAATTGAATTTCCTGTAGTATCCTCTCCTCTAGAGAAAGATAAAGTTCAAGTGTTCTACTAGAATGGATAGTAAATTTGACAGAACTTCCTAAAGTGTTCAAAATAAGCATAGAAATAGGGGAATGGCTAAGAACACTAAGGGGTTATCAATCACCTAGTAAATCTTTCTTGTTTAGTTCTAAATGGGAGTTACCTGGCCTATGACTTAGTGACCTTCCATTCATTGATAATTCCTTATATGATAAACCCATGGATGTTTTCAAAATCCCCTGAACAAAAGATAGGGGTAGTCATCAATCCTTGTGAAGGGTGTGATGTGATTTCCAAGCAACTTGAAAATCATATAGATTTAGACGTCATAACACGAATTTACAAATATCTCTATCATTATAAATGGAAGCCAAGTAACAATGTAAATACATCCAAGGATTGAGGACTACTGGGGTCTTTGGAAGGATTGGAAGTCAGGAATATGACATTTCCCTCCTTCAAAATATCAACATATGAAAACATCAAATTTTGATGACTCTCTTTGAATGTTCTAACCTACAAATTTGAACCAGAACCCTGAACTCTATGACCTAAACCCTTAACCCTCAACCATGAGACCTAAACCCTAAACTATAAACCCTAAACCCTAAAACCAAAATAATAAATCCTAAACCCTAAACACTAAATACTAAACCCTAAACCCTTGACCCTAAACCCTAAACCTTGAGCCCTAAGCCCTAAACCCTAAATACTAAATCTAGAGCCCCGAGCTCTAACCCCCAAACCTTAAACCAGTAACTCTGAACCCCGAACCTTAAACCATAAACCATGAACCATGAACCCTAAACCCTAATCCCTAAACCATAAACCCTAAACCATAAGCCTTGAACCCTACACCCTAATCCTTGAGCCCTAAACCCTAAACCTTAAACCCTGAGCCCTAAACCCTAAATCTAGAGCCCTGATCTCTAACCCCTAAACCTTAAACCCGTAACTTAACCCCTAACCCTAAACCCGTAAACCTAAACCCTGAACCCTGAGTCCTAATCCCTAAACCATGCACCCTAACCCCTAAATGTTAAACCCTAAAGGTCCTTAAACCCTAAATGTAAATCCTAAACCCTAAACCATGTTAAATCCTAAAGGTTCCTAAACTCTAAACCCTAAACCCTAAAAACTAAATCCTAAACCCTAAACCCTAAGCATTAAATCCTAAACCCTAAACCCTAAACCCTAAGCCCTAAACACTAAACCCTAAACCCTGAACTCTACCCTAAACCCTTAACCCTAAAACCTAAACCCTAAACCTTGAGCCTTAAACCCTAAACCTTGAACCCTTTTCCCTAAACCCTGAACCCTGACCTTTAAACCTTAAACCCTAACTCCTAAACCCTAAATCGTAAACCCTAAATCCTAAACCCTAAACCTTAAACCCTGAGCCCTAAACCCTAAAACCTATACCATAAACCCTAAGCCCTAAACCCTAAACTCTAAGCCCTAAATCCTAAACCCTAAACCCTAAACCCTAAAACCTAAACCCTGACCCCTAAACCCTAAACCTTGAGCCCTAAACCCTAAACCCTAAGCCCTAAACCCTAGGCCCTAAGCCATAAGACCCCTAAGCCAAAACCCTAAACCTTGAACCCTTAAACATAAACCCTCAACCCTAAACCCTAAAAACTAAACCCTGAACCCTAAACCCTGAACCCTCAAACCCTAAACCCTCAACCCTAATCCCTAAACCCTAAACCCTGAACCCTTTTCCCTAAACCCTGAACCCTACCTTTAAACCTTAAACCCTAACTCCTAAACCCTAAACCATAAACCCTAAATCCTCAACCCTAAACCTTAAACCCTAACTCATAAACCCTAAACTATAAACCCTAAACCCTAAACCCTAAACCCTAAACACTAAACCCTAAACACTAAACCCTATACCCTAAATTGTAAGCACTAAGCCTTAAAATCTAATCCCTAAATCATAAACCCTAAACCCTGACCCTAAACCCTAACCCCTAAACCCTAAACCCTGATCCCTAAACCCTAAACCCTAAGCCATGAACTCTCGGCCCTAAGCCATAAACCCTAAACCCTCAACCTTGAACCCCTAAACCCTAAACCCTAAACCCTTGAACTAAACCCTAAACCCTAAACCCTAAACCCTCAACTCTGAACCCCAAACCCTAAACCCTCAACCCTCCCTAAACCCTAAACCCTGAACCTAGCCATAAACCCTAAACCCTAAACCGTAAACCTGAACCCTAAGCCCTGAGCCCTAAACCCTAAACCCTAAAATCTGAACTATGAGCCTTAAACACTAAACTAATTAAACCCTAAACTCTAAACCTTGAGTCCTAAACCCTTAAACCCTAAACCCTAAACCCCAAGCCCTAAATCCTAAACCCTAAACCCTAAATCATAAACCCTCACCTAAAGGAAAGTCCTAAAAATATCATTCAACATGTTTCAATGTGTAGGGAATAATGTTTAAGGTGATCGATCGACTCATTTAGTTTTTATGAGAGACTACTTCCTTTGAAGGCCTAAAAAGGCATTTTTGGCCATTTTGTAGTTAATTGAACACCCTTCAGAACAAGCTAAAATGAGCTAGTCATGTCACTGAGTTATCAAGGACCATTATTTGTGAAGTATTAAGGCATTGTTTGTCTCCATAAGAGACATATGAGCAAAAGCATGTATGAGAATCATGAATTTGATTCCATGAAAGGATGTTTTTAGAGCTAGGAAAGGTGAGGGGATGATCTTTATATGGAGCACCATGTTTCTAAGAATGAGCAATCATCTGAGTTCACTTGATGCAATTCACTTGGTACTATTCGTAAGAACTCATTCAACACCTAGTAGTGTTATCACACCTTAAGGAGGAGGCACATTACAATCACCTCATTTTGGCCATAGGACATGAATCCCATTCAGGGAACAATCCTCTATCTACAAAGTGAGGATCTCTTTTTAGTAAGAAGTAGACAAACATCATAGAGTTAATTCATGGTCACTAAAGTGAATTATGGACCAAATTTAAAAATTAGTACCAATTCAAGCAGTGGTAGGGCCAAAATCCATTTTAGAAGGTCAAAAAACCTAAAAAATGACTATATGCTTTCCCAAAACAAAGACCGACTACAATATATATGCCCTGAAAGTTTTAGGTCGTTTGCTGAAATCCTGAAAATGAGTAAGTACTGACCAAATTAGATTTTGAAAAACTATCTTCTAGATTATAACTGTTGGAGCTACGAGACCACTTCCATAAGGTGCAGAGTGACCCTAATTTCTTATATTTACTAAAATAAATTTAAAGTATAAGAAATAATAAAAGAAAGTATAAGAAATAATCTTAAGTATACATTTATTTTTGTAAGTATAACCCAGAAAAACACATATGCATGGTCCACACTACACAAAACGCATACGTGTTACAAAATGTGAAAGTGTAACAAAATGTGTACATGTTAGAAACACATACGCATTATGGTTCAGTGATTCCTGAGGAAAAAAAAATAAAACACGAGCGCGTTTTAGCAAAATATGTACGCATTTTGCTTTTTTTCTAATTCTTGTCCACTTTTTGGCCCCCCAACTTTGTGCACTTACCCAAATAATAAAATTTAAATGCATCACTTTAAAGACTAATGTTATGGAAAAATTATTTTCTATATTTATTAACAAGCGTCCTCCACCATTTGCTTCTAATCAATTGTTTTACATGCATGTCTTCTTCATCTACAGAATTGAATCCTCTTATTGCAAAGCTCACCCATTTGGGTGAGTGTTTCCAACTAATAGGGCAAAATGAGGATTTCATCTGCTACATTCTCATCATACCAGACACCAGGGCCAGATCTCCCAATATTTCCTCTTTGAAGGACATGCTTTTATCTTTCTTACATCACTTGTCTGAATCATGTCCTTCATTTCCTATTTTCCAAGCTCTCCATTTCCACCTAATTGACCGAGATTATCACATGAACACTAAACAATTAAATAACCACTGGATATGCCACTACCCCTATGTCTTAGGCGATCAGTGGGGTTTCAACCTAGATTTTTACAAACCTAATTTATTGACCACAAATATCTCAATACCAAGCTCACTACCTCCTAAAAAGGGGGACAAAAAACCCCCAAACTCGTCAAAGAATGAAACAAAGAAGTAGTTGACACCATTAGAAACCTCCCTTGCTGAAGTATGGTCCATGGTAAGCACCCATGCCTTTCCTCTCAAGAAAAGGAGGATCATGACGAAGGACTCTTCTGGCACTAGCAAAATTTGTCAATTCCCTGTAGCTCAACTTTCTTCAGGGAAGAAAACCAAAGGATACATAAGAGTGGGCACTCTCTTTCTAAGTGAGTAAAATCACATAAAAGGAAAAAAAGAATTATATATTATATATATATATATATATATTATATATATATATATATATATATATATATATATATATTATATATATATATATATATATTATATATATATATATATTATATATATATATATATTATATATATATATATATATATTATATATATATATATATATATATTATATATATATATATTATATATATATATATATATATATATATTATATATATATATATATATATATATATTATATATATATATATATTATATATATATATATATTATATATATATATATATTATATATATATATATATATATATATATTATATATATATATATATATTATATATATATATATATATATATTATATATATATATATATATATATATATATATTATATATATATATATATATATATATATATATATATATATATATATATATATATATATATATTATATATATATATATATATATATATATATATATATTATATATATATATATTATATATATATATATTATATATATATATATATATATATATATATATATATATATATATATATATATATATATATATATATATATATATTATATATATATATATATATATATATTATATATATATATATTATATATATATATATATATATATATATATATATATATATATATATATATATATTATATATATATATATATTATATATATATATATATATATATATATATATATATATATATATATATATATATATATTATATATATATATATATATATATATATATATATATATATATATATATATATATATATATATATATATATATATATATATATATATATATATATATATATATATATATATATTATATATATATATATATATATATATATATATATATATATATATTATATATATATATATATATATATATATATATTCTCACAGTTGTAGTAGCATTTGATTGATGAATTTTTTTAATTTGTTCAGATTTCATCACATATATGGGGAGACACGTTTGAAAAAAAAAGAAACTAACTACATATATAAAATATAAGAAATGGTATTTTAGAAATGTTGAAGTGACATATTTCAGTTGTCATATATATTCAAAAGTTACTAAGCTTTATGAAAAGGGAACTTACCTACAAAATATATTGAAACAACCATCATTGCATTCAATGATCAAATTTGAAGGACTCCCCATACTTTAATTTGACTGGCTAGGTTAATCTTTACTCATTGTAAATGAGATATTAGAAAACACATTACCCTTCAAAAGAAAAAAAATGAAAATGTTAATTTTCTTTCAATATATATATGATTAATTTGAATAAAATAAATATGAAAAATGTCAAAATTATGAAATATATAACGTCTAAAAATTATTTTGAAAACACTATATTTCATCAGTAATGACATCAAAAATTATGAATTCTATTTAAAAACAACATTTTCATTAGTTTTTTCAATTCAAATAGTAAATAATATTAAGCAACATTTGATTTTATTCATATTCATTTTCTTTAGAAAGACTTTCTTTGATTTATTCTCATCTTAAATCTATGGATATTTGGTTTTGTATTTTGAAAAATGAACTTGTGTGTGTGTGTGTGTGTGTGTGTGTGTGTGTGAGTGTGTTTATATATATAATAGTATATTTATATCATAATATATATATTGGAATTTGGGATGGTCTCGAAATCATATTAAATATGGAAGGGCCCTAAATATATGTTGTCGTCAATCTTTTCGATCATGTGAAGGGCCTTGTTTTTCGCCTATTTATTGTGGGTCAATTTTTTCCTTTTCATTCTTTTTGTCAGTGAGTACCTATGGATTCCCTTTGAGTCCCTCTATTGTCTTTATTTTTCAATAAAAGGGAGATGGCTTTCAAGTCATCTATATCCGATAATCATCTGCGGAGGATCTTCAAATTGGTAATGGTAGCAATCTAGAGGCAATTAAATTGGTTTTGGGGGGAAAATATCTGTTTGAGGATAGATGGTGTAGAGTTAATAGCATTGTGGCCTCATTTTTGTGGAAAATATTCTAATAATTGAGCCATCGAAGCCTGATGTAGTCAACCTTGCTCTCCGCTAGGTTTGACTATCTTTCTGCAGAAATTTGGTTGTAGAAGTGTAAAAGTGTAATGTTGCTTTCTGGGAAGTGGGGGAGGATGTGAAGCTTTGGGGTGGCATAGATTTGAGCATCTTTATGGAACTATAACATCGCCATGGGGATCTAATGGCCTTCATAGAGAAGTTGGTGGTGTTCATTTGTGACAAGAATGCTGGAAGAACACACATCAAACTCCCTAACTTGGTTTCCCTCAATTCTCCCATCGAGCCAATGCCACTTTGGTCGATGGAAATCTGTGAAACTTCAGGGTAAGATTATAATCATCTTTGGTGTGGTTGAGCCAATGAATTTGTTGCTCAGGAATCTGAGGAGGGTGTGATTTAGAGGCAGGGATCTCCAGTTTTAATTTTTTTGTGTCTTCGGATTAAGGGGATTAATCCTTGATCTAAATATATGTTGTATTGTATATAGTATAGTATAGCTATAGTCTTGCTTCCTTCTAGCTGGATTTTCTTGATATACCCAGTAGTCACAATTGACGAAGTTTTTTACATCTTCATGTTGTATCTAAGGTTTGTCCTCTCTCTTTTGTAAAGGCAATGAGACCCTTCAACCAAATTTAACAATCAAATTATATATATATATATATATATATATATATATATATATATAATTTAAATTATATTAATTCTTTCACGTGGCATGGGAAAAAGCGGGGGTGATAGATCTTTAATTTATTGAAAACTTTAAATTAATTTAAGAAAGAAAGAATCTAATTTAATAAATCAATAATGTAAACACTATATAAATGTGAAAACACTATATATATATATATATATATATATATATATATATATATATTTGATGTTTAAACAATTTTTAACCGAAGTTATGAATCGGAGGCTTAAGGGACCCCACCCTTACAACTATACTCTGGAAAAAACAAACATAACCAAATGACACAAGGCCCCACTGAATGGCCCGCACGCAGAAGAAGGAAACACCATTTGAACAAACAAAAGTGGATTCAAGAGAGCAAATACACATGGCCACATAACCAAAAAACAAGCTATGAAAGAGTATTAATCCTTATCTGAAATAACTAGAGACCCACTTTCTACCCCATTTGCAGCGCCAAGTTCCACATCAGTCACATCTCCCCTACCTCCTGCCTCACCCTAACCATCCCTGCTAGAAACATCACCTTCCAGTTGTTTGGCCTTACCTAGCACAAGAATAAATGCCTCACTGGAATCATTCCAAAACTCATTTAGGTGGTCAATGGCCAAGTCCATAGGTGAACGAGCATCAGTGAGACCGAGAGGAGGTAATCTGTTAGGGTCTGGACCACCATGGAAAACCAGAATGTGAACAACCTCTGCATATAGTATCAGCTCCCTGTACTTCTTATTGATCTAATCTTCCCCACGCCTAGTGCCATTCACCTGAACATATGCCTCCTCCACCTAGAGAAAAGGATCTGGGATGCACAACCTATCCATTTCTTTACACCAACTGGCTTGATGGAAAGGGTGAATAAATAAGTCTGTGACCATCATGACATCCACCTTGACCGGATGGAGCAAGAGTCAATTAGAAATGAATGTCACAACGAGTTCAAAGTTGACTTTTTCCCTATGAGATTCCTGCATATAGGGATCTCATATCACACGCTCAATGGCCTCAGCCTTGAGAACATAATTATAGAGAAACACCTCTTGAATCTTCCTGCAAGAAATGGTTGAAGTAAAGGCCATTTCCTTTTTCTCCCTGTGCAAAGAAATGAAAGGAAACCCCAAAAAACCATTCTCTCACCATCCCAAAAACACAAACAAACACATGTAGGGAGAGAGGAATGTGAGTGGCCAACATTAATAAAGGCCCAAAGTGTGGCACTTGCCACCATTAATTCATCGAGCTCTGTGTGCACCACCCATCATAAATGATAATATATTCTAAGTTGTTTCAATCTTCTATATTATTATAAATTAATTCAACTATCAGGGCATCAATTGCCTCATTAGCTAGATGATCAGTCTAATTCCAATGTCCATGACCAACAATGAACAATTAATCCTGGACATGAAATTATTATTCATCCTACCTTAATCTAGGATATTCACGTCCGTGGGGGCACAACAAAAATAAATCCACGGAATTCTTCCACGTGGCATGGGAAAAAATGGGGGTTTATTATTTAAAATGTTTCAACGGCCCCTAAAAAATTCAATGGTCAAGTCATTAATTCCCACACCTGTCACCGTGGACCTGAAACTTTATTATTGAATCGGTTCATTGCGCGGGCTTGGAGTCCAGGGAATGTCTTTTCTTCAAGGAGGCCGGAAATCTTACCACGTGGGAATCTCATAAATAATTTTCATCGTTCGTTATAGTAAGATCAACGACACAGGCTCTATTCCAGGATGAAGTCCTAACACACTCACACATCAAATGGAAGTTCCTGAAATAGGCCTAGCTAAGTGACAGCTATCATCCACTAAATCAAATTTGATTAAAGACTAAATTTCACTTCTACAGAGTACAGTAATAGACCTAATCGTTTATACTGATGTTGACAATTGAAATTTTGTTTCTGGAAGGAATACTCCAACATAAGGCGTAATAGATTCATATAAGTTGTGAACCGTGTAAGACTCAAAATTTTCATATTTCCAAGTAAGTGTCATCCTACATTTGAGTCTTAATTATTTAAATATTATCTTTTTTTATAAGCAACATTGTATAAGCATTCGCTTTGAAATATTTCAATATAAGGGCTGATAAATTAGGGTTGAGGGTTCACAAAATTCAAAATTCCAAGCATGTCTACTTTCATAGGATCCCAAAGTAAAAGTAAAACCTAAATCCCATACAACAAACTTCTTAAAAGTAAAACCCTTGGTTTTACTAATGAATATCATGATATTTATGATCTTGTAATTGGCACAAGAGCTTTAACACTTAGATACACATCTGAGTCGAAGATGAGGGAAAGTAGATGTGTGGACCCATCAGATAGACCTAAAGGTTTATGTTGGATAACATGGGGGTCTGGATTAGGACACATGATGTTCCACGAGGTTTTACCCTGCCCTGAATTTGTCAATATATGTGCCCAAAATTACAATGAGACAAAAAAGCAATTGTTGCAAAGAGAAATGGAACATAACTTTTGTCCATTATGGAGGTAAATCTTGGCAGTGCATTGGGGTTTGAAAGTAAAGATTTATGAATTGAGGCATAGACCTAGAAATATTTGCTAGCGATTATCATGCCACCATTAAAAAATACAGAGATGATTTTTTACGAAAATTAACATTTGATGTAGAGGTACAAAAAGGGAAGGCTCTGTATGCAATTGACATATTTAAGTTGTGGATCAGGGATACCATTTTTATGCTAGCATTTTTCCTTGGCTTTGATAGCAATGAGATAGTGAATGAAACCCTCCTGCAAATGGTATACAATATCCATTTCGTTAATCGACATTGTTAATACAGATATGTTGGGTACATTGTAGAATCTATGCATAAATAAATATTAACAATCAAAGAAGGCTCTGACACTAATACATTTAGGTTCACTACCTACTGGTGTTAATTAATTGTATGGTGGTTTTTTGGATGGTTTGAAAAAAAAATCACAATTGAGCCCTATTTTGTTTAGGTCAAGCCAAAATTCGTGCATCCATTAACTGAGTGGACCCCCAAGATAAGGATGTATGGTAATAGAGGGGGATACATTCAATTTGTAGATTATTTTTGGGCTCCAATGTATGAAGCAATTACAAAAATTACAATGCATACATTTCCTATGAAATGTAGAGATTACATTCAATTGGGACCAAAAATACAGTGAGTAGACTAGTACTTCACGGAGGATTATAATGTGTTAAGGTTTTATGGATTAGGAAAACAACCTTAAAATTTACCAAAACATGTGACAGAGAGAGTTTTTTCCTTGGAATATATATGGAAAATGGAAAGCACAGATAATCTCTATTTTGTTTCTCAGCAAAATAAGATCATATTTCCTTCCTTATTGTTCTCATGTGGAGGGTTGACATTTCAAAGAAAAGCATTCTACGTGGCACATGAAATCTTACAGATTTTTAAGTTTGATGTCAACTCTCACTGGTTGTATGACCCATGTGAATTGATTAAAGCAAGCGTAGTGGTGAACAAGAACTCTACCACTAAAATTCAACATGGTCAAAAACAAGAACTCTTGGGATGAAGTAAAAATAGAAATGGATGAAATTATTATTTAGAAAGGAAGTAGTTTTCAAGAGTTGTCAACAAATTTTTTTGGATTACCTTAGCCAAAGCCTCCAAAAAAATAGTTAGAGGATTTTTAATCTATTGAGCACACAATATTGTTCTAAGGAGAAGACACACATAGGATTCACACATGGGAGCAAGGTGCATTTGAAGGCATAGAATGATAGTAAAGGAAACACGTGCCAAGACAAGCTGATTCGGGACTTAGCCATTTTCATAGATGCAAGCTATTTTTAGAGATAGTATGTGGAGAGCACAATTGGGATGGAGACTTGTTCGACATGAAAATGATATTTTGGGAATGAGCATCTGGTAAGCACCATGCATGAGTTCAAGATAATAATAGGATTACTTCTTCTTGTTAACTATAAGATGTTTATTATTAGTGCACTTACATGTATGCATGTTAATGTAAAGGTGCATAGCTATTATTATAATGCGACCTATTTTTGAGAAGTGTGTAGGTGGTGAAGGTAAATTCCCCACCCTTTTAAATATTTATTGAACTATTTAGTTCAGAGAGAGAGGAGTGAATTATTGTAGAGTTATGTTGTTGGATACTGAAACACACATGACTTATGGTGATATTTTATAATGTAAGAAGCTTCTATGTATTACATTATTTAATATAATGGAGTATATTGGATGGATAATGGTTTTAAACATGATTGTAATTGGTTATTTTATGGTTAATCTTATGATAGTTATTGTTTAATTCATGATTCACTAATATCTAGATTTGGAATATACTTTATGGAATGTTTATGGTTTTGAATATGTTATATATTCAACACACTAATATCCTACACAAGCAACTCTAAAGAGGGGCCTTGGTACCTTTGCATGTTTTGGGTAAGTGCTTAGCTCAGGCTAGGTGATGTGTCAACGTGCATAGGATTTTATATAGTGCATTCTAGGCTTCATCATTAGTTTCGTTTCTCGGGACCTCTTTTTAAGTTGTTTTTAGGATGTTTCACAATGAAGATGTATCGGTTGACCTTAGCAAGTGTTGAGGATTGGATAAAGGATCTAGAAGAAGAGTACATTCAGAGGTTCAGCACTACATCTGAGTTTGACACATGCATGTGGATGGAGCACAATTTGTATGATTGTTTATATGAGAGCTTCATTGTTATCTTTCCGGTAGATCTGTACGAGTGGCTGGTTGCTTATGCATCTAAAAGGAATTGAAGGTATCACACACTTGTCTAGATGCAAGAATAATTTTAGGCCCTTTATGATGTTGATCTAATTTGGACGCACACTGTGGATACTTGGTTTTGTGGTGTTTTGAATAGCTTTATTTTGGAGTACTCAATTTCCAATTATTCATGCTCTGAGGTAGGTGAGTTCCAATTTTTACGTTATTTAAGGGGCACTTATTTGCAAGGACATTCCACTAGCGATAAAAATCTTGATGGTAACCCTGAATTTGGAAGATAATTCAATGGCTAGCTAAACCCCACCATGCGCAGGGTTAGGAACATGTTTGGTGAAAGATGGTGGATCCTAGTGGTAGAGAGGCAGTGAAAAGAAAGGTAGAATAATTATAATGAGGCGTGTGAGGGGGAGATAAAGAAGTAGCATGATATTGCAGAGCGGATGGTGTTGAGGAGAGAGATGGCTGGTGAATAATTTAAATCTCACATAGGAGGCATCAAGCCATAGCATCTGGATCTCCACCATTTGGGAAATCATGATATGGAACCCTCCTTAGCCTCACATGGGAAAGCACCAGCAGAGATGATATGGGCCAAAGGCGCGCATCTGAATCTACCTAGAAACCTAGCCCTTGCGCTTGGTTTTCCAGTATCTAGTATAACTAATAGTTAGCAAGCTAGTTTGGGCAGTAGAAGATCAAGATTAAGTCAGATAGAAAGTACATGTATGGTAGGAGAAACATCTTCTTTTTTGTTTCGAGGTAATTTCTCAGGTGCATCATCAACACAAAACTCAAGCGCATAGAATTTTGGACTCACTTCTGGGAGTAATAGCACTTCACAGACTGTAGGAGTTCAGTTTAGTACCACTATTAGGACATAGGGAAGTACATCCACTGGTCTACTTCTAGATACCAGTGGAGGATCAGAGGGTATAGGTGGCTCTAGCTCTGGTGGATTAGGTGGTTCTAGAGGTAGAGGTAACATAGGAGGTTATGAATCACGTGGGTAGGGTCCACACCAACCCCAGAATATTTACATGGAGATGTCTCTTCATCTTCCAGAGTATAGTGGCACAAAAGATGTTGTTGAATATGTGAACATGTGTGAGATATTGTGGAACACAAAAGGAATAACAAATTTTGAGCGCAAAGCAAGTCAGTTTGTAACTACATTGTAGGGATGCGCACACAGTTTGTACAAAAATTTTGAACCTGATCAGACTTGTGTGGATTATGCAGCATTGAAGGATGCTCTTCCGTAAGGATTTTCATATCCATGAGTTTGATTAGAAGATTATAAATGTGCTCAAGGATATTAAGAAGGGCACTACTAAGAGCGTTTGGGAATATGATGCCCATTTCAAGACATTGTTTTCTAAACTTTCCTATGATATTCATGTAAGCCAATATGCATAGTGGTTCATTGGGGGCTTAATCACACCTTTCAGAAGGGAGTTATCACATAAGACATATACGGACCCACGTGAAGCACTTGAATCCACTTTACATGTTGAAGCAGTCTGGAGCATAGACATTGGAGTAAGCATGTTCCTAGAGGCACAAATTGTAGCTATGGTAAAGTAGATTGGAAAAACTATCAAAAAATTTAGCACATGAGATGCACATTGGGATTTGGTGTACAGACTGTGAAGTGGAATGACACACTAAAGATAGTTATCCTTGCAGATTATGTGTGTTCATTATTGCTAGACTGTGAGATATGTCGTTTGGACCATGATACGATTCGTTGCCCATTATTACAACGAGCGATAAGAAAGAATGTATCTTGAGCCATGGTAAGTACTTGAGCCATCTAAGGATACGTAATCCTCCAATTGGTCAGATCCATGATGTATAGTCTATTAGTGATGTGACTACAAGTGTATGTTTGTCTATAATTGGGCGCCATGATCATGACCTACTGAGATGGTATGGGCAACATGAAGTAAGAAGCACATTTTTGTGGAAGAGAAAACCTCATTGTGGATTAAGAGGATAGGTAACTCTATACCTCATGGAATGTACACATATGAGATCTCCTGACCACTACAGTAGTATTGTGCACCGTGGAGAATATTACTTGTTCTTTTTGGAAGATATCAAGTGGAAATGAAGGAATATGTTAGTATTATAAGTTGCATGGGATAGTAGCACATTGGTGGATGGTTCATAGGGATACAATGCGTTATGGAAAATGGAATGGAAGTCATAGATTTCTCTAACCACTGAGGTTCTTCTAGAGCAATGCACCTACTAGAATCTATGATAGTATCATGTGTAATAAAGCTTATTCAACAGCCTACGTCACTTAGGAATTTTTACATGTGAGAGTACTCAGATCCTGCACATCAAGGGGCAAGAAGCTCATACGTACCTTCACTCTTCAGGGTGCAATAAATGTTTATTCGAACAATCACGACAAGGTTATGCATGAGCTTGTTATGTTTATGTAGAATTACATATTGATGACCTAAAAGAGGTATGAAGATGTGTGCCAGGAGAATATCATTCCATTATTAGGGAATGATCTAGAATTTTTATTACTTCGTGCTACTAAACTTCTGACTGGAAGAGGTCCTACATGTTAAGGGTCCCCCTCATAAAGTGTTTATGACTATGAGATCACAGTGCAAAGTTGTTGTGAAGAACTCATTTAGGATTATATTTGGTGAGGTAGTATCAGGAGCATGTGAATTAGAATGTGAACTTTGAATGTATGGGTACAAATGGTCAGACACTAATTAAGCACACCTACTTTGAGAAGGAAAAATGAAAGATGGTCTACATAGTGGAAGATGAAGAAGTAGAAAATCTAGATATAGATCATTTAGCAGGTACGCGCAAGGTATTAAACATTGTAGATAAAAACATGCATGCACCTAAAATGAACCTATGAAGACCGCGAAAGTGAACTTTGGAACAGATGTTGAACCTAAGGAGGCAATAATTGGGGATTATTGGACTACTTCTAAAGTGGTAAAGATAATTTAATCACTATGTGATTTTTAGGACTTATTTCCTAGGGGCTTCCATGAATTAAAAGGAGTGCATGAGTCATTAGGAAAGATGAATATTAAGCTAAAGGAAGGAGCGTGCTTGGTCAGGAAGAGACCTTATAGAATGAACCCAAACCTGCGCATAAAATTTATGGAGGAAATTGACAAAATGTTGAAATTTTGCATCGTTAAGTCCCTAGAGGAATCATAATGGGTTTGCCCCATGGTAATCAGTATAAAAAAAGATGGCCCGATTAGGATTTGTGTGAATTACAGAGAACTGAATGTTGCATGTTTGATTGATCCTTTTCCTACACCTTTCACAGAGGAAATTTTAGAAGGTTTTGTAAGGCATGAAGTTTATTCTTTTACAGATGGATTCTCTAGGTATCATTAAGTTAAAATTACACAGGAGGATCAAGAGAAGACAAATTTCACCACTGAATGGGGAATTTTTCCATATACTGTGATGCCCTTTGGTTTGATAAATGAGACTGTTGTATTTTCATGTATAGTTGTTCAAACACTCCAAGATTTTATTCACAACTTCTTGCAAGTTTATTTGGATGATTGGATGGTGTACAAACTTGTTAAGGATCATTGTGACAATTTATGCCTGATGTTTGAAAGATGTAGACATTTAAGCATATATTTAAACATCAAGAAGTGTGTTTTTGCTACACCTTTTGGAAATGTTTTTAGGGCGCATCATCTACAAGGAAGGTTTTTTAGTGGATCCATTTAAGGTTGCAGTTATTGTAGATCTGGAAGAGCCTACCGGTTAGAGTGAGGTGCACAGATTCTTGGGTCACACAGGGTATTACAGAAAATTTATCAAAGGATATACAAATATTGTCCACACCCCTGGAAGAGTTACTAAAAGAAAAAGGTTTATTCTATTGGGGAGAACCGCAGCAACACACATTTGAGGCAATGAAAGAGAGACCTACAACAACGCCTATTTTGCATTTTCCTTCATGGAACCAATTGCTTCATGTACATGTGCACGCCTATGGCACAACCATTGGCATGGTATTAGCTCAACCTAAAGAGGGTATTATAGATCATTCTATCTATTTTTCTAGTAGAAATTTGACTCCTGTAGAGAATAATTACACAAGCTCCATAGCAGCGAGGCCTTGTCAAGGATCTATGCGCTACATAAATTCAGATAATACTTGTTAGCAACACCTTTTGTATTTTATATTGATCACATGACATTAAAATACTCGGTAAAAAAGCCCATTTTACAAGGGTGACATATGTCAATGGGTTCTCTTATTCAAGGAATTTGATTTCACTGTTGTGGTCAAACCAGGTAAAAGTAATTTTATCCCAGACCACTTATCAAGGATTTAGTCAGGGTAGGATGCGAAGATGATTAAAGATACAATGCTGGATGCACAGTTGTACAGGTTACATTATATGCCTTCAGAATTAGAAGATATTGTTATCTTTTTATGCACAAGTATGATACTTAGAAGGATTGAAAGCATTGGAGAAGAAACAACTTGTAATTTACGTGACACCCTTTATGTTGATCAATGGAGATTTATACAAACTAGGCCGAAATGAAGTATTGTGTCGATGTGTACTAGAGCATGAGCACACAAATATCATGGAAGAGTCTCATAGTGGTATTGCAGGTGGGCACTATGTAGATGACGCTACCATGCACAAAATTATACTCATTAGATTATGGTGGGAGACCCTGTACAAGGATTGTAAAGAGTATTGTAAGGCGTGTGATCACTATCAGCATCTTAGCAAACCTGGGAAAAGAGATGAAATGCCTTTACAGCCTATTACTAGTGTAGAACCTTTTAAGAAGTGGGCTATAAAATTTGTGGGTCCTATTTCCCTAGCCACGCATAGATCTGGATCATGTTATATCATTACCTGCACATAGATTATCTTACAAGGTGAGCAGAAGCAGCACCTACAAAGGATTGTATAGCAGCTACAACAGCAAGGTTCTCATGGGAAAATATTCTTACTAGGTATGAATGTCCGTTGAACTTTACAAGTGATAGGGGCACACACATTTTGAATGATACAATCAGGATATTATTGGATGAATTTATGGTTATGCACCACAAGACCACACCTTATCATCCTCAAGGAAATGGTACTGTTGAAGCCTTCAATAAGATATTGAGCTAGACCTTGAAAAAAAATTATGATGTTGAAAGGAAAGATTGGGATGATAAATTTTTATTTGTGCTTTGGGCATATAGAAGAACCTATAAGATGTTGAATAAGGTCACACCCTTCCAGTTGGTGTTTTTCATTGAAGTATTTCTTCCTATGGAATTCATGTTACATTTTTTACGTATTATGTGCGATGGAGGTCTAGTTGATGAGAAATCCTTAGAAGAAATAATTGACATGTTAATAAATTTGGATGAGAGGCACACCATAGCACGTTGGATTCAGAAGTAGGAAAATATCATGTAGAAGGCATGGCATGACAGACACATTAGGGACAAGAAGCTTGAGGTTGGAAAAATGGTACTACTTTAAGATTATAAGTTCCTGCACCATCCAAGCAAACTTAAGGTGCATTGGTTAGGACCATATGTTATCACTCATATAATTGAATACGGAAATTGATAGTTAGAGGCGCTTGATGGAATACGGTTACCAGGTTACTTTAACGAGAGTAGGTTGAAGCCCTACTATAAATAATTCTTATTGGTGTTTGTAATAAGGAAATGTTTCCATTTAGTATAGGTTTCCCATTCTATATTTCCTTTAATGTATTTCATGCTTCATCATTATGTATTTGTCAATTTAGTTTGGTGTTTTGTGTGATAAGCATTTTTACGCGTTGAAGCTAATTACAATCTGAAGTATTTTTAAGCGCAGAGGACTGCACATACCATTGGTTGGGGTGGTTATTATTTTTTATTCATAAATGGGTACACATGAGAAAAAAACTATTACAAATGTTATTACAGTATGGAAAGGAGATATTAAAAAGGAGATTGCTCTAAATAAGACCATAGAAGGAAATGAATGAAGGGACAATATAACGTGAGGTAAGCAGCGGCCGTGGAAACTACTATGAGAGGGCATAGTTGTGAGGTACTCGGTGCAAAGAAGTGCACTGAAGAGAAGTCTTTAGCTAGAGGGTGGGAAGGCAAACTAGAAGGTTATAATTGTGGTGCAAAATGGTACCATTCAGAAATTTTCAAAAAAAATTAAAATGGTCAACTAATGAGAGGATTGGTTGTAGGTGAAGGAGCAATAAATGCACTAACTTTAGAAAACATCTATATAAGGACGTGTTCCGGGTTCACTTTTACCTTTTCTATCACAAGTATTAGAGCAAGCTAAGTGCAACTGAGCTAATCGAAAATTGTATTGAGGTGTGGGGAGTTGTGAAACCAAATGTGGAGAGCATATTTTTGTGTGAAAAAGGCTTGTGTCCCCAGTTGGTAAAGGGTTTGATCAAAGTAGAAGCATTGAGAAGGAGATAGGGAACATGTTTTCAAGCTAGGGCATGTGGTTTTGAGCTAGGGTTTAAAATGTACTTGATACAAAATATAAAATGTGGGATTTTTACAATGGCACCAAAGAAAACACTTGCAGTAGGCACAAAAGGAAAGAAGAAGGTGGAAGTTGAGGTTGAAATTGCTCCCGAAAGTAATTTTTTAGAAATAGAGTACCTGGAAGGAGTAATAGTTAGATAAGATTGGGATTCCCACATCTACAGATGTAAAGTAAGTGACTACAACCACTGCACCATTGATAACAAGGGAGTATTTGGACGCTTTGTTGAATAAGAAGACAAAGAAGTGCACGGTAGAAGATATGTCGGTGTATGACGACACTGGGGAAAATTTGCTTAAGTAAGGTAGGAGTTTATCAACTAGTATGAGCTCCCATATTTTGGAAAATATGAACCTTTATACCAATGGGTTATGAGTAGAGTCCATGAGGACTTATTCTATTTCATCCAGACAGAGGGTTAGGTTCATAGGGGCCCTAATTGTGACATTAATAGGATTGAAGGGCACAAGGACAAACATTGCTAGTGATCTAACTGATAAAGCAGACGGTTATAACCACAAGCAAGGATTTGGGGTATACCAAGGGGCCACATGAAATGGACATCTATAGATTAAGGAAGTATCATGTGGTGCACCTAGCCACATATCTACTCACCAAACTGAATGATCAAGAGAGATGGTCACAGGTAAACACTATGTGGCTTCATATTGCAAAGAAAATGTACTCAGGAAGAAATGTACAATTTAGCATGATATATTGTCAGAAAACACGGTTGAGGAAGCATACACGGGTGAAAAGATACATTTTGGCACCATCCTCTTATCTCTTGTATTTTTAGAAATTAGAGTGCCCGATGGGCCAAAGAATAAAATCTAGGAATACCCCATAGAGAAGAAGTCCCTCGCAGAAAGGTTCAAGACATATTTATGTGAAGGATAAATGAGTGGCAACATTTAAGTAAAGGGTAGAAATTTTGTATGACTGACTTCACACGGTGTTTGAGGAGGAGTGGTGCATTCTAAAGGAGCTACCCGCGATAGTAGTTAAGGCATTGTAGTTTGTCCGTGTATTAGTATTTTTACATCGTGTGGTTTTCCATGAAGGATGGGACATGGAGTCCATGGTGTAAATTTCCCTATGCCTTCACAACACGCTACTTATAGGCCTCAGTTCACATATTTATTGATGTGCATCGTATGAAATTCAATGCAGACAAGGTAGAATATGACTACCACACTCTCAGGAAAACATATGTATATCCGGGATCAGTCTTGCCTACATTGAGAGGACTCATTTCAGACATCATAAATATGAAGCCAGTAAGTTTGGCTATTATGGGATAGTGGACCCACACTCATATATCTTCAGCTCAATCCTATGCTAGAGAATAATAAGTATGTGGAGAATGAGTTCGTGCTCATAGGGCCACCTAAGGTAAAACATCCAATGGAGAATGTACCATCTCCAAATCCTGTTGTGACCATATAGATAGATGAGGAGGAAAAGAACACGAATATAGTGGAAGTCTTGGATAATAGGGGCCGGAGGTAGCCCACAGACAAAGTGGAGAGTGAGCACATAGATACTCCACCATAATCACAATAAGGGGAAGAGTACTTGGATGTGGAAGTCAGTCCCTGAAGAGCATCAGTTTAAGAGGGTATTCAGAAGAACCATGAACCCAAGGCACGGGAACATCACAACCTGTAAGAAGATCACCTAGACTCTCCCCACAGAAAGAGGCTCGTGAGAAGAAGAGAAGGAGAAAGTTGAAGCTGAATGAGGAGGTGGAGGAGTCTGAAGAGAGTGCACCTAGAACCCTAATATAACCAAAAGATATGGAGGAACCCAGAGATGAAGAAATGAAAGATGAAGAGGAATGGGTTAAGGAAGCAGAAGATACAGTGCAAGAGGATCCCAATGCACATGTTACTACTCAAGACAAAGAAGGTTCAATTCCAAACCTTGGTGCTTAGGTTCCTAAAGGGCCAATAACAAAGATTAAAATTGAATAATATGTTGTGCCAAGTATGGGTTATGCAGAAAACACAAGCAGAATCATTTGCACGCCGGTTCCAAAGCACAGTAGGCCTTAAGGAGTTGTATGGATGGGAGATGATGGATATAAACATGGCCACCATGTGTATAAGGAAACATTTATCCTGGTCTATGCATATCCATATAGATGAGTCAGAATTTGATGCGTGTGAGGAATCTTGTGTATCAAGGAGAGTGAAGAAGCCAGTCCAAAGCAGACACATGACGGTAAAGCCTACTCTAATTTCTGATGAGAAGGTGAGAAATGCCTTGGTTAAGGTATTTGTAGAGGTGACATGGAGGAACATAGATAAGGTTTCCACCATTAGAGAACTACTTGAAGATAACAAGGCAAAATCTTAAGAAATAACACATTTAAAAGGAGAAAAGGAACTAGAATGGAAAAAGAATGAGGCCTTCATTAGCATGACAGAAGAAACTGGGGATTACATTTTGAAAGCAATACGTCATCTGGATTCTAAGGTATCTAAGAATTTTCCTTTGGCTATGCATTATGTGTGCACATTGGTTGATTTGATTCTATAAGATGGACCAATTCGAATACTAGCACCAAAGGATCCTGAACAAGAAGTAGGAAGAGAAAGGTTCTCCATGGTTAGGAAAATTTCATATTTTGGGGCCGTTGCTCCAAACTCTAAAGGATGAACTGAAGAAAACCAACCAAGCTTTGAATATTTGTGTGGCACCAAAAGCAGTGATAAGGATCAGAAATCTGGTTAAAGATAATGATGTTCTGAAGGCCATGAAAGATGATACATTGGGAAGCGTAGAAACATTGGTACTAGTAAAACAAAAGCGTGAAGTCAGTTACAACAACCCAAGACCCACATAAGGAGATAATAGATGAGATTGGGAAGCTCATAGCGTAGAAGATGGATCTTCTGAAGGAAATGATGTCTGTTATGGCCAATGTTGTCTGCGTTTTATAGAATGAGAAGGAATAGATTACTCAGGACGAGTTCAATGCCATCACTTCAGACATTCCCGAGAAGACAAGGATCACTCTAAGTGATTGGCAGACATTGGAGGCTGAGATTAAAAATGAATATCTAGATTTGATCCTTCTAATTGAAGAAGAAGAAGCTACAAAATAAATACCCATTCTTTTCACAGTGATCCTTTACATTATTATTCTTTATTATTTGGAAACATAAAAAAAATCCCCATTTCCAAGACGGTGATGTACTTTATTGTGGGGTAATGTTGAGTAGACAATATTGTTTTAAGGAGAAGACACACATAGGATTCACGCACAAGAACAAGGTGAATCTAAAGGTGCAAAATGATAGGAAAGGAAATGCACCAGGACAAGATGATTCAGGACTTAACCATTTTCATATATGCTGGCTATTTTTGGAGATAGCGTGTGGAGCACACATCAGGATGAAGACTTGTGTGACACGTAAATTCTATTTTTAGAATGAGCATCTGATAAGCGTCATGCAAGAGTTCAAGATAATAATAGGATTACTTCTTCCTGTTAACTATAGAATGTCTATTATTAGCACACTTGCATGTGTGCGTGTTAATGTAAAGGTACATGGCTATTATCAACATGCGACCTATTTTGGGAAGTGCGTAGGTGGTGAAGGGAAAGTCCCCACCCCTATAAATATGTATTGACCATTGTAGGGTGAAGTGAGAGAGAGACGAGAGTGAATTGTTGTAGAGTTATGCTGCTAGAACTTATACGTGCATGACTATGGTGATATTTGGTAATGTAATAAACTTCTATGTATTACAATATTTAATATAATGGAGTTTATTAGATGGATAATGGTGTTGAACATGACTGTAATTGGTTCTTGTATGGTTAATATTATTATATTTATTATTTAATTCTTGATTCCTTAATATCTAGATCTGTATTATTCTCTGTGGAATGTTTATGGTTCTGA
The DNA here is from genome assembly GCA_019776745.2 of Taxus chinensis. Classification (NCBI taxonomy): domain Eukaryota; kingdom Viridiplantae; phylum Streptophyta; class Pinopsida; order Cupressales; family Taxaceae; genus Taxus; species Taxus chinensis. Next base: position 194,735,911 of record CM034149.1, on the reverse strand, counting down.
AAAATGTTGTATCTTCTTCACGCTAACATCCTGAAAAAGCAACTATAAAGAGGGGCTTGGTACCTTTGTGCACTTCAGGTGAGCACTCAGCTTAGGCAAGGTGATTTGCTAGCATGCCTGGGGTTTATATAGTGCATTCTACGTTGCATCACATTCTACCAAATTGTATGCAAAATTTGATAAAAGGTCCTCTAAATTAATGCCAAAGGAATTACCAAATGAATTATGAGAAATAAATTGGATAAGGTAAAAAATTAATGCCTTTTGCTATATTAGGTAGGACCTAAGCCATCCAGAATCTATTTTAGAGTATTCTTCTATTCCAAAATATTAAGCATTCAGCGAGAGGTGGAATGAAGAGCATCCCAGAGAGGAAAGCAGTGATGATGAAACTGACTCTAAGGAATTACATAATCCACCTGGAACATATAAAGCAAGTCTCGATGAAGGATTGAAACAAAGATATTCTTCAGGAGTAGTTATTCTTGAAAAGATGTGTTTTATTCGTGGTGGTTTGGTTTCAACGTAACAAGGCATTTGGGTTCCACCAGAGGCATAGCCTAGAAAATCTTTCGACAGGTCAGGCCTTGGAGCTTCAACTTCGGAGAAAGGACCACTACATACTTCAACATCTATAAGTGTTAATCAGTGTAATTTACTCTGGAGTTAAATCCTCAGCAAACAGTTCGACCACATGTTCAAAATCCTATAGGAGAAGTTGGCCATGCATCTATTACTATTGTTAATGTTGGTCATTCTATTGATGATGGTAGTATTCGATAGAGTATTTGAAACATAAAGAGGAAAATAGAGACAGTTGAAGTTGTTAGGGATATTTTCCAACAAGGAAACGAGAAGAGGAAAAATACATAGGTAAACACAGTTACAGTTACTCTTGGCTCAAGGAAACTATTTATAGAAGGCGGTGGTGCCACTGTGACCCCTAAACAAAATGTCATTCCATAGGGAAACTCTCCCCAAACTTCAATTACTTCTTCTCCATTCAAGGTCGAATATTTCATTCCTATGAACACCTCGGGTATTGATTACCTAGCTGAGTTTGATGATAAATAAAAAAGAGATAAAAAAAATAAGAAGAAAATTCTACAAGCTACTGGAACTTCATATCCTGCCACAATTAGAGAATTTCCTATATATAACGCAGACACAGACACCATGGAATACATGTATGTTTTTCCCAAAGTTGTAAAACTAGATAATGAAATGGTTTCTAGTGACTACGAGGTGACCTACCTTCAAATGGATCTTAAGGAAATGAAACCTTCTCACAAAATTAATGTATCAAAAAGGAATAATGATGTGGTTTACACATCATTACTGAAGGCAAAGTGGGAGAAATATAAGTTGAATAATAAAATCCAAAATTTAGAGGTAGTCCTGGAAAACTAGAAATCAAAAGGAAAAGTAGCAGATAATAGGAAATGTGAGTTGGAGAGGAAGATAAAATCATACTCCTATGTGACTGTAGTTGCTCTAAATGAACAGGAACATGTAGAACTAGAAGAGGCGAAGAAAAATTTACAGGAAACAATGAGTAAGAATGATAGATTACAAAAAAAATGGGAGAATTGAAAGAGGCTATGAAGGAAGATAAATCAAAGGTCAAAAAAAGGGAACAAAGCCTAAAAGATGAGAAAAAACAAAATGAAATATTGCAACAGGAACTGGCGAAAGAAAAAAAGGAAATACAGTCTTCCAACATCAAACTATCTAGATTTCATAAAATGGCATTAATTAATATGACGGATAATGTTTGGGAGAAAATAAACCCAAAAATTGATGATTTGATTAGATTGTTTGAATTCATGAGTGATCTACAAAGAATATGTGATAAGCTCCATGAATACATAACAGGTAGCAAAAAAGTGTTGGCTTTAAGAGAGGATACAGCAAAGAAAATTTTAGAAGCTATCTAAAAATTCAATGACACAACACTAGAATTCTGAGGAATTCTGAACCGGTTTGATGCCTCAATAAATGTATCATCTATCATTCGGAAGTGTGTGATGTTGGGAGAATCACATGAATTGTTGAATAAGTGTCAAAGAATGTTACAGGAGCTGCATGGAAAGGTACATGAGTTCACAAATCTTGGTTTTCCAATTCCTTTTGAAAAAACACACTTACTCATTACGAATGATGCATTCCAGAATAATATGAAAGAAAAAATGACTCAAGAGAAGGACCGAATTCCTGAGAAGCTAGATAAGACAAAAAAAATTGACTTTGTTAAACCATTGATAACCTTGTTAGTAATTTTTCATACAACAATAGAGGAAATATTCACTATTAGTTATGAATTCCTAACAAAGTTACATGTCAGTCACTCTGATTTACAACAAATTGTAATTCCAAGAGATGAAGAGTGGAGCAAGTTACATAAGATGATATAATTTGTTAAAGTTGTGGAGCCTTATTCCAAGTTGAAGTGGTAGTTTGGTTTTTCTTCTATTATTTGGGAGGAAAACATGGTCATGGATAAAAATAGTAAATTGTCTTATTAATAGGATAGAGTTATATTTATGTTTATTGTATTAATAAACATCTGATATTTAGGTTTCTTGTGGTTGAAAAAAAATTTACAAAGAGGTGCACAAGTTAAATATATATGTGCATGGATTTACTCTTTAGTGTATTTAGATCCATTTTGAGAATCATTCTATTTGTTGCAATGACAATCTTCAATTTTTTTCATACAAGCCTCAAGGCATATCTCAAGCAAGTTGAATGAGTAGTGTCATTTTGAAATTTTCATTTAAGTGATGATTCAAACAAAACCACATATTCTATCTTAGAATTAAGCACAATAGTTCTTATATGTCTAAATTATATAATAATGTAAATGCATTGTGATTTAATAGCCAACTAGCCGCAGTGTATTCTTTTTATAAAAGAGATAAACAACATTGTATGTGAAATATATTAAATACTCATTAAAACATGACTTTGTAATGTTTCTATAATCAAAATGGAAATGGAATCAATATGATTACCTTTAGGCACATGTAAGTTTGGGGTGAGCACTAATCCTTTTTTGAGATTTAGAAAAATGTACTTAATATTTGAATATATTAATTATTATATGAACATCTATATCATGGGATATCCACAAATGGAAGCTTCCAACTTGATGGACTTGGATCATCTCTAGCATTATATTCATTGGATATTTGAGACTGAATCTCTCTTTCTAGACTGCCAACTACTGCAATAGGGTCATCTGTTGTAGTTGTACCATTATTTTCAGCCCTTCTCCTTTAAGTAATAGACTTCTATACTGCTAGAGCCCTGTCATAGGGAAATTTATCCACTTCGTACCATGATGTATAAATTCTCAAAAAAAATTCCAAATTTTTGTCAAGCTTGTTTCGTAATTTTGACTTTATAAAGGCCAAGGAACTGAAAATTCTCTCATCTTCAACTGAACCCAAAATCATTGTTTGACATAGATCAGCCAATGAGAAAAAACTCGGACATAGTTTGCTATAAAATATTACTCACCCCAACTCTTTTCCATAGCTAGGTTATTGTTCCACACTCTAAAGGATTATCCATATCTTTGAATTCCTGCATCATTCTAGTGGAGAACTCATGAGATTGAATAAACAAACTGTCATTTCTTAAAATAACTGGAATATTCATTCTATTGACATCAACAGGCTTACAAAAATGTTGAATCATTGTAGTCAACTTCTTGAAGTAGTCTTCCTGCATATGTCTTTCATTTTGGACAGGATTCCAAAAGGTCAGATTTATTATAGCCGTTGCTTCAAGTAAATCATCCCTTCTAAATTGCTGCCTTATTTTTTCTAGTAGGGACACAACAATTTCTCTTAACCTCACCCTTGTCGATGATACAATGTTATCAAACAATAGCTCTGTGACTTTTACCTCCTCAACCTTACCGGCTAGTACTTTAAACATATGCATCACTATCTCATATGCGCGTACAAAAGCACATACTTCCCTAAACAATTCGAGCTTCAGAAAGCTACTTACATTTCTAATCTTTATCAAATCATTCCAACCATTAAAGGTTAGACCTGTAAAAGTAGTTTCATTTTGATACAAATATTCTATTGTCATACAAACTCGTTCCTCAAACTAGACAAATCAACAATATAGATAGTTATTTCATGTGCTTGTTTAATTAAAATATGCATTTCTTCCAACATGGGAAGGAGACCACACAACATCAGCAATTACTCTATATCATTCAAATGATGTATCAAATCCTGGGCCTTTTCCACTTCAATGTGATTATGCCACATCACTCCAAAGTAATATTGATACTCTTCGTACACCCTACGAACCGGTTGGTATAATGAGATCCACCTGGTGTCGACATCTTTTAACAGTTTATGCCAATTTGGTTTTCCTAAAAATATTTGGAATTTCATGAACCTTTTAGTACTATGGAAGAAATAAGCATGCACCTATCGAACAAGGTCTTCAAATTTTGCTACTGTTTTAAATTTGCCAACTATTCTGTACGCTACGTTCATTCTATGAGCCATACAATGAATGTCAATCATATAATGGAAATGAGATATTTATATTCTTACACACATTCCATTACAATGAGCTTGCATTACAGATGCCCCATCTGCCCCGACCCATACCAACTTTGATGCAATTGCAACATCATCCATGTCACTCATCTCCTTCAATTTTTTTTATCACCAACTCATAAAGGTTTTTAGCATTGGAGTTCTTTCTCATCTTTTGAATGCCAAGTAAGTGAGGTTATCTCACATAATTATCAATAATATACACATGCATACAGACCCAAGTAGTAGTAACTACTTTTGTAACCTCATCAATAGACAAAGATATGTATCGTACAGACTTCAATTTCTCATTCAAGTCTTCTTTCTCAACCATAGGTAAACATTTTTCTCAATCCCAACCACTACTTTCTGACCAGTGAGAATGAGGAAATTTTAGGACACCAAGGAAATACAACATCTTCTTTTGTTCAGGAAAATCTGTTATAGGACAGCCTCTTTTCAAAATATGAAAAATAATAGCTAGCTGAATTGTTTTACCCAAAAGATTATTTTGAACGATCTTGTTGAATTGAGAGGTAATTGTCCCTCCATTCACTAAAACTATTATTTCATTTCTCTTATGCTCTTCAAATTATTTTTCCTACCTAATATGCAAATAATCATCATTATTTTTCCATTTGGAAACATTCTTCTCAACACCATCTACAATTATCTTTTTATATATCTTTCCTAAATGTTTCTCAATAGTATCCAACTTAAGTTACATTATCTTGTCCCTACCCAATCTCTAGCTGCAGATTGTGCATTTGCATTCTTTGGGAGGTTCATCTTTATTCTCATTTTCAATAGTTTCAATAAAAGGAAACTTAGAAACCCACTCTAAACTAAAACTCCTTCCCATGTCCAATTTTCTTTCCTTTCTCTTTCTTCCAGAAATAGGTGTCCGCTGAGTATTTTTCTTGGTGGAATTTAAATTCTATTGACTTCCATAGCCAGACATTTGACCTCTAACATTCACTTGGGCACTGATAGGTGATGTAGTGTCATCTTCATTCAATTAGACAGGTGGTATAGTTTCAAACTTGACATCATTCAATGGAATGTTTTCAAGGGGATGCATTTCATTGTTGTCATTGACAACATCAGGAAAATAAAAAATAAACACATTCCCATTTTGAGTTTCATTTTAAATGTAATCATTATCCCTTGATTGTGAAGGTCATGCTGGAGAAGGATGGGTTTCCTTATATGGTTTTTCAAAATAAGATGTTATTTTTTTAATGTCAGTACCACTACCAGGAGGGGTTGGAATAACATTTTTGCCTGAGGCTAAGCTTCCCTTTTTAGGTGCCATTTTTTTGAATCATTTAATTCTGTATAATTTAAATAAAAAAAGATACAACATGTTAGACTAAATGATATTGATATGTGTAAAGACATCTCAACATGAGTAATATGTATAAAGAAAAATAATGTTGTCTCACTTAACTTGTACTACTTTTTGCAAAAGTGTTACATTAGAACAATAATAATTAGAGCATACATCAAGAAAACTGAAGATTTATCATAGATTTGATTAGAGAAAAAGCAATTTTAAATTTTAAATGATTTGTTACGCAGCCGCCAAAGACACTCTAGTGATAAGAAGTCTATGTTGTAGCTAATCAAACATGAAATAGGTGATCTCAAGGTATGTGCTCAGTTTGAAATCAAAGCATAGTATGTATCTTCTCATAAAGGACTCTGAGTTCATTGATTCATCTAAGGTATGATCTCTCTTTAGTTGATTAATGAAGTGGTCTTGCTAATTGAGCTCTGTCATAATGTATAGAGGTTTGTCATGTTGTATAGAGGTTCAAAATGTTTTCATCAGGCCAAATAAGGTGTGCATATGCTCATGAAGAAATTATTGATTCATCAGAGGTATGAGGTCTGTCATAATATAATTACCAAGATTTTTCATCATTTCAAAGAAGCTGAGATAGAATATATGGTCTTCCATCAATGAATCGTTGTGGTATGAGACTGTGAATTCAAGGTTGAGGATGTATACAGGGTTCTTTTTCTTGAAAATGAAATGTCAATGTGTCAAAGCCAGCTAAAGTATCATTATTCTTGATAGAATATTGAATGCTTTGATCTGATGTTTCACATATTATACAATCATGACAAGGGTATTCTTTGTATACTATTGTGTTCCTACTTAGAGAATGAGTTCAAGAAACTTGAAGGATGCGGAAATTAAAAATATCCTTAGATGTTGATATTTTTCCTTTATTTTAAATATTATAGACATGTTGTTTGGACTATGACAAGGACAAGAAAAGATGTCAAAGAGTGATCCCAATTTTGCAATCTTCATGGAGGAAGAAGAGGTGGTGTAAACCCCTACATTATTTTTTAGGAAATTCTTGTTGTGGAGAGAGATTCCAAATTTTCCTCAACATTAATAAAAGTGAATTAGTATTACTATACAAGTTTCTTATGGATTTATAAAATGATTATTTTCATAGGCAGTTCCAAAAGTGAATGTGAAGATGAATAAAGCATTTTGTGCTCCTCAGATTGTTGAAGGAAATCCATGCTTGGAGTACATTCAATACATTATGTTTCCATGGTTTAAAAAGTTTGAAGTACATCGCAATGAGGAAAATGGTGGTAACAAGAAGCGTGCTTGTGATAAGATTTTTGTACTTTTCACACAACTGCTATTTTTTGTCTTTTGTTTTTCAAAATGCTAATTATATGATTTTTGGTTCATTGTTGTAATTTTTTTCCCTTTTACATTTATTGAATTTTTCATTTTGGAAATCTTTGTATGGTCTCTATCGTACATTATTTTTTATCACCATTTCGTTAACCTCCCATTCGCAACCAAATCCTCCCAGTAGACATGAACCCTACGGAATGAGCCATGGTTGATATGTTTTTAGGTTCGGAGTGGGTCCTAGCTCCTGGGATGTCTATGCCACGCATCATCATTCCATCGGTATCCCAAGGAAATGCCCTTGGTGAACGTGAAACCTACAGAATTTACCACATTTCATATATCCTTCAGGTCTACTGTGGGACGAAGAAATGTCAGTGGACAGTGATAAACGGTCATGGTATTTGTCGTGGAATAAATGGAAATTGAAACTGCAGTATGTATGTATGTATACTGTAGAAGAGAGAACATTAACAAAAATATTTCAAAGAAGATACATTTATAAAGGAGGAATATATAGAGCTGCATCTCGTGGAGATGTATGAAGTGATTTTAAATTATATATATATATATATATATATATATATATATATTACATGTAATCTATATGTATCTAAGATAGGAAAATGAGTTATGATTCTGTATAAGCAGAGGACTATTCTAGATGACATAAAAAAATCATAGTGGTTATGAGGATGAGGATGTTCAGGATTCTTAATAACTTACAAAGGTATAATCGCAGATAAATCAATGCGACATGAAAGAAAAAAGGTCTCAAATAGACTAAGGACTCACCTGCATTAAGTGCTTCTAGGATGTAAACTACAATGCACTAGCCAGGCCCTAACAAGACCTATATTTATTTGAAATTTTGTAAGAAAATTACAATATGCCGATACGCTAAATCCCTTTCTACTACTTTGTAAATATGCAAATTGGAAAATCGTAAGGAGAACATCACCTTTGTATATATATCGGGAAAATTTCGAGAATGTTTTCTTGGCCAAATAAGGTTTTGTATATTTCTTGTCGAAACATTAATGTTTTCAAATCCTGGTGTGTCAATTTCTTGGGGAAAAATTAATGTTTTAAAATCCTGGCACATTGATTTCTTGGGAAAAAATTAATGTTTTCAAATCCCGATGCATCAATTTCTTGGTGAAACATTAATGTTTTCAAGTCCCAACACAATGATCATGCAGCGATTTAATATAAAAATATATATTGGGATTGGAAATTCCTTGACGATTCAAATGAGACATTATTGTTTATGGGATTTTTGGGTGAAACCTAGGTATTTTCATTGATGTAGTATTCACCAAAACCAAATTCCTGGAATTCTACAATTCGCCAAACTACAAATACTCGCTGCTAAAAATTTCCTTGCATAGGATTTGATAGAATTCACAAGGGATTCCATCAATACTAGGGGCTTTATATGAAGAAATTTTCATAGTTTCCTCTTTAAGATCATTGGGAGAGAGAGAGAGGTATGTCACAAGAATATCTTTGAGCATGGGAGAGATTGCAAGGGATCACTTGTATTAGTTTTGTTAAGGCATCTTCTCTTTCAAAAAAAAACATGGCAGTGGTGCACAAATTCTTCCAGGATATCAGGAAACTTAGTAAGTGTAGCATTAGCCATTTGAATGGATTTTATCCCGTCAACAAAATGGATGGAGTGGAGAAGAGAAAAACAATCTTTGGATGTTATATCACCTATCCTTAACTAGTGAAATCCAGCTCTAAGATATGCCTCTATGAATGTTTAAGCCTCCTTAATCTTAAGGCTATGTCTCCATTAAAAAGATCAATTTTTCCATGAAATGTTAAGTGGAGAGTTGTCAAGTTCTTGTGAATTGTTTTGGAATTCATGGTACAAAGCCTCATGGGCTCTCTACCTATCGGTGGTATCCTTCTTACCATAGATATTGGGAAGAGGTTTTTTCCTTGAATAACATCATCCTACCACTCTATCCATCCATATCCCTTATGGGTTTAGAGACCACATTCCAAACCCGCTGAATATGGACTAGTGTTCTCTCACATCGAAGATGGGCAATGATGAGGTAAAATTGAGAATTTCTACTTTTGAATGGGGACCATTCCATGAAATACATAAGTATATACGTGTATATTATAAGAGTATTGCATTCTCAAACACCAAAAAATGTCTACTATCATTAAAAGATAAAGAGAAAATATCTTTCTCAGCATATAGATAATGATCTAATATCTAAACCACCCATTCCTTGGGTAAGTGCACCAAGTTGGGGGGCCAAAAGGGGATCTTAAGTGGATGCATTTTTCTGAAAAAAAATACTTTAACTTGTACGAGTTTTTTGAAATACTTCAACTTGTACGAGTTTTTCGAAATAGTTACGAGTTTTTCGAAATAGTTACGGAAGATAATGTAGAAATATGAATCGTAGAATTTTGAGTCTAATTTCTAAAATACTAAATTTTATTGAAAACGGATAAGTTTAAGTGGGTAAAACAACTAAAATACCAACAGATGCTCCTGTTTTTGTTAAAAAACATAATAGAGTGACTTTCGTGCCCCCCACCATTTTTTGAGCACCATTTAGTATTTTTGAAAACCCTTTGGTATAAAGATAGCTAGGAGCATCTAGTTTGGGCTCCATTTTTTTTGGATTTTTTATAGAAAATATTTTTTTATTTATGATTTTTCTAGTACAAAAAATTTATGTTTTGAAAAATAACAGAGCTCCGACCGTGCCCCCCCCCCCCCCCCCCCACCTCAAAAAATATTGAAAATTAGATTTTTTTTTTTTGAATATGTATAGAATTATGCCTAGTTTGGGCTAGTATAATTTTTTAAAAATTTAGATCACCCAAAAAAAACATACACCATGAAAGATAGACATATTTACACTTCAAAAAATAGCTATAAAAAGGCATAGTTAGAAAATAAATAATATGGAAACCTTATATTAGTTAGAAATTTTGAAAAATTATATTTTTAGAAAGAAGAAACTCTTCTCTACGTCGTGGTATCATTTTTTTTAAATGGATCAATTTTTTTATTTTGATTTATCATAGAGGAAGTGGCATTTTTACATTTTCTTACAAAAACATGTTGTTTGTTGTGTTTGTACAGGTCCATGCCTCAGGCTTGGGGATCCAAACCAGATCCCAAGCCTTGAGGCATGGCTTGGAAAAAGAGAAAATACAAAACACGTATGCATTTTTCATTTGTTTTATATATTTTGGCCCCCCAACGTCCCTTTCATCTCTTTCATGGGAATTCTGTAAACATTTTGTTTTGTCTGTAATTTTCTCTACATTCTTGCATGATTTTTTAGTAGTTCATTTTGTCCCCTACCACACTAGTTGATTTTTTCTAATCATGGGCGATAAACATTGAGCTAAGGACAAGAGGAAAGTCAAGAACAAGAACACCAGAGCAATTGGAAGAGAAGAGAATAAAGAAATTGAAGAGAATGCAAAAACTTTGAGCAGGGCAAGGTACATCCGCTATATCAAATGTAGCTAATGTATTAGAAAATGGGAATGAAATACATAATGAAAATGTAGAGAATAATGATTTTGCAATGAATAATGATATTGAATTGAATGATAATGTTGGTATGGATGAAGAAATTGATATGAATCCAATTTTTGAACTCTTTCCTGAGAATCCAAATGTTAACCCCGAAATTTGTATGAAAACACTTAATGAAGAAAGTAACCTTGTAAATGAATCTTCACCTCTAAAAACACCTCCTTCCATTTTGAGAAGAAAACCAATTCACTTAATTGAAATTGATGAAAACATTATAAAACCAATGCCTAACAAAATGTCTGAAAGAAATGCGAGAAGAAAAGCTAGTGGAATTTGGGATAATTACTTTGAGAATTTAAATGACACACAAAGATGTTAATTATTTGTTACATTGATGAAATTAATTAAGATGAGACCTATAATGAAGACCCTGGGGTTAAGAACATCTAATGTTGTTGATCAAAATGCATCAATTATTGAAAACATACATAAAGCATACCAAAATGTAGGTGGAAAAAGACACACCAAAGATAGTAATGCTACACGGCATGCACTTACTAATTGTATAGTAAGTGATAAAACAATTAATAAACACTTGATTAGAAAAACAAGAAGTGTTTTCAAGCTAAATAGAAAAACACTAATGAAAGCAATAGAGAGACGTAAACGTCTTGAGTCAGTCAACAACATTGACTATTGGGATTTCTCTAGAAAACTTCCACGAAAAGACAATAATACATATGATATTATAAAAGAATTAATTGTAAAATTTTGGAATGAGAACACAAGGGTGTCACCGAATAGAAGAGATACAGTAAAAAGAAGAATAGGTTCTTGTAATCGTGAATCGTGTGCAAAACATTTCTTAGATATGACTCAAACAGAATTGTTCTCTAAGTTTAAGTATAAAAATCCAAAAATTAACATTACCCAAAGATTCTTTGAAATCAGTAAACCCTTTTATGTGAAAATCAATCACTCACGTACCACTTGTTGTTGCAGGCATCATGTTGAATTTTCAATGCATTATGATGTTTTTTTTCAAATACATCATGTTTTGCATACTGACATCATGTTGCAGGAGTGTGGATTAAATGTCCCACAAAAATCTTCAAGGGAATTTATTCCGACAATATTTTGTGAAAAATCAACAAGACAATTTTTTTATAACAAAACATGTTTGGATGGAATGTGCAATGTATGTGGTGGCTTGCCAAATCTGAAAAGTTGTATCCATGAGGAGAGTACATATTCAATAGGAAAATAATTGGTTGATTTCACCAAATATAAATCGGTGGCATATCAATTAAAAGATGGAAAAGAATCTAAGAGGTGTGATCTTGTTAGAAAACAATTACTTGTATCAGAATATATGGTCAAATTGAGAGAGGAAATTTTTTGTGAGTATGCAAGGCACACACATAGAGCTTGATGGTTGGATGAAAAATTCAAGTTAAGCAAGGACACATTCCCACTTGGTACTATTGTTTTAGTAGTTGACTTCGCAGAGAATTACACATTACAGCCACAAATAGAGGTTCAGTCTCAATATTATAACTCAGTGCAAGTTTCTATTTTTATGCATATAGCATTCATGCACTCTCCTGAAATCACTTGGCAAGATCAAAAAATATTAAGAGAGTATCATTTCTACATCAGTGATGATCAGACACATTCTACAGAATATGTACAAGGGTGTTTCTAGGTGTTTTATGCGAACTTGAATGAGAGGAACATTAGTTTCGATCAACATTACATTTGGTCGGACAACTGCACATCACAATTCAAGAATGCACGGATGTTTTATTGGCTAAGCAGGATGCACAAAGAAATAAATGTACAACATATATGGATTTTTCCTAAGGCATGGCATGGAAAAGGAGAGCATAATGGTGTAGGAGCATGTGTGAAAAGAGCACTTGCAAGAGAAGAGTTAAAGTTCAAGGATGGTGCTAAATTTATAAAAGATAAAAACATTGTTGATTGGTGTGTCAAGAATATGGGCCATGAATCTCAAGAGAGATCAACGGTTCATAGATATTTTTGGTTGATAGAGGAACAACATCTGGCAAACTTTGAAGATTGTATGATAGTTGTAGGATCAAGTGATATGCACTCATTCCATAGTTCAGATGCAAATGCTTGGACTATTTATACTAGGTGCATGACATGTTTTTGTATATCATGCATTGATTTTACGTGGAATGAATGTGAGTCACAACAGTGGGTGGATGAATGGACTTTTAGACCTCTAATTCCACTCGACACACATCAAGTTCCATGAGCATTACAACTTGCAGGGTCTTCAGATCAAATGACAACATCACTTGACTTTGACCAAGTCTCTAATTTAGTGCAACAAGGTACATACATATATGTACATGCCATGTTTTAGATTTATAAATTATTAAATGGTCAACTCTTAATGTATTTTTAAATTGGACTGAACAGTTTTACTTTGTGATACATAAGGCCCATTTTTGCAGTTATTGCGATGGAATTTAATAAAGAGGGAATAGACTACTTCTTGTCTCGTTGTGTAGAGGGGAAAAAAATTGACTTCCACATTCATTGATGGTGAAGACCTTGAGTATCCCACTGGGTCAGTGGTAGTCACTGGAACTTGGCTTCGATGATATCCTATCAAAAAATCAAACATTTGGTTGTTTGAAGACTATGAAGTACATCGGAAGATACTTCACTATTCACATTTGGTCCTTGCAACAAATATTAAATTGATCAAATATCGAGGTTGGCCATCAAACAAGAATCTATGGAAGGTTCGTGAATCAGATCATGAAGCAATTCTTGCTACTGTCAAGAATAGAGTTGATCCTTGCAGTTCATTGGATTGAATTTGCAAAGGTATGTTCTTCATGAATTTAATTTGAATATTTACTTAAATGATTTTGTTTAAATTTTTATGATTTAAAATTCTATTTAATTGCTTACTAACATGTTTATGTAGGTTAGTGGTGCCAAAAAAGCTTCCACCTTCACGTGGTTGGCACTGTCAGTAGAGAATTTATTATTCTTGAAGCCAAGTGAAGCTAAGAGAAATAAATATTAGAATGGAACAACAAACAAAAATTCTCATTTCACCACCTATATTGTAAAAATATATTATTAAAATTCTCATTTCACCACCTATATTGTATGAACCACCTATATTATTCAGGTGATTGGCAATGGACAACCTTCCACTGACTCAAATTGCAGTCAGTCTAAAGAGAACCGAATGGAGATGGAGAAAACCATGAGAGGATTTCATAAAGGGCCCCAATATGGAGGTCTCAGCTATGAAAATACGTCTCTAGGTGCCACGGAGTCTGAGAAGTCACCCGTCAAAGATATGGCATGTTTTGGCCTCAAGGATCTTAAGAGACTACGGCCTGGATGAGGTATCTTGAAAGCATGAGTAGCATAAGGAACCAAAAAAATTCTCCACTAGTGTTCACCATGCCATCTAGATGTGTTGGTCTAGACGGTTAGGTCCCATAAGCTATTTTGTTTGCAAAATACAACATCTGAGCAGCCTTACACTGACTTAGACTGTAGATTTTGCGTGTTTGCAAACAATAGGACAGCAAGAGAACCGAATGGAGATGGAAAAAACTGTGAGAGGATTTTGTAGAGGGCCCTGACATGGAGGTCTCAAATCTAACGATATGTCTCTAAGTGCCACGGAGTATGAGAAATCGCCCTTCGAAGATATAGTGTGTTTTGGCCTCAGGGCTCTTAAGGGACTACTCCCAAACAAGGTATCCCAAAAGCACGAGTAGCGTATAGAACCAAAAAAAATCCTCTACTAGCATTTAACTAGCCCCCCCAATGTGTTGGCGTAGTTGGTTTGGTCCCATGAGCTTCCGTTTGTAAACTATAGCATCTGGCAGCCGTACACTGACTCAGATTGCAGTATTCGGCGTGTTTGCAAAAAATAGGAAAATAAGAGAATTGAATGGAGATGGAGAAAATTGTGAGAGGCTTTCGTAGATGGCACCGACATGGAGGTCTTGAATCTAACGAGATGTATCTAGGTGCCACGGAGTCTGAGAAATCACCCGTCGAAGATATAGTGTGTTTTGGCCTCAGGACACTTAAGGGACTACGCCCGGATGAGGTAGCTTGAAAGCATGGGGAGCGTAGGGAACCTAAAAAAAATCCTCCAATAGCGTTCACTTTTCCACCCTAACATGTGTTGGTGTAGTTGGTTTGGTCGCACGAGCTTCCGTTTGCAAACTATAGCATCTAGCAGCCCTACAATGACTCATACTAGCAATATTTCACAGCGTTTATAAACAGTAGGGACTGCGAGAGAACTGAATGGAGATGGATAAAACCATGAAGTCTTTTGTAGAGGGCCCCGATGTGGAGGTTATAAATCTGAACTAGATGTCTCTAGGTGCCATGGAGTCCGAGAAATCACCCGATCAAATATATAGCGTGTTTTGGCCTCAAGGCTCTCAAGGGACTACACCCGGACGAGGTAGCCCAAAAGCATGGGTAGTGTATGGAACCAAAAAAAATCCTCCACTAGAGATCACCTGGCCACCCCAATGTGTTGGCGTAGTTGGTTTGGTTCCATGAGATTCCGTTTGCAAACTATAGCGTCTGGAAGCCGTACACTGACTCAGACTCCAGTATTTTGCACGCATTTACAAACAATATGAACAGCAAGAGAACTGAATGGAGATGTAGAAAACTATGAGAGGATTTCATAGATGGAACCAAAATGGAGGTCTCAAATCTAACGAGACGTCTCTAGGTGCCACGGAGTCTGAGAAATCACCCGTCGAATATATAGTGTGTTTTGGCCTTAGGGCTCTTAAGGGACTACGCCCGGACAAGGTATCCCAAAAGCACGAGTAGCATAGGGAACCAAAAAAAACTCCACTAATGTTCACCAGGCCATCTAGACATGTTGGTCCAAACGGTTCAGTCCCACAAGCTACCGTTTGTAAAATACAGCATCTAGCAGCCTTACACTGACTCAAACTACACTATTTCAAGCGTTTACAAACAATAGGACAGCGAGATAACCGAATGGAGAAAACCATGAGAGGATGTTCATAGAGGGATTCAATATGGAGGTTTTGGATCTGACGAGATGTCTCTGAGGTGCCATGGAGTCTGAGAAATCACCCATTCGAAGATATAGCATGTTTTGGCCCCACGGCTCTTAAGGGACTACGCCTGGACGAGGTAGCCCGAAAGCATGGGGAGTGTAGGGAACCAAAACAAAGCCTCCACTAGTGTTCACCAAGCTATTTGGATGTGTTGGCTCAGATGGTTTGGTCCCACAAGCTACCATTTTCAAAATACAGCATCTAACAGCCTTACACTAACTCAAACTACACTATTTCGCATGTTTACAAACAATAGGAAAGCGAGAGAACCGAATGGAGATGGAGAAAATTGTGAGAAGCTTTCGTAGAGGGATTCAACAAGGAGGTTTTAGATATGACAAGACATCTCTAGGTGCCATAGAGTCCGAGAAATCACATGTCAAAGATATAAGGTGTTTTGGTCTCAGGGCTCTTAAGAGACTATGCCTGAACGAGGTAGACCGAAAGCACAGGGAGTGTAGGGAACCAAAAAAATCCTCCACTATCATTCACCAGTTCATTTGGACATGTTTTCCCAGACGGTTTGGTCCCATAAGCTACCATTTGCAAAATACAGCATCTAGCAACCTTACATTGACTCGGACTACACTATTTCACGCATTTGCAAACAATATGACAGTGAGAGAACCAAATGGAGATGGAGATAACCACAAGAGAATTTTGTAGAGGGCCCCAATGCTGACGTCTTGGATCTAACGATATGTCTCTAGGTGCCACGGAGTCTGAGAAATCACTCATTGTAGATATATCGTGTTTTGGCCTCAGGGCTCTTAAGGGACTACGCCCGGACGAGGTATCCCGAAATAACGGGTGGAGGAAACCACCAATGTTCAATGATTTTGCCACATGATTCAACTATATAGATAATGAACTTATTTTTGTTGGGGATACCACCGATGTTCCAACTGTTCATTTTGAAAGAATGAATATCTTCAATCAAATAGAGAATGAAGAGCCTGAATTTTTTAGGACATTACAAAAGGTTGCTTGTGCCCAAAAAAGAAGCCTAAGGCCATATAAATTTTCAGTCTTCAACTTTAGAGGACAATGAACATTGTGAAGAAAAATAATTAGGTGAAGATGTCACTAATATTCAAGAAGAAATGCCTCCTGAAAGTCATAAAGAGTCAATTTGATTACCCAAAAACATCTAGAAGAACTTAAAAAGAAGATACGAGCAGAAGAAAAGGAAAATTGGAAGCGTGGAAGCATGGAAGGATCAAAACTTAACTGGAATGGAAGATCTATGTGATTTTTTTGATAGAATCATGGATAATCTTAAGTACAACATACAAAGTTGATTATTTTTATTAATCCCAATTGCTTCAACTTCACAACTCAAACCAAGTAGTTCAAAAAGCAGCATACTGGCAAGAAAAACTGCAATGAAGTATTGATAATTGAGCCTAAAACTCATTTAGAATTGTAATTTATTTTTTGATTGAGCATTCACCCCATAGTTTTTTTTTTGAAGGAAGAAATTCATTTTATATGTGAGAAATAGAATGTTGATTTAGTCTATTACTTTGACTATTTAGGTTATAATTTTGTAGTTGTTCAATGAAAGTTTGAAGCTCTTCAGTACTAACATGGAAAAATTTTCAGAGACCTAAAAAATCCTCTCACAGTTTTTATCCATATCCATCTGGTTCTCTCGTTGTCATATTGTTTGCAAATGCGTAAAATAATGTAGTCTGAGTCAGTGTAAGGCTGTCTAGACGCTATATTTTTTCAAATGGTAGCTCATGGGGACCAAACTGTATAGGCCAACAAATCTAGATTTCTTGGTAAAATTCTAGTGGAGTCTTCATTTTAGTTCCCTACGCTCCCCGTGCTTTTGGGCTACCTCATCTAGGCGTAGTCCCTTAAGAGCCCTGAGGCCAAAACACACTATATCTTTGACAGGTGATTTCTCAGACTTCGTGGCACCTAGAGATGTCTCGTCAGATCCCAAGACCTCCACACCAGGGCCCTTTACAGAAGCCTCTCATAGTTTTTTCCATCTCCATTCGGTTATCTTGCTGTCCTACTGTTTGTAAACACGCAAAATCTACAGTCTAAGTCAGTGTATGGCTGTCAGACGCTATAGTTTGCAAACAAAATATCATGGGACCAAACCAACTACACCAACATGTTGGGGTGGCCAGGTGAGTGCTAGTGGAGGATTTTTTTGGTTCCTTATGCTACCCATGTTTTCAGGCTACCTCGTCCGGGCATAGTCCCTTAAGAGCCCTGAGACAAAAACACGTTATATCTTCGATGGGTGATTTCTCGGACTCTGTGGCACCCAAAAATGTCTCATCAGATCTAATACCTCCATGTCAGGGCCCTCTATGAAATCCTTTCACAGTTTTATCCATCTCCATTCAGTTTTCTTGTTGTCCTATTGTTTGTAAACGCGTAAAATAGTGTAGTCTGAGTCAGTGTAAGGCTACTAGATGTTGTATTTTTCAAACAGTAGCTTGTGGGACCAAACCAACTACACCAACACATTAGGGTGGCTAGGTGAATGCTATTGGAGGATATTTTTTGGTTCCCTATGCTCCCTGTGCTTTCAGGCTACCTCGTTCTGGCATAGTCTCTTAAGAAACCCTGAGACCAAAACATGTTATATCTTCGACATGTGATTTCTCAGACTCCGTGGCACCTAGAGATGTCTCATTAGATCTGAAACCTCCATGTTGAAGCCCTCTACAAAATCCTCTCCCATTTTTCTCCATCTCCATTTGGTTCTCTCGTTGGCCTATTATTTGCAAACACGCGAAATACTGCAGTCTGAGTCAGTGTAGGGCTCCCAGACGTTATAGTTTGCAAATGGAAGCTCGTGTGACAAAACCAACTATGCCAAAACATCGGGGTGGCCAGGTGAATGCTAGTGGAGGATTTTTTTTGGTTCCCTATGCTACCTATGCTTTTGGGCTACCTCATCCGGGCATAGTCCCTTAAGAGCCCTAGATGACTAGATTTGCTTAAGAATGGATTTGATAGGGGTATGTCTAAGAACACACAGGATTTATCAATCACCTACTAAATCTTTCTTATTTAGTTCTGGATGGGAGTCAGCTGGCTTACGGCTTAGTGACCTTCATTCATTGATAATTTGTGTTATGATAAACCCATGGATGCTTTCAAAAGCACCATCAAAAGAATAGGGGTAGTCATCAAGCCTAGTTAAGGGTGTGATGTGATTTCCAAATAACTTGAAATGCCTACAGATTTAAAGGTAATAACATGAATTGGATAGGATAATTCAATCAAGAATCATTGATTGTTTGAATCAGAATATCATTGCATTTGGAGACATTCTCAAGCATTGGAGTAATGTATATGGAGAGACATTCTCAAAATATCAACAGATGAAAGGCATCAAATTGTGACGACTCTCAGGTGTTTTAACATGGGAGAATACTAAGAAGCATATAAGAATGTAGTAAGTGCATGATAAGATAGGATCCAGTACAAAGAGACCATGAGCAAGAAGAAGCACAACTAAGGTAAATACACATATACATATTGATAAATTGAATGAATAATTATTCATATTAGGTAACTCTTTATATACATACATTATATAAATATCGATTTCCAAAGTTTGATGCATATTATACATTGAAAATTCTAGTACATGTACATCACCAATAAATGAAAAAATAATCCATAATGTCTTAAATATTGTCAAGTGTACATCATATTAGTTTCATGCGAAAATAATCTCATAAATGTAAGGTCTCATACAAAATTATCAAGTTCCAAATAGTATTTTAATGTGCATAATAAATACAAAAATGTCCACATAGGTCATATACCATCAAGTTCAAATGCCATATAGGCGTACATACAATTCCATGCACATAGGCATACAAAACCAATGTCATGTAAGACATATATATATCCTACTCATCAAAATCTATCCCTCTCTTGGCCTTGCTTGAAGAAGGCCCTCCCTTAGATGAAGATAGAGATCTATGAGATGACTTTGGATCATCTGAGCCCATGCTTTGAGTCCTCTTCTGCTGAATACTTGCCTGTAGATGAGCCTATAAATGTAAACAATTTTTTTTTTCAAAACTTAATTTATATATGTTTTCAACATGTATTTAAGACCATGCTAGAATGAAAGTATTTGTATAAATACAAAAACTTACCGCAAGTTGTCGATCACACCGAATTTTCATCTCACACTCAGATGAGTCATCGGGAGCTCCTGCAGTACGAACGGGGGTATCAAGAAGAAGAGATGGAGGAGTCTGTATCCTCAAAGTCAAAATGGAGGGGATTGAAATTCCCTACATACACATAAGATTAGAAAATCTAACATCAGAATTAGCAAAAATAGAACTAAGTACATGTATGTACATAATGACAATATTTTAACTAATTTTATCAATATAGAACTATTGTTTTTACCCCACCACGCCTGTGAATCAAATGAATAGTGTTGCTACCTGTCACAGGTAACTCCTACAAATACACAATGAAGGACATTATTAACATAATTTCATAATTCTACAATGAAAGACATTACTAACATGTAATTTAACATAATATGAATTACACGAGAAATTTAACAAAATTTACGTGTTGTTTGAATACCTCAGTGAGTTGTTGTGCAGATGAAATCAGTAGTAGCAACACTTTTATCTACATGTCGCGGAGATGGTTGGCTGTCTAGTGAAGTCAACATCTTTATCAAACATGTATATCACCTGAGTTAGATGGACATACAATAACATAAATATATTTGACTTCAAAACTAATATATATATATATATATATATATATACATGCAAATATATATATATATATATATATATGTATGTATGTATGTATGTATGTATGTATGTATGTATGTGAAAATTTTACATAATTAACATTCTAAATTACCTTTGTAAATGTATGTGTATGCATAATGCTCGACACCTATGGTTGGGATGAAGATACGCCTCCCGCACGTTGTAATATAAATGCATATACATGTAAAAATACAATTATTTCAAAAACTTAACATATATAAGTAAATGAAGTACTCCAAACTTTTTGTAACACACATAACAAAACATAACAAATTTATCTGCGAAGGTGACGCCAATGAATGTAATCCAAATGTCTCACTCAAAAGGACATCTGACATAGTAACATTATCATGTGCACCCCTAGCACCAGGTGCACTAAAATTAGTACGTCATGAAAGTATCGTCTTCCTCGGGCCCCAAACATATCCTACCACATGATGAGAAAAGATGTGGCCTCATGCTAGTACTCCCTGAGGGAATACTCTGTATACCTCCGTGCAAGCATCTGGATCAGAAATCTCCCTCGTATGTCGAACAAGGGTTGCAAATATCCCATGAAACACATGGAGTGTATCAATCTCTACTGTCTCTTTCACTACTTAAGGGAAAATCTCAGGGTGAGGGGGATTCTATGCGGGGAATATACCCTACTGAATAGGTGCACGTTGTGTACCTGTTCGATCCTGTGTAGATCTTTTTCCTTGGCCCTGCAAATCTTAGAAATAAAAATAATTTGGGATCTCATTGAGGATACAATTCGCAATAGAGTTTCCTTAAAAAGTATAGTGGCACCTCGTTGTTATTACAAGGTGGAAAATCAAACACCATCCACCCTTAGTCCCAAAAATTATTTTTAATCAAATTATTATTTCATCAATGGATGGGAAACTATTTACATGACAATGGAATAGGAAAATTAGTGCAGGGGTCCGTGAATAAGGCACGGATGAGATCTTTTGAAATTTCTTTTTTCTTTACATCCACATATGAAATTTTTTTGGAATAATGAACTCTATAACCCTCTCTGTAAGTTGTTTAGTGATCAATTTTCCCTTTTTCCGTGTCAACTTGAACAAGTAATGCCTCCAATGTGTTTGCAAGAGAGATGCGCAATGGGGGTTTATAGATTGTGAATCCCTCATTGTTTTGATTAAATCCTCAATTTCAATTTTGCTTTCAACTATTTGGGCTGCTAAATATTCTTGACAACCCAAGGGATGTTGAGTAGCTGTGGGAGTGTCGGGACAGATGACATGAATAGCAAGGTTTGGTTGTGGTTGATTCCCTTGACCTCTAATTATAATAATGAAAAATATGTATTCAATTCAAATTTTAATCTATAATTATCATATTTCAATGCAATTTTGAGAAAATAATTGTGCTTACCTCTTCTTTGTGCCACCATCATCAATTCAGATCTTCCCAGTAATTTAGAAATGATACTTTGAGCTTGGGATCTAGTTGAATGAAAAAACGTGAGGGCACAGTTAAGCTGTGAAACTCGCGTTTGAGGGAGATAAAATGATAGAGGCTCGGGCCTCTTTTTTTTCTTTATAGTAGGCATAACACGTACATGTTATGCCTCAGTAAATCCCAAACCTGAAAATTTAAAATGTGATCACGTTATAATAGAACGCGTACACGTTTTGTTTTTTTTTTGTTTTTGTCCGCTTTTTGGCCCCCCAACTTTGTGCACTTACCCCCTTACCATGTCTAAAGTTGGACTAAGTGAACCAAGTAGTAGTGGAATCTTTCCTACAATGGTACTAATTTGGATCATAAATCCCAATCTTTTTCCACATGTATAACCATGTTTTCCTCTCTCCTACACACTACCACATTGGAAAGCACCCTTCTCTATCTTCATTAAACTCATCGATATTAAAACCCCCATGTAGAATATAGCAGGCATCATGGAGGGAGTTAACAATCCAACACCAAAAAATATATCATTCCATAATGTCATTGGAGGCATACATGTTTTCCAACCCAAGGATATTCCCTTCAAAATCAAATAGGACCTCTCAATGGTTGGGTCAAAGCCCCATAAGATGATATTATGAGAAATATCTGTCACAATCAGCATGATGACCCCGACATGAAAAAGATAATTAGACATCTAGAAAATAGTTCCTATCCAAATAGTGTGAGCAACAGACTAAAGAAGAAACCTCAAAATTTTAACCTCCTCGTGTAAAAAAAATTCATATTACAAAACTTAAGGCAACTAACCCTAACTAGATATAAACGATTCTATTTAGTAATGCCACACACATTTTAAGTGTAGACAATCATTGGGAAACATCAAGGTGCATGGATCCATCACCATCAAAATCTTTTAGGGAAGAAAACTTGTTAGATAGAAGAAAAAAAATATTGAGAGGGACACATGAAATCAAACACTTGGAAAGACCATCATTTTTCTTGGAAATATTCTCCATCTTAAAATGGAGAAGGGATTTGACAATCGTAGAGAACTAAATTGCATTCAAGAAAGACAATATTTTCCTCTAGATATCTCACCCCAAAAAGGGGTTGTGACACATGCATTGTGGGTATGGAGGGCACAACGAAAGAAGTATCTAGTGGGGTGTGAGATACTGATGGTGAAACTTTAACAAAAGGTGGCACAAATTTCATGGTAGTGGTGGTAGAGGAGATGGATCCAGGGGTACCAACACTGTGATAGGTAGTTGGTGGAGATCAAGGGGTACCACAAGAAGTGTTTGTTTGGTTGTGACTATAGTCCATCCTTCAGACACATTCATGGGGGATTTGGATTCTCTCAAAATATTTTCTTATGGAGGTCGACATGAGGTATCCATTAAAGAGCATTCCCTAATCCTATATAGTTTGAAGATTATAAAAAAAAATCAATTATTCATGAGGTTAATGAAAAGCACACATTGAGAGAATTGAGTGTCACCAATCTAGATATCTATGGTTTCTTTGAGGTCTTTGGAAAAATCAATTTCAGTGCATATATGTTTTTTAGGATGAGATGTGAGGAACTTGGGTTTCTCTAAGTATTTGAAGCACCCTAAGGGTTTTCAATGAGTTTTTCAACAAATCCTTAAAGGGGAAGAGTTACCAAGTAACTTAACCTAGACTAGGATTTTGAGTTTAGATTGTTGAGACACTTGAAAATATTCAGTACAATAGGGGAAAACAACCATACTGTTGTGAATAAACTATTTAAGTTGTGATTGATAATATATTTGTAAAATTTAGTTACCTTACTCACAATAGACTCAGTTAATATTTGTCTTGTAGCATTACGTATATATTTTGACTAGTTTTACCTATTGAATTAAATTATTCACTTAGATTCTTTATAATTGCATTATTTATTTTCTCTAGTTTACTTTTTCTTAACCCTAGTGTATGCATCACAGTCATCATCTTTTTATTTTTATAATTTCAATATATAATTGACATCATTGTGTATCTGTTTTCTTATAAAATACATAGTTTTATACTTGTTTAACATGATGTCTAGTTGTATGTTCTAACCTTTTACCTTCAATGGGATCAAATATCTTCTCATCTATTTTAATCAAATATCTTGGTGTTCTTCCAATTATCTTAAATAGAGGGGTGGGCCTATGTAAGAAATCATTTCCTATAAGTGATGATGTTATTTCTTCAACTATAGGATGGGGGTATGTCTAAGTCAATATATAACTCTATATGGATAGTATTACATTTCTCTTCATTTTTTATGAAGGATCATATTAAGTCCCAAGAAATACCTCTCAATTTTTCCTAAGTATAGGCATGCACAAGAATGGGGGTACGATGAATAAAGAAGAAAGAAGAAACATAAAAGAGGGAATATTGTGAAGAAAATAACTATAGTTAAGTGTAGTGTCTTTCCAACACTACACAATATGAGGAAGTGTGGATAGGTGTGGAGGAGAGTTGGCATGTATGGAAGAAGTGATGTACCAAATTTTTAGGAAAAAGTGTAGAAGTTTTTCACGAGGGAGCAAGTAAGGAATGCATGAGGAAAATGAGTGATGAGACTTAGCTTAGATTTTAGTCTTAATAGAGCACACAAAAAAAATGAAGGGGACCTAGAAGCCTGAAGGGAATGTGTGGAATAAAGGAAGAGGGTGGAACTTGAGGAGAAGAGGAACAAAAGAGATAGAAGGAAATTGACAAGTGGCATATTGGTATGTTCATGTGGATTGACAGTGACTAGTCACTCAAAAGGTCGATCATAGAATCCATGCACCAAATTGACATGACACAAAAGGAGTGGTAAAATGGAGATAAGGTGGATAAGGGAATTTATGATCCTAAGTTCAAATTTTTGATTTGAATAGGAGAATTTAGAGGGGAAAGTGAGAAGAGAGAAGTGGGAAATGAATCTGGGCACGAAGCTATAAAACAAGGTCAAGTTTGTCATTTTGGGTTGTTGAGGGGTTGTTGAAGGGAGGTTGAGAAAATGTCATGGAATGCACATATGAGAGCATAAGAACTAGTGGAGTATTTGTAGGCCATATAGCTGAGTCAAGAAAGTAACCAGTCTTGTGTAGGTCCTTAGGAGAGAATCAAGAGTCTGTAATAACTCCATGAGAGATTTCAAAAGATCCATTAAGAGTGAGTTTTTATAGATGTCGTAAGGCCTTTCATGTAAATATAATTCTGCAACTTAGTGCAACTTGTTACGTAACTCTTTAGGTTTGTTGGGGATTATCTATCCTCCATAAAGTGGTATTAGAGTATGTTATTTTCTTGCAAGTGGATCTGGAAGAACGTAAAATGTGAGGTAGCTAGCGTGAGAAAGTTGTGTTCTATAATGAGAGAAAATGTGTGTAAAAATCATAAGGAAATATAAGGTTACAATTATTAGAGGTAAAAAATGAGATGTCACCTAGAAAAGGTGAAGTGGATCCGACATTAATGAGGATTGTATAAGAGATCATAAAGGAACTTAAGGGTGTAAGTACCATACTGGAGAAATAAGAGATTTAACAAAATGATCTTAAAACTCACCAAGACAAAGAGAATGAAAAGGCACGAGAAGGTAATTCACATGTAGAACATAGAAGGATTGAAAATGATCTAGGGGTGTAAGAACATAAGATGCACACATAATACACAAGAGATGTGTGAGAGGGGATGAGGCTTGGTGGAGATTCAATGTCACAACGATAAAGGTTTTGCAGGGATTATGTAAGAATTACGCAAGAGAGAGCAGACCATAAGATAAATATCTTAGCAATAAGAGGCTAGTGGGAAACATTAAATGGATGTTGTTATGTATATGAGGAGAGAGGGAATCATGTATGTCCTAGAGTGTAGAGGAAAATCTAAGTACCATAAAAGTGAATGCGTGGAGAACACACCAAGGGAGAAAGACCAGGTGTGGAAAAATGAAGTGTTCCTAGGATAATTCCTAGTGTTTAAGACAGTAACGGTGGAGTCATGGGAGAATCAGCGATAGATTATTTTCACAAGGTGTAATACCTAGAGAAAGATACCTTGTAGTGGTTGACAATGGGAGCACTAAAAATATCGTCAAGGAGGAGATGGTGTAAGATGGGGTTGGTTCAAAGAAGGCACCCCAAACCTTACATAATGAATTGGTTGTCGTTGGTAAAAGATAAGGAGGTAATTTTCACGAGAAATGCGAGGTGGAGATAATGATCGAGAGATTCATCAATAAACTATTGTGTGACATCCTACCAATGGATGCATGTCATGTTCTTCTCTGGAGGCCATGATAGTATGATCCGTAAATGCTCTACGATGGTAGATCCAACATAGTAAAGGTGCACAAGGATGAGAAAAAAATTTGTCTATCCCCATTGAGAGAAGAAGGAAAAGAGCACCAAATCCATATAGTAGTGCGTGGGAGAAATAAAGATCGAGCCGATATGGAGGACTAATGAGTAGTGTGTGGTGGAATAAAGTAATAAAGGGGCTAGGGAGTACAATGCAATGCATAGAGGAATAGGTCCAGAAGAATAATTGGATAGTGTGTGTAGTAGAATGCACAAGAAGAAATATTCCTATGGAAAGGGAAGAGAAAAATAAGGAATGCATGAGAAATAAGGCTCCATGAGAAGTTTAAAATGTGCAATTAGAGGCATGCACAGTAGTACGGGAACCACTACATAAGAAACAGATAAATATGGAAATATTGTGAAAGTACACAT
Source organism: Taxus chinensis (assembly GCA_019776745.2). NCBI lineage: Eukaryota > Viridiplantae > Streptophyta > Pinopsida > Cupressales > Taxaceae > Taxus > Taxus chinensis. Next base: position 194,709,060 of record CM034149.1, on the reverse strand, counting down.
GAAATAGAGCGTACCTAGTGATGAGATCTTGGGGAAAATTCATACAGAAGGGTAAAAAAAATAAGAGGAGTGCATGAATTAAGGGAAGTGTGACAATAGTAAGAAGGTGTTGGAAGAAGATGCAAAGATTTCCCTATAAGAAAAAAATAAGAAAAAGGGAAGGAAAGAGGCCAGGAACGGCTAACCTCGGAAGTCCAAGGAAAGGTGAAGTCTATAGCCACCATGGAGGATTGCATAGCGAAACTAGAGGAGCGCAACCAAAAGAGAAGTCTTGAAGAAGAATGTGTGATGATGAGAGATTTTGGAGAAGGGAAATAGATGACAGAGTAGCCAAAAGGAAGCAAATGAGATAAATCTGCAAGCAAAAATATAGTTTATTGGTGGTGCATAAGCAGCCAAAGTGTGGTTTAATAGAGTCGTACTAGCGGAAAAGGAGTGGAATATCTTGTAAGAAGACTTCAGGAAAGGATATGAAGATTTCTTGGAGGAAATGCAAAATGGAGAATGACCCCTCACAAAAAGTGGAGAAGGAAGATAATAAGGCCAACAAGATGGTCTATAATGGGTTCAAGCCCAAATGTACATGAGGAAATGAACTCCCTAAGGGAAGGAAGACAAGAGGAGATAGTGCAGTGAGTGATTCACAAAAAAGGGAGCATGCAAAGAATGACATCGTTCTAGAAGATGCAAAAAGGAGAGGTGTGTAAATTAAAGAGGTCACAACAATTAGGCCATAAGAGGAAAGGCACAAGGAAAGGAGTGCACCATGATGAAGTTTGAAGTGAAATCCTTGAGAATAAAAGAGCATAAAGATGAGTATAGGTAATGTAGCCAAATTCTAACCTAACTTGATTTACTACAAATAATATGAACTCCAAAGAAAATAGATCTCCTTCTTCGTTATTGAATAATGAATTACAATGTTTCCTAAATAGGAAAAACAACTCCCAACTCGAGTTGCCAAGTAAACTCTAACTCTGACTAAATCTATTCTAGGTGTCAAAAATTACTATTTTTAGCAGTTTACTAAAACCTGCTATTCTTAGTAAGTTAGCATGCTTATTCGTATGGGCACGAAAATTGCCACACATCTTCTACATTCCTAAATTAGAGGAATTGTCAACTTTGTAACTCATAATGCAACTAATAGACTAAAATTAACTAATGCCCAAAAATAGGAAAAAACGGAACTATAACTTAAATCTTAATTTTCAGCCTCAAGATGGCGGATTTACGGCCCGAAAAAGTGTCGAAAAATTTGCCCCAACTAGTAGGGTAGATCACTGCTGCATTCGTCTCATCGAAACATGTGGTTTCAAAAAAAAACGGACTCAAATGGACAATTGGAGCTCAAATTATGACCTTGTCAAGTTCCTGCTAATTTTGGCGCATCAGTAGGTAAAAGGTGGTATGCTAAATAGAGGGATGCCAAAAGAAGGAGTCGTTGTAGAATGTTAGGAAATACTATATTGCTCACATTATTATTGCGAGAGTTAGATTATAATGTGATGTAATTGAGTTGTTATTACAATACAAGAGGGTGATTTGGTTGTTAAACCAAACTCAGGGAAAATAGTTTATTGTGAGTAGTATTGTTAAAACTATTTCCTAAATTATAGGAGCTTTCTCTGCTATATATATTTATATTGTAATATAGAAGATTATTCCTGCTGGCTACAATATCTTGTTTCCATGATTTGGTATCAGAGCGGTATCAAATCTTTGTGAAGAAACAATATATTATCACCATGCAAGATTTATGATCTATTGACGGTCGAATGAACAGATAGTCTTGCGTTCAATTACAGCATTTGCAGACTGATTTACAAGATCATATCATTGCACGGGAACAGAAGTCCGACATTATGGGATACCTTAAAATTGATCCTCTAATTTTTTGATCACTTAACTCAGTGGCATTTGAACAATTGTGTATCGACCTTCCTCTGAACTGTATATTTTAACGTGGTGCCAGGTTTTAAAGGGAATTGCATGGTGATGTGGCTTCTTTAATCCACATTCAACTCAGTTTCCCCAAACTCACGGGTTTGCAGATTTCAGTTAAAGGATGACTGCCAATTCTGGAATATAGTCATATCATTATGAAATCAAGGTCTCCACAATCTGCATTGCATCTGGATGTATAGTTACCCGGAAGGATCGTCATCTTGGTAGCATTCTACGCGGTTCATTCTCAATTGCCATTATCAAGCTATCTGTATGCACCTGATCTCCAGTCGGTAGTTTTCATCACATACAAATCTTTCCAATAGCAAGGCCACAACTATTTTTTTAATTGTCAAATTCAAGCTTTCAGACGTGTGAAGGTATGAAAGTAGGAAGTTTTTTTTTAACAATTCTGATCGGCCTGTCTGTAGAATACGTGAGAATCATATTGGCCCGATTTTTTCTTTGTTGCGATGCAATTTGGACTTCTAATCTGCCACATCACCCGCTACCCAACTGTCCTTATTGGTAATATATTAGATTGTCCAACATTTGGATTGCAATAACAATTACATTGTTTTCCACGTTTATCGCTCAATACACACAGTGACAAATTACATGGAGCATCTTGAAAACTGCGTTTTCAAAAATTGAAGTAGCTGGAGAAAGATACGTTAAGCTCGCGGATCCTCCTTTGATTTTGCTAATCGCTTTTATCACGCATCTGGTTCTGGATCTCTACATCATCGATTACAAAAGATCAGGTTGACGTGGACACATCCCTCCCATCATTGCATCCTTTTCTCGCACCTCATGGTCTATTCTGATGAGATGTCGCATTCAGATCTACACACATGCAGTCTTTACATGCACTCATTAGTGAGTCTGTTCTATATTCTATATATTCTGTTTTACTTTGTCTGTTGTCTTACTCTTAAAAGTGTCTTGGGTCGATTTATTAAAAAAATTTAACCTAGAGTGTTTCATTAGTTTTTTATTTGTAAAGGTTTGGTCTTAATGTAAAGTTTAGTTGTGTCTCAAAACTAAATGTTATGTTGAGTTTCTATTATTCCTATAATAGACAAAAATTGGGTGTCAAGTAATGTCATAGTTAGTCAAAGAAATTGTTTAAGTCGTATTTTTATGTTGTTTAAAGTATATTCTTTTATCATAAAAAGGGATTCATTGTGTTTTAGTCATTCAATAGTGTCAAAGAAATATTGTAAAAAGTTTTAAAACATTGTCCTACGAATGCATTTTCCGTTGAAACCGACGTCCATTTTTTTTCCTCACATCGACATGGATAAGTTGAATCGAATTGAAAAATTTGAAGGCAAATATTTCCATACCTGGCAGGTGAGTACTCAATTGCTACTAATAAACAAATATCTATGGGATATTGTGGAAGGAAAAGTCAAGAAACCAAATGATGTAGATGAAGCAGCAAAATGGGAAAGTAAGGATTGAAAAGCAATAACAATCATAGGCCTAGGATTATCAGATGCTTACCTGCATCACATAAATCTATCAAAGACATCACATGCCATCTAGACAACATTGAGCAAGTTTTTTGGGTCGCAAGCAGAGAGTGCAGCAATGGCACTCAAGCAGAAGCTATTCGGACTCAAAATGGAGGAAGGTGATAGCATGGTGGAACACATTAGTCAGTTTTGTTTTATATAAAATCAATTAGCTGGAATAAAATTAGATGTTCCCAATGATGATGAAAAAATTGTATTACTTAATAGCATGCCTCCTAGCTATTCTAATATGGTCTTCACTTTGAGAGAAATAAATCCAAGTCTAGAGGATATAATTTTTTCTCTAATAGAAGAAGAAAATAGAACCAGGAAGATTGATCCAGAAGAAACTACAATATATGGTAGAAACAAATCATATACTAAAGGAAGATTCAATCCTTCTTTTAAACAAGAATCAACCTCCCAAGATTCACGAAAAATTCTTTGTCACTATTATTATGCTCATGGACATGGTATTATGTATTGTAAGAAAAGAGCACAAGATTTACTTGATGGCAAATTGAAGGATAAAGCCTTCATTTTTGAAAACAGATACGAAGAAAGTGATTGGGATATGAAATCTACCCACACTAATAATGAGGAAACAAATGTTCAGCAAAGTGATGAAGACTTCTTGTGTTAAGTAAAGAGTACATCTACTTGAGGATGGAGGCATAGGAGGTTGGAGGTCAATCAACAACCTTTCATCAATCACCAACAACAGGGCTGCATGAAGTTGTGGTGAATGTGTGTGTGTGTGTGTGTTTGCTTTTATTTCAGAGTTGCAGTTGATTTTAGTTGTATGCAGTATGATTTCAATGTTCTTGTTTTGTGTTGAATAAGTGAAATGTTCACATTGAGGGGGGGAACATGGTCTCAATGTTCTATTTTCATTTTTTCCTCTTTTTAGATATGTATTTGGTGAGTAGCATTTCCTACATAATTCCCTAAAGAAAAAAAATAGTGGACAGACGAAAGTACAAGGAAAAGTAGCATCATGATATTGAGGGTTTTGGTTGTCCTGTAAAACCATCCTTTTTTGAGGTTGTTGGTTGTCTTGTAAAACCATCCTTGTTGAGGTTGTTGGTTGTCCTGAAAAACCATCCAAATCATGAGCACGTACTGGTATCACGCTTCGAAGGAAGTGTGATTGTTTTTCTCCCATGTTCGCACTAATGGGAGAATGTTGGGAAATACTATAGTGCTCACATTATTATTGTGTGATTTAGATTATAATGTAATGTAATTGAGTTGTTATTACAACTCATACTGTTATTTTAACATGATTTGGTTGTTAAACTAAACTAGCATAAATCATTTATTGTGAGTAGTATTTTTAAAACTATTTCCTAAAGTATGGTAACTTTCTCTCCTATATATATTTATATTCTAATATAGAAGATTATTCCTACTGGCTACAATATCTAGTTTCCATGATAGAAAATTGACCAAAAGGTGGATGATGAAAGAAGAAGGGACATGCATGTGGGATTAGTGCAAAACCCTAAAAAGGATTCCCAAAGATGAAGTGGGAAAGAGAAAATAAAATTCTAAAAGGATTTAGGTAGAGCTGGATTGAAAAGGGTGAGTTCATACTTTTGTAGAAAAGAGTTAGAAGCAAGCACATACTTGCAAGGTAGAAGGATCATTGGAAAATCCTTAGGAGAAGTATAACGACTAAAGGAAAGTAGATACTTACACATGGAAAGAATGAAAGTGAGAAAAGAGTCGTGAAGGATCAGAAAAGGAGATCCATTGGGAGGATTTTTATGGTCAATGGTGAGAAGATGCTCACATAGGTGCATAGGATAGCACGAAGGAGTCACCAAAGTATGACCAAGGACTAGAAGAGGCACTTGAAGAAGCATGAAGATCATATCTAGGATTGTTGGATGAAGGAGTTGGGACTATTTTCTCATATAGTTTAAAGGGTGGTTTTACGACTCACTCAGTCTAGTTGGGGTGGAACTCAATTTTTGAGTACCCCAGAAGTTTGAAGTAGGAGCATCGCATGTCCAAAGTAATCTTGCTCAATTTTACCTAAGTACGACCATCCGTAAGAATGGGGGCACAAGGTGTAAAGAAGAAAGGTGCAATAAAATAAAGGGAATATTGTGAAGAAGGGAACAACAGTTAAGTGCAATAGCTTGATAATAAGTCACAACACGTGGAAGTATGGATAGGTGTAGAAGAGAGTTGGAACCCATGGAAGAAGTGATGCGTGAAAGTTATGGGAATAAGTGTAAAATTTTTATGTGAGGGATAAAGTAATAGGTGCATGAGGAAAATGAGTTATGAGACTTAACTTATATGTTAGTCTCAATGGAGCATGCATAAATTTTGAAGGAGACCCAAAAGTACAAAGATAATTCGTAAAATAAAGGAAGAGGGTGGAACTCGGAGAGAAGAGGTGTGACAGAGCTAGAAAAAAATTGATAGGTGTTAGATTAGTCTAATCATGTGGGTTGATAGTCACCATTTAGTTAACAGGTCGATCAGAGAATCCAACCACCAGATTTATGTGATGCAACAGGGGTGTCCATATGGTTATAAGGTGGATAATGGTATTTATGAACATGAGTTCAAATTTTAGATCTAAGCGGGAAATTTTAGGTCAAGTTCACCATTTTGAATTATTGAGAGGTTTTTGAAGGGAGGCTAGGAATAGGTAGTGGAATTCTTATGTGAGAGCACAAGAACTAGCTGAGAGTGGTTGAGTCTTTATAAGCCATAGATTTGAGTCAAGAAAGTAACCAATATTGGGTAGAACCTTAGGAGAAGATTAATATTATGTAATAAATACATCAGCGAGTTCAAAAGATCGATTAAGATTTGGTCTTTGTAGATGTTGCAAGGCCTTTCATGTAAATATATGTCTACAACTTAGTGCAGCCCGTTACGTAACTCTATAGGTATGTTGGGGAGCAATCAGCCACCATATATTTTAAATGGGTTCAACTGAAGTCATCATATGATCATCATAAAAGAATAGTGTATCATCATGTTCCAATACTTCATTAGGGATAAATGTCTCATTACATTTTGGTTCTTTATGTTTTCATCATTCATTACTATGTCCTACATATTCAATTTCATCATTTACAAATATATTTTATTCTCTAATCTTAATTGAAGATGTTTGTAAATTCAATTCTATTGAATTAGACATGTTATTCTCAATAGAAATAATGTTTATTATAGAAGTACATTGACCTTCATTATAACCTTTTTTTTCTCTCATAAGTGTTTGTCTTTTTCTTTTTCTTTCTTTTTGAACTTTAAGTTCTTTATTTGTTTGCTCTTTAATTCATCTTTGATGGTGACTATTGTACCCCATGGTTGATTTTATGCTTTGGAATTCAATGAGGATGAAAATTATAATTAAAGAAGGTCATTTTTTTATGTTTCTAACAAGATAAAATGGAGAATTCAAATGTCTGTTATGTGTAGAGTGAGCTCAAAACCCATGAAGTACAAAATTTGCAGTGAAAATGGCAAAAAAAAATGACTTTTATGATTTTCTTATAATTCTACAAAGGGTGTATGCCCTTTACAAAATTATGCACACCCTTTAAAATTGTGGTTGCAAAACAAATAGTTGAATGACAAAACGTTATCGATGCAATTACTGTTTAGAAAGGGCGTACACCCTTACTATTTTTAAAACAAATTAATGTTTTTCCCACTTGAATAGCCATATATTTTGGTTAGGGAATCCAAACCTTGGGTTTGAAACAACATTTGATTAGCTAAGAAGGTTTTTTTAGGAATTTGAACATTTTTTTGCATTATTAGGCACAAACATTTTGTCACCTTTATGTATCTTTTAAAAAAATCATATGATTTTGTAGAGGGGAGAATCTAGTTTTCACAAATATAATTTTAAAAAATTTAAATTATTATTTCCACTTACTACTTAATTTATACATAATGTTACTCATTATGATTGATTCATTAGTGTCACCAATAGTTTAATAACTTTTGAAAAATAACCAACTGATTACAAAACTTATATCTCAACAATGCACTCATTATTGGCTACTATTAAAAAAAGTCATATGTATGAAGTTAAGTTCAAAAAGTTGTGTCCATACACTTGTGTTTTCATTTTTCCTAATTTATTGACTTGTAAAATCATTAAAAATTATTATATTCATTGAAAAAATATTCTCAACAATCTTCAACATTTTTTGAATCCTTGTATGAAATTTCATTTAAAAATTCATATGTTTTCTCTAAATAAATGTTTGTACACATGCACTTTTCTTATGTTTTCACAAACACTTACCATTTTACTATTAGAAATGAATAAATTTCACGTATTTCTCTCATCTAGGTATTGCAAAAACCACATATTCAAAAACTAGATTCAAAATGTCACAATTTATATTCTTATGTCGTCACAAGATTATTTGACTACATGCCTCTAGAAGTCTCTTCAAGATCATGTATTGTTATTTTTTATTACAAAAAGGTGGCCACTTATCCCCCCCTTTGATACCCATTATCCTACATCTACCCTACATACATCCCTTTCATTTTCATTAAATCTAAGTATCCCAAAATATTTTTTATTTCATTGCAAACACTTTCCAACATATTTCTGTAATTTTCCAATTGTTGTTGGTTTGTGTTATATCATTGTAATAATTCATCTTCTTCATGTCTATGGGCCTCTTGTTGATTTCTAGGGTTTTTAGGTGGGTTTTCTCATGGATTATCCAGATTTTTTGCATCCCCCCACATGGCACATTTCCTTCACACAATATCTCCATTAACATGTATTTCTAAAAAACAATATTAAAACATTTACTTTCCATTTCAAAACTCCTAATTTATTAAAAAAATAAGTTAACAAAAAAAATTAAAAAATAATCTCAGATAAGCCTATGGGAGACACATCAGCATATGTAGGAAGAACTGTAATAGGCACAAGGTTTTTCAAAGGGCATACATGCTTTGCATATGAGCTCCAAATTCTCTTCCTTCAAGTTGAGGATTTGAGAATTATGTAACACTATGTTTTTTGTTTGGTTTTATTGTCTACAAAGAGCATACACCCTTTTCACTGCAAAGGGTGTACACCCTTTTCACAACAACAGGTGTACCTTTTTCTTTGTATCTCCTAAACCTATTCAAAATATATTTGTGAAAATTTATAAAGGGTGTATCCCTTTGTGAAAAATGGACGAGTGGCTACACATGTTAGTTTTATTAGTCCAAAAATATAACGTATATAGAATATTTAATATTAAGGTAATGAGGAAGGTAAAGGAAATGTACCAACAAAAAATAACTTGACTAGTGTAAGAGATGCACCCAGAAGACTAGATTCAACTAGGAAGTTGGGACTAGGTCATCATATGTCATTGTGTATATTGATATGTGTATGTCTCACATCACATTCAACATACCTTATGAGCACATGTGTGAAAATATTATATAGAAAAATATACCATCTATCAAAGAAATATGACAAACAACATGTATAAAATAAAAAACTAGCCAATCAAGTCATATACAGGTCATAATTTTGTTATTTTGTAAATATTTGGATTTTTTGTATTATGTGATCATTTGAATGTTTTTTTTTTTAAATGATATCTATGTACAAAGTTAGAGGAACACATGTGTTATCTAACAGTAGGGCAAAGAGGAAACCCTAGAAGCGTAGGAGATGTGTTTTAATATTGTACCATGGAAAATGGGACTTGGATGTAATGTCTAAGGCAAGGCTGTAAAACACATGGAAGGTGTACACCTGTATGCCTCTACTTTCATATTATAGGGAACAAAAGAGAACTATAACAATTGAGCCTACGATGTGAAGCCATCTTTACAAATTGATCCTACTTTACTTATTCAAAGGGTCTCTAACCTCACATATTTAGGACTACATAGGAGATCAAATCAAAGCATCCAATTGCTAAATCACTCTCTCAATCTCATCAACCAACACTAAGTCTATATACATCTTATATGGCTATCTTCGGCCATTTTACAAAGCTACATTCTACACCAAAGATCATTTTCAAGTGTGAAAATTCATATTAAGATTTTTATTGCAAAAATACATTGCTATTGCACACCTTGCACCCATTCATCGGGTGGGGAAATATGATGGTTTGATGCATCTACATAGTATTTCTACATATATGTTGTGGGGTAACTCAACCTAATCAAATTTACCCCTTTTTAGGTCTTAAAAGAGGAGATACAGTTTTAAAAAGGAGAAGCCCAAATTTTATGCACAATTTTCATCACAAAATTAAAAATCTAGGAAGTAAATCTAAATAAAAGGAAGAGCATAGTGTTATAGGTGAGATTTGGTCAAACCCTACATGACTCATCTTTAGATTATTAAAAATACCTTTTGACGAAATGCATTTATGCCACAATGAATATAACAAAACTGGTTTTATATATATATATATATATATATATATATATATATATATATATATATATATATATATATATATATATATATATTTCTCGCCTAATGTATGCCACAGTGAACCTGGAAGCCACCCACTGTAGACAAGAAACAAACTACAATGAAAAAACATCAATTACCCACTGTAGATCCTTCAAAACCAGAATGACCGACCAATTCCTTCTCTCTTAATTTTTGACCTAAAACTCCACAGGACACCTCTTCTTACAATCTGCATTATTCACCCAAAATTTTATGCCTTCTATAACGAGTACTCAATGGGTGGACTCTAAAACCATAAATTGTATAGAACCCAGAAGATATAAGTCCTTCCAATGCATTTCCGCTATTGAGCAGACGAGATAGATCGGAGACTGCCATGACTAAGAGCCCGAACCCGAATCATTATACACTCCAACTAATTCCGGAGGGTTGAGGTCCGTAGAGGTTCATTGCCAAAGGAAGTGGCAGAATGTTGCCACATGGATGGATGAGATCGACCGAAGACTAAGGGCAGGCCCGACAAAATATAAACTACAGCTAAATCCAATACTTTTATGTCCAAGGCACCCAAAAACAAAGATGAGGTCCAGAAACTAGCCACGTGTCTTGTGGCATTGATGGGGAACTCAAAACTCAATGGCCAAAAATAAAACAGCCACAAAATATAAATTCTTGTGTAGAAAGGTAGATAGAAGACAAGGGAAACAAGGATTTGAAAAACTTCACGAGGCTCAAGATTACTAACCACAATAAATTCTGGCAAGACATACGCCGATTGGAGGGTGCAAGTTGTTCCAATGGTCTTCCTCTGCATGGAAGGAATAACAGCCGTGGATATGCCCCACCCATGTCATGGAGGCTAGCAGTAGAACGCATATCATCGTAACAATAATAGTTTGAAAGCCAAGAAAGGAGTAATGAAAAATATATATTGTGTGTTTCCTATTAATAAAGAAGTAATGAAAAAATATATATATATTGGGTCTCCTTGCTTACATGAATCCATGATTTACATCATAACTGGTAGCCTTCAATTTGACCTAGTCTAAAATGTCCTCCTCTACTATGACTCTAATCACCCCCTGGCAGTCTCTATATTTTTATTGAAGAGCTTCTATGTGGGTCTTCCTCCATTCTCATCAGCTTGTGCAAGAAAATAGTAGTTTCCCACTACTTGTTTCCTCAGGGATGTATACAAAAAGGATGTTGTTTCCCCTATTCTCTTCATTGTTGGCCTTCTTTGTATTGATTGTGTTAACGATAAGCAAAATAAAACATCAAATATATATATATATATATATATATATATATATATATAGAAAATCAAATATTGAAAGGGTTTTAATCCAATTGATACAGATGATGGTAACAATGTTATAGAAGATATAAAAAAGAATGAGAGGTCATGTTATAGGCAAGCAACTTTCGTAAGGAGTGGTCTATCCAAAAATACTATAAATACTCAATAAATTGTATATTTTAAAAATATAATATTTTTTAACAATTTTATGGCAATTACAATCAATACTATCATAAAAGTCATAATATCAATTTAACTGCTGTAGTTAGTTTTAACTAATATTAATTTATATTAAATTAGTATATACCTGTTTTTAATTAAATTATGATATAATTCTTCGTAAATAAATAAAAACATGGTCTTTTATGTTTTATTGCGACAGCTGCAAAATACTACCCAAAAAAAACAGTAATCATCCTCTTATTGACCGTATTTGGCAATCATGGTTATAGGAGATATAAAAAAGAATGAGGCTATGTTCCCATTCTTAAAGACTGAAGAATATGGATGTTACACCCTATACAAATAGATAGTAAAGACTGAAGAATCTGGATGTTTATCCATACACATATTCATTAGAGTGACAAGAAATGGATATGTTACCATGCTAAATGAAAATGTGGGTAGAGATTCTTGAGCTAGAGGATGAGAAAGGAAATAATGGTGGCCCACTGATATATATTTCACATTGCCATAGGGAGAGTAAAGCTTTACTTTTGCTCCAACATGGTTTTAATTCATCATCCCAGACCCATTCGAGTTTTTATCACATTGGTAAATTTGGACTCCCTTTGCATTCACTTTCATAAATAGTTTGCAATTAAAATAAGGGTATGTATTGATTAAGTAAATTAATGTTTTTTTTTCACATTACCAGTTTAAAATAGTTTTTGTCCGATGTTTCAGATTTCAGTACTGGATCCATCGTCAACGAAATAAAGAATAAATTATAAAACAAATAACTAAAATTATTACTTTCAGAAATAGTCTGCAATCAAAACAAGAGTATGTATTGATTAAGCCAATTAATGTTTTTTTTTCATATTAGAGTTTAAAATTGTTTTTGTCCATTGTTTCAGATCTCACTATTGAGTCTATCTTCAAAGAAACCAAAAAAAAATTATAAAACACTAGAAAATCTGGACTCCGTTTGCTTTCACTTTCATAAACAGACTGGAATGATAAGGGTATGTATTTATATCAGTCTTACTAAAAACTAATCTCAATAAACTCCACACAGATTGTCCAAAAAAATGGAAAGAAAACATAATATAATTGTCAAATTGTGACAAATTAAAATACTTAAATCTAATAGACGTTGACTGATTAAATTAAAATCTGTCAATCTAAACAGAATTATAGAGGTTGACTGATTAAACAGGAAGATAGAAATTAGAAACGTCGCTGGTAAAGACAACAGATAATTATGGAGACACCTAGAGAGATAATCATGTGGATTGTGTTGTGATTTATTTAAACTTGTCTAGTTCATAATAATAATTAATTTTACGGTCAATGATATTGAGTCGCCTGTTTTTTATTTCCAGGTCTATATTATATATGGGATTATATTGTATTCTCGATATGTTGGAGGTATGTTGGAGGCATTTAATTTGATTTTTTTATATAAAACATATATATTCTGTAATGCCGGCTAAAACGACCACTCGAGACCTAAGAACAACTTAGGTTTAGATAGAAAAATTATGGAATAATTTTTCTTTTTTTAAAAAAAAAAAGCTTGAAAACAACCAAGCTTCAAGCAACAGCTGCAACAGCAAAGATTCAAAGTCCATTATAATTTAATAAATGAAATTTTCCCGTTGTAGCAAACATTAGATCCCCATTACAAAATTAATGAGTGTAATTAAACCAATATAATTAAATTTATAAGTGTTAATTTAATAAACCATTAAATTTACACTATAGTTAAATATTTCTTAATTAATTTTAGAGGGTCAAAGGGGCCAAAGAAGGTATTTAATTCCACTAGGTCTAAACAATAAAAAAGGTTCTTATTTGCATGGGATAGAAAAACATTCTCTTATCTTCTATCGTGACCCCCTAAAAGGTCAACCCAAGCTTTAGAAAATAAACATTTAAGTTAGAAAGGGATAAATTCCCACTTACCCACTCTCAGGATCATCTTGAACTTCACCCTGATTTTTCACACATTTAATGCACTTAATTTTTCTTAAAAACATTTCCATTAGATAGGAAATTTCTTCCCCTTTCCAATGATATAAAGAAGTCCTCCTAACTCTTCATATTTCTTAAGTTACGGGCCTAGGGAGGAAAATTTTCCCCACAAGCAGGCCTGCGGGCTCAGGGAAGAAAATTTTCCCCAAAACCAGGCCTGGGGAAGAAATTTTTCCCCAAAGGTGGGCCTGCGTGCCCGGGGAAGAAATTTTTCCCAAAGGGAGGTATGTAGGCCTAGGGAAAAAAAAATTTCCAAGCCGCAAGGGACACGTGGCACATTGTTAAGCCCATGCATGAAGGCGGGTCAGCAGAGGTAATTTGGATTTCTAGCCTTTTTGTTGAGAAAGAAAAAAAATTAAAAATGAGCCACGCCTCCGCCGACGCCTAGAGATGCCACATGTCATGCCCAAAATTTTCAAGTGGGAAGGCGGACCAACGGGGAAACTTAGGACTTTAAGATTTTTGAGTTGAAAAACTTCAAGGTTAAAACAAACTCCACCCCTCCGCCGATGCCTAAGGATGCCATGTGTCATACCGACAGTGACAGGCGGGGAAGTGGGCCAGCGGAGAAACTTAATATTTTGTGTCATTTTCAAAAAAAATAAAGTTTGAAGGTGCGGGCCTACGAACCCGTGGTGGTGTTTTTCCAAAAACGAATTAGCGGGGCTGCGAGGCCGCGAAGGAATCTAGGAAAAGGAAATTTTTGCAACAAAACTTCAGATGGCCATAACTTTTGACTAGAAGCTCAGATTTGGGAAAATGAGGACTTTTTGGAAAGGTCTTGACCTCTTCTTTGCATAGGAAGCATAAAATTTTAATTTTAGAAAACTTAGGTAGTTCAATTTTAAGAAAACGTCTTTCCTTCCATTAAAAAGTGAACTGGACTTTTTAACTTAACAGAATTAATTAAAACCGCCATTTTTTCTTCCTCAACAGGCCAAACTAATATGGAGGATTGAAATTGGAAAGATTTGGATGGATTTTATAGGGTTTAATTTATGGATTGAGTTTCAAAATGAGTTTCCTTTCCTTTCTGTGAATTTGCATTATTTTGCCTCTTGCCTGATTAAATATGAACTGTGTATAAATTGCAAGGGCAATACAAACTATTTTGGAATGTGTTTTGATCATCCTTAGTTTGTTTTAATATTTTATCTTGTCTTTCAATGTTGCAGGGTATTCTGTATGTTTTTCTGAGATTGATTTGCAGGTTTTACAGAGAATCCCAATGTAAAATATATTTAAACTCGGTTTGATCTATTTTCATTTACCATTCTCTAAATTTTTAAGTTCGTTCCAATCTAATTACCAATTTTTAACTTTGCTTCATACAATACATGAAAAGAAAGAAAATGATTCTATTTTCCAAAACATGCCAATCAATTAATACAGAGGAATGCAATAATTTTAACACAGACATTTCCAGCCTTAAACAGAGAGTTTTTAATATATTTACAACAAGTAGTTTTAGACAAGAGTAACACCATTTGATGGAAGTTAAAACAACATTCAATTAAACAAAACACTTCCTTTTTACATTTCTTCTTCGATTGCCAAAATATACAAACTAAAACTTTCTGATTCCTTCTCACATTCAAATACAACTTACAGATATACATCTTTCACACTCGAATGTAGGTTCCATTTCCAAAATATAGTAAGTTTCCACCACAAATAATATTACCATGCCATCCACTTGAAGTGGAAAAATTTCACAATAAAGAACCCAAGGAGGAACTACAAAATGTTTCTTCATCATCAACTCCAGAACAGCGACAAGAAGATCCACCATATATCTTTTGATCACAACAAAAAAATAGGAGAGGAAACACTCTCCACCTAACCAAGAATTCCAATGAAGAGGAGAAGTCATCCTCCTCATTATCCCTTGAGCCCCAACCACAAATCAATAAGAGATGTATTTCAACTCATGGCAACAAATAGGCTTCCACAGCATAAAAAAAAATTCACAAATAGAACACATTCCAAATACCTACTGCAGTTTGCAACCACATGAAGAACAACAAACAATACTCAGACTTCATCATGCACAATCCAAAGGAGAAATACCTATGGGAAAAGTTGCTTATACCTTCCAATGGGGAAATGGGTGTCCACCTTAAGATAAACATGCCAATATATATATATATATATATATATATATATATATATATATATATATATATATATATATATATATAATTTCAAAACCCCTACATGCCTTTATGCCTCCCCCAAGTACCTCTTATACCTCCCATTCTCCTTAGGCCTCCGCCACACTCTTATGAAACCCCATAATGAGTAAAGAAAAGCAAACTATTTGTTGTACAAGGTGGAATCCAATCCCAAACTCCCTCCACAATAACACTTATACCTTCCCAAAACTCTTATGCCTCCCCACAAGAGATCCCCATAGTCTTTTCCTACACCATACCTAGGCAATATACCCAACCAACTAAAAACTTACCAAAATATTCAAATCATTCACATATACATAAATAAAAGAAGAATATTTCCAAGAGTCAAGCTCTTACCTCTCCATGCTATGGAGCTTGATCCAAAATTTCAATAACAAGCTTCTTTCCAATCTAAAACAGTCTAAAAGCTCCAACAAATCCACAAGCATTCCACAAAAATCTCTCTACTCTCTTCCCAAAATTGCAAGAGCTCAAAACTAAAAAAGGTAACCCAAATGAAGTAACCAAATGAAGTAACCCCAAAACAAGCAAAACAATTTAAATAAATAAAAAAGGAAGAGAGGAGGACGAGGTGGCTCCATATAGGATGTCACATCGCTCGTCCTCAACTCCATGTCATAATTCAACTTCTAAGCCCCAAATCACAATTTAATAAGGTGGGTGAATAAAATGACATTTTACTTACACACACAATCTAATTGCACATCCCTTAAGGACTAAAATTAAATTACATGTAAGAATGTGCAATTAGAAACATAGAACTTGTCTTCCCAAATTACATAAAAATGGATAGTTTTTACTCCTCGAACCATAGGTAGGGTTGGTGTACACAATTTAAAATGTGTGGGACAAGTTTAACTTGTCCCATAAGCCTCCAAAATCAACCCCTAAAGACAAATCCTGAATTTCGAAAGGAAGGTGAAGTGTTTCACACCCAAAGGTTACTTACACATTACTTTCACAACACATAATCCAAGAGCCATCGCCTCTAATAAATGCTTTCTTTTCACCCATTTAATTAATTTATCAATATGATTACTCACTAATCTTGACACCATGATAAATAAATAATGAAGGGGATAATACATTACCAAATAAACATATACTAAAATTAAACAAGGGAAACACAATGAAAAGACTACACACAACCCCTTGGTCACATTTGAAGGTGATTCCCCCCCATGGGAACCCCTAACGACAAGCACACACATATACACATAACAATGATACACGTTGTCATGGTGACCCTTTTTGAATTCATCTAGAATTCTAATGTGGTTAGTTTCTAATCCCCCGAGTGTTTTTTGTGACATGTTTTCCTATAAAACACAAATACTTCATTCAACCTCGTGGCCACATCAAAACATCTAGAATAAATATAAAATATAACTCCAAATCATCTATATATGTGAATAAAAACATTATCTTAGAAAACAACAATATCATTCACAATTTCATCCATAACCATATGATCACAAGATTAGTTCAATTTTCTAGGTCTACTCAATATGACAAAATAACACATGTCTAAACACACACACACACACACACACACACACACACACACACACACACACACACACACACACACACACACACACACACATATAACCATGTCAACACCATAATAACATTAGTATAAAATGTCTCCAATACCACATGCACCATATATGAATCAAAATCAGCAATAGTCCATGATCTCTAACATATAACATCATGTCAAATAAAAAGCTACAATAATGTCCATAAGTATATTCGATAGTATCATAATCAATAAAAAAAAGTGTCGAAGGGAAGTGTGCAATACATCCCCCTCCCCTTAGACTCGACTTCCTCCTAGAACTAACTAGAACATGTGTGGAAACTAAACTCATAGCAAGGTAACATCCTCCCATATAGCCGCAGTCTCATCATATCAGTCACACTGTACACTCAAACCTAGTCAATCTCTCTACCTCGAAGGCCTAGGATCCCGCACTCTATAATACGGATGGGATCCACTATCACCTACCCCTGATCCTGCACCTATAATGAGGTCTAATCAAAGACATGAGAAGGATCTGTAATATATCTCCTAAGTACTGAAACATGAAACATGTCATGGATGCGAGACAAACTAGGTGGCAATGCTAGACGATATGCTAAAGGGCCGATACAGTTTTAAAGGGGTCCACGTATCTAGGAGCTAACTTAGAACTTTTTTCCTAACAGCTAGGACTCTTACGTGGCTTGACACAAAGGAAAACCTTCATGCCCACATCAAAACTACAGTCAGGCCTATGTTGATCTGCGTACTTATTATGTCTGTCATGTGCCTCCTGCAATCTTTTTCTGATCATAACCACCTGCTACTCCATATCCTGCAATAAAACTAGTCCAAGAGAAACCTTGTCCTCTAACCTATCCTAACTAAGTGGTGTCTTGCACTCTCTGCCATAAAATGCCTGAAAAGGAGCCATGCCTATCGAACTTTGAAAACTATTATATTAGGAAAAATCCACCAAGTACAGGAACTCCTCCCATCTTGACTGATGGTCCATAACATACATCCTAATCATGTATTCTAAGATCTGATTTACCCACTCAGTATGTCCATTTGTCTCAGGGTGATACGCTGCCCTGAAATTGATCTTCCTTCCAAGGGCATGCTGAATGGTAGTCCAAAAGTGGGAAGTATATAGACGATCATGGTCACAAATGATCTTCCGTGGGAATCCTATGTAATCTGAAAATATCATCTAGATATACTCGTGCCACTTGACTGGTTGTATTGGTAGTCTTCACTAAATAAAAATGAGCCACTTTCATCAATTTATCCATCATGACCATGATAGTGTCGTGGTGGTATCTTGACATCGGTAGCCCAGTAATAAAGTCCATGGAAATGGTGTCCCATTACCACTCCGGTATAACATGTGGAAAAAGAAGGCCAGCTGGATGCTGATGCTCGACCTTCACCTTTATGGTACTCTAAATAGCATGGTAAAAACTGGAGCCACGTCTCTATGAAGTCCCCTCCAGTGATACAACTGTCTCAAGGTGACGTGCATGTTCTTCTACCTCAGGATGGGCTGATTATGGTGCATGATGTGCCTTAGTCAAGATGTCTTGCCTCAAGCCTTCACTCTGGGAATATAAATCCGGCCTCTGTTCCTAAGAAGGACATCTGCCTCCAATGAAAACCCATCAAACTTCCCCTCAAGGGGTCTCTAAGACTCAATCTCTACTCTAGCTACAATGTAGAAATTTTCGTGAGGAAGCTGTTGTAGAATCCTGCTCCGCAAATATGTGCTCACTGAAGTGGACATAACCACATGTCTCCATCTACTGAGAGCATCTGCAACCACATTCTAGTTCATAATCATGTGGATTGTGTTGTGATTTATTTAAACTTGTATAGTTCATAATAATAATTAATTTTATGGTCAATGGTATTGAGTTGCCTGTTTTTTATTTCCAGGTGACCTATATTATATATGGGATTATTTTTTACTCTCAATATGTTAGAGGCATTTAATTTGAATTTTTTTATATAAAACATATATATTCTATTTTTCATGATTTGAATTTGTTAATTCTTTTTTAGTATGTGTAGAAAGGGGATTTAGATACCCAAATAGAAAGAGCTTAAAAATCCACTACATAATGTTTTAGTTTATGTTGGAAGAAAACATTGAAATTTATGGGAACATTTATATGAGATGGTATTGATAAGTAAGTAAAGTAGTAAAATTGACATTTTTGGTTTGAACCATAAGACTAAGTTTTTATTTGGTATGAGAATGTGCCCACTTTGTACTAATACAACTGTATTAATTAACTACACACTTGTGAATGAAAATATATAAATAAAACTAGCCCATAATTTGGGATGAACAACTTTTACAAAAATTAGACCATTTTTACTAGAACACATGAGATAAAAATAGAAAATTTACAATGAAAATGATTTTGCATGTGTAAATTTGGAAATCATTTATGAATATTTTTTTAACAAATTCATGAAAATTATCATTCTATATTTGCAAATATTCATTACAAATACCTCCAACTATTATCTTTGAGGTTTCACTACATTTCACACAAAACACAAATTCAATAAAATTTTAATAGGCATTTATGAACATATTTCAAACAAATTTGTTATAAATAAGATTATATATTTTAAATGTTCATTACAAATATCTCCAAGTATTATCTATAATAAATATATATCCCCCTCCTTAAAAAAAGTTCAAATCTACAAAAATATAGATTCCCTTATTTTTTCATTACTCTTTGTGTTCTTTCTATCACATTTGTTTAACTTTGTGGGAGTGTAACAAACATAGTTATAATGAATAAATAACTCTTCCTCAAATTCAATATATCTTATCGCATCAACCATTATATAATAAGACAATTTATTCAACATCTCATTCTCTCTCCTTCCCACACTCGATGAATTGAAAAATGGATACCTTTGAGGGGAAACTTTTAGACATTACTGTAAAACCCACATCATTCTTGTAGGCATACACACAACCATCTACATATGTGATCGTGAATTGACCATGTTGTCTCTCACTTACATTCATCTCTATTATTTATATTCCATTTGAAAATAATCCATAATTTTAACATGATAAACTTGTATTCAACCAGCATTTTACAAACTATAAAAGAGTTAGAAACGTGTCTTTAGATTGGTAATATGAGCATACTATGTGTTTTCTTGGGTTTTTTTAAGGGAAAAATTCACTTGAAAACAGGACATCTTTACTATAGAATGGAAAATTTTGTTGTAGCCTTTCCCCAACACCTCTCTAGGTCAGTCCATCCCTGTGCTAGGCCTATCCCCCAAGCTATATAATGTTAGTATCTATGGCCTCACCCTCTCCCATGTGTCAAAAAGGAGAAAACAAGTCTAAATGAGTCTTTCAAGATAGTCCCTCTTGAGGCGGTTTTTTCAACATACTTAGGACTAGCTATTCCTAGTCTTTCTCAAGTGGATACACATTCTATAGAGTCGATATCAAGTCATGAATTCATCAAGGAGGTGTGTTCATGATCTAGGATCACTTTGAAACTGATTTAGGAAGATTCTGGAAATATTTGAAGGTTTAGGAGCCAGTTCAGCAAAAGGATGTTTTTGAGGCCGAAGGATCTTGCACTGCGAAAGAGAATTTGAGCTTCAGGAGATGATTCTGAAAGCTCCATAATGATTTGGAGGCCAAGAAAGATATAAATGGAAAACTAATTCAAATACCTTCAAGGTGATAACCTGATATTTTTCACAACACCTATGCCCAGCTTTCCACAACTCATTCTTTACAGACACAAATGGTGGTCCTGATTAAAAATCCAATTTTTGAGGAGGTTGCAAGTAGAATCAGACCTTGGGACCCCTCCCATTCTTCTCAAAATGTATTTTATAGTAAAAAAATATAAATAAGTGTCAATAAATTCATCTAACAGCTCAAGATATGTCATTTTCAAGTCACTGCCCAAGGTACATGTTTGATACTTTGTCAATTTATCTGGTGGCACATGGCAGCATAAGGCTAAGGCACACTTTTAGTGTCCCTCCATCCCTCTCCAAGGGGACAAGGGGTTCAAAAAAATGTGACCCCCCCACACCTTAAGCCTCATGGACCCTCAATCTGACATCGAGAACCCTTGATAAGCACCTTTCCTAAATTTTCTCGCCCCCACTCCAACTTTGCATGTGTGCCACTTGCCCTCACCAGGCTAACGCAAATTTTTTTTGTACTCATGTCCCATTCCCAAGGGGACAAGGGGGGCTGAAAAATGTTCCCCCCTTCCATACTTCCACCAAGTCATCCATGTGACCAAAAATTGACCCTAAGAGCTAAAATCAAGCATTTTTCTCATTTTCCCTACCCCGTGCATGTGTGCCATGTGTCCTCACAAAGCTGAGGAAATTTTTTGGTGTCCCCCCATCCCATTCCCAAAGATACAATGGGGGAATAAAAATTCATTCCCCTTTCCTCTCTATCCTCTCTCCATCTTCCTCCTATATAAACCTCACTTCATCAATTTTACTCATTCCCCCACACTTCTCCATTTTCACCTAGAACTCTAGAGAAATTTTTCTAGAATTCCTCCTTCACCATTTTATATTTCCATCCATTACACACATGTTTCCATGATCAAATAATGATAAATCTATTAAAAAACCAAATTTTTAAAGGCTTTGGGCAAGATCTCTCACCAGAAGAACTTCGTAACCCGCGAAGTGAGATTGTTCATATCTTAAAGACTGGTGCATGAATAAACACGTGGTTTTTGGAATTCATTCACATTTCTAGGTGCCTTAAATACCCAAGTGAAAGGTTTTACATGCACTTCCCGGATGTTTTGCAGCGAGAAAACCCATGTTTCCCACACCCAAATTTTTTGAAATTTAATTTCTCCCATTCCAAAGACCAAATTGAGATGAAATTTCATATGTTAGATAAACATAAAAAACCCATATCAAAAAATTCAATTTCATCTTAATCTGAATCCAAGAGACCCACTTTCCAAACATAGTAAGTCTCTACACAAGAGCTTACTATAAATAGCAAGCCTTCACAGATAGAAGTTTCCGCAAAGGCAAAGTTTTCAGCGAGCGTTCAGAGGATAGAGAAAGGTGATCAGAGGTGGTCTAAGTTGAAAAAGGTTAAAAATACCATTTTCTATAAAGATTAAACCTCCTTTTTCATATACATAGAAGTGCCCGTGAGAGCCATGAAGTTCAAGTTCATAGGCATTAAACCAGTTACAACTCTCCCATCTGAGTACTCAGATGTGGGGGATAGTCATGTCGCCTGCATGGACTTCAAAAATATCAACAATTGAATACTTGGTGGAGCAAGGGAGATAGTGTAGGAAAAAATTTTAATGAACTGGTTGATTTTAAATTATGCTCATCCTTGCCCTTGGGATAATAGGATTGTCATGGCTTCATTGTTTGAGTAATTGTTCTAGCTTCCCATTCAAATGTGTAATTAGAAGATCAAAGGAATGGTGGTGATTCATGGTTTGGAATGGTTGTTTCATGTTGTAGAATGGGAATTCTTCTTTATTTTCGATGGTGTACTCATCAGGGCTCATCAGTTACCTTCTTGGTGTGTGCAAGCAAAGTGCATCATTCCAAGGAGCCATCTTTATCACTGGAACATGACAATGTTGCAGAGGATCATCATGAGAATTATCCACGGGTCATCTTGAATCCACCTCAGGAAGTCTCAACAGTGTTTTTGAACACTCACTCGGTGGTCCAAGGTGCCTATGTGTCATTTAAAAAGAGGAGATATGGTCATCATCAACAAGGATTAAGTGTTCAGAGTGAAATTCATCATAATTTTCTTTCAGTGTAGGATTGTGTGGAAGATTATCAGGGACCAGTTTCCATCTTCAACACGTTCACTAAAAATCTTCATCGAAGATGAAGTGTTCCTCATCCATGACTCGGAGCATTTCTTCTTTCTTCTTTCTTCTCCTCTCTCATCCTCTCTCCTCTTCTCTCTCCTCCTTTTACTAATTCTTCATTGCAATCAATCATGGCATTCGTCCTATTCACTTTGAATGTGACTTTAATAAACATTGTAATAAATCACCTTCAATTAAGAAAAGGGGACTTAATTTCATCCCTAAGTATCTGAAAATTTGCATCTTCCAAGGGACATATGAAAAGCCACGTGGGAGGCAGGCGAAGAGATTTCACAGCTCTATAAATTGTAATGACACCCTCATTGCAAAGGGTTTTCAATTTAAATTCTCATGAGAGATTACTACTTGTGAAGAAATAAAATAAATAGTTAATTCTTCTTTTCCCCATGTCTATGTTATTTTTGTTCTCACTATGTACAATTTTTCCAAAGCATCAAATCAAGAAAGAAGGAGTTTGTTGCCTTTTTTATAAAGAGATTTATGAAATTTTTGTTCTAAATCTTAGCTTGTCTTGATGCCAATTACAAAATTGATTTTCTTCTAAAATTTGTGTGTTGAAATATTTTGGTTAATAGTTGTAGGAATCTAATTTTATACTTGCAATGTTAATCCCCCTCTCCTTTTTCCCACTCCCTTTCCTAGCTCCTAAGAAAATTCCTCCCTTGCAAACAATTGCAAGATTTTTCTGCAAGTTCAATGGAGTGTTTATGTTGGATCCCTGGTCATAAGGCCACCATAGGGTTTAATTTCACACATGCCTAATAATATGGAGCTGCAACATTCAAGGAGATGGACTTATATTCCTAGGGTATTGGCGGATACCCATCAATTTTTCCACCTGAAAAAATTTCTCACCAACATTTTTTGGCACCCATGGTGGGGTAGACTCAAAAGCATCTACACCCAAAATACAATCATGAGAAAATACAAAAAAAATCAAATATTCCAAAAATAAATTAAAAATTGAAAAATTGAAAAAGAAAAAAGAGTTGATTGAAATCCATTACCACAAAACCCATTGTTGATCCTTACAAATGACCCTTCACATTTCACAGTGTCTTTTTGTATTCCCATTACAGGAGTTTAGAAAATCTATTTGAAAGGAGATACACCATGTTGATTAGGTCAAGAGGAGTTGTTGATCCCACTTTTGAGGCTTTGTTAAACTCTTAAGAAAAAATCAGAGATAACCCCTACTATTTCTTTCAAGCTTCATCTCCATATAATTCTTCAATTGGTTCACTAGGTAATCCTATCCAAACCCCTATTGATAATACCCCTACAAATCCTTTTACTCCCCCTGCCTTCCACCCATCATTGAACATTGAATTCCCTAGTGAAGGAGAACTAGAATCAGAAAAAGAATTGGGAGAAGAATTTGCAGAAGCGGAAGTAGAAGCTGAAGAAAAAGAAACAATGGTGGATGAAGAAAGAGAAAGACCCCAACCCATTGTTCCATGGGGAAGGAATACAGGTCCACTTTCTCTTACACCTCCTCTTCACAATATACCGACAGGTTCCCATAGGAACTTTCCAAAGTTTAAAGGTGACGACACACAACTTCCTAAAGAACACACATATGCCTTCATCACTTCATGTGGGATCTTGGGATCAAAAATGAAGATGTTGTTTTGAGACTTTTTATGGTTTCACTTCAAGACAGAGAAGCAAAATGGTTTTACCTTTTACCAGCTAGATCAATCACTTGTTGGGGTAATATCAAGAGTGCCTTTAAGGAAAGATTCAAATCAACTAAATACTGTCAAGATCTCTTGGAGTAATTGGCTCAAATGAAGAAAGGATCAAACAAGACCATGAGGGACTTCTTATCTTGTTACAACAAGTTACTCAAAGGATACCTCTTGAAGGTGTGCCCTTTGATAATAACATAAAAATGTTCTTCATCAGTGCTCAAATGTCAAAGGTAGGATTCTTTCTCTATAGGGTTCAACCAAGGGATCTTGCATGAGCACAAAGAATGGCCATTGAAGTAGAAGACGACCTCATCTTATTAGAAAAGGTTAAGAACCCTTCAAAAGGTAAATCTTAGCATCCTAATGATTAGAGAATAGATTCGTTGTTGCAGAAATTGGTAAATGAAATGACAATATTGAAGAGGGAAGTTTCCCAATGATAATTCCATCAAGGTCACAACATAAATCAAATTGTAGGAGCACCCCAAATGCTTGCCTTGGAGGCTCCACCCATCAAAGCAAGATGTAAAATTCAAGAAGATGAAGAAAGGATTGAATAAGAAATTGAAGATGATGATTCCCTAGAGATTGAAGAGCTTGTGAACGATGCACAAATCATATTATATGAGTACTTTTGAGGTGATAAATATGATGAAAAAAATAGACCCATTTTCTCATATGTAGTATTCACACGTTTTGAGTCTAAAAAAGGATCGTCTTCCTCCGTTGTTGTGAAGAATAAGAAATTTGAAGATCCTCCCATGGAAATTTTGAAAAAGAAAATAACCAGTCAAGGATCTCCACTTCCACCCTCCATGGAATCTGCATTGGAGAAACCTAATCTTGTAGTAAGTAAGACGTTACCTATTAGTCAAGGTAAGTCTTCCAATGCTTCTTCTAAAACTAACTCTGCTCCTACAAAAGTTAGTCCTTCAAGAATCTCCAATGTAACTTCAAAATCAACCTCTTTTTCTCAAACACCTACTCCATTTTCCAAGCCTATATTGACTTTAAAATCAATGCCTTTAGTCCCCCTGTCCACACCTTCCTTGTTCCATTACGTCAAATATGCAAGCACAAACAAAGTTCAAATTTTTTAAATTATAATATTTACAAACACACTCAAAATAATTCAATATGTTAGTCAATGTTGTCCAAGGTGGTATCCTAAAATCCAACACTGCAAACCCCAATCCTAAAGGCCTACTACCAATGCCACCTACGTATTCATCGTAGAACATGTTTGCTTTGAGTTCATCAAAGATAGATAAGGTCGACCCTTTTTATGTCTCTCTTCTCGTCGAAGAATACAAATTGAATAATTACATAATAAATTTAGGTGCCTCTGACAATGTAATGCCTATGAAGGTCGCCAATTCCCTCAAAATCAACGTGACTGAGGTTGATGGTTCTTATTACTTCATGGAATCAAAAGAAGTCCCACTTATAGGGAAGATCAACGGTGCACAAGTGACTTTTACCAGATTTCTAGACAAGAAGGTGTCAATGACTATCTTAGTAACAGACATCCCAAATACATTTGGAATTTTTTTACGTAGAAGCTTATGTCAAGACTTAGGAGGAAAAATGCATTTGAATTGGTCTTCTACAACCCTCCTAGTTAAAGGATATATGGAGAAGTTTTTTCTTGTAAAAAAGATGAGGTATACGGTACAAAAGGGAGGAAATCTGGGAGCTAACATTTTATACCAAAATAGCAGGAGGATGAACCATTTTGTAACAACTGAGGAGGAAGATGATATTCCCATCTTGATAGGACCAAGCATCCCTTCTTGAGGAGGTATTGATCTTGAAGAAGTGTTGAGAAATATTGAGTTAAAAGATGGTAGTCCTGAGTTTCTAGACGATGTAATCCATGTATAATAGGAGATGGTTCTAACAAAGAAATCAATGGACAATTTTCCCCATAATGAGGAGGTGTTCTCATTCTCATTCGAAGATGAAGATTCCCTTGATCATGTCACCCATGAAGAAAAAGATCCAGCTCGTGATGATCCTTTGAATTGTTAAATAGAAGAGGGAGAGAGGAGGATGAAGTGGCTCCATGTAGGATGCCACATCACTCATCTTCAACTCCAGCCGCAGAAGTCAACATCAAGACTCCAAGGCACAATTAAAAAGGTGGGTGAATAAATTACCTTTTTACTTACCACACACTATGGAAGTCTACACCCCATGGACCAAGCATGAATTACATGTAAGAAGGTGCAATCAAAACTTACAACTCGTCTTCTGAAAATTGGTCAAAAAGGATAATTTTGACTCCTCAAACCCATAGGTAGAGGTTGATATAGAAATTTAAGAGGTGAGGGACAAGTTTAACTTGTCCCACAAGCCTCCAAAATCAGCCCCTATGGACATATCCGAATTTCAGAAAGTAAGGTGGAGTGTTTCACTACTCAAAATTATTTACTCCTTACTTATAACACCTAGTCCAAGAGCCATAAACTTTAATAAATTCATTCTTTGTGACCTAATTTAATAAGTTTAACAACATGATTACTCACAAATCTAGACACAAATTAACTAAATGAAGTCAAGGGGAAATGCATCATCTAAAATCACATACTAAAACTTAAACAAATGAACTAAATAAAATAATACACATAACCCCTTGCTCACATTTTAAAGGTGATTCCCCCCATGGAAACCCCTAACAACAAGCGCAAACAATTTCTCATAACAAAAACACGTTGCTATGGTGACCCTTGTTGAATTCACCTAGAATTCCAATGCGGTTGGTCTCCAATCCCCCGATGTTTGCTATGACATGTTTACCTACAAAACAAAAATACCTCCTTCAGCCTCATGGCTGCATCAAATCATCCAAAATAAATATAAAATATAACTATAAGATCATCTATGGATGAATCAAAAACATCATCTAAGGCAAGTAGCAATATCATTTACAATTTCCTCGATAACCATATGATCATAAGATTAGTTCAATTATCTAGGTCTACCTCAATATGATGAAATATCACATGTCTGAAACACACACACACACCATGACACACACACACATGAGGTTGCACACACACACTTTACTTAGTACACTGACATGCACACATGACACAATCAGCACATGTCGGTGACACACATAACCATGTCAATCAGCATATCATCATCAATATAAAATGATTTCTAATAATTCACACACAGGGATATATGAACTTGAAATCTGAGCAACAGATCCATTATCATCTAACATCTAACATCATGGGCTAATTCAAAAGCTACAATAATATTCGTACAGTATAGTCAATAGTATCATAATCAATTAAAAAAGGTGTCGAAGGGAAGCGGGCACTACAGGTAATATTAGAGAATGTTCAAGAAAAGGGAAAGAATACAAGAGAAAAAATGAAATATCCAAGTAGGTTCACATTTTGAAAAGCTCATGCATAAAGCCATCTGAATATGTCCTTCATATTATACCATAGGTGAATTAGGTTTATTTCTATTCCCTTATTCTGTGTGCTTTTCACTTTTCAAGAAATCAACTACCTACAGGTTAAATATTTTTATTGAGAAAACTTTGGACTAATACTTACAATCACTAATTATATATCTCCATTTAAAATGGCCCTAAAAACGAGAAAAAAAATGGCATTTTCACCCTAACAAAGCATTGGTGTTGATTGAAGTCTCCTTAGAATAAGCAGGCACATGCGTCATGGAAAAGGTGCCTCATGTGATAGATAGCTATGTGTCTGGTGTATTCTCCAAGCCAAAATTCACTGGTGTACTCAGGACAACTTTACCCTAGTGTAACAATATTTACCAATAACTCATTACTCGTCAAACCTCTGCAAGTTAGTCCTAACCCTAACACAGGTCTATCCCCCAGCTATATAATCATTAAATAAAATGTGGTCTCAGTCCTACGCGCATGTTTCGAAGAAAGAAGATCCGCTCTTTGGTTGATGGGTCTGGACAAAAATTTTATGCAGATGGGAGGAGTTACTTTTGTGAGAGCCAATATAGCATACAGAACAATCCAAATACCTTTGCCACAGATTAAACCAGATGCCATTACAGGAATGCCAAGATCAAGTCCCAAATTCATCAATGAGGTGTGTTTATGAGCCAATATCACTTTGAAACTAGTTTAGGAAGATTCTTGAAACACATATCAATGGCTTAGGACTTAGGACCCCACATAGAAGCGGAATCGTCACTCTGCCATGGGCAAAGGAGCTTGTATCGTGACAGAGCACCCGAGCTTCAGGTGATACATCCTATAATGGGAGCTCTGAAATCAGAACTGGAGGCACCGAAACAAGATATCTAATGCAATTACTGGAAAGAGTCAAAATCCCTTCCAGGTGCCCAGTAATGGTCATGTTTCTGTAAATAAGAGCAATGATCAGTGCTTTGTATAAATGCCCCTCTGGATTCCCCACGTCAAATGGCGGTCTGGATTAGAAAAGACCACTTTTGAGGAGGTCGCATGGCTATTATGACATTGGGACCCATCCCATACTTGCCAATAAGTTGGCTTCACGAACATCGACCTTGGAGATGAAAAGGTGAGGTGCCCCATTTTGAAATCATGCGGGAGCTCAATATATGTTGTTGTTTGGTCGTCGCCCAGGGATTCTCACCGTTTGACACAGAGTCATTTTCTTACTAGAACTCCCCTGTGGTCTTCCCTTGTCCAGGTAGTGAATACAATAATGCCACCTTCCCATAATTATATGCCAAGTTTTAATCTGTCAAACCTATTCTATATGCATTGTAAAACACCAGCACTGGAACAAATAAATAAGCTATATCATTGTACTTTATCAAGAAATGCATGCAATGGAAACAGTTTCAACCACAAACTCATTCTTATATCTTTTATCTATTATTATTTATTAATTAATAATGTTGGCAAAATTTTTGTGTCACTCATGTAAATGATTCCCAAGTAGAAAAGGGGGTAGAAAATTGTAACCCCCCCCCCACCTTAGGCCGTGTGGTTCCACCATGAGACAGCAGAGAGGTCCATCAATACGGAAGCGTGACAAATATTTTAAATCCCCCTCTCCTCACTCTGAGCTATAGCTAGGCCTATTGGCACCTCCAATATGAGTTGTACACTATCTTGGTTTACGCATTAAAATACAAGTTCCCATAAGGAATAAGGGGATCATAAAATGGATTATTCATTATTTCCATGACATCCACAAAGTAATCCATTTGACCATTATTATTTTCCCTAGGAGCTATTTTTAAGCATTTTAATATTCATTAATTTAATAACCCATTTATAAATGTGTCATATGTACTACTATTTAGGATTAGGCTATTTCGGAGAAGTAATACTAGATGTAATGGTTTGATAGTATAAAATGGGTGATTGATTTCAAAGAGTTTTCAATTTGTGTTTAAGACATGTCGATGCAATTGTTACAAGACTAATCAATTACGATTTATACAAGAGATATAAAGTTGCATAGCTCCAACTCAATACACATCAAATAGAATAATGTAAGAGATGTACATAAATGAGGTTTGTAATGTGTAACCTTCTCCTAGAATCATGTCGATATCCACCCTAGAATTTATAAAGTAACCATTCCATATTTAGGAATGGTGTAGTCAAGTGGTGACTAACACCTAGAATAGTGTAGTCAAATGGTAACCAAAACCTAGAATAGTGTAGTTAAGTGTACACCTAAGCAAGCACATCCCATAAGTGTAGGGAAACTCCAAGTGAGGTGGAATATCTTGAGTATGATAATACAAATAAAGCGAGGAAAATAAATTATACACTAACATAATATCTAATGGATGAATACATTTTTTGACTACTCTCAGTTGTCCCATTCTATGGGAAAAAGGGGCATATAACATGTTCATCAAAATATTCCTCTCTTTCAAAAATTCTAATTCTACCCTTTGCTTTATAGGAACCAATAACTTTTTAGACTAACTTTATTGCTACATTCAAGATAAACCTTTAGTCACTCATGCTTCACTCAGATGACTATGGAGAATAAACTTATCCATTAAAGTCAAACTGCAATGTTGAATTGTCATGTCTTTACACATATGTTATAGCCGAGTGATCAACTAAGGAGTCTCTCCTAATGCTTAACAAACAAACCCATTTGAGGTATTTTAATGGCTCCCTTAATCAGATCATCTCGCCAAATAACATTCGTTAGGTTTTCTCCACAAAGTGAAATTTGAATTGAGCATATATTAAATACCAGTGCATGATATAAACTATCTATTTTCACTTAATTCATTGCAATGTTGACATGGTGCATTGAAGATTAATAAAAATATTTTACAAGCAGTAAGGGCCGCAACCTCCACAACAAGAAACCTCTTTGTCTTATCCATGCAACGACCAAATTTGTAAACAACTCTAATTGTGAGGATCACAATTCTTCAACATGCCACATTGATATGAATTTTCATATGTGAGATTAAACATTGAATTACACCTTTCAATTTCTTTATTACATCATTGAATCTAAGCTTAGGAGACCTTCTTGATCCAAAAATAGTAAGTGTAATTCATTTGTGCTTAGATTTACATATCCAAGCTTTATAGAAATCATTTTTTGCAAATCTAATATTTTTCAGTACAAATACTTCAAATTTAGGATCGAGACAAGGTGATCATGACTGTAGTCCGAGTTGAAAATTGATATTGTGTATTTCAAACCATAGACTAAGCCAAAACTCCTTATTTACCAAGAATTTCTACCTTAGATAATTCTCTAACCATTGCATTATGATATGTTAACATTCAATAGTAGACATTCAAAATCAGTTAAAATTCTTCTATTTTAAAAAGTATTTTTCAATATGTGGGGTTACTCATGTGCGCCCACAGGGATTCTAATGCATACTCCAACCCATGGATGTAAATTTTGTACCAAGTTGGAGCCATTGGTCAGAGTCAAAGTCCTTTAGGCTTGAATGAATTAATCAGTCCCTTCCCTCGGGATAATATATTGTCATGGCTTCATTGTTACGTCTCTTCATTCTATGCTCTCTCCAACCTATGCGTAATCACACTTATCCAACTAAATGGCATTGGGATGGGATTCATGGACCTTGGAATGCTTGTTTTATCATTGACAGAATGGAGTTCATATCTTCACTAAATGGAGTAATCAAGTTCTCTTCACTATCGATATACTCAATGAAGTGCGGGAAAGAATTGAGAATCCAATAACCTGTAATTATCTTTGACATAAAGCATGACAGTATCCCTGAAGATGACTCTCATGAGATCCTTTGTCCAATAGTCATATTTAACTGACCTCAATCTAAGTCTTAATAGTGCTATTTTTAAACACTGGGATTTAAAGAAGGTGCAATGTAATGTCATTAACAAAGAACAATATCATGCATTATTAACAAGGAAAAAGTGTTCAAATAAAGTCTATAACATGGGAAATCTCTTTTAGAAGTCAGCATTGATACCAAAAGATTACCTTACAGAAAATGTTTCCATCTTCAACAACTCCAGTGCAAGATATATGATAATGATTCACAACCATTTTACTGTGAGCATTAAGTATTTTCTCTATCCTCTCTCATCCATCTCTCTTACAATGTCACAAGCCTTACTTTTTATAAACCAGAATAAGTAAAAAGAAGATTGAGAAGTTTGGATCATATCTAATAATAGGAATATACATTTAAAGCTATTCATTGTATATGGTTCATCTTCAAATAATATCCAGTCAATGTGCTCCACTTTAATGTCTTGGTCATCGCTCACATTATTGATGTAAAATTTACATGTTCCAAAAGGCCAAAATAAGAAGCCACATTGGGAGGCAATCCAATAGGTTTCACAGGTTTATAAACCATAATTGCGCCCTCATTCCAAATGCTTCTCAATTGTTGTAGCACTCTATATCCCCTTTTTCAATTTTCAAGAAACAAATAGACTTTAGCTAAGACAGATGATGCCCCATGAATATGTTCATCTTGATATCATTATGTAGCCATCTTGCCAATGGTTAGTCATATGAGAAAAAGGTAGATTGTTATCTTTTCGGATCAGGATAGTTCCATATACTTTGAGACTCCACATGATTAGTCTTATCGTTGTATGCCAATTGTACAAGGAGGTATTTTCTAATAATAAAACCATTAAAGTGTGTCATGTAATATTTTGGTCCATAGTGTGAAAGAGATTCCCCATGTTCTTAATTGCAACGATCTAATATTAAAGTAGTTGATTTCCCACTGCCAATTCCTAGGTCCTAAGAAAATTCGTCCCTTGCAAGAAATTGCAAGCTATTAATTGCATTTTTTTTTTAATGTTCAAGCATGTTGGATACCCGTAAATGTGGACACCAAAAAGTTTAGCTTCACACATAGCAGAATAATATGGACGTTGGGACCATTCAAATAAAGGTAAAGATGATATCCTAATACCATTAGCGGACAAGTGTCCAATTGTTCCAGGGGGGAAATTAACAAAATAAGTACTATGATATGTGAGACAGGTCTATGGCCTATTTTGTAATGGTTGTGATGAAAATGCACGTCATCACAATCAACATCAATATCCTATTTTCCAAATTGTGTCTGTCACAGACACCCTTCCTCTACTAAACCACCTATTAGCGTAAAGAGTTTCTAAATAATTATTCAATCATATGGAGTTGGAAGGTTTTTAGCTTTTTAAAATACCTTATGAAATATTTTGATTTTTTTTTTCATAACCTTAATTCTCCACATTGATATTTTCGTAACTTTTTAAAGTTAGAATAGAATAATGTTGGGACTATATGGATGACCTTGGTTGTTGTCAGGTTGATACAAATGGTCTTGGTCGGGGCATGCAAATCATCAATGTTAATGTTTGATTATGTTCAAATGCTATCAATTATTTTTATTTTCTTTCCAACATTCCTCTTCAAAATCTACTACTTCTCTACAATATTTGTTGAATGGGATCACCCATCATTTCCCTAGAAACTTAATTTTTTCAAACAATATCCAACTAAGAAAAAGATAATTTAATTAAATTTGTTTCTTAAATTTTAAAAATAAAAATGCACATGATAGGATTAAGATCCTACTAAGAGGACTCCAAGAAAACAATTTGAGTGAGGGAAGAGGAGAAATTACATTATAATCCTATAAGCCACTCAAAAATTATGCACTATCATATGATTTAGTAGCTATAATTGTTTAAGAGGTGGTGAAATAGATAGAAATAAGAATTAAAAATCCATATATGTTTCAAAAACCTATGTAAATTAGAGATGAATCATGATAAAATAGTCATATAGGTTTGGAAAACTTAGAAAAAGTAAATACTTCTTGAATTCAAAGTAGGAGCCTATTGATACACCAGACAACATACAATTGGGCGAGAAATGTGGACAAAGAGGAAAAAATATCAAGAAAACCATCTTTGGGTTCAAAATTATTAGAAAATTAAAACAGCATATAGAAGCATAGATTCATTTATACAAAAAAAACCCCACAGATTAGTCACAATCCTAAATCCTACCAAAAACTAGGACAAAGAAAAAATTGTATGAAGAAGGGAAACATAGTCACCAAAGACCAAATTAGAAATATGAGGATATATAGGGTGTATTTATGGTATTGTAGACACTAAAATTTAGTAACTTGCTCTTGTGCAATGTCAAGTTTGATCATGTTCCCTTGCTAAGATAAATGTTAACATTTAGAATCAAATTAGTTCATCTCTCAAGCTCTCTCGTGACTTGCATATCATTACACTATTCTTTATCATCAAGTTTCAAAATATATTTTTATAAAATAAGTAAACAATACATGTTCTTCATGTCTAAAATTTATGTTTTGGTTTTCTCCTTAACTTTATAAAACCACACAACTAGGTTAGAATGTGGGGTATGGTCTAGGACGAGTTAAAAATAATATGTTTTAGTTTTTATAATGTTTTCACTATTATCACTATATTAGGTGGCTCGCATCATCATTAGTGTTTGTATTGCTTTACATTGAATGTAAGCAAAAGACACCATTCGAGTTGTGTTTTCATCTTCTTGGAGCTATTCGTTGGTGCATTACACTTTTTTGTTTGTTGATAATGTAATTGACAACTCCTATCAGCCTTGTAATTTTCCTTCTGTTACTAATTGATTGGCTAAACACGTTTTTTGTGTACTCGGTAATTGGTGGTAGAAATTGCTTCCTTGCTTGTGTTTATCGCTATCACAACACTAGCGACCAGTATTGTACTTTTCTAGCGCTATGTGCTCTCTGTCCTATAATAAGTGATACGCGTTGAGTACATTACATTTTTGTTCCCCTTTTGTTTTGCTTTCAAGTATAATATAACTAAGATATATTGGTTTTTGTTTTAATCTTCCAACATAACATATGGAAGGGTTTGTAGTTTTTTGAATGTGTGTTTTTAATTTTGAAAAGCGGTACATGTTTATTGTTTGTTTATGTTCATGCATTGTTTCTTTCAAATATGGTATACCTATAGGATATTTTTATTGCGTAGAACTTTTAGCGTTTTTATTGCTTTACATTGAATGCAAGCAAAATACACCATTTGAGTTGTGTTTTCATCTTCTTAGAGCTATTTGTGGGTGCATTACACTTTTTTGTTTGTTGATAATGTATACTTATCTCTTCTATTTTTCTTTGTCATAATCAGTTGTAACATGTTTTTTGTCTACTTGGTGATTTGTGGTAGAAATTGCCTCCTTGTGTGTATCGCTATCACAAAACGAAAGCATTGTAGTTTTCTGAGATGTAAGTGCTTCTTCTAGGTAATAAAAGATACTGCATTCGAGTGACCATTTAAGTTAGTCTGACTCCCCATTTTACATTTTGCTTTCAAGTATGGCATAACTAAGTATTGTAGACACAAAATCTATGCACTTGGGTACATTTCTAGATCCTAAAGCATACTAATGTATTACATGGTTTCTAAGCAGGAAAAATCAGTAGGTTAGATAACTCCTGATTGGCCTTTTGAGTTGACTTTAAAAAAAAGCACTTTACTAACTTTACACATCTTACAGTTCTCCTGACACTTGAGCCAGATTTACCTTTTGATGTGCTTCAGACACTAGCACCCAAATCTAAACAGTAACGCCATGCACTCCTGTCCTCTCCTAGGCACTTTTGTCCTATGCAGTTTCAGGTTCCATAACCCTCACCAAGCCTCTATGAAGCTCTTTCCAATAAAATCTAGTAGACAAATAACTCAAATCATATCCAGATCCTCTAAAATCAACTAAGTCTCCTCTCTTACATTTTCTTATGGTTTCACATTTATATGTGTGTTTTCTTGTTTCTTCACTGTATATTAGCATTTTTATATCATTCATTATAGTAAGTTACTCTAAAATATAGATTTAATTCAAATAATATTAAATCATTTGGTGAACCCCACCTTTCTTATAGGCTCTCTTTTGCTTCTACTCCCATGGTTGAAACTTATGAACCCTTTACTAATGAAGATCTTTTTGACCTATAGGCCCATATTGTTGAACATCCTCAAGATTTATATCTCTTATTGTTTGTTTCTCGTGAAGAAGCCACTAATTTAGTTGAGTTCAACCCACTAGTCTCTAATAATACTTCTCTTCCTATTGTGACATAACCTCCTAGTTCTACCATCCCACCCACCTCCAATGTTCCTATTTATATGCCTACTCCTACCAATCATTTCACCCATCCTATTACTTCGTACACACAAAAACTATCCTCTTCCAGCACCCAAGACCTAGCTTCTTTATATTAGGATCTACAACACACTACTTCACATTCCTCTCCATCTCTTGATTCCTCACTACTCCTTCACACCCCTTTTACACCCTCCATATTTCCTCACCCACTTTTGATCCAAATCTCAAGGGGTTTCAGAATTAAAGGAAAGGATAACAATTTTGCTAAATGAAAACAAAAAATCTATCTCTGAAACGATATGTATAATGCTTAAAATTATCTCTGAAAAGAGATGTATATATTACTCAAAGAGTGTGATTACAATAGCCTGATGAGATGTCTGACCTTCCCTTATGGGTTACATATACTTAATATACTATTTTTAGAAATACAAAGAGGTACCTAGAAGAATGTGGAAAGTCACCAATCTCGAGAGAAATAAGGTGTTTCATTTTCCAATAATCATATATGCGATAATTTCACAAAGTTATTATTTTAGAATTTACTATTTTTTAGACAACATTACAAAAATTACATTTTGAGGCTTTTAGATGAGGATTTCGAGGTTCAAAATTTTCCAAAAAAAAATCCCATCCTTCCATCATATTCTACACATTTCAAGCTTTCTGTTGTATTTTGAATAGAGTCAATTGGAGCTACAGTACAGAAGTTGTGGTTCCTAGAAGTTGTTCCACTATGATTGTCACCTGGGTTGTTGTCTAGATCAACTTCCTCCTAGTTGTATTACACATAAGATTCCTACCTTCAATGGCCATGGTGACCCTCTGGATCACCTTCTATCTTTTCATGTAACATGTCTTGACTATGTGGATTACTTTACGTTACTAGCTAAATTAATGTCTTGACTATGCAGATGACTTTACATTACCAGCTAAATTATTTCCTATAAGCTTGCAAGATTACGTTATGTGTTGGTTTTATGATCTACCTGTTCACTTGGTAACTTCTTTTACACACTTAGCCGATGCTTTCCTTGCACACTTTTCTATCAATATCGACACTAAGATCTCTTATGCATAACTTTCTCAACTTAAAAAAGGATCTAATGAGCATCTAGCATACTATGTTTTGCATTGTAAGAATAACCTTGCTAAGATGACTAATGTACTAGCTGACTCAAAATTGCAAGACCTCTTTACTTAAAGTCTCTTACCTCCACTGCAAGAGAGTATCATTTTTGGGACCTCTCCCTCCTTTGATCAACTATGCCATATGTAGACACCTCAAAATCAATCACCTATTCCCAGTAATGTCTCAATACACTCTATCATTCATTCCTTTATGACTGATTAATTAAAATGATTGGTCATGCACTTGTACCCCTTTGGATTAATTAAATTAATCCTTAGTACCCCTTTAGCAAGTTTAATTATCATTTATTATTTAAATTATTAATTAATTAGTGTGCACATTATAACAACCACTTGGACTCCACTTCCTCATCCCAGTCAACTCCACATGGACTCCACTTCACCAATCAAGTCAAATCGAGTTCTATAATCCTAGAAAGGTGGGGGCAATTCAATTGCACACACAACCACCTTTCTGGATGTAACTTTTGTAACCAAATTCATTTACTACCCTTAAATGGTGTTTATTATTCCCACAATTGTTGGGTCCCATCAAATTCTATTTTTAGCATGTTCATTCAACTAACTCCAACCAACTTCCAACCAATTTATCCTCTATAAAATGCAATCTCATCCTCTTATAAATCCTCTTGGATTTATAACACAATTTTTCCGTCAATTTTCCTCCCATTATCTGCATATTGGAAGCTTTCAAAATGTGTTCATAGCATTGGTCAATCCTCATTCTGGATTTAATTCAAGAGTACCCACAATAATTCATTCACAAGGTTACACAAGCTCCAAAGCTTCACACAATATTACTGGAGGTTGCATTGGAAAGCTACAAGAGGTTTGCAAGTTTTATGTTTGTCTCCATATCAGTTAGTTTTTCATTGTCTTCATTTTGGCACACTTGGTGGGAGTGCACCCATTTCCCCTTCATTTTTATTTCACATTTGATTAATTTTTATGTGGATTTATTTGATTAAACTTGTTTTTAGCATGTTTTTGTTGTGCATATGTGTTTTCCATATTTGAGAAGAACAAAACAAATTTTATTCAACTCATAATACATTTATGTTTTGTGGATTTTTACGTACAAGTGTTTGCACATGGGTTATGGGGAAGTAGAATTAGTTCAATTTTTAAAATCAGATTCACAAAAAAAATACTTTTAGTGTTTTTTCCTCTGCATTTAGCAGGATGTTTAGTTATGACTAAATTTGATTGTCTATTAAAGTTGGGGGGTTGTTTTCTATCTTCTAGTTTTGCAATAAAAAAAATTTGTTACATTCTAGTTTGAAACCTACAAAAAAATATAATCAGATTTTATTACAAAATAATTTTAAAAAATCAGATAACAAAACAAAAAAAATTGGTCAAAAATCAGCTCAGCTGAGTTGGTCACCCCACCCCTTTCCCCTATAAAACCCTATTCTACCCTCTCCCCCATTCCCACCCCACCCAGCCCAATGAGTTGGCTCGCCGAGCTAACTCAATACCCCACTCCCTACCCCTCCAACCTCCCCGACACCTAACCTGACCCTCCCACGTCAGACACCACCTCGAGCACTCCCCCCCATGTGAACTCTCTCAATCCACACTGGATCTCTCCTCCCACAACCTAACACCGAACCTCCCTCTGAGAATCATGCAGCATAGTCACTCACTCACACCATAACCTGTCTCATCGCAAACCCTGCAACACACTACATGCAGATCCCCTATCGCATCAAAGAGCCAACGCCAATGCACGACACCTTCAACCCTACCTCCCTCTCACTCACACCGCCCAAAATTTGCCACCACACTACCATACAAACCTTCGACCTATGTAAACATCCTAACCCACACTAAATATCCAAACACAAACTTTATTTATTAGGTTTATATGTTTGTTTTTAGGTTTAGGTTATATTTCGGTCTAACCATAAGTTTAAAACTTAGGTTTCACCTTTCATTTAATTATTTTTATTATTAACTTAATTTTTCTATGTATATTATATCTTAATCGTATTATTAACTAATATTTTAATTATATTAACTTTAATTAGTTTTTTTAATTTGTTAGTTCATTATTTTATTTAATTAATTACTTAGTTTAATTAATTCCATTAGGATTTTTACAACTAAAACTAGGCCCACCTTTTTTATTTTTCGTCACTTTTATCACTTTGGACTAATCATAAAACTTGTTAATATATTATCGCGATATATTCATTTCATCATTTTTTTATCATTTTCAATGTACACTAATGCTTTGTGGTAGTTTTTTTACTTGTGCTTCATATTATTGTTTTTCATTTTTTCTGAAACTATTCGCAACAAACTTCGCACGTATGCTCTTCTCTTACACTTGTTACAAAGTGATCTTGAGAATCAGAAACATGATTGTGTTTTTTTTTCATTTTTTCCTCTTTGTCTACCTCGTAAAACTACTAAAACTTGTTTACAAGACCGTATTATGAAGACCACTCAAAACTAATAACTGCATGTTTCCTGGATCGTGAGCTCATTCAAACTACTAATACTTTATATGTAGGGAATATTTTAATCAAGATAAAATGAACACTACACATTGTATTTGCAGGTGTATATGACAAGGCTATTTCCCAACTGCCATAACTATGGGAAGTGCTTTGGCATAAGCCATAAAACTCACTTGAGGAGTACCACATGAACCCTAAAGTAGTTGACACATTGAGGGAACTGGATGACAAAATGGGTACCTTTATTCCAACTGAATAGTAAAACCTTGTGAGATTAGATTCATAGATATTCAGTAATGGAGACCCTATTGCGATTCATTTTGAGCATGATCTTTGCTCAAGGTTTCGAAGGGGGTAAAGTAAATCCAGAAGTTAGCAATAACACCACGCTCACTCGAGTATACTATTGACATCTAGTTGAGTGAACCACTTAGGAAGACACGCCTTTTCCAAGCCAATCTAAGGTAGAGGCCAACTGTCACAAACATCATTTTTCATTTTTCTTACGTGTTACACACTTGTGTTTCACTCTTGTCATTCACGTTTTCTCTCTCATCCACTTTGTCCCTTTTTAAATGTGTCTAATTCTTGGGTTACAGACATCCATATCCAAACTTGAGCACTTTCATCATTTTCATCTAAGTATTGACATTGTGATACCCAATTTATCATGATCAAGCACCCTTTTGATCACCTTGTTGTCTTAAGTTTAACATTATCTTGTTGAGATCTAAGCATTCCACACTTCTATGTCATCGCATTTCACATTCACTTTGTTTAATTGATGAAATCTTCAATATTTCTTTCCCCCATCATCATGTGTCATCATATTTTACAATCACTTTGTTACATTTTCAACATCCTCATCATTTCTTCACTTCTCTCTTTAAAGCATTCACTTTGCTTTGATTTGAACTCATTTAAGCAATCACTTTCCCCTTGTATCTTATCTCCACTTTTATAAGATTCGGACCTTTTTCGTTGCCATTACCTTACTTCTTGTGATGACATTCACTTTATCATTATTTTAGTACTCTCGTTTCATTGTTGTGTCTCTTCTTTTAACATGATTTTGTTAAAATTTGGCATCCTTCATTATCTTCTTTAAGTCTCCTCCTTCAACACACACCTTGTTAAAAGTTAAGAAAACTCATCATCTTTTCTAAGTCTCCTCCTTCTTAACACTAATTTTTTTAAGCATTGAGCATCTCTCATCATGTATCTAAGTCTCCTCTTGTCACAGTCACTTTTTTGCAAGTTGAGAAAACTCACTTCTTTCACCTCTTCCCTCTTTACATTCACCTTGTAAAGGATCCCAGATCCTTTTCAAACCTCTTCATCTTTCTTAACACTCATTCTGTTAAGAATCATGTAAACTAACATTTCAATCCATATTCCACCTTAACATTACTCATTTTTTAAGTGTTATGATTTCCCCCTTTTCATTCCTCTTAACACTCATCTTGTTAATACTTACCCTTTTCACATTTTCTCGTCACTCTTATCACTCATTTTGTTAAGATTTGATCGTGTTCACCTTGTAAAGTCTCTTCCACCTTAACATCACTCATTTTTTTAAGTGTTGTGAATTCTCCCCCCATTATCATTTCTCTTAAAATTCATCTTGTTAAAAGTTACCGACAAACCTCTAGTTACATAATGCATTCTATCTCTTTTAATTGGTATAACTCAGAACTCATTCGGAATAATCAGGTCATCATGAAAAAAATCAGGACCCA
Source organism: Taxus chinensis (assembly GCA_019776745.2). Classification (NCBI taxonomy): domain Eukaryota; kingdom Viridiplantae; phylum Streptophyta; class Pinopsida; order Cupressales; family Taxaceae; genus Taxus; species Taxus chinensis. The sequence continues at coordinate 194,667,334 of CM034149.1, read as the reverse complement.
CCATCTACAGTGGTTTTGATCATGTAGATTAATGGAAGGAGAGTAAAGCTATTTTCTGATGTTGGGCATTAGTTCACAGGGGAGGACACAGGCACCTATGTGCTACTGTCTGATGTTGGGTGCAAGTGTTTTTGCTTTGTTGAGGACCCAAGTCAGACTATGGGTCATTTTTTTACTGTGTATGATCATGTACTGTGAAGATCTGTACAATATTTTTAAGTTGTTTTAGGGGTTATTTTTTCACCCAATGTATTCCCCCCTCATTTTGGGTGCATGTCACGTCTATAGGAGAATGTGGCCTAAATGAAAGGACCAAACGTTGAGCTGAATTGTATACCTATAAGGGTTAGGAGATGTGCATGGTAGAAACCAAGGAACATACAAACAAAGTGGCGAGTAATATGTGTTAGTAGAAAAAGTAGAAAACATGCAATAGAAGACATTGTAATCAAGCACATGTGCAAACAAAGTGGACCATGCAAGTGGGTTTCATACATGGGGAATCACTCACATTTTCACAAGACAATCAAGGCCAAAACAACCAAAAGCATATAATAATCATACAAGACATAGGGCAAATCCCATAGACAATAGAATACAGTATGAAACAATGTCAAGAAAAAGTGTATCAGATAATCATGGAGGCATATAGACCTGTAAATTAAATACTACATATGAAGCACATGTTATTATGTTAGAAATATAAATAGTATGTCAATGCATGCATAAATCTATGAAAGGTAAAGTAACTGTAATAAGAAGTGAAAAATTTAGCAATAGAACATGTGTAGTATGTGATAGTAAAGAAAGTAGATGCCCCCATGAGCCTCAGTGGGACTGGTAAAAGGTACAGTACCAAGCATCATTGTAGCATGGAATAACCTGTAAGAGATATACATTTACCATAAAATACCAAGTGAACGTGCATGTGTGTATATAGAAAGATAATGACATACTGAGTATCTGACTAGTAGAGTAAGAAAAGTGCATCATATAAGTAGTATAAGCAAGAAAGATTAAGTGCAACCAAGATATGAAAATGTAGTGTATGATTGTGATGGAATGGTATGCAATGTTTGAATGTGATAGGAGCATTATGCCCCCCAGTGGATGTGTATGAGATGAGGTTCATTTATAAAATACCCCTCAACAATAAAGAATGAACCATAGAACAAGAGTGTGTCATCAAGAAATTGTTTGATAATGTGTACTAGAAAGATATATCGTGAAGCATAGAGCATAAAGAGTGAATGCAGTGAGGTTCATTTCAGATTTAGACCCTCAGCATTCAAGTATGAACCATCAAACTAGAGTGCGTTATAGGGTAATTATGATAGAATGTGTGTATCAAAGGGGTTGAAAGTGCTTAGAAATATTAGACATGAAGCGCAAAGCATGAATTATGATAGTAGGTGCTAGAGACAACTGCTAGTGATAGAATGGGGGGAGTATGATGCCCCCCAAGTGTGTGAGAAATGGGGATCTATGTGATGACTGTTGGGAGTGGGTCTATGCAGAAACATTTGCAACTATAGAATATCAAATCCAAAACATGCAAATACGGATCTAACAATCCCCAAAAAATCTACAGCAGTAGAAGTATAAATAAGAATCTTCCAAATCACACAAAAGTACATGCACATAACACAACATGTACCATCGTTCATCCAATTTGGGATACGTCCACCAAAGATAGAGATATCATATATATAATATAACAAGAGATTACAAACTAACTCTCTTGCACAAGAGTATCTCTTCCTCCTAAATCTCCAACCATATATTCCTGAGTACACTAAAGTGTTCCTCCATACCACCACATGTGTCTCCTCTAGATCTCTAACCAGATACCTGAGTGCACTATGATCGTGCCTCTGAAACACAACCAGATATCACATATCTGAAGCTACCCTGCATCTACCACTGTGCAACCAAACTTTCACTGTACTACGACTCTGTAAACAAGACCTCTAGAAGGTTCTACCAATGTGCAACCATAACTATGCACCAAGAAATAACTCTCTCCATCATCACTACATCAACTTGTGCAAACATGAAGACAACTTCCTCTACAATACTAGATTACTATGGATCAACAATACATCATGATCTCTTGGGTCTGTAATACAAGATCTCACAACATGTGCATCTACAAGAATGAGAAATAACACGATCTCACAACAACATGTGGATCTAACAAGAAGAAACACTAAGTGCTTTTCATACTATGTAATCCATTACATGAGATTAAATAATACAAAGGAAATATAATAGAAGATAATACCATCTTCTCACCAACATTGTACCTGCACTTTCCTTCTATTCAACTTCTCTCTATGAAAGCTCGTGTCTTCATGCAATCTGATTTTTTATTTTTCTTCTTCTTCATCATCCTTTCAACCAAGGATTATTATCTTATTCTCATCTTACACCTTTAACCCTAGTTTTCTAACTTATATGAGCCTAGAAAAACTTAGGGCACAATAGCCATGCAATTACATCCAATATATTTTCTTTAAAATAAAAGCTATATTAAATCTTGTGACTTATAAATAAAACTTTCCCACATAGGGAACCGATTTCACTTACTTCCTAACCGTAGGGAACCAATTTCACTTACTTCCTAACCGTAGGGAACCGATTTCACTTACTTCCTAACCGATGTTGTTCACTTCCTAATCGATTTCGTTCACTTTTTTACCGATGTCGGTCACTGTGTAACCTAGTCACTTTGTAATGCATGCTCCAGTGAGCTATTTAGCTCCACAACCTAACAATAAATAATATGTTTGTCACAATGGTAGTTAGGAGCAAGAGTAGGACCAAGGTTAGACTTTTAGTTAACAAGAGAAGGCCTAAATAGGTTATATAGAGGTTTTTGGTCTTTCTTAGAGAGTGGTTATGGATATGGAATTTGTAACACCATAGAAGACTTAAGAGGATGAGGGGATGGACTAATGTTTAGAGGAGGTTGCTTAGTTGGAATGGGTAATGATGTAGAAAAATTACAAGGAGGAGGAGATGGACTTCTTTTTACAGGAATTTACTTAGTTAGAATGGGTAATGTTGTAGAAGACTTGGGAGGAGGGGATGGAATAATTTTTAGAGGAGCTTCCTTAGTTGGAATGGATAACGTTGTGGAAGACTTGCTAGGAGGAGGGGATGGACTAATTTTTAGAGGAGGTTACTTAGTTGGAATGGGTTAGATAGATGGATCTTGACTGACCAAAGGAAGAACATTAGTAACTATGGAATGATGCTCATTAGACATGGAAGGACCAAATTTATGAGCCCATTGGAATTTAGCGATTGAAGATGTAGCAGGATGTTGTGAAGTAAATGAAATAAAACCATGATGCTCAAGGTGCTTGATTCTTCATTTTAGAGCATAACAATCATCATCATGATTTCCATTAATCATGTGATAATTACAAAATGGGAAACCAATGTATTTCGCAATCCCATAAGTATGATAGTAATGAGTAGTTAGCAAGTTGATCAATTGTTGATTAAGTATATCGGGAAGAATATCATGTTTCTTAGCATTGAGATCAAACTTCAGAGGTGTTGGTAATGGGAAGACTTGAGGTTCACTGACATGAGCACATGTAGAAGACACATGAGTAGGATTAGATGAAGAAAAAGAAATAGATTGGTCTTGAGAAGCATCCTTGAGATGTTGGATTTTAGCTTTAAGAGATGTAATTGTGGTTTCCATAGCTTAAAATTTGTCTTGAAATAACCCATGTAAAGCTTGAATTGATTTGTAAATGGATTGATTGGTTGTGGTATCAGAATCAATAGGGACATTAGAGAGACGAGAAAAGATGGCACTTGAGCGGGTTGCGTATTGTGAGGGAGATACATATTGTCTAGGGATTTCTGAAGAACATCTTTACAAGGTGGATGCATTTGAAGTAATTCATGCAAGGAGATGTGAGGAAATTTAGGAGCCATGATAGAAGAAAAAGAAGGATCTAAGTATAGGATCACGAGTGGGGTTAGCCACATGATTTATTTTAATTTTACTGTTATCCCAATTTTTTCCCCCCGGCAAAAAAAATTGACCAAACCCGACCCTGCACAGGAAGAAATCTAAAGGTCAGTTCCATCGTACGAGCCCATGTTTCGAATCCAACAGTCAGGTTGCAGGTGGACTCAGAAATGGAGAAACCAGAGGCTTAAAGGAGGAAAATAGTGTCAAGGAGGCCAGAGGATCTCAGGAGAGAAACGGGGAAAGGCTCAAAGTCTTCGGGCTTCACAAATGATTCAGAGCGGGCCCAAATTGGCTAAGTATGGAAGAGACGGTGGAAGCTGCCAAGTGTCTCAATGGCGCACCTTTAAGGGTTGAAGCTAAGGGAAGTTCCCCAAACAAGCACAAAGCTTCCACGTGTCCCAAGCCCTAAAAGGGATAGAGTCAGCCATTGAAAAGTCCAAATGACCAGAAAGAACTATGTGTTAGCTCGGCACAATTTCAAAAGTAAGAGCCCAAGGTGGAGACTCAAACTAGCACCAGCTCTCCACATGGTCAGGGTCCAACAGAAGTCAAATGGCAGCGGGCCCAAATCAGTTAAGTATAAGAGTGTTAGCGGAAGGTGCCAAGTGTCTCAACGGTGCAAATTCAAAGGCATGACCCAAAGTAGAGACTCAAATGAGCGCGAGGCTTCCACGTGTCTAGGGTTCAAGAAAGGCATCATCCCATATTGGCTAAGTATCACAGACTTAGTGGAAGGAGCCACATGTCATCTTCGCACATCTTCAAAGGTAAATCTAAAAATAGGTCTCCCAAACTAGCACTGGCCTTCCACGTGTCCTATGCCTGAAAAGGGATAGAGTTGATAGTTGAAAACTCAGATGGGGGAGAGTCAGCAAAAGGTGCCACGTGCCTCAATGGTGCAAATTCAAAAGGGGTGGCCCAAGGGCCAGTCTCAAGCGAGCACAGAGCTTCCACGTGTCCAAAAGTCAAAAAAGGGGATAGAGCCAGCCACTTAAATTGACTAAGTATGGAAGGGATGGTGGAGGCCTCCACGTGTCATCCCATGCGCACAATCCAAAGGTAAAACTCAAGGGGCAGGTCTCAAATGTGTGCTAGCCTACATGTGTCCCAGGTCAGACATATGGCCCCACCAAACAAAAGGGACTTAGCCAAAACACAAAGGAAACAGAGAAAATCCATGGAGGAGCTCCATGTGTCTCTTCAGCAAACTTCAAAAACAAAATCCAAAAGTGGTCCCCAAATGCACACGCCATCTCTACACGTGGCCATGTTTCAAGTCAAGGTGGGTCACCAGGAGGTATTTGAAATTTTTGGCCCGAGAAGGTGTAAAGTGTAAAAATAAGCCACACCTCCACCGATGCCCAGAGGATCCATGTGTCAAGCCTAAATTACATGTGGGAAGGAAGGCCTTGGAAGGATTGTTTGCCAAATGGATGTAGGCCGGTGGGCCTGGGGAGGAATTTTTTGGACCCAAATGGAAAATGCGGACCGGAGGCCCGAAGATGGTTTTTTGGCAAAATTCAATTGCAGGGCTGCAGGGCATTTTTGCATTTTTGTATTTTTGTGCAAAAGGCACAAAGTGAATTTCAAGTCCACAAACCCATTCTGCTAAATTGGTTTTCACCATTTTTGTACGGATCCGACTCAAACATTCAAATGGGCATATCTTTCGATCCAGTGCTCAAAATTCAACAAATTTGGCACCATTGGAAAGGTCTCGACCTCGTCTACACCATGGAAACCTAAAAATTTAATTTTGACAAGGTTAGGTGGGTGAAAAATAGTAAAATGTCTTCATTCCAATTATATGTGATCTGATTGCTCCAACAACCAAATCAGACTCGATTTGATCTGTTGTTCTTCCTTCTTCAGCACGCTGAATAGACATAGAGCGGCGTACTCGACAGATTGTGGTCGGATTTACAGGGGCATTGATGGCTGGTAGCTTAGCTCCAAATCAGGTTTCCCACCTCTTTTCTTCTCCTCTCTTCACTGCATCTATAAAGGTAAGATCTTGGCTCATTGTAAAGGGTTGGACATTTTTGTTTTGCACCCTCCCTTCTTCCCTTGTCTGCAAGTGAATTTGTGGAGTTTTCCAAACCTCCCATTCAAGTTGTAATACAAAGTTTTTCCTCTTGGCTACTGTAATGTACTGTATCAACTCTGGAGCAATAATATATGTCTGTGGATGATTCTCAACCCTCTCATGTGTTCATTGTTTTCTTCTGATCTCTCATTACAGTTTGGTTATCTGTGCATGGTGGTTGTATTGCATTTCTATGGTCTATGTTAAATTACAAAACGGGTGTTTAACATTCCTTTGGTGCATCACCTTGTTAGCTTAGGTTTATTTTCTCATCTTCTCAACCCTTGTCTCCTTGGTAAGATAGAGTAGGTTTTAGAATAGATCCTCTGCAATTTATTTGTGTGCACCTGAACAGAGGAATAGGAACCGGCCTTCATCCGGAGAGCTCTCTTGATTTCAAAGTCCCACACTTTGAGAGATGCTCCATGTTATGCAATCACACTGAGAGTCTCAACCCATCAAGTTGCAGACATTCAGGGGTGCTGTGATTTTGCACTAACAGTTTTGGCATGCCTAGTGGGACCAAGAGGTCTCCATTTTATTGCAGCAAGATTGATGTGCACTTGTTGTAAGTTTTTATCTTTTAAGAAGCTTTGAAATTACACATCTGGTGACTCCAAAAGAGGCAGAGTCCACTGGTTTCAGTAGCCCAGGCTCGTAGATTCATGAGAAGGATTCAGACCAGATCAAGAACTAGAGAAGAAGGATTGTTTATCTATCTGCACTTGTCCCCAGACAGAGGGAGAAGGGGGAGAAGAGCTCAAAGGTCTCCATCTCCACCAAATAGAACCTTTTCAACACCTCCCCCTGGTAGGCCTTTCATCCAATCAACAAGGGTTCTTAGGCCAATCATAATGGCACAACCACCCAACCCCTATGTCAATTTCACTGGCAGCAGCCCACTCGCTCTCAATGCACAAAATCCAGTCCCAGTTGCAGCATTGAAGAGCATTCCATATTTCACTGGAGAGAACCAGACTACTCCTAGTGACCACATTCAAGACATTGCAAATGTCTGTGTAATTCATGAAATCATGAGATGGACATTGCAGTCAAATTGTTAGCCTCTTCATTCAAGGGTAAAGCTTTGCAATGGTTCAGGAGTCTAACAGCAGGCTCTATTCAGAATTGGGACCATCTGTGCAGAGCTCTTCACAATCAATTTGGAGAGAAGGGAGATAATCTATCCTTGTTGGAACATTTGACAACCATCAAGAGGGATCCTAATGAGTAGTTGACTGATTTCAACTTCAGATTCCAAAGGACATGGGATAGGATTCCATTGGCCGTGAGACCCACAGATGAAGGTGCTTTTCTATACTTCCTTAGAGCTTTAAATTCTTATATTTCCTTAATGATTCAATCAATGGGAGGTGTAACCTTACCTGTAGCCTATAACATTTCCATTAGAGCTGAAAATTGTTTAATTCAGGCTGGTAAACTTGCACCTAGGCCACCTATGCCTCTATATCTAGAACTAGGAGCTCCAAGCACTAGTCAAACACCCACATTAGCTCCCATACCTACTCCAAGGAATCAGAGTTCAGCTGAAGCTTCCACCTCATCCTCTAGCACTTCAAAAGAGATACAAGAGGTTATGAAACAACTACAGAACCTAGGGAATGAGCTAGTGACTATCAAGAGGCAACAAGCTCAGAGTTCTAGGCCATATCAGCCTCAAACTCAATATCAAGCTAGGCCCCCATACCAGCAAAAATAGACCACCAGCTCAGGCTGCAAATCAAAATCAAAACCAAGGACAACCTCAAGCTGCTAGGCCTTTCCATCCATATGATCCAAACACAACTTCAACATCGAGGGCCTTGGTTCCAACACAAAACAACATGGCTCAAGAATATGATTGGTGTTTCCCATGCAGTCAGCCCCATAACCAATCAATGTGTTTCAATGGTGCACTGAACCAGGCCTTGATGGTACAAACATTGGTGTGTCCCAAGAGCCCAAGTCAAGAGGAAAATCAGCAGCAAGAAACCTCAGAAAGAGGCACCTCCAAGTGAGACCATGCTTATCAATTGGCAGGCTGAAGATTTATGTGGTATGAATCAAGCACCTCCTCATAGTGTGGCAAAAAATACATGGTCCAAGAAGAGGAATATTGGAGAGGGAAATCCTCTAATTCAAAAGGTCCACAACCCTCTGTTACCTCACAAAGTGCAATCAAAGTGCAGCTCCCAATGTGCAGAGTCAGCCCAAGCCACCTTCCAGACCCACTCAGGCACCGGTTGTAACGACCCATGTGCAAGAGAAGAATGTACCAGGAAAGGGGCAGAAAAAAGATAGCTCATCCCCATTTAACATCATTGAACAGATGAAGAAAACAAATGTAAACATCTCAATGTGGGAGTCGTTGGCTATCCTAGGACAAAGAGACCTGTTGCAGGCTGCTATGGCCAATTGGTCAACCTCAAATCAGCCCCCCAATCAACAAGAGAAAGTGCTTACCAATGCATCTCAGCCTTAAGGAAACCATGGAGGACAACAAAGGTAAGAATTTGAAAGCCCCCTCCATTTCTATGTTTCATTGATCATTTGGGAAAAATTTGTACATAATTGCATGATTGATTCGGGAGCAAGTAGCTCTGTAATGCCAAAGCAAATAGCCGATCAGTTGGGTCTTCAATACGAAGTCATCTCCAAGGGTGTAGTGCAATTGGATGGGACAACAGTAACAATGGTTGGATTCATCAAGGATTTGACCCTCACATTGCACGCATGCCCCAATGTGACCGTATTGCAAAATGTATCAGTCATAGACTTGCCACCACATTTTGCATTGTGTTTGTCAAGAGACTTCACTACTAAAATTGGAGGCTATTTGTCTGTTGATTGGTCACACATGATTTTTAGAACAAGGTATGGAGCTAAGGCTATGATCAGATCTGAGCCCATTGTGGATTTCCATATTGAGCCTCATGTACCCAGCCCAATCAATGCAAATTGTTCATCCTTTGATCAGGAAGACCTCCCAAGCACTTATGAGGCAGATACCAAGGTTGGGTGTATTCCAGACTTGACCCTCGATGAGTGGGCAAACAAGAGGCATGCTTTTGACCCTTACAAGGAAATGGAGGAATCTGAGCTAGGAGTCTACTGTTTGCATGAGGAGAATCATCCTCTTCCTAACATCACTAAGCCAGACCACAAGGATGATAATGAGGTATGGTAGTTATTCTTTGATGGCTCAAGAAGTAGACAAGGAGCCAGAGGAGGAGCTATGCTTGTTTCACCTCAAGGTATGAAATATTACTCAACCTTCCATTTCCAATTTTCTTGCTCAAACAACATAGCAGAGTATGAGGCCTTGATCCATGGACTGCATTGGGAAAGAAAAAGAGGGATTAAAAACTTGCAAGTGTTTGGCGATAGTGAGTTGGTTGCGAATCAAGTCCAAGGACAAAATGCTGCCAAGAATGATCTGTTAAAGAACTACAAGAATTGGGTATGGGATCTCATCAAATATTTCGAAGCATTCGGCATCAATTCCATCCCAAGGAAGAAGAATGAAGCAGTGGACAGATTGGCAGCAATCAGGGTGGCATTTGATGTAGTAGAGAGTATCAAAAGTGATAAGTCTCAGCCCCATATCAAAGTGGTTGTAAGACCAGTTGTCCCAGATAACAACACAAGTTGGCAAGTCTTTGAGAATGATCAACAAATTGTCAATTTTCTACAAGAAGAAGCTAAGTTCTCTGCCAGAAACCAAGACAAGTTGGAACAACGTTATGGTGACCAAGTGGTGCAGCTGAGAACCAACAAATTACCAAAGGGTCTTGTAACTTTGGAGTCAATCTTCAACCCAAATGATCAATTCTGGAAGGAGAAAGAAAATATTCAGGTAAAGGGTGAAGATTCAGAGCCCATTTCCATAGATGAAGGCAAAACGTTGCGAATTGGCAAGGTAAGTACTCAACAAGAAAAATTTGAATTCATTCAACTTTGTCAAGAATTCCTAGATGTCTTTGCTTGGACTTACAAGGATTTAAGAGGTTTCAACCCAAGGTTGGCACAACACACTATCGAGCTAGATCCGAGATCTAAGCCTTTCAGACAGAAGCAAAGGCCAGTAAACCCTCACATTAAACCTCTCATGAGAAAAGAGTTGAACAAGTTAATTGAGGCCAACATCATCTTCCCTATCAAGCATTCAAGTTGGGTTGCAAACTTGGTGCCTGTGAGGAAAAGAAATGGAGAAATCAGATTGTGTGTAGACTTTCATGATCTAAACAGAGCATCACTCAAAGATCACTACCCACTTCCATCGATGGAGAAAATCTTACAGGTTGTAGCTGGCTCTGAGAGGTTTTCATTGCTAGATGGATACTCAGGCTATAATTAGATAATGGTGAAAGAGGAAGATCAGTTCAAGACAACCTTCACCACCAAATGGGGTACATATGCTTATAAGAAGATGCCATTTGGACTGTCAAATGCCAGAGCAACATTTCAGCAAGCTATGGACATGGCATTCAAAGGCTTAATCAACAATATAGTTTTGGTATATCTAGATGATATCACCATCTTCTCAAAGAATGTTGCAGACCATCTCTTCCACCTCAGGAAGGTATTTCAAAGGTGTAGAAGGTTCAAAGTGTCATTGAATCCAAAGAAGTGTGTATTCTTGGCACATGAGGGAAAATTGTTGGGCCACATTGTCTCAAGAGAAGGGTTAACAATTGATCCTGAAAGGGTTGAAGCCATCCGAACACTTCCATTGCCACAACACAAGAAGTCTCTCCAAAGCTTCTTGGGGAGAATAAACTTTGTTTACAGATTTGTGCCTGATTTTTCCACTCTTGTGAAGCCTTTAACAATGATGTTGAAGAAGAGTCTTGCATTTAAATGGACAACAGAAGGAAAAGAGAGTTTTGAGGCCATCAAGCTCGCAATATCACAGGCCCCAACTCTTATTAACCCATAATTTTCAAAGGACTTCATGTTGTATGCTTTTGGAGGGTCAGACACAATCTCAGCTATCTTGGTTCAACCTAACAAGGAAGGTTCAGAACAGCCCATAGCCTTCTTTCAGTCAGAATCTTGGAGGATTACGAGGTAAAGTATTCTTTCATTGAAAAGCATGTCCTTGTTGTCATTAGGAGTTTGAAGAAGTTCAGACACTTGGTCTCGAACAACAAGATTCAACTGCTAGTGTCTCATGTTGGTGTCAAGGATTTTCTCCTAAACAAGGACTTGAATGAGAAGAGAGCAGGTTGGATCACTCATGTAATGGAGTATGATATTGAAATCAAAGTGACCAAGTTGGTTTGTGGCAAGGGTCTGTGTGAGAAGCTCACTTCCAAGCAACAAGCTGAGTTAGTGGATGAAGAAGAGGTTTTCCTGTTACTACAGAATGATCAAGAGCAGCCAGCTAATGATGCACCTATTCCATGTTGGACCCAAGCCTTGGTGCATTATCTCCAAACAGGTTTGTGCCCTCCAGAATGGAACAAAGCAAAGAGGAGATACTTCAGACTACAAGCCATCCCATATGTGCTTATCGGTGGTATCTTGTTCAAGAAGGATATCAATAGTGTTCTATTGAGGTGCATTGGGACAAGACAAATTGAGAGGGTGTTGCATGAGTTCCATGATGGAGAAGCAGGAGGCCACTTTTCTCCTCGAGTAACAGCTCTCAAAATCATGAAAGCTGGTTATTATTGGCCTACGGTGTTTAGGGATTGCTACTCATGGATCAAGAAGTGCAAGAAGTGTGCATTCTTCATAGGGAAGGAAAAGTTAGCAGCCCTGCCCCTTCATCCAATTTTAGTGGATCAACCATTCATGCAATGGGGACTAGACTTCATTGGAGTGATTAACCCAAATTCAAGCCAGGGCCACAAGTGGATACTTACAGCAACATACTATTTCACCAAGTGGACTAAAGCAGTGGCACTTAAGGAGGTAAATGAATCCAACATCTTGGATTTCTATGAAGGAATAGTCACTAGGTTTGGAGTCCCTGCCACTATCATATCAGATAATGCATTGGCATTCCTTGGTACAAGGATCACTGAATGGGCTGTCAAGAATGGTGTATACCTCAGCACTTCATCAAACTATTACCCTCAAGGTAATGGCCAAGTAGAGTCCATAAACAAGAACCTACTAAGAATTATCAGAAGGAATCTTGATGAAAATCAGAGAACTTGGCACACAAAGCTCAAATCAGCTCTATGGGCTGATAGGATCACATCCAAAAGGTCTACAGGAAGCTCCCCATACAAGCTTGTATACGGAAAAGAGGCAGTATTTCCCATATCATTGGAGTTGCCCACTTTAGAGCTCATGAAACAGTTGGAACTAGCTGAGTTTGAACCTATGGAAATCAGGTATGCAGAGCTAATGGAAGTAGGAGAGGCAAGAGAACATGTAATGCAGATCATGGAGAAAGATCAAGCATTGATCAAGAAGAGATTTGATAAGAAAGCAAGAACAAGGACCTTTCAAGAGGGGGACTTATTTCTAAAGTGGGATGCAAATCAAGATAAACCAGGAAAACATTCCAAGTTTGATGCCATTTGGAGTGGCCCATACATGGTCACAAGATGTACAAGTAGCAATGCCTTCCAACTGGCTAAGTTGGATGGCAAAGAAATGTAGATTCCAGTCAATGAGATCTACCTCAAACACTGCTACTAAAAAGAAAAATCCCTCGCCCTTGTAAATATTAGCCTAGGTTTTCAATTTATCCAAGTGCGCATGCACATTGTCTTTTTGTAGTATAGGTTTTATTTCCCTAAGTGCTCTGGCACAGCTATTGTTGCTCCAGGTTTGCGTCATTACGCAGTTCAATATGTGCCTCCAAGTGAATCCGTCAAGCCCTTCCACATTTACAATAGGGAGACACATGGTCACCATGACAGTTGCTAATTTTAAAATAGAACAAATACAGAGCAACTAAAATCAGGTTTCAAAGGGTCCATTTCCAAAACAGCGGGGTAGGGTCAAGGTCACCAAGTGTAAACATTGGATTCAAGCTTCAAAAACTAGGACCATTATCAGGCCACCAGCCATGACTCCATGCCCAATGGATACAACAAGGTAGCTGATCTCTTCATCTAGCAAGCAGATGTCCCCATGAGTCGCCAAATTGTTATCCCAATTTTTCCCCCCAGCAAAATTGACCAAACCTGACCTTGCACAGGAAGAAATCTAAAGTTCGGTTCCATCGTACAAGCCCACGTTTCGATTCTAACAGTCAGGTTATAGGTGGAATCAGAAATGGAGAAACCAGAGGCTCAAAGGAGCTAAACAGTTATCAAGGAGGCTAGAGGCTCTCAGGAGAGAAATGGGGAAAGGCTCAAAGTCTTCAGGCTTCACAAATGATTCAGAGCGGGCCAAAATTGGTTAAGTATAAAAGAGACTACGAAAACTACTAAGTGTCTCAACGGTGCACCTTCAAGGGTCAAAGCCAAGGGTGAATCCCCAAACAAGTGTAAAGCTTCCACATGTCCCATGTCCTAAAATGGATAGAGTCGGCTGTTGAAAACTCCAAACAAGTAGAAATGACCACGTGTCAGCTCGGCATAACTTCAAAAGTAAAATCCCAAGGCAGAGAATCAAACTAGTGTCGGCTCTCCACATGGTCAGGGTCCAATAGAAGTCAAATGGTAGTGGGCCCAAATTGGTTAAGTATAAAGAACCAATGGAAGTCTCCATGTCTCAACAGCACAAATTCAAAAGGCGCAACCCAAATCAAAGACTCAGATGAGCACAAGGCTTCCACATGTCTAGGGTTCGAGAAAGACATCGGCCCAAATCAGCTAAGTATCACAGACTCGCGGAAGGAGCCACGTGTCATCTCGGTGCATCTTCATAGGTAAATCTAAAAGAGGGTCTCCCAGAAAAGCACTAGTATTCCACATGTCCCAGGTCCAAAAAGGGACAGAGTTGACCCAGTTGCCCAGTCAACATGGGAGAGAGTCGGCGGAAGACATGCCTCAATGGCGATTCAAGAGCGGAGCCAAGGGCCTGTCGACACTAAAATTTTCCTCTGTAATTTCTATTTCATTAATGTATGTATTAGGAATAGGATGTTGTTAAGTGTAATTAGTAGTAGCATCCGATAGAAGATAACGGTGCTGTCAGTACGACGCCGCCAATAATGTATAGTACGGTAATAGTCAAAAGTACAATAGGAATGTTGTGGTAAAAAGTAAATATTTGTCGTAAGTGGTCCAGTAATGTTAAAATGTCAAAGTTGGGATAAGTAGAGAAGTAGGGTCTACATGATTAGGAATTAGAAATATTATATTTGTAATAAGGACAAGGAGTGAGGTCATAAATATTTTGTGTATTTTATTTGTAAAAAGTCTAAAAATGTGGAACCCATGTGAAATGATAAGGTTTATCTTATCTTAAAAGATAAGCTTACATGTAAAGATAAGAGTTAAGGTATGGAATATGATTCATCAGAGTGGATTTCTTATCCTATCTTAGAGATAAGATGGATAAGCCTAGAAGTCTATAAATAAAGAGGCCACCCCCCTCATTTAGCATAGAAGGAAGTAGTGAGAAATATTGTATAAGTAAGTGTGTAAAGGAAGTCATCATTTTGAAGGTGTGTTAAAGAAGCCATTAAGAAGTGTAATTGTGAAGTTTCTCCCATAGTATTGGTGGAATGCAAGTGAAGTCAATAACACTTGAAGTACCTCATGGGTGAGATTGTAACAATTTCATGTTAATATTATAATTTACTCTGATATTTCAGATTTATCATCATTCCTTCTTATCATAGTCTATGGTATTCTTGTGTTATGTTTGTTGTTGTGTTTCCAGATTACATCCACCAAACTAAAGGTTGTGCATTAGTAAATAATCATAGCACGAGGAGTTCCCGGTGAAGAATTATCATAGTGTCGGATTGGTGATGACATTTTGGTTCCGTTGCCGGGACCATTCCTCGTTGGTGGATTTTCTGGAGAGATATTCCCACTTAGTCAAAAATCAATTGGAGGGTAACCTTATTTTTACTGTGCATAGTAGTTACCATGGTAAAGTCATTTTTTTCGTGAATAGTAGTTACCATGGTAAAGTCATTTTTGCTATGAATAGGATTTACCGCAGTAAAGTCACTTTTTACCATGAATAGTCACTTTTTACCGTGAATAGTATTTACCGCAGTAACTTCACTTTTTACTGTGAATAGTGTTTACCACAGTAAAGTCAGTTTTTACCGCAGTAAGTCAAGTTTTACCATAGTTACCGTGGTCATTTCTATTTTACTGTAGAAAGGTGCAAAGTCACTTTCTATTACAGTGATTCCAATTATTTGTGCACATAAGTCTTGTTGATTGTACTTATGGGTTGGTATTTTACAGTGTGGTTACTTTTGAAAATGGGGAAGATTCCTATTTTTTCAGCCCAATCTAATGAAGATGCTTCCTCTTTCATTCAAGAGTTTAAACGATCTTGTATTTGTAATGGCCTTATAAGAAGGGAACAATGGACTAAATTTTTTCCTACCTTTTTGGATGGTTCAGCACTTAGGTGGTTTGAAACACTAGGTGAAAATGTGAAAAATTCATGGGATTTATTAACTGAAAGTTTTCTTGAAGAATTTGGTGAACAACAGAAATATGCAGATCTCATGATCGAGATCACAAAGCTATCCCAAGGAGAGAAGGAGAAGATAAGGGATTATCATGCTCGTGTTCTAGAGCTAAGGAGGAAGCTCGATGCCCATATCCGGAAGGAAGGATTAGCGGATGGGTTGATGAATGGCGTGGATAATCTCCTATGTAAGCACTTCATTCTTGGGATGAAGCCAGAGATCAGACAACGAGTGAAGTATGACCGCCCAGCTACCATTGAACAAGCAAAGGAGATTGCAAGAAGGCAAGAAGAAAGCATGGAAGAGGAGCCCAAAGAAATTGTTGCTAAAGTAGAGCCTACACCAGCACCTTTGGTCCAGAATCCACAACCACTCCCGGTGAGCACAAATATTTATCCTAGTACATCTACTGAGTATGAAGATCTGCTCAAAAATATGGGTCAGTTAACTATTAATCTTCTTCAAGGAAAAGAATTTAGTTCTCAGGGAGGAGATAGAGGTCCAAAAAGAAATATTTCTGAAGTTGTATGTTATGGTTGTTATAAAAAGAGTCATTATAAGTATAATTGTCCAGATAGAGCTTCTACATCTGGTAAAGGAGATAATGATAAAGGAAAAGCACCTATGAATTCTTTTGATGTAGTAGATAAGAGCAGAAATAATGAAGTAGATGTGTTTGTAACAAAAAGAAAGAAAGAAAAAGATAATCAAGATGGAAATGACCCTAAGAAGATGAAAGGAGAAACTAGTAAGAAACATAGGAGAAGAAAGTTGGGTGTGTAGGATTTTCTGATTTCACAGGGGCAAGGACCATACTCCATCTTGGAAGATCTGTCCAAAAGGCCTGCAAATATTACATATGGTCAACTCTTGGCTATGTCTTCTGAGAAGAGGCGGGGGGCTGCAAAGTGGAATCAATGCTCGACGAAGGAAGGAGGTTGAGGTCCCTGTTTTGGAGGCAGAGGCGGATCCCTCTGCTCCACAAGCTGAGGTATTATATAATGGTATTTCAATTCATGATGTCTTAGTTGATGGAGGTGCTGCAGTTAATGTAATGATCGAGTCTGTAATGAATATGTTGGGTTTTAAAAATTGATCGCCCTTCAACACTTATGTTAAGGTCATTAAATAAGGGAAAAACTAAACCAGAAGGTGTAGTTTCAAATGTGGCAATAAATGTTATGGGTGTTGTATGTGTGGTAGACTTTCAGGTGATGAAAAATGGTACTGTTGCGTACCCAATGTTGCTGGGAAGACCATGGCTAAAGAGAGTTCATGCGAGAAACTACTGGAATGAAGGTTTCATGACACTTGGACGTGGTAGAGAGAGGGTGAAGATAAACATGATCCCTCGACATCATAAGGTAGAAACTGTGGATTCAAGTGATGAAACTGATTATTGGACATCCTCTGATTACTCTTAGTACCAGTGAAGTGGACACTGAAGATGAAAAAATTGAGGTTGATGTTTTAGTCATGGATATCTTTCCAGTCACACCAACTCATGACCCCATAAAATTATCTAAAAAAGAATTTGATGATCGTCTCCAACAAATAAATATTGGTGATATTGTGATGGAAAGTGAGAAGGAATCCTACCTCCAGCTCTATCGAAGGTACAATACACATATTCACTTTTGATTACAAGGAACTCTGTCAAGTAAGTTGGGTTAGGAACATTCTATTGAGTTGGTAGATGGTGCTAAGCCCATAAAGAAAATGCCATATAGAATGAATCCTAATTTTTCCAAGACTGTAAAAGAAGAAATAGATAAGTTGCTTGATGCAGGATTCATATTTGCTGTGGATAATTCAAAATGGGTTTCTCCCATTGTGATCTCAATAAAAAATAATGGGAAGCTACGCATTTGTGTTGATTACATGAAGCTCAATAAGGCAACAAAGAAGGATCATTACCCTCTTCCATTTTCAGATCAGATCTTGGACGAAGTAGCTGGCCAGGAGTGCTATAGTTTTGCTAATGGATATAGTGGCTACAACCAAGTTTGTATAGTAGAGAAAGATCAGCTAAAGACCACGTTCACCACTCCTTGGGGAACGTTTGCTTATAGAGTTATGCCTTTTGGGTTGTGTAATGCTTTGGTAACATTCTAGCGCTTGATGAATAGGGTGTTCGAACCCTACATTGGGACCGTCATCAGAGTATTTCTGGATGATTTTTACATCTATGGGAGCAAGTTGGACCACCTGCACCAAATGGAGACAACATTTCAAAGGTTAGATGAATCACAAGCCTCACTAAACCCTACAAAGTGTGTCTTTGGATGTTCTAAAGGCATTTTTTGTTAGGGCATGTTGTATCCAGATATGGTATTGGTACTGATCCTGATAAAGTTTTCAAAAATCAAAGAGTTACCATTTCCTATGAATAGAAGTAAATTGAGATCATTTTTAGGCCATGTGGGGTACTATAGAAGGTTCATCAAGAATTTCTCAAAGATTACACAGCCACTAACCCAGTTCTTGAAAGAAGGATGTTACTTATGAATGAGGAAATAAGGCACATGAAGCTTTTGGACAACTGAAGGAAGCCCTGGTGTCTTCACCTGTTTTTAAAGAATCTAGATTGGAGCAAGCCATTCATTGTGTACACTGATGCCTCAGATGCAGCACTAAGAAGTACTTTGAGCCAAAATGATGAAAAATGGGAATGAACATCCAATTTACTTTGGGAGCAGACAAATGAGCAGTGCTGAGGTAAATTATACTGTAACTGAAAAAAGAGGCTCTGGCTATCATTTTTGCTATAAATAAGTTTAGGAATTACTTGCTAGGGAAAAATTTTCTAGTTATAACAGATCATCAGGGTCTAAAATATATTGTAAATAAGCCTAACCCATCAGGGAGGATAGCAAGATGGATAATTTTGCTACAAGAATTTGAATTTGATATTATAGATAGGCCAGGAAAGAAGCATGTCAATGCAGATGCACTCTCTTGAGCCTATGATGGTTTAGGATCATCTTGTGATGATGATGATTTCCCCGATGCAGCATTGTTATCCCTTGACACAATCCCTAGTGAATACATAGATATTTGGAATTATCTGAAGGAATTCAAGTTTCCTGATGGTGCTAATGCAAAGACTAAGAGAAAGATTACTCAAGCCAGTCGTCCATATTCTATTTTGCATGGAGTATTATTTCGAATAGGACCTGATGGACAGTACAAGAGGGAAGTTGGACGTGATCAAGGAAAGGAACTACTAGAAGAATTCCACAATGGTACATGTGGAGGGCACTTCTCTAGACAACTTACAGCAAGAAGGATCTTGGATGCAGGTTATCACTGGCCCACTCTTTTTAAATATTGTTATAATTATTGTAAGACATGTGATATTTTTCAAACACATGGTAACCGTAAGACTTCATCAGCTTCATTATGCCCTATTCTTCCACCAAATTAAAGGCTATGCATTAGTAAATAATCATAGCACGAGTTCCTGGTGAAGAATTATCATAGTGCCGGATTGGTGATGACAGGCCAGTCTCAAGCTAGCGCAAAGCTTTCACATGTCCAAAAATTAGAAAGGGGACAGAGCTGACCATTTAAATCATATAAGTACAGAAGGGTTAGCGGAAGGCACCACGTGTCATCCCGGCGCAACTCCAGAGGTTAAAACTCAAGTGGTAGACTCAAATGTGCACTGAGCCTACACGTGTCATGGCCTACATGTGTCCTAGGTCAAACATATGGCCCCGCCAAATGAAAGGGACTTAGCCAAAACACAAAGGAAGAGAGAAAAGCCACAGAGGGCTCCATGTGTCTCTTTGACGTAACTTCAAAAACAAAATCCAAGAGTGGTCCCCAAACGCGTGCCAGCTCTACACGTGGCCATGTTTCAAGTCAAGGTGGGTCACCGGAGGTAGTTTGAACTTTTTGGCCCTAGAAGGCGTAAAGTGTAAAATTAAGCCACACCTCCACCGATGCCGAGAGGAGCCACATGTCAGGCCTAAATTACATGCGGGAAGGCAGGCCTTTGAGGGATTTTTTTCCAAATGCGGGCCGACGGGCCTAGGGGGAATTTTCACCCAAATGGAAAATGCGGATTGGCAGACCTGAAGATGGTGTTTTGGCAAAAGTGAATTACGGGGTTGTGGGGCATTTTTGTATTTTTGTATTTTTGTGTAAAAGGCGCAAAGTGAATTTTGGGTTTGTGGACCCATTCTGCTAAATTAGTTTTCACCATATTTGTACGAACCCGACTCAAACATTCAAATGGACATATATTTCGATCCAGTGCCCAAAATTCAACAAATTTGGCACCATTAAAAAGGTCTCGACTTCACCTACACCATGGAAACCTGAAACTTTAATTTTGATGAGCTTAAGTGGGTGAAAAATGGGAAAATATCTTCATGCCATTAATATGCAATCTGATTTCTCCAACAACCAGATCAGATTTGATTTGATCCGTTGTTCTTCCTTCTTCAACACGCTGAACAGACATAGAGCGGTGGACTCAACAGATTGTGGGTGGATTTGTAGGGGCATTAATGGCCTGTAGCTGAGCTCCAAATCAGGTTTCCCACCTATTTTCTTCTCCTCTCTTCACTACATATATAAAGGTAAGAGCTTGGATCATTATAAAGGGTTGGACATTTTTGTTTTGCACCCTCCCTTCTTCCCTTATCATCAAGTGAATTTGTGGAGCTTTCCAAACCTCCCATTTAAGTTGTAATGCAAATTTTTTCCTCTTGGCTACTGTAACGTACTGTAACAACTCTTGAGCAATAATATATGTCTTTGAATGATTCTTAACCCGCTCATGTCTTCATTGTTATCTTCTAATCTCTCATTGTAGTTTGGTTATCTGTGCATGGTGGTTATATTACATTTCTATGGTCTGTGTTAAATTGCAAAATGAGTGTTTAACATTCCTTTGGTGCATCACCTTGTTAGCTTAGGTTTATTTTCTCACATCTTCCCAACCTTGTCTCCTTGGCAAGATAGAGTAGGTTTAGAGTATATCCTCTGTAATTTATTTGTGTGCACCCGAACAGAGGAATAGGAATCGGCCTTCATCCAGAGACCTCTCTATTTATAATCCCTGCACTTTGAGAGACGCTCCATGTTATGCTATCACACTGCGAGTCTCAACCCATTGATTTGCATACATTCAGGGGTGCTATGATTTTGCACTAACAGGTACCTGTAACTTGCAAAAGAGAAGTTCACTTGAACAAGCCCACAAAACACATCAAACCTTAAAAGGAAAATACATAATGGGGAGCCAGACTGACCCTGATGATCACCCTAAGAGTGAACTTAAAATTTAGAATTGCACTACATCTCATACTCCATGTAGTTTTGGTGTGTCTATGTGTGTAGAAATTGTGCCCTAGGGTGCCCTTGTGCAAGTTGCACTTGATAGTGGACTGTAGATAGAATGTAGAAGTGTATAGCATGTGTGGATGGAATAGAATAGACTTCCCCTTCCTATGTTATGTATGCAGAACTGATGCAACCCTTGTCCCTTAGATGGTTAATAGATGAATGCCTTTGAAGTGATTTAGTTGAAATGAATATGGATGTGCCTATGGCGCACCTTCAGGAGGCGCAACATTCTGAGCGCTGACAGGAAGTAGACCCTGACCCAGATATTCAGACGGCCATAACTTTTCACAGGGAGCTCAGATTCACGCAAGGTTGGACTTTTTGGAAATCTTACGAGGTCCTATGTCCAACTACAATTGGATATCTTTAACTGGGTGGGAAAGAGCTCTTAAAAATGCAAAATACAGTTCACCACTTTTTAAGTTTGTTAGGGTTCTCACCTACCACCATAATGAGATGAATTAAATGCAACCTGGAGGTGGTTGGGGTCGGTTTGGATTTCCTCTCTCTTTTCTCTCTCATTCTTCCTATAAATTGTAAGGAGGGGCTTCTTTCTAAAGGTTGGACATTCTTGTTTTTCCCCTCCCTTCTTCTCTTTGGTAGCTGAATTTGTGGAGTTCAAGCCTCCCATTTAAAACGGTAATGCCACTTTGCCTCTTGGCATTTTGTAGTGTATTGTATCAATCTTTGGAGCAAATAACGCATGTTTGTGGATGATTCTCAACCCTCTTTGTGTTCATTTGCATCCTCCTGATCTTTCACTATAATTTTTGTTATTTGTGCATGATCTTGCATTGCATTTTGATGGTTTGTGTTTATTGGCAAGACAGGTGTTCTTCATTCCTCGATGCATCACCTTTGTTAGTCTAGGTTTATTTTTATGCATCTTCTTACCATGTCTCCTTGGAAAGTTAGATTAGTTTTTTTGAGTAAACCCTCTGCATTTTATGTGTGCATCTGAACAGAGGAATAGGAACCGGCCTTCATCCGGAGAGCTTTTCCGATTTCGCAAGGTCCCACACTTGGGAAAAGCTCCATGTTATGCAATCGCACTGAGAGTCTCAACCCATCGAGTTGCAGACATTCAGGGGTGCTATGATTCATCACCAATAGTTTTGGCACGCCTGGTGGGACCAAGATGTCATTCCACAGGATTTGAAGGAGTTTTCAAGAAATTTTGGACTAAAAATTGCAGGTTTTACAATTTCAGATTTTTCACCTTCCAGGCTGAACTTTGAAATCAATTTTCAAGGGCTTAACTTGCTCAAAACAAGTCAAAATTTCACCATTTGATAGATCGGGGGATAATATTCAAAAGGGTATTCTTATATTTTTGAGATTTTGAATTTCAAATTTTCATGGTTTTTGGTATTTTTTCAGGATTTCAGGATTTCGGAAGTCTGGCATTTTTGGGTTTTCGGGACTATCATTCCAAATCAAATTCCAAACTCTAAAATGTCAAAAAATACAGGTCTTTCAAAATTCTATTTTTAATATTTTTTAGGTTTGGTGTGTAACCTGGCATAATCTAGCCTTTTGAGGCTCATTATCTAACACATCTGGCGACTCCGAAGGGGTAGAATTCAGTGGTGTAGCAGCAAAAGTTTCCCAGGCATATGAGAAGAATTCGAACCAGGTCTGATACTCGAGAAGAGGGGTTATTTGTCCACTTGCAACTATCACTAGGCAGAGGAAGGAGAGGAAGAAGACCACAAAGGTCACCATCTCCACCTAACCGGACTTTGTCTACACCTCCACCTGGTAGACCTTTTCTCGCATCAACAAGGGTTCTCAGGCCAATCATAATGGCACATCTACCACCGAATCCCTTTGTCAATTTCACTGGAAACAGCCCCCACTTTCCCTTAATGCACATAATCCAGTTCCAATTGCAGCATTGAAGAACATTCCATTTTTCACTGGAGAAAATCATACCACTCCTAGTGACCATGTCAAAGACATTGCTAACGTTTGTGCAATCCATGAGATAAATGAAATGGATGTTGCTATCAAATTGTTGGCATATTCATTCAAAGGGAAGGATTTGCAGTGGTTTAGGAGCCTTGCAGCTGGTTCTATCCAAAATTGGAATCAGTTATGCATAGTTCTCCATGAGCAGTTTGGTGAAAAGGGAGACAATTTTTCTCTACTAGAACAATTGACAACTATCAAGAGAGCTCCCAACGAGCAGCTAACTGACTTCAACTTCAGATTTCAAAGGTCTTGGGATAGGATTCCAGTGGCCGTTAGGCCAACACCTGAAGGTGCTTTTCTATATTATCTTAAGGCTTTGAATTCTGATATTTCTATGATAATTCAATCTATGGGAGGAACAACCTTACGTACTGCTTATAGCATCACCATTAGGGCTGAAAACTGTCTTATTCAAGCTCGTAAGCTGGCTCTTAGGCCTCCCATGCCCTTGTATCCAAACTTAGAAAATCCAAGCACTAGTCAAGCACCCACTTTGGCTCCTATTCCCACTCCTAGAAATCAAAGTTCAAATGAAACTTCTACTTCATCCTCTAGTGCTTCAAATGAACTCCAAGAGGTTATGAAACAATTGCAGAACCTTGGAAATGAGCTGGTGACTATCAAAAGACAACAAGCTCAAAGTGCTAGACCGTATCAGCCTCAAGCACAGTACCAGGCTAGGCCACCATACCAGCCCAATAGGCCACCCAGTCCAGTTGTAAATCAAATCCAAGTAAGGCCTCCCACCAATAGACCATTTCAACCCTATAACCCCAATGTTACATCTACTTCTAAAGCATTAGTGCCAGTCCAAAACAACATAGCTCAAGAGTATGATTGGTGTTTCCCATGCAATGAACCTCACAACCAATCTATGTGCTTCAATGGTTCTTTGAACCAAGCCTTGATGGTGACAACTACTGGCGTAGAGGGTGAAGTGAGTCAAGAAACAAATCAGCAATAAGGGACATCTCAACAAAACACAGCTCCAAATGATACCGCACTTGTGAATTGGAAAGCTGAGGATTTTTGTGGCATGAACCAAACAATTTCTCAAAGTGTAGCAGCTAACACAAGATCAAAGAAGAGGAATATTGGTGAAGAGCAGTCATTGGCTCCAAGTGATCTACAACCTTCCATCACTCCACAAGGTGTTGGTAAGCAAAATACAGTTCCAAACATGCAAGGACAGCCCAAACCACCTTCCAAACCAACTCAAATGCTAGTTGTTGCTGCCCATGCACAAGAAAGGAATGCACAGACTAAAGGATAGCAAAGAGATCTTTCATCCCCATTTAGCATCATTGATCAAATGAAGAAGACAAATGTGAATATATCAATGTGGGAATCTTTATCCATCCCAGGCCAAAGAGATCTTCTACAAGCTGCCATGAAGAATTGGTCAACTTCAAACCAGCAGGTCCATATGCAAGAGAATGTCCTCACAAATGTTGCTTAGCCTGAAGGGAATCATGGAGGACAACAAGGTAAAGTTTTGAAGCCCCCTCCATTCTATGTTTCATTAATCATTGGGGATAAACTAGTACACAATTGCATGATTGATTCTGGGGCAAGTAGTTATGTCATGCCCAAGCAAATAGCTGATCAGCTGGGTCTCCAATATGAAGTCATATCAAAGGGGGTAGTGCAGTTGGATGGGACAGCAGTAGCAACGGTGGGAGTGATTAAAGGTTTGAATCTTACCTTGCATACATGCCCCAACGTTACCATTTTGCAAGATGTGTCAGTGATAGATTCGCCACCACTCTTTTCCCTATGCTTATCAAGGGATTTCACAGCTAGAATTGGAGGCTACTTATCTTTGACTGGTCACACATGTTGTTCAAAACAAGATATGGTACTAAGGTCACAATCAGATCTGAACCAATTGCAAACTTTCATATTGAGCCTCATACTCCAAGCCAAATCAATGCTAATTGTTCAGCATTTGATCAAGAAGATTATCAAAGCACAGATGAAGCTGACACCAAAGTTGGAAGCATCCCAGATTTGACTCTTGATGAATGGGCAAGCAAGGTACATGCTTTTGATCCCTACCAAGAAGTAGAAGAATCTGAGCTAGGAGTCTATTGCATACATGAAGAAAACTAGCCTATTCCTAGCATCACCAAACCAAACCATAAGGATGACAATGAGGTATGGCAATTATTTTTCGATGGATCAAGGAGTAGGCAAGGTGCAGGAGGAGGAGCTATGCTTGTTTCACCTCAAGGCATCAAATATTATTCAGCTTTCCGTTTCTAGTTTTCTTGTTCAAACAACATAGCTGAATATGAGGCCTTGATTCATGGACTTCATTGGGCCAGGAAAAAGGGCATAAAGAACTTGCAGGTGTTCGGGGATAGCGAGCTAATCGTCAATCAAGTCAGGGGACAACATGCTACAAAGAATGAACTGCTGAAGAACTACAAGAACAGGGTATGGGACCTCGTTGAGGATTTTGAAGCTTTCAACATCGTGTCCATACCCAGGAAGAAAAATGAAGCTGCAGACAGGCTCACAGCAGTGGGAGCAATGTTTGATGTGGTTGACAACATCAGAAGGGAAAAAAACACAACCACATATCCATGTGATTGTGAGGCCAACAGTTCCAGATAATAACACAAGCTGGCAGGTGTTTGAGAATGATCAACAGATCGTCAATTTCTTACAAGAAGAGGCTGAATTCTCAGCTAGGAATCAGGATAGATTAGAGCAGCAGTATGGGGATCAAGTAGTGCAGCTGTGGACAAACAAGCTTCCCAAGGGTTTAGTAACATTGGATTCTATCTTCAACCCTAACGACCAGTTCCGTAAGGAAAAGGCTAACATACAGGTCAAGAGAGAAGATTCAAAGCCAATTCCAGTTGGGGAAGGCAAAACACTTCAAATTGGCAAAGTGGCCACTGAGCAGGAGAAATCAGATTTCATACAACTTTGCCAAGAATTTCCAGATGTCTTCACTTGGAGCTATGAAGACTTGAGAGGTTTCGATCCGAAGTTGGCACAACATACCATAGAATTGGATCCAGATGCTAAGCCCATCAGGTAGAAGCAAAGACCAGTCAACCCTCACATTGAGCCTCTAATGAAGAAAGAGTTAAACAAGCTAATAGAGGCAAGCATTATATTTCCGATCAAGCACTCAAGCTGGGTTGCAAACTTGGTTCCGGTCAGGAAGAAGAGTGGAGAAATCAGGTTGTGTGTGGACTTCCGAGACCTCAATAGGGCATCTCTCAAAGACCATTACCCACTTCCTTCAATGGAACAAATATTGCAAGTAGTATCCGGTTCAGAGAGATTCTCTCTCCTAGATGGCTACTCAGGGTATAATCAGGTAATGGTGAAAGAAGATGACCAGTTTAAGATGGCTTTCACCACCAAATGGGGTACCTATGCCTACAAGAAGATGCCATTTGGACTATAAAATGTTGGAGTCACTTTCCAAAGGGCAATGGATATGGCATTCAAGGGGTTGATCAATAAAATAGTTCTGATATATCTTGACAACATCACTGTATTCTCCTCCTGGAAAAAATGTAGGAACCGGATGGGAAGGCGACCTCTTGCAAAACATTTGAGGCACGCGTATTCCAGAGACACGCGTGTAGATGCGCGTCACTGATTTGACGCGGTATCATTGAATCCCAAAAAATGTGCATATTCTTGGCTCACAAGGAAAACTTCTAGGCCATATTGTTTCAAAGGACACGCGGGCCTTGACGATCACTAAGACCCAGAAAGAGTTGAAGCAATTCGAGCGTTGCCATTGCCAAGTCACAAGAAGGCTCTTCAAAGCTTCTTGTCGAAGGATCAATTTTGTCCGGCGAGGTTTGTTCCAAACTTTGCAGCTCTCGTGCCAAAGCCAATAAAGGAATATTCACCATGATGTTGAATTCTCAAAGAGCATGACATTTAAGTGGACATCTGAAGGCAAGGCAAGTTTTGAGGCGATAAAAGAGGCTATATCTCAAGCTCCGACTCTCGTCAATCCAGACTTCTCCAAGGACTTCATGCTATATGCCTTCGGTGGTGGAGACACAATTTCTGCAATCCTGGTACAACAAAACAAAGAGGGATTAGAACAACCAGTTGCTTTCTTCAGTCAAGGTCTGGAGGAATACGAAACAAGGTACTCTTTCATTGAAAAACATGTCCTTGCAGTAATCAGGAGCTTAAAGAAATTCAAGCACCTAGTCTCAAACAACAAGATCCAATTGTTGGTCTCTCATGCGGGAGTCAAGGACTTCCTTCTAAACAAGGATCTGAATGAGAAACATGCAGGATGGATAACCCGTGTCATGGAATATGACATCGAGATTAAGGTCACTAAGCTGGTCCATGGAAAGGGATTATGTGAACAACTAGCTTTGAGTCGGCAAGTTGAAGCAGGTGATGAAAAAGAGACTATCTTGGTACTACAGGATGGTCAAGAACAAGAAAATGATGATGTGCCCACTCCTTGTTGGACTCAGAATATGATACACTTCCTACAGGCAGGCCTATGCCCTCCAGAATTGAGCAAAGCAAAAAGGAGATACTTCAGATTACAAGCCATTCCATATGTGCTTGTTGATGGTGTTTTGTTCAAGAAAGACATCAATGGAGTTCTATTGAGGTGCATTGGGACAGGTCAAATTGAGAGGGTGTTATGAGATTTTCACGATGGAGATTCTGGAGGACATTTTGCCCCACGAGTAACAGCTCTCAAGATAATGAAGGCAGGGTATTATTGGCCCACAGTGTTCAGTGACTGCTATACATGGATAAGAAAGTGCAAGAAATGTGCACTCTTCACAGGCAAAGAAAGACTAGCAGCACTTCCATTGCACCCAATTTTGGTTGACCAACCATTTATGCAATGGGGATTGGACTTCATCGGGGTCATCAACCCAAACTCAAGCCAAGGCCACAAGTGGATTCTCACGGCAACAGACTATTTCACCAAGTGGACCGAAGCAGTAGCGCTCAAAGAAGCAAATGAGTCTAACATACTAGACTTTTATGAAGGAATAGTGACCAGGTTTGGTGTGACGGCCACTATCATATCAGACAATGCATTGGCATTCATAGGTTCCAAGATTACAGAATGGGCTGTCAAGAATGGAATCTATTTGAGCACCTCTTCAAATTATTACCCGCAGGGTAATGGACAAGCAGAGTCCACGAACAAGAATTTTCTAAGGATCATCAGAAGGACTCTGGATGAAAACCAAAGGACATGGCATACCAAGCTAAAATCAGCATTATGGGCTGACAGAATAACACCAAATAGGTCTACTGGTAGTTCTCCCTACAAGTTGGTCTATGGGAAAGAGGCAGTATTGCCTATATCATTAGAATTGCCTGCATTGGAGCTCATGAAGTAGTTGGAGTTGTCTGAGTTCGAACCAATGGAGGCCAGGTATGCAGAGTTGATGGAATTGGAAGAAATCAGAGAACATGCAGTTCAAACAATTGAGAAAGATCAGGCCTTAGTAAAAAGATGGTTTGATAAGAAAGCAAGAGCAAGGACCTTCCAGGAAGGGGACCTAGTTCTGAAATGGGATGCAGATCGGGAAAAACCAGGAAGGCATTCCAAGTTTGATGCCATTTGGAGTGGCCCCTACATGGTCATGGGATGTAAAAGTAGTAATGCCATCCAATTGTCTATATTGGATGGAGAAGAACTCCCGATTCCGGTTAATGGAATCTATCTTAAACATTGCTACTAAAAGGAAAAGGTTTACCCTTGTAAATATTAGCCTAGATTTCAATTCCTCTAAGTGCGTATGCACATTGTCTTGTTGTAGTTAGGTTTCAATTTCCCTAAGTGCTTCGGCACAGGTTTTTTTGCTCTCAGGTTATTTTCTACAGTTCAGCGTGTTGTCGGAGAAGGAGTTGCAGTATCAGGCTCGGGATCAGATATCAGGTTGGTTTCAGGTTATTGCTTATGACTCCATGCCCAATGGATTGCTAAAAGGCCACTGATCTTCTACCTAGCAGGCAGGTGATCCCGTTGAGTCGCCAAATTGTTGTATATATCTTTCCCCCCGGGTAGATATAGACAAGCAGAAGAATATGGAAATCAAAGAAACTCAGACACCCATTTATTGCGTCGCAACAAGATTCGACGTGTAAAAAGTCATGCCAAGGCATAGGTGGGTGCATGAAAATTTATGTTGACACGTGAAAATAGTATGCGCCAAGGCATAGGTTAAGGCGTGCATAAAATGGATGTCGACATGAAAATATATGCACCAAGGCGCAGGTTAAGGGCGCATGAAAGATGATGTCGACATGAAAATGGATGCGCCAAGGCGCAGGTAAGGGGCACAACAGAAGAGATGTCGACATGAAAATGGATGCAAGCCACAGGTGGCGCAGAAAAGGGTGCAGACACAAAGTGTCGCACAACACCCTCGTGCACATAAGAGAATGTCGACACGAAAATGGATGCGCCAAGGCACAGGTTAAGGGCGCATAAAATGGATGTCGACATGAAAATGGATGCACCAAGGCACAGGTTAAGGGTGCATGAACAAAGGATGTCAACATGAAAATATATGCGCCAAGGCACAGGTTAAGGGTGCATAACAAAGAGATGTCGACACGAAAATGGATGCGCCAAGGCGCAGGTAAGTGGCGCACAGAAATGAGATGTCGACACTAAAATGGATGCGCCAAGGTGCAAGTAAGTGGCACATGAAAAGGGCGCATGACACAGAGTGTCGACATGGAAAAATTGCACCCTGGTGCACGTAAGAGGATGTCGACATGTATATGGATGCGCCTATGGTGCACCTTCAGAAGGCGCAACATTTTGAGCGTTGACAGGAAGCAGACCCTGACCCAGATATTCAGACGGCCATAACTTTTCACAGGGAGCTCGGATTCACGCAAGGTTGGACTTTTTGGAAAGCTTACGAGGTCCTCTATCCAACTACAACTAGATATCTTTAATTAGGTGAGAAAAAGTTCTTAAAAAATGCAAAATACAGTTCGCCACTTTTGGGTTTGCTAGGGTTCTCACCTACCACCATAATGAGATGAATTAAATGCAACCTGGAGGTGGTTGGGGTAGATTTGGAATTCCTCTCTCTTTTCTCTCTCATTCTTCCTATAAATTGTAAGGAGGGGCTTCTTTCTAAAGGTTGGAAATTCTTGTTTTTCCCCTCCCTTCTTCTCTTTGGCAGGTGAATTTGTGGAGTTCAAACCTCCCATTTAAAACTGTAATGCAACTTTGCCTCTTGGCATTTTGTAGTGTATTGTATCAATCTTTGGAGAAAATAATGCATGTTTGTGGATGATTCTCAACCCTCTCTGTGTTCATTTTCATCCTCTTGATCTTTCACTGCAAATCTGGTTATCTGTGCATGATCTTGCATTGCATTTTAATGGTTTGTGTTTATTGGCAAGACATGTGTTCTTCATTCCTCGGTGCATCACCTTTGTTAGTTTAGGTTTTATTTTATGCATCTTCTTACCCTGTCTCCTTGGAAAGTTAGATTAGGTTTTGAGTAAACCCTCTGCATTTTTATGTGTGCATCTGAACAGAGGAATAGGAACCGGCCTTCATCCGAAGAGATTTTCCGATTTTGCAAGGTCCCACACTTGGGAAAAGCTCCATGTTATGCAATCACACTGAGAGTCTTAACCCATCGAGTTGAAAACATTCAGGGGTGCTATGATTATTAAAAAAAACTCTTTTTAATATTTTCGTATCCTAGGCATAGGGTTTCTAAACTAAAATGAAAATTATATCACCAAAAAAATTCATAAAATCAATTATCCTATAAAAATTTGCTCGTTTTCCCTAGTTCTATTTTCACTTTTAGGTTTCATGCTTAGCTTTCATAAAATTATTTCACAAAACAATTTCATAAAATCAATTAACCTATAAATATTGGGGTCTCAATTATGTGACATTTTATTTCCATTCTACAAACTAAAAAAATGAAATAAAATATGAAGAGATAAAATGCCTCAAAGGTAAAGTGAAAATTTCAATAAAAGTGAGTTAGATAGGTAACAACCATAGAGATAAAAGACTCTTGAGCCTAATATCTAAAAGGGATAGAAGTCATGGTATCAACAGGGAACAAGGACACCACATTATAATAATCCTACGTTAATGACCAAAAAATCAACTTATGATGCCAACATTAACTAATGCTCAGTGTAGTGGATGATAGTATATATGAGTTAAAATGGTAATGATCATAGAAAAATACCAAATACTAATAGATGATTGGAGACATTATAGTTTCAAATATAAAAAATTCAATTTACGAATAAAATACACATATAAGAATAGCACATTATGATTACTGTGTGGCCTTATCTGGCCACCAAGGGCGTACTCAATGAGTTGCTGGCACTCAAAACATTGAGCCACATCTCAAATAATAACATATCAATAGCAGAAACTATCGTCATCTCTATTTGAATCATCCCACCACCACTTCAACAAGTCTAAACATAGTCATAGCTATTCTTAGGTTGCGTCCATAAAACAACCACGAGGAGAGAGAAAGAGAGGACACATGGGTTGTCATATACTGAACCAAAGGTCAAACCGAGTTACCAACCCATGGTATACAATTCCTCACTCCAAACATACACTTTTACCGATTCCCCTCAGGGTCGGTTAGTGTAAGGTTTACAACATAACATGCAAGTACATCACTAACACACTAGTTTTTCACACACATTAACATAGCGTCTTACGCATGGCACTAACATAGGGAATACCACATATATTACATTCACGGTTTACAACACACCACATCACCACATGCTACACCCAAAGTGCAATCAATGTACGATAGGGACCATATACCCACCAAAGTTCCCTGAATCATGAAATGAATCATTACATATCACATGAATTACAATTATGATGAGAACAATTACAACATACAGTCAGTTGCCATATAACATGGGAATACACACATTTCTACACAATGATAATGACATCACTAAGAAAATCACTTAACTACCACCAACTAGGTCACACAACATATTAGCACACCCACATATCACAATTTCCAAAAGGACCCAACACTCTAAAATCAACAATAACATTTCTTCCACACACACAAAAAAACACTGATTCACACTCAAATTCACATAGAATTCCTAAAAAGGAGAGATAATACTCTCATCTTTAACACATCAACATGCCATCAGTTACGCACTAAGTGACATACACAACATGTGCGCTAACAATATCACAATTACGACATAGTTCACATCATGCTTAATTCACAGTACTCTTCCAATATCAACCACCATTATGCAACACCATCATGTAATATCATCAAAACTCCAAACTGGCCCAGAGGTTCGAGAGCATAAACCTTCACTCTTATACCAAGTGTAACGCCCACTTATTCGAACACACAAGCCAACATAGTAAAGTACAGGATAAAAAAATTTTGACTTGTTCGAAGTACAGAATGACACAACAGGTGGTCACAATGGCTACAACTAACTCTTCAAACATCTTGACACAATGATGACCCATTGGAAAACAAGGAAACATTCAACACCCATCAAGGATGATTCACTTTTCTCTTCAACGAGGCACAACATACAAGACTAACCACAATACATAGTTACAGCTCAGGACATCCCATTGTGAAAATATTCTTAAGGTTATTTATTTTACTGAAAACATGCCATTCAAACTTGAACTTACGTTCTAGGAGATTCTTGTTATGAACCACATAATCCTTCTTAAAAGGTTAGATTCCTTTCTTTTATACTAGAGACATAAGACTTAGATAAAAATTACCGAAAGAGGATCATCTTTACTTTGACAAATATTTGTTTAATTAGTTATTAGATTAGCGCTACAAGGGGTGGGGTGAAACAAATCCCACAAGGTTATCTAAGTAACCATAAGTGACAGAAACCTCATTTCAACCTCCATTGAAAAAGGAGACGAGTGTAAGCTCTAATTGACGGAGGTACCATTTTAGGTTAGGAACGACAAACCCCTTTGAGAAAGGATCAAAATTTTATCATTGCTTAAGAAAAGGGTTACAAAGTATTATGGAAATAGTTAGAGAGAGAAGGTCAATTTATTTCATTATGATCTATTTAGTTATTAACTGGTCTTTTAACGAGACTTAAGAGTTCAACTTGTTTTGGGGTAAAAGCTTCATTTAGCAATCTCTTGATTAAGTATGACAAAGGAAACACATGGGGTCCCCAAAGAAGAGCATAAGTCTTAGAGTGTCCTTAATCAAAATCCCCTACTAACTAAGATCTGATTATATCCCAAAAAACCAACAAGGAAATACTTTTGGAAATAATTAACGTTTCACGACAAAGAGGGTAAAGTTTAATCCGTAGTTAAGGATAACGAGGGTAGGTTTCTTTACACAGGTAGAAAACTCATTTCTTTCTAATTTAAGATTCTTAAATTTATCAACAAGAAACCCAAATTTCATTGTTATTTTATTATTGATTCATCTATGAATTCATTTTATTTTCTTTTAGTTTAACTTTAGAAGAAGGATTGCTACTCACTAAAATAAACAAAGAATTGCACTAGTGCCAAGACCATGGGGGGAGAATTATTAAACATGAAAGCTTAATGAAACGAGAGAAGAAACTACCATTGCTAAATGAGAGGGATAAACACGGTAATAACATTTCTATTCAACATGGAAAAAAAAACCAAAGGTGTCACAAGATTCAATAGATCTTTAGCTGAGAACAAAAAGGTAATAATTTGGTTAGTCATGCTACAACATTGTTATGACTAAAATAAAATCAAAAGAAAGTACACGAATAAGGAAATGATCAAGTTTTATTCCTCACAAAGATAATCAACTCTGATACCACTGAAATATCCCTTGTGGGATACCACTTAAATAACACAAAATAAATGATCATACTTGCAGTTAACCGATCAACCACATATTGATAAATGCAGCTATTCCCATACACCAGTTAGGGAAGCGAACTAAAGATAAATTCCATAGATATGCTTTCCCAAATATCTATTCAGGAATGGGGAGAGGCTTGAAGTAATCCTACTGGAAAAGATTGCTTGGATATTGGTAAAGAACATAAGAAAACCACACACTCTCTGGACATGATTAAGGACATCGTCCTTCATCCCCTTCCAGAAAATTATAGTCTGCCCTAAATAAACTGGTATGACTTCTGAAATACCTAGGATGCCCGAGCTAGTGGTGTATCATGTACTACTCGAAGGATCTTCTGGAAATAACATTTTGGATCATGGTAGAAGATGAAAATCCTATCCTCAGATATGAAAATGGCCAGATCAAAACCACTACTCAAATATCAGTCTAAAATCTTGTTAAATACCAGTCACCCTGATTGGTCACATGGTCAAAACTAATTTTTGGAGTCCTCAACAAGTATGATGTCAGCCCCTTTCTTTATTGCTGCACTGAAATCTCAGATCATAGAACTAAGCCACTAGAAGTGAGGTAAGGCCTCGAAAGATAAAGCATCAGTAACAATCATTATTCTGTACCTCTAGTGTACTCTATGTCGAAGTCATATGTTTGTACCTCAGCCCTAAAAACAGCTCCATATTTTTTTGCTAGGGTCATTGAGCTCTTTCTGCTACCAAAGAATAACCTGCTAAATTGGGATGTGATCTCGTACGAACCACTGAAGCTAGGGTTCTTGCAGGATTTCTCTCCACAAGGTACTATCTGGATTTGGCCAATAGCAGTTGCACATGAATGGCTATACATCTCCTTGTCATGCAATTGAATACCCTCTCTCCATGGGTTTCTCCCCAACTCCTTCTATAACTTCTCCATAGGCAATGGGATGCCTATCCTGCATGAGAACCCCAGTCACCCTCTTCCCTTGGAAGGGCATCACACTCTAGAATGAATGTAACGGGAGAAACTATTCCCTTTTTAAGTCATCATGAGTCCAGGACACGAGCTCATCACCTCACAATGCAGGTGATCAGAACATTAGTACTATGTGGCTACCTCTGACCTAACGACAAAACGTCCCATCTAGTCTTGGTCCAAATCACCTCAATGGAGTATGTCAACCGAGAGAAATTCTAACATGAACCTCCTACTAGATATGTGCATAACTCCACGATATCCTCTCAAATGTGTCAATGTCCCTAGGGTGGTGGCCAATCCAAAATTGGACTCGTATCTGGCTCTCTAGGCCTTTGTGTAGGAAAGGGGACATAACAGTCCTCCCTTCCCAAATTTTGCATATCCTCAAGTATATGTAAGTTCGGTCATGCCACAACTCACATCTTAGAAGCTTTCACATATACATAATTAGCTTCCTCAAGTGGAAAATCCCCAATCCATCTCACCAAGGTGCTCAGTGATCACTGGTCCTCCCAAGTCCCCCTGCTATCTCTCTAAAATAATGGATCAAATAAAACCAACACAAGCTTCCCCTAGGTGATCTAGTTGAACACATGATTCATGCAAGACTGGTACAATATGTAGTCTGAGAGCATTCTTAAGACAATCCGAAGGGCATCACCAAGACACTCAAAGTGACCGTAATGTGCATCTGAAAGCTCTAGCTCTTATGCACATCTTTCTCCCTGAATTTGATCTGATGATATCTAGATCATTAAATCTATGGTTTCGAAAAATAGATGCACACCATGTAGCTCGTCAAGTGAGGACTTCATCATATGTGCTGGTACAATGATACTTGAATTCTTTATTTTCTTCTTCATTCAAGGCCTCTCTAGTCCGGTATACATATCTTCATGGTCTCATCCTTCTTCTTCATTCAATATCACCGAAGAAGCAAAAGGGCTGGAACTCGATCTGACTATGCCCCATATCAATAAGCTCTTGTATATCTCCTGTAACTCAATCTCATCCTTAAACCATTTGGGAGCTGATGCTATCTGAGAATACAAAATCCACTGATGTCATAGCGTCATACCCATACGAAGCTCGGAAAGGAGACATACATATGTTCATCTGATAGGTGGTATCTGGAGGTAATGCTCACCCAGGTATGTCACCAAAAAATCCATGCACTACTGATTTCCTAACACATAAGCCCTGTAAATAGCCCTCATGATACTCTTGTTGTCCATCTCTGTCTACCCATTTGTCTGTGGGGTCAAAACCAAATAATGTACTAGCCCAGTCCACCTCATTGTGCCTATACTATTCTCTCGATCTTCTTGGCCGTAACAACTCGGGGTGCCTCATGAATATCTTGTCCCTGTCACTTATCAATATTCCTAGGCAACCCATGTCAGACTAAAACTTCATCTCCATCATCTAAGAAGTTAGGGCCACATCCACTACCTCATGCACCAAGGGAATGGAGCCACTGTACTCCAAGAACTATGTTGGTCTCTTCAATACCAACAATATAGAAATCATCGATAATTGTATAGTTGCCCATCATGATGCTCAATTGGGGAACCCGTCATGTGCATCTCATACAATCTCCATTGTCGACAACCACATTGAAGCCCTCAAACTCCTCTGTCTGTAACCCTTGCTTCTCAACCAATGAGGCATCGATAGTAACTGGTCTTTTTAACGAGACTTAAAGAGTTTCAACTTGTTCTGGGGGTAAAGCTTCATTAGCAATTCTTGATTATTAAATATGCACAAGTAAAACCACAGGGTCCCCAAGAAGAGCATAAGTCTTAGAGTGTCTTAATCAAAATCCGCCTACAAACTAATGATCTGATTATATCCCAAAAAACCAACAGGGGGAAAAATACTTTGTAAATAATTAACGTTCACGAAAAAAGAGGGTAAAGTTTAATCCGTAGTTAAGGATAACGAGGGTAAGGTTTCTGTACACAGGTTAGAAACTTCCTTTCTTTCTAATTTAGATTTAAACTTATCAAAAAGAAAACCCAATTTTCATTGTTATTTATTATTGATTCATCTATGAATTTCATTTTATATTTCTTTTAGTTTAACTTTAGAAGAAGGATGCTTTACTCACTAAATAAACAAAGAAATTGCACTAGTGCAAGACCACGGGGGGAGAATATTAAACATGAAAGGCTTAATTGAAACGAAGAGAAGAAACTACCATTGCTAAATGGAGGGGAATAAAACGGGTAATCACATTTCTATTCAAACATGCGAAAAACAAAACCAAGGTGTCACAGATTCAATAGATCTTTAGCGGAGAACAAAAGGGTAATATTTGGTTAGTCAGGCTACACATGTGATGGACAAAATAAATCAAAAGAAAAGTACAAAATAAAGTAATATCAAGTTTTATTCCCCACAAAGATAATCAACTCTGATACCACTGAAATATCCCCTTGTGGGATACCAATTAAAATAACACAAAATATTGAAAATTTGCAGCTAGCTCAAATAAAAAGTGATTTTTGCAATTTTTACCAGTGTAGGGCAGCGAAATAAAGAAATTAATAACTCCCCCAAATTCCACTCAAATCAACTTGAAAATTTCAAGAAAGATTTTCTAATATTATAAAGAACATAAGAAAACTATTTTGGAATGTTTTAGACAAGGTTTAACGCTGACAAAAAAGATTAGTGTGCCCAAATAGTGGAAAAAACTTCTAAAATGCATATATTCCCGATGACAAAGTGCAAAAAAACTATGTGAAACGTGGAAAAAATAAACATTTAAAAAAAAATTAAATGTAGATAGAGATTATATTCCAAACCATCAGTATGAAAATGGGCCAGCTGAAAACCATCCAAATTAAAGCTAAAATCTCCAAAACAAGTCACCACTTTTTTGGTAAATGGTCAAAACCCATTTGAAATACTCAAGGAAAATGAATGTAAACCCCTTTGATTTATTGCTGCCGTAATTCTGATCTGAAAACCCACTAATTATCTTCACAAATTATCTCAAAAACCCTCAAAACCCTGTCTCTAAAAACCTTTGAAAATATCTCTGTAAATCAGCCCTAAAAACAGCTCCAAAATGACAAGCTAGGGTAGATCTTCACTACCCAAAGAAATGCCATGTAGCTAGGGATGGATCTCTCACCACTGAAGCTAGGGTCTTGTAGGATTTCTCTCAACAAGCTAAGATTGCAAATAGCAGTTCACATGAAAGGAGATAATCTAGGTATGCAAGCATGCCTTCCTTCTCCCCCAATCTCCTTATATAACTTCTCCAAGGGAAAAAGATCCCCGATAAACCCTAGTCACATTTTTCCCTGGAAGTGTAATAAAATAAAAGTAGCTTAAGTTACTTTCCTTTTTAAGTAGTCAGGGTCCAAAAAGGACCCACAATGCAAAATTAAACATTAGACTAGGTGGCACCTTTCTAACGCCAAACGATAAACATCTAGGTCCTTCCAAAAAACCTGATTTGCATATGTCAATGCAGAAGTATAACAAAATGGACTAGATATCATACCTATAGCTCCCAATGTCCAAAGGCCCTGGGGTATATGACCAAGGCTTGGACTCGAATTGTCCCTTAAGTCCTTTGTGTAGGGAAGGGGACATACAGTCCTTCCTTCCCCAAATTTTTCGTGCCTCAAGGAAAATGTAAATTAGGATGCACAAAATCTGCTCTCCATCCCCCAATTAGCATCCTCAAGTGAAATCCCTTCAATCCACACCCAAATACTCAGTGATCACTCTACTCCTAAATCCCACTCTATCTCTCTCATAATGGATTATGGTTCTACACCAAATTCACCTCCTAATCTATTGGTGAAAAGCTGTAGAGTAACAATATGTTGTCTGAGTGCCTTCTTAAGGCATGAAACATTAAAGACCTTATGTATCTTATTGTGTTCGGTGCTCTAGTCATATGAAACTTCCCCAACTTGACGAGTACGGACCATAAAAACCCTTTTGGTTTCAATTTCTCTGACACCCTTTATTGCATGAGGCTGACTATATGGCGGCATAATGTAGGAATTCTAGACCCCAACTCAATAAGGACCTCTCTATCCGGGTGTTCATATTCTTATAATCTTCTATTGATCTATGCCTTTCTGAAGGTTCTCTCGGAGAGCCTTTCAAAAATATCAATGGTTCTCCTGTACACCAATCTCGGAGCTTGGGAGCTGGCTTTTTTTTTTTTTAAATGTTTTTCTGATAATACAAAAAGCCACAAATGTCATAGCGTCATACCCATACAAAAGATCGGAAAGGGAGACCATACCTATGCTATACTGATAGGTAGTCTGTAGTAAATACTCACCCATGTGTAAACCATCTAATCCATTGCCATGATTTCCGAACACATAACTCTGCCAAGTAGCCCTCTATCCCCTATTGACTATCTCGGTCTACCCATCTGTCTGTGGGTGGTAGCTAGTGGTAGGGGGAAGTCAACTTTTCTCTGGTACTACTAGTCTGACGATCTCCTACCAAAAGATGTCAGGAATATCTTTGTCCCTGTCACTGACAATATTTTTAGGCACCCCATGTCGCCCTAAAAATACCATGTATAGCCAGATTCGGGCCACATCCACACCTATGCCGTGGGTAGGTAAAGAAAATGATTATACTTAGTTAAACCGGTCAACGTAAAAACATAAATACAAGCTATGCCATGCCACGGGAAGCCCGATGATCAATTCCATTGAATGCTTTCCATTCTGTTAAGAATGGGGAGAGATAAAGTAACCTACTGGAAAAAAGGATTTCTTGGATTTGTTTGTTGGTAAACCTACACTTTTTGACTATGATTAAGGACTAATCCTTCATCCCCTTCCATGGAAAATATCTCCTGTAAACCTGTATGTTTTGAAATACCTAGATTCCCAACAGTGGTTGTATCATGTAATACTCAAAACGTTGTTCTCCTTCATTTAGATCATGGTACAAGGAAAGGAAAATCCTCTCCTTGTGAAAATGAGGATCATCAACTACTCTTGTTGTGTATCAGTCATCCTGCCTATAATACAATCCATGTCTAATGCAACTTATTTTTGGAATACTTCAACAAGGATATGAGCTTCAATCCGCAAAATCCAGACATAGAAACTAAGCATAGAATTGAGGTAAGGCCTCTAG
The DNA here is from genome assembly GCA_019776745.2 of Taxus chinensis. Taxonomy (NCBI): domain Eukaryota; kingdom Viridiplantae; phylum Streptophyta; class Pinopsida; order Cupressales; family Taxaceae; genus Taxus; species Taxus chinensis. The sequence continues at coordinate 194,627,378 of CM034149.1, read as the reverse complement.
ATAAAGGTCAGCAACAATAGTATTCGACCTCTAGTGTACTCTTGTCAAAGTCATAGTTTGTACCTATTCACCATATTTGTTGGATCATGAGCTACTTCTGCCCCAAGAATAACCTCAAACTATTGTGATCCGTATGAACCATGATTTTTTTCCCACAAGGTACTGTCTGGATTTGGCCAAAGCATGCATAATGGCTAACATCTTCTTGTCATAAATTGAATTACCCTCTCTAACCGGGTTTCAATTTCTGACTCTGATAAGCAAATGGGATGCTACCTGCATGGAATTTCCCCAACACCATCTCCTGAGCATCACACTCTAGACTGAATGGGTGGAGAAATATGGAATGTGAGAACAGACAAGAACTCATCACTCCTTGGGTGATCAAAAACCTGTTGTGTGCTACCTTTGACCAAAGAAAAAATACACCTTTTTGGTCAAATCAATCAATGAAACAGTCAACAGAGAGAATTCTTCATGAAAAAAAAAAAAACCCGCTGTAGTAGTGGCATAAACCCACGAATCCTCTCAAATGTGTCAATGTCCTAGGTGGTGGCCAAATCCAGAATACGTATCTTCTATCTATCCACATTCACTATACCCCCACAAATCAACATTTATCCAAGTATAGAAGTTCGGTCATACCAACTCACACTCGAAGCTTTCACATATAGTGAATTAGCTTCTAATTTATTGCCCCAATCAATTCTCCCAAGGACTTCCTAAGGTTCCTCCAAGTCCTGTTATAGACTAAAGTCATCAAAGAAAGAAAACCATACAAACTTCCGCAGGTGACGGGTTGAAAACATTGATCATGCAAGGACTAAAATGTAGCTGAGAGCATTAGACAATCCAAAGGGCATCACCAAGAATCAAAGTTACAATATGGCATATGAAAGTTGTCTTATGCACATCCTGCTCCCTGACATTGATTTGATGATATCTAGATCATAAATCTATTTTTGAAAAATAGATTGCACCATGTAGCTCGTCAAGCAACTAATCATTATGTGGTACAAGATACTTGTCTTTATGTCTTCTATTCAAAGGCATGGTAGTCATTACACATATTGCATGGTCTCATCTTTCTTCTTCACAACGAATCACCGAAGAAGACAAAAAGGGCTGAAAATCAGTCTAATAGCCCAATATCAATGCGATCATGTATAAGTCTTCTCAGATATAAGGCCTAACCCATTTGGGGTGATGGTTAAGAGACAGAACAACTGGTCAGCCTTCTTAAGGCATGAAACATTAAAGACATTATGTATCTTATTGTGCTTCGGTAGCTCTAGCTCATATGCAACTTCCCCAACTTGACGAGTACGGACCATAAAACCGTGGTTTCAATTTCTCTGCACCCTTCTATTTCAGTGAGGACTGCCTATATGGCTGCAAATGTAGGAATTCTAGATCCCCAACCTCAAAAGACCTCTCTATCCGGTGTCAATATTCTTATATCTTCTATTGATTCTATGCCTTCTGAAGGTTCTCTCTGAGAGCCTTCAAAATATCATGGTTCTCCTGTAACCAATCTCGAGCTTTGGGAGCTCGGCTATCTGATAATACAAAATCCACAAATGTCATAGCGTCATACCCATACAAAGCTCGGAAAGGAGACATACCTATGCTCATCTGATAGGTAGTATTGTAGTAATACTCACCCATGTGTAACCATCTAATCCATGCCCACTGATTTCCTAACACATAACTCTGCAAGTAGCCCTCTATCCCCTTATTGACTATCTCTGTCTACCCATCTGTCTGTGGGTGGTAGCTAGTGTTAGGAGTCAACTCTGTACCTACTAGTCTGAAGATCTCCTACCAAAAGATGCTCATGAATATCTTGTCCCTGTCACTGACAATATTTTTAGGCAACCCATGTAGCCTAAAAATACATGTATAGAAGATTCGGGCCACATCCACTACCTCATGCCCCTTGGGTAGGTAAAATAAATGATCATACTTAGTTAACCGGTCAAGTAAAACATAAATACAGCTATGCCCATGCACCAAGGGAAGCCCTATGATAAATTCCATTGATATGCTTTCCCATTTCTGTTCAAGAATGGGGAGAGGATAAAGTAATCCTACTGGAAAAGATTTCTTGGATTTGGTTTGTTGGTAAACCATACACTTTTTGACATGATTAAGGACATCATCCTTCATCCCCCTTCCATGAAAATATCTCCCTAATAAACCTGGTATGATTTGAAATACCCAGGATGCCCAGCTAGTGGTGTATCATGTACTACTCGAAGGATCTTCTCCTTCATTTTGGATCATGGTATAAGTAAAATCCTATCCTTGTAGAAAAATGAGATCATCCACTACTCTGTATCAGTCATCTTGTATAAATACCATCCATGATCTCACATGCAAACTAATTTTTGGAGTACTCAACAAGTATATGAGCCTTCTAATCCACTGAAATATTAGACATAGAACTAAGCATAGAAGTGAGGTAAGGCCTCCTAGATAAAGCATCAGTAACAATACTATTCTTACCTCTAGTGTACTCTATGTCGAAGTCATATGTTTGTACCTTGTTCACCCATATTTTTTTGCATGGTCATTGAGCTCCTTTCTGCCCCAAGAATAACCTTAAAATTGTTGTGATCCGTACGAACCATGATTTTTTTTGCCCACAAGGTACTGTCTGGATTTGGCCAAAGCATGCATAATGGCTAACATCTCCTTGTCGTAAATTGAATACCCTCTCTCCATGGGTTTCAATTTCTAACTCTCATAGGCAATGGGATGCCTATCCTGCATGAGAATTTCCCCAACACCCTCTCCTAATGCATCACACTCTAGAATGAATGGGCGGGAGAAATCTGGTAATGTGAGAGTAGGACACAAGCTCATCACCTCCTTGAGGTGATCAAAAACCTATTGTGCTACCTCTGACCAAGAAAAATCCCCCTTCTTGGTCAAATCGGTCAATGGAGTAGTCAACCAAGAGAAATTCTTCATGAACCTCCTATAGTATGTGCATAACTCCACGAATCCTCTCAAATGTGTCAATGTCCTAGGTGGCGGCCAATCCATAATTGCTCGTATCTTCTCTCTATCCACCTTCACTGTACCCCCACCAATCACATATCCCAAGTATAGAATTTCGGTCATGCCAAACTCACACTTAGAAGCTTTCACATATACATGAATTAGCTTCTAATATCCCCAATATCTCACCAAGGTGACTGATATGGTCCTCCCAAGTCCTGCTATAGACTAAAATATCATCAAAGAAAACCAATACAAACTTCCATAGGTGACAGTTGAACACATTTTTCATGCGAGACTGGAATGTAGCTGGAGCATTAGATAATCCGAAGGGCATAATCAAGAACTCAAGGTGACCGTAATGACATCTGAAAGCTTTCTTATGCACATCTTGCTCCCTGAATTTGATCTGATGATATCTAGATCGTAAATCTATTTTCGAAAAATAGATTGCACCATGTAGCTCGTCAAGCAACTAATCATTATGTGGTACAAGATACTTGTTCTTTATTGTCTTCTTATTCAAGGCATGGTAGTCTATACACATATGCATGGTCTCATCTTTCTTCTTCACCAATATCACCGAAGAAGCAAAAGGGCTAGAACTCAGTCTAATATGCCCCATATCAATAAGCTCATGTATATTCTTCTCAATCTCATCCTCAAACCATTTGGGGTGATGCTAAGGAGAATTAACCACTGATCTAGCATCCTCGAGCTCAATCACATGCTCAAATCCTTTATCTGGAGGTATGCCTGGAGGTATGTCACCAAAAATTGCATTATGTTCATCCCATAAGCACTATAAATCCACATGATATTCCTATTGTCCATCCTATGATTTCTTGGTCGAAACCAAAAAATGTACTGCCCAATCCACCTCATTGTTCCTATAAATCCTCTCGATCTTCTTGGCCGTAACAACTCGGGGTGCCTCTGAAGATAAGCCCCTCAAGATCACATTCCTCCCTTCAGACTTAAACTTCATCTCCATCCTCAAGAAGTTAGTATGAAACTCACCAAGGGAATGGAGCCACTGTACTCCAAGCACTATGTTGGTCTCTCCAATACCAACAATATAGAAATCATCGATAACTCTATAGTTACCCATCGTGATGCTCAATTGGGGAACCCGTCATGTGCATCTCATAGAATCTCCATTGTCGACAACCACATTGAAGCCCTCAAACTCCTCTGTCTGTAACCCTTGCTTCTCAACCAATGAGGCATCGATAAAGTTATGGGTTACCCCACTATCAATGAGTACTGGCTACTCGTTGTCCCTACAAAACTCCCCTAACTCTGAATGCCTTGTACCTTGGGGTACTAGAAAAAGTGGTGATAGTCTCCTGGGGAAAAGTATCCCTATCCTACTCAACACCCACAAAATCTAATGCATCATCATCATCATCATCCTTTAATCCATGTGTGTCCAACTCCCTCGTCACCATCACTCTCCTCAAATACCTCTATGAATTGAGCCTTCCCTCTACCCTTGCAATCATGTCCTGGAACCCAAGGTGTGCGGAAATCGGAAACAAAATTTATTTCACCTCAATTCATCTTTGTTCTCTCTAGATATAAATGGTCTCCTAGCTGTATCTTGCCTAAGTGGAGGTACCTTTGGCTGCAAACCATCAGATCTAGAAGGGAAACCCTTAGGTTACACTCGAGGTGGAAACATTGACTTATGAGTGGATAATTCCAAGTCACGAGCTCTCCTAATAGCCTCATGCAAAGAAAAAGGCTTAAATGCCTTCAAAAATCCAGCTGAGAGCATCTGTCAAACCTGCTGTGAATAGGGGAAATTAACCTCGTCTCTATAAAATCAGGTACCATGACCGATAGTCTCTGAAAAATATGCAATATACTGATCCAAGGAACTAGTCTGCCTCAAATGAGTCAACTATCTAAAATACATGTCGGGGTCCCTCTTATCAAATTTTCTCACTAACCTCTGTGTGAACTCTGCATAAGTCATGATGTATATGTGTCCCTTTGTAATCAACCCATGATGCCACCAATCAAGAGCGTCTCCCTCAAGATGTAATATTGCAAACTTAATTGCATCTTCCTCGTGCATAGGATTCAAGTCAAATTTTGTTTCTAAATTTTGAACCCAAGACTGTGTAGTACACTTCTTAGAACCGTCGAAGTGTGGAATAGAAATCTATCCCAATCTCCTTTGCAACTTTGGTACCTGTACCTGATGAAAATTAATAACTCCCAAAATATCCAATCAAATCACTTGAAAATTTAAAGAGAGCTTGCTAATATTATAAAGAACATAAGAAAACTATTTTTGGAATTTTTCAGACAATAATAATGCGGCCAAAAAATTACAGCGTGCCCTAAACAGCTGGAAAACTTCTAAAATTCATATCTTTCTGAATATAAGTGCAAAATCTATGAAACTTTAGAAATAACATTTACAAATGGAGAAGATGATATTCCAATCCTCAGATCTGAAAATGGCCAACTAGAAACCCTCCAAATAAATGTTGCAGTCTCCAAAACAAGTCAACCTTTTTGGTAGATGGTCAAAACCTGTTTGAAATCCTCAGGAATTGATGTCAAGCCCTTTCTTTATTGCTGCTGTAAGTATGATCTAAAAACCCACTGATTATCTTCACAAATTATCTCAAAAACCCTCAAAACACTATCTCTAAAAACCTTTGAAAAAATCTCTGTAAATCAGCCCTAAAAACAGCTCCAAAATGACAAGCTAAGGTAGATCTTTCACTACCGAAGAATACCTTGCTAGCTAAGGATGAATCTCTCACCACTGAATCGAGGGTTCCTACGGGATTTCACTCCACAAGCTATAGATTTGAAAACAACAGTTGCACATGAAAGGAGATAATTAGGTATGCAAGAATGCCTTTCCTTTCTCCTCCAACTCCTTATATAACTTCTCCAAGGCAAAAGATCCCCAATAAACCCTAGTCATAATTTTCCCTTGGAAGGGCCGATAAAATAAAAGTAACTCAAGTTAATTTTCCCTTTTTAAGTCGACGTGGTCCAAAATTGACCCCCCAATGCAAAAGTAGAACATTAGTACTATGTGGTCACTTCCTAACAACAAAACATAACATCTAGTCCTTCCAAAACACCTTTTTGCATATGTCAATGAAGAATTATAACAAATTGGACTAGATATTCATATCCAATAGCTCTCAGCATCCAAATACCCTTGGGTATGACCAAGGCTTGGACTCGAATTGGCCCTTAGGCCTTTGGCATAGGAAAGGGGACATTACAGAAGGTAACAATTTGGTTAGCCATGCTACAACATTGTTATGACTGAAATAAAATCAAAAGAAAGTACATGAACAAGGAGATGATCGAGTTTAATTCCTCGCGAAGATAATTACAAGTTTTGCTACAAAAGGAAAAGATAACTTTATTTCACAAATACTGATAATCCAAGGCAAGAGGCCTTCTAAACTCCTTTACAAGCACCATTGCAAAATTTAAAACACATTTGACATTTGTACAAGAACTTCATAAATCAACGCAATGAAAACCTTTACAACTCTTTCCTTTTATCTACTCACATAATCCATCTCCATAAGTATTAACTTGAGTCATTTCATGATAACTAAGCATGCTAAGACTACTCATTGCAATAGTAACCTAACATTTAACAATATAATGAAAGGAATGCTCTATTTCAAGAATGGATCAAAGCAAAAACCACTTATCAAAATTCTTCACATGAGATAAAATAAATTCGCAACCATACAACAAGAAGACAGTCAAATATTCTAGTAAGAACGATAACACAAATAACCGAGGTAAGACCTTATAGGTTAAGAACAAAAGGTCAGGATTACTGAGATTTTCAATCATGTAATCCTATTGATTACATGATTGAAATTTAATACTAAAAACCATCCATCTTGAAAGAAAATAAAATGCAGACCGTATCTTTAGGCGTGTATTCAACAGATAAGGAGAAACGGTCATAGAATATATCCTCAATGCTTTAAGCCCAAAAGGTAAACCGAATCCAAAAATCATCTTATAGGATTGCTCTAAGTCTCTAACAGCTTAGGGAGTACACAAATTTCTATAGCAAGCACCCATTCGAGATCCTTACATCCATTCCATAACTCATTAATAGTAACAATTATGTCATCCTTACGTTAATAGAAAAAAAATACGTATACATGGTTTTGGTTTCCAACTCGAATAAACTCGAAACTTGACTTGGAATGAAAATAATCAAATAACATAAGACCGTAAGAAGGTTTTGAGATAGATAAAGATCCAGATATTTCATGTTGACCTCAGAAGTTTGAGCAAACAAAAATTAGTTTAACCATAACAAAGGGAAGAAAAGGCCAGGGAGTGTCATCCCACTTTCACAAGACCCAAAACGCATACCCCTAAATGGTGTAACAAAGGCAGCATAATACCAATCATTCTAACAACACTTATTTCAAACCAGAAGTTTCCCCATGATATAGAAGCCAAAAGATACTAGGTTTTTACATATAATACGAGCCATGGAATACCCTCAAAAAATCACAAAATACAGTGTTTACCAGTATTCCACACATCCATAGAAATAATCAAATACACAAGGTTGTTAGCAAAAAGGGGATTTTGGTTCTTCGTTAAATCTTCATAGAAGATAATCTACTTTTACCTGACCAGACTAGGTATGAAATCAGCAAGAAAGTGCTCTCATCATTTTAGAATGGTTATTTCAACCACTTTGTTACTACCCATAAAATTTAGAAAACAATTTCATTCAAGTAGGTTTTTTTTTAGACCCAATACTCTATTTTGGGTTAGTGAAAAGCCATATATATATGATTCGTAAAAGTACTTAGACAATTCCATCCCCAGATGCAACCAATATAGTGGCCCCCAGGAATGGCTCATTTACGGCCTATTAAAGTATCTCAGGTTAACAACCAGAACACAACAACCAATAATTTACACAACCAAACGTCCAAGTTATCTATTTTTATATCATCAAAAAAAAACTAAACTGGGTTCTCATACTAGTCAATGGGAAAAACATTTTCTCATTTCAAACAATTTAAGACATTATTCATTGAAAAACCATTCTACATATTTATTAAAAGAATTCAAATAACTTCATGTTATCCCTGGGAGGGTTTTGACCGGATATGCCTCTCTTTCTCATAGAAACTCAACACTTCCTTTCCAAGGGAAATAAATTATACTCTGAACTTAATTTCATTTGATATAAAAATATATCAATGCCCAACTAATGCCCCAACTTGTTGTAGTTTTTTTTAACAAATAAACAATAGTACCAGTAATTTTAACATTCCTAGAATTATAACAGAATAGAAACCAGTTAAAAATTCATTAGTTCAACTTAATACAAGAATAAGAGTTGGGTATCCATGCCAAAACCAACTATTTAGAAGGGGATACAGAGGGAAAACAATATACTTAGAGCAATCAATAACTAACAACAAACCAAACCACTCCAAGGTGTCATTCAAGAAGAGAAACATACATTTCATGGGATTATAGAAATGGTAGTAGAAAATTACAAAGTTTAGGCTTAACATGCCTGAAAAGTATTCTTTTCCCCAATTTGCACCCATAAGGCAGAGCCACGAGCTTTCTATGACAGGAAATCATCTCCTTTCCTCTGCTAGCAAAATGTCCATACTCTAAACATAGTCACGCTTTGCATAGGCAGAGGAAGAATATGGCGAGGAAGGGGTTCCAAGACCTGTGAATAGCATTAATATTGGGAATCCAAAAATTATATGAAGACATCCAAGAAAAATTTCTCCTCGAATCTCATGAGGGCCTCCCATAAGGTGTTCCAACCACCCAAACAAAAAAACACAGCCCAATTGAATAAAACAAGGAAAAAATTACAGCGCCCATCCAAAAAGGTAACACTAGAGTAGAGTCAATTAATAACACCATCCTTGCAAGGTAATCAACCAACAACAAATTTGGCGCAAGGACCAATAAGGTAAGGCCAAGCACAATTTGTCTTAAAGGAAAATAAAGGAATGACAGGTTCGTAAATATCTAATAAAGAATGGTAGGGATGATGGATAAGTAATATAAATTCAACAAAAGAAAAAAATTTGCTATTAAATACTAGGCTTGCGTGGGGGGCATGGTTGGCCAAAGGGAAAAGTAAAACTTAGCTTTAAAAACAAAATTTAGGTCCCTTTATGGAATAAGCCCAAATCCCTTGGAAATAAAATTTAAAAATTGTCTTTAGTACCTTTAACAATACGACACTAGCAACCCGCTAATCAAAATACGATGATCAACAAAAGGAATGCCTACACAAGGTGGTACCACGCACTACCAGAAAATAACAATGAGCGCCCGAAAGAGACTAATTGTAAGGATCGGTGGTCGGGAGAAAATAAATAAATAATTAAATTCATCACTATCTTGCTATAAAAACATGGATAAAGGCCTGCATAGGATTAGTAAATTCAAAATAACATATTATTATTATTATTATCATTATATATATAATTATTGTTCACATTAATAATGACCAATGGTCAAGCTTAACAATGCAACAACAAGATCTTCCTTTAATAGGTTAATCATGCATGACGCTACAAGGTCCACATACAGAGGTGTCGATAACAAATCGAAAAGGCAAGATGGAGAGGAAGGGTGATAATTCTTCACTACGAAAAGGTCAAAGTTAGCTAACAAAAAACTAGGATCACAACAGTGTTCAACGCTTAGCAACGATGTCACTGAAGTAAGAATGGGAGTAACACCGAATGGAGCATTACATTCTCCTCCCCTTAAGAAAGCATCATCCTCGATGCGGCATGACATCAAAGGAAGGAAAGGCAGTAAGCATCAAGGAATAGATAAAGGTGAAAGTGCACCCTATGGTTAAAATTTTGAGTCGTTAAAGCACAACCACAAGGTGGCCTTAGAAACATTTTGGTAGAATGCTTAACTTTCAAGGTTCCGTGAAGATTGGCAGTTTCCTCTTATTCATTATTTAATTAGTCTCTTTTTCGTTTACATTATTCCTAATCTAAGTTCTTTAAATTTTCATTTTAAACTTTTAGTTTATTCCTTCTTGTGGGTGCCCAACGTGAACTGCTATCACAACACCCTACCAGGGTCATACACAACACTATAGAATTCACAAGCATATGTTTACATACTTTCATGACGGTACCAAACCACAAGAGCTTAACCAAATATGGAAGAGAATAGACACGGTCCACATAACATAGTAATTGTCACACATCTATGGCTGATATATAGAATATTTGAACAAAAGTGTAATACAACAACCAAATGTTTCCTCAATTCCACGGGTGAAGATTTCACATAACTCAGCACAAAAACTATAGGTAAATAGAGTCACATAAGAACATCAATGCCATATCCACGACATCACAAAGCATATCCAACTAACATGAGTAAGACATACATCATAACACCACAACCAAAACATCATAACAACTCTGCGTACCTCCTGAAGCATCAATCACACACACACACACACACACACACACACACACACACACACACACACACACAAATATCTTATGCCTCCCTCAAGTCTCTTATGCCTCCCTCAAGTCTCTTATGTCTCCCTCAGTCTCTTATGCCTCCCTCAAGTCTCTTATGTCTCCCTCAATCTCTTATGCCTCCCTCAAGGGGCCGGTTACCCTACGGCCCTAGGCACGTAGAGTACAGACACCCCTAACCCAAGTGACATAATAACATGTGGTTGAACAACCTGATAGTTATCTATAACTCCTTAGGGCATACCCCCATACAAAAAAGTGGGTCCATAGGTCAAACCATTCCATGGTGCATCCTATGACCATATTCCACACATCACAATAATAGAACCAGCATAGCAATCCGATCCAAATGCCAAGTGGCAAAGAACAAGCCTTGGGAAAGGTGGTAAGGTCTTAAAATTTAAAAGAAAATTCAAAAACAAGCAAAACAAACCAAATGGCCATAGTGCAAAAATCTACATGTTAGTACCACAAACTAAGGAAATTCCCAAAATGTAAAACATGGCAATCAAGAACATTGTTGGTCCTTGCAAAAATAAAGTAAAAAGTTTAATTTATGAATAAAATACACATATAAGAATAGCACATTACGATGATTGTGTGGCCTTGTATTGCCACCAAGGGGGTACTCAACAAGTTGGCACTCGAAACATCGAGCCACAACTCACATAATAACACATCAATAGCACAACTATCATCATCTCTATCTGAATCATCCCACCACCACTTCGACAAGGTTAAACACAGTCATAGCTATACTTAGGTTACGTCCATACAAAAACCACAAGGAGAGAGAAAGAGAGGACACATGGGTCATCATCTACTGAACCTAAGTTCAACCCAAGTTACTAGCCCATGGTATACAATTCCTCACTCTAAACATACAATTTTACCGATTCCCTTCAGGGTTAGTGAGTGTAAACCTTACAACATAAAATGCACCTACAACACTAACACAATGGTTATTCACGCACATTAACATAGTGCCTTACGCATGGCACCAATACAGGGTATACCAGGGTAAGTGCACAAAGTTGGGGGGCCAAAAAGTGGATAAAAACTTGAAAACAGACGAAACATGTACGTGTTTTGCTAAAACGTGCTCACGTTTTAATTTTTTTGGATTGGTAAGCACTGAACCTATAACGCGAACACGTTATAACATGTATGTGTTTCAATGAAGTCAAAACGTGTATGTGTTTTGTGTAGTATGGACCATGCATATGTGTTTTGGTGGTTTATACTTACAAAAATAAATGTTTAAGTATAAGATTTCTACTTTAAATTTATGTTAGTAAATGTAAGAAATTAGGGTCACTCTGCACCTTATGGAAGTGGTCTCGTAGCTCCAATAGTTATAATATAGAAGATAGTTTTTCAAAATCTAATCTGGTTAGTACTTACTCATTTTCAGGATTTCAGCAAATGACCTAAAACTTTCAGCGCATATATATTGTAGTCAGTCTTTGTTTTGGGAAAGCATATAGTCATTTTTTATGTTTTTTGGCCTTCTAAAATGGATTTTGGCTGTACCACTGCTTGAATTGGTACTAATTTTTAAATTTGGTCCATAATTCACTTTAGTGACCATGAATTAACTCTATGATGTTTATCTACTTCTTACTAAAAAGAGATCCTCACTTTGTAGATAGAGGATTGTTCCCTGAATGGGATTCATGTCCTATGGCTAAAATGAGGTGATTGTAATGTGCCTCCTCCTTAAGGTGTGATAACACTACTAGGTGTTGAATGAGTTGTTACAACTAGTACCAAGTGAATTACATCAAGTGAACTCAGATGATTGCTAATTCTTAGAAACATGGTGCTCCATATAAAGATCATCCCCTCACCTTTCCTAGCTCTAAAATCATCCTTTCATGGAATCAAATTCATGATTCTCATACATAATTTTACTCATATGTCTCTTATGGAGACAAACAATGCCTTAATACTTCACAAATAATGGTCCTTGATAACTCGGTGAAATGACTAGCTCATTTTAGCTTGTTCTGAAGGGTGTTCAATTAACTATAAAATGGCCAAAAAAGAATTTTTAGGCCTTCAAAGGAATTATTCTCTCATAAAAAATAAATGAGTTGATTGATCACCTTAAACAATATTCCCTACACACTAAAACACATTGAATGATATTTTTAGGACTTTCCTTTGGGTGAGGGTTTATGATTTAGGGTTTAGGGTTTAGGTCTCGGGGTTTAGGGTTTAGGGCTAAGGTTTTAGGACTCAATGTTTAGAGTTTAGTGTTTAAGGCTCATAGTTCATATTTTAGGGTTTAGGGTTAAGGGCTCAGGGCTTATGGTTCATGGTTTAGGGTTTAGAGTTTAGGGTTTAGGGTTCAGGGTTAAGGGTTAAGGGTTTAGGGTTTAGGGCTCAAGGTTCAAGGTTTAGGGTTTAAGGGTCAAGGTTGAGGGTTTATGGTTTATGGATCAAGGTTCAGGGTTTAGGGTTTAGGGATCAGGGTTTAGGGATTAGGGTTTAGGGTTTAGGGTTCATGGTTTAGGGTTCACGGTTTAGTTTTTAGGGTTTAGGGTTGAGGGTTTATGTTTGAGGGTTCAAGGTTTAGGGTTTTGGCTTAGGGCTTAGGGCCTAGGGTTCAGGGCTTAGGGCTTAGGGTTTAGGGCTCAAGGTTTGGGTTTTAGGGGTCGAGGTTTAGGTTTTAGGATTTAGGGCTTAGATTTTATGGTTTAGGGCTTAGAGTTTATGGTATAGGGTTTAGGGTTTAGGGTTTAGGGCTCAAGGTTTAAGGTTTAGGGTTGAGGATTTAGGGTTTAGGGTTTAGGGTTTAGGAGTTGGGGTTTAAGGTTTAGTGTTGAGGATTTAGGGTTTAGGGTTTAGGGTTTAAGAGTTAGGGTTTAAGGTTTAAAGGTCATGGTTCAGGGTTTAGGGAAAAGGGTTCAAGGTTTAGTTTTTAGGGATCAGGGTTTATAGTTTAGGGTTTAGGGTTGAGAGTTGAGGGTTCAGGGTTTAGGGCTCAGGGTTTAGTTTTTAGGGTTTAGGGTTTATGTTTAAGGGTTCAAGGTTTAGTGTTTTGGCTTAGGGATTATGGCTTAGGACCTAGGGTTTAAGGCTTAGGGTTTATGGTTTAGGGCTCAAGGTTTAGGGTTTATGGATCAGGGTTTAGGTTTTAGGGCTTAGGATTTAGGGCTTAGAGTTTACGGTTTAGGGCTTAGGGTTTAGGGTTTAGGGTTTATTGCTCATGGTTTAAGGTTTAGGGTTTATTATTTAGGGTTTACGGTTTAGGGTTTAGGAGTTATGGTTTAAGGTTTAAAGGTTGTGTTCATGGTTTAGGGCAAAGGGTTCAGGGTTTAAGGTTTAAGGCTTGAGGTTCAGGGTTTAGGTTTTAGGTTTAAGGGTTTAGGTTGAAGAGTTCAAGGTTTAGGGTTTAGTGTTTAGGGCTTAGGGTTTAGGGTTTAGGGCGTAGGGTTTAGGGTTTAGGATTTAGTGTTTAGGGTTTAGAGTTTAGGGTTTAGGGGTCAAGGTTTAAGGTTTATGATTTAGGGTTTAGGGTTTAGGGTTTTGGGTTTTGGGACCTTTAGGATTTAACATTTAGGCCTTAAGGTTTATGGTTTACGGTTTAGGGCTCAGGGTTTAGGGTTTAGAGGTTAGGGTGCATGGTTTAAGGTTTACGACTCAGGGTTCGGGGTTCACAATTATGGGTTTAAGGTTTAGGTGTTAATTACAGCTTTAAGGTTTATGGGTTAGAGATCAGGGCTCTAGATTTAGGGTTTAGGGATCAGGGTTTAAGGTTTATGGTTTAGGGCTCAAGGATTAGGGTGTAGGGTTCAAGGGTTAAGGTTTAGGGTTTATGGTTTAGGGATTAGGGTTTAGGGTTCATGGTTCATGGTTTATGGCTTAAGGTTTGGTGTTCAAAGTTGTTGGTTTAAGGTTTGGGGGTTAGAGCTTGAGGCTCTGGATTTAGTATTTAGGGTTTAGGGCTTAGGGCTCAGGATTTAGGGTGTAGGGTCAAGGATTTAGGGTTTAGGTTTTAGGGTTTAGTATTTAGTGTTTAGGGTTTAGGATTTATTATTTTCGTTTTAGGGTTTATAGTTCATAGTTTAGGGTTTAGGTCTCATGGCTGAGGGTTAAGGGTTTAGGTCACAGAGTTTAGGGTTCATCGAATTTGTAGGTAGAACATTCATAGAGAGTCATGAAAATTTGATGTTTTTCATCTATTGATATTTTGAAGGAGGGAAATGTCATATTCATGACTTTCCAATCCTTCCAAAGACCCCAGTAGTCGTCAATCCTTGGATGTACTGGGTGACACTATTACTTACCTTCCATTTATAGTGATAGAGATATTTGTAAATTTGTGTTATGACCTCTAAATCTATATGAATTTCAAGTTGCTTGCAAATCACATCACACCCTTCACTAGGATTGATGACTACACCTATCTTTTTTTTCAGGGGATTTTGAAAACATCCATGGGTTTATCATATAAGGAATTATCAATGAATGGAAGGTCACTAAGTCGTAGGCCAGGTAACTCCCATTTAGAACTAAACAAGAAAGATTTACTAAGCAATTGATAACCCCTTATTGTTCTTAACCATTCACCTGTTTTTATGCTTATTTTGAACACTTTAGGAAGTTCTGTCAAATTTATTGTCCATTCGTGTAGAACACTTGAACTTTATCTTTCTTTAGAGGAGGAGATACTACAGGAAATTCAATTATGATACTACACCTCTGCATTGGTATATTCTTTATGTTTCTTTTGTTTCCTTTAAGATCAATTTTTTTGTTGTGATGGTTATTTTTTCCAGCTTCTAATGGGTCATCCTGGCTTCTATAATACCATACGTGGAAATATGAGAAATGTGAAAAAAATTTCAGAGTGTGAATAAATTTACATTCAAGAGCGCAAGTATATGTGGGGAGAAACAAGTTTGGAAGAGATGTGTAATATATGCATTAGCAGGCACAAGGTAGATGTCATATCCATTTAGTTACTTGTCCCACCTCTCATAAACAAGGTAGTTCTATAAGGAGACTCAATGATGGTTCTATGCATGAGACTAGGAAATATTGATGAAATATGGTTTGGGGTTTAGGGTTTAGGGTTTAGGGCTCATGGTTTAGGGTTTAAGGTTTCAGGTTTAGGGTTCAGGGTTACGGTTTAGGATTTAGGTTTAGGTTTTAGCGTTTAATTTTTATGGTTAGGGTTTACGGATCGAGGTTAAGGATTTAGGGTTTAAGGTTTAGGGTTTAGGGTTTCGAGTTAAGGATTTAGTGTTTAGGGATAATGGTTTTTGGTTTACAATTCAAGTTTTAGGGTTTATGGTTCAGGGTTCAGGATTTAGGGTTTAGGATTTAATGTTTAGGGATTAAGATTTATGGTTTATGGTTTAGGGCTTGAATTTAGGATTTAGGGTTTAGGTTTTAGGGCTTAGGGCTTAGGGCTTAGGGTATATGGTCTAGGGTTTAGGGTTTAGATTTTAGGGCTCATGGATAAGGGTGTAGCATTCAAGGCTTAGGGTTTAGGGTTTAGGATTCGGTGTTTAAGGTTTAGGGGTCAGGGTTTAGGGTTTAGGATTTAGTTTTTACGGTTTAGGGTTTAGGGTTTAGCATTTAGGGCTCATGGTTCATGGTTTAGGGTTTAGGGTTTATGGCTTACAGCTTATGGCTTAGGGTTTAGGGATTAAGGCTCAGGGTTTAGGGCTCATGGGTAAGGGCTGAATGTTTAAGGTTTAGGGTTTAGGTTTTAGGGTCTAGGGATCATGGTTAAAGGTTTAGGGTTTAGGGTTCAGAGCTCAAGGTTTACAGTTTAGTGTTTAGGTTTATGGCCTATGGTTTAGGGTTTCGATTGTAGAAGTTAAACGCTAAAAGATTTATGTTGAATGCTGAAATACTGAAAAATTACCTATGTACCGACCAGATTATACTTTAAAAAACTATCTCCTAAACCATGACTCATGGAGTTTTGAGACTAATTCCATAAGGTACAGAGTGACCCTAATTTCTTATATTTACATAAATAAATTCAAAGTATAAGAAATAATAAAATATAAATAATAATAAATGAAAAACTTATACTTTACGCATGCGCGTTATGTAATGCATGCGCATTATAATGTGTACATGTTTTGTGTTTTCTCTTTTCCCAAGCCATGCCTCAAGGCTTGGGATCCAGTTTGGATCCCCAAGCCTGAGGCATGGACCTGCACAAACACAGCAAACAACGTGTTTTTACAAGAAAATGTAAAAATGCCACTTCCTCTATGATAAATCAAAATAAAACAATCGATCCATTTTTTAAAAATTATACCACGACGTAGAGCAGAGTCTCTTCTTTCTAAAAATATAATTTTTAAAATTTTATTACTAATATAAGGTTTCCATATTATTTATTTTCTAACTATGCCTTTTTATAGCTATTTTTTGAAGTGTAAATATGACTATCTTTCATGGTGTATCTTTTTTTTGAGTAATCAAAATTTTAAAAAATATATACTAGCCCAAACTAGGCATAATTCTATACATACTTTAAAAAAATCTAATTTTCGATATTTTTTGAGGTAGTTAAGGGGGGTGCACGGTCGGAGCTCTGTTATTTTTCAAAACATAAAATTTCTGTACTAGAAAAACATTTAAATAAAAAAATATTCACTAAAAAAAATTTTTAAAAAATGGAGCCCAAACTAGATGCTCCTAACTATCTTTCTACCAAAGGTTTTCAAAAATACTAAATGGTGCTCAATAAATGGTGGGGGGCACGAAAGTCACTCTATTATGTTTTTTAACAAAAATAGGAGTATTTGTTGGTATTTTAGTTGTTTGAACCACTTAAACTTATCTATTTTCAATAAAATTTAGTAGCTTAGAAACTAGACTCAAAATGCTACGATTCTTATTTCCAACAACATCTTCCAATTTTGAGTATAACTATTTTGAAAAAGTCATACAAGTTGAAGATTTCTTTTTCCAAAAAAATGCATCCACTATAAGACCCCCTTTTGGCCCCCCAACTTGGTGCACTTACCCACCACATACATTACATTCATGGTTTACAACACACCACATCACCACATGTTGCACCCAAAGTGTAATCAATGTACGATATGGACCATATACCCACCATAGTTCCCTGAATCACGACATGAATCATTACATATCACATGAATTACAATTATGATGAGAACAATTACAACATACAGTCAATTTCCATATAACATGGAAATACACACATTTCTACACAATGATAATGACATCACTAAGAAAACAAATTCACTACCAGCAACTAGGTCACACAACATATCAGCACACCCACATATCACAATTTCCAAAAGGACCCAACACTCTAAAATCAACAGTCACATTTCTTCTGCACACACAAAAAAATAGTGATTCGCATTCAAATTCACATATAATTCCTAAAAAGGAGAGATAATGCTCTAATCTTTAACACATCAACATGCCATCAATTACGCACTAAGTGACATACATGACATGTGCGCTAAACATATCACAATTACGACATAGTTCACATCACGCTTAATTCACATTACTCTTCCAATATCAACCACCATCATGTAATATCATCGCAACTCCAAACTGGCCCAGAGGTTCGAGAGCATGAAGCTTCACTCTGATACTAAGTGTAACGCCCACTATTTTAGACACACAAGACAACATAACAAAGTACAAGATAATTTTTTTGTGACTTGTTCGAAGTACATAATGACACAACAGGTGGTCACAATGGCTACAACTAACTCTTCGAACATCTTGACACAATGATGACCCATTGGACAACAAGGAAAAATTCAGCACCCATCAAGGGCGGTTCACTTTTCTCTTCAACGAGGCACAACATACAAGACCAACCACAATACATAGTTACAGCTCAGGACATCCCACTGTGAAAATCTTCTTAAGGTTATTTATTTTACTGAAAACATGCCATTCAAACTTGAACTTACGTTCTAGGAGATTCAGTTATGAACCGTAAATTCTTCTTAAAAGGCTAGATTTCTTTCTTTTATACTAGAGACATAAGGCTTAGATAAACATTACCAAAAGAGGATCATATTTACTTTGACAAATATTTGTTTAATTAGTTATTAGATTAGCACTACAAGGGGTGGGGTGAAACAAATCCCACAAGGTTATCTAAGAAACCACAAGCTACAAAATCCTCGTTTCAACCTCCATTGCAAAAGGAGACGAGTGTAATCTCCAATTGATGGAGGTACCGTTTTAGGTTCGGAACGACAAACCCCTTTGAGAAAGGATCAAAATTTTATCATTGCTTAAGAAAAGGGTTACAAAGCACTATGGCAATGGTTAGAGAGAGAAGGTCAATTTATTTCATTATGATCTATTTAGTTATTAACCGGCCTTTAACGAGACTTAAGAGTTCAACTGGATTTGGGGTAAAAGCTTCATTTAGCAATCTCTTGATTAAGTATGACAAAGGAAACACATGGGGTCCCTGAAAGAAGAAGCATGAGTCTTAGAGTGTCCTTAATCAAAATCCCCTACTAACTAAGATCTGATTATATCCCCAAAATCCAACAAGGAAAATACTTTTAGAACTAATTAACATTTCACGACAAAGAGGATAAAGTTTAATCCGTAGTTTAAGGATAATGAGGGTAGGTTTCTTTACACCTGTAGAAAACTCATTTCTTTCTAATTTAAGATTCTTAAATTTATCAACGAGAAACACAAATTTCATTGTTATTTTATTATCGATTCATCTATGAATTCATTTTATTTTCTTTTTGTTTAACTTTAGAATAAGGATTGTCCAACTCTGCTAAAATATACAAAGAATTGCACTAGTGCCAAGACCATGGGGGGAAATTATTAAACATGAAAGTTTTATGAAATGAAAGAAGAAATTACCATTGCTAAATAAGAGAGCTAAACATGGTTATAACATTTCTATTCAACATGGCACACAAACCAAAGGTGTCACAAGATTCAATAGAACTTTAGCTGAGAACAAGAAGGTAACAATTTGGTCAGCCATGTTACAACATTGTTATGGCTGAAATAAAATCAAAAGAAAGTACACGAACAAGGAGATGATCGAGTTTTATTCCTCACAAGATAATTACAAGTTTCGCTACAAAAGGACAAGACAACTTTATTTCACAAATACCAATAATCCAAGGCAAGAGGCCTTCTAAACTCCTTTACAAGCACCTTTGAAAGATTTACAACACATTTGACATTTGTACAAGAACTTCATAAATCAACCCGATGAAACCTTTACAACTCTTTCCTTTTATCTACTCGCATAATCCATCTGCACAAGTATTAACTGGAGTCAGTTCATGAGAACTGAGCATGTTAAGACTACCCATTGCAATAGTAAGCTAACATTTAACAATATCATGAAAGGAATGCTCTATTTCAAGAATGGATCAAAGCACAAACCACTTATCAAATTCTTCACGTGAGATAAAAAAGAAATTCCCCACCAGACAACAAGAAGACAACCAAATATTCTAGTAAGAATGATATCACAAATAAACAAGGTAAGAACTTATAGGTTAAAAACAAAAAGGTCAGGAGTATTGAGATTTCAATCATGTAGTCCTATGGATTACGTGATTGAAATTTAATACTAGATCCATCCATCTCGAAAGAAAACAAACTTGCAAACCGTATCTCTAGGTGTACATTCAACAGATAAAGAGAAACGGTCATAGAAATATCCTCAATGCTTTAAGCCCAAAAGGTAAACCGATTCCAAAAATTATCTTATAGGATTGCTTTGAGTTTTCAACAACTTGGGGAGAACAAAAATTCCCATAGCAAGCACCCATTCGAGATCCTTATGTCCATGCCATATCTCATTAACAATAACAAATATGTCATCCTTACGTTAATAGAAAAAAAATATGCATACATGGTTTTGGTTTCCAACTCGAAGCAACTTGAAACTTGACTTGGAACGAAATAATCAAAATAACATAAGACCGTAAGAAGTTTTGAGATAGATATAGATCCAGATACTTCGTGTTGACCTCAGAGGGTCGAGCAAACAAAACTTAGTTTAACCATAACAAAGGGAAGAAAAGGCCAGGGAATGTCATCCCTCTTTCACAAGACCCAAAACGCATACCCCTAAATGGTGTAACAAAGGCAACATAATACCCAACATTCTAATGGCACTTATTTCAATCTAGAAGTTTCCCCATGATATAGAAGCCCAAAGCTATTGGGTTTTACATATAATACGAGCCATGGAATACCCTCACAAAATCAAAAAATATAGTGTTTACCAGTATTCTACACAACCATAGAAATAATCAATTACACAAGCACCCATATTATCATTTATTAAAGGGGATTAACAGGTTCATCATCATAAATTTTGCAGAGAAATTTAAATCAAATTACTACACATCAATTCATAATAGGTATGACAATCAGGGAAGAGAGGTTTAATTCAAACGTCCAACACATATTTAGATAAGGTAATTTCAACCAATAGTTTTAATGCAAACCGATAGCAAAATTTAGAAAACAATTCTCAACTTCAGGTAGGTATGCATTATTTTGGACTCAGTGCACTCTCATTTTGCGAGCTTAATGAAAAGCTCATATCATATGTGATTAATACAAAGGGTCTTAGAAAACTATAACTATTGCTAGATATATTTTTACAGAGTATAGCGCAAAGCCCGAAGTATATGGCTCATCTACGTCATATTACCCAGAATATCTCAGGTCTAATGAACCATGGATAAGCCTGCACAAAATTTACTCAACCAGACATCCAAGATATATCCCATTTCTAAATCAGTATAGATAGATATACTGGTTTATCATACTAGTCAATAGGAAAATCTGAATTTTCTGGCATGTCAAACAATTTAAGACAT
This sequence comes from Taxus chinensis, assembly GCA_019776745.2. Classification (NCBI taxonomy): domain Eukaryota; kingdom Viridiplantae; phylum Streptophyta; class Pinopsida; order Cupressales; family Taxaceae; genus Taxus; species Taxus chinensis. Next base: position 194,605,978 of record CM034149.1, on the reverse strand, counting down.
TATTCATTGAAGAGCCATTCTACATATATCTAATAGAGGGTCTTCTACCCTAGACTAAATGTTGTCAGCCAAAAAGGGTTTTGACCAGATTTGCCTCTCTATTCTCATACCAACCCCACGCAGCCCTTCCAAGGCTAAAATTAATAAAAATATGATCAAATTGGCCTCTGACATCAAGTAAATCTAGTCAATGTCGCATCACTAATACCCCAGATGGTTGCATACATGATTTCCACGAATTTCTATTAGTAACCACGGATTTGCTTGCCTTTAATCCATAATAAATCAGAAAGAAAATAGCTAGAGATCAGTTAAAAACTTCATTGATATTCAGTATCTCATAGTAACACAACAGATGAGAGTAAAGAATTCATGCCAAAACCAACGATTTAGAAGGAGATACAGAGGGAAAATAGTATACTCAGAGCAATCAATAACTAACAACAAACCACCTGTTAGATATATATTTTTACTATGTTTTGAAATTACTGTATACTCAGGGCAAATGGATTAAGCACATGATGTTTGAAAATATGCATATCTTTCAATTATGAATTAAATATACTACCCCATGTTAGATATATATTTTTACTATGTTTTGAAATTACTTTTATAACTCTAAAATCTTCATTCATAATCACCTTATTATATTCTATTAATAACTTTTTATTTTAACAGAAATGAGATTGTTATTGGAAGGATTGGAATGCCTATTCTTTAATTGAAATTGTAATATAGAGCCAAAAACATGAAATACTTCCTATAAACCACCGATAATATAACATATTTGTAATTTTTTTAAATATAAATATCTCTTCTAACTCGTACATGTTTAAAATATGACCATGAATTTTCATATTAAATATAATAATTTTTGGAGAAAAGTTTCATGTAATTTTCCCATACATGTTTAAAATATGACCATGATTTTTCATATTAAATGTAATAGTTTTTGGAAAAAGGACATTTATAATTTTTTCAAATATAAATATCTCTTCTAACTTGTACATATTTAAAATATAAACATAATTTTTCATATTAAATTTAACCATTTTGAGAGATTAGTTTTATGCAATTTACATGTTTAAAATATGACCATGATTTTTCATATTAAATGTAACAGTTTTTGGAGAAAGGTTTCATGTAATTACCCACATGTATGTTCATTGTGTATACTAGTGAGAGAGGGTCCATATTATAGGGTGTAGAATCGTTCTTGATATGTCTTTATATCTTTAGTGATGTAAATTATGTTGGGTCAAGGAAACATTCATATTATCCGATTTTGTAGCAAGAGGAAAGAGTAAGAAGACCGAGTGTGCAACTCAATTGTCAACTTGGTTGTAGGATATTTTTCATTTTTGGTTTGTGTTCCAAGGTACTTCATTTCGGTTACACATGGAACCTGTTCAAATGGTCTTCATTCCTCTATATGTGGATTTAATGTTTTCATAGGAATTAACACATTCTATTAATATTGCCACTTGTTTTTGGTCTTGGGACTATATGATCTCTAATTTTTCTAAATTTGTCTCTCCTTTTTATATTCTAATCCCTCTGTCATGCATCCGTATTTATATTCACTCAGAACTTTGCACCCAGTATGTAAGCTAGATATGAGTATCAAAGGATGGGTTTGTGTTAGACAAGTAAATGTTGAGGGGCATACAAACTAAAAGTATTTAAGCTTACATACAAAAATACCGCAGATTGACTTATTTATAGCATGTGATTGGAATTTATAACTTGTGTTTCTCAGATGAGACAACAAAATATTTGATTCACCCAAATGAAACAGGAATTTGAACCTCTTCTGGTCCTCACATTACCCTGAAATGAAATAGGCCACCAAAATCGATCCTTATAGCACTCTCTATTTATATTATATGATACCTTCACCCACACATCATAAACTACAAATAATGTAATAGTTGTAATTTTTTATGTAGAGTATTTGTAGTTTGAGTTTGTTATTTTTATTCTATTATTTTTATTTTTTGAAAAATATTAATATATATCAATTTTAAGGTGATTATTTTCAATTGATCACATGGTATCACTCATTGAATAGTTTTACCTGTTGAACTGTTTCACGTTGATTAATGGTTTGAACTCTCTTTCCTCAAATTCTTCGATATTTGGTAAAGAATGACTTTAATTTAACTACATTACTGTAATGATATTAATAAACTTGAAAATGAAATACTCTGAAGGCACTCATGAACTTTTTAATGTAAGATTGTTTATGAAAGCCACTCATTTCTATTTTTAAAAAACAAAACATCTTTATTTTCTATCAGTCAAGTGTTTGGTTTTATTTTTTATTGTTTATTTTGGATGTCTTCATTTTACTTTGTTTTCATTTTTATTTTAAGAACTTGAAAAATTGTCTTTTATTATTAGAGAAGAAACCACTTGTTAATACAAGTGTATGTTAAATTCACTTCAAATTTGTGGATGATGTATTAATCATCGTATTTTTAAAATGTAAATATTTATTGATCTCAAGGTGTATATCTTTAACTGATCACATAGTTTAACCCATTGAAAGTTTCCAAATTGACTAATGGCTTGATCACATATTTTTATAAATGGTAATGGATGGCCTCAATCTATCTACACCATTGCATTGGGATCAATAAAGTTGAAAATAAAATAAATTTTGGAAGGTCTTTATGTGCTCTTGTACCATATTGTACCATAGAATTGTTAATGGAAGCCACTTATTTCCATTTGAAGAAAAAAAAGAATATTAAAATATAATTAAAATTCACAATGGAAGTTCCAATCACTTAATAAAACCTACATGTATGTATAATTTTATACGAAGAGAAGCTAAATACACATTTGACGAACATCCAACAAATGAGTTTGACCTTGGTGGTGACCCAATTCAACTTCATGAATGGCATGTCTTATCCAAGGATGGATAGAACACATTTCATGTTGTCATCTCTTCACCTTCTCATGGCAATCAGAGACAACTTTCCCTCAAAGTGTCTTGGGTTTTAACGATCCACAAATTGCAAGGTCTAACGTTAGAACAAGCAACAATCGAAATTGCCAACACAAAACAACAAGGGGTTACTTTTACTGCACTCGCCATAGTTCACTTGCTTAATCACCTCTCTAGATTTTACCTTATTTATCTTTCTAGCATTGTGCAAACTTGCAAAACAGTGCCTTAGTTCTCATCATAAAATAAGAAAAGCAAATGCCTATGTTCCCTTACATGGTATTGCCATTGTATTTCTCGTTCAATTTCCCCTTGTATGTACTACTAGTCCTATACTCGACAATACAGTTGCATTATTCATCATTCCATGTTACTTCTATTTATCTATTTCTTTGCACCTTGATTCCCCCTCTTTCGCATCACATTATTGTTCGTTTTACTGATTTTGATTTTTGTGTCTGTCCTTTCTCCATTGCACCATCTAGGTGTGATTGTTAGTTCATAGTGTATTACAAATGCTCATGTGATGTTACGATCATTTGCGGATTGTGTGTGAATGTCGTTCTCCAAAGGATTTGTGTTTGACATCTTTACACACCAATTCTCATGCTCTATGTTTGAAGATGGAAGGGGATATTGACATTATTTTGTCATCTAGGTTTTTAGATCTTTTAAGTAGTTTTTGAATTGATTTAAAATGAAAAATAATAATATAAAGCATTTGAAAGAGGTACCAATGACCGAGCCCCTAGGTTTTTAGATCATTTAAGTCCCCTAATCCACATAGAGGAAACAACCGCCAAAATAAACCAAAAAAACCTACCAACGACAAGTCAGTTTTCCATCAGGCATATTGCCCACATGACGTCGATGTACCCAACAAAATCCTCTGAAAATTACGACTCCCTTGCATTCAAGACTGGCAATACCTAGACCGGTAGTTGGAAAAGAAGAGTGGTTGCACCTCAAAGGCAGTAATATCCAGAGAGTTCCAGAGGAGCAACATACCCTTACAAAAGACTCGGCAAAAACGTGTGTTCGAAAAGAGAAAATATGAGACCAGGAGATCCAGGCGGCTTTCAAGGTCCAGGCCCCGGCCCAGGAGCACCGGGTCCTGGTCCAGGTCCGGGAGCGCCATTCGGCCCTCCGGCTCCCGGATTCGGTCCTGCTCCTCCACCTTCATTCGGCCCTCCTCCTCCTCCAGCTCCATGGCCTGCTCCTGCTCCTCCTCCTCCAGGTCCTGCAGCACCCTTACTGGGTCCTCCCGCTGCGCCGCCGCCTCCTCCCGGCGGAGATTGTGGGGACTGTATCACACAATGGTAAGCAAAATCGTTTGTTTTTTGTGTGTATGCTATGGTTCAGGGTTTAGGGTTTAATATTTTCTACTGGTGTTCATGTGGCTTCGCAGCTTATCGCTGATATGCTGCTGCTGGCTACTGAATGCGTGCTGCGGAGACTGCTTCGGAGGGCCGCCGCCGCCGGGACCGGGTGGGCCGCCGCCTCCCTTCTGATCTTTTATACTGTAACACAGACATCGTCTTCCGTTTTAAGCGAGCGACGGCTTCGTGAACAGAAACCATTTTTTATGGATTGGACATTTAATTGCACGAACTTGTTATGGTTATTATTGCACATTAATATATGTATATATAAATTACAAGCCTTTGTGGTGTTATAAATGTGTTGAATGGAAAGTTAAGAGGAGGTGTTTTTATTAAGATATGTTTTGGTTTTTTAAGTAGATGTGACTTCGCTTATTTTGAAATAATGGACGTTTTGAAGAATCTTTTTCGACATACATATTCATTTAAAAATTTGTGGGTTGAGTATACTTTCACACTTAATTATGTGGAAGACATTGTTTCATATGTGAAAGTCCCTACAAGAAAATGCCCATTTTTCTAGATGACATTTTTTGTGTAGATTTTCTTGATGGCATTTTCGATGTTTTTGTCACCTCATCTTCCCAAAATCTTTTCTTCTCAATGATGTTGTGAATAGATCGCCATCGGAACATTGCTCTATGAATAGCCACGACACACACAATCCTCATATTTGTGAAAGTCATGAATTTGAACAATTCTATGATGCCCACACACATATTTCAAATTGCATATCTCGTCGTGCAGGGAATCCCTTTCTAGGGAATTGCGTAAGTCAGCTTTTCATATGGTTTTATAAGGAAATTTTTCTCTAGTCCATGTGTTTGGACAACAAGAGATACTTCCAAACCTTCCCATGTCAATCTCTTCATGTAGATACTAGTTCTTTGAAAAAAGTGTTCCTCGTTGCATAGGAATCCAGATCTCTTTTCAATTTCTATAGAATAATATTTGAGCCCACTTAATTGACATAATGACATGGGGAGTGTGTATTTGAAGAAAAATGTGCGAAGAAAATACATGAACATCTAAGTTTGGTATTTAGACAAGTTCCAAAAAATGATGGCTATTCCAGTTAAATAACTTGAAGGATAATCTTCTTGTTTTTGTGTGAGCTCGTCTTGCTTTCCATTGCAAAGTAATATATATTTCTATAGCATTTAGTAATTTTCAATCCTTGTTTACTAAGACTAACAATCACAACAAAGTTGTGTAATGGAGTCGTTGATAGGAGGCATTCAAGAAGTTAAAGTTGAAGGATTGAAGGAGAAACAATGGAGGGAGGAAGAATCGTGATAAAGAAGAGGTTTGAGGGTGGAGAATTTCCAGGTTGAAGAATCTATTGGAGGGAACATATGCGATTTTTTTCCCTCTGACAAGTTACATATGGACCACATGTCACTTTTTATTACCTTCGTATCATCATTTATTTAATGTACTGTTTGTTGAATATTAAATTTGTCTTGATACCCGCTAACTTGAAAAGCCCTACAGTTTATTAGATATGCAACTTTCCTATATTATTGCAATCACTTTGTTATGTGTTTTAATAATGTAAACATCAAAGGTAAACCAAAAATGAAATGACAAACACAAATGAAGAACATGGTATATTAAGAATAAATTTTGATTCATATTTTAAGGCTTGCATAAAAATTCACCTAAGCATTTTGAATATCAAGTAGAAGTTATCAGAAAGAAACTTATGTTGAGTTGTTTGCATGTTGATGAAAGATTGTAAAAAAGGTGCTCAAAATCAAAAAACTTCTCCACAATGTTGAACCAAAGAGTTATCAACACACATTGGGATATCTTTGTCATACTTTCATGTAACAAACTTTGGGTGGTAAGTGGTGCACTGTGGCATAAGGTAGAGATAATTTTGTGCTTTAACATGTGAAAGTTGAAATTAAGAACCATTTCACAATATTGCTAGTTATGTCTCCTATTTTCTGGTGGTTGGCTTCTTAGTTATGCCTTCTGGGGGGTATGTTGGCAAGTGAGTCAGGGAGTAGCTTGGCTTGAAGCTCTCCTTCACACAAGAGCACTGAATCAAGGTCTTGAACATCCACAACTCAAATGACAATGCTCATTGGTTTTGACGACATTCTGTTGTTACACAATGAGGATGAATTGGAGGGCACAGTGGGCAAGAGCATATGTGTGAGGGACTTAAACATATGCAAGCTTCCTATCTAAATGTGTGGTGAAGGAGACTCTACAAAGCCTTCGAGGGAAGGAAGAATGTGGACATCACGGTCAATGGCTTGAAGTTTGGCCCCTTATGCTTGAGTAATTGAAGTCCCTCGGTAAATTGTGAAGAGCTCTGATTTGGAATCATGTGAGACATTTCAAAACTTTGTTTCCTCCTCGATTAGGCTTGTGTATTGTGCATACAACTATACTTTCTAGATAGCGGGAATGATAGTGAGGCAATTTGTAACGCCCACTTAGAACACACACAAGGATAACACGAAAAATATCGGGTAAAAATTCACATGTTAGTGTCACAAATAAAGGAAATGCCCAAAATATAAAACCATATCAATCAAGAAAATTGTTGGTCCTTGAAAAAATAAAGGAAAAAGTTCAATTTACAAATAAAATACATATATAGAAGTAGCACATTACGATGACTTTGTGGCCTTATATGGACACCAAAAGGGTACTCAACGAGTTGCTGGCACTCGGAACATCGAGCCTCAGCTCGTAAAATAACATATCAATAGTACAAATGTCATCATCTCTATCTAAATCATCTCGCCACCACTTAGACAAGGCTAAACATAGTCATAGCTGCACTTAGGTTGGATCCATACAATAACCACAAGGAGAGAGAAAAAGAAGCACAGGTCGTCATCTACTAAGGCTAAGGTCAGCTCGAGGTATTGGCCCATGGTACACACCCCCTTACTCCAACATACACTTTTACTGATTTCCCTCAGGGTCACTTAGCATAAGGTTCACAACATAACACATAACTACATCAATAACATGATGGTTTTTCATGCAAATTAACCATAGCATATTGCGCATGGTACAAATACAAGGTATATCACATACATTACATTCACTGTTTACACGTTTGGCACAAGCAGGGAGCAGTAACAAGGGTAGAAGGCTCTATACCAGCCAGTCGCATATGTTAGGGAGTCTTATGTTATTTCCCACAGGCCAAGACATCTCTCCCTCCAACTCCACACGACCAACAACAAATGAGAGAGCAAGCCAAACAAATAGGAACACCAGGGAAAAGTTATTTGCTAAACCAACACTTACAAGGTAAGCGGCCACCAAAAATTGTGTGAACAGTTCACCAACCAAGGTGTCAGGGAAGATAATAAAGGACGTACCAAAACCTGCAGCCAGAATAAAGGACGTCTTCATCCCACCACAAAGTCCACAAAACGCATGGAAAGAATAAATTTTATTAATGGCATTAAAGTTGAGCTAGATTCGGTGGTTGAATGAATTCAGTCTCCCCATTCACCAAACAAGACACAAGGTAGCCAATAATCCCTACACCAAACACAATTTATTAATAAGGGGCTTGTGTGGTGACTAGCTCGCTGAAAAAGGGGGAAAAACAGGTCGGTTAGAGCATTTAATTCATCTTTAAATTTGGTAGTCCCTTTCAAAACGTTGGCGCCAACAGCAAAAACAACCCCTCCTTATTCAAATCAATCTTAACCATGGTTTGCCCCACAGTTAAGCCTTCAGGGGGGGTTGGTAGAATAAAACAAAAAACTAAATAAACTTATGTAAAATATTAGGTCCCTTTCTAAAACAAACTACCCAAATACCTTGACAAGGTTTTAAAAAATGTCTTAGGAACTTTTAACAATACATCAACAAGCAACCCGATAATCCGAATGTGATAAGCCTAAAATGAAGATGCTCGTAAATGACGTTACGGGGCACCCTCGACAACGAGAAAGCACATGACAACACAAGGAAGAATGACGCAAGGAAGGGACTCAAAACTAACTCCACAAAAAAAGAGGTCGAAATATCTTAACGATCAAACAAGAACTCAAATAAACATTTGACGTTTTGCCATAGGGCAAAGGGACAAAAACGGGGTCAATGTCGAATGGGGCATTACACAACTCACATCATCCATAGATTTGTTTGAGGTCCTCCAACTATCTTGTGAGATAGCATCTATGCTTCATGGTGTTCCATTGGGGGTTCTCAACATAGTTACTGAATTGACGAGAAATGTGACCTCAAAATGAGAACTCTAGCCATAAAAATCCATATTTTTACGTCTAAAACATAAAATTCTACCTTTGAATTGAAAAGTGGTTGCTACTAGTAGCATCCTTTTTTAGGGTTAAAATTGTAACCTTTTACAACTACAATATTTAAAACTTATCAATTTAATAACAAATCTCTAAAATCAACAACCAAATCGAAAAGAGGTGCTACCAGTTGCTTTATTTTTTTCCAGGGTTAAAATAATCTAACAATTTTGAAACTATGGCCTTAGCAATTGGTATCAATCCAATCAAAACGTTAAAATCAATGTTCAAATCAAAAAAATATGTTGTTAGTGACACTTTTTTTTCAATGTTAAACTTGTAACATTTTTGAAATAATGGCCTTAATAACTTGTACTGTTGTAACTAGATTCTAAAATCAGCCTTAGAATTGAAAAAAAGTGTTCCAAGTAAGACCCTTTTTAGTTTTTAAATTGTAACATCTTTGAAACCGTGACCTAAAATATATGTACTATAGCAAACATACCCGTAAATCAAACTCTAAATATCCACTCCAATGGAATAAGTTATCACTAGAAACACAACAATAGATATTACCATTACAATACTATTTTATAATTCAAAAATTTTATATTACTTTAAATATCTTTCTTACTTAATTAACAAAAACTTAAATATAAATTATGTTGCATTACCAAAATTATTTCATAAAAATAAAAAAATTAAAATTAAAATTGAACCAAGAAACTCAAAATTAAAGAAAAGCATGTTTTAAAAATATAAAACATAAAAACTTATAAAATTAACCTCACATGATCGGGCTAATATTACTAACATTAACTCCTTTGTTCCTAGCCATAAGAGTCATAAAATTGTTGTGTTTCCCTCTCATGCATGGTGGACTGACTGGAAATGGTTCGTGGATACCCCCTTCCAGAATTACTCTGGTAGTAAAGGTTATTCTTGGTTATCTCCACATCTGCCTATGGTTGAAAAACTCAACAATCAATGGGGGATACATTCTTCTCCTTCCAGTTGGAGAAGGAGATTTGATATTGTTTGGTCCACTTATGTGGAACCTGAAATTGCTCACTTTTATGGTGTGTTCTCCACCAAGGCATGTCGATTGGTGCCCGTTTGGTTCAGCTTGGTGTCTCGGCCCCCAAATGTCCCTTATGTGGACACTTGGAAACCCTATCCCACCTTTCTGGTATTGTAGTAAAGCCCAAAAGGCTTGGAACTGGATTCACTCATTCTTTCCCCCTTTCAGACTAGAATGTTTCACCTGGTAGCATATTACGTTAGGCAATAACCCCATAATGCCTCACATGTTTGGCCAAATTTGGCATGCTTTCATAGTGGACATTCTTTTTTGGCTTTAGAAATAAAGGAATTCTTTTTTATTTGCTTCGGTTGAAGTTGATCAAAATTTCTATATTTATGATAAGTCGATGGTTATCTCCAATGTGTTGTTGCATATACAAGAGCAAGCAAATAAGGTGGCCCTCGAGGTGGAGCACCGCCAGACCCTCCATCACTGGGGCGAAGCCCCTTGCAATGTTGCTCGGGGGCCACCTTCTCCCTCTTGGCGTTCTCTGCCCTGTGATGGTTGTACCCAAGGTGGTCGTCGGAGTCGCTCCCAGCGTCACTCATTCAGTCATGCTCGTCAGTCCCCGCACAATCAACCTCTGCGAAGGAGCTTCTCTCCTCCGCCCCTAGCTCACCACCAGGGCTAGGGCTCCTTGCCGCCATCTTAAAAACTTAGTTGGGGCTCGTCGGCTACTCCGAAGCCATGCACTCATGATGGCTGGAGCCTCTTGCCTCCATCGGATAAGTTTCCCATAATGGCCTTAGCCATCTCACCCACTCGCGACATTGCGGAAGACAATGAAGAAGATGGACATGTTGACTCTGGCTGGGAGGTGTCAGACAATGACAAGGACCTTCCTGGATTTGGCTGGCCTAATGACCATGATCCACCCTCTGCTGATCAACTTTTTACAGCAACGACATAATTTCATTTTCACAGTAGTTTTGTTATTATAGTTGACTTTTCCTAGGCCTGGCCTAGTTTGTTATGGCTTTGGGGTGTGCTCTCATACCACCCACTTTTTTGTTGAATTATCTTGTATCGTCTTTCTTATTAATATAATATAAGATCTTATTCATTAAAAAAGAAACTAAGGCGAAAAGGGATTCATGCCCCCACATTATATTTAATATTATATATATATGCATGTGAGGTACTTAAATATAATGTGGGGGAAGGACCCTTCCGTGTGTGTTCTTCTAATTTTTTTTCTTAAACTTAGACTTTTGTGTTTATTTCATAATTTTTTTTGTCTTTTTATGTGTTTTTTAATATTTTTTTTATAAAAATTAGGTTTACGTTTTATTTTAAATATTAATTTTATTTTTAACTTTTTAAGAGATATTATTTTAGAATTTGTTTGATTTGTTTTTACAAATGATATACAATTTAACCTAAATAAAATATACTAAAATGCAAATTTTAATGATTTTTCTATATGTCACAACTAATATATACTTATATATTATATTTTAATAACAATCAGATCATTCAAAAATACCATATTTGAATTTTTTACTAAATAATTCTTAAAACTAAGATTAATAAATGTCAAAAAATTGATTGTGAACTTAATCTTGATGGTGAATAGATTTGGAGCCAATTTATGAAATAGGGGGAAAAACAACCACTAAATGTGACCTTTAAAAAAAAGAACTCTTGAGGGTGTTCATCAAGTAGGTAACTATGTTTCTCTTGTTTGAAAATGAACATAATTCCATAGCTTTTTAGTCCTACACCACTATCCTCCTAGCTACACTAAAGTGGGAGTTTAGAGGAGCGCAAGGAAACCGCCAAAGTTTAATGGAAGGTGGGTTTTGTAGATGTAACTGCCAACCCCAGGGGTGTCAAGACCCCAAGTGCCTATATTTTGTTCTGCATAATGCATAAGGTTACGAAGGAGCGGGAAGAGGCATTGCATCCTGTCACTCACAACCTGTTGAGTAAGCTTTGAACATTATAAATCATCAATTTCTTAATTGAAAAAGAGTACCCAAGCATGAAAAACATATTTTTAATTTCTTCAAGGCTTTTGGGTGTGCAGGTTAACATCAACAATAATACAGTATAGTGGGTCCATTCATTGGAATATTTTTGGGATGAGAGATGATGTTTGAATTTATGCAAACACAAGATTAGCATTATTTTAGAAAGTTAATAATGAAGTGGTTCATGAGATATCCATGTAGCACCAAATAGGAAACACTTTTCATAAAGTTAAGAATAAGAGATGGCAAATCTAAATGCGAGAAATGTATTAATGTGGGACATCAAGGGTAAAATTTGACAACCATTTAGACTTTTTGTGATTTTAGTTGTAAAATACTTGCAAATACTTGAAATAATTGTTGCATGTGACTTGTTTATTTAATAACTGAGCCTCCCAAATTTGGTGAAAAATTTATAAGAAAATATCAAACTTATATTATTGGGCATTTCATTTTCATGTATATGACGACTAAGATGATAACTTCACTTTAGTAAGACCAATCGAGCCAAATATGGTTAGGATGCAAATCCAACAATTATGGATTAACAAAGGGTTGGTTGATGACAAAAACATAGTAGGATATATTTTAGCTATTAGAGGTGAATAATTTTGGCAAGATACTATTAACATATATTTCCAGTTCCGGTTACAAATGAGAATGTGCATAATCACAGGAGAAAACAAGAAGATTACACTGATTACACAACATAACAAAAGTAGGCACTACCAAAACACCATCATGAAATGAACATTGTAAAATTATTTATATCTCAAGATGAATATGATGAATAAGTATTCAGTAATATGAGTCCACTTAATAAAAAAAGTAACAAGCTTAAGAATAATATTGTATTGCGTCTTTTGTTAACTATATATAGGGGTCTCTCAAGAATCACCATTAACTTGTCCATCAATTCTAGGGCATCGACAATTGGTACTTATTATAGTCACTGAAATATGCACTCATTACTATTATTTTATGCACTCTATTATGTTTTTATATTTATGAATTCTAACCTATGAGAAATTTGTGAAATTAAATATATAGAAATATGTATCCAACTTTGGTTGAACTACACTCAATTGACAATAACTGCAACTCTATTTTCAAACAAAACTTTATAAAAGCGAAGAAAATGATAGGTCAAGAGGAAAAAAGAGCCTAACAATCCTGCCATTTTAATACCCCCTATAGAGGTTGTTAATGTTTTTGATTCTGATAGTGAGTCTATTATTACAAATTTCACAATGACATGTCTTGTGAGAGTATAGTCAAATTTGTTTCTGTAAAAACTTGTAAGATCAGTGGGTGGCATAAGGTTGTTGAGAAACACATAGATTTATCAATTCTTGTGTGGATTTCAGTCTATTTATTTTGTCAATTCTATTATCTATGGCCCTAGCCCTCCTCCTCCTTTTTCTCCTCCCCTTACATATTCACAAATCCTTGGGGCTAATCATGATAAGGTTGATCTATCCTATGTAATAATGAGGTCCCCATACCCTCCATGTTATACTTGTCCATTGACCAAGTGTGCCTAAAGAGGTCTATCTTTGGAAATTCTTATCTTACATGTATGGTTCCTGGTGTTGTTAATATAAATTATACAGTTTACTTAAATACAAGTTAATGTTATCCTAGTTTAAATTTCATGATTCATGTAATTATAAGTTTTGATGTTACATAATAGATAGATGTTATCAAATGACAATGATAAATTTAAAGATATGCATGTCTGTAAATAGATCCTACCTAACATATCAGTTAAACAATATGTTGATAAATATGTGACTAAACCACAAAAACTTACAAATTTAATGCTCCTCGTAAAAACTACTAATAGACAATATAAACCTCTTATCTTATCGAAAATGACACTTATAACCTAACAGTGTCCCCATGGCAAATTATAATGGAAAAATTCAATTTCCTTAATAAGCCCCTCAATGTGTATGTTATTCCTCCCAAAGAAATTCTTTCTCTCATGCATGTTTTATTGTTGGTGATTTGTAACAAAACAATATTACATACTCTTACTATTGATGAAGAAGGGCCTATATAAGACAATACATGCACATTAATTCCCTTCATGTAGTGAACCCTATTCCTAAGAATATTTAGTATTCAAAGGGTGTGACAATCACCTAATTTTTCAATGAGTTGATGAGCATATGGATCCTATGTGCCCCTTACTCCTTTTATGCTATCCATTTGGTTCAAATCCCACATGATTAGATCCTTCACCTAATTGTGAAGTTATTCCTAACAGTCCTTTCTGATCTTTCTTCTCATTGGTTCCATCATTTTCCTCGTTCGGATCATAAGTGTGTTACGTTTCATCGGGGGTCTTTTGTATGCATCATTTACTTTTTCAAACTATTTTTCCGTGGCTTAGTTCGTCCTTTGAAAGAAAAGTTACCATATGATACGTGTGAATAATTTACTCTCCTTTGCTTTAAATTTATAGCTTTAGAAGCATAATTGCATAGTGATCATACTATTATGTATGAACAAAGTTTTCTATTCCTACCCCACCTAGTGCTTCTTATTCTATATCTGCGCACCAATTACATCAAAAAATCCTAGATAAGTTATCTGAGTGTAAGGAGGAGGATTTTGGAAGGTGCCATTTTAGAGGGGACTGAATTTGTTTTAATGTGATAAGACTCCACCTAATTGAGGAACTTGTTTATTTCTACCTACTCCCTCATCCTCTCTGGCTACGGCCTATCATAGGTCACGAAGGACCACCCACCTAAATTTAATGTTGTTGGGCATCGAATGGTATTCTACTTCTTCTAAAATAAAATAAAATTTACATGGTTTGAGATGACAAGGCATAATGGTTTTTGGTGGCCTCCATGCCTCCTTCCTTCTTGTGTTTTTTTATCTTCTAATAATCGTGCTTAGGCACTGATGATTAATTATGGACAACATATCTGTTGTGCTATCCGTCCTGGGTGATAGGGAGAATCTATATTCATAATACATGCATAGGGAATGAGGCCGTAAAACATACTCCTTGTTGTGCTTACTTGTTTGTAATCCTTCCTGGGTGCCTGAGATCATGCAACAATGGACAAAAATCTCTTCTCATAATGCTCGATGGATGTTCATGCCTGTTCCTAAGCTATTATTTTGGCATGATTGTGTACATACTGGCAGAGGTGAAATGAGGAGGTTGGACACCAATTGGTTACATGTGGGTATACAAGCCATTTTTTTGCTTTTTGGTCCTCCTGTGTTAGACCCTGCAGTTGTGGCATTCCTGCGACCTCACCCCTTTGAGGATTTTTGTGAAACAGTTCTCCTACCTCGTGTTTACACTCCCACTGTTTGCTTGTGTGGCCCTAGTAGCTCTTACTTCCACAGCTGAAAAAAAATCATCCTTTTCCCCCTAACCATTCCCTTCTTGACTTCGATGGATGTCCATACCCTGCTTAACCATTACCTTCTTGACACAGGCTATGAGGATGTTGCAAGGGATGTGGAGTCTGGCTTTATCCTTATCTTTCATGTGTGTACTAGGCCTTTTTTAATAAACCCATTTTGTGTATACTACAATCATGACAGTCCTTGAGACCATTGTTCTTTCTGTTCGACATTACTTATAAAAAAGAAATCTCTGCCCATGCTAAACATGGACGAGAATGGAGTTTGAGTGCCCAGCCAGTAGAAGAGGGGAGATTATACCTGAAGATTTTTATTGCTGGTCTGTGCAGTGTCTATGCGACTTTTTGAAGCTGGAGAAACAAGAAAGATAATTCTACTCATTGCTACATTTGCTAGATTTAAAAATATCATGAAATTGAACCACCCTTTCCCTGAAATTTGTTTTTCATTGTTACTTTTGTTGTGGGTTTGGACGCCTTGCTTGGAAATATCTCCTTTCCTCTTAGGGTAAGTGCATGAAGTTGGGGGGGAAAAAAGTGGACAAAAAATTTGAAAAAAGAAAAACACGGGATACGCATTCTATTATAATGTGATCACATTTTAAATATTTAGGTTTTTTATTTACCAAAGCATCAAGCGTAAGCATTATATGATAATTATAGAGTAGAATTTGAATAGAGTACATTTTTCTTATTGTTATAGTTCAAGGTCGAGGGAATCAACCAAAACCAAACCCTTTTATTCATGTCATCCCTCCCAACCCTCCCACAATTGCTCAACATCCCCCAGGTAATCAAGAAGATTTAATAGCCCACATAGTTGAAAACAAAATTGAAACTGAGGATTTAAAAAAAAGAATGAGGGATTCACAATCTATAAACTCCCATCGTGCATCTCTTACAAACACATTAGAGGCATTACTTGTTCAAGTTGATGCAACAACAGGGAAAATTGATCATTGGACAACTTACAAAGAGGGTTGCATGGTTTATTATGCCAACAAATTGTCATATGTGGATGTAAAGAAAAAAGAAATTACAAAAAGACCTCATATGCACCTTATTCACGAACCCCCTCACTAATTTTCCTATTCTGTTGTCATGCAAATGGTTTCCCATCCATTGGTGTTATAATAATTTAATTAAAAATAATTTTTGGGATCGATGGTGGGTGATGTTTGATTTTCCACCTTGCAATAACAACGAGGTGCCACTATACTTTCTGAGGAAACTCTATTGCGAGTTTATCCTCAACGAGATCCCAAATTATTTTGATTTCTAAGATTTCTAGGGCCGAGGAAAAGGATCGCCACAGGATCGACTGGTGCACAATGTGCACCTATTCAGCAGGGTAGATTCCCCGACAAAAAATCCTCATCACCCTGAGATTGTCCCTCTAGCAGTGAAGGATACATTAGAGATTGATACACTTGACGTGCTTCAAGGGCTATCTACGACCCTTGTTCGACATATGAGGGAGATTTATGAGACAGATGCTCATATAAATACACAAAGTATTCCCTCATGGAGTATTAGCATGAGGCCACATCTTTGCTCATCATGTGGTAGCATATGTTTGGGGCCCGAGGAGGACGATAATTTCATGAGTATTGATTTTGGTGGAGTTGTTACTAGGGGTGCACATGATAATGTCACTATGTCAGATGCCTTTTTGAGTGATACATTTGGATTAAAGTCATCGGCGTCACCTTTGCAGGTATTTGTTATCTTTTATTATGTGTGCTACAAAAAGTTTGGAGTACTTGATTTGCTTATATATGTTAAATTTTTGAAATAATTGTATTTACACATGTACATGCATTGATATTACTGTGCGAGGGAGGTGCATATTCTTCCCGACCATAGGCGACGAGCACCATGCGTACACATACATTCACAAAGGTAATTTAGAATGTTAATTGTGTAAAATTTTAACATACATACATACAGACACACACACACACACATATTAGTTTTGAAGTAAAATATATGTATGTTCTTGTATGTTCATCTAACTCACGTGATACATGTTTGATAAATATGTTGACTTCACTAGACACCCCACCATCTCTGCGACAAGTAGAGAAAGGTGTTGTCGCTGTGATTTCATCTGCATAGCAACTCACTAAGGAATTCTTGAATAACATGTAAATTTAGTTAAATTTCTCTTTTAATTCATATTATGTTAAATTACTTGTTAGTAATGTATTTCATTGTAGAATTATTAAATTATGTTAATAATGTCCTTCATTGTGTATATGCAGGAGTTACATGCGACAGGTAGCAGCCATGTTCATTTGATTCATAGGCATGGCAGGGTAAAAACAATAGTTCTATATGCAAGGTACATGTACTAGCATTTTCAATGTATAGTATGCATCAAAATTTGGAAATAAATATTTATATAATGTATGTATATAAAGAGTTAACTAATCTGAGTAATTATTCATTCAATTTATCAACGTGTATATGTGTATTTGCCTTACTTGTGCTTCTTCTTGCTCTTGTTCTCTTTATATTGGTTCCTATCTTATCATGCACTTACTACATTATTCTATGCTTCGTAGTCTTCTCCCCTGTACAAACACCCAAGAGTCGTCAAAATTTGATGCCTTTCATCTGTTGATATTTTTAGAATGTCTCTCCATATACATTACTCCAATGCTTGAGAATGTCTCCTATGCAATGACATTCTGATTCAGCTACTCAACTATTCTTGATTGTCTAATCCTGTCCAATTCATGTTATTACCTTTAAATCTGTAGGCATTTCAAGTTAGTTGGAAATCACATTACACCCTTCACTAGTCTTGATGACTACCCCTATCCTTTTGAAGGCACTTTTGAAAACATCCATGCATTTATCATAGCATAAATTATCAATGAATGGAAGGTCACTAAGCCGTAGGCCACCTGACTCCCATCCAGAACTAAACAAGAAATATTTACTAGGTGATTGATAACTCCCGTGTGTTCTTAGACATACCCCTATCAAATTCATCCTTAAGACAATCTAGTCATTCAAGGCTCTTAAGGGACTACGCCCGGACGAGGTAGCCTGAAAGCACGGGGAGCATAGGGAACCAAAATGAAGTCTCCACTAGCATTTTCCTAGCCACCCCAATGTGTTTACGTAGTTGGTTTGGTCCCACGAGCTTCTGTTTGCAAACTACAACATCTGGCAGCCCTACACTGACTAAGATTGCACTATTTCGGGCCTTTGCAAGCAATAGGACAGCGAGAGAACCAAATGGAGATAGATAAAACCGTGATAAGATTTTGTAGAGGGCCCCAACATGGAGGTCTCAGATCTGACGAGATGTCTCTACGTGCCACAGAGTCCGAGATATCACCCGTCGAAGATAAGGCGTGTTTAGGCCTCATGGTTCTTAAGGGACTACGCCCAGACGAGGTAGCCCAAAAGCACGGGGAGCGTAAGGAAAAAAAATGAATACTCCACTAGCATTCACCAGGCTACCCTAACGTGTTGGCGTAGTTGGTTTGGTCCCACAAGCTACCATTTGCAAAATACAGCCTCTAGCAGTCGTACACTGACTCAAACTGCACTATTTCACACGTTTACAAACAATAGGACAATGAGAGAACCATATGGAGATGGAGAAAACTGCAAGAGTATTTCATAGAGGGATTCAACATGGAGGCCTCAGATTTAATGATACGTCTCTAGGTCTCACGGAGTCTGAGAAATCACTCGTCTAAGATATGGCATGTTTGGGCCTCAGGGCTCTTAAGGGACTACACCCGGACGAGGTAGCCTGAAATCACAGGGAGCGTAGGGAAAAAAAACAAAGCCTCCACTAGCATTCATTTGGCCACCCCAACGTGTTGGTGTAGCCGGTTTTGTCCCATGAGCTTCCGTTCACAAACTACAACGTCTAACAGCCCTACACTAACTCAGACTGCACTATTTCATGCCTTTGCAAACAATAAGACATCAAGAGAACCAAATGGGGATGGATAAAACCGTAATAGAATTTCATAGAGGGCCCTAACATGGAGGTCTTGGATCTGATGAGACATCTCTACCTGCCACGGAGTCTGAGAAATCACCCATCGAAGATATGGCGTGTTTTGGCCTCAAGGCTCTTAGGGGACTACGCCCAGACGAGGTAGCCCGAAAGCACAGGGAGCATAGGGAACCAAAATGAAGACTCCAGTAGTGTTCACCTGGCCACCCTGACATGTTGGCATAGTTGGTTTGGTCCCATGAGCTTCCGTTTACAAACTACAGCCTCTGGTAGCCCTACATTGACTCAAATTGCACTATTTCACACCTTTGCAAACAATAGGACAATGAGAGAACCGAATGGATATGGAGAAAACTGCGAGAGGATTTTTTATAGGGCCCCAACTTGGAAATCTCGGATCTGACAAGACATCTCTATGTGCCACAGAGTCCGAGAAATCACCCGTCGAAGATATGGCTTGTTTGGGCCTTAGGGCTCTTAAGTGACTACACTCGAACGAGGTAGCCCAAAAGCGTGGGGAGTGTAGGGAAAAAAAATGAATATTCCACTAGTGTTCACCTTTCCACCCCGACGTGTTGGCATAGTTGGTTCGGTCCCATGAGCTTCCATTTGCAAACTACAGCCTCTTGTAGTCATACACTAACTCAGACTCCAGTATTTTACGTCTTTGCAAACAATAGGACAGCGAGAGAACCAAATTTAGATGGAGAAAATTGTGAGAGTCTTTCATATAAGGCCCTAACATGGAGGTCTCAGATCTGAAAAGATGTCTCTAGGTGCCACGGAGTCCGAGAAATCACCCATCGAAGATATAGTGTGTTTTGGCCTCTGGGCTCTTAAGGAACTACGCCTGGACGAGGTAGCCCGAAAGCACGAGGAGCATAGGGAACCAAAAAAAATCCTCCAATAGCATTCACCAGGCCACCCTGACATGTTGACGTAGTTATTTCGGTCCCACGAGCTTTCGTTTACAAACTACAACATCTGACAACCCTACACTGACTCAAACTCTAGTATTTCACACATTTGCAAACAATAGGACAGCGAGAGAACTGAATGGAGATGGATGAAACCGAAAGAGGATTTTGTAGAGGACTTCAACGTGGAGATCTTGGATCTCACGAGACATCTCTAGGTGCCATGGAATCTGAGAAATCACCCGTCGAAGATATAGTGTGTTTTGGCCTCAGGGCTCTTAAGGGACTACACCTGGATGAGGTAGCCTGAAAGGACAGGGAGCATAGGAAACCAAAACAAAGCCTCCATTAGCATTCACCTGGTCACCCCGATGTGTTGGCGTAGTTGGTTCGGTCCCACGAGCTTCCATTTGCAAACTACAACCTCTAGCAGCCGTACACTGACTCAGACTCCAGTATTTCGCGTGTTTGCAAACAATAGGACAACAAGACAACCTAATGGAGATGGAGAAAACCGCAAGAGTATTTTGTATAGGGCCCCAATGTGGAGGTCTCGGATCTGACGAGACGTATCTAGGTGCCATGGAGTCTGAGAAATCACTCGTCAAAGATATAGTGTGTTTTGGCCTCAGGGCTCTTAAGGGTTTACACCCGAACGAAGTAGCCCAAAAGCGCGGGGAGCATAGGAAAAAAAAAAAAGCCTCTACTAGTGTTCACCTAGCCACCTTGATGTGTTGCCGTAGTTGGTTTGGTCCCATGAGCTTTTGTTTGCAAACTACAACATCTGACAGCCCTACACTGACTCGGACTCTAGTATTTCATGCCTTTGCAAACAATAGGACAATGAGAGAACCAAATGGAGATGGAGAAAACTGTGAGAGGATTCATAGAGGGCCTCAACATGGAGGTCTCGAATCTAACGAGACGTCTCTAGGTTCCACGTACATGGATATTTAAGAGTCTGGAGACCCAAACATGCCATATCTTTGACAGATGATTTCTCAGACTCCATAGCACCTAGAGACTTCTCGTCAGATCCGAGACCTCCATGTCGTGGCCCTCTATGAAATCCTATCATGGTTTTATCCATCTCCATTCAATTATCTCGTTTTCCTATTGTTTACAAACGCATGAAATATTGCAGTCTGAGTTAGTGTAGGGATGCCACACGCTATAGTTTGCAAACAGAAGCTCGTGGGACCGAACCAACTACGCCAACATGTTAGGGTGGCCAGGTGAATGCTAGTGGAGACTTTGTTTTGGTTCCCTACGCTCCTCGTGCTTTCAGGCTACCTTGTCCAGGCGTATTCCCTTAAGATCCCTGAGGCCCAAACACACCATATATTCGACGGGTGATTTCTCAGACTCCATGGCACCTAGAGACATCTCGTTAGATCTGAGACCTCCACGTTGGGTCCCTCTATGAAATTCTATTGTAGTTTTATCCATCTCCATTCAGACTGGGTCAGTGTAAGGTTTTCCATTGCCAATCACTTGAATAATATAAGTGGTTCATACAATATAGGTGGTGAAATGAGAATTTTAATAAGATATTTTTTTACAATATAGGTGGTGAAATGAGAATTTATGTTTGTTGTTCCTTTCTAATATTTAATTTCTCTTATCTTCACTTCGCTTCGAGAATAATAAATTCTCTACTGACAGTGCCAACCATGTGAAGGTGGAAGCTTTTTTGGCACCACTAACCTACATAAACATGTTAGTAAGTAATTAAATAGAATTTTAAATCATACAAAATTTAAACAAAATCATTTAAGTAAATATTCAAATTAAATTCATGAAGAACATACCTTTGCAAGTTCACTCCAATGAACCGCAAGGATCAACTCTATTCTTGAAAGTAGCAAGAATTGCTTCATGATCTGATTCACAAACCTTCCACAGATTCTTGTTTGATGGCCAACCTCGATATTTGATCAATTTAATATTTGTTGCAAGGACTAAATGTGAATAGTGAAGTATCTTCCGATGTACTTCATAGTCTTCAAACAACCAAATGTTTTTTTTTTTTATAGGATATCGTCGAAGCCAAATTCCAGTGACTACCATTGATCCAATGGGATACTCAAGGTCTTCACTGTCAATGACTGTAGAAGTCAATTTTTCCCCCTCTACACAATGAGACAAGAAGTATTTTGTTCCCTCTTTATTAAATTTTGTCGCAATAGCTACAAAAACGTACCCTATGTATCACAAAGTAAAATTGTTTAGTCAATTTAAAAATACATTAAGAGTTGACCATTTAATAATTTATAAATCTAAAACATGGCATGTACATATATGTATATACCTTATTGCACTAAATCAGAGACTTGGTCAAAGTTAGGTGATGTTGTCATTTGATCTGAAGACCCTGTAAGTTGTAATGCTTGTGGAACTTGATGTGTGTCGAGTGGAATTAGAGGTCTACAAGTCCATTCATCCACCCACTGTTGTAACTCACATTTATTCCACGGAAAATCAATGCATGATATACAAAAATATGTCATGCACCTAGTAAAAATAGTCCAAGCATTTGAATTTGAACTACAGAATGAGTGCATATCACTTGATCTTGCAACTGTCATACAATCTTCAAAGTTTTCTAGATGTTGTTCCTCTATCAACCAAAAATATCTATGAACCGTTGATCTCTCTTGAGATTCATGGCCCATATTCTTAACACACCAATCAACAATGTTTTTTACATCTGTAAATTTAGCACCATCATTAAACTTTAACTCTTCTCGTGCAAGTGCTCTTTTCACACATGCTCCTGCACCATCATGATCTCTTTTTCCATGCCCTGCCTTAGTAAAACTCTAGATATGTTGTACATTTATTTCTTTGTTCATCCTGCTTAACCAATAAAACATCTGTGCATTCTTGAATTGTTATGTGCAGTTGTCCGACCAAATGTAATGTTGATCAAAACTAATGTTCCTCTCATTCAAATTCGCATAAAAGACCTGGAAACACCCTTGTACATATTCTATAGAATGTGTCTGATCATCACTGATGTAGAAATGATACTCTCTTAATATTTTTCGATCTTGCTCAGTGCTTTCAAGAGAGTGCATGAATTTTATATGCACGAAAATAGAAACTTACACTGAGTTATAATATTAAGACTAAACCTCCATTTGTGGCTGCAATGTGTAATTCTCTGCGAAGTCAACTACTGAAAGAATAGTACCAAGTGGTAATGTGTCCTTTCTTAACTTGAATTATTCATCCAACCATCGAGCTCTATGTGTGTGCCTTGCATACTCATAAAAAATTCCTCTCAGAATTTGACCATATATTCTGATACATGTAATTGTTTTCTAACAAGCTCACACCTCTTAGATTCTTTTCCATCTTTTAATTGATATTCCACTTATTTATATTTAGTGAAATCAACCAATTCTTTTCCTATTGAATATGTACTCTCCTCATGGATACATTTTTTCATATTTGGCAAGCCACCGCATACATTGCACATTCCATCCAAACATGTTTTGTTATAAAAAAATTGTCTTGTTGATTTTTCACAAAATATTGTCAGAATAAATTCCCTTGAAGATTTTTGTGGGACATTCAATCCACACTCTTACAACATGATGTCAGTATGTAAAACACGGCGTATTTGAAAAAAAAAACATCATAATGCATTGAAAATTCATCATGATGCCTGCAACAACAAGTGGTACGTGAGTGATTGATTTTCACATAAAAGGGTTTGCTCATTTCAAAGAATCTTTGACTAATGTTAATTTGTAGATTTTCATTCTTAAACTTAGACAACAATTCTATTTGAGTCATATCTAAGAAATGTTTTGCACAAGATTACAAGAACCTATTCTTCTTTTTACTGTATCTCTTCTATTTGGTGACACCCTCGTGTTCTCATTCCAAAATTTTACAATTAATTCTTTTAGAATATCAAATGTATTCTTTTCTTGTCGTGGAAGTATGCTAGAGAAATCCCAATAGTCAATGTTATTGACTAACTAAAGACGTTTACGTCTCTCTATTTCTTTCATTAGTGTTTTTCTGTTTAGCTTCAAAGCACTGCTTGTTTTTCTAATCAAGCGTTTATTAATTGTTTTATCACTTACTATACAATTAGTAAGTGCACACCGTGTAGCATTACTATCTTTAGTGCGTATTTTTCCACCTACAATTTGGTATGTTTTATGTATATTTTCAACAATTGATGCATTTTGATCAACAACAACATTAGATGTTCTTAACCCCAGGGTTTTCATTATAGGTCTCACCTTAATTAATTTCATCAATGAAACAAATAATTGACATCTTTGTGTGTCATTTAAATTCTCAAAGTAATTATCCCAAATTCCACTAGCTTTTCTTCTCGCATTTCTTTCAGACATTTTGTTAGGCATTGGTTTTATAATTTTTTCATCAATTTCAATTAAGTGAATTGGTTTTGTTCATAAAATGGAAGGATGTGTTCTTAGAGGTGAAGACTTGTTTACAAGGTTACTTTCTTCATTCAGTGTTTTCATATAAATTTCGGGGTTAACATTTGGATTCTCAGGTAAGGGTTCAACAATTGGATTCATATCAGTTTCTTCATCCATACCAACATTATCATTCAATTCAATATCATTATTCATTGAAAAATTATTATTCTCTACATTTTCATTATGTATTTCATCCCCATTTTCTAATACATTAGCTACATTTGATATAGCGGATGTACCTTGCCCTGCTCAAATTTTTTGCATTCTCTTCAATTTCTTTATTCTTTTCTCTTCCAATTGCTCCAGTGTCTTGTTCTTGACTTTCCTTTTGTCCTTAGCTTGATGTTTATCACCCATGATTAGAAAAAAATCAACTATTGGGGTAGGGGAAAAAATGAACTACAAAAAAATCGTGCAAGAATGTAGAAAAACTTGCAGACAAAACAAAATGTTTGCATGATTCCTGTGAAAGAGATGAAAGGGACGTGGGGGGGCATAATATATAAAACAAAGAAAAACATGTATGTGTTATGTAACGTGTACACGTTATAATGCGTACGTGTTATAATGCGTACGCATTTTATATTTTCTCTTTTTCCAAGTCATGCTTCAAGGCTTGGGATCTGGTTTGGATCCCCAAGCCTGAGGCATGGACTTGTACAAACACAGCAAACAGTGTGTTTTGCAAGAAAATGCAAAAATGCCACTTCCTCTATGATAAATCAAAATAAAACAATCAATCCATTTTTAAAAAAATTATACCACGACGTAGAGCAGAGTTTCTTCTTTCTAAAAATATAATTTTTCAAATTTTCTAACTAATATAAGGTTTCCATATTATTTATTTTCTAACTATGCCTTTTTATAGCTATTTTTTGAAGTGTAAATATGTTTATCTTTCATGGTGCATCTTTTTTATAGGTGATCAAAATTTTAAAAAAATATACTATCCCAAACTAGGCATAATTCTATACATATTAAAAAAAAAACTAATTTTCGATATTTTTTTAGGTAGTTAGGGGGGGCACGGTCGAAACTCCGTTATTTTTCAAAACATAAAATTTATATACTAGAAAAATCATAAATAAAAAAATATTCGCTAAAAAAATCTTTAAAAAATGGAGCCTAAACTAAATGCTCCTAGCTATCTTTCTACCAAAGGGTTTTCAAAAATACTAAATGGTGCTCAAAAAATGGTGGGGGGCACGAAAGTCACTCTATTATGTTTTTAACAAAAACAGGAGCATTTGTTGGTATTTTAGTTGTTTTACCCACTTAAACTTATCTGTTTTCAATAAAATTTAGTAACTTAGAAACTAGACTCAAAATTATACAATTCATATTTCTACAACATCTTCAAATTTTGAGTGTAACTATTTTAAAAAACTCGTACAAGTTGAAGTTTTTTTTCATAAAAATGCATCCACTTAAGACCCCCTTTTGGCCCCCCAACTTGGTGCACTTACCCAATAGAAGGAAGTATATGTAATCTCAATGATTCAGCTCAACAAGTGATCAAAGGTCAATATTCTCATCTATGAATCATTTCCTCAAGGATCGTGATCAAAAAATATTTATCAACAAATTTCCTCTTCATTAGATCAGTCAATCATTATTTATCTCTCTATCTTCTTTATTATCTCTCCATCTTCTAATTTCTCATTAAGAATTTACTTTTTGTTATTTCATCCTATTCAATTAAGCGACCCTTAGTTAAACATTGTAAGATTATTTTTTCCAATAATAAGAAAAAGACTCACTTCCTAGGAATATGAAAGGTCACAAGTGATGAGGATAGGTGAAAGATCATGTGGGGGGTGTTATCTCTCAAAAGTGCATCTTGTAGAGAGATGAATACATGTGTTCTAAGTTTTCTTTGGATCTCTCTCTTTTGTAGATACAATGGAAACACCTCGGTTCTGTGAGTATAATTTTTGAGGTGAGTCTCTAGTATCAAGGCCGGTTCCTTTTTTATGTATCCTAAAGTAATTTTTAGGGCTTTTCAGGGTTAAAATATGACTATAAATGAATTGAAAACTGGGGTGATACACCAAACTTGTTGAGGGATTTGACTAAGTACATGCACAATCAATTTGAGAATGGATTCTGGATGCACAAACCAATAGTTTTCAACAGAATATTAAGGCAAAACACTTGGTGTGTTGAGGGAATGAATCACAACAATACAACAAGAAAACATGCACACTAATATTATGCAGAAATTACTAAATTGCAACAAGGTAAGATGATTAATTAGGGAATTTTACATTCACAATAATTAATAAGATGTACACAACATTGCAAATAATTGGAAAGGCATAAATCAATTCTCATTCAAAGTAAAAACTGGCAAAATCCTCTTCAGCACTCCTGTGTCCAAAAAGTCCTCCCTTTGTGCTTTGTAATTGCATACAATATATACCAAAAATATTCACCCACCCTATTCTAAAAATAGGCTAAAAATTGTACTTCCCATGCATCCTATTTGTATCCCTTTATCATGAATAAATAAAGGAATAAAAATAAACATGCTAATACAATCAGGCATTAATATCCTTGGTTACAAATATGTGTCCCAGTCAAACTACAGTTGACTGATCTATTTTAATAAAGTAGGATGAATAACTTGGCTAATAATAACCCTTAGTTGCTATGTAAGTCTCCTCCAATGCATGAAACTTGTCTTCAAATGTTTGATGTGACACATGCAATGATCCATTTGCCATGATATTTTAGGAATTCTTTAATGCCATGTATTCCATCATGATGGGGTCTACTTGCAAGTTCCGGTGTTGACATCTCCTTTGTCTTCTTGTGGTCACATGTAAAATTGACTCCTGTGCAAATGAAAATAATGCCTTTAATCCCAAATACTTAGCAAAATTCTATCTCCTCTTGTGTGGACCACATGTGCACATGCAAAGTAATGCATCCTTTTGATTTCAACTCCTTTGGTATGAAACTATTGGAAAGATTAAGGTAAAATACTCTACGTACTCATTGTTTCTTGGTCTTATCTGCCCCATCATGGGCCCTTCTTTGACCTTTCATAGTCATCACTAATGGAGCTCCTTCACTTTAATCATGGCATATATCATATTGTTAGGTTATATTTTAAACATCATTACATAATATAATAAGGTAATCATATGGTCTCAGGCCTTTTGAAAGGTAATCATTCAATTTGGAAATTGTCCCCTTCTACATTGCTTTGACCCTTATGCATGTGTCAGTGATGGCCTAACTCAAATGGAGTTAGGGTTTTTGAATCTACGTCTAAGATAGTGCCACGTATTGTACATTAACTCATACTGAGTTAATTAACTCACCGAAAGAGTTAAAGAGTGAAAAGGGTAGAAACCTTATCATTTCACATATTCACTTAGAGCTCCACTTGGTGATGGAGAAACCCTGTTGAATTCATTTCTTGACGACCATTAACGAAAAAATGGAGCTTCTTGTTTTCTGGCATATACCCAATTTCGTTTAGGATCTCAACATGGAACACTTCAATGGAGGCACCTGGTTGGTTCTGTACACCATTTACGTTTCTGTGAGCTTGAAAAGCCTTTGGTTGGTCAGATTTGTACAAATTTTCTTGTTTTTGTATCCATTAGTTAATCTTCTACCTTTTTCGTTCTAGGCATTTGTGAGATCCGAGGGCTACTTTGTATCTGTGAATGGCAAGTTTTGGAGGTTTCAAAGATGGGTTTGAGATTCATTTGAGTTGTATGTCATTATTTGATGCCATCGTTGGAGGTAAGATATTTTCATATTCACTTCTCCATTCGAACTATCTGTAGATCTGGGACTCTGAAAAACTGTTTATTATGTATTTCCCTATGCTTGGCTCTAATGTATTTGAAGAGTTTTCTATTATGCTGTGAAAAAGGCACCATGGTCTCCATACTTGGAGTTGAAGCTCACATTTTTTTTGCTCTAATCTTGCTCTAATTTTTCTTTAAAATTATGGTAGCCTGGTGAAAATCTTCTGGTTTTTTATTGAGATTATACATGGTATTCATGATTCAAGCTTTACCTTGCTAAATCTGGTCTTACAAAGGTGAGATGTGATTTGATTTCTTGTGACCCATATTTGGGTATTCACTTTATAGCTTGTGAGGGTTTCATCTTGTACTTTCTAGTGTTGATGAGAAGCTTAGTCATTCCTTTTAGATATGTTCGGATTTCTCTTTACAAATTCAAGTTGTTATTTTCCTTTATGCTTGAGATATATATGGCTTTTGAGTTGTATGGCTAATTGAATAACCATATTATGAACTTTCCGTCATGTTTTTGTTTTTATTGGCTCTATTTAGAAACTCTTTTGAACTATGAGTTAGTTTGAAGAAATGATTATGTTGTTTGGAGATTGGATCTTACAATTCGAACCATCGGTTATGGGGTTTGAGAAGATCGTTGTTTCTTTTGATGTGTTTCTTTATCTTATTGTTGGCTCACTTTGTAGAAGCTAATGTGTTTGAGCCGTCAATGTTGTTGCTTGCTTCGAAACTTGAGTTTTTCTGTGTAAAGTTATTTTCTGGTGAGTCACTTCTGGGTTCTCCATTGTACCATGGCTCTGAGAATGTATATTCATCTTGATTCACTGTCATCTACAGGAGAAGGTAAGGTCAATATTTTTTGGCTTTCTTTTCCTCTGAGATGAGATTTTAAAGGTTTGATCATTCTTCAATAGGGCTCAAAAAATCTTATATCTTTTTCGAGTTTCAATGTTTTCTCTGAATGGCCCCTTCTCTGTTCTTTTCATATCTCCATGATTTTGACTCTTCAAAAGCATGAGAACTATGTGAAATAGTGTTCCTTAAATCTATTGCTTTAACCTCACTTGTTGAACTCCTACAAATATTCCTTTTTTCAATAAATATTATGTCGTTTTGATCATCTATTTGATTTTATGTATGTTCCTTTGGTTTTTTATCATGTTTCGTAACATTTGACCTCCAAAATGTGACAATCTTGAACTCTGAATTTGATCATATTTGTTGTAACCTTCTTAAAAACTGGGGGTTTTGAGAATTATTCACTCTATGGCATTGTTTTCTTTGCTATTTTGTGTTATTTTACCGATGCATCATTTTCAATGAGTTGATGTCAAAACTGAAACTAAAAAAAATAGGGGGGTTCCATCTTTTCCCTGGTTTGCTTATTGCTTACTTCAAAAATCTCATTAATATGTACTTGAAACCCCTCTTGGTTGTTATAGAGTACTTTGATGATTACTTTTTCATCAGTTAAACTGGTAGACAGCACATGTGGCTTTAATATGGGATCGATACTTCATATCACATATTCTGTGTAACTTGATAATTATGTTCTGATCAATTCTTTACCTGTTTTCTTTAGTGATGATATACTCTTCCAATTTTACCTAGATGATTACAACTTATCATGTAAAAATTTAATGATGTATATTGAAATTCATTTATACTGTCTGATATCAAGTACATTTTCTTGAAAATCCATCTTCTTAACATTGTGAATACATCAAGCATGAAATCCTGAGCTCCGACAAAATATATTTTCCCTTTCAGGTACAATGCAGCAGTTGGAGAAGATGGCAAAATAGGAGTAGCAAGGATAACAGCTCACACCAGAAACATGGAAATTTAGGCAATGATGGATTCCATCCTTTCTTTATTCACAACTTTACGTATATGTATTTTCATTGATTGCACTTGCTATCAGAGTTATTCCTACGGCTTGTGTGGGTTTACTGTACTATTATTCCTCATGAATAAATGAATTTTTTCATGTAATGAGATGTATGTCTTTTCTTTTCTGTACTTTCTTCATTTTTATGGATAATAAATGAACTTATACAACTCAGAACACTTAAATAATTCACTTAATCATAGAACTAAATTAAAATCAAGTGTATCGTTTAATGCTCATTGAAAATGTAGATTGCTTGTAAAACTACACCTTCCCATGCTTCAAACCTGCAACTGAGGTCACTGCTTCAGAATGTGAAACCCTGCATATGCCATCTTTCTCGCCTTCACCAAGTCCTTGCAGAAGTCTTCCCTAGCTACTGCACTGTCTTGCTGAAGACGATACATTGGAGAGGTGGTATATGCAGAGTGTTGCCTTCTGAGGCAACACTTTCAGTTGCTAATTTGATGTATGGCATTCTAATCTTGTCCAAAACCAAGCAATTAAAATTGTATCCCTTTCCAAGATGGCTACCCAAAACATAGTCAAACTTCTAACTCGGTCATTCTGAGAAACTAAAAAGTTTCGAGTTGACCTTTTGCGCGGAGTGTAAAAAATGTCAACAGGGGGTAGATGAAAGGACAAATTGTAATGCTATAAATTGGAATGGCTTCTCCATTCCAAAAGGGGTTAGAAATTTTTGATTGGATATATGTTGTTGAGATTACCACTTCTATATCAAGTAATAAAAGCTCCAATTCTTATATTCCTCTACTCCTTTCCAACTTCGCATACATGATAATATTGTAAAACCAAGAAAGGTGTCTGAGCCTTTGATAAATGATTCAATGGAATTCTATGTCTATGATTTTTTGGTCTTATCATTGTTTTCATTGTTGTGTTCTTGTAATTGAATATGGACCTACTCTGGTTATTGAATGTGAACTTTTCTAGTGCCTACTCACAGCAATAACCCTTTCTCTCCTTATTTCCCCAACTCCCCTTTACCTCTCTTCACTAAAAATTCCTCATGTTTACCTTGTATAAGCATTTGCAACAGGTTCAATGGAGTGTTCTTATGTGATCCCCGACCTATTGGCCACAGTTTACATTCAATAATGGGATCCTCCCCATACACAAGAAGGATGGGCTTAGCCCCATACCATTGGTTAAAACTCAATAATTTGTAACATGAAAAATTATTCTGCCAACAAGTGGTTTTATCCCTTACGTGAATCCTCCTAGGTCTCTTATTATGTATACTACCCATAGTGGGTATATATACCTCACATGATTTCACATAGGTATCCTATTTCACATCATGAAGATCTTACATAAATTACACAACCTCGGCATCCTAACTTTCATCCTTATCCTACTACGCATGTGAAACATTTGAGGTCCGATCCTCTTTTTTTTCATGGGTCCACAATTCACTCAAAGTCTCTACTACTACCATTACATGTACAACTTATTTGAGGTTTGAACCTCTTTTTATAAATGGGTTTGTCCCTCCTAATGATGTGGTCATAATGTGACTTGTGTGTTTCCCTCTCTATGTATATAACTACTTCAAAAATGCAAAAAACATTTAAATAATCACAATATATCAAAAACATTCAAATAATCACAAAATTTCAAAAATATTTGAAGATTTGCAAATACACAAAATCAAGACCTACATGTGACTTAATTTTCTAGTTGGTTACTTTTCATATGTTGTATGTCATACGATTTTATAGATATTATATTTTTATCTATACTTTTTTACACTCAAGCATTCATAAGTTATGTTCATCTTGATGTAAGACATAAACAAATGGATACACAATGATAGGTTTCATCTTAGACCCTTCCTAGTTGACTATGATCTTTGAGGGGTATCTCCCACACTTTTGTTTTAGTACAATTACTTTCAATTCCTCATTATGCTCACTTATTTATATTTTGTATATGTTTTTTTCT
Organism: Taxus chinensis; assembly: GCA_019776745.2. Classification (NCBI taxonomy): domain Eukaryota; kingdom Viridiplantae; phylum Streptophyta; class Pinopsida; order Cupressales; family Taxaceae; genus Taxus; species Taxus chinensis. Next base: position 194,573,932 of record CM034149.1, on the reverse strand, counting down.
AATTAACATGAATAACATAGGTTTTGTATACAATGTTATCTTATATTTTTCTATGTGCATTTGGGTTATTATATTCATTTATTTGATTTCTTATATGCTTTATTTTATGTGTGTGTCTTATGGACTTTACTATGATTTCTTTTGTGACATTTTTTATGTCCCTTGTTTTTGGATTCTATAGCCTCTTATATTGGTTGTGTGTGACATAATTGTGTCCCTTGTTTTTGGATCTAAGCCTTTTATAATTGTCTATTATGGTGATTTTTGGGATGTTGATGCCCCCTTGTTTTTAATCCCAAATATTCTTGAGGAACTGGGGGGGGGTGTTTGGGGAGACTTTATCACCACAAACTATGATTTTATATCTTTATTTGTCACATATATATAATTTTAGACTAACATAAGTGACATTACTTGTGTACTTGTATATTATATTACTTATATATTTGATTGTCTATGCACGTTTTTACTACTATGCATGATTTATTTTATGATTGTTTCTTGTTTCTTATGCTCTTTGCTATTTTTTTACACCATGGTTTCTACCATGTAAACCCCTTATAAGAATAGGATCACAAGAGTTCCCACCCAAGCTATCCCTCCATGTGATTCAATGTAGACTATCACATATATTTTACATGGCTACACAACATTTCTTTTGAGGTGTGTGCTCTCTTTGTGCATCCCACACACTTTAAAGAGGGGAAATTTAGTGAGGTTTATTACACACACACACACACACACACACACACACACACACACACACACACACACACACACACACACACACACACACACACACACACAATATTTAGTACTCGTATACATAGTTACATATGACACATATCCTTAGAAATAATTTTAGATATAAAACATGAATAGATTTCACACAAGTTCATAACCATCCACCGAAGATGAAATCTGTCTAGGATGGGTGTTTCCATTTTGGGAGAATATTTACACAAAATTTTAAAATTTACATATTTACATAGATATTTATAGGTTTCTAGTAAAAATTTGGAGATATATGACATGGTTCAAAGAATATTTTTCTACGCTACACTATAAAATATAAGGGTGTGAATACATCATTCCTTCTTTGAAACTACATGACTTAGACATAGTTTCCAATATGGGGTATGGGGGCATGGGCCTCTTTCTCCTCTTTCTATATTCATGGTTTTCATATATTATATTTACCAATTACAACGCACGGTGGGGGAATGAGACGCATAAATTCCCTTTAAAATTTGTGTTATTTTACTCTTAGGTCTAGATCCATCTACATGTGTTGTGGTCTATGGGGTAGGAAGATATCAGAGTTTCTAGATACTCTATAGGTTTTTCTTCCTTCTTCTCCATTTTATGGGAAGATATCAAAGCGACTAGATACTCTATAAATTGTTATTCCTTATTTTTAGGATTCTTTGGGGAAAATTTCATATGGTACTTATCATCTTGGTGTTGGGTCAAGTGCACTCAAATCCTCACCTACTTCAATTTTTCCTTATGAAAAATTGGGGACTAATCACCCACAATATTTTAACATCTCAGTACAAATCTAAATCTCTAAGAACAATAGATATGATATCCCCTCCCTAGGAAAATTGAGTAGATGTATTCCTTCCATGCTTTGTCTCTTTATTGTACTATATTACGAATTCAATTTTCAAAGTTAAAAATAAAATATTGACATTTGAGTTACAATCGAATATGGTTTGTTGTCATTTACTACACTTTGTGTTATAATTTTCATCATGGAACATGTTAACACCAATACAAGAACAACTTCGAGAAATGAAAAAGTGCATATGCACCCTCATGTATCTTTTCCTTAAAGTATGTAATTTTCATTTTATACTTAAAGGGGGGAAATGTAAACACATAAATTTTGAAAATTATCCTTTGGTAATGAAAAGTTTCATTTTTTATACTATGAATTACACACACATCCTAGTCATGGTTGATATATCCTTCTCTCTTTTTCCTAACATTTTCAACTACACAAATTTCTTAGTTGTTCATATACTCATTTTCATTTATCTAGAGTAGTATATTACTCCTTGCAATCTTTCCTAGAATACTACATGAACATCATGAACTTCTTTTCCAAAACTGTATGGTTTGGGACCAAGTTGTACTATACTCTAATATGACCTATACCATCATGTCTTCTACTCTCTACGTATCTTTTCTTAATTTTATATATTTCTTTAGGTTGTTTATTTTCCAATAGGTCAGTCTTAATGTAATAATTAACCAATAAAATCCTATATAAGCAAGTATAATGCACTAATAAATTCACTTGTCATTCTCAATATCTCCCATTGTATAAATACACTCCTAAATCACTCAAGGATATCATAAATCTTCCTAAATTAGTAGCAAATATTTACTTGAGTGTCCACTAGCCTAGTCTGAAGGACTCAAATTAGGTTCGAGAGACTAGCTTCCCCATCCACGAGCCTTAAAAAGTCTTGGAGCCATGTCATACTAAGAGAAATTCAATGCAAAGTGTTTCCAAAGTTAAAAAGGATAAAGGGAGTCAATCTAGTATCTAAATCACAACACGTTATATAACTACTATGGAAGGTACATTCTAATTTATCTATAGTTGTGTGTATTATTCTTTATGTCAAGAGACACGAGGGCACAATAGGGGATGGCTTGGAGTTGCATACATAATTGCACATACACTAGGATAACTACATGGAATTTTCTCATGTTTGTAAGGGAATGTAGTGCAGTATTTGGATTGGTCTAGCAAGGGTTGATCACAAGGTTCATTCCAACTCTACCACATAATTTATCATTTTGTTATGTAATCATGTTCATGAAGTTCTAGTACAAGTAGATAGGTTTTTATTTATCACATGTTTCTACAGTGAGGTGTCATACATTAACCATAACATTAAATATGTAAACATATTTCTAAGCTAGGAACAAACACTAAAAGTTGTAGAAATCTAGGATATCTTGGATTGAGACTATAAAACCCAAGACTAGACCATACTACACCCTAGTAGAGTCTATATAGTTCTATACATGTTTTATTTGCAAACATAGTTTTAGAAACAAAGAAATTCCAAATATTTACTAGTGATTTAACAAAATGTAGAATTTTTAAAACCCTAATTGTAGAGTCGCATCTAATAAATAAAACACCAGATCTGACCCAAGAGATAAGATAAATGAATTTGAAACCCTAAGTGCAAGAGAGGTAATAGAGTACTTAAATGATTTTACAATTAATCCCAAAATATGACAGACTAGAAAACCCTTGAACATGAGGAGGAAACTATCGTAACTGCTCTCAGAAAATTGTGTGACTGCCACATATGCCAAGACCAGGGCGCCTGGGGTGGATCTAACATGCATGGGAACTTGAGACCTCTATTGGGCAAACGTGACTATGCAAAACCTCAAAAACATTTTTTCTTGTATCACACTGATGTTGCTAACCTTCATTGTTTCTCATCTATGTGTCGCACTATGCCCATGGAATTCACCTATAACCTGTAAAACAAATGATCACCTGTAAAACCCTAAAACACGTCAAATCCTAAAAATAAAAAGATGAAAATGGGGAGTCAGACCGACCTCGGTGGTCACCCGATAGAGTGAGCTTACAACCAAGTGTTGCACTACATTTCAAACTCCATGTATTTCTCATGCATGTGTGTAGAAATCATGCCCTAGGAAGCTCTTGTGCAAGATGCACTTGATAGTGAGTGATAGCTAGATGTAGCAATGTAAATAGATGTGTGGATGGAAAAATGAACTTATCCTCCTATGCCTGTATGCAGAAAATGCAGTCTCGTGTCCCTTGAGTGAATGTTATATGGATGTTTTGATGCTCTTAAAATGCCTTTGGATGCAACCTTAGGTGGTGATAGCAGATGTTTAGTGCTTGGTCCTTTATTATGGTCACATAGCTTTATATTTATATGATTCCCTTGGTTGAATTTCACAATTAACAACTAGAATACCAACCCATAAGAAACAAGATGCCCAAAAGGAGCAAGTAAGATACAAAGAGGTTGGGGGCACCCAAAGGGGACTAGGGCACTTGGGCATTGCATCCTAGATGGGTGTTGCATTCCAATGTCATAAAATATAAAGCAGTAAAGTATCGACTATGTTGTAGGGTGTAAGAGGCCAAAAAGAAGACATGAAACACAGACAAAAGGCCAAAGATAGCTATCAATTGTTAGTTTTCTCACTTAAGAATCATATGAATAGTAGTATGTGACCAGGACCTAGAAATTTACCCAAAGTGTGTGATTTAATGTCTACATTTTCCCCCACTTTATGTTGTTGAGTGAATAATTGATAACATAAAGTAGATAAGAGATGCATACCTAATAACCATATATATCGATGGCGAAAGCATGCCAAGGAGACAAGAAAAATCATGGAGTTATAAAAATGAAGCGTGGAAGATAGTTAGGAAAGAGGAAATGACCCTAGGGTTGAAAGTGTAAGTGTTAAGTTATGTTGTACATGTTGTTGTTGTCATGATTGTGTTGTGCTTGAGACTATTTCTTCTTATAAGGATGGACCTGAAAAAAAGAAGAGCAAAAGAGTATTCCAAGTCATGTATATGAAAAATTTGATCCAATTATGCAAAAAGTATGTGAAAGTATGTAAAAATGCAAAAAGTAACATGTGCATTTGATCCATAACAAGAGAAAAGGATAGAAAATTGTCCTGAAATGCTGTGAAGAGCGAGTTTTTTGGGTGATCTCATGACAAGAGTGAGTTTTTTGGGCAATCTCACACCAAGTGCGATTTTTTTAGGTGATCTCATGCCACAGTAAAATAAGTGTTGGTGAGAAAGGTCTAGTGTTATTCTCCAACCCTGACTGCTTCCTAAAACTTATACACTACTACAGATGGTGTGATCCTACTTTTTCTAGTTCGATCCAAGTAGAAAGAGAAGAAAATGGAGATAGAATGCATTCAAATTTCTAGAGGATTGTGCTTGCGTTGTGAAAATTGTTGTGTAAACTCTTGAAAACTACGATGATCTAAGAAAAATTATGTAACTGCCCCCTGGTCATAAGAACCCAAGAAGGGTCAAGAGCACCCAAGCACTCATGTTTGTATCTGGACATTGGCATATGTGTTGAACTGATGACCCAAGTCAGATACTAGGCCATTTATGTAACTATAGACTACGATGTTTTTTATATTGAATTGTGTTATACTGAAGTTATGAACTGTTGAATTTGGGGGTGGCTATTTCACCCAATGTATACCCCCTCATTTTTGGTACATATGACGTCGCTAGGGTTATGTGTCCCAAAATAGAGGACCGGACATTGATCAGAAATTGATGCCCTGTATGGTGAGGGAATGTGCATGGTATAAACCAAGGCACATGCAAATAAAGTGGCTAGACACATGTGTTAGTACAATCAAGATAAATACGCATATAGAATATAATTTGTAAGCTATCAAGACAGAAGACAATGTAGATCATGAAAAGTAGCTTTCAATCATGGGACATTGTTCACAATGTTGCAACACATTTAGGGCAAAAGTGGAAAAAATCATATAAGCAATTCATAGAGCATATCCCACAAACAATGACATACAATAGAAGACAAGAACAAGCAAAGTGTCAGATAACCATAGTAGTAAATAGTTCCTGCAATGCAAATGTTACACATGAAGAGCCCATTAGCATGTTAGAAAGATAAAAAGTATGTCAAGACGTGTATATATCGATAGAGTAGTGTACTAGTAAGAATAGGAAGTAGTATAAATCGAAACAATAGCACCTGTAGTGTGTATGTGATTAGATTCCCCTAGGATCCTCAGTGGGAATGATAAGAGGTATAGTGCCAAGCGTCCATGTTTTGTGTAAGGATCTATAAAAAAAATTGCATTCACAACTAGAGAACAAGTGAACACGCATGTGTATATGATAAATTTAATGACATATGAAGTATTTGTTTAACATGAAAATAAAGTGTACATGTAACTAAAATAAACAAGAAAGAGTATGTGCAACCAAGATATGCAGTATGTTGTGAATGACAGAGATGGAATGACATGCAATGTGAATGTGATATTAGTTACGTGCCCCCCGAGTGGATGTGGATGAGTATGAGATGAGATTCATTTATAAAAGATCCCTCGGCAGTCAAGAATGAACCATATAACAAGAGTGCATCATTGGGAAATGGTGTGAATATGTGCACTAGAAAGATAGATTGATAAATCATAGAGCATAAATACTAAAGGTGGTGAGGTTCATTTCATATTTTTACCCTCAACAGTTGAGTATGAACCCTGGAACTAGAGTGTGTCATAGGGTAGTGTGATTCCTAAGAATGTTATGCTAGAAAGATGTGTCGTAAATGCACAGTGTGAAATGTTTCATGTGTATGATGTGAGGTTCATGGATGTATTATTCTCTCAACAATCAAGTGTGAACTATAGCACAAGAGTACGTCATAGGGTAATGATGATATAGGTTGAGTATCAATTTGTGTAAGGCGTTTGAGAAAAACTAGATATGAAGTACAAAGCATAATAATAGAAATGTGAGATGCCTGATAATGTACTAAGAGGGGGGAGAATAAGTGTGATGTCCCCAATTATGCCAATGATAGATATCTATGTGGTGGCACGAGAGATACCATGTCATTGTGGGAGAGCATTATCTATGTCATGATAAGAGAGAGAACCGGCACAATGGTATGCAAAAGAAAAAGTAGGACCATGTCGTGGTGGCAGAGTTTGAAATATGTTTTGGCCATCAGTACAAGGAGTATTTTCTTTGACAAAAATGAGTGTTTGGAGCTTATGTGGGATTCATGACTCTAAAGAAGAATTGTTAGGAGAAGAGGGTGGACAGATTTTGAGAGGCGGTTGCATAGTTTGACTTGGTAATGTTGTAGATGACTTGAGAGGAGAAGGAGTGAGACTGATTTTGAGAGGTGGTTGCTTAATTTGAGTGGATTGCATAGGTTTTTCTTAAGTGACGGAAGATGAAACATTAGAAGCGATGACATGATGCTCATTAGACATAGATAAATCAGATTTAGGAACCCAATGAGGTGTAAAAAGTGGAGATGAACATGTAGGAAAATTTTGTGTAGAAAATGAAATGAGACCATAATTCTTAAGGTGGCCAATTTGTTTCTTAAGAGCATAACAATCATTTTGATTATGTACATTAATTTGATGATAATTACAATATGGATGACCTTGATATTTTGCAATCCTATAAGGAGCATAGCAATAAGTAGATGGCAAGTTGATCAATTGATGAGTGAGGATCTGTGGAATAATATCTTGTTGCTTAGTATTGAGATCAAACTTTAGAGGTGTGAGGAGCGGTAAGACTTGAGTTTCACTTATATGAGCACATGTAGAAGACATAAAATGAGGATGAGAAGAAGAACTAGCGTGAGCTAAGAAGTTTACTTAAGATGTTGGATTTCAAATTTAAGAGATGTAATCGTGGATTCCATGGCCTAAACTTTATCTTGAAACAAAGAATGTAAAGCTTGAATTGATTACAAATAGATTGATTGGAATTAGGACCAAGAGAGTCATCAGAAAGACAATCGAAGATAGCATTGACTTGAGCAGGTGGTGTATCAAGAAGGTTGCAGATAGAGTGTACAACGTTTTGAAGAGCATTTTTACAATATGGGTGCATTTGAATTAATTGATATAAGGGGACTTGAGGAGCTTAAGAAGCAACCTTAGGTGGTGATAGTAGATTCTTAGTGTTTGGTCCTTTATTGTGGTCACATAGATTTATATTTATATGATCCCTTGGTTGAACTTCATAATTAACAAATGGAAGGACGACCCATAAGAAAACAAGATGCCCAAAAGGATCAAGCAAGATACAAAGAGGTCGGGGGCACCTAGAGGGGATGAGCCCACTTGGGCACTGGCATCTTGGCTAGGTGTTGGTGTCCAAAGTCATAAAAGATAAATCAGTGCAGTATTGACTAGGTTGTAGGGTGTAAGAGACCACAAAGAAGACATGAAACACAGACAAAAGGCCAAAGATAAATGTCAATTGTTAGTTTTCTCACTTAGGAATCATATGAATAGTAGTATTTGACTAGGACCTAGAAATGTACCTAAAGTGTGTGATTTAGTGTTTACAACTAGCCTACACATCCAATATTGTTGTCCACTCAAAATTCCCCTGTTTTTAAGAAGTTGAAAATTTTAAAATTTTTGAGGTTAAGTGTCTTCTCTGTTATCCTGGTAATGTTAAAAGTCGAGAAACTGAGAAAATCTACGTTTTTGGGTCATTTTGCGTGTTTTTCGGGCTTGTCGGATACTTTTGTCCCGCTTGTTCCAAGAGCATTTGTGCGTCTTTTTCCCGCTACGCCTGAATCGGCCGAGTCGCGTACTTCGCGCTTTCGCGTCCCGCATGTCCCAGGTTCATTTGTGCGTCTTTTTCCCGCTTCGCCCGAATTGGCCGAGCCGCATACTTCGCATTTTCGCGTCCCGCATGTCTCGAATGAACCAAGTGCCATTCATACTAATTTTTCCCGCTCTACCAGAATATCTTACTTATTCAATTTGGTAGGTATGTATTAAATGCACATTTATTGCCTTTCTCTCTCCTAAACGGCTATATAACGAGCGGACCCTCTATGCGTTTTGCACACTGCTTTCCTGCTATCTTTTGCTCAAACCTTTGCAATCTAAATTCCTGTGCGCGTATCCATTCCCTCTGCAATTTCATCCCAAGTCTGGCTTGCAGCTCTGCTCTCTGAATTGCTACCAACATGAAGATCAAATTTCAGGGGCAAGAACAAATCTCACCACTAGAGTCTGTCGTTCCCGATATCGGGGACAGTGAAGTTCGTCATCTTGACTTTAGTGATTTTTGGTCGAGGATGACAGACGCAAACCCTACGCCAATGGCACAGATGATTCATGATAGCGGTTTGGCTTTCGCTGGTGGTTTCCCAATCTATGTGCAATGTGCAGATATAGTGCTTTCATGCGGAGCTCATTTCAACCCTGATTCGAGAGAATTGACCCATATACACGGGGAGCTCATTGCCAAACTTGACGCTGCTGCCATTGGCACTGCACTGAGGATTCCAGAAATGGAGAAATGCCTCAGATTTTGGACCCAGTATATAGCCAACACGTCAGTCCCACGTGGCAGAGACATAGTCGAGGCATTGAAGAGATTCAGGTAGTGGATTTTGTAGTCAATGGGTCCCTCCCAGTCATAAGCACCTGTCTTCTTCTCCTTTTTCCTCTCTTCTCTTCTAATTATTTTTCTCGGATTTATTGTAATAAGTTGAGGTATTGCGATTGGCAATCCTTAACTAATATTTAGTTAAAAGAAGTAGTTACCGGGAGTAACTGAATTGTAAACTATATAATGGCCTCTCCTCACCATTTTGAAAGGAGGAAGAACTTGGCTTATTTTCTGAAAGTGTAAATAAATCATAAAGAAATCAATACAGAAGGGCTTTTCATTCTTCGTCTATCTGATCTCTTTTATCCCTAAGATTTTCATTTAATCTTGTTAAGATCATTTGTCTATATTATATTAAGAAGCTTTGTATTCTTGCAGATGTTATTGATAGAACTTTGTGTCTTTCAAATTTCATCTTATTAGTATGATACAAATGATCTTGTTTCAATTCACTGTACCTTCGCATGCATAAAGAATTACTCTGTCATCTATAATTCTAAATGGTGCCCTTCTGCTCGTTCTCGTTTTCTCATTCCTCAGTCCTTTTGTAATTGATGATCCTTATAGAAAACACTTTCGTAAATATCCAAGTTCCACAAGAAAATCATGTTTTGTATATTTGTAAATAGGTTCGTTTCTGAATAAGGGAACCTCTCCCATTAAAGAGGAGGGACTTCTTGTCCCCTGACTGTTGCTCTTCGTGAAGTCCTATTTGACGACCAACAGTTTTTGGCGACTCCGCTGGGGAAATCAAATTCCAGTTCTGTAATTATTGATCATCCTTTGATCTGGCGACTCCGTGTTTTACTCGAGGGAGAAGGGCCCTTGGTATTGAAGATTCTCAGTTCCAGCTTTTGGAGCAGCAGGGATTTCCTTTCCCTTCAACAAGAAATAGAAAGACTCGTTCGACAAGCACTCCACCTGTTCAAGATAGAATCCCTACGGGTGGTATTCCTTCAGAGTCAATCAGCCCTAATCTTCGAGCTTTGATTCTTGCTGGTGTTACAGTTCCTCTTCAAGCCATTTTTCCAAGAATGGCGGTACCACTACCCTGGGGTCATTGTGTCAGGCCCCTTGCCCTTCCTCAGCCTTTGCACGAGTTACCCAGAGGTAACCGGAAGAACTTCCCTAAATTCAAAGGCGATGGTAAAGTGCATCCTGATGAACACATCGCATCCTTCATAGTTGCATGCGGAGTTCTGGGAGTTAAACATGAAGATGTCTCTGTAAGACGTTTCGTTGAGACTTTACAAGATAATGCTGCTAATTGGTTCTATCATCTTCCGTCCGGTGCTATCACTAGTTGGGACACAATGAGAACTAGGTTTGAAAACCGGTTCAAACCAGCAAAAGATGTGCATGCCTTGCTAGCCCAAATCTCTCAAATAAAGAAGGATTCATCAGAGCCCATGAGAGAATTTTTGGCCTGATTCAACAGGTTGATTAACAAAATTCCGCCAAATACTCGGCCTGTAGATCAAATTCAAAAATGTTTTTTCCTAAATGCTCAATCACCTGAAGTTAGCTATGCACTAAGAAGGGCTAATCTCGCAACATTGGCTGAAGATAAAACTCTTGCTGTTAGTCTCGAAGGTGATTTAATCATGTCAGGGAAGTTGAGGAGAGACCCTTCTAAATCTAAATCTACTTCTTCCTCCTCTTCCACCCCTAGACCTAATACTGATCCCTTGGTACAAAAACTTGCGAATGATCTCATTGCCATAAAGAAACAATTGGCTCAGCATGCTCCCTATGCAGATGTTCCAAGGAGGAATTTTCAGCCCAGAAATCATTTGCCTGCTGCTCAAACAAGGCTAGCACTTGAAGTACCTCCTATTAAATTTCCCGTCAATGCAACCTGTGAAGTTGAGGAACCTGAAGATGAAGAGGTTAATGAAGATTGAGAGGAATTTGTTGAAGAGGTTGATGATGAAGCAGATGAACTTGACGGATCTCGAGTTAATTTCTTCACCACTGAGGGCATTGATGATGAGGATGATTATGATGAAATAGTAGTAGACATGAATAACGAATCATACGCTGTCATGACTCGAGAGCAGACAAATCAGAGGGAGAAAGTGATGCAGCCCACCAAGAAATCTAAAGAGCAGTCGGCAACAATCCCCGTAATTGCAAAGAGAGGATCTCCTATCCCCATTTCATCTACACCAAAGGTGAGTCCTATCAATTCTGCTACTAAAGTTATTTCCATTTCTCCTAAAATTGATAAACCTAAGATTTCAAATGATGATAGCCTGTCTACTTCTGGGTCTTTTGATATTATTGACCACCTGAAAAAGACTAAGGTTCAAATCTCAGAGGTTGAGTATTATCAAACCCATCCCAAGGATTTTGCTAAAATGATTCACTTTGTCAATTCCCATTCTAAAACTACCTCTAAAGGCCTTTTACCCACTCCTTCTTCTGCACCACAGCCTAATCTGGTAGCCGTTGTCACCTCACCCAATGACAAAATCAAACCATTCTATGTGACACTTCTTATAGCTGGTCATAGGCTCAGCAATTACGTCATAGACTCAGGAGCATCAGATAATGCGATGCCTGCTAAAGTAGCTCATGCCTTAGGCTTGACCCTCACACGCACTTATGGATCTTGTTACTCTATGGAGAGTAAGGAAGTGCCCCTGGTCGGAAGAATTAAAGATGCACAAGTAGCTTTTGCTGCTTTGCCTGAGAAGAAAGTTTTGGCTACTATCTTAGTAGCCGATATTCCTCCTTCATACGGAATGTTGCTAAGCAGAAAATTCCGTAAGGATGTGGGTAGAGAAATTCAAATGGATTGGTCACATGCCCTCATACCTGTTAATGGACAAATGAAGAAGTTACTACCTAAGAAGCAATCTGAGTATATTGTACAAAAAACAGATGATCCCAAAGCACAAATACTCTATGAGGATATGGGGCATGATAACTACATGATTATGTCTCCTGAAGAAATCCAACTCCCCAAAGTGTCACCTAAAGATCCTAATGGTGTTTGGATTTTAGAGTTTGATGGAAGTTGTTCCTCAATTGGTTCTGGAGTTGGTGTCATACTGGTGTCACCTGAAGGAAGCCTTCATCCTTTCTCATTCAAGTTGCAATTTGAAAATCCCAATAATACAACAGAGTATGAGGCTCTCATTCTTGGACTACAGGTGGCAAAAGAACAAGGTGTGAGGAATCTTCTAGCTCGTGGGGATGCGGAATTGATTGTAAAGCAAGTTAGAAACCTCTTCCAGGTGAAAAATGGAAGGTTGAAACATTACCGGAATCAGGTTTGGGATTCCATTGAATTTCTTGATGCTTTCTCCATCGAAGCAATACCTAGGGAGAAGAACACCATGGCTGATTCACTAGCAGTCTCAGGGTCACTACTGATTCCTCATCCTGACTTCTCTCAAGATAATTTCACCATTGAGATGATCCATCGACCCAGTGTACCTGATAATACAAATAACTAGCAAGTTTTCAATAATGATCAACATTTGCTTTCTTTCTTAGAACTCAAAGATAATTTTGAACAACTATACTTTGAGGAAGTGATAACTTGCCTCGTGAAAGTGTGCCCTTTGAAAAAGTAGCCACTCAAGGAGAAGAAACGGATCAGGATGGATGTATCAAACTCAAGGGAAACAAGATCCCTAAAGGATTGGTAAGTTTAGAGGAACTGTTTGATAAACACGACAGGTATGTAAAGTCTAGAGCTTCTACTAGACCTCAACAATCAGCTGAATATGACAAAATTAATATTGGGAGTTCTACTGACCCTAAGTTCGTGAACATTGGAAAATGTTGCACAATAGATGAGAGGAAGAAAGCAATTGATCTGTTAAAGAGGTATAAGGATTTTCTTGCCTACTCTTATGAAGATTTAACAGCTTTCCAACAAAAAGAGATGCAACATTTTATTCCTCTCAAACCTGGAATTAAGCCTTTTAAACAGAAGCAGAGGAAATACAATCCTAAAATAGCTGACACCATTTTTCAAGAAATACAGAAGTTGTTGAAAGCCAAAATCATTTTTCCTATCCATCATTCAACATGGATTGCCAATATTGTACCTGTTAGGAAGAAAAATGGTGAGATTCGTATCTGTGTTGACTTCAGGAATCTGAATCAGGCTTCCTTGAAAGATAATTATCCTTTACCTATGATGGATCAGGTCTTACAAGCAGTAACAGGATCTGAAATGTTGTCTATGCTTGATGGATTCTCAGGATATAATCAGGTAGAAGTTAATACTGCAGATCAACACAAAACAACTTTCACTACCCCTTGGGGTACCTTTGCTTACAAAAGAATGCCTTTTGGGCTCATTAATGTTGGTGCCACTTTTCAGAGAGCTATGGAGCTGGCCTTTGGAATTTTGAAAGGGAAGTGTATTGTTGTATACCTTGATGACTTGACTGTGTATTCTAAAACAAGGGCAGATCATTTTCAGCACCTGGAGACAGTTCTGCTAAGATGTAGAGAACATGGGATCTCTTTGAATCCTAAAAAATCTATCTTTTGTGTCACAGAGGGGAAATTATTAGGGCACATCGTCTCCAAAGATGGTATTAAAATTGATCCTAAGCGAGTTCAAGTTATTCAACAAATTCCTCTCCCAACCAGCAAAAAGGGCGTGCACTCTTTCTTTGGTAAGATCAATTTTTTGAGAAGATTCATCCCTGATTTTGCAGAACTAACTCTGAATATCTCCCAAATGATGAAAGGAAAACAAATGTTTGGTTGGTCTTCTGAAGGGAAAGAAGCCTTTGAAGATATTAAAAGAGCCATTGCTAAAACTCATGTTTTAGCATGTCCAGATTTTAGTAAAGATGTTATTATCTATTGCTATGCCACAGATAACACCTTAGCTGCGGTTTTGACTCAGGAAGATTCTAATGAGCACGAACTCCCAATTGCATTTATGAACTATATTCTGAAAGATCATGAGTTAAAATATACCATGATGGAAAAACATGCTTTTGCAGTGGTTAAAGTTGTTAAGTAGTTTCGTTTTTACATTCTTAACTCTCACTCTATGGTGTTGGTACCAGATACAACTGTTAAGTCAATTCTTACACAGCAGGAATTTGGATCCAAGATAGGGAATTGGGTGGCTAAGGTTCAAGAATATGATATTGACATCAAACCGACCAATCTCGTCCGTGGAAAAGGCCTTTGTGAGCTCATCGCTGAAGGAGCTAGACATGAGTTACTGGAGGATAAAATTGGTCTTCCTACAGTTCTGTTTCTTAGCTCAGTTGACGAATGGTATGCAGATATCACCCATTTTCTCACCTATGGAGAATTCCCCTCTCATTTGACTACCAAAGAAAAGAGGACTATTAAACTAAGGTCAGTGCAATATGTGTTGTGGGAAAACGCCTTGTTTAAACGTGGGTTAGATGGAAGGTTTTTGAAATGTGTGGACAAGGAACAACAGAAAAAGCTACTCTCATCTTTTCATGATCAAGCATGCGGAGGGCACTACTCATCAACCGTCACTACTCATAAGATACTTCGTGGAGGATATTACTAGCCTACCTTATTCAGAGATGCATCCAAGTGGGTTGATAAATGTGAGGCTTGTCAGACTTTCGTGGGTAGACCCAAATTGGCCTCTTTGCCTCTTAAGCCAATTATAATTGAAGAACCTTTTCAACAGTGGGGTTTGGAATTCATTGGAACACTTAATCCCTCTTCTAGTGTTGGTCATACTCATGTATTAATTGCTACAGATTATTTCACCAAATGGGTAGAAGCCATTCCAGTAAAGAGTACTACTTCTGAAGTGGTGTGCAGTTTCATCAAAGAAAATATCTTGGTAAGGTATGGTGTACCAAACAAGATTGTGACAGATAATGCTTCGAATTTTTCTTCAACTGAGATGATGGATTTTTTTTATGGATATGGCATCTCCTTGGCTCACTCCTCATATTACTATCCTCAGGGAAATGGACAAGCAGAATCCACTAATAAAAATATGGTGACCATAATAAGGAAATTATTCAATGAGTCTCAACGAAACTGGCACAAAAAACTCTATGATGCTCTTTGGGCAGACAGGATCACACCTAAGAGAGTCATTGGAATGTCTCCTTTTCAAGTGGTATATGGAGTAGAAGCTCAATTGCCAGTAACAGTGGAGTTGCCAGCCTTGCATCTAATGAAGGCCATTGAAGATACCAGTTTCAATGATGCTTTGGATAAGAGAATAATGTACCTTCACAAATTGAATGAGGACAGATTGGAAGTTGCTGATAAGATATCTGCTCATCAACAAAAATTTAAGGTCCTGTTTGATAAGAAAGCCAGGTTCAGATATTTCCAAGTTGGAGACATTGTTTTGTTGTGGGATAAAAGGCATGAACCACGTGGCAGCCATGGCAAGTTTGATTCCCTTTGGCTCGGACCTTTCAAGATCAAGCACTTTGCTGGTAAGAATTCTTTTTACCTTGATTATATGGATGGTTCTTCTCTCTCACTTCCTTATAGTGGGCAGTACCTGAAATTGTTCAAGTCATAGGTGATTAGGGATTCCCTTTGTATACTCTGTATATACTCTGTATAGCATTTTGTTTTTCTTTCCTTTTGAGTTGGTGTGTTTTCCTTCATATTGGTTTGCTTTGTGACTCCGTTGCCCATGGATAAGGTACTGGTCTACTTCCCCGAGTTTGTTTAAGTTCTTACCTTGTCTCATTCCTTGAATTTATGCCAAGTCATCCCTAGAAGGAGCCAGCTGTTGTCCACTCAAAATTCCCATGTTTTTAAGAAGTTGAAAATTTTAAAAATTTTGAGGTTAAGTGTCTTCTCTGTTATCTTGGTAATGTTAAAAGTCGAGAAACTGAGAAAATCTACGTTTTTGGGTCATTTTGCGTGTTTTTCGGGCCTGTCGGATACTTTTGTCCCGCGTGTTCCAAGAGCATTTGTGCGTCTTTTTCCCGCTTCGCCCGAATCGGCCGAGTCGCATAATTCACACTTTCGCATCCCGCATGTCCCAGGTTCATTTGTGCGTCTTTTTCCCACTTCGCTCGAATCGGCCGAGCCGCATACTTCGCGTTTTCGCGTCCCGCATGTCCCAAATGAACCAAGTGCCATTCATACTAATTTTTCCCACTCTACCCGAATATCTTGCTTATTCAATTTGGTAGGTATGTATTAAATGTGCATTTATTGCCTTTCTCTCTCCTAAACGGCTATATAACGAGCGGACCCCCTATGCATTTTACACACTGCTTTCCTACTATCTTTTGCTCAAACCTTTGCAATCTAAATTCCTATGCGCGTATCCATTCCCTGTGCAATTTCATCCCAAGTCTCGCTTGCAGCTCTACTCTCTGAATTGCTACCAACATGAAGATCAAATTTCAGGGGCAAGAACAAATCTCACCACTAGAGTCTGCCGTTCCCGATATCGGGGACAGTGAAGTTCGCCATCTTGACTTTAGTGATTTTTGGTCGAGGATGACAGACGCAAACCCTACGCCAATGGCACAAATGATTCATGACAGTGGTTTGGCTTTCGCTAGTGGTTTCCCAATCTCTGTGCAATGTGCAGATATAGTTCTTTCATGCAGAGCTCATTTCAACCCTGATTCGAGCGAATTGACCCATATACACGGGGAGCTCATTACCAAACTTGACGCTGCCGCCATTGGCACTGCACTGAGGATTCCAGAAATGGAGAAATGCCTCGGATTTTGGACCCAGTATATAGCCAACACGTCAGTCCCACATGGCAGAGACATAGCTGAGGCATTGAAGAGATTCAGGCAACTGATTTTGAAGTCAGTGGGTCCCTCCCAGTCATAAGCACCTGTCTTCTTCTCCTTTTTCCTCTCTTCTCTTCCAATTCTTTTTCTCAGATTTATTGTAATAAGTTGAGGTATTGCGATTGGAAATCCTTAACTAATCTTTAGTTAAAAGAAGTAGTTACCGAGAGTAACTGAATTGTAAACTATATAATGGCCTCTTCTCGCCATTTTGAAAGGAGGAAGAACTTGGCTTATTTTCTGAAAGTGTAAATAAATCATAAAGAAATCAATACAGAAGGGCTTTTCATTCTTCATCTATCTGATCTCTTTTATCCCTAAGCTTTTTATTTAATCTTGTTAAGATCATTTGTCTATATTATATTAAGAAGCTTTGTATTCTTGCAAATGTTATTGATAGAACTTTGTGTCTTTCAAATTTCATCTTATTAGTATGATACAAATGATCTTGTTTCAATTCATTGTACCTTCGCATGCATAAAGAATTACTCTGTCATCTATAATTCTAAATGGTGCCCTTCTGCTCGTTCTCGTTTTCTCATTCCTCAGTCCTTTTGTAATTGATGATCCTTATAGAAAACACTTTCGTAAATATCCAAGTTCCACAAGAAAATCATGTTTTGTATATTTGTAAATAGGTTCATTTCTGAATAAGGGAACCTCTCCCATTAAAGAGGAGGGACTTCTTGTCCCCTGACTGTTGCTCTTCGTGAAGTCCTATTTGACGACCAACAAATATACACACCCAAATAACCTCTTTACCTCTCTACTAAGTAATCTCCCCTCCTCATTTTGTAAAAAATTGTATATCATTTATATATCGTACATTTTATTGAAATTTATATTTTTAATATGTTACTTTTTATTCACTAACTTAAAATATAAAATTTTTACAACCTTACACATTCTAATAAATAAGGAAAGATCCTAATACAAAACACCTATTTATTTATTTAGGGTGTAAATAGAGATGTATAAAACTTTAACTAAGTTTAAATCTCTCATATAATCAACCAAGTAATCCACTACAAGATTCACCAATATGGATTAACTTTTCTTCATATGTTATTCCCAAGTTCTATGATATTGAATCAACACCCAAAGTTTGGAAATGGGTGTTTCTTGCATCTTGATGGTTATCCTCTACATCAAACATTTCATTATGCAACTAAGCACCCACTTACATATGTGCACTTCATATATTTCATATCATGTTTCATACTACGACTTAACATATAACTCCTCAATTCTAAAAAAAATAGCAATGCATAAGACTAAATTGTTCAAATAAAATTTTATTGATAGAATGAATTTTGATTGTTATTATTAACAATTGTTATGTTGTAATCATTTCTAGTTGGTTTTGTATTCTTTCTTGCATGTTTGAGATGATAAAGTAGTTGTGTGAAATAGAATTAAGAAAACAAATGAATTGAGCACACGTAGAAATGAGAGAAAGATTCAAGAAATTACCTTTTAAAAACCCAATGTGGTAAATATCTAGAAGATTGAAGTTACACTTCATCATATTCACTGTCTTATTTACATATTAATAAGATTATTTCCTTGTTGGGCCTTTGAGGATACCAATAATATATCAATGATACCATAATACTTGTAAATAGTTTTGCAATCTATTGTGGACTTGTTTCTTCACTATACTTGATTGTTATCCTTAAAAATCTTAGTTGTGTATTCTTAGTATACCACACAACTCCATTCTAAATTCAAATCTAAGTAATATAAATAATTCAATAATTTTCCTAAACCTATAATGTTATATTTATGCAAAGGAATTAGAATATGAGTAAATCATGAGATCCCAAACAACAACAAAATAAAGAGACGCTATTTTATTTCATTACTCTTCTTGTATTTTTGAGATTATCTAGACAACTGATAACACATACACAACTTCTATTAACACATAAATAATTTTCATGACACGTGTGCAACTACCACTAACAAGTATAATAGTCATAACATAGGGACAAATTCCATTGATACATGTACCCATTTTTTGTTGGAACTCATCAATATATCATATTAACAAAATAATAAAGTATATATAAAATCTAAAACAAAAATTATCTGTAGGTATGCACATCCCAAATAGCTAGAAGCAACCAGAGAATTTCCAGTGAAACACATAGCTTGGAAAATTACATAAACATAGCTATGAAATTTAGTAGCATAGAGAACTAAACACAAGAAGTAACAACATTGAGATGAGGTGGTGAATCATCCTTTGGTAAGCCCCATATAAGAGGTACATCAGAAGGAGGATTGGGTACCACCCACCCATCCCCATCTTAATTCTAAGAATTACCAATATGAGGAAAGGAAATAATTACTCCCCACCTAGGTGGTAGAGGAACAACCTATACATTTCCCTATACCAATGACGACCACTGAGAGGACCTTTTGGTTGACTTTCCCTATGTAGAAAGTAGTGGGCTCCAATCACCTTGTCAAGGAAGAGGGGAGGACTACCAAATCTGTGAGTAGATGCGACAAAATTTGAGTGGATGTGGTGGATATCCCTATGGAGGCTGATCTAGGGGTACTAAACTCATAGTGCATGGAGAAATCCATTTATGGAAAAGAATCTCATGTAAGTGTTGAGACTCGAATGTGACCTTTTCATATTGCTCATATATCGATATGCACACAAACAATATTATACTAATTTTTTCATTAATATTGTATTCTAATAAAAATTAAGATTTCTAAAACTAGCATGATTTCAAGAGTTACATAACTAAAACAAAAAAACAACACACACAAAATCCATATAAGTAGGCCAATCGGCTTGGTCAACAAAAAGATCAAATGCCAAGAAAAGGGCTCGGTGTAGAAATATTTAACAATTTCATGGATCCAATTCCAAGTTGACCCATATTTGGGAAAAAAAATGTAAAGATTTTTTTGAAGTAATCAATACACGCACAGGAAGGACATTGCACAAAGAGCTTGAAATGCCATAACCATTCTCCAAGGGGTAGACCTTAGTATGTAAGGAACCAAAGGAAATGGGATAATTTAGGATCAAGTTTTGTAAATTAAATTTTATTAAGATGAGGAAGCCAAGTATGAGGAGACAAATTCTAATTCTAAAAATAATTTAATTTACAAAACACTAGAGAAAAAGGGATAATTAGATGATATCTAGACCGACCCAAGAGAGTAGCTTTAAAAAGTGTTGTTACAATTCTAACACTAATATTTCCATCATGCCCATGTTGGATACTAAAAAAGCTTATGAAACATCACATCAGTCATGCACTCCTAAATTTTGATGATATAAGGATAATAAAAAGTCAAAATGGAAAGTTTCTCACAAAACTAGCTAATGAAGACAATCTCGAGAAGAAATTGGGTGATAAATGGAAGAAATCCATTTACAAAACAATTAAAGAGCTTTGATACCAAGCTCCTCTACCAACAGGATGGAGGTAGAGGAATAAATGGGGGACCACCAAAGATTTTGATCATTGAAATAAATATCATTGCAAAAAACATTGACAATCCACTTGAAGTGAGGCTTAACCAAATTTAAATCCTTCCATATGAATTTTTCAACAAAAGACACCTCGATTTTAAATGGAATAGTGGTGATCAAGTGATTTGTACGCTACCTCTTTTAAACAGTAAACATATCCTATTTTAGTGATAATGAATGAGAAATTGCTAGAGTTATTATTAGGACAGTATATTATGCAAGAATCACTCATAAAAATACTGAAATGAAGAGACAAGAGACAAGTAAACAAGATTTTTTTCTTGGATAAACCCAATATTGGAAAAACTCCAGCTGGGTATGAAATTTTTTCCCTTCACTATGTAAATCTCTAATACAATAAAATTTCACTATAAAAATATGAACTTCTAAAAGGATTCAAGCTCCTTCGACTTGCATTACTTGCTTACAATCTTCAAAAAAAAATAACTCAGCTGTCAATTCCAACTTCTTCCTTTGCTCACATTTGAATTCATTCCAAATCAATTGCTTGAATGAGTAAATGTTATCGTATTTATAGTTTCTCTACCTAAGGATGAATGAAAATTTGAAACAAACTGATTTGAGAACCCCACACATTTACAACTATTCAATTCCTCATTTTGGTGTCGTCAAGTGCAAAACCACCGTTATCTGCAGGTGGCAGTTACACGACCGTTAGTGCCTATAGGCGGTAGTTACACAACCACCATGGAAGTTGTGCAACCGCTACTCTTGAAGATAATTGATCTCGCAAATGTCACAGTGGTTCCATAATCGTCACACAGTCATCACATATAACATAACAAGAAATGGATTCTTTTTTCATTCGAAGGTGTCCCGATCACTATCATCTTGACTTAACCATTTTCCATAACAATGAACATGTTGAGGATATGTATTGTAAGTTTCAATAAGTATAATACATAGAATTGGGTATTTATAGATCCATTTTTAATTGTACCTCCCTAATTTGAGGCTTTTAAGTCCCTAAAATCTTCAAGGACTAATGAGGTGAGGAAATTTCTTCCCCGCATCTTTTTTAGAATACCACTTGGCCTTGGTAGGAAATTAAAATTTCAACCCAATCAACCACCTTTCTTGCACTCCTCATTGTGTTATCCTCTCTTTCCGGTGAAATGCCACATCTTCCTCCAATTCTAATTGATTGTCTGGAAAAATATCTTCAATAGATGGTAGCAGCAATCCCTCTTCTTCCCGATCCAACGTGGAGGGTTCAAAGAGACGTAAATTCTCAACATTCACAACTAGATATATTCTCATATAAGGAGGAAAATCCAAGCGAAATTCATTCTTACCCTCTTGTTCCATAATTTCAAATGGTCAATATCGAAGAGGCTTGAGTTTTTTTAGCTTTACCTTGTAGCCTTAAACCATTTAGTTATGTGTTGATCAACTTTGTACTTGTCATGTAACTTTTCCTACATTCGCCACCAACAAGGAAATAATACTCAGTTATGTGTTGATCATGCCTTACTTTGTGTCTCTTTCAACCTCTCCTATACCTATAGATGTATCTACTAAATTTTCTCAATCAGCTTCTCACCTTTGTGGACTTCTAAATCCACTTTCTTGTTGTGTTGGTACCCAAATTGATTTTCCTTCAGAAGCTGAGAAGCATCACAAATTTAGTAGGAAGATTAGAGACAGATAGATCATGATAAGTCATTTTATAGCCGGGGATGGGATCTAACTAGGCCTTAATCACTCAAATGTGGAGAAATGGATAGCACCCTTAAGAGGATTTGATCTATCCTCACTATTTTAGGTTGTGCCTTTCAACCAAGGTAAGAGAACCCCTTTTGTAGCTTGTTGTTTATGGAGGAGATGGAGATATCCTTCCTAATGAAGTTGTTAAGGAGACCTTGAAGAAAATATGATTAATGCAACAAAATCTAACTCTCACGAGTTGTCACTCTAGATAGTGGAGATATTCTCTAGGCAAGGTTCAGGCTACTGAAGACATTTGGAATCCTGATTATTTCTACATGTTTTGGTAGTAAAATTTTGTGCATTTGTATACACGCATGAAAAACAGGGGTAGTATGGGTAGGGTTAGTTGTTTTGAGTTGAATTTTGGTGGGAGGTGAAGTAGGATAAAGTTGATTATACCAAAACTTTGAGAACTTTTAAAAAATAGAAGAATAAACTAACAAAATGCCACAGAGCAGCTAAAATGTTTCTTTGACCAAAATACGTGCTTCAATGGAGGCCGAGATTAGCACTTTTTCATACAACATATGAGATTCTAACATGAAGGCTCGAGTTGGAAAGACCCAACAAAACATCAAGATCTGAGCCCAATCATGCCTGAGGTACCACCCAGAGGCTTACAGACAATCTCTGTCAACAGATGAGAGAAAAAGTGATTTTAAATCGTTTATTTCACTCCCAAATGAAGGTTTTCCTGAGAAATGAAATTACAAATTCCACTAAACTATCACAAGGATTGAGACCTGTGTGATTGAGACAGATTTTGACACAAGATTGCAACAGGAACAAGAACAACTATTTACAGACATTCAGAAGTAAAGCCACACATTTTGTATAAGATCCACACAGAATAACTCGAGTTTGATTAAATTTATCAGCAAGGGAAAGTTTCTAGAACAATCTTAGAGCTTGTCAATGGCCTGTACACTCACAACCACCTTAACATGATCAAATTCAATACAAAAGAGATATACATGATTCTCAATCAGCTTCTCAAAAGGGATGGGCTCTATTGGAGCCTTTTTTCTATTAGGAAAATCAATCCTAACCCCTCACACCTCCAACCATTTACACGATAAATTTTGTGCCATTTATAACATTTAAAATAGAGCCTTTTCCCCCAAAACATCTAGACATTGAGTGCCACTAGTGCTTGTCATGATCAAGACCATGATTCCCAGAATCAGATCTGCAAAAAGTCACCAGGTGCTCAAGGGGGCAGATCTCTTTGAAAATATCCAGAATTCAACTCCTTCATCTAACAAATCACTCTTCCTTCTATTCGCCAACCACTTCTACCCCTAATCTATCAAATCTGGTTCCTTGTGTGCTCGGGAGAAGAAAAATAGAAAATCAGATCGAGCCCGATAGTCAGACCATTTTAATGGTGAAAGACGTCTCCAGATCTCCCTCACCAAACTTAGATACCAAATTTTACACCCCTATTCCTGCTTGGTGTGTAGGAAATACCAAGAAATCATGAAGACTCGCACTTCCAGGAGCATTTCATTAAAAATGGGGGGACAAATCATATTCAGACTCACAGTTGTCGTTGACCTCTACTTTGAATTTGGGCCCATCCACATGGAAGATTCAATTTTAAAAAAGGCCCGGAGGGTTCCTTTGACTTTTTACAACCTTTTGAAAAAATCAAGAAAATTTGCATTTTGCTCCGCACCTCTGCCCTTGCGAAATGAGCCTGACACATGTCCTGAGGTGGGTCCCAAAGGAACCACAACCAAATTTTGATATTTTACCTCCCTTTTCGAAAATGGAAAAATTTCCATGTTTCCCCCCGCAGCTCCATCCTTTTGCTTCTAGTCTCTAATGGGGGTCGCAGCAGAAACACACTTCCTTCTTTGCTTTTAACTCCTTGATCTCCAAAAAAGGAAAACTTTCCAAATTTCCCCTGGGATTCCACACCTCCACCATTTAATGGGGTAAAACTTTGACTATTCTATGTCGGGTCTGTGGGCCATTTTGATGCTTTAATCCTTTTCGTAGCAAGGGGAAAAAATCCAAGTTACCCCCGATGGTCCGCTTCCCCAGCCTTTGACTTTTTCCAACTCCCATGCATCACAATGGTGCATCTTGAGATGGTCCTCAAAAGTTGAGACCTTGGATGAGCGATGGGCTCACCACGTGTCCTATTTCGCCAAACTGTACCAGCTGCATAAAAAATTTGTCTAATTCTTGGGAAAAGCAGCGGAAACCTCCATGTGTCCTCCCGGTGCATTTCCAAGGCCAAAGCAAAAAGCAAATCTTCAAATGAGCGCCATTCCTCCACATGGACATGTTTTGGGTTAAAACTTTCCACAAAGTTTAGGAGTACCCCTCCAAGTTGCATTAAATCAAAAATGAACACGTGGACACCCTCGGGGCGTAAATAAGAAAATTTCCTTACCAATTTAAATTTTCTTTAACCAGAGCCTGGCGGGGCTGCGGGGCAAGTTCAAACTTTTTTCCAAAGTAGCCAAAAGGCACAAGTTCAAAAACAAACGCCACCACACCCCACCCAATTAGAAGAAGCCACGTAAGCACTAAAAGAACAATTAGAATGGAACAGAGCCATGGGACCAAGTTTTCCTTTTTGCCAAAAAGCAAAAAGTGATTAGTTAAAGCATTTTCCCCTAGTCGTCCCCTAATCAACCAAATAAGCCACATGACCACCAAATGCTAAAGAGATAATTTTAATAGGAAAAGGACACCCGTCAGACAATCAAAAACACATAAATTCACCATACATGCCCATAACCTGATTTTTTCGCTAAGGATGAAAATCTTTGGAACAAAACCAAGTGAATCATTGTTCCGAGCATCTTTCGACCATGGGTTTGGATTTTCAAAGGCATATAAATGTAAATTGATCATTCTCAAGCTTCCACAATTCGGGAAAGATAGGGAAAACGGCAAGGCCCGTGGATTTTGAAGAAATTAGGGCAAAAAAAGGGCAAACTCAGAGATTCCTTTAAGGAGGGATATGAAAATGGATTTTGCAAATAATTCAAAGCATTTTAAATGGAGGTAGAAGTTTTCAAAACAAACAAATCAGAGGAAAATAATGGCAAATGGGGTGAAACAAATCTGAGCACCAACACGTTGTATATGGGTAATCTCAAAACAACATCAAATGCACTCTTAGGAAAATAACCAAAACATGTTTCAAATGGATTCTTACTAGTAAAAGCATGAATTTCCATGTTATAATAATGTTGGATATACACTAAATTCTCATCCCAAGTCTTAGGATGTTTCCTATTTCACCCTCTCAATATCTGAATGAAGGTACGGTTTACCACTTCGGTTTTCCCATTTGTTTGTGGATAAAAACAAGTAGACCTTTTTATCTTAGTATCCAAATTTTTCCACAAGGTAGAACAAAACTTTCCTATGAACCGTGAGTCCTTGTCAGACATAGTAGAATTAGGTAAACCAAAATGAACCCACACGTCAGCAAAAAATAACTCAGCTGTATCAATGGTTTTGATGCTCTTCCCGCAAGGAATGAGAATACAAATTTTACTGAATCGGTCCACTGCCACAATATATAATCACACCCTTTATTAGAAGTAAGAAAAACACCCACAAAATCCATGGAGATAATCTCTTGTGGCTATGAAGGAACTAATAATTTCATATATAAATCCAAATTTCTATTACTAGGCTTGTTTGTACTACATAAAACACAACTCGATAAATTTGGAAACTTTTGCTTGCATGTTTGGCCAATAAACATACATCTGTAAATGTGCAAAAATCTTTGTCACACTAAAGTGACCAACCACATTAGAAGTGAGTGCTTCCCTCATCAACTGAAATCTTTCCCCCTTAGGCACACAAAGTTTCTCGTTATTGTAAATCAGCTCATACTTGAATTAGTATTCTCCCCTAAGTGAAAATATCTTGTTTGGAGGTTTTTATTGAAATATTTCTCCAAAATCCAAATCCTTCTCATAACCTTCCTGATATGCTTCACATAAAAAGGTTCAAGAAGAGTTAAATTACCCATAGCTAAAAGTAAAGGAGGTCTAGATAACATATCGGCTAACTAGTTAATCATACCTTTTCTTATATTTTATAATCAAATGAAATTGTTGCAAGACACCCATCCACTTATAGTGTCTACCTTGTTGAATTTTATTATGAACCTACAAATATTGAAGACGTTTTTGATCCATGTGTATGATAGTTTATTTACCCATCATATAATGTTTCTATTTCTTGACCGCTTTCACAAGAGCATAAAATTCCTTATCATATGTACAATAATTCAAAATGGCTCCCTAAAAAAATTTAAAATGATAATATATGGGTCTACCTCCTTGAAGTAGGACAACTCGCATAGCATAGTCACTAGCATTCATTTCTACTTCGAAAGGAAGCTACAAGTTAGGTAATTCCAAAACTGGAGCATGGCTAATCTTATATTTAAATGACTCACAAGCATCTGGTTGTTTCTTACCCAAATCAAAAGCCTTACCACCTGTTATCACATAATGTAGAGGCATTGTTCTGGAAGAGAACTTCTTGATGAGCTTTCTCAAATAGTGAACTGCACCAATAAAAATCTTGGTCTCACTCAAACTAGATGGTGTAGGCCAATTCAGAATGACCTCTATCTTAGTTGGATCAATCCTCAACTCTCCATCTACAACCACATGCTCCAAAAATAAAAGTGATTGCTGAGAAAACTCACACTTGTTCTCATTCAACACTAGACAATTCTCCTTTAGAACTTACAAAACTTGATGAAAAGGGTTGATAGGCTCCTCAAAAGTTTTGCTAAAAACTAGAATGTCATTCAAGTACACAATGATAAAGGAATCATTAAATATGATCATTTACTCATTCATCAACCTTATGAATGTAGTTGATTTATTGCATAGCCAAAATGGTAATCTACCAACCATTTATATAACCCTTTCCTAGTCTTAAACGTTGTTTTCCAGATGTCCTCTTCCTTAATTCGAACTTGGTGATACCCATATTTCAAATTAAGCTTAGCAAAATATTTAGCATGTTGTAATTGATCCAACATATAATAAATTTGAGGAAGACGGTGCCTATTTTTTATGGTTATTTCATGTAATTATCTATAATCAACACACATCCTTCATGAACCATCTTTCTTGGGTACTAAAACAATAGGAGAACCACATTGAGAAGTTCTAGGAAGGATTGTACCTTACTTAATCAAATATTGTATATGTTGTTTTACCTCAATGGCATCCTTTAAGGACTACCTATATAATCCCAAGTTTGGAAGCAGACTATCGGGTGACATCTATATCTCATGCTCAATTGGCCTGACTTGAGGCAGCCTCGTAGGCTCTTGGAAAACTTCCCTAGATTTTTGAACCAACTCTTTCATCTACTTCTTCTCTTTGTTAGTAAGCATGCTACAAGTGGTTTTAGATGCAACAAATTTCTCTCCTTGCATATCTCTCAAAATAATTAATGCAAATTTCCCACTTGCATTAAAAAAATTCTTATCTTTAGAGGCACTTCCCAAAGAAATATTTGAGTCTCCTGTAAAGGCTGAAATGAGGTAGTTATTACCATCTTTCACCAAGCGGTATTAGTTGGCTCTTCTCATGAAGATGACATCCATGATAGACAAGTATGGGCTGCTAAATACTACGCCACACACATCAAGAGGAATAATATCAAAAGTAGTTTCGTCAATGAACTTATTATCAATACCAAATGTAATTTTGCATTGTTTAGTAACCTTGATGTCTACGTCTTTCTACACCCAACCCAATGAATATAGATTCACATGATTGTAAGTCTCTACCTTCATCTTATCAACTAACTCCTTACTTATCAAATTAGATTGAGAAAAGTATCAAAAAGAGCATCCACTTTGGTTTTATTCACTTGGTTTTTTATATAAAAAAGTTTAGTAAGTTCATTTTCTTGAAGAACACTATTACTACCAAAACATACCTCTCTACTGACAGAGGTACAACACATTATATCATCCACCTCTTCTCTACAAAATATCTCCTCCCCTTAGAGGGCAATCATGGCCTTCATTTTATTCTTCTTATTCTTGAAAAGATGTAATTTTGGATGGAGCTTCCAACATTTTTCCTTGGAATGAGTGTCAACATCACAAGGACCACAATAAATTTTAATATCCTTCTTAGAAATGGAAGTAGCATTCAAGTCTTACGTTTACTTTTTCCTTTATCCCTTTTCTTGGTGCCGCCTTGTTTGTTTGAAGCATGTTGAGAGGTAGATGAACTCTTCTTCTTTTCCATCTCTAGATTGTGAGCTTGAGAACAAGACTCATCTACATTCTTCAGTTTAGCCAAGAGAATTGGTCTTCTCAAGTGGCTATGGCGTCCACCGATGTACTTCATCAAAATTTCTCAGTTTGCTACATCTTTTCCCATCTAGACAACCTTTTTCCAGAACTAATAGGTGTACTCTTGCATATTTTGGCCTTGCTTATACTTGAGATATTGCCAATACATGGACCTCTCTTCCTCATAACAAATATAATAGAATTTCTTTTTTATTAGATTTTTAAATTCATCCCACTTAGAAATAAGAGGAAGCTTCTTGGAAACCAAAGTATGAACATATATTTCAAACCAAGTAAAATCATGGTTGGTTAATTTTAACCTTACAAACAAAATCTATTTACTTTCATCAATTGATGCAAACTGAAATATACCTCAAGTTAAGCTATCCAATGGTCTAGCTTCTTGGCATTCACATCTCCATCGTAAGGTTAAAGCTCTATCTTTGCCTCCACTTTGAATGGAGGAGTAAGGATGGTACGAGGTTGCTCTTCCTCATACTCATGAGTGTCTTCTTTATGGTCTCTTAGTGCCTCTTCTGGAACACCAACCTTCTCCATAATCATGATGGACTCCAACTTCCCCATAGACAAGGAAATACTTCCCACATCTTTATACATACTTGCCACATTTACCTCCAACTAGTAGAAATGTTCTTCTTTAGTCCCACATGCATCTCCACTACGAGCCATACTTCGGATTCCTTGCTTCCACTTCTTGGTGGAAATATCTACTTCAAATGAATGAGGATACCTTCACCACTTTTACTACACTTTTAGGTGAGGGGTATCTAACTGAAAATTTCAACACAAATTAAACTGCAAAACAACAATTTTATCTTAATTGCTATGATACCAATCTCATTTGTAAATTGCCTCTTTTAAACAATAAATAGATCCTATTTCAGTTATAATGAATCAAAAATTGCTAGAGTTCTTATTAGGATAGTATATTATGCAAAAATCACTCATAACAATCTTGAAATAAAGAGACAAGAGATAAGGAGATAAGATTTTTATCTTGGAGAAATCCAATGTGGGAAAAACTCTAGCTCGGTAAGCAATTGCTTACCTTCACTATGTAAATTTCCAATACAATACACGTTCATTGTCAAAATATGACCTTCTAGAAGGATTCAAGCTCCTTCTACTTGCATTACTTGCTTACAATCCTCAACAAGAAATAACTTTGTTGTCTATGAACAAAACAAGAACAATTCCGACTTCCTCCTTTTCTCACACTTGAATTCACTCCAAATCACTTGCTTGAATGAGTAGATGTGCACGTATTTATAGTTTCTCTTCCCAAGGATAAATTGAAAGGTGAAACGGCCCGATTTGAGAAGCCAAAACATTTGCAACTATTCGGATTCCTCATTTTGGCATCATCAGGTGCATAACCTCTGATGCCAGTGCCTATAGGCGGTGGTTACCTAACCACCGCGACGGTTGCGTAACCGCTACTCTATGAAGAGCGGCAGTCCCACAACCGTCGTGACGGTTTTGTAACCTCCGTATAGTCATTACATATAACAGAATAAGAAATGGCTTATTTTGTCATTTGAATGTGTCTGAATCACCGTCAGCCTAACTTAACAATTTCATAACAATGAACACACTGAGGATATGTACTGCAAACTTAAATAAGGATAATACATAGAATTGGGTATTTCTAGATCCATTTCTGTATCATCAAGTGTGTCGAGAATCCAACATTCTTCTAGCATGGCTTGCTAGAAGGGACATTGGCAGAGATACAATGACATAAAAGGAGTTTCCAATCTTCCTAACCATCCACTGGACACACAACCCATTTGGCTCAAAGAGCCATGATATTCTAATGGATGTCAATAATGCCCATGAGACCTTTGTTTTGTGGTTAACAACCTACATTCCAAGCAACTCGATGAAAACCCTGAACTTGTTTGGAATTGGCCCATATAAAATTACTAAATAGTGTGGAGAGATTTTAGTTGCAAGGTTTAGAAGGCACCCAACAAGAAGAATAGTAGGCGTGGATGATAGCCAAGATTTTGGTGCACACTTAAAATGTTCCTACAAGTGATAAGGGCTTGGGTATCCAATAAGACATTTTATTTTCCACTCGGTCAATCACATACCACCACAAATCAAATGACGAAGAGTCAGAAGTAAATGGAATGCCTAAGAATTTAAATCTCTCGAATGGATATCCATTTCCATTGTTAGTCTTTTAGCCGATTTAGAAGCCACAAAAAATTATGACAAAAACATTGGAATTTCGCCTATTGAATATAAGACCCCGAGGCTTGGCAAAAAAATACCTTTTCATTTTAAAACAATGTATAAAACAAGACCAATAACTTTTCATTTTGCTTTGTATATGATTATGATTAATCTTTATTTAAGTGTCTATGGCCCCGAGGTGTGTGGGTCATTTTTAATTAGAACCCCACTGCCAATAGTACATGCTTTTAAGAGATAGTTTTAAATCTCATTGATAAAGAGTCTTATGAATGCTTGTGTATGTACTTTGTTTTCCTGATGGGCTTATGTGTTTGGCATCAGGGTTGGATTTTGCAAGGTGTTTGGACATTTTTTAGTCATTTTAGATGTCAAAATACAGCCACTTTTAAAGTATGACCGTCATGATTGACATGCAAAAATATAATTTAAATGTCAAAATGACATGTATATTACAAACTTAACCGTCCATATATATAATATTAAGAAAGTTACTAAATTAAATATTAAAAAAAAAATAGATTCATGAAAAATACAATAAAAATAGAAATTTTCATATATAAAGAAAATAAAAATAATAAAGTCTTAATATCTTATTAATGATTGAAACATCTATTAATTTTGATTTTCAATTAGTTTTGTTTGATTCCCTTTTTTAGTTTGATTTGATATTTTGTTTAGCTTTTTCTATTGATTTTTGATTTGTAATTGTTTTTTTATTGTTATTTGTTTGATTTTTTACAAATAAAGATCGGAAATTGCAGTTATTGCAATAAATGTGAAATTTGAGAACCTGCACTCATTTTATAATTTTTTTTATTAATTTAATTTTAGAAAGTCATATAAATTTATTGTTTCAATCTTGTGAATGTAAAATTACACTCAATTTTTTTATTTTATAATAGTTATTATAAAAAAGTATTTGACGTGCATATTATATTTTGAATGTTAAATGACATCCATATAATTTTTTAGACGGTCAAGGAAAATTATTGTGACATGTAACATTGAACGTCAAAATCCAGCACCGTTTGGCATCATTCTTACCTAAATGTCAATCATTCTTGGATTACGAAAGTGGGATGTTTAGATTTTCCTATCACTTTCCCATCTGGGATGTTGTGAGATGACTTTAATGTCCTCACCAAAATCCACCCTGAATATAATAACTCCTCAACAAAATCCACTCTGAATATAATAACTCCTTTGCATTAAAAACAAGGGTAAAGACCAGCAGATTGAAAA
The DNA here is from genome assembly GCA_019776745.2 of Taxus chinensis. Lineage (NCBI taxonomy): Eukaryota > Viridiplantae > Streptophyta > Pinopsida > Cupressales > Taxaceae > Taxus > Taxus chinensis. The sequence continues at coordinate 194,541,956 of CM034149.1, read as the reverse complement.
GAATAGTAGTTGCATCTCGAAAAGGCAATATCCAGAGACCTCCAAAGCACAAAAAACCGTTACAAAAGACTCGGCAAATGAGTGTTAGAGTAGAGAAAATATCAATATGAGACCAGGAGAACCAGGCTACTTTCAAGGCGGCCCAGGGCCAGGATCACCTGCTCCTGGAGCGCCCTTCGGCCCTCCAGGTCCTGCAGCTCCCTTCCTGGGTCCTCCTGATGTGCCACCGCCGCCAGGCGGCGACTGTGGTGACTGCATCACACAATGGTGAGCAACAGCGAGTTTTCCTTTTGTGTTTAATAATTATTCTATGTGAGACTTTTGATGTTTTTACAGTCCATGAAATTAGAATTAAAATTGTTGTTTGTGATTCATCATTAAAAAAAATTATGATGATTTGTTAAGATAATGATGAAAAATCACAGCAGTATCGAAATGTATAGATCAATTTTTGACACAATTAATCCCAGAAATCATCTTTCAATTCCATATGGTTCGGTGTTTGATATTTATCCTTGGTGAACCTGAATTTGTAGTTTATCGTTGATATGCTGCTGCTGGCTGCTCGATGTGTGCTGCGGAGATGGCAACGGCGAGCTGCCGCCGCCGGGACCGGATGGATCGCCCTTCTAATCACCTTGCATTTTGACTGAGCGGCGGCTTCGCCTTAATAAACGGAGCCGGAATTGTCTTACATTGTTTTGGATCGTGAAAGAATTCTGCTTAAGTTTGATAGTTCTTTGTTGATGCAGAATTCTGCTTAATAAACTGACGACCTTTACAGATTGGACTTTTGACTACATTGCAGTTCTATTAATCTGTTAATATTGTTACTCTTGGGCATTATTATATATAAAAATTGCATTCCATTTCAATCATATCTTATTAATGGTAAGTTAGTAATATGTGTGTGCGTGTGCGTGTGCGTGTGTATGACAGATTGAACTTTGATTACATTGCAGTTCTATTAATCTATTAATATTGTTACTCTTGGGCATAGTGTTACTCTTGGGCATTATTATATATAAAAATTGCATTCCATTTCAATCATATCTTATTAATGGTAAGTTAGTAATTTGGGTGTGGGTGTGTGTGTGTGTGTGTGTGTGTGTGAGAGAGATTGAACTTTGATTACATTGCAGTTCTATTAATCTGTTAATATTGTTACTCTTGGGCATTATTATATATAAAAATTGCATTCCATTTCAATCATATCTTATTAATGGTAAGTTAGTAATATAATTGTGTGTGTGTGTGTGTGTGTGTGTGTGTGTGTGTGTGTGTGTGTGTTAAGGTAGCAATTTTCATACGGTTCATTTAAATTATAGAAAAAAGGCGATCAGTGAAAAAATAGGATAAATACCCGAAAATATGGTACATTGCATATATTAAACTAGCAATTTTGTAAACTGTACCGGTAGGGATGTCCATGTTGTGTTCTAAATCTTTCTTTTTGAAAAATGTTGGGAGGATGTTGACAACAATTGTGGAGTTTGGGTTTATCCCTATTGGATGCATTTTTTAGAATGGTTCAAAGGTGTTTTCAATAGACCCCATTGCAAATATTTCCTAGAAGTAGTTCAATGTTATGCCTACAGATTAGTTTACATAGCATTACCAATAATCTCGACAAGAACATTGTTCTTTTTTTAAAGGATGGATCCTATTTGCATCTCTCACACCATTTTGTCTTGCAACAATCTTGGAGATAAAATTGGTTGTAGTATGATAGTCAACACATACATAAGGTTCTTCACAAATCTAATAATTGTTCGAGGGGGTATGTTTAACAATCCAAATGCAGCTGCCAACTTCTCACTATGGTGGTAAAATATTTTTGTGCCTCTTTTCCCACGTCACTCAATACATGTTTTAAATTTTAAAAATATCCTACTACCATCACTTGTGAAGACAATATTTATATGTGCTTTATATGCACCAAGCAAACATATCCACATAACCACGAAAGGTTTGGTAGTCATGTAGCTAACATGGCCAAAAATGTCAACCATGCAAACATAATGATCAATTCTAGGCCTAATTGTGTAAGAAGCACTCATGCCTTTGAAGTGTTTTCAACTCTCATACATCAAACCTGCATACTTGCATGTTAATAAAACAATTTTTGTATTTTTGCAAAAATAATGGAGCCTATTTGCATTTCTCACACTAATTTATCGTGAAGCAATCTTGGAGGTAAACTTGGTTGTAGTGTCACACTTGAGACATACTCTAAATTTTTAAAAAATATTGCTTCCTTCATCTCCCAAGACATTTTCTCCATCTTCTCATAGATCTCCTTTGTTTGTGGGTGTGAGTTATCTCCTCGACAACAAGCATGCACCATTTTATGTCATTTAATCTAATTACATCTAGGCATCATTTTAATTCCTCTATCCTTCATCACTTAAAAGAGTTTGATAGCATCCATGAAAATTCCATTTTGTGCATATACTCTAATCATGGAATTCCAGGAGACCACATCTCGCAAAGGCATTCGTCGAAAAGTTGACATATATTGTGTATGCTTCCGAATTTTGCATATGTCTAGTAATGCACTTGCAACTACATTTTCCAAAAACCTACTTTCATTATGCTTTGATGGATGTCCATGCCCTGCTCTAAAGCTCACCAGCTTCGCATGGATATCCTATGTCTATGGGCATGATCTATTTCCTACACAAAAGCATTCACTTTTTTATAGCGTTTAATCCACCTACATCTCGAAATGTATAAAATTCCTCTATCCTTCAACAATATTCTTAAAGTATGAGCTTCACCCCACCTACACACTTTTGCATAGATGTTTGACAAAAGAACATATGTTGTAGCATTTTGAGGATCCAACTCAAAAAGATCCGTTGTTAATCTAGAGGCACAAACTAAACACAATGAACTTGCAATTGTACATTTGAAAAAAAATTGGTCCTATCATACTTTAATGTTTTCCATGCCATGCTCTGAAGCTCCCATTTCGATAGAGCCTGGGAGGACACGAGCAATTGTGTGGAGACTGGCTTTACACTTACCAATCACATTTAGCAGAAAGTTTCAAAGGTCTTTTCAACAAACCCATTTGTTGCATATCATGTAATCATTGTGTCCATATTTCAGGCATTTTTTCAAACAATTCACATGCTTCCAAATTTTGCATACATACCTATTAGAGCACGTGCAACTAAAACATATGACGGAATTCCATTTTGCATAATGATTTCACAGATGTCTGCATCTTGTTTCAAACTCCTATTTTGGCAAAGGCTGGGAGTAAATCTTGAATTTGGTTCAGAATGAACTCACAAAACAATATAATCATTATTCTTAATGTATCAAAACATCCAGATATGATTACAAATATATAGGAAAAGGATTTCCTATAATTAAGGAGATGGAATCTCCAATAATATCTCACCTCAATCTAACAAACGACCGACAATATATTGTTATAACAAAATATCTCAACAACCTATATCGTAATATTTTTAATAACAATATTACTCTTAAATATTAACTTAACACCCAAACTATAATGTAAACATTAATTTCCTAACATTCCCCCCCCCCCTTTAATTTTTACGTGGTAACAAACGAACTTTCACACTTTCTCTGCAGCCTACTGCCCGTGTTTGCTCATGTTCTTAGAACAACACTCAAAATGAAGGTAGAAGAGGAACACATCAACTTATTATCAACCATGTGTTGTCGGGAACACATCTGACATATGAGGATGGGAACATGCTCAGGAATCATCTGCTTATCAACCAGTCATTCTACAGAACACATCTGACCTAGCAGTGTGGGAACTCAAGCAGGAACACATCGGAACAACCTTAAATGGTTTTCCAGAGGCTAACCACAAACCTAAGTATGAACAAGAACACATCTAACTGTTCAACCTCTTCAAGACTCATGATGTTGCATTTCAATGTGTTATTTTTTCTTCACTGTGTTATTCCATTGGAGAATTATGTAGGAGTATTCACACATACATGTGACCAAGAATGAACCTCTGTTCTTATTTTTCACACCAAACTGACAAGCTGAAAAACTGAAATCCACACCACACAACTGAAACCAGAATACTGAAAAACAAGTACTCATGTTAAAGCACACAACTGAAAGCAAACTCACACCACAAAATGCCACCATAGCTTCTTGTGGCCCCGTCGTTGGTGACTGACGAGAGGTCATTGGTTGTCCTCTAGCTTCTGATGCCTTCGTCCTCCATTAATATGTTGATGACTCAACAAGGTGTAAACATGAAGCACATTTGTTTCCGCATTGAGCTTATTCTTCCCTCCCGCAATGTGAAACACTTTAGTTTTCCGAATGTCGGGTAACACCGAAAATGCATCCATATGGCAATTTTTTTGTTTATTTTTTGGACGTTTTTTTAACAATGACACAAATTTTGATGACTTTAGATAATGACTCTAGATAATTACTCTAAACACTAATTGACAATTGAAGGACTCAACATAAAAATACTCTAGATTCTTGACTCATGTTATTTTTGACATTCATAAGACTGCTGAATTTAACGACACAGACAAATGACTTTTGTTTGACTCTATGGATAATCATTACAATATTTAACTATTTGACTTTTTAACAATAGACCCACAAAAACTTGACATAAACTTGATAATGGACTTGACTCACAATAACTAGCACAACTTAGATGACACAAAATTAACTAAGAGGACAACCCAAAGACTAAACAAAGTATTAACCACAAACCTATATGGATCTATAGAAAAATTTAATTTGTGTTATAAAAAAAAATTAAAAATATATCATCGACTTATAAAAAAATACTATATTAACTATAACACTTTGAACAAAAAAAATGTTTATTAATTTTGAAAGACCTGCCGAATGTATACAACTGACAACACTAATCGATTTAATAACTCATATATGCAACAACCTTATTTTGATATTCACCTCCTCATTGTTTGAAGCACGTCGAGCCCGACTCTTTCCCGAGTGAGCAGAGGTTACTGCGAACAAGCTTGACTGAAGAAGTGTCGAACACGGCCTAGGAGATGGATTCTCTTGAATCCAATGCAACAATTTTTTTTGAAAATGTGAAGCGGAAGAGAATGTGAACAACGAGGAGGCAGATCCAAAATGAATACAGGTCTATGACCACTCAGATGTCAACACGAACTGGTATTCTGACTATTTCCTTTCCTTGACTATTGAGATGCTCAGATTGACAATGACTACGCCATTCTTGCCAAATGATACTCGTCTTAAACTTTTCAAATGTGAGAGTTTTTCTATCTTTCAGATCTAATGAGCTTGATATAATCCAGAATGGATCAAAACACAGTATTGAAAAAATGAAACGTGGCAATCTCAGTGAACAAAGCAAGATAAAACTCACAATATGTTACTAGATATAACAGATGTTGATTAATATGGGTTATCAATCGTATTCTTCACTTGAAAGTTATTCTACCACTAGGTGAAATGCGTTATTTATCCTTGCAATGCCCAAAACACCGAATGTTAATGAATTTGAACGTAACTATTAATTATATCACCAAAAATGGCATCCACGTGGTTATTAATGAAGACCACTCATATTCACTCAGACATATGCACCACTAGTGTTCTACTTTTCCTAAAAATATCAGAGGAAACAACACTACAGTATATACGGATGTGGATGCAGAAATACTTCCTATAATAGTTCATTATGTCTACTCAATTTTTGCACACGCCTTAGATCTGCAGGTACGTACAGGTCTTGAACAATGTTAAGCAGAGAATTTTCTCAACGTAAAATCACCATCCATAGGGGCAATGGAGATGTACAGCCGTCCCTGCACACTAATAATGAACATGGTTATACCCTGCTCTGATACCAAATCTTGAATTTGGTTCAGAATGAACTCACAAAACAATATAATAATTATTATTACTATATCAAAACATTTGGATATGATTACAAATATATAGGAAAAGTATTTCCTATAATTAGGGAGATGGAATCTCCAATAATATCTCACCTCAATCTAACAAACGACCGATGATGTATTGTTATAACAATATATCTCAACAACCTATATCGTAATATTGTTTATAACAATATTACTATTAAATATTAACTTAACACCCAAACTATAATGTAAACATTAATTTCGTAACATATGATACCAAATTTGAACTGCTTAGATTGGACGTCTGTTGGTTGCATCTTGTCAGATGTCATTCTTAAGCTTGTTTCTACTCTTCTACCAATCCTCTTCCCATATCCACCGCCTTCGTTTTGGCTCCGCCATTAAATATTTAAAAATATCTATGTAAAAAGCATCGGAAGGGATGTTCATGCCTTAGATGGGTTGAGTTATTTCAGCAGTCCCACAAAGGTGAGATACATCACGCGGTCATGTGTTTCTTCGTATGTCTACAAAAATATTTCATCTTCTCGAGGGTACAGAGGACTAAAGTCTAGATGAGAAAAAGAAATAGCCAATTCATTCACCTCTTTTGCTCATCTATGACATGTTTGACGCAATAAATCTGGTAGCACAGATTGGAGGAGTCCATGAACCATTCAAACCTTGGGAGTGAGTCGTGCAGGGTTTCTTTACCGGTCAGAGAAAAAGATCTCGAGGGAAAAAGACTATTTTAAAATTGTTTGACAATTAGCAAAGTAAGACACATAAGTCTTAAGAGACAACATATGCCCCGCGCGTAACACCATTCATGCGGATGTGACGTAGCACCCTCTCTTATACTGTGATCGGTGCACCAATGAATTTCTATGCGAGAGAACACATCTGAAAATAATTGTCGGTAAACTGTATCGGAAAATTCAATGGAACATTGAGTCAAAGATGAATATATAGGATAGTAAATATTTAAGACTATAGAAAAATATCTAAAATCTGGCAACCTGCAAAGTTAAGACAACAAACATTGGAGCCATCAGAATTTGAAACTTTCCAGCCAAGACATCTTCAAAAGTGGACCCGGTAACATATAATTTTAGAGTGTGCAAAGAATTGAAAAAAACCTCCACTAAAAGTTAAATTTTGGGAGACTAGAAAACATATTTACCGCTCATGAGTAGATAATCATTAAATTAAAATTTGATGTTTTATGCCCCCCATTAAGGTTCACGAAAGTAATAGTTTTGCACGATTTTAAAGATTTTTAGTCGATTCGATAAATTCTTCGGCGTGAGGCCGCTTTCACCGGAATTCACTTCCCCTATAATACAGCTCACCGTCTAATAATAAATTTTTTGATAGGAATAACAAAACAATTAAAATTATACGAAGGTTAAAATTACCGGAAGTTTCTTTGGCCGGGTGGTTTCCCCGCGAGAGTAAAACAAATCTAGTTTCATTAACACGGAAAAAGAGAATCATGATGGTCGAAATATTGCTTGACCAAAGTTGCATCTGTTTTAAAAATGGTTCATCTAATCTGTGATGAGATTGTCTTCTGCTGCCGATAGGCTCTATCTTCACGGTTCAAGTTTTCCCCTATTGTTCAATATCTGACCTAAAATCTGTCGAGAATGAGCTGGATCAAATTTCTCAAGATAGTGGAGCAACACCATCTCCTCCATCTAAAGATCATGACAATATCCTAGATGAGGACAATAACCTACCAGCTGGGAAAGTGTTGATGATATCAACTGGCCATAATCCTATGATATTAAAACTGGCCATAAATTCATGAGGGGCTCTTTTAATTGTGGACAGTTTCTCTATGAGGGATAAATGATCATAATGATCTTGAAATTGCTTGAGTAATTTTTCTCCTAACTCATCCCAAGTTCTTATGCTCCCAATTTCTAAGGTTCTATACCATTGCAAGGTTTTCCCTTTAAAGGATGCAGCTAGAAGTCTTAAGGCTACATCTTCATGAGTTATGTTATGGACAACACAAAGGGTTGCAACATATTTGATGTGCTCTATGGGAGTAATCTGATTTTCACCAGTGAAGGTAGGTAAACATTTTTATGGCAGCATTGGGAATATCATGATAAACTAGAATTACTAAAGAGTTTCCATTAGTAAAGGTTACAAAATTCCTAGGAGGTTGAATAGCCATTGGAATAACCGAAATTTGAATAAAGAGATTAATACCTGCTGAAGGGAGATTAGGAGGGTTGTCAAAACCAAGCCTATTATAAGGTAAGGTATTACCAACTCTTCTTCTTCTTGCATAATTCAAAGGTAAAGAAATAAAATCAAAAGGAATTCCCCTTACCGATGATCTCGTAGTCACTTTAGGCATGAAACATGCTACAAAATTGGTCTGAAATTGCTTTACGGAATCACCAAATAAATCTTTTGATCTTTAGAATAAATTGTTGCAACTTGTTGTTCAGAGAAGTGACTTTTCTTTTGTTGTAAATTGATGTAATTTGCCTACATATTTTATTCGTTGTCCCACTAGGCATGCCAAAAATTGTTATCTCATGAAAGTGCACCCTATAGAAAGATGAGTGCAGGTGTTCTAAGCTTGCTCTGGATCTCTCTCTTTCATAGATACAATGGAAATACCTCAAGTATGTGGGTATACCTATTGTTGAGGTGAGTCTCCGATATTAAGGTCGGTTCCTTTTTTATGTATCCTAAACTAATTTTTACGAGTTTTGAGGGTAAAAAGATGACTATAAATGAATTTGAAAACTGGGGTGAGACACCAAACTTGTTGAGGGCTTTGACTGAGTACATGCACAATTTATTTGAGAACGGATTCTAAATGCACAAACCAATAGTTTTCAGGCAGAATATTAAGGCAGAACACTTGGTGTGTTGAGGGAATGAATCATAACAATACATCAAGAAAACATGCACACTAATATTATGTAGAAAATTACCAAATTTGCAGTAATGTAAGATGATTAATTAGGGAATTTGACATTCACAAGAAATAATAAGATATACACACCACTGCAAATAATTGGAAAGGTAGAAATCAATTCTCATTCAAAGGGAAAAACTAGAAAAATCTACTTTAGCACTCCTATGTCCAAAAATTCCTCGTGTGCCTTGCAATTACACACAATATATAGCAAAAATTATTAATCCATGCTATCTACCTTAAAAATAGACTAAAATTTGTACTCACCCATGCATCCTATTTTTATCCTTTATCATGAATAAATAAAGGAATAAAATAAACATGCAAGATAATTACAATGTAAAAATTAATAGCCTTCATTACAAAGAATACATCTCAGTCAAACTGCATTTGACTCATCTTATTTTGTTGCAAAGTAGGGTGTACATAACTTTGACTAATAATTAAGGTACTTTGGTTGTGTAAGTCTCTTCTAGTGTGCATGCAATCTTTGTCTTCTTCCTTGATGTGACACTTGTAATTTGATCCACTTGCCCCCTTGGATGCACATGCAAAATAATATATCTCTGTGTGAGCAAAAATAATACTTTTGATCTCCAATACTTAGCACAATTATTCAACCTCTCTGTGGGGACCCACCTGCATGGATTTGCAAGAAAATAATACCTTTATTTTATGAAAAATATGGTAAGTAGGACTTCCTAATAATTTATGAGCTCTGATGTGAATCCATGCAAGAGTTATTATTTTTCATTTTTCTCCTTGTCCACATGTTGATCAAAATGATTTGTAATCTAGCTCAAGGGGCCACATGAAAAAGCAATTACTTCATCCTTTTGCAAAAGTGGACACTAATAATCAAGGATAATAATAAACTAAAGGTTTATGTTGATTCCTTCACATGCAAAAACACCCTTCTAATCATTTGCATGTAATACTTTTGATTTTTATAAGGTATTCGAGCCCCCTTGATTATTATTTACATGGTGACCTAAAGTTGAAACATTAAGGTTTAAGACCCTTAACTATTTGGTTGACACTCCTCTCATTATTGCATCGACCCTTTAATGTAGTCATACCTTGAATCTTGGTTTATCAACCCATGGTTAATATAGGTTCTCTAGGTATGTTGAAGAATCATATCACGTTTTGCAAGGTCACGGGACCCTGTGGTAATGGATATTGCTAAGTTCACATATAATATAGTTTTTGACCTCCTTGGTAACAATAATCATGGCATATACCCATCATGTTTTTCAACCTTTGATTATTATTTGCATGGTGACTAAAGGCTACAAAGCCTTGAATATTTGATTTAATCATTCGACCTCTCATCACAATGCTCGATCCTTGAGCTTATGTATGGCAGGACTTAAACTCCAGTTGAGTTCGACAATGTGGTTTTGTTGATGGCATTTCATGAGGACCTTTGATCTATGTACCATCTGATCTGCACTGTTGATGCTTTACCATGGTAACTTAGATCGCATTAAATTGACCATTGATCTGTGATTGTTAATTAAGGTACTGTGCAATCTAAATCCATCGTTTTCTCAAAATATATGGAGTCTGCATAGATTTCGAAGGTGAGCATTGATCGTATGACTAAATCTTGGCCGTTTGATTTTGTATTGATTTGATCATGCACCATCGAAGCTTCCTCTAGTAGTTGGCATGTGGTTTACATTCTCGATCATTCTATGTGTACAAAGATCATTTGAACTGTCAATCTTTTTACTCATGTCAAGTTAGGTTTGTGTGAGCTTGAGTTGGCGGATGTGTTTATTTGTAACCTAAAATGATCATTTCATACGCAATATTTGTTCTGGAGGACGAAGCCTTGGTGAATTTTCTTCAGGCCATCATAGTTGGTAAGTTCTCTTGCTTCGAATTTTGTGCATTTTCTAGTTAATACGATGCTCTAATGAGGTATGGTTATCAAAAATTGTGGAAAATATTTCCTCTTTAATTTGTAGCCTTTGTGCAAGATTTTTGGTTCGTGGCCTCCATTGTTGCACCCTCGAGCTCATGTTGTTCTATGAATTTGATCTCTTAATGTGAAGCTTTGGTACATGAAAATTGTTGTTCTGATTCATAAATGGTTTGATCTTGGAGCATGATTTGGTGAAGGTGGTTGTTGGTATTTGTTTTGAGTTGTTTCGGGCTCTCACATTATTCCATGGTTTCATGCAATTTATCTCTGACCTCGGTTCTTGAACACTTTTGCTATTCTGATTCTAGCTCATTGAGTTTTTACTTTGCCTTGCCATAGCTAATATTTGAATCTCTATAGCTCTTATTTGAAGCTTGGTCAGTGTTCAAAAGGTATGGAGTCTCTGTCAATTTCTGCCTTTCTTGTAGCTAACTTTTCAGAGTTTGAAAACTTCATAATGCTCTGTGAATCCCTCCCTTCTATGAGCTATGTAGCTATCATTTTTTGGTCGTGCTTTTATTTCAATACACTGTGGCCCATTTGATCATGGTCTGAAGCTTGAAAGGTTTGTAATTTTCAAACTCACATGGTGATCTCTTCTAGATCCGTGCTTTTTTGAATGTGATTATTTAAAATCTGCTTCAATTTTATTTGCTCTAGTGGAAGTAGATGTAGTTTCTCATTTTTGTAAGCTCGTTGTGAACTCCGATTTTGAATGCCTTTTCCAATTAATTCATGTGACCTACTATTATGGCAGTCATGTTTTGCTTATTTAGCTCTTTATTCTTGTTTCTGGGTTAACATGGCCAATGGCGATGATTCTGAATGCTTTCATACTCTGTCATTTTGCTCAATGGATCTACTGCTATGCTAATTTTTGTAATAAACACTCATTCTCAGACTGTCACTTGCACTGTGTTTCTTTTGTGACTCGTTAGTCTTTTGGAAAGTAGTATTCGAGAAGGATTCAAAATATATTGCCTGATTGGTGCCTTTTAACCTCCAAATTTAGTATTGATCTCCTGTAGTTGCATCTTATCCTTTGTCTTTATTTTGCTCACGTGCTTAGAGGATTATGATGATGAGCTTGTTGAAATTTCATTAATTCAGTTCATGCTTCCATGTTGCTTTTTTTAGCAGTGTGTTCATATTTGGCATTGAAATGATTTACCTAGAGTACATGTCGAAACTTAAATGAATGTATACAAATTTTGAGAATGCAATCTATAATTTCCCTTTAGAAACAATCATCTTGACGATTCATTCTATGATGAACTCTTTTGCTAAGATTAGCTTCCTGAATCTCATATTTTATTGTGAAACCTGTAATGCTTTTCTAGTTTTTGTAGGTTTCTTTGTTCCTGTTTGGGACTTACATCATTCCTTGGTTTCATTCAATTGATATATCTTCAATAATTACATTTAATGATTCTTTTCTACTCCATCAAGTTAATAGTTTCATTAGCTCTATTACTTTGTAGCTATACTACTCATTTGGAAACCAGAAAGTGCAAGTGAGTTCTTTCTTTAGTTACTTTGATCATCTAAATCTTGCATTGTTGGTATTTGGGCTTTGTTCAACCTCTTCTTCTTCTGTGAAGTAAAGAACCTGTGATGAAAGCTTGATGGTGGATGTTGCTCATTCTTGTACCTTTGCAATGATGATGTAACCACTTGTTTGTAGTTGGAAACTTATTTTCATGAATTTCATAATTGAACCTAGAACTTTATATGATTGTCTTGATGCTTGATACTCTATTTCAACTTGTTATTTATTGAAAAGTTATCAAGATCTCCATTATAATCACAAATCCATTAATGCTTGATTGATGTTTATTGCATAATTCATTTCGAGCTTTATCAGTCAGACTATATCTTTATGACTTGTAGACTTGTAATATGTACTTTTATAGATACTCTACACTTGATTGTAATTTAATCAAACTCTAATATCTTTTTCTTGCATGGATGTAACTTATATGATGATCTTGTTAGTGCAAAATCATAGCACCCCCAAATGAGCTCTAAAATTTTTCTTTTTTTCTAGGGAAGACTCATTTGGTGTGATTGGATAATATTGGATCATTCCCCAAGATGTGGGACTTGTAAATGGAAATGACCCTCCAGAGAAGGCCGGGTTCCTCTTCCTAATCCTAGCATTAAACTACTCCTAAGGAACGAAATCCAACTATCTACTCCTGATCTAACAATTCCAAGGGACCAGAGAGAGAGAGAGAGAGAAAGAGAGAGAGAGAGAGCATGAAAATAAAGAAATCCTACACTACAAAGGTGATAGCATCGAGGAAAAAGGGAACTGCTAATCCCAAACCCAACTACCTGAAATGGAGAGAGGTGAGAAATGGAGAGGATGGATAGATGCATCACAGACCAAGGATAAATTTCACATAGAACACCATTTCAAACCCCTTAAATGCAAATCCCTAAACATGCAATGCACATCAGAGATATGCAAAGTATACCTTGCAATGGTGAGAGGCGAGAGAAGAGACAACAAAATGAGCAAAGGATGTACAAAACGCTTCACGAAATAGATTTTATTGCTCCAGGAGTTCACACAATACACCATTAACGGGAAAGAGGTAGGAAAATGCCATTATAAAGCCAAGGGAGGAGGCTTAAACTCCACATTCGACCCTGGAGAAGAAAGAGAGAGGGGGGCAGGGGAAGAAGAATGAACAACCCTTGAAAAATGATGCCTTTGTTACATTATATAGCAAAATGCGAGAAGGAAAGGGAAAAAATGCGGGATTTTCTCCAACCACTTTTCAAAATGCGTTTTAATTCTTCATTTGTTGATGGTATCGATGAAAAATCTCATATTTCCATGTATCTACTTTGCAAACCAAAGAAAATGACCCATACTTCATTAAATCTAGTGGTTGGAACTGATTTTTTGTCTTTTCCACGCCAAAACATGTTTTGTAAATTTCTCCCCCAAATATTCACCAAAATCCAAAATTGAAGACTCCATGATGAAGATAATCTTTAGATCTTTCCATTAGTACCAAGAACGTCAAAAATAGAGCTTTGGATCAAAATATATGGCCTTTCAAAGTTTGTATCAGATCCGTATGAATGGACGAGGAAAACAGTTTGAAAATGGGTCCCCCTTTTGAGATGGGACACGTGGCAGCCAAATTAGAGCAAAAATCGGGTTTGCGGGTCCGTAATTTACCTTTTCCCCCTTTCACGAAACGTAAAACTCAAAAAATCCCCGCGGCCCCGAAGCTTTTCCTTTTGACTCTGCTTGACCATTGCCCCTGCCTCTGTTTCGTCCTGAGACATGTGGAGATGCGGCGCTTGTTTGAGCTTATCTTTTTTGGATTCAACTTTGGAGGAGCGTCATTAGGACACGTGGTTCCCTCTGATGGCTCTTCCATACTTAGTTGATTCTGGATTCTTTCCTGAATGATTTCGAGCCTGAGGGCTTCGAATCTTCGCTGTTTCTTCCCCTTCTTGCTCCTAGCTTCTCTGCGACACTGCTCCTTCATTTCTGAGCCCACCTGTAACCTATTTTTCATCCTGGAATGTGAGCTTGCGGGTCTGATTGGTTTCCTTCTTAATTTCCTTATGTGCAGGAGTTGTCTTGACAAAATTCACAGGGGGCGAATTTGGGATAACAGATCCTTTTGAGCTGTTTCATTTTTCAATGGCACTTGCATTGATGAAAATGTATTCTTGTATTTCTACAATATCATTCAAAACACTTCATCTCCTATACATGCACACTTCATAAAATAATTATAAAAATGAAGGCTTAAAGCCTCTCTTGCATCTTGTAATGATTCTCTTTTCCATTTTTCTTCTGAGAACAATATAATGAGATGTATTTGTTGGTTCTAATTTATCATTTCATGTAATTGTTAATGTAGAATCACAACACCCATGAGTTCTTGAAACTAGATGAGTTGAGACCATTAGTGTGATTGCACATCATGGAGCATCTCTCAAGGTGTGTGACCTTGCAATTTGAGAGAGCTCTCCGAATTAAGGTCATTTCCTATTCCTCTGATTAGGTGCACACAAATAAATTCTAGAGGATCTATTCTAAAAATACTCTATCTTACCAAGGAGACAAGGTTGAGGAGATACAAAAATATAAACCTAAGCTAATGAGGTGATGCACCAAAGGAATTTTAAACACTCGTTTTGCAAGCTAACACAGACCATTGCAATGTAAATGCCATGCACATATAACCAAACTACAATGAGAGATCAGAACGCAACAATAAACACATGAGAGGGTCAAGAATCATCCACAGACATATACTATTGCTCCAAAATTTGATACAGTGCATTACAGTGGCCAAGAGGCAAAATATCTTCCATTACAACTCGAATGGGAGGTTTGGAAACTCCACAAATTTGCTTATAGACAAGGGAAGAAGGGAGAGTGCAAAACAGAAATGTCCAACCCTTTACAATGAGCCTCGTCCCTTCTTTTATAGATTCAACATAGAGAGAAGAAGGAGAAAGAGGTGGGAAAACTAATTTGAAACTCAGGTACCGGCCATCAATGGCCTTGTAAATCCACCCACAATTTGTCGATTCTGCCACTCTATGTCTTCTTAGCACATTGAAGAAAGAATAACGGCGGATCAAATCCAATTTGATCTGGTTGTTGGACCCATCGGATCGCGTATTAATGGCATGAAGATGTTTTCCCATTTTTTACCCACCTAACTTCACCAACATTAAAGTTTCAGGTTTCCATGGCATAGACGAGGTTGAGACCTTCCCAATGGTGCCAAATTTGTTGAATTTCAGGCACTGGGTCGAAAGATATGTCCATTTCAAAGTTTGAGTTGGGTCTATACAAAAATGGCAAAAACCAGTTAGCAGAACGGGTCTGTGGGCCTGAAATTCAATTTGTCCCTCCTTTTGGCACAAAAATAGAAAAATGCAAAATTTTCCCCGCAGCCCCACAATATTTTTTTGTCAAAAAATCATCTTCGAGTCCACTGGTCCGCATTTTTCATTTGGGTAAAAAATAACTCCAAGGCTCGCCGGTCTACGTTCAATATAGGCCTGACACATGGCTTCTCAGACATTGGCAGAGGCATGATTCATTTTTATACTTTAAATCTCTTAGAAACAAAGCCAAAAAGTTAAAATTACTCCTGGAGACCTGCCTCCCCGCTTTGACTTCGAATATGGCCATGTGGAGGGTTGGCGCACATTTGGGGACCGCCTTTGGATTTTACTTTTGAAGTTGCATTGGGCTAACACGTGGCTTCTTCCGCGGCTTTGCTTTGTTCCTTTATGTTTTTACTAAGTCCTTTTACTTGGTGGGGCCATATATTTGACCTGTGACATGTGGATGCTCAATGCTCATTTGAGTCTGCCCCTTGAGTTTTACCCTTTGGAGTTGCGACGGGCTGACACGTGGTACCTTCCACTGATTCTGCTCCATCTTGACTTTTCAACTGTCGACTTTGTCCCTCTGTCAGACCTGGGACACATGGAAGCCAGTGCTTGTCTAAGGACCCACTTTTAGATTCATCTTTGAAGATGTGTCGGGCTGACACGTGGAAGCCTTGAGCTCCTTTGAGTCTCCGCTTTGGGCCGCGCCTTTGAATGTGCATCGTTAAGACACATGGCACCTTCTGCATGCACTCTTATACTTAACCAATTTGGGCCCGCTTTTAGATTTGACCTCTGTTGACCCCTGGCCACGTGTAGGGCTGGCGCAAGTTTGAATCTTCGCCTTGGGCTCCCATCTTGAAATTACACCGAGCTGACACATGTTTCATTCCAGTTGTTTAGACTTTTCAATGCTGGCTCTATCCCTTTTCAGGCCTGGGACACGTGGAAGCTCCATGCTTGTTTGGAGACTGTTTTTTGATTTTTAATATTTGGAGATGCATCAATGAGGCATGTGGAGGCTTCTGCTGATTCTGCTATACTTAGCCAATTTTTGGCTCGTTCTGAGTCACTCGCAGAGCCCGAAAACTTTGATTTTTCTCCATTTCTTTTCCTTTGGGCCTCTAGTTTTCTTTGACACTATTTACCTCCTTCCTCAACCCTACTCCTCTATTTTAGAGCCCATCTACAACCTTTTTATTGGATTTCGTGTGATGGAGCCATTCCCTGGATTTCTTCTTGCACAGGGTCGTGTTTGATCAATTTTGTCGGAAGCAAAATTGAGATAACAATTTGGTGACTCGTAGGGGCATCTTCCTGCTAGATGAAGAGATCAACTACCTTATCATATCCATTGGGCATGAACTCATGAATAATATCCTATTACTGCTCTTATCCTTGAGAGCGTGAGCCTGACTGCTTGTGCTTTCTGACCCTAAACCTGCCTCATTGTCTGCACTCTCAAATTATAAAGAAAATCATGAAGATGAGATTCTAAGAGTATAACATTGTTTTGACCTAGGGATTTCACCTGGAGGTGTATCGAACTGTATAATGACACAAACCTGGAGCAACAAAAAACATGTGCCACAGCACTTAGGGAAACAAAACCTACGCTACAGCAAGACAATGTGCATACGCACTTAGGGAAATAAAAATTCTATGCTAATATTTACAAGGGTGGAATTCTCCTTTTCAGTAGCAATGTTTGAGATAGATCTCGTTTACTAGGATATGTAATTCTTCGCCATCCAATTTAGCCAGCTAGAAGGTATTGTTGTTTTTACACCCTGTGATCATGTAGGGGCCACTCCAAATGGCATCAAATTTGGAATGCTTTCCTAGCTTTTCCCGATCTGTATCCCACTTTAGAACTAAGTCCCCTTCTTGTAAGGTCCTTGTTCTTGCTTTCTTATCAAAGTTCTTCTTGATCAATGTTTGATCCTTTTCCATGCTCTGCACTACATGCTCTCATGCTTCTCCTACTTCCATTAGCTCTGCATACCTGATTTTCATGGGTTGAAACTCGGCTATCTCCAATTGTTTCATGAGCTCTAAAGTGGGAAACTCCAATGATACAGGTAGTACTGCCTCTTTTCCATATACAAGCTTGTATGGAGAGTTACCTATGGATCTTTTGGATGTGATCCTATCAACCCATAGAGCTGATTTGAGCTTTGTATGCCAATTTCTTTGATTTTCATCAAGATTCATTCTAATAATTCTTAATAGGTTTTTATTTCTGGACTCTGCTTGGCCATTACCTTGAGGGTAATAGTTTGATGAAATGCTGAGGTACACATCATTCTTGACTGCCCATTCAGTGATCCTTGTACTACAGGAATGCCAATGCATTATCTGATATAATAGTGGCAGGGACTCCAAACCTGATGGCTATTCCTTCATAGAAATCCAAGATGTTAGATTCATTTGCTTCCTTAAGAGCCACCGCTTCAAGGCCACTTGGTGAAATAATCTATTGTTGTAAGTATCCACTTGTGGCCCTAGCTTGAATTTGGGTTAGTCACCCCAATGAAGTCTAGTCCCCATTGCGTGAATGATTGATCCACATAAATTGGGTGAAGGGGCAGTGCTGTTAACTTTTCTTTCCCTATGAAGAATGCACACTTTTTGCATTTATTGATCCATGAGTAGCAGTCCCTGAACACCGTAGGCCAATAATAACAAGCTTTCATAATCTTGAGAGTTGTTACTCGAGAAACAAAGTGGCCTGCTACTTCTCCATCATGGAACTCATGCAACACTCTCTCAATTTGGCCTGTCCCAATGCACCTCAATAGAACATGATTGATATCCTTTTTAACTAAGACACCACCAACAAGCACATATGGGATGGCTTGTAGTTTGAAGTATCTCCTTTTTGCTTTGTTCCATTCTAGAGGGCACAAAAACCTTACTCGTTTGTGTTTCCCATATATGCAGTCCTCATAGAACTTCAAACTTGTTTCTGTATATCTAGGAAAATCCTTTTTTATGATCTCCATGCCCTTGTGGCCCTTATGTCTGAGCCTATAGTGCCACAATGTTTTATCTACTTTTGAAGCCACAAGATTACAAACATTAGTGCTATAAGTGATTAAATACAAGGTTCCAACCTTCTTTTCTCTTGCCACCATAAGAGTGCCCTTGGCAACCTTCCAAGAGTCTGTTGTAAATATCATAGTATAACCATCACTTCCTAACTGGCCTGCTAATATCAGATTTTGTTTTAAATTAGGCACATGTTTGACACCCTTCAATAGCCATGCATTCCCATTTAGCATCTTAACCCAAACAGATCCTTTTCCAACTATACTGCAAGGCTCATCATCACCAAGAAAAACATGCCCAAAATCCCCTTGAACATAATCAACAAAATAATGCCTATGTGAAGTAGCATGGAAAGAAGCCCCTGAATCTAAAACCTAAGATTCAACAATATTGTGCAAAGAAAGAATCAAAGCATCCTCACATACATTACCCGTTGCCACATTTTCCTCCTTTTTTTCTTCATGTTGTTTCTTCTTGTCCCAAAGCTCATAATAGTCCTTTTTTTACATAGTCCAGACTTTCCACAATGCCAGGATACCATCTTGCTTTTGGATTTTGACCTGTCCTGATCTTTCAATTTTCCATGGCTTCCTCTATTTATTTATCTCCCTCTAGTTTCCATTGTCAAAGCATTCCCTGAAGTAGAAGATTATCCAAAGATTTTTCTCTGCATTTCCTCACTTAGAATCACCCCTACAACATCCTCAAACTTCAACTTTGAGTTATTTGGAACCGAGTTACTTACTATCATTACAAGGATATTCTAACTCTCAAGTAAAGAGCACAGAATTAATAAATCCCTAACGTATTCATCAAATTCTATTGTAACTAAAGCTAGCATATTTACAACCGTATTAAAATTATTTAAATGCTCTGCTACCGAACCATTCTCAGACATCTTCATATTAAACAAATTTTTCATTAAAAATATCTTGTTAGAGGCAAAGGGTTTTTTCATACAACTTCTCTAAAACATCCATCAGTTCTCTTGTAGTCTTTTCCTTTGAAACATTAAATAATACTGAAGATGCAAGACACAATCTGTACCAAGTGCCTTCCTATCCAGCAAATCCCATTCCACATTTGTCATGCTTGAGGATTTGTTCACTTTCTCAAACAACGGAATATAAAGATCCTTCTAATAAAGGTAATCTTCCATCTGCATCTTCCAAAGACTGAAATTGTGCCCGTTGAATTTATCAACCCTTGATCTTTCATCATCTACCATAGCTCCCACTCAAGCTAAAAATTTTCCTGTGATTCAACACTTCAACAAACCAAACCAGACTCTGATACCAATTGTTAGGAAATAAGGGATAAAATATGTGGAATAATCCCTCACATAATTGTAACAGTAGAAACTAATATGCAGAAAATATTACAGATCTGAAATAAAAGTGCATAATAATAAAAGAACAACACAAAGAGACAGTATTTAACGTGGTTCACCCAATTTGGGCTACGTCCACCAAGAATCACTTGCTCAAATTTTATTACAAGCCACCGCTCTCTCAATACAATCCCTAGATCTATCTGGAGCTATGCTCGAAAAACTCTACAGAATTAACACCCGAATTCAAAACACATCTGCAATGTTACATTAATTCTACCATATGTAAAAAACCACATAAGTAGACAATTTCTTAAGTAGTTTTACAAAATTGTGGGTATCAAAACCATGGGCCAAAACCATCCCATAAATCTATGGGTCAAAAATCCTGCTCATATGAGAAAAATCACATTTCCCCGGTATATCGGGCATGTTTTGTTTCAAGGCCAAAAAAACATTTAGGGGCTGCGCCCCAGAACCCCGGCGAGACAACTGTGGGAAGTGTATAGTACTCTTATTGTATAGTCTTCAACACTTTCACACATAAAAACAAGCTCCACAACATAATAGATACACTTTTTCGTTATATATGAGTATACAAATTTTCAAAAATCAAATCCCTAGGGTTTACACCCAGTTCTACATGCATGTCACCCAATTAGGTTTAGGTGATTGTGTGACTTTATCCTTTCATGACTATCATGAATATATTTCTATCTACCCAAGGAAAACCTAAAATTCTTCATTAATCTAATAGATAACATGGTCTAGGCTACTTGTTCTAAATTTTAGAATATATGTCCAAGTATATCATCTCCAATTGACATTTGCATTCAAACCCTAACTTTGTTTACCAGTGCAGGTCCGAGAGGATGAAAATGATTATAAACTAAGGAGTCTTTAGTTTTAAGGCATAAAATTTTGTGTCAAGGTTTGTTTTGACTTTCTCAAGGTTTCTGAGTTACCATGAAAAAGGAATCATGAGGAATTTGTAGTTACCATTCAAAATCATCTTTTCTTCCACATTAGAATAGGGTGTTCTTGAAACCCTCGCTTACCACCATGTTCCAAATTAGACATTCTTAGCTAAGATAAGATTACAAATTTATTAAATACTTATCAACACAATTATTTTGATGGTCTCATCCATCTCGTGCATCCCACAAATACCTCAAATTCATCAATTATTGTCATGCACTACTTGAAATTATCTTGCATGCAAGGATGAATATCATGTTAATCAATCGTTAAAATATTGAATAACGTGTCCATCACTTACCTTCACATGCTCAACCTAAATGAATATCATATAAATGTCATGGAAAATATAATTGCAGTCTTGTACACCTTATAGAGTCTTAGCTTCTCAAAACAAAGGATTAGTTAAGACCCAAGAAAACAAAGTTGTTTGCTTAAGGATCATGCATCCTCATAATGTAAAACTTTGAAATACATGCATGGAAGGATAAATTTAAGATCTATGAGGTTCAAGGAATTTAAATAAACTTTTATCCTTATCCAAAATTGTCATACAACACCATTTCATCACATTTGTTTCACACATCTTTCCAATATCAACACCTCCATACAATTTCTTACTCCTACTTTTCTCCTCTGATGGAGCTTGACCTCATCCTCCTCAACTAACTTGACTTAACTATTATATATCTTATTTTTAGTCTAAACTCCTACATTAGGTGATATTTTCTCTCAACCATGCATGCACAATTCAAGGAGATTAGTGTCCCAACTTAGGGACAGTCATGAATGGATGAAACTGACTTCCAAGATTTTTTCAACTTCTTTAGCTTGCGTAGATTTTTTCAACTAAGACACCTATTTTTACTCTTTTACTCTTATGGTAAAGAGATTTTACATCACAATTTCAAACTTCTCAAACTCAAAACATTGGAGGGAAACTTTACCAACACCTTGAACATGATGTTCATGCCTTGAAAATTCTTATTCAAACTTGTTCATGCTCTTCAAGCATCATAAAGGATTATCCTACATCAGATTCCCTATGTAATAAAATATTTGAACTCCATTTCAAATGTAGTGTCTTCATCATTCTCTAATCATCTTTGTATGTGTGGATCCCAAGGTCTTCCTTGAAGCATCAGTGTTTGGATTTACTTGATATAGTCTTTGTTCCTCATCTTCTTATTTCTCTCTCTCTTCTCGTATATGCTCCTTCTTACCTCTTTCTCACTTTCAAAGGTTCATGTCCATGCCTCATCATCATTCATGTATTCTATATCTTTAGTTTCTTATTATTCTATAAGTTCTCTGATTGAATTATGTACTTGATTCATATTAATATCTTCCAAACCTATATTAACAACAACAAAGGAAATATTAGATACAAAAACTTGGGCCCATGCAGCCCTTTGAGTGCCTTCATGTTGTTGGTTCTCTTCATTTTATTTTTTTTCTTTATTGACCTTATTCAAAAATGCCATCATCATCATCATGTGTTTTTCATGTCCTAACTCATTCTCTAGTTGATCAATGATGCTCTCAGTCTGATTTTAACTTACATACAACTCCTTAGTGTTGAGTTGTGGAGCTCAATTACTTCAGTTTAGCATGCTATATTAAATTTGCTAGAAAAAACAGTAATTGGCATCAATTATGAAGGGACCAACATCAGTCACCTATGACCGGCATCGATCAGGCAAGTAGGAATCGGCATCGGTTAGGGCTAACCAGTGTCGGTTACCTGTGTGTGATTGTTTTATTTAACTCATGACAATTAGATATAATTTTAGTATTAAAGCATATCTATTCAATGTAATTGAATGGCTAAGTACCCTAAGTTTGTATATCCCTGTATAAGCATAAAAGCTAGGGTTTAGAAGAAAAGGGGATTTGAGAGAGTTAATGATTATTGTGAAAATAATTGTGAGAGAAAATTCTTGGAGAAGAAGGAAAAGTTTGAGAGAAAGAAAGTATTGTACATCGTGAGAGGTGTGGAAGATTGTAAATCTTCATTGTATGTCTTCTGAAAGCTTTAGATAATAGATTGGCTTGTTTCTTAGTGGATGTAGCCCACACTAGGCGAACCACGTTAAATTTGGTGTTGATTTATATCTCTTATTTTTTATATTTCTTCTAGTAGAATATCCACTTTTATTGCATGTATGCTTAGATATGATATATTATCTATACAACCTTATGTTAACCCCAACAACTGGTATCAGAGCTTTGTTTGAGGGTTTTATGTGTTGACAGATTTACTCACATAGGGTTTTCTGATTGAATAGAAGCTATAGCAATGGCAAAAGAAAACAAATACATGGTAGAGAAGTTTGAAAGACGAAATTATCAATTATGGAAGATGCAGATTGAGGATTATCTATATCAAAGAGATCTGTACTTATCATTGGATTAAAATTCTAGACCTACAAAGTTGACTGATGAAGAATGGAAGATTCTTGACAGAAAGGCTTTGGGATCTATAAGATTGAACCTGAAAACATCTGTGACTTCCAATATTACAGAAGTGACTTCTACGGTAGAGTTAATGAAATCTCTTGCTAATTTATATGAAAAACCTAGTGCTTCAAATAAAGTTTATTTGATGAAGAGACTATTTAGTTCTAAGATGCATGAAGGTGGATCTACATCTAGTCATTTGAATGATTTCTGGTCTATTGTAAATCAGTTAAAATCGGTTGATATTTTGTTTGATGATGAAGTGAAAGCACTCTTATTTTTATGTTCTTTTCCTGATAGTTGGGATAACTTGGTAGTGGTTATTAGTAATATAGCATCTGCTAATAATATTTTTAAATTTTATGATGTGGTTAGTATAATCTTGAATGAAGAAATTCGTAGGAAAAGTACAAAGGAAACATCATCTGGGAATGCTTTGAATGTAGAAAGCAGAGGTAGGCATAAGGAGAGATCCAAGAGTAAGAATAATGAGAAATCAAATTCAAGGAATGACATATCTAAATCTATAGGTAAGGGAATTACCTGTTGGAATTATGGAAAGAAAAGGACATGCAATGAAATATTGTTGGTCAAAGGATAAAGAGAGACAATACCCAGACAAAAGTAAAGAGGAAAATATTATAGCAGAGGTAATACAAGATGCTCATATTCTTTCTTTGGATAATAGAATAGAATCATGGGTTTTAGATTCAAGAGCTTCTTTCCATGCAACCCCTAATAAGGGTTATTTCAGAAATTATGTCCAGGGAAATTTTGGCCATGTTTATTTGGGTGATGATGAACCTTGAATTATTACTAGTAAAGGGGAAGTTCATCTAAAATTACAGAATGGAAATACATGGGTATTGAAAGATGTGAGACATGTGTCAAGCCTAAAGAGGAATCTTATTTCTGCACAGAAACTAGGTGAAGTTGGTTGCATGGTTACATTCACAACAAACTCTTGGAAAGTCACCAAGGGTGGATTTGTTGTGGCAAGAGACAATAAGTTAGGAACGTTATATTTATCTACCTGTGTTACGGATTCCTTTTCTATGTTATCTATTTCAGATTCAGATGCATGCATGTGGCATAATCGGTTGGACCATATGATTCAAAAAAAATGCAGATCTTAAAGGCTAAGGGTAAGTTATCAAATTTGAAAGATTTAGATCTTGATTTCTATGAGCATTGTGTCTTCAGAAAGTAAAAGAGAGTGAGATTTATCAAAGTTGGGGAAACTAAAAAGGAGCAGAAATTGGAGTTTGTACACTTAAATGTGTGGGGACCAGCCCAGGTAACTTCTCATATTGGATCCCAGTATTATGTTACTTTCATTGATGATGCTATAAGAAAGGTATGGGTTTATTGTATTAAACATAAATCTGATGTTTTTGAGACTTTTAAAAGATGGAAAGCCCTTGTTGAGAATGAATCAAATTCACAGTTAAATTGCCTTAGACCTAAAAATGGTGGTGAATATTGTAGCAAGGATTTCAATGATTATTGTTCAGTGAATGGAATGCGTATAGAAAGGATGGTTACAAGAACACCAAAAGAGAATGGTGTTATAGAAATAATGAATAGGACAATCATGGAATGTGCTAGAAGTATGAGGATACATGTTGGATTTCCATTACAGTTTTGGAAAGAAGCAGTGTATACAGCAGTTTATTTGATTAACTATGGGCCTTCAAGTTCACTAGATGGAGGAATACCAGAGGAATCTTGGACCAGAAAAGAGGTAGATCTTTCTTTTCTTAAATTTTTTGGTTCATAAGTTTTTGTGCATATTGATAAGGAAAATAGAAAAAAGTTGGATCCAAAATCCAAGCGATGCACTTTTATTGGTTATGTATCTGGTGATTTCAGGTTTCATTTTTGGGATTTAGATAATTCTAAAATTAATAGGATTCATGACATTGAATGGAATGAAAATACAATGTACAGGGATCAAATTTTGGTACCCAAGGATGAACCAGTTGAGAAGTTTGTGAATGAAAATGAAATATCATATTTAAAAGTCATACCTATGAGGTCACATAGTATCCGGTGTCGGTTAACCCCTGACCGGAATCGGTCAGCTGAACCAGTATCAGTTACAGAAGATCCAAACCGCCATCAGTTACAAGTGACCGGCATCGATCATTGTTAGAATTGGAAAAAAAATGTCTAAGAGGTCCAGACTGAGCATCTGGTACCCAAAACTTCTATGAGAAGGTCACAAAGGGTAAGTAAACCTCTAGAAATATTTACACCTTCTCTATCTTATTATTATTGATTGATAATGGTTAACCAGAAAATTTTGAAGAAGCAATACAGGTTGAGACCCACGTTCAGTGGGAGCATGGCATGGATGAAGAGATGGGCTCCTTGGAACAAAACCAAACTTGGGATTCGGTTAAGTTTCCAGCATGTAAGAGGACATTGCAAAACAAGTGGGTTTATAGGATCAAGGAAGAAGAGGGTGGACAGAAAATGTACAAGACAAGGCTTTTAGTAAAGGGATTTGCACATAAAGTAGGTATTGACTTTGGTGAAATATTTTCGCATGCTATTAAAATGACTTTCATATGTATTGTATTGAGTATAGTTGCAGTACATGATTTCCATTCAGAACAACTAGATGTGAAGATAGCTTTCCTTCCTAGTGATTTAGATGAATAGATTTATATGCAGCAACCGCTTGGGTATGAAGTCAAGGGTAAGGAGAAATTAGTGTGCAAGTTGAAAAAGATCCTATATGGGTTCAAGAAAGCTAACAAGAAATGGTACATGAGGTTTGATAGTTTCATACATGAGCATGGTTACTTAAGATGTGAATCTGATCATTGTGTTTATTTCAAGAAGCTTAAAATGGGAGCTATATTATTTTTTTATTGTATGTGGATGATATGTTTATTGCAGGCTCTAGTTTGTAGGACATTGGTGAGCTTAAAGGAAAGCTAGCTCATAAATTTTCTATGAAGGATTTAGGAGCTGCAAAAATAATCATTGGCATACAAATACACAAAGACATGAAGAACAAGAAATTGTATTTGTCTCAGGAGGATTATATCTACAAAGTGTTAGAAATGTTTAAAATGTGGAATTCAAAACTTGTAAGTACACCTATAGCTTGACACTTCAAATTAAGCAAAGGTCAGTGTGCTTCATCACATGAGAAGGTTAAATACATGACATAAGTATCATATGCTTCGGAAATTGGGATTCTCATGTATGTTATGGTTTTTACCAGACCAGACATTGCACAGGTAGTGGTAGTTGTGAGTAGATTTATGGCCAATCCAAGTAAAGAGCATTGGAAAGCAGTCTAATTGATACTCAGGTTTTTGAGAGGGACATATAGCATGCAATTATGCTATGGAGGTTTGAATATTTCTTTATATGGCTATGTTGATTCGGATATGACTGGAGATCTAGATAGTAGAAGGATCGCTACCGGATACATTTTCACAGTAGGTGGGATGGCAATTAGTTGGATATCAAGATTGCAGAAGGTTGTGGATTTTTCTACTACATAGGTAGAATATGCTACAGCTACAAAGGCTAGCCAAGAGATGATATGGATTAGCAGTTTCATGGAAGAGTTCAGAAAGGAGCGAGATGATTACAATTTTTTAGTGACAGTCAGAGTGCAATTCATTTGGAAAAGAACTCCGTGTTTCATTTTAGAATGAAACACATTCAATATTTTTACTTTTCGAGGTATCACTTCATACGGCAAGTATTGGAGGATGGGGCAGCTAAAACTAGAGAATATTCATACGAGTGAAAACCATTCAGATATTCTAACGAAGCCATTAACAAAAGAGAAGTTGGAACTACACTCCACTTATGTTGGTCTTCAAGTTTGAGACTTGAAGAGAAAGAAACAAAGCTAAGGTAAGGATCTAAGAATGACGTTGTATAGGTATAGTGCAGTAATTTATCTCTAAGTGGGAGATTGTTGAGTTGTGGAGCTCAATTACTTCAGTTTAGCATGTTATATTAAAATTGTTGGAAAAAATAGTAACCAGCATCAGTTATGAAGGGACCGACATCGGTCAGGCAAGTAGGAACTAACATTGGTTTGGGCTAACCGGTGTTGGTTACCTATGTGTGAGTGTTTTATTTAACTCGCGAGGATCACATCCAATTTTATTATTAAATAAGATATATTTATCGTAATTGCATGGCTAAGTGTCCTAAGTTTTTATATGCCTATATAAACAAGAAAGCTAGGGTTTAGAAGAAAAGGGGATTTGAGATAGTTAATGATTATTGTGAAAATAATTGTGAGATAGAGAATTCTTGGAGAAGAAGGAAAATATTGAGAGGAAGAAATTATTGTACATTGTGAGAGGTGTGGAAGATTTTAAATCTTCGTTGTATGTCTTTTGAAAGCTTTGGATAATAGATTGGATTGTTTCTTGGTGGATGTAGCCCACACTAGGTGAACCACATTAAATCTAGTGTTGATTTATATATCTTGTTTTGTATATTTCTTCTAGTAGAATATCCACTTTTATTGCATGTATGCTTAAATCTGATATATTATCTTTACAACCTTGTGCTAACCCCAACACTTAGAAGGATTTAGAAGCTCCTATATCCTTTTCAACTCTTCATGTAATGTTATATCATCTATTTCATTATTGTCTTCATCATATTTAAGAACTAAGTCTTTGTTTTACTCCACCAATTCTTCTTGTCTCTAGAAGTGGTCATTGGCTTCATTCAAGAGGTATGAATCATCTTCACTCAATGTACATTCATTCTTTACCATCACTTGATCATAGCAATGATGTTTGCATGCCAACTTAGAACCTTCACCCTACTGCATATTAGTCATCATAGGTATCTCATTCCATAATTCATCACTTAAACTAATTGGAGACATTACATCATAGGCATATTCATGATAATCATCATTTAAATCATCATAAACAACTTATTTACCTTTCATTTCTCTTGTATACCTCTCATGCCTCTTGAACACTTCTTGTTTGCTTGTCATTTCACCTTTACTCTCATGTTTGTTTGATCTTGCTTTAATATTCTTCCATATGATTCTTCATTCTATTATCATCTCCTCATGCCCATCACTATCATTTGCATCTTCTTAGGGTGTATCTCCATCATTTCTTACATTCTTAGCTACCCAAACTTGAGTTTTCACCTTAGAATCTTGTTTATTAAGCCATTTAGGGACTATGTAGCCATGATTATAAGTCAATTTTTTTTGTTTTACCTCATTTATCCCCTTCATAACCTATGCATCTGCATTTAAATTCTTAAAGGCATTAGAAATATCAGATTTAGAAGCTGAATTCATCTTGAAAACCTCCTGTCTATATGTAATTTCCTGTATGAATTGGCTCTTTGCAATTTCTTTGTCATATGTATGATAAGAATCAAATTTTGTATGTATTTTTACCGTCTCATCATTATACTGCATGGTCATACCTTTTTTCAAGACTTCTTCACTTAAGAACTCTTCGTTTTGATGTACATGTTCTATTTCATCTCCCAATGTGCGACATAGAATTATGATTCTGACTCATTCTTTTCACTTGCTTGCAGCAGTGCCCTATCAGCATCTTCTTCACTTGTGGGTGCTTTAGAATGCATTTCTTCATCATGAACTATCACAAGTTCATTTATCATTTCATCTCTCTTCACAATTGCCTTATTTGATCCATTTCTTACTTGTATCAAGGTCATGTCCTTGATATTCTTTAAGCCATCCTTTACATATGTATGTACAAACTGAAATAAAGAGTTCAAAATCAAAGCAATACACCAAAGCATAATCGTGAGTGTCGCTCTTCATGATTTCTTTTTCAAGTGCCTCTTTAGAAACCTCTTTCTTCATGTTCTCCACAATGAGAACTCTTTTCACTTCTTCACAAGGTATCACATTCTTCATTCTTCTATGAGTACCTTTCTTCTTTTCTCTCTCCAAGGAAATCAACTCTTTCCTCCTTTTCGTATACATTAGTAGCTCAATTGGCCACTTCACCTTCTTTCTTATCCCCCATCCAACTTCTTGGATCATCACGGTCTCAATCATAGACCCCAAATCCTCTATTCTCTCTCTTATCTCGTTTATCTCTTCATCTGAGATTATATCTCTTCTTCTCATGTGAAATCTCCCAATTTCTCCATTTCACTCTTCTCAATTTCTCCATTTCAGTAGATATTCACCAAGTCTTTTCCACCTTGGTCGATTGATCCTTTTATTCATCACTTAGGTCGTTTACACCCTAGTATATGTTATAACTATAATATTAAGTGCATCATTAATATATAGTTTATATTTAAATAATATACAATAAACTATATTCATATTATTTGAATATAAACTTTATATTAGGGGTTGGTTAAATTAATTAATCAACTAATCAAATTGAGGAGGTGTGCCCTGTCACTTAATAAGGTTATAACCCTTCGGATTATTTAAATATGACCTTAGGTCATATTCGAGATATATTGAATTGAAATCAAATCAATCAAATAATATTCCAGTGTGTGGAATATGAAGGTTAATTGTGGTGAAAACATGGAGTAGAAGTTAGGAGGGAGTTACTGGACTGGTAATTGTAAAAGTTTCTCTATAGTGGATTATTCTTCCATGGTTTTACCCATTTATGGGTTTTCCATGTTAAATTATGTGTAACTATGTTATGTTGTTCTTTACTTTATTTCATTTATTTCATGTTTATAAATTTGTTTATAATATATGTGTAAACATTGGTTGTTATATTTATTTAATATCTAGGTCATGACATTCTATTGGTCTATTCACTTGTCTCAACCAAGTTTATTCCACCTTGGTCTCTTTACTTCTTCTTGAGCATAACTTGCTCTTGGGCTTCTTCTTTTCCACACTTCCTTCCTTTAGCAACTCTAGGCCTTGACCACTTGTAGTCTC
Organism: Taxus chinensis; assembly: GCA_019776745.2. Classification (NCBI taxonomy): domain Eukaryota; kingdom Viridiplantae; phylum Streptophyta; class Pinopsida; order Cupressales; family Taxaceae; genus Taxus; species Taxus chinensis. Next base: position 194,511,566 of record CM034149.1, on the reverse strand, counting down.
TTCATACAAGCACATGTGGTATGCATTGTACCATTCAGCATTTCATCATTAGTAACAAATATGATGTTGAATCTGGGTAAGATTTACACAGGAATAAAATCAAATACACCGAATATAAGATATATATTTTTCAATAGAGATCATTCGGGATAAAATTATTTGTGTAAGGAGGTTACAATATATAGGCAAAATGCTCCCATAAGGAAGGAGTCAACTCCTATCTCATTATCACTCATATCTCTCACACATCCCTAGGATATCTCACACACCTCCTAAACTATCTCAACCACACCTATTACTAAGGTGAGATAAACTCACGTACAACTAATACTTCTCAATATGAGAGAGTATTATTACACACATAATAATAATGTTCACAATATTAAAACTCTAATATCCAAATAACCCAAACCACTAACACTTCATGTTCACACTATAAACATGAATCCCATAACATTCACTCCCTTAGTGTGAACATGGGGAAAACTTATCTTACACTGCAACTTGTCGCCTGATGCTGACTTATGATCTGGATGGTTTTACCAATGGTTTACCAACAACCAAAATGGTGGTTTTCAAAGTGGTTTACCACAAACCAAAGAGGTGGTTTCCAAAGTGGTTTACCACAAACCAAAAAATATCATGTTGATTGCAGTTTATTTTCAGCCCTCATCATTTTTCACACTTCAAGAGATTATATAGGAATCTACTACAATTGTGAACAGGATTATTACTTTTGTTCTTATTTTCTATCACACAAAACTGGAAAGCAAACACACAACTTAAAAACTTGGCCACCAGTTCAGTTTCGTGGCCTCGTCGATGGTGCCTGATGAGAGGTCGTTGATCAACCTCCTTCCTCCATTGCCTCCAGCCTCCATCGAATTTTGCTAACTCAGTCGGATTGAATCATGGAACTCAATTACAACTCGGACGTCAGGTTACACCGAAAATGCGTGCGTACGGCAGTTTTATTTATTTTTTTACAAGTTTGACAATGACTCCGGTTGACGACACAAAACGACTAGATTATAACAAGACAATACGATAATTAAAATTGTAACACTACTTTGACTAACTTTCACAATGACGAAACAATACAATATCACAATTTGACTTTCTCAAAACTTTAATACACAACTAATTAAAATGTTGACAAGACAATAAAATCGATACGACACATAATTAACAAATAAAAATATTCTAACAATAAAATAAACAAAACAAATAAGAAAACCTATCTAATAATCACTTTAAAAACATTATAAACTTTAAAAAGAAACTATATGATTTGATATAGTTTAAAATAAATAAATAAACTTACTTTGAAAAACTAACCTAAATATTAAAACCTAAACATTAAAAAGCTAAAATGACACGTATTATTCACTTTTTAAATATTTATTAAAAAAATAAAACAAAACTTTAAAAGAAACTTTAAAACATATTAATGAATAAAAAACAAACCTAAACCATATATAATCTAAAACCTAAATAAATATTTGTTTTCTTTTTTGGTTTAACGTGAAAGGTATTTTTGAAACAAAATACTCTTAAAACAAGACAACAAAGAGATTATTTATACTGCACAAACTATGACGCCACAAATAAAAAGAACAAAACAAAATATATATTTAAACATTTGGATATGAACCTCCAAATGGTTGACGTTTGACACTGAATCCATTGATGCATATGATCTGACCAAGCATGAATTTGACAGCAAATGTATTGTGGATCTTATCAATACAACAGGTCTTCCTTTCTAAATGATAACATGCCACATGTGGAATGTAAATCAGACATAAAAATATGCTCCTCCAATGATCATTTCGATGCCTATCTCCCGAATACATAGATTTATCATGCAACTACTATCTTTTTTTTTAAATAAAGAGATTCTGTTCTGGTACAAGAAAATATAATGCACAAAAATTTAGATCAAATGCCTTTTATGAATATTTAAAATTCCTTTTCCAGAAAACCGCTGCCAATCAGAATTAATCCAAATCTGATGTCCACTCAAAACCGTACAGAGATAAAAAAAAATGTCCAGCTTGTTTTTTTTTTCAAAACACCAATATATTATTGAATATAGTTGTGCCACAACAAGCGTGAAATAAAACTTATGTTGGAAATTCCTCACAAGCCCATCCTGCTCTAATACAAGATGTTGAATCTGGGTAAGATTTACACAGGAATAAAATCAAATACACCGAATATAAGATATATATTTTTCAATAGAGATCATTTGGGATAAAATTATTTGTGTAAGGAGGTTACAATATATAGGCAAATTGCTCCCATAAGGAAGGAGTCAACTCCTATCTCATTATCACTCATATCTCTCACACATCCCTAGGATATCTCACACACCTCCTAAACTATCTCAACCACACCTATTACTAAGGTGAGATAAACTCACGTACAACTAATACTTCTCAATATGAGAGAGTATTATTACACACATAATAATAATGTTCACAATATTAAAACTCTAATATGCAAATAACCCAAACCACTAACACTTCATGTTCACACTATAAACATGAATTCCGTAACATATGAATTCAAAAAATTCTTCTCATCCCCACTCTGATATAAAAATGGTGCCTTTCTTGGATCAACTCAATAACCTCTAGGCATGAAATGTTCAACTATAACCCACAGTCCTCTATCTTGCAGTCCTCTATCTTGCAGTCCTCTCTTAACTAGAGAATGTCATGAAGAAGGCCTTGTATTTAAAATATGAGACCTAAATGTAGATTATAGACTGCTATCCTTTTGTTAATTATTTAACGTGACTTCATCACCTATGTGTGTCTTTACTCGCTTATTACTCGTCCATATGTCTGTCTTACTCAATTTATTCCTTATACCCCAGGTTATACATGAGAGGTGGGAACTCTATCCTCACTCTTGATCATTCCATGACTTGATCTATAAATGTGGATCAAACTCCATGTTTGAGTATACCATACATTCATAATTTATCTTCTTTTCTATCCTTAATCGATGTGTTTATTCTCAAGATTTGATCTTCTTTCTACAACATACATTCAACAACATGTATCTTCCTAGGCATTACCATGTCCTACAGTAAGGAAGTATACTCATAATGGGGATAGGGTATATTAGGGCTTCCACACCTGATAAGGTCCATTGAAATCACTATATTGGAGTGTCAAAGCCATTTTTCCTTAATCATATTTAAGATCTCTTCTCTTATCGACATACCTTGTCTTATATTGCTTGTAGTCCTGTCAAGATACAAAGTTAGGTCTAAAATTTGATTCCCTCACCTTCTGTAGAATTTAGGAGTAGTTTAGGATACCCTTTTTGTTATATAGGAAAATATAAAATTTCAAAACTCAAGTCCCTATGGTTTACACCAGTTCTACATACATGTCACCCAATTAGGCTTCGGTGATTGTATAACACTATCCTTTCATGACTGTCATGAATATCTTTCTATCTACCCAAGGAAAACCTAAAATTCTTCAATAATCTGATAAGGAACATGGTCTAGTCTACTTGTTCCAAATTTTAGACTCTATGTCCAAATATACCATCTCCAATTGACATTTGCATTCAAACCTTGACTGTGTTTACTTGTGCAAGTTTGAGAGGATGAAAATGCTTATAAACCAAGGAGTCTTTAGTTTCAAGGCATAAAATTTGGTGTCAAGGTATTTTTTTACTTTCTCAAGGTTTCTGAGTTACCAACAAAGAGGAATCATGAATAATTTGTAGTTACCATTCAAAATCCTCCTTTCTTCCACATTAGAACAAGGTGTTCTTGAAATCCTCGCTCATCAACATTCCAAATTGGACATTCTTAACTAAGAGAAGATTTCCATTTGATTAAATACTTATCAACACAATTATTTTGATAGTCTCATCCATCTCATCCATCCCATAAATACCTTGTAATGGAATTACTTGTATAAATCTGATTATTAGCAGCAATATAACACCAATGAACACAATATTTCAGATAAATTATCTCAATGTGCAAGTAGAATAGCTTAGCCACTTCGAGGGGGCAACCTCCAAACCAAACAATAAGACTCAAATTCTGAATATGATGATTAACTAGTACCTACTAACCCCTATATATATTATTCATATGTTATGGCCAACACCAAGGCCGACCCACTAATGAAAATATAACATATATGAAAGAGATACATAATTATAAGAATTTATGATAGCCACAAGTCAACTATATACATCCAATATAATATATATGATTAAGGGTGTCGCATACCTCAAGTTCATTAATTATTGTCATGCACTATCACAGCCACTGTCACAGTCCTACTCTACTTGAGATTATCTTGCATGCAATGCCAAATATCATGCTAATCAACCTTTAAAATATTGAATATCATGTCCATCACTTGCCTTCACATGCTCAACCTAAATTAAATTCATATAAATTCCATGGAAAAGATAATTACAGTCTTATACACCTTATAGAGTCTTAGCTTCTCAAAACAAAGTATTAGTTAAGAACCAAGAAAACAGAATTGCTTGTTTAAGGATCATGCATCCTCATATTGTAAAACATTGAAATACATGCAGGGAAGGATAAATTTAAGATCTAGGAGGTTCAAGGATTTAAAATTAACTTTTATCCATATCCAAACCTATCATACAACACCATTTCATCACATTTGTTGCACACATCTTTCCAATATCAACCAACACCTCTATACAATTTTTTACTCTTACTCTTCTCCTCTGATGGAGCTCGACCTCATCCTCCTCAACTAACTTGACTTAGCTATTGTATATCTTATTTTTATTCTAAACTCCAACATTAGGTGAGAATTTCTCTCAACCATGCATGTACAATTCAAGGAGATTAGTTTGCCAACTTAGGGACAGTCACGAATGGATCACACTGACTTCCAAGATTTGTATAACTTCTTACCAACGTATCACACTCACAAGAAATTTTTCATACACAACTAAGACACCTACTTTTACTCTATTACTCTTATAGTAAAGAGCTTTTACATCACAATTTCAAACTTCTCAAACTTGAAACTTTGAAGGGAAACTTGACTAACACCTTAAACATGATGTTCATGCCTTCAAAAGGCTTATTCAAACTTTTTCATGTTCTTTAAGCATCATGAAGGATGTTTTTGCATCAATAGTACTAAAAAATAACATGTTATACAAGTTTCAAATGGATCCATGAACTCGTGTGAGTAAAATTCAACTGAAGAATCATTAATCAATCCTTCTAATGAAAGGGATGTAAGTTTTAGTTTCAACTAAGAAGGTTTAAGTTTGCCCACTCAAATAATCCAAATAGCTAAAAAAAGATCAACAGATGTGTCAATGTCATTTCCATCCCCTCCTCCACTCTCAACTAAGATAGTTAAATTTCTATAAAATAGATACATAAAGGTGCATAGAAGATGATAGAGAAACTTTGGATGTAAATGAGGATAGTGGAAAATAGATACCAAGATATAAATTGTATCTAAATAGAAGGGAATTGACAAGAAACATCATGAGCATCATGGTTTTGTAGATCACAAACCTAATGAGGATAGTTGGTCCTAATGGGTGCCTTTATGGTATGATCTGATGGTGCAGAATTGAAGAAGCATGTAGAAGGCATATAGCGGGCTTATACAACATGTCTAAGTGTTCTTGATGTTTGGTGAAGGCCATATAGGCCAACAAGACTAAGTTTTGGCGAAGAAGGTATTTGAGTGCAATTATGCCTCTATGAGTCCTAATGAAGATGTATGGTCATAGCATGCTATTGTCAACTTAGGGTGGTTATTTTATGATGCTTTCATGATGATTTCATGTTGTTATTATTTTCTATGACCCATGATGGATGATATATATCTATATGATTCTCAATTCATGTATATAAGAAATTTCATGAGGCCTATTTGCTTGTGCTAGAGAGAATGAAGTAGAGGGAGTAAGAGGGAAGAATATAGAGGTGAAGAAGTTCTATGTGTCCATCAAAGAAAGGATGGATAATTTTTCATATATATCTAACATGTGGCTAGCATATGATGTTCAAGGTCAAATGACCTAATCAACTTGGTGAAGAAGCCTATTGTGTGAAGAAGCATAGAAGATAGTTTTCAGAAAGAGAGAAGAAGGAAGAGCTAATGAAGAGTCATCATCTGTTGTTGTAAAAATATTCCGAAGGTGAAAAACATATTTAGGTGGCTGAGTTGGTGTTGATTCATCTAGGGGGTTGGTGCCTCCATACAAGATGGTGTTTGCTAAATCTAGAGGTTGGTGTTCCTTGTGGGGTTTGTGCCTCACTAAACTTAACAGTTGGTGCTCCTTGTGGGGTTTGTGCCTCACTAAACTTAACAGTTGGTGCTCCTTGTGGATTTGGTGCTTCACGAAATTTATCTTTTTTATAAGATAGTATTTCATTTCACTTATCAGTCAGTTTTCTTCCCTACAAGGGTTTCCCACTTAAATCTGGTGTCCTTGTGTTCTTATGCTCCTTTTGTATGTGTTTAATGGTTATGTTGTCTTGATGATTCATAGTGACTAAGTTGAATTGAATGGTTAATGGATGTCACTATATAAGTGAATGAAATTTTTAATGCACATTGATTCACCCCCCTCTCAATGATTGTGATAAAAGAAATGATAACCAAATCATACCAAGCCAAGAACACAGATGATAATCAAACATCACGATCAATAAGATGAAATTAATTTGCCATAATAACTTTACATAAACCTTTGCAAACAAATGAGCATCAATATCATATATTATTATGGAACTCAATGAAATACAATGAGAATGGGCCTTGCTTATATAGGCAAGGAATAACAATCTAAGAACCAGTCAAGGTCGTAGATCAAGCCATAAATAATGGAAAGAACTAGTCATCAAAGAACTAGTCAAGTCCATAGATTTATGAGAGAACTAGACATCAAGGATCTAGTTAATACCATAGATCTAGGAAAGAACTATTCAATACCATAGATCAAGGAAAGAACTATACCTAACAACTAGATAATATCTCCTAATATCTAAATAAATAAAAAGAAATATCCACACACATAAGTGGGTGAGGATAAATACAATAAAGATAAATAATATACCTAGGTGAACATGAGTTAAGGTAAATACCTACTCTAACACCCCCCCTCAAGTGAAGCTAGGGGCCAAAATAGAAGTGGCATGTCCACAGTATGAGTCCCAGAAACTAGGCCTGATGAGGTACTCATGTACAATACTTCCATGAAGAAATCTCGAACCAAAAGAAGGAAAGAATCTTGCTATAAGGAAAGAGAAAGAAGAAGAAGAAGGAAGATGTTCTCACGAACACCCCCCAAGAACAACTTCTGAAACCCCAAGCATTCCACACAACTCAAGGTAGCGAGGTGATGAAAAATGCTTTGTAAAGATGTCTGCAACCTGCTACTGAGTCGGAAGGTACTCCAAGCAAAGAACTCCATCCTGAATGTGTTGCCGAATGAAGTGGATGTGTATCTCAATATGCTTGGTCTGTTGGTGCTCAACTGGGTTGTGAGAAATGTGAATTTCACTTTGGTTGTCACACAAAAGTATAGTCGATGAATCCTGTGGGAATCCAAACTCTGTCAATAACTGACGAAGCCAAAGAATCTGCTGACTCGCTATAACTGTTGCCCTGAACTCTACCTCTGAAGATGAAAGTGCAATAGCATGTTGCTTTTTGCACTCCCAAGCAACTGGAGAAGAACCAAGACAGAAAAGATAGCCAGAAGTGGAACGCCTATCATCAATAGAACCTGCCCAATCTGAATCTGTATACCCAACCAACTGAGTAGAGCCCCTAGTGTAGTATAGGCCAAAGTGGGAAGTGTCATGCAAATAGCGTAAAATCCTTTTAGTAGCCTGCCATTGACTGCTATGAGGAGAATGCGCAAACCAAGATACAAGCCCTACTGCAAATGAAATATCATGGTGAGTATGGGTCAAGTACATGAGACTCCCAACTAATTGCCTATACAACGTAGGATCACAAAGTGGTGTGGTACATGTGGATGTAAGAGTAACTCCAGACTGAAAAGGAGATGGACTTGGCTTGCAATCAACCATATCAAAGTGCCTAAGAAGATCATGGGTGTAATTTTTTTCAGAAAGAGAGAAGAAGGAAGAGCTAATGAAGAGTCATCATCTGTTGTTGTAGAAATATTCTGAAGAAAAAAACTAGTAGGTAGAAGAAAAGAATCCATATTCTCATACCAAGCCTGAGGGGTTTGTTTGAGACCATAGAGAGACCTTCGGAGCCTACAAACAAGAGAAGAATCCTGAACAAATCTAGCTGACAGCTCCATGTATATTTCCTCTTGTAGATCTCCATGTAAGAAGGCACTCTTCACGTCCATCTGGTATACGGGCCACCCCTGTGATGCAATAATAGCAAGTACAAGGCGTACAAAATCCATCTTGGCAACGGATGTAAAATTCTCAGAGTAATCAATAGCTTTAACTTGTGAAAAACCCTTTGCAACAAGATGATCCTTATACTTGTCAATGGACCCATCAGCTGCGTATTTGGTTCGGTACACCCACTTACACCTAACCATCTTTCTTCCTTAGGAAGAGATACCAAATCCCAAGTATGATTCTTCATTAAAGAAGAATACTCGGCTGTCATCGCATCATCCCACTCCTATATTCCATGAGCCTTTGAAAAAGACTGTGGATCCTCATAAACTGCTTGACACAACCGTCCAGAACCTGTAGAATGTGTCTGATGATTCCTAGTGGGTGGAAGATCCTATATGAAAGGTGTTGCCTCAAAAATTGTTGTACGAGCCCACTTAGGCATAAGTGACAACATCAGTGGGAATAGGATCCTCAACGACATCTATAACCTCCTGATCAATCTCCTCAAAGAGAGGATCCTCAAGATGAGATGAAGGAGGAGGCATGGAAGAAGATGAAGAATCATGAGGAGTGAAGTGCTCATCAAACTGAACATGTGTTCGAAAAATAACATCATGTTTATCAGGATCTAAAAGACGATAAGCTCTCATGTCCTCACAATACCCTACAAAGATCAAGGGCTTACAATTCTTATCCAAAGCTTTCCTTTTCTTCTTTGGCACAAAGGCCCAAGCATGGCTCCCAAAGACTCGAAAAAATGATACATCTAGCTTAGTGTTGGACCAAGCTTCCTCTGGAGGTCAAATACTCAAGTGTTCTATGTGGTGTGTGATTTTGAATGTAGTTAGCACAATTAACTGCTTCTGCCCAATAGATAGGAGGTTATATCTCTAGAATGCATCATACAGTAAGCCATTTCCTTCAAAGTTCTATTCTTCCTTTCTGCTAAGCCATTCTGTTGTGGAGTGTGAGGAACAGAATGTTGGTGAATAATGCCTTGAGTTGCCAAAAAGTCAAAAAACTCAATGTTGAAGTACTCCCCCCATTATCTTTATGCTACTAGAAGATTGTTTCTTGACCAAATCCTTGAAGACTTTGAAGTGTGAAAAAACATCACTTTTTTACTTGAGAAAATAAACCCAAGTAAGCCTCGAGAAATTATCAATAAACATAAGTGCATACTTAGCTCTCTTAAAAGATGGGATAGGAAAAATCATCAAATCATTATGCACAAGCTCAAGTGGTGAAGAAGCTCTCTTAGACAAATTCTTAGGAAAAGGATCTTGGTGTTGTTTCCCTAATGCACAACCATGACAAACTCCGTCAAGACAAGAAACTCTAGGAATACCATCTACCATACCATGAGTGCTCAACTCCTTCAAATATATGTAATTGAGATGTCCAAATCTTTCATGCCAAAGCTTACTCTCTGAATCTGCATGAGAAACCAATCCTACCCCTATAGAAGAAGTGTCATCAAAACCCTCAAAGTGATATAGTCTAGAACTATGATCAACAATACCCTGAGCAAACAGTGAATGAGGCTTCAACAAAATTTATACTTTTGCTCCATGTGGTGTAAAAGTCACTGTTTTTTCCTTGACCAGAATGACAAATTTGATAATATAGAAAACAAACTTGTAGTCATGTTAGGAACATATAGTGCATCTTTGATACTACCAACATCAAGTTTTATATCACCTTTTCCCTTAACAAAAAGAATGGAATAATCTCCAACCTCAATTTTGGAATAAGAACTCAAACCTAGAGAAAAAAAGACTCATTGGAAGAAGTGATGTGATGAGAAGCACGATAATCTATAACCCAACTATCTGCAAGTGGTGACTAAGATCTCCCAACAACAGTAAATTCTTTCCATGTTGATTAGAAGGAGATGGCATGGAGATAGAAATTTTGTGTTTCTTGATTGCATCCTCTAAGGCTTGCATTCGCTTATAACATAACAAGATTGCATTTTCAGTTGTTTTCTTTGGGTTTAGGAGCATTTTGAGATGGAGACGGTGTGGATTTGGTTTTACTATTTGGTTTTCCCTTTCCCTTAGGATTAGATGCAACTAATGCCTTTTGAGAGGTGGAAGACTCAAGGTGAGATAATTTAGATTCTTCCCTAGTAACTCTTTCACAAAATGTTTCTAAGTTAGGCATTTTGAACGTGTCGCCTACGGCATCCATGCTAGAGAAAAAGGTAGAAGCAAAAATTTAGAATGGTCCTCTCAACTTGGATAGAACCAAGTAAACACACTCTTCATCTTTCTTATCTCTTCCACTCCCCTTCAACTGTGTCAACAAATGCTTTAACTTGGTAAGATAGTCTATAATTGTTGGAAAATCTTCAGGATTAAGAGAGGTGATCTCAATTTCAAGTTGCATGGCTCTCATATGATCCACCTTACCAAATAAATCCTCCAATTTCTCCCATATTTTGAAAGGAGAGTCACATTTTTCCAAATGAAATAAAATACTATCACTTACATAAGTTCCTATCAAACCCATACACTCATACAGGGGATACATAGTGAGAAGAAGGCTGGAAATGTTCTACAAATTCTTCATTTCTAATTTTTGTAGTGTACATTGAGAAAGAGGAAATGTTCTACAAATTCTTCATTTCTAATTTTTGTAGTGTGCAGTGAGAAGGAGAAAAAAATGTTAGTTATGTATGGAACTTTCAAACTCTTTCTAGCATTTCTATACACATTTGACTACTCCATATTAGGAGGTGTTGGAGCTCTAAAACTTTGTGTCTGTGAAAACCTCCAAAATATGCTTTGCTAAAAAACTTGGGTGTCACACATGTTTGAAACCATCTATTTGATATGAAATAGCTTCAAGCCATAATCACAAGTAAGAGAGCCTATAAACAAGTTCATGGCCATCTTGAAGTGCAATCTGTAGGCCTCCTACGTTGTCAATACTTCGAAGAGGCCTAAAACCACATGTAGCTCTCCACTTGACATGTGATATCTATATGGATGAAACTTGATAATGGAAAAATGGCTCATGGCTTGAATTGGATGATCTCTAGCTTGGGAAACATGAACCTATAACTTGTCTGAGTGTGTTACATACTCATGTAGGGGTTGCTCCTAGAGCGTGATGTTAATTTTTATAAATTTGGGAGATCTTGGAGTTCTGTAGGAATGATACTTGTAATGGGTGTATTTGAAATTATTATAAAATTAAATGAGTTTATTAGACTTGCTTATATAGGGGTTCATAGGTATAATTTCACATTAATTTTGACCCATGAGGAAAGCACTAACCCATAGAAATATATCAAATTGAGAAATTGATCGTTGGGTGGTTGATAATTAAACCTTTAGTTTTGAACCAAATCATTGGATGGTTCGGTCCCATATGAACATTTTTTTTCATGTAGATGTTGGGATTCCGTAAACTTCTAGGAATGATGCCAAGGAGGAATATACTGCCATGGACCGATGTAAGTAGTTTTGTGAGCAGCTGAGTAGTGGGAATGAGGATCATAACAAGTCATACATGGGACTAATGATAGGAAATTAAACATGGAATGTGCACACACGTCATGATTTACAGATGAAGCCAATGTTGTTATTGCCAAAATTATGTTTCTATAAGCTCAATCAAGTGATAAATACTTTCCAGCCTAAGATTGAAGTTAAGGGTACAATTAGTGCAGCAAAACAACCAACAACTAAAATAATAGTCTTTCCTCAACAACAAAAACACAAACAATTTATAAGGCTATGTGAGAATCCACATAGACTGATACAATTATTGTTTGAAATTACCTCAACTATTAAACATGTGACTTCTCATTTCAACAAAAATACTAGTGTGCAAGACCAAGGTGATAGAATAAATTCAACTTATAATTGTTATTATCAACAAGTATTATGCTTGTAATAGTATTGAGTTGATTCTTATACTTTGTTGAATGTTTGAGATAGGAAAGTAATAAAAGCAAGAAAACAAATGTTTTGAATACTTATTTTTAAATGAGACTCTTGGAGTTTGAAAGTATGCTTCATCATTTTTTATATCTTCTTTGCATATCTATAAGCTTATGTTTGTCTTTAGTCTTTGAGTATAGAAATAACATATATGCATGCCTTAATACTTGTGTAAAGCTTTACAACTTACCATGAATTAATTATTTCTTCAACATACCTAATTGTTATCCTCGACAATCTTAGTTGTGCATTCTTTTTCTACCTCATAATTCTCTATTGGGTTTGCTTTGCTTTTAAGTTGTCTAAATGAATCGAATGATTCTCTCAACCCAATAAGGGTCTACTTATGAAAAGGAATGAGCATATGAGTTAAACATGAGATCATTATTCCAATGAAGTGAAGAGACTCTAATTTTTAGTATAAAGCTTTACAATCTACCTCGAATAATTTACTTCTTCAACATACTTGATTGTTATCCTCAGTAATATTTGTTGTGCATTATTTTTCTACCTCATAATTCTCTTTTGGGTTTTCTTTGCTTCTAAGCAATCTAAATGAATTGAATGATTCTCTTAACCCCATAAAGATCTACTTATGAAAAGGAATGACCATATGATTCAAACATGAGATCCTTATTCCAATGAAGTGAAGAGACTCTAATATATATTATTACTCCTTTTTTGTGTGTTTGAGATTATTGAAACCACCACTAACTCATGTAAAACTACAACTTACACATGCCAAACCATCATTAAAACATGTACAATTGTAATAGCAAATGCTCAAGCGCTACTAACTCATGCAATTGCCACTAACATGTATTATAGTCATGACACATGAAAATTCCACACACATTTGCAACCATCTCATTTTTCTTTGCTTATGATTGATCTTTTTTACGTGTTTATAGTCCCAAGATGTTTGGGTCACGTTAGAACCTCTCTGTGACTTTTACTTCTACCAAAAAAAATTCAATGAGGTCAAATCATATCTCAAGATCTTCTTTGGTTTCAAAAACATAAAGACGATCCAACTAGAACAACTGAATTGTGATGATTTATAAGATGAATTTTTACTTTTAGTTTTTTTTTAATATGTATGAGATACATGGTTGAAAAGTAAGAAGTTTATAGTGTTTATAAAAGTAGATTGGAAGGGGTTTCCTAGATAAGAGAAAATGATGATTGTGGAACTATATTTACCTGATGTTATAGAGCTCTAACACAACACACGCCTCTATAACCTCTTAGCGATTCACCCATGCCACTTCTGAAGGTGGAAGTGGAATATTAGATTTTGGTACTACTTGAGTGGCAGGGAAAGGTCTCGACTTTAAGTACCGTAACCAGAGTCATATTTAAAAAACAATCACCCCACCTAAAAAAACTATCACCCAGTGACTACAAGGAGTCACTTTCTGCAATATTGTCCAGATGACATTAGTGTCCTCAACAGAATTCAGTCTGAGTATTATGACTACTCTGCATTTAAGATTGACCATAAACTGGTAGATGGAAAAGAAGAGTACTTGCACCTCAAAGGCAATATCCAAAGAACTCTACAGGGGCAAAATACAATTGCAAAAGACTCTGGAAAATATGTGTTAGAGCAGAGAAAACATGATACCAGGAGATCCATGCTTCTTTGAAGGCGGTTCAAGTCCAGGCCCAGGCCCAGGCCCTAGATCACCGGGTTACATTCAAGGGGTGCCAAAGTGTCAATTACCAAATTTGAGTGTCTACAATGGTTACAATCATAAGCATTTGATAAGCAAGTAAGAGTGCAACTAAGGTTAGAATGACCACTTAGTTGATTCAAAAGATAATCTAGGTGATACATAGTGAGGAGAAACCTAGAAATGTTCTACAGATGCTTCATTTCTAATTCTAGTAGTGTGCAGTGAGAAAGGGACAAAACCACTAGTTATGTATGGAATTGTCAAACTCTTTCTAGCATTTCTATACATGTTGGACTATTCCATACTGATAGGTGTTGGAGCTCTAAAACTTTATGTGGCTATGCAAACCTCTAAAATATGCTTTTCTAAAAAACCCTAGGTGTCACACATGTGTGAAACCATCTGTTTGATACGAAATAGCTTCTAACCATAATCACAAGTAGGAGACCCTACAAACAAGTTAATGGCTAGCTTGAAGTACAATTTGTAGGCCTCTTACATTGGCTATACTTCGAAGAGATCTAAAACCACATGTAGCTCTCCACCTAGCATGTTATATCTATATGGATGAAACTTGATCATGTAAAAATGGCTTGGCGTGCTTACTGTGGCTTGGCTTGGATAATCTCTAGCTTGGGAGACATGAATATATAACTTGTTTGAGTGTGTTGCATACCTGTGCAGGGGTTACTCGTAGAGCGTGATGTTGATTTTTAGATATTTGGGAGAGCTTGGAATTTTATAGTAATGATACTTGTAATGGGTGTATTTGAAAGTATTAGGTAATTAAATGAGTGCATTATACTTTCTTATATAGGGATTCATAGGTATAATTTCACATCAAGGCTGACCCATGAGGTAAACACTGACCCATAAAAAGATATCAAATTGAGAATGTGACCGTTGGGTGGTTAATAATGAAACCTTTAGTTACAAACCAAACTGTTGGACGGTGTTGTCCCAGATGAATAATCTTGTTCATGTAGGTGTTGAGATTTTCGTAAACTTCTAGGAATGATGCCAAGGAGGAATATACTATTATGGATCGATGTAACTAATTCAGTGAGAAACTCAATAGTGGGAATGAGGATAACAAGTCATGCCTGGGACTAATGATACGAAATTAAACATTAAATGTGCACACATGTCCTAATTTAGAGATGAAGCCAATGTTGTCATTGACAAATTTATGTATCTATAGGCTCAATCAAATGCTAAATACTTTCCACCCTAATATTGAAGTTAAGGGTACAATTAGTGCAGTAAAACAACCGACAACTAACATAATAGTCTTGCCTCAACAACCAAAACACAGATAATGTATAAGGTTATGTGAGAATCCACATAGAATGCTACAATTATTGCTGGAAATTGCCTCAACTACTAAACATATGACTTCTCATTTCAACAAAATCAATAGTGTGCAAGACTAAGGTGTTAGAATGCATTCAACTTATAATTGTTATTACTAACAAGTATTATGCTTGTAATGGTATTGAGATTATTCTTATACTTTGTTGAATATTTGAGATAGGAAAGTCGTTGCATGAAATAGAAGCAAGTAAACAAATGTTTTGAATACTCATATTTAAATAAGACTTTTGAAGTTTGAAATTATGCTTCATCATTTTTTATATCCTCTTTGCATATTTACAAGCGTATTTTCGTCTTTAGTCTTTGAGTATAGAAATAACATATCAACATACATTAATACTTGTATAAAGCTTTACAATCTACCGCGAATTAGTTACTTCTTGAACATACTTGATTGTTATCCTTGACAACCTTAGTTGTGCATTCTTTTTCTACCTCATAATTCTTTGTTGGGTTTGCTTTGCTTCTAAGTTATTTAAATGAATCGAATGATTCCCTTAACCCCATAAGGGTCTACTTATTAAAATGAGTAAGCATACAAGTCAAACATGAGATCCTTACTCCAATGAAGTGAAGAGACTCTAATTACTATTATTACTCTTTTTTTGTGTTTGAGATGATTGAAACCACCACTAACTCATGTCCAACTACAATTGACACACGCCAACCCACCATTAAGACATGTACAATTGTCACATCACATGTGCAAGCGCTACTAACACGTGCAATTACCACTAACATGTACAATAGTCATGACACGTGCAACTTCCACACACATTTGCAACCATCTCATTTTTCTTTGCTTATGATTTTTTTTTTGCATGTTTGTGGTCCCAAGGTGTTCAGGGCACATTAGAACCTCTTTACGACTTTTACTTCTACCGATTTTGTTTCAATGAGATCAAAACATATTTGAAGACCTTCTTTGGTTTCAAAAACATACAGACGATCCAACTAGAACAACTGAATTGTGATGATTTATATGATCAAGTTTTACTTTTACTTCTTCTTTTTTTAATTATGTATGAGATACATGGTTGAAATTTATGGTGTTTATAAAAATGGGTTAGAAGGGGTTGCCTGCTTACCCAAATATTTATTGTTAACAAGAAAAAAAAAAATGAGATTTACACAGTCATATAAAGCTCTAACACAAGACACGCCCCTATAACCTCTAGGCAGCACACCCACACCACTTTTGAAGATGGAAGTGGAATGTTAGATTTTCCACCTACTCGAGTGATGGGGAAAGGTCTAAAGTTCAAGTCCCATAACCCGAGTGCAAAACAATCGCCCCACCTAGAAAAAACTAGCAACCAACGACTACCTACAAGGACTCACTTTCCCATCTGGGATATTCTCCAACAGAATCCAGTCTGAGTATTATGACTGCTTTGCCATTTAAGACTGGTAGATGGAAAAGAAGAGTGGTTACACCTCAAAGGCAGTAATATCCAGAGAGCCAGAGGAGCAACATACCCTTACAAAAGACTCGGCAAAAATGTGTGTTAGAGCAGAGAAAACATGAGACCAGGAGATCCAGGCTTCTTTGAAGGCGGTCCAGGTCCAGGTCCAGGCCCAGGCCCTGGCCCAGGATCACCGGGTCCGGGTCCTGGAGGGCCGTTCGGCCCCCCCGGTCCTGGTCCTGGTCCTCCTCCACCTCCATTCGGCCCTCCAGCTCCCTGGCCTCCTCCTCCTTCTGCTGCCTGGCCCGCACCCGTTCCTCCTCCTCCTGCTCCATGGCCTGCTCCTGTTCCTCCTCCTCCTCCCACTACGCCCTGGCCCGCTCCAGCTCCTCCTCCAGGTCTGGCAACGCCCTTGCTGGCCCCCCCTGCTGCGCCGCCTCCGCGCGAGGGTTTTGGAGACTGTATCGCACAATGGTAAGCAAAATCGTTTTTTTGTGTGTTTAATAATCAATCCGAACTGTGGTATGGTTCAGGGTTTAGGGTTTCATGTTTTCTACTGGTGTTAATGTGAATTCGCAGCTTATCGTTGATATGTTGCTGCTGGCTGCTAGAGGCGCTCTGTGGAGGCTTCTTCGGAGGGCCGCCGCCGCCGCCGCCGCCGGGGCCCCCGGGTCCGCCGCCGCCCTTCTAGTCTTGTATACCCTTCTATATATTTAAGGGGGCGGCGGGTTCTCCTTAATAAACGGAACCTTTATACGACTAATTGCTGATGATTTACATGGGTGTTTCTGTAGATTGGGAATTAATTAAATATACGCTTAGCATATGGTTTTCTCCATATGCTAATTTTATATATTTGATTACCCTTGTAATTTTGTGGCATGTTTAAATATTTAAAATATGTTTCATTATAAAAAACAAAGTCCATATGAACTTAATCGTGTCTTTTTTACAATTTTACGAAAGTTCCTATCATGAGGAACTTCGTTAAAAAAATTAATTATAAAAATTATTTCATTATTGTTTTTCTAATCACCCTTGTTCTTATATTATAAATTATATATTTTTGGAAATAACATGTAAATACGAATTCCTAATACAATTTATTTTAGGCTTTTCAATATTTGTTCTTTTTTCCTATTTTAGCTTTAGTTCTCATCCTTGAACTCTTTAAGAGTGTTTGAGTGTAGTGTCTTAATAATAACCTTAATTTTACAATTATTATTAATTTAGGATTGATTCAATTACAATTCAATCACGTATTTACTAATTTTGTGAATTTTTTATTTATGTGTTCTAATCAATTCAAAATGATAATTAATATTAATTAATGTAATACTATTTTTCCTCGTGTATTTTTGGTAACAATCATGAGACTAGGGGACTCACTTAATATATAAGCATCATACACATTAATTTTTAGGGGGGGGAAGGGTGAATATAATCCATTGCTTTAGGCTTCTCAAGTCCTAAATTATTAGCAATATGGGATTAGCTCAATCACATATTTTTTTTGTGGGGGTCATTTACTTGTGTTTAAAACATCTCAAAATAACTACCATGAGTAATCATTAACCTAATGGCATTTTCCTCATATTTTTGGTAATAATCACAAGACAAGGGGACGCACTTGACATATAAGTGGGGAGAAGCGTTTGTTAGTAATAGAGAGAAATTATGAATATAATCTACTACCTTAGACTTCTCAACTACTACTATCTTGAAGTGTGAAAATAATCCACTACCTTAGGGCTTCTCAATCACTAGTCTCTTTTACCATTAGCAAAGTTTTAGCTTTAGTTCTTACTCTTTAACCTCTTTCTAGAGAGTGTAGTGCCCTAAATAAACCTTTATCTAACAATTATTAATATTGTGGGATTGAGTCAATTACAACCCAATCACGTGTGTATTAATTTTGTGAGTTTTTTTTCATGTGTTCTAGTCATCTCAAAATAACCATTAGGAGTAGTCATTAGTGCAATGACTTTTTTGTTCACGTATCTTTTGTAATAATCACAATACTGGGGCAAGGGGAGGTTGGGGGGCACTTTGTATATAAGTCATAAGTATGGATGGGGAGGAAGAATGAATATATTCCATTGTTTTAGGCTTCTCAATCACTAACCTCTTTCGTCATTGGCAAAGTTTTAGCTTTAGTCCTCTCCCTCTAACCACTTTTCCCGTTAGAGCTTTAACTTTAGTTCTTACCCTTTAGAACCTATTTTCCTTTATAAAAGCCTTTGGAGTGTGTAATGCCTTAATAATAACCATTGTCTTGCAATTGTTACTAATGTGGTATTAACCCAATCGCTTTTTTACTAATTCTTGCACTATTTTATTTGTGTGTTCAAGTCATCTTAAAATGACTACCATGAGTAACCATTATCATATGCTTTTGATAAAATTGCAAGACTAGGGGACCCACTTAGCACCATAAGCATTTGTTAGTGGTGGGGAGAAACTGTGAATATAATTCGTTGCTTTAAGCTTCTCAAACACAAGTCTCTTTCCCCATTGACGAAGTTTTAACTTTAGTTCTCAACCTATAACCTCTTTCCAATTAGAAATGTTTTTGGTGAGTGTAGTGTGTTACTAGTAACATTATCTCACAATTATTACCAATGCGGAATTAACTCAATTACAACCCACTCGCGTAATTATAAAAAATTGTAGGATTTTTATTTGTACGTGTTTGAGTTATCTCAAAAATGACCACTATAAGTAATCATTAATCTAATGAAATTTTTCCTCGTTTATTTTTGGTAATAATCATAAGCCTAGAGGACCCACTTAACATATAAGCACCATAAACATTTGTTAGTAAGGGAGTGAAAAGCTAAATATAATCCACCGATTAGGGTTCTCAATTGTTAGCATCTTTCCCCATTGGAAATGATTTAACTTTAGCTCTCACCCTCTAACCTCTTTCCCCATTAGGAATTTTTTTGGAGAGTATAATGCCTTGATATAACCCCTATCTCACAAGTATTAAACCAATCTGGGATCAACTCGTTCCATATTTATTAATTTTGTGGAGTTTTTATTCCTGTATGTTTAAGTCATCTCAAAATGACCACCATGAGAAGTCATTAACCTAATTTTTTGGTCATAATCACAAGACTAAGGCACCTACTTAGCATATAAACACTTCAAGCATTTATTAGTAGGGGAAAGAACCATGAATATAACCCATAGCTTTATACTTCTCAACAACCAACATCTTTCCCCGTTGGCAAAGTTTCATCTTCGACAACATGCAAATCCTTATAAATCACCCTTGTATCACAATTATTACTAACATGGGATTAACCCAACGACAACCCAATGATTTATCATATTAAGTCATCTCAAGATGGTGATCATGTATGTGACCAACATGAGTGGTCATTTTTCATCATGTAGGGCAGCAACCCACTTCGCACACAAGCATGCATTTATCAGGGGATGAACGGCGAATACAATCCACCACTTTAAGCTTCTTAACCTCATTCATCTTTCCCTATTGGCAAAGATTCTCACAATTGCCACCAATGTGAAATTTAATCCAATCACATATTTATGTCGAGTTGAAAGATTTCATGAGAAATCTAATTAGATTATTAATTTTGTTAGATTTTTACTCATGTATGTTTAAGTCATCTCAATGTTCTCTAGTGTCATTTTGTGGCTAGAGTGCACTAGCTCCATTCATTCTACCTTTTTCTCTTTTCCACGGTTTGATATTAGTTTTGGCCTAAAGAGGTCCTAATTTGAGTTTGATTTGTCAATAGATATACAAGCATTATAGTTCATTTAACAATAAGCACACTAAACGTTTAAAAAATAATTTATCAAGCATTCACATGCAATCTAAAGAGATCAAGCAATCATTAGAATATTTATCATTGTTGAATAATATGTTATTGGTATTGTTTTCAATTATGCAATGTGTTATTTTTTATATTGTTCATTGTTTAGGGGCTTGATAAATAAATGGCGCTTAATAAATTCAATCGACCCTTAGCTCATACTCCAAACAATTTATTTTCTCCCTTAAGTTTCAAAAATTGTTGCTATTCTAGGGTAAAGGCAAAAAAATTGTTTTACAAGTTACAAGTGTTGTAACGTGAAAAATAGAATGATATACTGGGTGATCTATATACCATATGAGTGCACTTGTCAAATAATTTTTAATTTCTTTGTCATATACCATGAACATCACTCATAGTCTCAGGAATATCACTCACTCTCCTAGTAATCTTCTCAAATCATTGTCAAATTTTTGGGTTAAGTTCCTATCACTATTGATTTTTTATTATAATGTATGTGACTAAATCTCACATTATTCAATATACACTTAAAAACGATATGTATTTACCTACCTCTAAAATTATAATAATTAATGTTTTGCATACATTGTTTAGCCTAGTTTATAGTAGGTGGATATTTGTTTCACAATTTCATCATAATCCATTTATCAATATTACACAAAAGAATAACATGTTGAATATTTGTCTTTTTATTTTGTTTTTATTGTGGGTGTTGATTCCTTTTCTTTTCCCTCTTGTTACAATGTGGAAAATAGCCTTTGACTTCGAAATCAATTTAATAAATATTCTCCACACAATCCTAATGTTCATATATTTTTTGTAGCTCCATTTCCTTATTTAGGGCGAAGGAAACTTTAGTAAGGCTTCGAAGTCTCTACATCCCTATATTATGATTGATCAAGCATGCACCATTTCTTTTAACAATAGGCATAATCTATAAGGGTGGAGGATAGCCAAATCGGTGATGAAGGCGTGTCGTGAGGCATAGATTTAGGCTAATGATCCCAGTGATACGTCTCCAGTTCAACTCTCACCAAGGTTTACCAAAACCCTTTTGCCAATGGGGTCTTGGTTGATTGGTAAAGTTTGGGCATTTACTAAGAGGAGGTCCAAGGTTCAAACCCCATTGACATGTCCGAGCGTGAGGATTAATCTGACCAAAGTCCTTGCGTGCTTATGGAGTAGTCCTACCAATGTCCCTAAGTGTGCACTAGTTGTACGAAGGTAGTATGAAACCTAGGCTCCGACTGTACAAAGGCAGTGTGAAACTTGTGCACCTTGGGGTCCTTTCCTCACTTCAGGATAATAATTACATATGTTGGGAGGTTGTGCTTAAGAATGTAAAATGTAATGATTCCTCATATCAAAAACAAAACAATAGGCATTATCTATAATTTCCTTGGAAATTCTAATGGAACTTTACCAACACTAATGCCAAGTTCTTAAACTCCACTTGCAAACCACGGGTCTCAATATGAAGCCAGGGTCTTCCCCTCTTGCTATTTTTTACAGAATTATTTTTAGATTGACTAATACTACCCATCCTACCACTAAGCATGGTCCCTCTAAAGGGAGCAGTGTCGTTTTGCATGCTAGCCTGATAGCTCAAAAGATTGAGCCAGAAGTTGTCAATTGGGATAAAATTAGAGTGCTTCGTGAATGGACAATTTCTACCAAGTGTGTCTCTGCAGCCACTTCGTCTGTCCAGTCTGCCTCCCGAGTCATTGAAGATAAGGGTAAGGCTACCATCTCTTTCAGGAAATCTAGTTCTGTAAAGCCTAGATTGTCTACCTCTTCTTCTACACAGTCATTCATATCAGACAGAGAAAAGAGCCCTGAACGAGAAGTTCCTCCCTGTAGCCATCCATCTCTTATGCATGATCCCAACACTGATTGTCTATGGTGTGAACACTGTCAGGTCTTAGTCCAGCAAAAATACATTCCTAAGAATGGCCCGCATATAAGCATGAATAGTTGTTCCCCATCTTCTTACCATCAGACTCTATTACAAGCCAAATCTGTGCTCTGAAAAGCCAGAATCTCTATGGATTCCAAAGAAGCTGCCTCCTCTCAAGCTGACAACATGGACTTCCCTTTTGCTAAAGACTTTGAAGTCTATACAGAAGATCGACAACAACGCCGACAATATTGGTACCAACGTCATCTAGATTCTAAGATAGAGCAGTCTGAGTCTGCCAGAATGTTAAACTGGAACAACAAAGCTACTAAGGTCATTCATGATCAAGTTCTCTCTCAGAATGAGAAACTTAAGCGAATGCAAGACACTCTCAAAGCAATAGAGCTTCATCAGCGGGGAGATATCCATTCTGCTGTTTTGTTATTAAACAAAAAGGTTGATAGCTTATCTACTAATGTGCAACAGCTCTCTAATAATTTGCAGCAGGTTCTTGATCAAGTCAGTAACAGCCTACAGTCACATATTCAAGAATCTATCCATGTTGTTTCTGAAGGATCGGAGAAAATGGTTATTGACAGTATCCAGACTGTCAATAATAAGGTAAATGATTTATGTTTTTCTGTCTCTGAGCTTGAGTAAAACTTTCCTGCTCTTACTAGTGCTGTAAATAAGTTAGAAAGCTTACAGTTAGATAAAAGTAGTATATCTTCGAGCTCTCAAGGTACTAATCCTGACTGGTCTAAAGCTATTACATGGGCTCAAGTTGCTGCTATGAAATCTCCTTTCAGTAAAGAGAAGGAGAAAGAGAAAAAAAATGGCATGGCACGACTTACAGAAGAAGCAGCTGAAAGCTTCATGGAAGAAGGAGAAAACTCTGCACCTCCTTTGCATACTACTATGCGTACTCAAAACTTTCAACGTAATTTTTATAAAGTTGAATGTAAATCCTCTGATGAAATCAGAGAAATGATACATGGTATGATTGGTTGGGCCAATACTCAAGTCCTACAATTCGGTAAGCATGATAAAGATGTAGCTGACACTATTACTAACGGATTTGTAGGTATTCTTAAAGAATGGTGGGATGCCATTCCTGAACCAATGAAAGATACCATTATTAATGGTGAAGGCAAAGGAGCTGATCGAACTGGTGGAGGAACTGCCAGTCTCACAGCAGCCATAATCTCTGAATTCATTGGCACTGTGGAAGATGAAAAGAGATTAAGCACTACTGAATTCTTGAGAGCACAACTCTGTGACATGTCCAAAGTTCACGAGAACCAGTGCTATATGCAAAAGTTGCTTTATAATTCAGGTATGCCTTTTAACTCTACAATGAAGTTAAGGTATGTGGAATCTTATCCATCATACTTTGCCAGTGAATATAAAAAACAATGCATGGGTTTTCAGAAGCAGATTTGACATTTGGTCGTATCAATCAGATTATTACTGAAACTAATCAACATCTTTGTCTTGAGAAACAACATAAGAAAGAAGCCATGAAAGATGAAAAAGCTTTAGGAGTAAAGTTCTGTAAGCTTCAAGTTAATAATCAGTTTGGTTGTTCTACTCCTACCTTCACTAAGTATAAAAAGCTCAAGAAAAGATTCAAAGGTAAGACACAGTGTAGTGATTGCATGTCTAAATCTTCTGCTAAGCCCAGATCTTATCGTAAACCCAGAAGAAAGTTCTTCAGAAGAAAGAAGTATTTCCCTAAGTCTAAATCCATAGAATGCTTTATTTGTAAGGGAAATCACTATAGTAGAGACTGTCCCCAAAAAGGACAGAAGGGCAAGTCTAAGGCCAAAGTGAATTTTGTACAGGGGCATCTTCTTGATGAAGATCATTATGTGTTAATATTTGATGTTGAAAGTTATGAATCAGATATTGAGTTTTCAGAACTAACCATTGCATCTAATCAGCTTACAGAGTCCTCTTCTGACAACAATTATTCAGACTCTGATGAAGGATATGATTCTCTTCCTAGTTTTCACTGCAATATGATCAGGAGCTCCTATGAACATCCGTTCATTCCTCCTAGCTCCATTGTTCTGAAACAGAAGCTGGAACAGCTCAAGCAAGATCTCGCTATTTGTCCTCCTCATATGGTGCATCGTCATTATTCTCTTCAGTCCCAACTCTATGACTTGAAAAATCGATTGGATGCCAAAATCCAACAAGAAAATGCTGAAGACTTACGTCTTGCTCAGCGTACAGAGATGCCCTCTGATTCTTCTCCGGATCCTTATCATTTTGCTCTTTCCCCCAGTAGAGGTCATGGACAACGAAATGCTACAC
Organism: Taxus chinensis; assembly: GCA_019776745.2. Lineage (NCBI taxonomy): Eukaryota > Viridiplantae > Streptophyta > Pinopsida > Cupressales > Taxaceae > Taxus > Taxus chinensis. The sequence continues at coordinate 194,486,740 of CM034149.1, read as the reverse complement.
GAGATCATCCTTCTTCAAGTTTCGGACGTGGTCATGGTCGTAGTTTTGGCTCTCGCCATTTCCCGTTCTTATTCCCAGAAGAAGAACTTGTGGATCAAGCATCTTCAGTTCCTACTCCTGTACCACAGCCCACTGTCTCAACTCCAGACATTGGAACTCTAGAAAGACAAATTTGGAGACAACACCGTTTATCTCTTCTTGAGAGAGCCATACAAAAAGCTACTGAAAAATTCCAAGCTCTGCTCCAAGAAGAAGAGTTGGCTTCCAGTCCCGAAATAACAGAAGAAGCCATTGATAGGCTTATTATGGAAAAAGCCTATGACTAGTATGAAGCAGAACACAAAGCAGAGGTAAGTACAGTAAAAACCTCCTGCAATCCTTTCTGTAGAATCCAAATTTGTATTCCCAACATGAAGTCTTATTCTCTAGACGCCATGATTGATACGGGCGTTGAAATTAGTCTACTAAAAGTTAATGCCATCCCTAGAGATTGTTGGGTCTCTGAGCCATTACAAATAAGTTTTGATTCAAAGAAAGTATTTTCCCATTGTTCTGCCAATATTCCTGTATAGTTAGGGCAAATGTAGACTACCTTTAAGGTCCATCAATTTGACCTGCTGCATTATGACATGTTGCTTGGCTCTGACAATTTGAACAATTGTATGCCCTATACTATAAGCCAAGATGAGATCCAGTTCCCCCAAGGATCCATTCCTAGACTTCAAACATACCAGTCTATTGTGCCTTCTGCACCAAAGCCCCAAAAAGCTTCAAACTTAGATTGGTTACATAAATCTATTTCTATGAATACCTCTGTTATTGATGTCCTCATCAATAAAATTAAGACTGACTGCACTTATGATAATCCACATGCTTTCGTTCATCGAAAGAAACATTTTTGTCAGCTAGATTTCCAAACTACCACTTCTCCAAAGTTCAAGGCTCATCATATAGGCATGCCTCCCTCTGAAAAAATTGAATGTCAAGCAGAAATTGATAATCTGCTAAAAGGACGATTCATACAACCATCTAAATCTCCATGGTCATGCCCTGCCTTTTCTGTAAACAAAAGAAGTGAACAAGTCATAGGAAAGAAAAGATTAGTGGTGAACTATAAGCCACTTAACAAATATATACTGCCCGTTTAGCATCCTATTCCAAGTAAAGATGATCTATTGGCTCGAATTAATGGCAGTAAGGTTTATAGTAAGTTTGATATGAAATCAGGGTTTTGGCAAATCTTCTTGAACAAAGAAGATACATATAAAACTGATTTCAGTATTCCAGGTGGCCAATATGAATGGAAGGTTTTGCCATTCGGTCTCAAGACTGCACCATCCATTTTCTAGAAACAAATGGATCAAATTTTTGGTCACTTAAGTAAATTTTTAATTGTGTATATTGATGATATTCTGGTTTTCTCCCAGAATATAAAAGATCATTTGGAGCACCCTGAACAGTTTTATCAAACTGTGTATGCCAATGGACTTTGCCTCAGTCCAACTAAAATGGAAACATTTAAAGATTCAGTTCAGTTTCTTGGCATAACTCTCAAAGATGGAGCCATCTTAATGCAAGAACATATAGTTTCAAAGATAAGTCTGTTTCCTGATGAGATTACTGATAAAACACAACTTCAGCGATTTTTAGGTTGTGTTAATTATATTGCAGGATTTTACCAGAATGTTGCTGCAGACAAAATTCTATTAAATAAGAGACTTCGCTCCAATGCTCCAGCATGGAACTCTACTATGACAAAGCTGTCCAAAGAATAAAACAGAGTTGCTAGACACTTCCTTCTCTATCTCTTCCTGGTACCGGTTTAAAGATTGTTGAGACAGATGCTTCTGAAGAATATTGGGGAGCAATCCTCAAAGAAAAAATGGAGAATGGTACTGAAAAAATATGCAGGTATGCTTCTGGGTCCTTTAAAGGTCTTGAACTTACATACCATTCTAGCCATAAGGAAATTCTTGCTGCCAAGAAAGCTATTCAAGCTTTCCTGTTATTTTTGCAACATGAAAAGTTTTTACTCAGAACAGATTTGCAGCATTTTAAAGGAAGATTATATAAAGGCGATCCTACCAAAAAAACAACTTATGGTCGTCTTCAGAGATGGGCTCAGTGGTTTGACGGATATGAGTTTGATGTTGAACACATCTCTGGTAAAAAGAATGCTCTCGCTGATTTTGCCAGTAGAGAGTTAGTATCAACTAAAACTGTGAATGTCACTCAGATATTACATGAATTTGTAGAACCAATATGGAATACCTCCACTTGTACAAATTATTTGAGGTCTCTAGAAAGATGCGATAATCAAATGTCATGTGAAGCTCAACACGTACTTCTCTCTCGAGGAATCATTTTTGTATCACCTTATCAGACCTCTGAAGTTGCATGTAGATTTGTGGATCCTGAGATCCCAACAGAATTCAATTCCATGAGCCTATGGTATTATGTACTCTTCAATGGCAATGGCGACATTCCAAATATGTGGAGCCCCTAGCTAATGACATTCTAGTCGAAGGAAGGCATCTACGAAAATTAGTTCCAAGACCACACACGTTATGGAGGTTCGAGTTCTCCAGACTATGGCCTAAAGGAGATCCCCTGACAAATGATGCATGGAACCGTCCCAGTATCCCTGGTGATAGGAAGTATATTGCAAACCATTTCAAATATTTCTTATCCAAATTCTTGCCTACTAAAATTTCTGATAGTCCTTTAATTAATGTCTCCCCAGATACTGTCAGAAATATCCTGATAAATTATAAGATTCCATGGTATGTTAAACAATGTTATTATGTCCGAACTAATCCATTGCAGGGACATCATACCAATCCAAATGGACATCTGTGGCGCAAAATATACATCCATCACACCATGAATGTACCTCCTCCAGCGCCTGGACACTTTCTTCGGATTCCTGACCAGTATCTATTCCCCACCAGAAGATATCTTCAAAGAGATACTGATGGATCCAGAAACTTATCTCGTCTATGGTACGAGCGTAATACACAGGATATTTTCTTCACATAACGACAAGAGGAATCTTCGAGCTCCTCTGATGATGACACTGGACCCAGCGTCCAATACAGCCCGTGAAGCTACGATGACAGGCTTGTTGTCATCGTCTGTATAAAGAAGTGATTTGATATCACTTTATGTAAAGTTGTGGACCTCCCCACTTGCTAAAGGTGTTATGATGGGTGGCATGTACCCATCCGTTCTTCTTAGTGGGAATATTTTTGGTAACTTGGGTTACCAGTTCCCGGTCTGTAGGTCTCCGGTAATCCGGTGGAAAGCCTCTCTCTTTTCCTATATAAGGAGAAGTAGAGACTCATTCACTACATCAAATTACTTTGGAGTTTAGTAGAGTCTCTAAGTCTAGAGTGTTTTAATATTTGTAGTCTTTGTAAGAACTCTTGTGAAATGAAACAAGAATTGTAATGGAGTTATGCTCTTACATGAATAAAATTTGAGTTTAAGATCACGTATAAATGCAGACCTTTGACTTACATGTTCCGTAGAGTTTGCTTCGTGTTACGTGTATATTGTTATGGAGAATAATCATAACAAGCCAGTTGAAGTTTGAATGATAGATAATGGCTGACGTATCAAGGAGAGAAATGGAAGATGGCCGCATTTTGATGATATCTTTCACTCGTTCTTGTTCTCCAAACAAGAGAAACGATGTGTAACAGATTAACCAGAATAAAAATTTTGATGATAATCACCAAGACGCCACATATGAGCATCCAAGAGCTCTGAATGGTGCACGTTCTAACACTCTTGTTGTAGAAAATAATAATGTGGAAGGGTCAAATGTTAAATGAATAAAATCCCCTACATGCTTGACGACTTCAACATGAGATTGTAAAAATTTGGCCAGCGAATGGATTCACAAGTTGTTGAAGTCCTCTTAACCGCCCAACTATCAAGAAAACGGATCCTCTTATCTAAATGCTTATATTAGGTTGGAGAAATACACACGGTGGATCTGATGCAAAGAATTTGTCACAATACTAACGTAGTTGATCTATCGTTGCAAAAAAGCTTCAATGCAGATTCAATACAAAGCTCTCCAATTCCAAATCCTTGAAGATCGTCTGAGACGGTCTTTCAATTCAGATGCAGGAAATAGAATTACACTTGACTATGTGAATGGAACGATGATCACCGATGTGCAAGAACTTGGTGTATCTCGATTGGATGCTTGGAAGTAGAGAGATCTAACTGACGTCAATGGAAATTTTCAAGGACTGTGGACAACATAGATGGAATACGAATAGTAGAAGTATATTTTGGAACCACTAAGAATCTCCAACACACTCTGCCTAAGTTGATAATATATATAAACCTTTATAGAGAATATATTACTAACACTCAAATAATTTTACATAATGTTACCATCCTCAAGGGCAAAAGAATAACTGACTGCCCCTACCATTCTATTATGCTTCCATTAAAGCACTGGATCAAATTGCTTAAGATGAACTTCGCTATGATGCCAAATGAAGTGGAAGGAGCCAATTTGCACAACAATATCACACTTTATAATATTATTCACGGAATAATAATCTTCCATTCAGTTCATTTTGGATATATACGCAACATACAACTTTCCATATATGTAGGATTTTACATCCCTAGAATCCAAAAAACTGCTTGAACTACCCATCCCACAAATATCTCACATTTTCCTATAGACGTGAGTTTATTATTAACAACTTCACATATAAACAAAGATAATAACAATAGTAACAATTAGCCTAATATTAATAACGCGAGCACTAATATTATAATTTCCTAACACCCCCTTCGGAGTAAGAGGGGGCCCTCTATTTATATAGACTCTACATTGTATAGGCTAAGGATAACAACCAAGTTGGGGTTGGGGAGGGTGTTAATGCCTCCATATTTTTAAGGCATGAACTATGACAACAAATTCTAAGTTGTGGGGAACATAGTTCTACTCATGCACCTTCATTTTTCTACTCTCATAAGAAATTACGTGATCATTTTGAAGAAGTATTCCTCCCAATCCTTCACTTGAGACATCAATTACCATGGTAAAGTTTCCTTTGGGATCTAGAACTTTTAGTATTGGTGCATATGTAAGTTTTTCTTTCAGCAAGTTAAATGCATTCTTAAACTTGTTAGTCCATACAAACTTTTTATCATTTTTCTACAATGAAGTAATTGGTCCAGCCACTCTTGAAAAGTCTTTTACAAATTTTCTATAAAACCCAACCAGTCCCATAAAACTTCTTACCTCATGTACGTTTTTAGGTATTGGCCACTCAGTAATAGCTTTGATCTTCGATGGGTCAATAGAGATCTCATCCTTGTTTATGATATGGCTAAGATATTGTACTTCTTTTTTATAAAAAGAACACTTTGAAATCTTACCTTTAGAGTTTCTTTTTTCTCAGCACTTCCAACATTATTCTTAAGTGTTTGTTGTGTTCATCAATATTCTTAGAGTAAATCAAAATATCATTAATAAAAACTACAACAAAATTATCTAAATATTCTTGAAAAATATTATTCATAAGGTTCATAAATATTGTTGGTGCATTAATGAGTCCAAATGGAAAAGCAGTAAACTCATAATGCCCATAGCGTATTCTGAATGTTGTTTTATGAATATTCTCATCTTTTATTCTTCACTGATGATAACGAGATCATAAATCAATCTTAGAATAAATAGAGGCATCTCATCTGATCGAAGAGGTCATCAATTCTTAGCAAAGGATATCTATACTTTATTGTTGCTTTGTTTAGCATGCGATAGTCAATACATAACCTTAACGATCCATCTTTATTTTTAACAAAAATGACTGTGCTCCCCAAGGAGATATCCTAGGTCAGATCAATCCTTTTGAAAAAAATTCATGTAGCTCAACTTTCAGTTCTACTAGCTATATTGTTGTCATTCTATAAGGTGCTTTTGATATTGGTTCAGTTCCTGGTTTAATGTCAATTGTGAAATCAAACTCTCTTTTAGGAGGAAGTCCAGGAAATTATTGCAAAAACACATCCCTAAACTCAAGTAAAAGTAGAAAATCTTCCAAATAATTTTTACCTTCCTCACTAAAATATGAGATTTTAATTGCATACAGCATGCAAGTTGTGTTTTTGGCTTTCTTAAGATGCATTGCAAATATTTGTCTTACTTCAAAATATCTCTTGATGCCCTAAATGATGGTTGTTTTATGTGTATCATTAAGACATTATATTAGTTTCTCAAAGCAATCTATTGTTTCCTTGTGTTTGGACAACCAATTTACTCCTATTATGATCAAGTTCAGTGGTAAAACTGGGTAATTACAATGCTACTTTAAACACACATTGGTCTACCATATGAATGGCATCACTCTCGTATTGAACAGTCTAAGAATTTTCCATAAATCAATCTTTCTTAGACAATTTACCAGCTAATTTACTTGAAATAAAACACTCGGTAGCACCGGTGTCCAAAAAACAGTAACATGAAAACCATAAAGCTTACCTGACACTTCTATTGGGGTAGCATATTTTTCTGCTTAGCGGTTACCCACTGCATCATGAACTCTTTGTTGTTGGTTATTCCCCTGATTCTTTTAGGGATATTTGTTTGCATAATTATCACCACTGCATTCGAAACATCCCCCAACAGGGCCTTTTCTTTGAAAAAACATTTCACCAAAAGCAACATTGTTCTGCTCATTTTTTCTTGTGTTTGCAGTAGCTTTAAATGTTATATTTTTCCTATCAGTATTCATTTTTCTACCATCTTTCTTCCACTATGTTTTGCTAGGAGCAAGTGGAACAGGTGAGCTAACGCTCTTCTTATGTTTCTCTTCCCTAAAGGCTAAAATTGTTTGTATTTTTTGTTCTTTCCTTATGGCCTTTTCAAACCTTGCTTCCATAGTAGAAGGTCCATAAACATCGACCTCACCTCCTATATTTGGGTTTAACCCCTTGATAAACTTGAGAAATATAACGTTTTCATCTTTTTGGTATTGAGGCATGTATTTTAACAACTTAGTAAAATATGAACCCAATACTCCACAACACTCAGCTTACCCTAAGTTAGTTCTGAAATTCTAAAAAAAAAATTTAATCAAAATAGAGCTGAGGTAACCAGCGTTGACAGAAGTATACCTTGAACTACTCCCAAGTGATGAAGGTAGTATCTACTCCCAACTCCATCTTACAGTTATCCCACCATGAAGATGCTTCATTAGAGAGCTAAAAAGCACCCCAACTGCTTTAGTTTCCTTCGAAATTTCCCTTATTTTGAAGTACTTCTTCGTCTCACCTAACCAATTTTCATCACCATCCCCCGTAGTAGTCCCATCAAATTTGGGTGGGTTGGTTATTTTTATGTCCCTAGATAGTTCGACAGCCAAGCAAGCTCTTTTATTCCATCGCTAATTGTTCTCATTAGGTTGTTCAAGTTATTCTTACTTTTCCTCTTCATTTTCACCCACTACCTGCTACTCCAAGGAAGCTCTCTGGTTTCCAGTGTCCTAAACGACTGTTATAATTTCATCTAACTTTTGAGTTGTTGAACCTTCAGCATTTTTTGAACTGGTTCCAACATCATTGTTCGCCCTTCTTCTAGCCATCGTATCTTGTTAATAAAAGGATAAGATGTTTGTTAGCATTATGAACCCATTAAGTCCAAGAGTTGATAAACCTACAACTCTTGTGCCAAACTATAACACCCATGTTATGATTCATCCAAACTAAGGGAATTTTCAAAAAAAAAAAACCCTTAAGTACAATTATTGTTTTTAGTATTTAACATTGTTATTTAGTTTTCTACTAAATAATATAGCATAATTAAATATTCACAATCCATCTGATAACATATGATAACCATGTACAGTTGAAAGGGTATATCCAAATATTTGCGATCTCCCTTAAATCACTCTACCCGAGTGTGTATACTTTATATACCTACAAAAACCTTTTACATATTATGAGAATTTTGTGCATCTCCTACATTCATACTGCATTACATCTCGTATCCGACACTGATAAATTAGGTGATTGGTGAACAGACAATGTAGTCAGTTAATACATTACTTTGGCTAAATATTCAAGTTGCTTTGCAAGCTTAGTTTCGAGACCGCGCACAAGTCTACGAAACTTGTCTTTCGTCCCCACACAACCATCTCCATAAATTTATCTAGATTCCTTTTTGGTTGTTTAACGTGATGATTTAGTTAAGAAGAAAAATAATCCATGCCCGACTCATTTCACTAAACAAAAAGATCCTATATGTACTATCTTAGGATCCTTATGGGAAATTTAGGGACCACATAATGATTTCCATCATTACGTCATCACTACCCTTCTCATAGTCATCCTAAGTTGGCACGAAGCAGGGTACTAACAAGAAGACGAAGGGACATTACACCCACGCTTATAATTTTCTTGGGTTACCTTTGATTGATAAAGTAACTAAGTCTTTCTTTACGACATGCCACAAAGTATTGATTCACGATATTTAATAGATTGTCTTTAGAGGTCATTATGAGTCATCGAGTTACTATCCTTTATTAGTACCTCTTGTCGTATTTTCACTTTTTAGTATTTATCGTTAGTTGTAGGTTTACTAATCGGTTTCCTGTACCGAGTTGATTCATTACATTCACTCATTAAGAATAGTCTTTATTCTATTAACTACATTACTTGTCATGATTAGTCCATTTAATACCATAAGGTACAATAATATATTTATTTCATTTTCGTTGTTATCCTTTTTGTTTATGTGTCGTTATTCAATTAGCTTTTATCATTATAACGAAACTAATAAAATCAGCAATCAACATATAACATAAGAATAATCATCTTAATTAATAATCAGTTGTATAAAAAGTATATCATTTTTTTCATTTTCAAACAAGATAAGTCATAAATCAGCTAAGCCACATAATCTGATTTCAAATAAGGATAAACATTAATCTTCATTCATAATGATTTACATCAATAAGCAAGGAAAATACATTGGGATATAATGCCCTTTAAAATATGTGATGACATTTCATTCGCATTATCATTTGATTACAATAATCCTTTTCGGATTTATATCAAATTAAACTTATGACGTAATGCAATCACAAATCAAATCCAAACACTCACTTCAAGTTTGTCGGTATTTCCTGCAAATCTGTAGGAGAGAGATGGATATGGGTCTGTACATAAGAATTGGCATGAATCCAAATACTCATAATCCATGTTGTAATATTAATGAAATAATTGAATAAGTTGTGGCTAAGTTTATTTTAAATCAGTAAGATATAATTATAAACTTCCTAGTTTATAATAAAATGTCTATCTCATGCATGTATATTAATGATTCTTTGTGACTACATATCAACATTTATACCCACTATCCCTATTTTCATCTAGCTTAATAAAACTCAAACATTTAAACGATCTAGTACACATATATTGCAACTCCATACAGCAATTACAAATGTCATTCACAAGTTTTCCAACTATCTTGAAAGCAGTCATATTTGGCATCTATATAATCAAGTCATCATGCTTATACATTTTTACAATGGTAATCCAAAGATTGTTTTATATTTCCATATTCCTAAAATTGAAACATCCAACAACTAAAAAAAGAAGACAATTCTTGTTTACAAAACCATCATTCTTTTCAAATTCCCAAACAACCAATATTTCAAACCTTACTTTCCATAATCAAACAAACAAAATGAAAACAGTAAGGATCAAGGAGGATCTATAATCTGTCAAATTTTTTCCAATACCAAACAAAACAAATGTTATCTATAAAAGAATAATGATATTAGCAACATTTCGAGAAGGAACCATTAACCTAATTGAAAACGACTATGCTCGCAAAAGGAGATATGAACAATTACTTATTCCATAACTATTCATAAATACCTTTGTCAGAAAATGAGCATGAACATGTATGATAACATCCATGCTTCGAAAAGGAGATTAATAAAACTAATTCAAACAACAATGCTCTAGGAAGAGCCACAAAAACTATCTCATTAGTTATTTTCCCAAATCACAAAACCCAATTTTAAAATGAGTTTTAAGAACGTATGTACAACACTTCTCATGAATGAGTTGAATCTAACTTTTTTCCCATTTCCATATTCAAAAATAACCAAAACCCAACTGTATCTATTACCAGTTTTATAAAATAAACCAAACAAGATAATACATTTCCAAATCCCACATAATATCCCAAATCCAATAACATGTGCTTTCAACTTTTCCCTCTTATATTTTCCAGATTTTCCATCAAAATCCAAAGAAGAGTAATAAAATTTCAATAAAAATGATCCCAGACCAAAACGTAAATGAATTCCTTCTTATTTTCAAATTTCACAATAAACCCAAGAAACAAAAACAAATTTCAAACAAAAGTCCAAAAATCTAAATGCACGCAGTTGTTCCTCATTCCTTTTTTAACAAATGTTTCTATTCCCAGATTTTGCAAATACTAACCAAAACATTTCCTCTAAATAATAACCAGATTTCAAATAAAATCCCCCAAAATCAATGCAATCTATTACCAATTTCCAATCAAATACACCAAACCAAAATGTATCTGGATATTTCATCATAATAACAACAAAGAGTGAGAGTAGGAACTCATGCATGTGTTTTAACTTGCCTTTATTCTTCCCTGCAATTGTTTCCAATTCAAATGCTTTCCAAAAACCATCCAATATTCCAACAACAGATTTAAATAACCAAAGAGCCATGATAAATTAAATATAGTAGTCATAAATTTGTCATGCAAAGCCAAAACAAACTTTTCCACAAAACTCTCAATGCCTAACTCCATGCAGAGTTCTCAAAAACCAAACAATTGAAATGAAAATACAACTATGCATTCACTTTGCATGTTTAGCTTCTCCAAGAAGCTAACGGTTCCCAAGGAACCTGACAACATTTGCTTCCTCGTTCATTGCCCATGCCACGTCATGGCCATCCAAACAACCGCCAAAACCTTAAACCTCCTTCCATATTTTTTAAGTAACTTAAGCTAAGCTTAAGTTTATTTAAAACTTAATAAAATCCATAAACTTGCATGGTGGGCATTACAGTGCCACGAACCATACTTAACTTGTAATGTCCCTCTTTCCAGCATGACCCTTGGACACTTGGTGGGTAGCTTATTTGTCATCTTTGTAAGCTAGTCCCGTTGTTAGGAGACGATGTGCATAGCAGGTAAGGGTTTTATCGACGATCTGGTGGATTATTTGACGTTAGCAATGAGTTCAGTTGATCTTAAGGACTCACTTGGCACTTTCTAAGGTTATTTCCGACTTCTGGTGTGTTCTCCAAGATTCTTGGAGAGAGTTTCCATTTATAGTAAGTCACCCAACTGACTTCATTTCTCATTATTCGTCATCAACATCGCTTCTGCTCAGTCAATTTCCAATTCCGGTGCTTTCTGACGATTTCCGCACTTTGGGAGCATTAATGGCTTATTTTAATTATTTTACCAAGGTTGCTTATATTTGTACAAATTACTTGGCGAGCACCTCAGTATTATAGCTCGTCGGAAAGAGAATGTGAAGTTCTAAATGATGAGATGCTAATTCAGTGACCTTGGGCGCCAGGAATGATTAATTAATTAAATAAATCACTTTTCGGAGTTATAAGACCTGTAATTAATTAATAAAGTGATTTATTAATTATATTTCCTTTTAATAAAAATTCTCGGAAAAGGTTATAAAAGGAGGGTTTGCCCATTTGCTACACACTTATCATTTTGAACAAAAAAACAAATTCAGAGCAGCTCTTGCTAATTACTCTCGAAGGACGGAAACCCTTGGAGATTACGGATTGGACGGAAACCCAATTCGAAGGAGGAAGATTCACACAAGGTCTTCATTAGATTCAGAACATTATTCCTCTTGCGGACAGAAACCCCAGGAGCAGTGAGAGAAGCTTCCATCCAGGAATCTTCATTGTTTTACTATTATTATCAGCATTTCAGCAGTTTCAGAGAAAAGAATAAATTGCAGTAGTGAGCATTTGCACATATATCTGAGTGGGGCGGCTTCTTCTACAGTTATTTATTGCTGTATTAGAGGTATTTGTCTTGCTAGATATTTATTGTAATTCCCAACAGCAAATATATCAAATCGGCTAGGGTTTTGATTCATTACTGTGGGTTTTTGGACAATCTCTGTTTATTAAATCTTTCTGCAGTTTTATATATGTATTGCTGTAATATTTAGCTTCATAATCATTATTAAATACACAGCTGAATATTTATAAAGAAATTTGCCGGTTAAACCCTAGGCGCCTATTCTATATTCTCCCGGTTTGCGGGGTTTGTTATATTTAAATTATCTATGCAGTTTCAGTGTGATGTTTCATGAATTCCTTTCATATTATCGGTTCAGATCTGAGCCCAAGCATTGTATAAAAAAAATCAGACATAAACGGGTTTGGGATCTTTCATAACTAAAGCTTATGTCTTAGTCGTCTATGACCAATTTAATGTCAAACAATACCAAACATCAACTCCTAAACACTTTGCTTAGGTGGTCTTTAATGACTAAGTTAAATACTATTAAAATCGACGTTGCTAGCCATGGTGGTCCTATGACCCAATCAAAACAAAACATTATATATATCTATATATAATATATATCATATATATATATATATATACTATAATATATATATATAACTAATGATAAATGTATTACATACATACTGTAATGCTCCTCTCTTTTGTTTTGAATAAATAAATAACCTCACAAAAAGAAATAGCTAACATTAATAAAAAGGAAACTAAATAAATAAATAAATGAAAAGTAAAACCCCGTGAAGACTTTGCAACGGTCTTAGGGCACGAATGGGCGTTTTTTTTTCTTCCATCGTTTGTGTGGAGAGGGAGCAGTGTGCCGCGCCTTGGAAGAAGAAGGTTTTGTGCAGCTTGATGGCGGCACGAACCAGTCCTCCCAGCTTCCCTGCCACGCCAGCATCTTCCCAAGCCGCGCCCAGCCTGTGTGGGCTCCTGCAACAAAAAAAACGAGCTTTGGGAGAGAGAGAGTTGCCAGGTGTTGTTTGCAGGCGCCAAAGGCTTATGGGATGGAGTATGGGCGCGCCATCGAGACAAATGGAGGATATTTGGATCTGTGTAGTGCCACGCGCCAGCATTCTCTCAGCCCTGCGTCAAACTTCGAGCTCCTTTTCTTCCTCCGCGTGGACAGCTGTTAAAACACGAACCTGCAAAGGTGTTTTTTATCATATGTTGCAGTTGCTACTTCCCTGGTAGACATGGTTGCGCCAATCAGGCTTGTAGGAGACCTTCCAACCGCTGTCAGGTGGGAGCTTTAGAACAGCGTATGAGCATCCAATAAAACGTATTGGAAATCTGTCTTTTTCTTTGGTTGTATTTGTTTTGTTCTATGCCAGCTCCTCCCAGCATGTGCCAATGAAAGATTTGGAACAGGGTATGGAGATCCATCAGAGAATCGTCAAAAACCAGATTTTTGTCAGCTGTTTACAGTTGCGAACGCTCTGATAGACATGTATGCAAAATGTGGAAGCATACATAAGGCACATGAGTTGTTTGACAAATGATACAACGAGATGCATTCTTGTGGACTGCAATGATTTCGGGATTTAACTGGCTTTCGGCCATGCATGTTCAGTGAATGAGGGTTGTAAATACTTCGTTGGCATGAGTGCCTCTTGTAGAATCATGCCGAAAATTAATTACTATGTTGCTGGTTTTGATGAGCACATGAGAATGTGCAAAATGTGGAGGCATGCTTAAGGCATGTGAAGTGTTTGATTAAACGCCTTCAAAGATCTTGGTCTAATGGTTGCAAGATTTGAAGCTACGCACAAAAAGGAGGAAGATATCATCCTATCCAAACAGCAGCAATAAGAGACCCTTTGATCATGCTCAGCAAGTGGTGGGTCTAATCCAGAAGACATGTATGTTAAATGGTGGAGATGGGGACGCTCGTGGTCTAGCTGACAAAGTGCCAAGCAAGAGATTGAACCCAAGCCTGCGGCTTCGACCGACTTCGTTCTCCAGGCATGGTCCTTCTTCCCTTACCTCTCATAATTTTCGTGTTTTAGTTCTCTTTTGCAACTAAATAGAATTTTAAATTATTAGGATTTTAAATACAGTTAAATGTCTCTTCAACTCATTGCAAAACAATAAAGTGTCATGTTGCAACTCTCGAAGCCATTATAACTCGCCTACTTTAACCATGAACTATCACCCTCGCTTTGAGATGATCTAGAAAACTCTTACCCTTTTTTATCGCTCCAATATCGTTTTATCGACCAGACGAATTTGACTCTCCATTGATTAAGTTGACCTTCTTCCTGCTTAAAATAGTTAAATTTTGCATTTTTTGGAGACTCACTAAGTACCCTTCACAACTCTGGAAACGAGATGTGAAGTTTCACTCATGTACCTTGGTATACGAGGAGTCGCCTTGATTTTCGGTTTGACCTGAAACGATCATATGACATCCTTTCGACGCTCTTATAGGAGCCCTGTTACACTAGTTTACAACAGTAGAGAGTTGTTAAAACTAGAAAGTTGGCTTTCGTTTGGGACCACCATTTGAAACTCGGAAAGAGAAATCACGTTTCGTCTTCGCAAACCTCTAGCGTTTATACTAGACAAATGCATGGAACATTCAGCATAGGAAAGAGAACTTTTTGGGATAGTTTGGCGAAGCCATTTTGTAGGCCTCCGGTCGCAGTTTGACGAGGTCAAACTGGACCAATTTCTTCTTGTCGCTCCAGAAAACTTGTCGCCATTTGAAAATAGTTTACTAGTTCTCAGTCCCGTCGACTCTGATGAACTCTCCTTATATAGGGGAACTAGTAGGAGATGTCTCATTGCATGCTTCTCCATCGAACGTTAGTTATGGACGTGGTTTTCTGGGCCCTCGAGCTAACTTTTGGCATTTTACAACTAGGTCAACTACGACCAATGGACCCGGAGAACTAACCGCCAAACGCAAACTGTTCGCTCCTTTTCAATTCCGTCAGTTTCTATGAATTCTTGGTATATCTGGGGACACGTAGAAAGTTAGTCGTGGTGTGCGTGTCCATTGGAAGATAACCTTTGGAAGCATTTTCTTAGCCTTTGAGCCTGTTTTGTACGTTTTGTAGCTAGTGAGAAAATGTAAAAGTAGAAAACTACATACCCTCGTAGGGTTGCCAAATCACCCTGGAAACTTTTAACACACGTAAATAACTGTTTAAAAAACTATAATGAAACTTGTTGCATGTATTAGAACTTTTGACAAAATGATTATTTCTCTCTCTTCCATTCTCTTTCTCTCTTCTGGGTTTATAAAGTAAAGAAAAATGAAATGCAATGAATACATGTTCTAGAATTTTTATTTAGATTGGCAAATTGTAATTATTGTCTGATGTAAATGGGAAACTGGAAAATGATAATTATGATTGATTAGGGTGGATGCCATGCCAGCGATTCATCGCTGATATCATGCTCATGTGGGTTTTGCAGGATGGAAGAACGACGACGAAAAAGGCGATGTGCAATGTAGTTATTAATATTGTAATTTTTTTATAGGTCCTTGTAAAATGAATAACTGTCTAATTTAGTCTCTTGTTACAGAAAATTATAATTGAAATTTGCTAATACGCATGAGATGCTAGTTTTAGGGATAACTTAGGAAATGTACAACTAATCACCGGTCCAATTTGATTCTTAGTTGTGTATGGAAAAAAAAGGTTTGATTTATATATAGTAAATTGAAACTGAAGTTAATATATTGTAGTATTTTCTCAGCATTCAATAAATGATTAAATTAATTTACTGGGTTATCTTCTTACCTTGGAAACATAATAAAGAGTTATAATGGGAACACTCAACCTAAATAAAATATTCATGCATAGCTTTCCTGCATGTGTGATCCCTTTTTACCATATAAGAAGTTTTAAAACCGTAGAACGACCTTAAAATTTGCACTCGATGAGATCTCCTAGGTTAGGTAAATAAAACTCCTATTTGGAGTTACCGCCATAGTCATTAGGTTAAGCGACATTGTCGTGAACCCATATTTTAGGAATGACATGATCCAACCTTATCTAGAGTATGCGGTTTCCTTCTAGTTTTGGTAATCACGAGATGAATGTCCTCTCTTCAGGTCCCACACCAGGCTGATTGTTGAAGACCGCCTTAGAAGTCACCTTATGAGTCATTTTTTGAAGGAACGACTAAGCGGTGCAACCCTGGATTCTATCAAAATAACATCTTGGTATTTTCTTGAATGTGGTTTAGTATAAATATGTTTGTCTGCCTTAAACTCTTATATAGTTGAGGCGTAGATCATTAAGTGCATATTGGAATAAACCAAACCTCAGCTGATTAGGAGGTGTCACTTATGGTTCATGTATAGTTTACAATTCTTCCGATCATGTACCCCTTCAAGATGTTAGTCAAATACTTCTGTAACTCCTGATTTCAAAACAATGCTAAGAACGAGACCTTAGTGTGATGCAAGAGCATACCATATAATGATGCACACGAGATTGGAGATTAGGATCAAGGCCAATTTTGGAGTCCTTATAACTTAATTAAAAATTTTCATGTGTTGTAAAGAATATAAATTACCTTGGTGTGACCTAACGTCGAGAAAACAAAAGATATACATATAAAAATCAAATTTGGAATTCAAAAAATTATTGAACTATAATAATAATGGTAGCGAAATAAATATTCCATGATCGATGGATGTTCTTAGGGAAAAATCTATTTCAAATCTATGTCTTCCTTGATCCCAAGATTTCATCTTGACATCACGTTAGGTTCACTTGTCTAACAAGGTTAAACTCTAATCATTGAATAAGCGTTTTGGGAAGCACAATCTTAACATAAGAATGAGAGAGTTCAAATTTTGTATGAAATTTGGAATATGGAAAATACTTATGTAAGTTATGAAGATTTGTCATAAGGGTAAGGAGCAAAATTAATTGGTTGAACAACAAGTGAAATGTGAAATGAAATTTCAGAGCATGTATGATGTTTAACGTACTCTAGATGTAACCATGGTAATGTTGTGTTGTGGGTTGTCAATCCTTAAGTCTCTTTTTATTGTGGTCGTGTTGTTTCTAGTATTTGTTTGTTGGGGAAAAGTGTGGCATCGACGTGCCAATGTCATTTGCATGTGTCTATGTGAGTCGATGACTTATGTGATTGCCGCATATGAGTCGAGTTCTGTACTTAGAGCCCTTGTTGTGTTGTGTGTAGCGTGTATTGTAAGTCAAAAAAAATTTATCCTGGTATTTTACTGTTGTATTTGGGTGTGAAAAAAATGTGGGCACTACATCCAAACGACGCTAATTCAAGGGTCGAATAGAAATAGGGTTCTCAAACAAGCACCATGTATGTATGTATACATTTATCATTAGTTAGTTAGATCTTCATCAAATATATATCTGCGTATATGTGTGTGTGTGTGTGTGTGTGTGTGTGTGTGTGTGTGTGTGTGTGTGTGTGTGTGTGTGTGTGTGTGTAATTAACTTGTTACATTATTAACAGCATTTCACTACATGACAAGTCATAATGTAACCAGAATAAATACTCAATAATTTAGACAAGAAATAACGATTTTACTACTTCAACGAATGTATTAAGTCGTGATGTTACAAGAAATAATATTTTATTGTTATTATTTTATAGTTTAATTCATCATAATGGGCATATGTTTAATGAGTTGATTAGGTGTCATTAGTAATAGTGTTTCACTTGCGCAAGGATGTTGTGTCATCATGTTTAGTTTAATTAAATCTTTGTACTTGCAAATCTCGACATTCTATTTTGGGATTGTTTTGACACTTGTTAAGCTATTACAATATTGTAATCATCTTCCTACTCTGATATCCAATATCTATAAATATTACAGCATGTATTTTGTTAATATAATGTTCAACTTTGTTGTGTAGCTCTGATTAAGATCCTACATTCTTTTGTGTTTTCAAACCCCCAACCTCTAGCTTTGAAAGGCCTATGGTCTATTGTGATAGTAGCTCGAGTGGAAGGCTTCGTTAAAGTTTTGTTGTTTTCTTTAAAATAAAAGAGGAAGAAGGTATAAGTGGATCAAACCCATAGCCTTGGCTAGAAGTATGTGCCTTAACAACACTCATTGTCTAGATAAGCCAAGGAGATCACTCGACTATTATGTGGAAGAAATTGATTTTATAAGAAAAAAGTGAAATAAGGTTCTTCTTTAAAAAACCAAAGTAAAAACCCAAAAATAAAATTGACCCAACCTTTATCGATCGCTTTAAATGGCGTGTGTATTGTTTGCGTGTAAGGTTGAGATGATGTTTCAGTTTTCTTGCAATCGCCTTTTTGTATTCTTATGTCGATTGACCATTTGTTTTTCACTATCAAAGAGCTCCAAACTGAGACCACAACTGCAAGCTAGGAAACTTGAAAGGCGTGAGGATATCTTTGATGTGGTTATTGGGAAGAGAGTACTCGGCTCGTGGGAGATTGAGTATGGGTGCTCACTTGGTGAATAGGTTTTTCCCAAGGGTGCAGTTTGGATTCGTTGGAAGCTTGGAATCGTGGGCTCAACTCGAGATCACCTCCATCCAAGGGAGCTCGAGAGTGGGCAGATTCATCTCAACATGAGGAACAAGATTTATTAGGATACAAATAAGCAGGTTGGGCAGTCAACCTTTCAATGCAGCTCGCTCAAGTCAGGAACTCGACTCGTGGGAAACTCGGGTGCGACTCGGCTTTGTGGAGTTGTGCACTTGCAACAATGCAACTCACCTTAACTCAACACAACTTGCCTAGGGAGCTCTACAAGAGCTCATGGACCCAGGTGGGGCCCACACATTATTAAAAAAATTGTGTTTGTTTCAACATATTTGAATCAATGCCCCTGCTTGTAGGAGCAAAAAATTGTTTTCCAAAAAAAAAATTCCATAATTGTGCTAATTTTGGGGCTAGGAGAATATTTGAGTGAGGGGGGCACGAAGCTCCTCCTCTTGATTATCTCTTTGCTAAAATATTTCCATATCCTCCATAAATCTCCTTAAACATTGTTCATATCATATTTGGGTATGAAAACACAAAAGAATGCAGGATCTTAATCAAAACTACACACCAAATTTAAGCATCATATTAACCAAAAGCATGTTGTAATATTTATAGATATCGGACATCAAAGTTCCCAGATGATTATAGCTCTGTAATAGCTTAACAAGTGTCAAAACATGCCCAAAACAAAATGACAAGATTTGTGAGTACAATGACCTAATCAAACTAAATAGGATGACACGACATCTTTGTGCAAGTGAAACACTACTACTAATGACACCTAACCAGCGCATTAAACATGTGAATTATTGTGCATTATGATGAATTAAATTATAGAACAATAACACTAAATTATTGTTGCTATCATTCATTAGAGACCCCAAACCTTGTTCATTATTATATGGCATCAACTAATGACACTACACCATCTTATGCCTCACATTCTTTGTTTCATGTTAGTAGTGCTCTAGCAATTGTACCTAGTCAAGGGCCTCTACATGATATACATTTTAATGGTGATTACAATTGTGATGATGATTTTAGCAATAATGGTAGACATGATGTTACTTCCTTGTCTCATATATTTGATTGTGTGATGAATGATCCTTTATCTTTCCCCCACATAGTTGATGGTACAACTATTGTGATTGTGAATGGTACACTTGAATATCCTTCTTATGCTTCTATTATGGTTATGAACAATATTCCAAATGAATGTGTCGTATCTTCTATTCCTAGTAAGAATTAACATGTTACTATTGTGGACACTACTAATATTGAATGTTTTTCTTTTAATGCACTTGAACATTTTGCAATTGATGCTTTTACTCTTGATGTTATGGATGATATTGCACATGATTTACACGCCATTATTGATGATATGTTTATAACTCCTACATACAGTGCTCGACCCTTAGTTCATGATGTTATATTTTTCACTATATCTAGCCCTTCACCTCCCAGGGATGTCTCTTAAGGCCACATATATTGTGCCTATATGTTTGGAGGCAACCCATATTTCCTTGAAAATGTTAAAATGTCTATGGCGTTTACACCTATTTCTTGGCACAATATTATGTCTCCACCTCATGCTATGGAAAATGATACAGTCGCCTCTTCTGATCTTCCTTACACTACAAGGGATATGCTTGTTACACATCGTTTACATGACATCCTTCACATTGATCCTACATATGGCACTAGACCCCAATCCATGATGTTATATCATTTCCTGCCTCTAGTACTCCCCTTAAGGATCCCTCCTCTTATGGCTACACCTACTATTGTTACATTTGTTGTGCTTATATCTTCAAGGGCAACCAATTTCCCCCTCATAGTATTACTATGTACATTCATATGGCTTCGATTACACTTACAGATGATGTCGTGCAGAAGATTATGTATGTTTGCAATGATTCTAAAGATTATTTATATATACTTTTGCTAGCCGACAACTTTGTATCTCTCTTTATTCTTGAGGTTGATATAGGAAAGCCTCTTGACACTGAATCTTGTGCACATCCTCTTCATTCGTGGCTCCACTCCTTACCTCTAACTCATATTTTTCATGATTTGATATTACGACCCATGTCTCCTACAGTAATAGGATTTCCTCTTTATAATGATACTAGATCACTCGTGTACTACCTCCCTTCCCGTACATAGCTAATTTCAAAAATACAAAAACATTCCCATAATCCACAAAAAGACAAATATCTACAAACATTGGTTTTATATACACTTTTTGCACACGCAATCACGAGGTATGTTGAACTTAATGCGAAGCATATACATATTGATACACGATGACATGTCCCAGCCTAATTCCTTCCCTATGACTAATCATTTGGGGGCATCACTCACACTAAACGTGTTTTTGTTTCATTACACTTACTTTCACTTCCTCATTATGCTCAATAAATTATATTATGTATATGTTACCTTTTCGGCTAATATGTTAACATGTGTCTTGTGTAGTGCTAACTTGTATTGCTCTATGTGATTTTTTCCTATTATTTTAGGTGTTTCACTTACTTTATTACTTGATTATTTGAGTACTTGATAGTTTATTGTATGTGGCTTACGCACCTTGTTTGTCTTACAACACTTTTTTGTCTCATGTTTGATGTCTTTATTGTGTGCGACATTGTTTGTATATATGCACTTCCTCCTTTATATGTAGCCTATGTGCCTTCACTGCGACTATTTTGTGACATTTTGATGTCACATGTTTATGGCTCCATGCCTTGATATGAAATTTATATATACTATTGTTGGTCTACTTATGCTTTTTTGCCTCATTGATTTATTTCTCTTACACCTAATTATTATTACTTTTTGCATGTTGTTTTCCTTTTGCACCATGGTATCTACCAAGTGCAACCTCTTTGCAGACACGTGATCCTAATGGTGGCTACCACGATAGCCTTTTATGTGATCTAACACAGATTATCAAATTTATTCATCATGGATGCACATCATTTCTTTTGAGACACGCTCTATTGTCATATCTCAAGCACCTTAAAAGAAGGGGCATTCATCGAGGTATATTATACATATACGAATGGTACAGACATATTACAAGACTCAAATATAGGTTTTCACAGGTCATAGATCCCCAACAATGGGGAGATATACATAACAAGGACAAGATTCCCACTCGTACATAATCATCCACTAAGGGATCAAACTATAGTATGTTGTGGCTTGAATTGGACATTTCAATCTTAGGGGAAAATTCAAAGAATATTTCAACATTCTCATAGTCTTACATGCATTTACAAACTTCTATTACAAATTTAGATACATATGACAATTTAGAGTATAATACAAGGAGCGGGAATACTTTAATACTTCTTCACTACATCACTCAAATAAAGTTGCAAATACAAGGTATGGGGGCATGGGTATTCTTCTCCTTTGCATCATTCAAAGTTTGCATAATCAAACTTAGTTATTACGACACACAATGGGGGCATGAGCTTGTTCCCTTTCAACTTTGTGTTACTACAACATTGGGCCTAGATTCATCTGTAGTAGTGTGGTTCATGGAGTTGGAAGATATCGAGGTGGCTATATACTTCGTAGGTTGTTATTCCTTCCTCTCTCTCTCTTTATGTGGGAAGATATCAAGGTGTATATATAATTTGTACACTAATCTTCCATTTTTGTGGAGTTTTCTGGAATAAATGTCCTATGGTACCTCTTATAGGTGTTGGGTCACACGCACTCAACTTCTCTCCTACTTCGCCTTATCTTAGGCAAAAATTAGGGACTGGTCACCCCCAATCCTTTGCCATCTCCACACAAATCAAGATTCACAAGCACAACAAAAACAGGAGCTCCTCCCTCCACAAAGTGAATAAGTGTGTTCCTTCCACATTTTGCATCTCTTTTCAAAGTTTCATATGTTTTCTACATATGTATTATAATTCAGTTTCTCCTATGGACATTGACTACACTTTGTGTTGTAGGTTTCACCATGTAACGTGTCAACACCAATGTAAGGACACAACTATCAAGCAAAGGCAAAGTGTGTGTGTAGACTCAGGTATATTTTTCTTTTAAGCATGCAATATTCAATTCCATACTTAAAAGGGAAGAAAATGTAGACACTCAAATTTGGTAATTTATCCTTTGGCAATGACAAGTTTGGCTTTGTTCCTGTGTTAAGACAAATCTCTTTCTCTCTCTCTCTCTAAAGCAACAATTTATACCCAGGCACCATTCCTAGACTTTGGCTCTTTCGTCATTAAATCCCTATATGAGACAATACAAAAAAGGATTGTGATGTACTACGGTCTGGGCGGACATATACAATCACATCCCCTCTCTTATAATTAAACTTCTATTAATTTGAAATTTTTATGTGCATCATTTTCATCTTCCCTTGGTCGTCCTTAGTGCCACAATTAACATATGGAAACCTATATAACCAAGTCAAAAGCACTTCACAACTCACCTGGCATTCTCAAACACTTGTGTTGAGATTATCAATATTAAAGCACTCGAGGCTCTTCTGTCTTCCTAAAGTAGTTGCACGCCCTTTAGAGAAGCTACCGCCCAGGTCTAAAGCACTCAAACTAGGTTCGAGATTCTAGCTTCCTTTGTCACCAAGCATTTAAAGGTCCTAGAGTTATGTTTTTGCAAGAATAAGTCACTTCAAGCATTGTCAAAGGTCCTAAAGGACAAAGTGAGTCAATCTTAACATCGGATGCACATCACACTACACTACTATTAGGTTGGCTGCATCTTTATTTTATCTTAGTTACGTTTGTTATTCTGTGTCAAGAGACGCGAGGGAAACATAGGGGATTGGATTAATTACATACACCATTTGCACCAATACTAGGAGAACTACATGAGGCTTGCTCAGGCTTGCTCTCACTCGAGGGGATGTAGTATAGCGCCTAGATTGGTTTAGAAAGGGTTGACCACCATGGTCACTGCATCCTCACCCACACACAAATTTCTCGTTTTGTTATCTTATTGTTTCATGAAAGTTGTTGCATGTATCTAAGGTTTATATTTATTTCCAATCATTACAAGTGGTGTTGAACGTGTGCGAACCCTAGCGACAGACAACCACCATTTCTAGGCTAACGACAAACAAGCAAAGATACAAAGCTCCACTATTTACATGTTTTAAATCATATGAAGTGGGACTATACCATACAATGCCCTAGCCAAATTTGTACGGGTTCCATACAAGAGCATTTTTCAGGCACATCTCCAACGACGAAGCATTTCCAGATTATCAGCGTTTTCAACCAATCTAAGCATCTAGAACACTTTTGTATTTCTCTACACAACTAAATATCCATCTATTATTGTGTTTTATAGTATCATTATATCATCGTTTATTGTATTAATAGATATATTCTAGATTGTATGGTTGAAGTGGATTAACTTATTCAAAATATTCTATTTGTAATATACCTTATCCTAACACTCAATATATTTTTAATGTGTAAACAGTTACTCGTAGCTTTTTCTTTTCCACCTAGTGGCATTTTATCTTCTTATAGCTCTTTACTACCATCTAACAACACCTTTAGTTTACATAGCTTTTGCTATATGATCTAATGACACCTCGGGATTTAGTAAGATCCTTCACCCTCCGTCTTTGTAGATATTGTATGTGTATGTTTCCCTTTTAGATCCATTCCAACCTCATTTACACACAACCCTTTTCTATATCCCCAAACCTTAGTGGACCGACCTCTTGTTTGTGTTGGATTTAGAATGGTCTTCTACCTTGTATCTAATTAAATAATTAATGTATTGTAGAAGCCCCATTGTAGGCCCTATACAAAAATTACCACTTTCCTACAATTGTCTTAGAAAGGCTCCTTAGAATGCAAATTGTTGAGTTCACAAAGTAGGTAGTAGATAGAGATCGTGTTCAATAATGCATGTTTGTTGGTGAGATTATGTGATATCACGAACGAAGAAAAAGATTCTTTATGTGGGTTGTGATGTGCAAATTAAAGCATGAGCTAGGTTACATGACAAATATTCATATGCCAAAAAAAGTATAATATCTACAATATCTGTTGAGTATTAAGGAACCAGGGAACCCTTATCAATTGCCACTCCAATCAAGATAATAAATGTACTTTTTGAAGAAGGATTGATTACAACCAAATCTCTCAAACATTTGAAGAAGGCGTATCAAACACTCTAACAAAAGAAAGAGATGGTGCACCCTTGAAAAGAGGGGGGATTGGCATAGGTAATGCCATTCTTAGCTCAATCTATACCAATCCTAAGCATGATCATGCTTTGTTTCACTCTACGAGCCCACGGTCCTTAGTTTCTATATATGTTGGATCCTTAGATCATGGTAACAAGAACATATGAGAACATATATTATCATGCAATGTAAGCTTCAAGGGTTTTTAACAAGTTCCAGAGACCATTTTATGACTGATCATAGCACTCAACCTTCATTAATCACATTCAAGACATCATCCTACTAATAGACCTAAGCCCACCATATCAAGTTGAGAATGATAACCTTTCTTATAAGAGTTTGGAGTATGTGGATGAAAATTAGTCTCCTGTGATTCATAAACTCTTTAAACAGTATACTTAAGTCCTGAGTAAGTTCTTACCTGATTCACCTTGGAATAAGAGTTGATGTCAGTTTTCTAGAATTCAAGATTTCATTCCATAGACTCCCTCTTAGGAAGAGATGATCATAACCATTTTATAGATGAAGTTCACATGTTTAGGTACACCATTTCCCTAAAGATCTTGTTGGTTTTTCCCCTGCATAAGCTCAACTTGACAAGACATCATTCCAATCATTCATGTTCTCTATTTAATATATGCAAGAAATTGGATACACTTCATCATTAGAGACTGTTAGCATGACAAGTAACTTCAAAGATGACTCAGGCCAAACTAGTTGCAATACTCTAACAAGAACACATTGACCTCTGGCCAAACTAACTGTCTACTCTAACAAGAAGAATGCATTCTTGAACTAGGAATTCAGTCCTTAATCAAACTTGGTCTTTGCTAGCACATGTCATCCAATGCATTCTTGAAGACAATTTTATGACAGTCATGCAAAAGGATTATTTCAAGACAAGAAAACCTTTTAACATCCTCATGCATCTTTGAAAACATCATCCAAAGAATTATCAACATTTGAAACATTCAATTTACCTCAAACTAACATCAAATCTCACTTAGCTTGTTCACTGTCAACAATTCCCAGACCTGGGAATTTCTTTCATTCTAACTCAAAAATTACGCATTTCCAACGCAAACCATTTAAAACCCACTTCAATAAATGCCTCGAAACCCTGCCTATAAAATTTCAGGTCGATTGGATTTGTTTTGTAGAAGATAGGCCTTCTGATACGACCAAGATTCATCAAAATACAGCCTACACGACCTGGCGATTTTCTGGTATTAATTTCTCTTTTCACATGTATCCATTCAAGCTAAAATTTTGTAGGCTCCTTTTTGATGCTCAGGCAGACTTTACTTTCGAATTTGGGGAGATTTCATCCATTAAAATGAAAGTTATGGCGAGCCCTAGTTTCAGGCCGCAGGCACAAATTTGCCCATAAATCGCACAAAACTCATATTCAAAAGCCCAATTAAATTTCATTGTGTTTGTAATTAATTTCTCCATCTTTCTGAGGTGACAGTCAGGTATCTTAGTGAGTTTTACAAATATGGAGGGTTTTAATCTACTGACCTGTCCATAACCTCATGCACAGTCCCATGTAAACACAAAATCAGAGGTTCTAACTTTGTGATTATGCAAAATTTCATCATGAATCACTAAAACACATGCCACAGAGGAGAAATTCAGAATCTATGAGATTCACAAGGTTCAAATCCACTTTATTTATAATTCAAAGATTGTCATACAACATTATTTTTGTCAATTCTTACCTCTCACTTCACACATCAACATCTGTCCTGCAAATCATCCATTCTACTATCTCTGTAATCAAGGAATTCGACCTCTTCACCTTAATTTTCCTTGACTTAGCTATAGTAGTCCTTATCTAGGACTAAACTCCTTGATTTGGTGAGATTTTATCTCAACAATGATGCAAGATTCAAGGGATCAGTTTTTACAAACTTAAGACTACTTGGGCAAGATATGTTGACTAGCAAGAATTGTGATCTACTTTCACTCTTTTACGTTCCTGGTAAGAATCATTACATCACAAATTCAAACTTCTCAAACTACAACTTGGAGGAAAAATAAACTACCTAATACATGTTTTCATGCCTTGAGAGGGCTTATTTAAGCTTATTAGTGTTCTTCAAGTCTCATGAAGATGCTCCTGCATCAAACTCCCTAGGCAAGAAAAATTTGAACTCCAGTTCAAATGAAATGCCTTCATCATCCTTTAGCCTTCACTGAATACCTGGATCCCAAGGTCTCTTTGACAATGTTAGTGCTTGAGTTTCCTCGTTGTCTTTTTCCTTCATTTGCTTGCTCCTCTCTCTCTTCTTGTATATGCTCTTCCTCATCTCTTTCTCATTTGCAAAACTCCATGCTTCTTCTTCATCGTCATATATGTCTTCGGTACCTTCTTGTTCTCTTTGGTTCAAGAGCTCTTTCATAGAGTTATGGACTTCATCCATGTTAATATCTTCTTGACATGCATGTCAAACACTAAAGCAACATTAGATGCAAAAACTTGAGGCCATGAAGCCCCTTGCTTGTCTTCAAGTTGTTCTTATTCTTATTCTTTTGTTTCTTCATTGGCCATGTTCAAATTTGTCTTCACAACTCTGTTTAGTTCTTCTTTTGTCTCTTCTAAGCTTGTCAATGGGCTTCTCATTCAAATCTGCCCTTATATTTTTGCATCTACTCGCATCTACTTCTTCCTTCCTAACTTTCACTTCTTGAGACTGATTTGTCTCATTCCATCCACTAATTTCTTTCGTCTCTGTTTTAGGACAGACCTGGTCCTCTTCTCCATAAATTGCATGCTCTAAAGAGTTAATTTCACCTTGCAATTGTTCCATGCTTTCATAAACAAAGGCATTTCCCTTTTGCTCAAAATGTAGCGTCTCTTGAAGAAGTTATCTATTATCAGTGTTGGCATCAAAATCAACAAAACCAACATAACTTGATTGCAAATTTACATGTTTTACCTCTTCATCATGAACAAGATCAACTTCATCAACTCGAGGCTACCCTTCACTATTCTTCCATGTCTCCATTACATCGTCGCCAATAAGCTGGCTTGTACTGTATACAATGTCTCTATCATCCTCGACTCTTCCTATAAAAAGAGATCATCAATGTCTTCATGACATTCATCAAATTTTTGGCCTGCATTTAGGCACTGTTGTACTTCTTCCAAGAAGTCTACATTGTCCTCCATTATCTCCTTTTTTCCTCCATGAAATATTCACCCATTGCTTTCCATTCATGTTCTCTACTCACTTTGTCTTCATGTAGTGTCTCTCGCATACATGCATCATCATCATTTACCTCATGTATTATATCATCTTCAAAAATTTCATTTACCTCCTCAAGGATTGTTTCATCCTTATCATTCTCCTTCACTTTGCTTGAGGTTTCTTCAACCTTCTCCCATATATTCCTTGGGACAAATTTATCATCATTTGCATCTTTTTGAGATGCCCTCCATGTTTCTTAATAACCCACCTTTGGGCCTTCACTGTAGGGCTCACCTTCTTGAGCCATTTGGAACAATATACCCAAGTTCTTGAGCTAAATTTGCAAGCTCTCTCTTACTCAACCCCTTCTTCACTTGCATATCTGCATTCTTTCTTTCAAAGGTATTATAAGCATTATCTTTTAAAGAAAAAATAGTTTTGAATCTCTTCTTCTTGAACTCATTTTCTTTTATAGTTTGCCTCTTTACAAATTGCTTCATATGCATGACAATAAACAGAATATAGATGACCCTTTACCATTTTGTTTACCTGTTGCATGTTCTCACTTTGGCTTGAGTATTCACTGCTTGAAAACTCTTTCTATGAGGTATCATCACAATCTGATCTACTCTCTATTTTAGGCTACATGGTTTTATCACCCTCTTCCTCATTCCAAAGGTCTTCATCTCCACTAGACCATTCATCATCACCTTCCATGAGATCTCCACACTAATTTTTTGTTTCCTCTTTCCAGAATCTATCATAGGCTTCACTCATGAAGCTTAACTCTTCTTGTGTATCCATCATCTTATCATGTTTGCAATTAATTTCGTCGTGTCCTCCATCAGCTAGCACTTCTTCATCTCCCATAGGATCTTCATCATCCCCATGTTCTTCTCTTGTAGCTACTATCTTCTTCTCAATGAGCTAAATATGTCTCCTGATATCAGCAATCTCTCTCAATCTCTCCATATCCTTTTTCTTCTTTTCCTTTGCCACTCTCATCTCTCTCATTGATTGCATCAAAGTCAATACATGTGTCCAAGGTACGATGTATTCTTCCATGGTTTCTATCTTCTTCTCCAAATTTGTTCCAACTTGGATTGCATCCTCCTCCTTTCTTCCTCTTTTCTCTCTTGTCTCACACAAGTTTGTCTCACTTTGGTCTGTTGACTCACTTATCCAAGCTTCTCCTTGAATATCTCAGGCTGCCCTATTGCTATCTTCTTGTTCCTTAAGGCTTCTTTACACTTTGCAAGCTTTCAACGTCATTTAGACCAGTTTCCTTGGCTCAATCTCCTTCCTTACTAGCTGGAGTTTTCTTGGGCTTCTTCTCTTTTTTCCCACTATCCTCCTTTTACCCTCGACTACTTATAGTTTCTTTTCTCATTCACCTACAAACTTGAATCACATCCTCATTCAACCATTAGCACAACATACATAATAAAATAGGCATCTACTCTATCACCTCAACATTCACATTAAAAAAATCACAAGAATAAAAATGAGGTATCACACACTCTGATACCAAAATGATGTCATTCTTAGCTCAGTCTATTCCAATCCTAAGCATGATCATGCTTTGTTTCACTCTATGAACCCACAGTCCTTATTTCTATATATGTTGGATCCTTAGATCATGGTAACAAAAACATAGGAGAACCTATATTATCATGCAATGTAAGCTTCAAGGGTTTTCAACAAGTTCCAAAGACTGTTTTATGACTGATCATAGCACTCAACCTTCAGTAATCACATTCAAGACATCATCCTACTAATAGACCTAAGCCCACCATATCAAGTTGAGAATGATAACCTTTCTTATAACAGTTTGGAGATGTGGATGAAAATTAGTCTCCTATGATTCACCTTGGAATAAGAGTTGATGTCATTTTTCTAGACTTCAAGATTTCATTCCATAGACTCCCTCTTAGGAAGAGATGATCATAACCATTTTACAGATGAAGGTCACATGTTTAGGTACACCATTTCCTTGAAGATCTTGTTGCTTTGTCCCCTGCATTGGCTCAACTTGACAAGACATCATTCCAATCATTCATGTTCTCTATTTAAGATATGCAAGAAATTGTATACACTTCATCATTAAAGACTGTTTGCATGACAAGTTACTTCCAAGATGATTTAGGCCAAACTAGTTGCATACTCTAACAAGAAGACCTTGACCTATGTCCTATTCTTGATAAATGCATTCTTGAACTAGGAATTCAGTTCTTAATAAAACTTGGTCTTTGTTAGCACATGCCATCCAACGCATTCTTGAAGACTATTTTATGATAGTCGTGCAAAAGGATTATTTCAAGCCAAGAAAACCATATTAACGTCCTCGTGCACCTTTGAAAACATCATCCAAAGCATTCTCAACCTTTGAAGCATTCAATTTACCTCAAACTAACATCAAATCTCGCTTAGCTTGTTCATTGTCAACAATTCCCAGACCTGGGAATTTCTGTCATTCATAACTCAAAAATTACGCATTTCCAATGCAAACTGTTTAAAACCCACTTCAAGAAATGCCTCAAAACCTTACCTATAAAATTTCAAGTTGATTGGATTTGTTTTGTAGAAGGTGTGCCTTCTGATACGACCCAGATTCATCAAAACGCAGCCTACACGACCTGGCAATTTTCTGGTATTGATTTCTTTCCACGCGTATCCATTCAGGCTAAAATTTTGCAAGCTCCTTCTTGATGCTTGGGCAGACTTTACTTTCGCATTTGAGGAGATTTCATCCATTAAAATGAAATTTATGGCGAGCCCTAGTTTCAGGCCGCAGGCACAAATTTGCCTATAAATCACTCAAAACTCATATTCAAAAGCCCAATTAAATTTCATTGTGTTTGTAATTAATTTCTCCATCTTTCTGAGGTGACAGTTGGGTATCTTAGTGAGTTTTAGACGTATGGAGGGTTTTAATCTACTGCCTTGTCCATAACCTCGTGCACAGCCCCATGTAAACACAAAATCAGAGGTTCTAACTTCGTGACTATGCAAAATTCCATCATGAATCACTAAAACACATGCCAGAGACGAGAAATTAAGAATCTATGAGATTCACAAGGTTCAAATCCACTTTATTTATAATTCAAAGATTGTCATACAACATTATTTTTGTCAATTCTTACCTCTCACTTCAGACATCAACCTCTGTCCTGCAAATCATCCATTCTACTATCTATATAATCATGGAATTTGACCTCTTCTCCTTAATTGTCCTTGACTTAGCTATAGTAGTCCTTATCTAGGACTAAACTCCTTGATTTGGTGAGATTTTATCTCAACAATCATGCAAGATTCAAGGGATCAGTTTTTACCAACTTAAGAGAACTTAGACAAGATTATGTTGACTAGCAAGAATTGTGCAACCTCTTGCCAACGTATTACACTTCATAAGAAAACTTGACTTTTACACCTAAGAATCTACTTTCACTCTTTTACTTTCATGGTAAGAATCATTACATCACAACTTCAAACTTCTCAAACTACAACTTGGAGGAAAAATAAACTACCTAATACATGTTTTCATGCCTTGAGAGGGCTTATTTAAGCTTATTAGTGTTCTTCAAGTCTCGTGAAGATGCTCCTGCATCAATAGGAAGTTGTGAGGAGTTTAGCCTTCACTATTTTAAAAGTAAAGAGATACTCAACCATCATAGCCATCTACCACATTAAAGAAATCTTATATGGTTGCTTCAAATATTGATGAGCTATAGCAAGATAATAATTTGGATGAGCATGAGCTTCACACCAAGCATATGAATGATCCTGCTCCACAAACCCAATTAAGAACTTTACAAGTTATTAAATTATTAGTGAAATCCTTCAATTACTTAGCACAAATACATGATTGGGTTGTAAATAGGTTAATCCCGTGAAGGTAAGAATTATGAGACAAGGGTGACTTATAAGGCATTACATACTTCAAAAGCATTGTAAGTGAGAAAAGAGGTTGTAAGATGAGATGACGATATAAGTTGATTACATTCATCATTCCTCACTCGATGCTTGTGTGCTAAGTGGGTCAGAAGGAATGTGTTTGATTGCCTTGTGCTTATTACAAAAAATAGTACAAGGTAAATAAGAAAGCGAAAAATAAAGAAATGACATAAGGAAGCTAAAAAGGTAAAAGAAGAATCGACATAAGCATAATCATAAGCAAATACCATTGCACTCCTCAAGATAACGATGCTTTTGTATCATAGATGTGCAATAAGGTATGGATTTATTTGCCAAACATGTCATCAAAAGGGTATAAAGCTTAGAAGGCCCTCATCAGACACTGCATCGAGTCTAACTCTTGTTATGGTAAATGGTCTTAGAGTGGGCTTGGCCTTCACAACCTACTCATCACTACAACCTATGTCAAACTCTCGTGTACATTTGATGATTAAATTTATTGGAAAGCTTATGAGAAAGTCGTACCTTTTTTGAAATGGGTGGGATATGGAGATGGATATAGAATTGGGCTTTCCATTAATTATCATTGCCTTTGATGGCCTCTTGTGCTTAGCCATTAGGTCTTTCCTTTAACATAAATGCATTGTTTTGAAGCTCATAGGATTTTTTAAAGGGAACATGCATAGTAAGGGACATCGGCTCTTCTTGAGATTAAATCCCTTGGCCCACCTTATAACAAAAGATTCATCATTTGGCCTCTTATCCCCCATCAATACCAAGGATTCAAGAATTAAGCCAAATGTTATGCTTTCCATGTTGGGATTGCAATCCTCCTCTCAATAGTTGAGAGATTTACGTTGGAATAATGACACCCTATTTAAGCACAATTATCTTGGTTTCATCCACAACTTAGGAGCCCTTTTCTATTGGATTTTTACAAGCTTAACCATGGAATCTCCAATATTTTTCCATAACTTGGCTCAAAAGTTAGAAAGTTTGGGCATCATACATTGATCCCAAAAGGGCTCATATTTCCTTTGGTGTTTCATCTATCAAGTTATAAATTTAGGAGAATGCCTTCATCGCATTGACATTAGTCAAACCTGAATTCCCTACTTGTGATAGTCTTGAAACTTTCAAACACCTTTTTAGGATTTTCCCCAGAGCTCGTGATGTTTGGACATGGATTCACAAAAAAAAATCCTTTTCACCCTGAGACCATTCTCATGAGGTGCGCTCTGTTTGGAAATTTTCTCACTAGACCAACATATATTGCAACCTTGTGCAATATTTTACAAGAAGAAATTTTATTTTAATTCTAAAATCCTCAAATTACAGCTATATTTAGCCATAATTTTATCGGTAGGTTTTTTTGCATGAAAAATTAGTGTCATTTGTTGTCTTGTTTCAGAGTCAAGTTTATGTCGAGAAAGTGGTTGTCAACATTTGCATTACTTGCTCAACCACTTGTAGAGTGTGCCTTTCACTAAGTTGAGTCCCCTCGAGCTCTCTCTACGTAAAACCCCACCAATGGTTTCTTGGCATCATCATAACCGCTCTCACACTTGACACCATTCCATCAGTTGCTCACCCACCATTCTAACAAACGGAATGAGCCACAACTATAATGAAATTACTTGTATAATTCAGATTATGAGAGGCAATAGAACACCAAATAACACAATATTTCAGAATAATGATCTCAATATGCAATTAAAATAGCTTCGCCACTTCGAGGGGGCAACCTCCAAACCATAAAATAGACTCAAATGCTCCAATGATGAATGATCTACTACCTACAATCCCTTATATATAGCTTGATCTTCTGAGGATCAACTTTGACACCTTCATGGGATACAATGTGACCCAAGTACTCTACCTCTTGTACACCAAAAGAACATTTGGATGGCTTTGCATAGAGAGTATGTTTCTCCAAAACTTCCAACACTTTATTTACATGTTGTAAGTGTTCTTCCCATGTCTTACTGTAAATTAATATGTCATCAAAGAAAACTAATACAAATTTCCTTTAAAAAGGCCTAAAAATATTGTTCATCAAGCTTTGAAAGGTTGAGGGAGCATTTGTAAGACCAAAAGGCATTACCAAAAACTCGTAATGGCCCTCATGAGTCTTGAAAGCCATTTTATAAACATCTTCCTCTCTTATTCTAATTTGATGGTACCCCGAACGAAGATCTAATTTTGTGAAATAAATAGCACCATGCAATTCATCAAGTAAATCATCAATTATTGGAATAGGAAACTTATCTTTGATGGTGTACTTGTTGAGTTCTCGGTAATCTGGACACATCCTCCATGTTTCATCATTCTTACGTACCATGACTACTGGCGAAGAATATGCACTCTGGCTATCCCTGATGATACCTACCTTCAACATTTCCTATACCATTTTCTCGATCTCACTTTTCTAGGAATATGGGTATCTGTATGGTCTGATGTTAGGTGTTTGGCTCCCAGGAATCAACTGAATGGCATGATCATGATCCCTCACTAGTGGAAGTCCCTTTCGAATTGCATCAAAAACAGACGAGTGAGCATCAACAATCTTCTGAAGATCGAGTGGCATTGAAGACTCTGTATTTTGTACTTCTATGGAAAATAACTTTGTTATAAATCCATCTACTCCTTTTCTGAGAACCTTCTGCATCTGATGAGAGCTAATAATTTGTGGAGACTTAGCTACCATCCCATTCAATTGTATTGTCCTTCCATCTGAATGAAATCGCATGAACAATTCTTGGAAATTCATCTTTATAGTGCCTAAGGTTGTGAGCCATTCGACACCCAAAACAATATCTGCCCCTCCCATAGAAATAGCAAACATAGGTGAGTTTAACAGGTAGTCTGCCATGGAGAGCTTGATACTATGACACTTTCCTGTGCACTTGACTGTCCCACTATCCACAATCATAACTTTCATTTTTGGAGTTGGGTAAATAAAACAATTGAAGCAAGCAGCTAACTTACTATTTATGAAGTTATGAGTACTCCCCGAGTCAATCAACACTGTCACCTTCTGTTTTTTGAGGTATTCAATAACCTTGAGTGTTTGAGGAGTACTAATACCTGACAATGCATGGCAAGAAATTGTAGGTTGGTGATCCTCTACTTCATCTTCTACTGGTTCCTCAACCTCTCCTATAATTTCAGCTTCCTCATTATCCTCATTACCTCCGTCAATATAAAACAACTTCTTCTCAGCACATTTGTGTCCCGGTCCATATTTGTTGTCACAGTTAAAACATAATCCTTTTGCTCTTTTTTCTTCCATTTGTTGAGGAGTCAGTCTAATTGGCCTAGCGAATGAAGGGGAAGAGATACTACGGTCTCTGGTGTTAATGAAAGGCGTCCTCCTACTACAAAGAACTTTTTCCTCTGCTCGATGTGCCATGATAATAGAATCAGAAAGCTTGAGTGGATTAAACATATGTACCTCATGCTCGATGTGGTCCTTAAGACCCCCAAGAAACAGGTCATTCAGATTCTCTTCTAGAATATTCTCCACCCTTAAGGATAGGTTTTGGAATTGATGCACATAATCTTTGACTGATCATGTTTGTCGTAACTTTGCTAATTGACTAAAGTAGTTCTCTGAAACACTGGAACTATAGTGCAATTGCAACTCCTCGGTAAAAACTATCCAAGTGACACTGAGACCATTCCTGCCTCTGAGCACATAACCATCGATACCAAACAAATTGGTCTAGTTCAAGATACAGGGATGCCAATGTCACCTTTTGTCCTGATGGGGTTTGATGTAACTCAAAGAAGTTCTCCATTTGATTTATCCAATTCAAGAGATCCTTACCATCAAATTTGCGCATATCCACTTTCGCCACCATGTTCCGTGGTTGCGAATAAGTTGGATTCTGATTGGGCTAGAAAAGTGATCCAACATGGTTATTTTGTCCATGATTTTGAACTGAAGATCCTCCTTGGTTGATATGGGGCGGATTTAGGCCATACTGTTTACCCTTTACATGTTGCATGATATCATCCAACCGCTGATTGATTTGGTCTGTCTCCTTTAGAGGCCATCTCAAATTGTACATTTCGCAGCTCATACTCAAGTTGGCTCACCTTATGATCAACTGAAGTAAACCCTAGTGCTGAGGAATCTATATTTACCCCTTCTGACTCCAACTCTTCAATCACTACCCCATCTTTATCTGGGGTTTTACCCGGAGTAACCGGATTCTTTTTTACTCTTGTGGAAGGCCCCGCCATGATGTCAAACCTTAGGGTTTAGGGTTTCGATAAAAATTCAGCCGAACAGGAAAAAACACAAAGAAGATACTAATACTATTTTTTTGAGAGCTTTCTGAAAATGTAAAGAACGTGAAAACGTTTCACAATTTGCACCCTAGGGAGCAATTTTATGAAAAATCCTAAATTTGTAAGAACTTTTGCAAAATAAATCAGAATAGTCTGAAATTTTCAGGGAACCTTACTTGAAATGTTTCGTAACTCTGGTAAAAAGATCTCCCACCAATTCGCTTTGGTTCGCAATATATGGCGGAAACAAAAAATTAGGGTTTTTGCCCTAATTTTGGCCCAGATTGCAACTCTGATACCACTTGTTATGAAATTACTTATATAATTCAGATTATGAGAAGCAATAGAACACCAAATAACATAGTATTTCAAAATAATGATTTCAATATGCAATTAGAGTAGCTTCACCACTTCGAGGGGCCAACCTCCAAACCATAAAATAGCCTCAAATGCTCCAATGATGAATGATCTACTACCTATAATCCCCTATATATACTATTCTTATGCTATGGCCATCACCAAGGATGACCTACTAAGCATGAGAAAGTATAAATGATATGGTAAGCCACAAGTCGGCTACTCATATCCTAATACAAGCAATAGGTTAAGGGCGTAGCATTCTAACAAACGGAATGAGCCACAACATCTTCCTTGGAAAATTTACCACCACTTTGCCTTCTCAACTTGTCGCTCTTGTTGCCTCAAATCGAGAGCAAGGGGAGCTTGCCACTCAAATAAAGCGGGTTGTAATATGATTTTGGCTCATATTGACCTTCATGCACTTGAAGCACAAAATGGACGGAACTCCATAGATCCTCTAATCCCACAACATGGGGTATAGTCCCACAAGGTGATTTTTTGTCCTTGCCTAGAGTTGGTGCTTATGCCTAGATATATGCACATTTATTTTGTGATGTTTCGTGCTGCCTTATTGGCTTCATAAAATTTGAAATATTTTTTTTAATTTTTGTCCTTAAGACTTATTAACCATTATTATTAGTACTAGTTTTGTATATTCGTGGAAACAATTGTTTTGATACATGAGATATAATGATAATATGTCATTCTATTTATATGTAATACAATTGTAGGTCATATCACTTCTTGTTGGTTAAAGAGCCACATCATCCAATCGAGGACGCCTATATATAGGCTAATATCTAGAGGAAGCCTATATATATAGGCTTCCTCTAGATATTCTATTGGATGATGTGGCTCTTTAACCAACAAAAGGTGATATGACCTACGATTGTATTACATATAAATAGAATGACATACTATCATTATATCTCATGTTTCAAAACAATCGTTTCCACGAATATAAAACACTGATAATAATAATAATGTTTAATAAGTCTTAAGGACGCATAATTTTTTAAAAAAATCAAATTTTATGAAGCCATTAAGGTAGCATGAAACATCATAAAATAAAGGTGCATAGAACTAGGCATAAGCAACAACTCTAGGCATGGACAAAATCACCTTGTGGGACTAGATCCCCCATGTTGTGGGATTAGAGGATCTATGGAGTTCCATCCAACTTGTGCTTCAAATGCGCATATATATATATATATATATCATCTTTTATAGAGAGGTATCATGTCATCTTTTATATATATAGCAAATTTTTATGTTCATTATATACTCAACCCACACATATCATAGCCGCCATTTTTTATTGTAAATCTTTAAAAAATGTGATTAATATAGATGACTTGTGAAGAAATAATTATATTATACATATCTCAATAAGCAATTCAACTATAAATTATGATTTTCCTATAAATAATTTTTAGTAACATGTATGAAATAATTTTATAGTCAAAATTTTACAAGCTTTTAGACCACACTAAACCAATCAAGAAGAAGAATATAAGACTACCAAAATCGGGAATGCATATGTGAGATTAAGTCTTAATAAGTTCTTAATTAAATAGTTCCGTCGAATGCAGATTTCT
Source organism: Taxus chinensis (assembly GCA_019776745.2). NCBI lineage: Eukaryota > Viridiplantae > Streptophyta > Pinopsida > Cupressales > Taxaceae > Taxus > Taxus chinensis. The sequence goes on along the minus strand of CM034149.1, from coordinate 194,448,616 downwards.
ATTTGATAGATAAATGTTTTAGTGGCCACAAACACTTAATAGGCTTTTGAGTTTTAAGAGGAGAATATATTTAACTTTCCAATAAAATAGACAAATTTTAACTACAGGCAGCTTCTCGTAGTTCTTCAATTTTTGTTTGATTTTTTTTAATTGAGTTGGCCACATCTAGTGCTCAAATATTTGTTTCTTGTTTCTTACATCCATTGAAGTTACTAACCTGGCCATAGGCCTCCCATCACAGTTTGCCAGCCCTAGCATGTGCATTCACAATAGTCGCAACTGGCCTACATGAGATCTTGCCAACATGTGGAATTTTCCAACTGCAAATTGGAATGGAGATCCACCATTGTCTGTGTTTTATCACCTTTGCATACTGGGCAAAAGGCTTTGCCCTACCCAAATGAACACTGGCTATAGCAAAGTCAAGTGTATATATATTTAAATGGAAGCATAGATTTAACAATATATATATATGGAAGCATAGATTTTATGTTTTACACATTTTTACCTTATAAATGTCTTTCTAAATGAGGCAGATGCTTGTGTGTTATCGATCATCTTTTATTCAAACACTCCATACTTTTTATACTGGAAGTCTGAAAGCTTGTCAAAGGCAATACAAAAATAAAATATCTCAAACTTAATAGGATATATTTTATGATTGAGAAGTAAACACAAGGTCACTTACCTAGTAACAATGAATACCTGTAATAAAATATTCTATTATTGCAATATTGAAATTATAAATTGTGGTCTATTTCAGTTATGAGATTGTGTTGGATATGGGTCCCTCACAACTTATTTTCATAAATGAAACCGTCTCAAGAAATGTACAGGAATTTGGCCATAATCACAAAACCGTACCCCATTAAAGATGAGAGTGGTATCCAATTTTATAACTTCGTCAAACAAAACATTCTCGAGTTGGAAACGCATACACGTCTACAATACATAATGGAGCTTGAAAGCAAAACATGTGGAATAGACTCAAAAAGAGAGTTAAAAGAATGACATAAATATGGGGACCAACCGATAAACCTCCAAATAGTATAGCAATTTTATCTAAAGCCATGGACAATGACACCCATGTTCTTGTTATGTCCTTTCTACAAGATGTGATGGGTGCAAGAGCTAGGAATCTATGGAGGCTCTGTGTGTAGGTAGCATTTAACTTAAACCATTAAACCATGATCACTACATGTGATATGTTTAAAAAGAAAGCAACTCACAAAAAACCATGGTCTAAATGAGGCAAGTTATTTTATTTTATTTTTCTGAATAGCTATCTTAAAATGAAATCTTTTTAATAGTAAAGCATGTTCCAGAAATTACACAAGTTTCATTTGATCTCAGAGACAAAGCCCAATAAACATAACTTGAATTCATCTCGTGTGCAACAAGAAGAGTTAAAATGAAAATTAAAGCAAGAAAACAAGAAAACTAAAATCAGCCTTGGAGTCGTCATTGGAAAATCAAGAGAATAAAAGTGGAAACATGGTGTGTATGTGTTGTTTTTCCATTTCATCAAGCCACGATAGTAACAAAGGCAGGAATGTGTTCGGTTATTTCCAAATATCACTCTCATTATTACATCTCTAAGCCATATTGACAAATAATACAAGATGCCAACTGCAGTGGAAAACTGACCATAAGAAAACAATGGAAGTGCCTTCCTTCTCTTAATGGCATCCACAGCTTTGTTTGCAAGAACAAAACTATCCGCTGGGGTGCAGCCAAGCTTTTGGGAGAACTCAACTGTTTTATAAAATTTCCCCTTTCAAATGTTTTGTAGTGACTCGTGTAAATAGCAGAGGGCTTAGACCCCAAATTGGATTTGTTTGCCACAGGAACCACAGTGATAACATCTATCCCAAAAGGCTTCAATTCCACCGTGAATAAGAAACAATTCCTATACACAAGAATCACACGGCCTAGTTAACTTATAACCTGAACCATTCATTCTATTGATATAAAACAACCAATATGGTTTAACATGTTTCTCAGTGTGGATATCCACTATACACTTTTAGTTTTTTTCCTGAGAAATGCTGCCTCTTGGTTCTGCAGTGTATCACTATTATAATGTTTCTCCTGATGTGGCTGTCTTTGCATATATAAACCAAGGCACAAATCCTTTTGCCGAAAAAGTTTATGGGAAGCCTCAAACTCAACTAGCATCGAGACTTTTGGCATTTGATGTTATCTAGATAACTTGCATATGCATAAACAGTGTAGCACAGACCCTATGTCTACACACTTTTATTTTTTTCAACAAAGGCAAAAAAGACTATACATAACAGGTAATTCAAACGATATCCGCCATTCCAATAGTAGATCAGGACGTCTTCCATATTACTAAGTTCCATGAGAGTTCAAAATAGTTCAAAAATCCAAGTAGCCTGCCAAGCCAAACCATATGAGTACTTGCTAGTATGCTACAACTACAACCATCAAACTGATTATTCCTATAACTATCATAAACATAACTGTTTCGGGCATAACTGTTTCAGGAGACAGCTAAATGATAATTTTTAACAACATCATAAACATAGCAGAAAAAACATGGACGTTTTGCAATTGAAACAGTTCTTGAAAAAGCCCAATCTGCATCCATATTACCAGCAGCCACGTATCAATTTTGATCCGCATCCTGCCCCTCAGACTGGGGCTCCAGCACCATACCCTGACCTCTCTACTGCTCAGAAACTGGATGGTGACTCCTAGGGTAACCAGTTGCATTGATACAGGGTTTCCACATCGTTGAATACTTCTTTCTGATCAGATTCGTGAGCAGACGCTTTTGGAAATTGAATAGTCATGTGAGAGGTCATTCCTCTCCCCAGCATGTCCAAGATGCATCTGAAAATCTGGGGGATGGCGTTGAGAAGTCCCTCACTAACAATCTAAACTTCAGTATCCAAATACTTCTTCATGAACCACTGGGCATCAACACTATGGTCAACCAACTTTTCCAGTCTCTTAATTCTCTTGTCCTTGTTGGAAATATTGTCATTGATGTCAAAGAAATGATAACGTCAGGGGAGATTGTTGTAAATATTCTCATTGATGTCAAAGAAATTAACTTACATGTCCCACGTCTTGAAAATACTAGTCATTGATGTCCAAGGAATGAGTCAATCAAGAAAAAGTTATTGCAGTTTGAATTATGCATGCCACGCAACAAATGAAGTCATTTTGTACTGTTTCGCGGGTTTTCAAAGCCTCGCAACAAAGGAAGTCATTTTGTAGTGTTTCGCGGGTTTGTAGACAAGTCAATGTCGCACAACAAAGGGGGACCATTTTTAGTGTCCCGCAGGTTTTTGGAGGTGAGAACACCGCAAAACAAAAAATGTATGTCGCAGAGCAAAGAAAGTGATCCATAGTGTTCCGTAGGTAGTAACAAGTCTAAATCTCTGCATAACAAAGGATTTGGTCAAGGAAAGCCACGGAGATCAAAGAAGGGCCACGAAGGTCAAGGAAAGCCGTGGAGGTCAAAAAAGGGCCACGGAGGTCAAAGGAAGCCGCAGAACAAGGAGAAGGATAAAGCTAGTCTGCATAGGTCATGGAAAGCCGCGGAACAATGTGAAAACAAATCAAGTCCACAGAAGTCAAAGAAAAACTCAGAAATTCAAATATTAGTCTGAAAAGGCCGACTCATGTCTTGCATCCAAACGAATGTTATTGGGCTGACCCTTGGGAAGAAATCACACCCTTTCAAGAGATGAAAATGGTATAAAAGCAAATATAGTTGGAAAGATTTAAAGTGTGCGAGTGTGGAGAAATGGTGAACTGTTGAAGAAGAAGGGAGTGCGAAATAAAGAGAAAAGGGCAGAATTCTACAAGTAAATGAATGAGATATCATTAAAAGCAGATTTCTAAGTAAGAGTGGAATAAAATAGAAATTATTCAAGGCATTGAAAGGGTGGAATGAAGTATAAGATCATTTAAGCATAGTGTGTGAAGAAGAGTTGATTATTTCAAAGGCAGATTTTTGAAGGTGGAACATATTTTTGTGGAGAAGTTTATGATACTGTTATTAATTGTAGAAGATTGTTCGGAAGTTGGTGCTTCCTAAAAAAAGAGATTGGTGTCTCTTGCTAAGTTGGTGCTTAGTGGTGGGGACAGGTGTCTCCAGTAGGTTGGTGCCTACAAATTGCTTAATGGCGGGGATTAGTGTCTCCAGTAGGTTGGTGCCTAAAAATCTTTGCAAATATATTTATTATTTGTGACTGGATTTGGACAGTAGATCCAAGCAGTCTTTTCTATGTGGTTTTCTCCTGAAAGGGTTTCCACATAAATCTTGTGTTCTATAATTTTTGTATTTTGTGTGATTATTGATTTTGTGGACTTCAATTTTTTAAATAAGTAAAATATTGTATTATACTGATTCACCCCCCTCTCAGTATAAGTGTGTGTTATTCAATTGGTATCAGAGAGGGTTCTTTTAAAAACAATTTAATTGCTGGAAGGTAGATCTCGGGAGCACACATGGTTTGTCAAGAAGGATTCTCCTCAAATAGAACTCCATTGTTTGATGGAACTAACTATGCTTTTTGGAGCATAAGGATGCACACTTATCTAATGGCTCTTGGTTTTGATATTTGGCAATCAATTGTGAATGACTATATTGCTCCAGCAACTCCACCAACAGATCAGGATGAAAAGAAGGCAAGTGAGAGCAATGCAAAAGATATGAATGCAATATTGTGTGATTTGTCAGAATCAAAAATTTTCAAAGTGATGCATTGTGATTCGGCAAAAGAAATATGGGAGAAAATCAAGAACATCTATGAAGGAGATGACAAAGTAAAAAAAGCCAAGCTTCAAACTCATAGAAGTCAATTCAAAAGTCTGAAAATGAAGGATGATGAAAACATTTCTACCTACCTTCTTCGTGTGGATGAAATTGTCAACACCATCAGAGGGCTTGGAGAAAAAGTTAAAGATGAAATGATTGTGCAAAAAGTGTTAAGATCTCTTCCTTTGAGGTTTGACACCAAAGTTTCTGCCATTGAAGAAATGAAGGATTTAAATACCCTAACAATGGATGAATTATTTGGGATCCTCACAACGTATGAAATGAGAACTGAAAAAGGAGAAATCATCAAAGCGAGAGGCCTCCTTCAAAGTCTCAAAGAAGATGAAGATTAAGAAGCCCAAGCCACACGATTGCTCCAACAATGAATCAAACAAAGAAGAAGCTCATTTTGTCAGGAAGATAAAGAAAGGATCCAGAAAATACAAAGGTAAGTTACCCTTCAACTACTTTAATTGTGGAAAAGTAGGACATTATGCTGCTGAATGTCCATATGCAAAAAATAAAAATAGTGATAATGAAGAAGATCACAACATGAAGGTAACAAATATTATCAATATAAGAAGAGCTATATGCAAAGAAAACTTGAGAAAAAGAACATCCATAAGCACAAGAAAAACCTCTATATCAAGGAGGAAAGCGACTCATCTGAAGAAAATAAGAAAAGTATCTCTGCTAGTGATAAAGAAGAATCTTTGTTCATGGCAATGGAAATAAAAGGGGACTTTTTTGAAAGCGAAGAAGAGAAGGTTTCAGAAGAAGAAGAAGATGCAAAAGTTGAAGGTGAAGTGGATTTTGAAGAAGATCTCATTTGTGCCCTAAATGAGATCAACTTAAAAATAAGAATCTAAAACAAAAACAACAGTTTTAGAAACATGAAGAAAAGAATTATGATTCAAAAAAATTGTCACAAGACCTTGAAGAATATGAAATTATTATCATCAGCCTGCAGATTCAACTAAAAGAGGTGAAATAGATGGAAGAGGAGGTGAGAACCCAACTGAAGATAAAAGAAGAAAATTGTGAGAAGCTAGAATCTGAAATTGGTTCCTTAAGGGAAGAACTGGAGAAAACATCAGCTTAGTTGAAAAGTTGCTTGAAGTTTGAGAAGAGCACTGAAATGTTGGATGATATGCTCAATTGTCAGAGGTCACCATTCAACAAGACTGGTCTTGGATATGAAGAAAACTAGAAGACTACTAAAGAAGATCCCAAAGAGCCGCCAAAAATGTCAAACACAAACAAGCCAAAAAGCTATGCAAATGCTCTTAAAAGTCCTATCAAAAATGATAGCAACAAGAAGAAAGAGATTTATGTTCCTCAAAATACAAGCACTCCAAATGAAAGCAAAAGATGGAGAGTCATGTTCTGTAGACTACCAACATTTCTCCCAAAGGCAACAAGGATAAAATAAGAAGATTCTTTCCCCCAAGGCAACATTATATGACCAGGTTTCAAAACTCGTTTTATGGCTTTTTTTTTTCGTGTAATCGGTTTGGTCATAAAGCAGTAGATTGTAGGACTCGTGCAAGAAATTTTGGTAGAAAGAAGAATGCAAGCTCTTATGTATCCTTAAATAGAAACTACAATTCATTTACTCCTTTAGTGGATTACAAAGAATTATATGTTATAAGTGCAATAACTATGGACATATAACACATTTTTGTAGAAGTGGGTTTATGGAATCTCCCAGGCAGAACAAGAATGAGGAAATTATGGATAATCAAAAGGATGAACCTACAAAAGTTTGGAAGAAGCAGGAGCAAGAAAAGAATAAAGAGAAATCCATGCTTATACAAATTACGATTCATGCTCAAAATGAAGGTGATCAATGGTACATTGATTGTGGTTGCTCAAAGCCACATGACTGGGGACAAAAAAAGTTCATCTCTCTTGAAAGAAGTAAATAGAGGTACTGTGAAATTTGGAGAAAATGCAATAGCAAGAATATTTGGTGAAAGTACTATTAGCCTTAACAATGGAAAAACAAAAACTGAAAATGTCTTGTATGTTGAAGGATTTAAGCATAATATTTTGAGTATATGAAAAATGAGTGATTAAGGATACACTCTCACATTTCATGCTGAAGGTTGTGAGATCAAAAAGGCAAGTACAAGAAAGGTAGTTGCAAATGCATGCAAAAAAACTAATAACCTTTACATTCTTAGTGAGATCAAAGAGAAAAAAGCTACATGGGGCAAGCAAATGAGAGTTGGCTATGGCATAGAAGAATGGGTCATATCAATTTTGATAATCTAGTGAAAATCAGTACCAAGCAAGCTATAATAGATATGCCAAAGATCACTAAACCGTTTAAACACTCTTTGCAAGCAGTGTCAGTATGGGAAGTAAACAAGAGTTAGTTTCAAGACAAAGGAATACTCAACAACAAAGCCATTGGAACTTGTCATACAGACCTTTGTGGGCCTACAAGAACTCAAAGCATGCAAGGTGAGAGCTATTTTATGTTATTTATTGATGACTACTCTAGAATGACGTGGGTTACTTTTCTATAAGAGAAATTTGAAGCATTTGAGAAGTTTAAGGCATTCAAATCCTTAGTTGAAAATGAAACTAGTCTGAAAATCGAGTGCCTAAGATCTGATCAAGGAGGAGAATTTACTTCAAATGAATTTGAAGAATTTTTTGAGCATCATGGAATAAAGAGACATTTCTCAGCTGCAAGGACTCCACAACAGAATGGAGTTGTAGAAAGGAAAAATAGAATTGTACACGAAATGGATAGAACAATGTTAAATGAATCTAAGCTATCAAACATGTTTCTGAGAGAAGAATTCAAGACAATGGTCTACATTCTGAACAGAGGGAAAATCAGAGTAAACAACAACAAAACACCTTATGAATTATGGAAGGGCCGACCAACAACAATTACATATTCCAGTGTGTTTGGAAGAAAATGATATGTAAAAAGAGATGATGAATACTTGGGCAAGTTTGACTCCAGATCTGATGAAGGTATCTTCCTTGGTTACTCTTCAATAAGCAAAGCTTATATATGTTACAATATAAGAACGTACAAGATTGTTGAAAGTGCAAATGTAAAAGTGGATGATTTCAGGTATCAAAAGAACAAGACACAAGAAACTGATTATCTAAAGGAAGCAAGCTGCGAAGAAGAAGATGACGATGAAAAGGAAGAAATTGAACGAAAAGATACAAAGACACCATCTAGATCTATCTAGAAGAATAATTTAGAAAAGTATATTATTGGTGATAAAAATATTGGAGTACAAACTAGAAGAAGGTTAGAAAATGCATCTAAACATGCAAACCTCTAATTCTATCCAAAATAGAACCTAAGAACTTTGCTGAAGCAAGTGAAGACAAACATTGGATTGATGTTATGGAAGAAGGGCTAAATTAGATTGAAAAGAATGAGACTTGGGAACTTTTCCAAAGACCAAAAGGAAAAAATGTGATTGGCACCAAGCGGGTTTTTAGGAACAAGCTGAATGAAGATGGTCAAGTTGGGAGAAATAAAGCAAGATTAGTCTGTAAGGGGTATGCTCAAGTTGAAGGTATTGATTTTGAAGAAACTTTTTCTCCTTTTGCAATACTAGAAGCTATAAGAATGTTCTTGGCATTTGCTTGTTTTAAGAACTTTAAAGTTTATCAAATGGATGTTAAGTCTGCCTTTCTCAATGGAAATTTAGAAGAAGAGTATACATTGAATAGCCAGAAGGTTTCTTATTATCAGAATAAGGATTATGTGTGCAAGGAAGAAAGCACTTTATGGGCTGAAACAAGCCCCCAAGCCTGGTACTCAAGATTTGACAAGTATCTACAACTATAAGGTTTCAAAAAGGGAATTGCTGATAGAAATCTTTACATCAAAACTGAAGGTAAGGATCAACTGATTGTTGTGGTCTATGTAGATGATATCATTTTGGGAGGTAGTAGTGACAAAATGTGTTAAGAGTTTGATGTGGAAATGTAAACGAAGTTTGAAATGTCCATGCTTGGTGAGTTGTCATTCTTTCTTGGTTTACAAATTTCTGAATCTAACAAAGGTATATTTATTTCACAAACTAAGTATATTAAGGAGATGTTGAAGAAGTTTAGAATGTAAGATTGCAAACTAGTTAGTACACCCATGGTCACAGGATGTAAATTGAGCAAGGATGATGAATTTCTTGAAGAAAATCAAACTCTTTACAGGTCATTGATAGGTAGTTTATTAAATGTTACGACATCAAGACCAGATGTTATGCAAGCAGTAGGTATGGTGGCACGGTTTCAAGCTGCACCAAAAGGAACTCATGTGCAGGCAGTCAAAAAGATATTTAAATATCTAAAGGGCACGTTGGACTATGGCTTGTGGTATCCAAGAGGTGAAGATTTCACTCTAATGGCATATACAAATGCAGATTGGGAAGGAGGCGTTGATGATAGAAAGAGTACAAGTGGAGGAGCTTTCTTTCTTGGCAATAGTTTAGTATCTTGGTTAAGCAAGAAGCGGGATTTTGTTTCTTTATCCACAACAGAGGTAGAATACATAGTAGAAGTGTCTTGTTGTACACAAGTTCTTTAGACGAAGTAGACATTGAAAGACATTAAGGTAGAATTTGATCATCCAATTTCAATATTGTGCAACAACACTAGTGCAATAAATATTTCAAAGAATCTTGTTATGCACTCTAGAACAAATCATATTCCTATCAAGTATCATTTCCTAAGAGAACATGTTGCAAAACAACATGTCTAGTTGGAGTACATTGTCACAAAAGAACAAATCGTAGATATCTTCACGAAGCCCCTCCCAAAAGAGACGTTTGAGTATCTCAGACAAAAAATGGGAGTGATATCTTTTTCATCTAATCACTAAGGAGAAGCATCAATTTAGGAGGAGCTAATCACTACATTATCTCTTAGCTCCATGAATTCTTGGGTGATACACAGCCAAAAGTCAACACAAAAAAGATCAGGCGATAGACCCTTTGCCATTAATATCAAAGGGAGAGAATTATAGAAAGGGAGAGTATTGCAGATAGGGGGAGAATTACAGAGAAGTTACAGAAAGGGGGAATAATATGATCCTTCTATACTCGCAGAATGCGTCTGTGCAAGGTTGCCATCAATGACAAAGGGGGAGATTCTTGGATTAATTGTCATTGATGTCGAAGGAAGCTGAAAGAGTTAGCAACAAAATTGATTGTTGGATAGATTGTCATTGATGTCAAAGTAATTTGCTATCACAAATTGCTGAAGGAGCCAGTAGTAGAATTGGTCCGGAGCTAGTAGCAAAAATAGTATGGAGCCAAGTAGTAGAAGTGGTCTGGAGCTAGTAGTGAATTTGGTCCGGAGCTCTTATGTTTGGTCTAGAACTAGTAGTGAATTTGGTCTGGAGCTTGTATGTTAGGTCTAGAGCTAATAGTATGTTTGGTCCGGAGCTCGTAGTATGTTTGGACCGGAGTTTGTAGCATGTATGGTTCGGAGCTAGTAGTAGAACTGGTCTAGAGCTAACATTGTATCTAGTCCAGCGCTTCACTTATGAATGGTCCGGAGCCTCACTGATCAATACTTCCGGAGCGATAAGGTTATTATGTCATGATCACAAGGATTGCAGGTAATGTATAAACTTAAGCTACAAGTCCAGATAAGATCAAAGGTGTGATTATATCAATCTTGGCAAAAGGCCTCTTATCGTTTTCCAAGCAAAATATGTTTTTAATCGCCATTATTCCAGGGCATATCGCACCACTCAAGGCGTTAAAGACACGTTTGTAATCATTGAAGGATGCAGGACGACTCTCCTCTTTTTGGTGTTAATATTAGACAATTTTATGATCATTAAAAAGTGCTGGCCAACCTCTTCTTTGCTTTGGCGTTAACATTCAGATTTTGGGCCGACCCATGGTTTATCACCCAAGATAATAAGAAGTCACATGAAGGTATAAATGCAGAAGAAGTTGTAAACATAATATATAGATGTGTGGATTATGGAGAACATGGTGAATTGCTAAGGAAGAAGAAAGTGCGAATTAAGGAGAAGGCAAATTTCTGCAAGTGAAGGAATGAGAAATTATTAGAAGCAGATTTCTGAGTATGAGAGGAATAAAATAGAAATTATTCAAGGCATTGAAAGGGTGGAATGAAGTAGAAGATCATTCAAGCATATTGTGTGAACAAGAGTTGATTATTTCAAAGGCAGATTTTTGAAGGCGGAACTCAGAGCAGATTTTTGTCGAGAAGTTTATTATACTATTATTAATTGTAGAAGATTGTTTGGAAGTTAGTACTTCCGAAAAGAAGAGATTGGTGTCTCTTGCTAAGTTGGTGCTTAGTGGTGGGGATAGGTGTCTCCAGTAGGTTGGTGCATACAAATTGCTTAGTGGTGGGTATTGGTGTCTCGAGTAGGTTGGTGCCTACAAATCTTTGCAAATTGGTATTTAATTTTTTTAAGAATTATTTTGTGACTGGATTTGGACAATAGATCCAAGCAGTGTTTTCTCTATGATTTTCTCCTGAAAGGGTTTCCACATAAATCTTGTATTTTATAATTGTTGGATCTTGTGTGATTGTTGTTATTGCAGATATTAAGTTTTTAAATAAGTAAAAGAGTGTATTATACTGATTCACAACCCCCTCTCAATATAAGTTTGAGGTCATCATTCCTTGTCATGCACAATTCCCTTAATGGTCTATATCTTTGCAATCAACTGTTCTCACCTGTCTCCCCATCCTCACCATTTCAAACTTTGGGCTTTCTACCCTATTTGACCTGTTCAATCTAGACGCCATCACTAGGAGGAGACCAGGAGTTTGTTTAAACTTTAACCCATGCCCAAATACAAAAATAAACTTGAAATGAGACAATAAATAGAGAAGAGAGGATAGGGCCAAACGCTCATTCAACTATCCCCTATAAATTCAATTGCTTCATTCAAATTTTTGTACTCAGAAGCGAATGACTTGCTCTTCCTCTTTCAAGGAGTCAAGACAGCAACCATTACCTCCCCTTTCTCAAAAGTCAAAACTACCACTCCCTAGTTTCCAAGATCCCTTCACCTCCATCACCATTTATAAGCTTCATCCCTTTCTTCATAGGATTTTTAACAACTATAGGTCGGTCGGTCAAATGCCTTTGGGGCATCACAACACAATTTCTTCTATTTGCAGAAAGGAGACAACAACAAACACCTAAGCAGAGGGAGATGGAATAGATCCCTTAAGTTCCCACCAAAACAATGAATCAAAGCAAGGACATGTGAATCAATACCATGGTAAGATTCCATTTACATGTCATTGACATGGCATAGAAAATGTGTATATGGAATTCAATGACAGGGTTGAAAACTCAAGAAAGTAAATACAAATGTAATATTCGTAAAAATTGAGGAAAACCAATTATTTTGTTATTTCATTTCAAACATAGCATGTAGATACATAAATAAACATAATACATTAAAAAATGTGAATCACAAATATAGTGCGTAGAGATATAAATAAACATAGTAAATCAAAAAATGTCAATTACAAGAAAATATGCACGGGGTCGAAAAAAAAAGTGTTTTACTTTTTATCTTAAGAGGGTTTATGTAAACAACATGGGGCTGGCTGTAAAATACTATGATGTACCGTTGTGTTGCACAGCCTACTATTTTAGAGGCAGCTCTACTTTTTTACCTAAAACCTCATTAGGGTATAAATTATTTTAAATATACCGCATTAGGATTTGAACTTTAACTCGTAAAATAAATCTATCCAATAAAAAAAAATTAAAATGCAATGCCTAACCCTAACACTAAACTTAAACTTCTTACCATGTCTGTGTTCTGTATATTTCTGCTAAATGTAAAAAATGTACCAAAAAAAGACAGCTATACATGGTAAAAAAATCATAACAGAGTTTTTAAAAAACTCAGAAAATGGCACAGAAAATGTGGGTAGCAATTAATCAGGAGTGTTTTGAGAGTAATGCTATGGTTGTTGAGACTGCAGTTGAGAGGAGCCCTCTGCAAACCAGCGACCCATCAAATCCTATCATTCCGCACCATCACCATGCTCAAATGCTACGCAAACCATCTTATCACTAATTATTTCTCGCACGGGTCAAGGATGAGGTGGTGAGCACATAAATCCAGAAGGAGCACCCTTCACCAAGAAAACTTATCAGAAGCAGCTTAAACATCAAAATCGCATCTAGATTTTGTAGACCAAAACAAAATGATGAGGTGAGTCCTGCCATGCAGCTATGGGCGATCATACATGGAAAATCTTTCTGACCCTGCAATGATGGGTCTTCCCCATTAAACCTTTCCCATTTTCCTTTCTTCTTTTGTGGTACCTTATAACCTCATGCACATTTAAAGGATTATGTATCTTATGAATACGCCAGCCACATATAATGCTTAGTCTTAAGCAACAAGAAATTTTTATCACACCTAACCACCTAAGTTGCCGCATTCAAATTCGTGTTCGAATTCGCCGATGATTAAATTCGTGAAAAATTCGCCGGTAAAAAAATCAGCGATTAAATTCGTGATTAAATTCGACTATGAGAAATATACATTTTTATTAAATATATAAAAACAAAAGATAAATTCACATTTCAAAAGAGAGATAATATCACATTTCATTGATTTCATTACTAATCTATCTACAGGCAATCAAAGCTCATGATTATTTCAGAAGATTGCAAGAAGTTGCTTGGTCGAAAAAGGTGCAAAAATGGATTTTATGAAAATAAGAAAAATATTGCCATCAATGCGTAGAGCTCAAGAAAATATGCACTTTTAGAGAAAACGACCCCTGAAACGGAGCCACAGAATGAAAGTTATGGCACATGCAAGTTTTTGCTGCTACATCTTCCCGGACCCTTTCCAAAAATGGCAAATTTTTTCCTGTCCTTGTGTTTTTTTCACCAAAAATCCAAAAAAGGAAAAAATTGCCAAAAAAGGAAAAAACGCGAATTAAATCACGATTTTCAAGGCGCTGTTAAAATTCGGCGAATTTCGAATTTTTTCCTTGAAGTTCGCCGAATGCGGCAACATAGCTAACCACTACATCAAGGACAGCTTGGACCCTTTAGTTCAGTAGCATCCCTATTGTCTTGATCAAGAAGGCCATCATACAAGAGGGATGAGGCTAACTTAGTCAAGTTATTCGCTTCTGCATTTTTTTCTCAGGTTTGAGAGACCACTTGGACTTGGGAAAAGGATTCCATGAGGTTGCAGATACTTTTAACCAGTAATCAACAATGCTCAAGAGCTGTGAAGGGACGTTTTCTCAGACATACCATACCAGATGCCATTGGCATCTGCAATGTTATCCATAAAAAATCACCAACCATATAGTACACTAAAAACACGATTATCCGTTGTCACAGCAACTTATTCCTCCTGCCCCTGCTGGCCTTTGCTTCCCACAGAGACCCCGTCAGAATTCACCTTTAAGCATTCTAATGGAGGAGTCAATTTAATGAGTAATTCCACTTTTACCACCTTCTCCTCTCCACCCTTCAATCGGGGATGTGTCCAAGGAGTTTCTTTAAATTCTTCTGATAGATTTACTAGCATAACTGCCCATGAAGTATATTGTAATGTGCATAGCACAAGACCCTATATCTGCAAACAAATTACCATATATATCTTCTAATTGATTATTGAAATAACCACCCATTAAATCCATGAGCAATTTATGATGCATTTCGGAAAAGAAAAAAGTGGTTTTCATCAAACTTGGTGCCAATTAACTCAACATAATTCCTTAAAAACCCTGTAAACTAGCTTTTGAAGTTACACACATTAACCTTGCCTTATCTATTGCATTCAATGGGAAATGCCCCAAGTAAAAAGGATTCTTCACCAGTTGAATACAATATGGGAAGAAGATGAGAGCAAATTACAGAGAAATAGAGTGCCCCAAGTCATTCAAATTTTGGCCTCCTGGTCTCTAAAAGACTGTAGCTTCCATTCATATATAGTCTCCAGGCATACCCCTAAAATGGCCCTTAAACTGTTGACCAGTATGTCTATATGCCTACAGATTATATTGCATCTTCGATGCTCTGGTCAGAGAGCACATCAATCTTTATTGTGTGAAGGTGAGTGTGAGTATCACAGCATTCCATGGATGTGAGGGATTGAGCAGTCGTCACCACTCAGCATTGTTGCTGAGAAAATACAATGGCCAAGGGATGGCCAATGCCACAGACTGTACACCCTGTAACCAATACTATTTCCTCATCCATCTCTCCCATAGATCAATCTCATCTTCTTCCTTTGATGTATTCCACGTACATTTCATAACCAAGAAGATTTGTAACCAATTATCAAATTATAACACCCTAAAGTTTCTTCTAAATTTTGCTCCAAAGAAACGCTTAATTGATAGCTGGTGCAAATTCAAGGAGTGTTTGTTAAGTCTTCATGGTCGTCTATATCCATGTTACTTGTACCCTGACAGCACCACCGCTATATCAACCCCTATATTTTATATTCAATATGCATTCAGGCATGCCAATGTTTGGTCAACACTGTCATCCAAATATGCCTTCAAAGATTATCTCGCTTTCTGGGTAGGTCAGAGGGCACTATCATTTACTGCAATCATTATGGAAACCTTGTTTATAAATGACATAAACTTAAATCTTTCATTATGGAAACCTTGTTTATAAATGACATAAACTTAAATCTTTCATTATAGAAACCTTGTTTATAAATGACATAAACTAAAATCACATAACACTCTCCTGGCCACTGTCGAAAGTAACAAATAGAGCTGCAATTTTCTCCAAAATTTATCAAAATTGTGGTGTCCTCTGTTTAGAGAGACATAAAGTATCCCATGATATTGAATCTTGCTGACTGATCTTGAACTACATGCAATCGGGTAAATCACCGCAAAATTCTCTATTTAAAATCACCAGAAAGAGCTTCCACTCATCAATTACATTCCTGGTTTCCAAAAATATTGAACTAAAGGAATTTTGCACCTCCTTAGTATTCCATACAAAAATTACAAAGTTCCTTTCATTCAAGAAAAAATCAACAAGCTTTAATTGCAATAAATTACCTGGTGCCATTTATCGCCTAGTATCATTAAGAGCTACCTCATTCTAACTCCCAAACCTTGCGACACATATTCAGCATGCTTAGCTTCTGGTTTGAGTGTTAGGAGCAATGCCCATGAATTCTTGTGAATCAACCTCCATATCTAATTTAATATATAAAAAAATAACAATGATCATCCACATATGTTGTCATTCCCCACCTTATGTCTTTCCAAACTTGGCATACTTTTCTAGCATCTTGCCATATATCATTAATAGAAGAATCCAACATGAAAACTTTTGGTTAGAAGAATATCAATTTTCCTTTCCTCCTGCTTTGACCAGATACTCAGCCTCTCATCACAATACCATGCTGCACTTGCCTAGCCACCTACCCTAGAGCCTGCTAGACACATCAGGCACTAACAGCTACATTCAACTTTTCAAGACATTAGACACATCCTTCAACAGAATTCTCTGCCACACCCGTCTTTCCTGCAAGGACCTGCAATTCCTCCTTGAGAATGCTCTGCCAAACCTTTAGGCTCTTGTGGTTGCATTACATGAGAAACCTCTGCAAAAATTTATCCTTCACTTTGTGAAAATTTTGTGCTTCTACAGATTAATTAACCTTACTCTGTTCCTGCTACAAGAGTCAAAACAGCATATGTGGCCCACCATATGGCAAAAAGAGCATCTAAAGGGAATCCTTTCAAAAACTTCTTCCACTCAGTAGTTGGCGCACTCAACCACCAATCCATGGTCTCTATAATGTTTTCCAATCCAATCCATTTTAAACACAAAACATAGCCACCACTTGTCTGATTTTTTTGAGGAAGGGATACAACTCCAGCACTGCCCAAAATGGACTGAATGTGATACAAAATAACTTCCACCGGGAACTCATCAAGCAGATGGAAATTTAATCCAAACAAGGACCTGTAGTGGAATCTAAATAAACTCCAACAGAATAAAAGTGGAGGTCCATCTATGTAGGAAGAAATAACTAGTTCTGAAAAGTCTCAGGTCTTCACCAAAATCCCATTAAACTCAAACTGAAACCATGCTCCACGGAATCTTTCCAAGTTATTCAACCTTATTTATACATTACCTAACGGCCAAAACAATGTCATTAAACTTTCTAATCAATGTTCTAGCATATAGGTTCACATATATCCCGCAACTCCTCCATACCGAGGACAATATGGTGGATGTGAAATCAGTTGCCCCAACAATGATATTTCATCTACTTGAACCTTGAGACATGCGAAGAAACTCTAAATTTCTCCGAAATGCGAGACCGTTAGCACAGAAGAAAACCCCAATTCAGCTTGCCTTGCATGAATATATTATATGTTCCTTGAGATTACCTTGAGACCAAATATTTGGGCCAAGATTGGAAGTAACTCCCTGGTTTCTGATCAACCACCCTACCTGGTGACCAATATTGCACCAAATTGACATGCACTGTTAAACTATCAATTCTTTGAGATGCTCATTCAGCTCAGCTGCACGTAAATAGATTTCTTTGATATTCGATTATCAAAACTGTACTTCAAAAATTTGGACTCTGCAAAAACTCGTCAGCCAAAAAAATTGACTCGCACTCATAGCTCAGCAAATTTTTTTTTTAAAAATCATAAAATAAACTTACATAGCATGCAAAATACTGTTAAAACCTAAAATTACTTTCTTTATCAAGTTTAATGTGTTTTTATTTTTTTCCTAAATGAAAAATAGTTTCACTGAGAAATGATAGAGGCAAGACAAACAAAAGGCCAACAAAAAAGCATGTGCAGGTGCTGTGACTGCAGCAACAGGGTCTAATATAATTGAAAATGACATAGCATCTTCAAATATCTCCTTCAAATCTGATGATGATCACTTCGTGGCAGTTAAGAAATTGTTCAAATATCCTTCAAATCCATACAAGAAAAATAAATTGAAACAAAAAAACCCCCTGACTTGCGAATTTTCTGCACAGACATGTAAGTCAATGCAGAAAGCTTGCCACATGAGTTGGCAGCGAGTTGCCTGCTCAGCCAAAAGACTCGAGACTTTGGCAATTCCACTGTAATTTCTTGGAGATTTTTAAATTATGATCAAACCCATCATCACACAATATGGAAAGCTCAAAATATTGCAATGATTTTGGAGATCTCTAAATAATCCAATATTTACATCATAGAGATGCTCAAAATATGGTTTCCTTACAAAAATAAACCTTGTTTCCCAAGAAATGAAGTATTTTCCACATAGCTACCAAACCTGTGACTACTTCAAAGAAATTGTTTCTTAGAATGTCACAACTATATTAATATGCATTTGCCAAAGAAATGCAACTGTTTCCCACAGCAATTGGCAAGTGAAAACATTTCTGAAATTGCATCCCCAAACACATCAGTAAACATTTCCTGAATCTGATGTGATGACCAGTGCCCTTTCCAAACAAAAACACATTTTAGCTAAACCATACAACCACGATCCCCCACATCATTTATTTGAAAAAAAAAACTCCTCAAAAAATATAGTCTGAATAAATTATGTTAAGGGCTGTTTTCCGCATAATAATTAAAATGCAACCCATATAATCCATGGAACTTCTGATCCATGAAAATAAGCCCCATATGGAAAAAAACAACAAAAATCAAGCAAACATGGAAACTAAAATCAGCCTTTGAGTCATCATTGAAAATAGGGGGGAAAATGGAACTTAGCGTCATTGTGCTGCTGTTTCATTTTATTATGTCATGCCAGGAAGATAGGCAAAGACATGTGCAGTTCGCGCTACTTTTCCTTGGCATTTTCAATATTTGTCACTTTAAATAACCTCCTTGCTATTCCATCTCTCAGCCATAATGGTAAATAATGCAAGATGGCTGCTGCAGTGGAGAACTGACCATAAGAAAACCAAGGAGGGGGCTTCCTTCTCAAAACAGCATCCACAGTTTTTATTGCAAAAGCATCTGTTGGGGTGCATCCATTCTTTTGAGAAAATTCAACCCTTTCATAAATTACGCTTTCAAAAGGCTTGTACAGCCTCCATTCTGGAATATTCCTATATATAGCTGAGGAATTAGAGCCCAAATTAGATTTTACTGCCCCAGGAACCACCGTGATTACATCTATCCCAAAAGGCTTCAATTCTACTCTGCAAAAAAAACACCACAATTGAAAATGTAATTCAAGGTTTTAATGAACACCTGCTAGATGGAATAACCATACATGAGAAACCTTGAAATGCACATAATCAATAGGCTGCACTTCCCAGGGTGCTAAAAAAACATATATTCAACCTCCCAATACACTGTATAGAAAAAAGTTCAGCAACAACCAGCATCTAGTAGTCCTAGCTTTAATAAAGAGAAGATATGAAGATGTGTGTGTGATGCTAGAATATTATATTTAAAAATACATTATTCCCTTTCTTTCATTTTGTTTCCTTTCTTTTTCATTTTTTTTTGCCTGTCAATGTCTTCATGAACAAAACAATAGAAATGCTCGTGTTAATTATCAATTACCATGTGTTATGAATTTTCAATCTTTTATGTCAGAAGCTTGTAAAAGGTGATACAGAAATAGGATATCAGAAAGTTAATAAAATAGACTCTAATTCCCACCCAGCCGCAACCCCACATCTTATGAATACCAATAAATAAACAGAAAATGTGTCATTTAGGTAGCAGTTGCTAAGTAACAGTGAGTAGATTGTAACAATTTCTTCTTCTAATTTAATATTGAAATTATAAATCATGGTCCCTTTCATGTGTGATGAGGTCATGTTTAACATATGTGCCGTGAACCATATTTCATAAATCAAATAATCCCAATCAAGAAAATGTATTAGATGCAGGCCATAACTGAATAAGGCCTTCTTACAAAACAATGTGACCATATTTAATAAAATACACTAGCCCATGTAACTATGTCTCGTTGCCCACTAAAACATGACTCGTTGGTATCCGCTTTTCTCATTTGGTCCATTTCCACACAAAATGCCAAAATTTTCCCAAATTCAGAAATACTTAAATAAACGATGCAGCCTGAAAAACAAAAACGGGATGAAATGATTGTAATTAGGTATACGAGACCCAAAAAAGGAAAAAGTTGAACCTTTGTTTAAAAATTTGCCAATAAATCACAATTCAGGCCCTAAATAATTTAATTTTCAGAAAATTGCAATTTTTGTTATGCTGCTAAATCACCAATTAATTTCTCCAAAAAGCACCCAATAAATCATTGAAAATCACAAAAAATTGCCATGAAAGTGACTAAAACATCCATAACAAAAAAAAGGTTATTTTACAGTGTTTTTCTTCTCTGCGAATCTAGGGTTTCAAGCCTGCTAGGGTTTCAAAGATCATGTTTTGCCATCAAGGAATACAGCGGCACAGCCTGCAAGAATAACAGATTACAAAACCACAATTATTTTAATTTATTTTCATTGTTCATGTATCATCCTAAGTGTTTTGAAAGTCAGCATTGCTCCGTAACCTTGTTTTGTTGAAGAGTTTGAGCTCCTTGAAGAGCACCGTGGTTAGTTGATAACCTTATTTGATACTAAAAAATTAACAATGTATAATACTAATAAACAAGCTTTGCGAAAAATTGCTTCAAGAAGAGAACAGAATCAGTGTTTCTAAGTTTAAACAACACTTTCTCTCCATGATCATTGTGGATATTAGTAGTGCCACAGTCTTGTTGGCAAAATAATTTGTCGTGCTGCAAATTATTGAGTTTTCACCAATGGTACAGGTCTAAGCCCCTCCTTCTTGTGTATGGGGAGGCTCCCATTATTGAATGTAAACTAAAAAGTTGTGGGGCATGGCCAATAGGCCGGGGATCACAAAGGAACACTCCACAGAACCTATGGCAAAGTGCTTGTACAAGGTATATGGGAGGAATTTACAGCAAAGAGAGGTAAAGGGGAGTTGGGGAAATAAGGAGAGAGAACGTTACTGTTGTGAGTAGACACTAGCAGAGTTCACATACAAGAACCAAAGTAGGTCCACATTCAATTAGAAGAACACAACAATGCAAACAATGATAAAACCAACAAATTATCGACACAAAATTCCACTAACCCATTTATCAAAGGCGCAAACACCTTTCTTGGTTTTACAAGATTATCATGCATGCAAAGTTGGAAAGAAAGAGTAGAGGAACATAAGACAAGAAATAGAAGAATTGCAGCTTTTATTGTTTGATGTAGAAGTGGTAATCTCAACAACATACATTTAATCAACAATTGTCAACCCCTTGGAATGGAGAAGCCATTCCAATTTATAGCATTACAAACTGTCCTTCCATCTACACCCCACATGACTTTTCCCTTACCCTTACAACTTGTGACCTTTCATATTTCTAGGAAAGAAAAGTGGGCCCCTCTTTTATTAATTAAAGGGAACTCATTTCAATGCTTGACTATAAGTCACATTTAAATGAATAAGACAAAAAGTGAAAAGTCTCTTTTCAACGGAGAATTAGAACATGAGAGAGAAGGGAGGAGGAGAGGAGTTGACTGATCTGATGAAGAGAAGCTTTGATGATAGAGAATTTGTTGATTTATGATCCTTGGGGGAGAGTTCCCAGAATGAGCTCTTGTCCTTTGAATTCTCTACTGAACCAAGCTGCCGCAAGCGCCACCTTATCTACTTTTGGAATGCAAACGCAGCTCAACACATTGATCCATGTCCAGGGAACATCGTTGATGTTCTTACACTAACTGAGCCATCTTTTGTGATCTCTTGCAATGTCGGAAATAGAGCTTCTGATGTTGGCAAGGGACTCTAGAGTATCTTCGTTGAAGGAAAGAAGATCACCTGCCTCTTTCTTAACAAACTCCTGGAAGGAAATAATGAGTCTTGATGATGAATTCTCGATGAGTGGGGAGAATCCAAGTTTCTATACACATATGCAGACCTCATTCAAAATCTCAAAAGCATTTTGTCCACTAGAGTCAAGTTCGGAGATGGCATTTTTATCATATCATATCTAGCATCCATGATGCGAACCCAAACTGAGGACAAATTGTCAACATCTTATGCGAACGCATTTTCACTCACAAGGGTGTGAGAGTCGAAGGGAGCTCATCTCGGACACAAGTGGGAGCACCTCATCCAAGTGGATTTTCTCTTCTTCAATCCCCTCCCTTGCTTTCTTCACTTCCGACAAAGTGGCAAGAACATACTTGACCAAAGAGAGAACCTCTGGGAACACTGTCTTTCCTTTTTCAATGATCTTCTCAATCCATCTCTCATTAGCCTTCCCCCACACCATATGCCTTTGTGCCTTCCTGATCACCTCGGAGTCAAAGCTACTGATTGGAGGAATGTATTCCACAGCAAGAGAGAGTATTGAATTGGGCTCCAAGAAAGGTTGAATGTAGGCACTGAGAGCTTTCACATGTTCCTCCAATTGCTCAATTGTTCATTTGTACTCTTCATTTCGAGCAAGGAGGCGGGCAGAGGATTCCTTGAACAAATGAGAGTCACCCTCATGTGTTGTTAGTCCCAAAGGGATTGTTGTCATCTCATAGTCCGATGGGATCATCTCCTCAACGGGCTTTACATTCTTTGCCCGAGCAATTTCTACATACTAGTTATTGTTGTCACCCAGAAGTGCACCCTGATATAAGAATGGTGTATGTATTCTCTCTTATGTTGACAAAATTGGAACACTTCAACGTTGTGGGTAACCTATGACTGAGGTGAACCTCCAGAGTGGGCCGCTTCACTTGTGAATCACCTAAAAACTAAAAATTGACAAGAAAAGGAGAAAGGAATGCGGGAAATATAAAATTGAGGTGATACACCAATGATTTAACACACACATGTATTACTGCATACAGAAAATATAGAGATCCACACACCTGCACAACTATAGGCTAATCTACAAAATTAATTCAAAGCTTTGGGTAAGGGACAGCAGTATAGGGAAGAATTTCCACAACAAAACAATACAATACCCTGATAAACACGATGAAAAACTCATAAAACTAGCGATATGAGAAGTACAAGCTAGGAAAAAATGGAGTTTTTATTCAAAAATGCAAGTACAAGCTAGGATTACAATAGCAAAACAACCAGAAGAAGTGTGTATTTTTCATGTCAAACCCTGCTTATATGGACCGCTGCGTCCAAATTTAGCCTTCTCCTTGCATGCAAAATATTTTAATTTATTTAATACATCATCCGGTGGCATAGGGAGCATGCATGATGATAGAATAATAAAAAAAAATCAAACTTATAAGGCTGTTGTACTAAAATCAGAAGTCTACTGCATTTATTTATTAATTTAATTCACCCAAACTCCATCATTGGCGCCAACTGCTATAGTATACAATAAATTTTATTTATTAAATACTTTCTCTTATGTTGTTGCGCCAACCTAGAAAGGAACAATAGTTAACTTTTTTGCTTTGTCCTTTTCCTGCTTTTGTCTTTTCTACTTTTTGCTTTTTCATTTCTACAGTGCAGCCTTCTTTGACTGAGACCTCTGCTGCAATCTTTTATTTATTTATTTATTTGTTTGTTTAATCCATTCTCCTCATGTTTGGCACCAAGGATCAGTTAGCTGCTGCAATTAATTAATTATTTAATCAATCCTTCTCCAAGCTTGGCGCCAAAACTGTTCTATAACAGCAGCATGCTATATTTTAATAAACTTCATGTCTTATTTTTAGCAAGTTGCTAAAAATAGCTTGAATTTGCTTTTCTCCTTGGGCACCATGTTTTCTTATTTTTAGCATGTTTTTTACTCTAACTTTGGTGTCCAAACTTCTGCTGAGCACGCTGATTTTTTTTAATAAAAATAGCACAACTTCTTTAGCAAATTTTTGTATTGTCCCACCGGGCGTGCCAGACACATATTCAGCATCTGGCGACTCCATTGGTTTAAAAACCCATTTTCTCAATCAGCAAGCTATTTCAATCCATCTTTCCATCTTTTTATGAAGTTGTGCAATCATGACTTCAATTCCTCATTGGAATTCCCAATTTCAAAAGAATTATTACACCCCTCCACCTCTTTTTTCCCAAAATCCTCCTCCATATCAGTATTATAAGCCCTATCATAATGAATATGCCCACGATCCAAACAATCTGTATGATTATCCTGACAATCATGGTGTTTTTTCAGGAGCAAGAATATGCAGATACAACACTTGGAGATAAAAATGGTACAGATGAGGGCAACAAATACCATTAAGGCAGTCAAGCTTGAATTCGAGGTACCCTACCCATGGGTCGGTCCTATACCAAGCTGGTATAGCCCTCAAAAGAAGATAGACTTTGTGTCTAAATTGATACCAGAAATATTAGAGTGGAATGAAGAGATAGAAGCTTACCAATATAGTGTTGAGAAACCCTGTCAATGGGGCAATTCTTCCCTATCATCATGTAGCCCTCCCATTCTTACTTTCCAACCACTTCAACCGGAGCCCAAGTCCCAAATTCCTAGCTTTCTTACACCTCTCCAATCATCTCAACCATTGCAAAATCAGTTAGCGACCCAACCCACCCCTCCCCTCATATTCCCAAGTCCATTATGGAATGAACGAATTCTAACCAAATGGAGCTTACAGTTTGAGGACATGCAAAATCCACGGTTTGTTAAGCCTACAATAGAAAAGGGGTGCAAGGAAGTGGTTGAAGTTATAGAGCAGCAGAAGGAATATGACCAACATGCAAGGGTTAGACAAAGTTTTCTCAAATCTCTTAAGATGCAACGTAAAGATAATGTTTTGGAGGAACATATGAGTGTTTCTAAGGATCAGATCAGCAATCTTGAGCCTACATCACCTTCAGATCAGCTTGCAAACAATCATACAGAGGAGGAAATCAGCAAAGACATTCAAATTCAAAAGGAGTTTCCTCAAGCACTCCAAATGGTGAGATTTCACACAAAGAAGAGGGGCAGATTATAAAAAGTAGTTTATCAACTATGAGAAACCCATGTCCAATTAGGTATTTGGCTAGTTTAGAGCCACATAAGGAGTTGTCATCAATTGTGCTCATTTCAGAGCATGAGAAAGAGCTTCAAGTTGCCAAAAATCAACCCCAACATCTACAAAGATAGCATGCAGATCCTATAGAGTTGTTTATTCATTTATGGGCTGATATTTTGGGCAAATCAATAGTGCACGCCATGTCTGCACTCATACCATGTGATCTAGTTGCAAACTTGATCTCATGGTCCCATTTTCTAAGGAAAGAGAATCATTTCTCTCAACCAGTTTGTGGTTTTGTTTAGCTTTCCTTTTGTCTAGTTAGAGTAGGGTAATTAAGGATTTCAATACAATAAGAGTTTGCATGCACATTGTTTTTCCAGTTTTCTTGGTTAGTTTTCTTTCCAAAAAGTGCATGCATGCACATGTTTTCCTTTTGTTGGAGGGTAATTCAGTTGTTTTGTTCAGAGGATGCTGGTTATTGATAGAAGTAAGTGACTCCCTAGCCCAATGGATGCAGAAGGCTACTAATCTCTTTGTTTAGCAGGCAAACAATCCCGTGATGTCGCCAAAATGTTACCACAAATTCACATATACAGAATTTGTGCCAAACGTATGAATAGAAGTGGATGCATGCAAGGTTGGGGGCTGTAGTTTCAGTGATCAAGCTAAAATTAGAAGAAGCTAACCTTGGCGCCAAAGCATGCATGAAATAGAGCTAGATTTGCAACCAGCAGGTGTGCTATTTTTATTAAATAAAATCAGCATGCTCAGTAGAAGTTTGAACGCCAAAGTTAGAGTAAAAAGCATGCTAAAAATAAGAAAACATGGTGCCCAAGGAGAAAAACAAATTCAGGCTATTTTTAGCAACTTGTTAAAAATAATACATGAAGTTTATTAAAATATAGCATGCTGTTGTTATAGAATAGTCTTGGCGCCAAACATGGAAAAGGATTGATTAAATAATTAATTAATTGCAGCAGCTAACTGATCCTTGGTGCCAAACATGAGGAGAATGGATTAAATAAATAAATAAAAGATTGCAGCAGAGGTCTGAGTCAAAGAAGGTTGCACCATAGAAATAAAAAAGCAAAAAGTAGAAAAGACAAAAGCAAGGAAAAGGACAAAGCAAAAAAAGTTAACTATTGTTCCTTTCTAGGTTGGCGCAGCAGCATAAGATAAAGTATTTAATAAATAAAATTTATTGTATACTACAGCAATTGGCGCCAATGATGGAGTTTGGGTGAATTAAATTAATAAATAAATGTAGCAGACTTCTGATTTTGGCACAGCAGCCTTAGAAGTCTGATTTTTTTTATTATTCTATCATCACGCATGCTCCCCATGCCACAGAATGATGAATTAAATAAATTAAAATATTTTGAATGCAAGGAGAAGGCTAAATTTGGATGCAGCGGTCCATATAGGCAGGTTTTGACATGAAAAATACACACTTCTTCTGGTTGTTTTGCTATTGTAATCCTAGCTTGTATTTGCATCTATGAATAAAAGCTCCATTTTTGCCTTCTCATATCGCTCGTTTTTTTAGTTTTTCATCATGTTTATTAGGGTGTTGTATTGCTTTTGTTGTGGAAATTCTTCCCTATACTGTTGTCCCTTACCCAAACTTTTGAATTAATTTTGCAAATTAGCCTATAGTTGTGCAGGTGTGTGTATCTCTATATTTTCTATATGCAGTAGTACATGTGTGTGTTAAATCATTGGTGTATCACCTCAATTTTATATTTCCCGCATTTCTTTCCCCTTTTCCTTGTCAATTTTTAGTTTTTAAATGACTCACAAGGGAACCAACCCACTCTGGAAGTTCACCTCAGTCATAGATTACCCACAACCTTGAAGTGTTCCAATTTTGTCAACAGAAGAGAGAGTACACACACCATTCTCTATCAGGGTGCACTTATGGGTGACAACAGTTACCAGATGTTTCACTGAAGAGACAAGAAGCCACCTGCACCTTCTTTCTCCGCTTGGATCTCAAGATTTTTGTGATAGCTCCAAGGTCGGGCATTGCAGCTTGTTGTGTTGTTCTTGAATCCATGGGAATGGCTCATCACGAGTGGACGTGATGTTGGTCACAAAAGCACTTTCATGGGCTCAATGTAAGATCAAATCTTGTTCATTATGGGAAAGTTCTGCCACTGCGGAAGACATACTTGGATGCTCCTGAAGAGGAGGTTTTGATGGATCACTCTTGCTTGACTCAAGCGGCTCTATGGGATCTATGATGAACCTTACCTTCTTATGAACCCTCCTGGAGTACAGAACCTTTGTACGCCCTCTTTTTATTATCTTCCTTTTTGAAGGTTCATGTTCAGTGGCCCTTGATTATACTTGAATGAGGTTCGATTGAAATGTTTTATTTCTTGGGGAAGCGACCACATTACCCAATATTTGGTTGAGTGTTGAAGAACACTATCGTGAATGACATTGAATGGAATTGGGAGGATTCTTCATTCTTGATTACCTATTTACCCTTCTTATCTCTAGAGCATTTCTTGAGTGAAATCAGATTTGGGATAGCTTGCGTACCTTATTTTTCATATGCTCCCATGGAAAAGGATGAAGTTTTGATTCTTTGCATAGGATGGCTTGAATACTTTGATGGCTTGACTAGCTCACTTTGACTTGCTTCTCGAAGAGATGACGATGGATTCAGGACATAATGTTTCTCAGCTTGCCCGATGAGTTTCTCATTTCATTTATAATCATGATGACACCTTTTCATGAATTTGAGATTCCAATGGGGCTCTTGACCCTTTTCAAATTCCTTGCCGACCACACAATGTCCCTAAATTTCACCTATTGTGTCTCGATATGCCCTATCAAGCTCCTTGACACAAATGTGATCAAAACAATGCTTTAGGATCCTTGTGGAGGGTTAATTTTCTTGTTTGAGCTACGCAACCACTTTACGACCATGTGATGATGGCAAAAAGCAGTGAGATGAGTGAAAACGAAGACAATAACTTTCTACACTGAAAACTAAAACTTTCTATTTTTGGCAGGTGGGGTCAGGAGTCGCTATTTTGGAAAATTTAGCTTTTTTACACAAATCTTGTTTTACAGAGCTCCTAATGCACTTAGACAAACTCCATTGATGATGCTTTTCTATTTTTAGCAAGTTTTTGTTTTTAGAAAGTTACTTTTTGAATGATGAGATGAGTGAAAGATGCTCGTTTTACCCTGTTTGATGTTTTTCATTGTTTTTGGATATGCTGAGTGACAGGAGCTTACTATTTTGAGAGGTTTACTATTTTTAGCATGTGAGTGTATAGAACACTTGCTATTTTTTGCAAGTGTTCTTACCAATGTCAGATAGCAACAAAACCACCTTCACTGGATTTGGCTTTGCTCCGCGATCCCGTGCTCAAATTTTAATTGTGTTCCTTCCGCTAAAACGCTAGGAAATCAAGAAGGCAACTTTCGAAGATAGGGTTTCAGGTTTGTAGCTGTAAAAAACTAGGGCATCATCTGATATGGAGTAACTGTTATCACAAAGGCGCCTGGGAGTAGATCATTCTGTGAAAATCTTAGTGCAATCGGATTTTTGGTTAAAGAGTTATGAAGAAATCTCCATTTCCAAGGTCATGGTTGTTCTGGAACAAATTTGGAAGCATCTCTATTATACTTTGACATTTTTTAAAGGTTTTTCACAGCAACAATGGTGGAAGACTGAACAGTGCATAACCGTTGGTGTCAAAGCCGTTGGTGAGGGTTTTGCGCTTGGTTGATGGGAAGCACAACCGTATGGGGTACATTTATGAAGCCATGGATAGGGCCAAAGAGGTTATCCAAAAGTTTTATAGGTGGTATATCGCCAGATTTGGTCCCTTTTGAAAGATAATTGATCGGAGGTGGAACAATCAACTCCACCAACCGATTCATGCAGTGGGGTACTACCTCAACCCCAAGTTTTTCTTCTCCGATGGTTTCACAAATGTGAACGGGGAGGTTATGGAGGACCTTTCAACATGCATTGAGAGGATGATACCTAAGGTTGAGGTGAGGGACCTCATCATTTTAGAGTTGCAGAATTACAAGCATGTTAGAGGGAGGCTCTTTTCTTCGGTGTTAGCTACACAAGGGAGAACCACACAATCACCAGGTAAAAAAAATTAGAATGTTTATTAAGTTACTTACATCTTGCAAGTTACAAATTTGATTTTATTAATTACTTATAACTTTTGATTATCTTGTTTGTAGATTCTTGGTGGGAGGAATGGGGAGGAAATACCCCGCATCTTCAAAAGCTAGCCCTCAGAATTTTATCTCCAACCTTGTAGCGCTTCTGGATGTGAACGCAACTGGAGTTTGTTTGAGGCCATTCACACAAAGAAACGCAACAAATTGACTCAAAAATGCCTCAACAACTTGGTTTTTGTGCAATACAATCTCCGGCTTCGCACAAAAAAAAGTGGAGGCCACATCGCATGAACTTATTGATTTGGATGAGATAGATCCCTTCAGCAAGTGGACTGGGCAAGAAGAAGAAATCTCTGCTTTCACAAAGGATGAGGTTGCTTCTTTCGAGAGGGAAGCTATGGAGGAAGAAGCACTAGCAGGATTGGATGACATCTTTGAAGGTGATGTCAAACATGCAGCAGAGGAGCCACCGCCATCTACTACCAGGTTGGAGCCGCAGTCGCAGCCTTCTAGGAGGATAGAGGAGACGCAGCTGAGTGTAGGGACTAGTAAAGGCAATAGACCCTCTCCCCAATATTTCTCTAGAATGGGGAAGAGGAAAATGTAAATTATTGTATATTGTAACTTGCATAGATATGAAATTTACGATTATAATTTTCAATGTCAATCATCATAAATTCAAAGCACTTATCAGTCGGTTGTTGTATTCGCATGATGATGCCATTTTGTATCGTATTTGTATTCAAATCTCATAGAAAACACTTCTCCAACATTTTATAGACTCGTTTAATACATTTTGTAGCTAAATTTTGCATAAAATTTATGTTTTTTAAAGAAATTTCCGTATTTTTTAAGTTGTCGAATCTTCCCGAATATTCACCAAGTCTTGCCAAGTTTTTGTCGCATCAATTTTTTTAGGTTTGCCGAATATTTGTCGAATACAAGTATGCAAACTATGGTTTAACCAATGCAAATCGCTTTTTATAGGTTGTGTTAACATCATTAGGTTTTCTGGAAGTTGGCAAATTCAGTCGAATTTGTTTGTATTTTTCTAAACGGCATTCATCTTTTCAAAAAGTTGATCGATGCCCTCATGTTTGTATGATTTAGCAATTTGATATTTTGAGGTAAAAATTGCAATTTGTTTTATCTACCAACTGGTGTTTTTCTAAAAGAGGATTAGTTGGAAGAAAATCGGGTAGAGGTTCCTCATCTACACCATCACTAGTGTCAAATTGGGGAAGGTCTTGGTCGTAAGAAGCATTGATCATATTTGTTTCACAGTTGAAGGCATGCATTTGGGCTAAGCTCTTTCGATAATGGAGACATTTTAAGTGTATATATTGTGCTTGGGAAACAATATAATTCTTCATCAGTAAGAGGGTTGTTATTGTGCATGTATGGGCATCACCATGGTTGAGATGTTGAGTTTCAATATAAGTTTCTTTGGCGGTGATGCCTAGATTGACTACAAGGATCTTGGGGAGAGAGAAGCAGAAGATTCTTTGAAAATTTTGACAATTTCCAAACTCATCAAATAGATAGAAATCTTCATCGTAAGAGGCTTTATAACGTGTCCACACCGAAAGACCTCTCTCATTCTCATCTTCAAAGATAGGCAAATATCGATCTCTTGGTACGAGAGATGGAGGAAGCCAATTCGTGAATACATTGTAGTAACCTAGTTGTGTTCCATGTATTTTGGAGTTCCATATGCCTGTCGTTATCAAAATCCACAATGGTAACTTATAAATCAACAGATTTGTAGCGATAAATTTGAGTATGGTGTACTATGGATGGTTTTTAGTAAGAAGTATACAAAAAACCTTTTTAGGATTTGCAACAAGGATATGCACCGTGGGTTAGGATCAACTTCATGCTTGTACTACATATTATTATAAATGAATTTAATGCATTGGCTTCGAAGGATGTGATTGCTCTCGCCCGCTGCATCCATGAACCATGACCTTGGTGTGTACCGTTTTGGAACTCATGGTGATGGGGAGCCAAATACATCCAACAGGATTTTAATTGTTCTTATCGAAACCACAACAATTGAGTCGAATCTTTTTGAGGTTGTTTTCATAATATCTTAAGGTCTTAATTAACCATAAGAATGTTACATTGATTCTTGAACCTTCATCTATTAAGACCTTCCTCACTTGAGCATCATTGATCATGGCATTAATAAAGAGGGGAGTGTCATCGGAATGGTTAAGGATCTCATTGTTGATCATGCCATCCTCGGGAAATTCACTCAATAATGTGTTATTAGATTAGGGATGAGACATGATTTCTATGGCATGAACTTTGGCGGTACGCAAAGGTTGATTGTAATGGTCTTCCTTGATGATTGTCGAGGAATGCCCTACACGCTATTGCAATTGTTGTATTAAGGAATATTTCTATGATGAGCGAAATGTACACATAAGTTCAATAAGAAGAATGTTACAAAGCATGGAGTTAAGTTCATCAAGGAAATTCCATTGAGGTTTTTGATAAGTTCCATAATGGTATTTAGGTTGAGAATTAAAGTAAGTGGTCAAAACTTTGATGACTGAAGAGGATTTGTCTTTAAGGTTGAGAAGCTTTTTCCTTAAGTTAAGGAATTTTCTCCTTAGGTTGAGACTTCATTGGTGGAGCAAAATCTTTGTTCGAATTGATCACTGGAAGATGATAGTAGAGGTATCTTTAAGCAACACCTCTATCTTAAGATGGCTTTTTTTGCCTCTTCGGATGGGATCTTTAAGTGTACGGCCTTTCATCGATAGTTGTCTTTGGTTGCATTCGACATAATTGATAATTGAAATAGAGTTTTGGTTATAATGCCCTTCGAATGGTGCCCACAAAGGTGCCTTCATCGGGATTGTGGATCATTTTGAGTTTTTATCATTAATGGCTTTGAGAAAGTGATTGATACTTCTCATAGCACTCTTCAATGATTGCTATCAATGATCAAAACTAGACAACCTAACATGAGGTCATAAATGGGCAATCTTTTTGAGTTTACAACATATTTTCATAAACAGTGCCCTAATGTTAGCATGCCACCAACAAAATTTGTTGGGGTCGTACCACGAAAGCACGGGCTTGTTCGGATCAAGTTGATGTAATCCAGGTGTAGGCATCATTTGCTTGAATTCTTGCTTGCTAAAGGGCATGCAGTGCAAGTTATCATAAGTATTGTTGGAAACTCCTTTTGAATTTCAATCATTTGATAGGAGAACATGTGATTTATTTACCCTTTGGGAAAAGGGTTGATCTTCAATGGATGAATTAATAGCATTAATTGTTGCTTTAAATGTATCTTTGGTTGGTTTTTGAGATTGCGTATAATTGGTAGTCATACACTCTTAGTTTGGTTCTGAAGGATTCCTCCAATGTGTTGGTGGTAGGGGTGCGGGGGGGAGGACTTGTAGTTTTATATTGCAACTTGGGATTTAAAGCGGTACAAGGAAGATATGCGAAGAGATGTTGATCGGCTCAGTGTTATGGTTATCAGCTTTGTTTGTCTAAGTATTTCACATCTCTTTATAAAACCTTAGCATTGATACATTAGACTAGTTGTTTCATGCATTAATGAATCCTTCTATGGCATTTTTAGGGAGATCATTTTGTTGAAATTTGTTTACTAAATCATATTGACTATAGACCTCTAATTTGGTGATTGGAATGAGAGATAAGTTGATTTATACCCATTCTAAAACATCACCCGGTTAGGGTATTTTGCAAATAGTTTGGTAATTGCATTAGTGTTTCGTTTAGATCCACACTTTGTAAAAGTTTCAAAAGGTTTTTAATTTGAAGAGTGGGGACCTGGCAGATCCGTCTTTAAGAGATGGTTGGTGAAATCCTTTCCAATGTCAATGGTACAGATGTGAAAGGTACTTAAGGTTCATTTTGTAATGTAGCTAAGGATCATTCTTGCATAGATTGGAGGTTGAAGGATTGGCATCCCATATGAACATCCCAAAGCAATAAAGGGGAAGGACATTTGTTAGAAGGTCCTGCAATGACTTGTTGAGGTTAAGATGTCATTTACAAATTTTTGTTTTGCATCTAGGCTCGATTAGTTATATTAGTTTACATTAGAGCCATTTGATCCAACAATTTGATAAACACTTGGGTGTTATCAATTGGTGGATTTTGGTTGATGAAATATTGATGTTGTTAATAGGAGGCATTATTTGATGTTGCTTCCATGGAAGTATTGTTTTGAAAGGTTTGAACTAATTATCCATCCTTATTAGGGGTGAGGAACACATTGTTGTACAAGTCTTTGAAGATATTATTAGGATTGTCTTGGGTACTCTCAACCATAAAATGTTGAATGGTTGGAGTGTGTTAAGATTATGAGAAGGTGCGCCATGAGTGGTTTCCCTCGACACGGGGCACGAAAGAGAGAAAAAAGCAACCCACATTGTAGTGCTCACTCCTTTTCGACACTATTTTTATTATGATGATATTACTGTTGGATTGATACTTAGACATTTTGATTATTATATCTTGATCAGTAGATGATAGACTATGCAGATATTTGGACTATTGACATGTTGTGATTTACATTTTGATTATGATGCACTAGATGACGATGATGGACAAATGTATATGTTGATATGCAGTATTCTGAGTTTATACTAACATGTCATATTTTAGATGCATAGCCTATGTTGGATATTTTGAGTAGAATTATGATTTTATGGATGTTAAAAATCAAATTAAATTGTGTGATGATAGATGATAGAATTGTTAATTTTGGAATGATTATTAATTTTTATATGTATATTATTCTCAATGTTGTTGATGCGATCGTAAAACCAAAGAGGTATTTTGTTTGTGTTACATGACATTTTATCACATACATCGAAAGGGGATAAGGGACCAACCACAGAAGGATGTCGGGTGTTGTGCAACATAGCCAAAATTTGACAACTTGTGTATAATGTTATGTTTTGTTGTTGCGTGCTTTGTTAGGAGGTTCCCATGAAAAGGTAACCTCGTTTATGTGGCCATGGGTGTAATGTGTTTTTCCTTTCTTTTAGTATTTTGTTGTTAATTTATTGTGCATGTGTTTAATTATTTGGGGAAATATTGTTACTTTATTAACATTTGCTAATGTATCTTAATTAACTAGTTTAACTCAAATTTAAATTAAGAAGGAAGATATGTCATGTGGGCAATAAATTGGGTAGATAATCCTTATTTGTTGCATGTTGTGAATTGAATTAAATGCATTTTTGGTGGTGTGTACTCCACCATTCTTCCCAAATTCGAATTTGGCCTTGTTGGCCACTTTTGGAGACTTGAGGGACAAGTTAACCTTGTTTCCCTCACATCTCAAACTCTCCTACCAACCCTATTTATGAAGTATGGAACATATTTTGACCATTTTAATGCATTTTTGAGTGTAAAAAGGGTAAATAATTGCACTTCTTACTTACCAATTTAAGTTTGTCCTTGATAAGCATGGAGTGCAAGTTGGAGTGTCATGTGGGCATGTCATAAGTCTTACATTTGCATTTAATTACTTTGGGCTTGGTGTTTGACTTGTGTGTTGGAATGGAGGGATGATGAAGTGGAATCCTACATGGAGAAACCTCATCATCCTCACATCCTTTTTCTATTTATTGGATGTTTTTGATGGATTTTGGGTTACCTGTCTTAATTGTTTCTCTTGTACTTTTGAAAATTGGTCTTGATTTTCATACTTTGAGTTTTTCTTTTGGAGTTGCATCTTAGATTGAGCTTGGTGTGAAGGATTCAAAGGCTTGTTGAGCAAAGGAATTGAAGCTTGATGGAGAGGTAGGCTCTCCTCTTTTTTGGCATTTTTTGTATTAATGTATTTGATGTAGAAATGGTGTTTGTTTGTATATTGTATGAGTGTTGTGGTTATTTTAATTGTAAATGGGTAGTTTACCTTAAGTTGTGTGTGGGAGATGGATTTATGGGACCATTGGGGAGGGAAAAAGGAGATGTGAGGCATGCATTTTGGAGGGAGTGTGAGTTTGAGTTCCACCTATGGGGAGTGAAAAGGATAACATGGATATATTTTGCATTTTGCAAGTGTAGAAATAAAGATTTGATTATGTTTTGAGTTGTGCACATGGAGGCTTTTGGGTGAAACTCCTACATCACTTTGAAGACAAAAGTAGGCGGTGCCCATATTCCATTGCTCCTTTTTGACTTGTTGTAGTCAAACTTTTGTGCTTGTTGGGGAAAAGTTGTTATTTTTTTTAATGGATTGTTTGAATGTGTTATTTCTTATTATGTTATTTTATGGAATGCTTGTTGTGGAAGCCTCTTGTACAAGTTGTCAAATGTTGCATAATACCCCATATTGTTCTTTGGTTGGGGCTCGGGGGCCAATAAGGGGATGGATTCTCCTCTTATTGGATTATAGGTTGGGT
Source organism: Taxus chinensis (assembly GCA_019776745.2). Lineage (NCBI taxonomy): Eukaryota > Viridiplantae > Streptophyta > Pinopsida > Cupressales > Taxaceae > Taxus > Taxus chinensis. Next base: position 194,413,268 of record CM034149.1, on the reverse strand, counting down.
GGAGAGCGTCGCCTATACCCCTTTATTTGTATTGTGATCCAAGTTTTGAAGAGTTGAAGGATGCAAGTTGAAAGCAAAAATTGGGAGATGACCTTGAAAGAAATGACTTGTGTTTTTACCTTGTTGGAAGAATTCTCCATGTTGTAAAATTTATTATTGTTCCCACTTAGAGTGGAAGATTGTAACTTTTGTATGTTTGAAAGAAAGTCTTGTATATTTAATTTATTTCAAGTTGTAAGTGATTTAGTTGAATGTAGAAAGTCTCCTACACTTTATGTTGTTGTATACCTTGTTGGAAAGGACTAATTTTATTGTCAAAGAAAAAAAAAGGATTAGAAGTTCTTGTATTGCAAAAGAATGTTATTGCAACTTATAATTATCATATTTGTATTGTATTGTTGGAAAGAGAAATTCTCAAATTATGTTTAATAAAAATGAAAACTTACATTTCATATTGTTGAAAGTTGTATGTTTGAATGGAAAAACTATGTATTTGGTAATTTTAAGTTATGAAACGAAGATATGATACCAATCTATCAACTAATGAATTATAGACACCTTAATTAAATTAATATTGCCTTAAAACCAACCTAAGTAGAAAACTACTTTGAAAAATGCCTTAATTTAAGGTTCTGTTTTTGGGAAACAAAACCGCCGCCCTGTACAGAGCGGCGGTTTCAAAACCGCTGCCCAGCGTAGAGCGGCGGTCGATGAACTGCCCACCAGGCAGGGCGGCAGTCATAGGACCGCCGGTCTGCGTAGGGTGGCAGTTTTGTCACTTTTGACGGAAAAATAAAAATCACAACTGTGAAAAATCTAGATTGAGTTTAATTAAAATCTAAGCTTTAAACTTTCAAAATGAAACTACCAGCAACTAATAAATGATCAAACTCAACGGTTTAAACTTATAAATCCTCTTATGGGCATCCAAATGTGTAAAATTTCATAGATTTAATGAAATGAGGGTTTTTCCCCAATTGTTGAACTCAAAGAATGTTTACATTAAATAGCAAAAACAAATCCACGGTGGAATCTCTACAATAAGCAAATGAGGAACCTTACAATAGTAAACCCTTGTCTAAACTAAACTATGAAGAGAAGAATGGAGGAAGATTTCTCCATTACAACTAGAACCAAGGAAATTTCTCCATGGTTGCACTTCTTGCTTTCATGGTTTCTCCTCCTCCTCTTCCAAACCTGCAAAACAAAATTGAACAAATGAGGATGTTTTGGGGCAAATAGAAATAAAAGGAAACCCATAAGGATATTTAGGGCAACCCAAATCCAATGGCTATGATAGATTTGATCTAATGGCTCAGATTTAACCCTACATCACTTAAGGGGAGGTATTTTTGTGGGAATGAAATTTAATTAAAAAGTGCATGGGTAATGGGGTGAATGGGGCCACTTAGTGGCTAGACATAATAGTTAAACTTTTGTGTTAGAAAATAAAGTAAAATTAGTGCATGATAATTAATTAAACTAATGGAACTTGGTAAACGTATTGTTTAAAAAACGTAAATATTTTTAGGAAGTAAATTAATAATATTTAATTATTAATTTAATTCCAAATTCCGCAAGGTTGTGTAGAAACCTTTAACCAAGAGAAATTTATTAAATATGTATAATGTCTAACATTGCAAACACTTTTAAAACAAAAAATTAAATCTATCGTAATTTTGACTATTAAAATTATTAGTTTCTATTTTGATTTGAGAGTAGATTTTTGTGGGTGTTACACACATAAAATCATAATAGGTTTAGGCTCGCTATAAAAACCCTATAGGGTGACATGATAACAAGTGGCAATGAAGATTAGGAGCTAAAGAGAAATATAAATGTGAATATGACTCCATCAATGGTGGAATAAGATTCACATCGTATTCACCAAAATGTATGTTAGTTAAGATGGTCAATATGATTATCCTCTCTCTCTCCCTTCAATAACATAGATTAAGATATAAGTAGAAGACCATAATAGGGTCAACAAACAAGCCAAAGAGCCTAGAAGCATGATAGTCGTGGATCTAGAAGAGGGTCATCCGCACTTATATCAAAGGTATAGGGTTCCAAAGCCTATATCTAAGATATGGGGATAGGGTCCTAAGGATTGTAAGAGTTCAAATAATAGGCAAGAGCTAATCCTAAAATAAGGGTTGTAATGCCATTTGGTGGTAGGCATGTGCTTTAAAGAGAACAAGAATGGAATAGACCAAGATATGCTACACTACCCTAGTCTAGTATAGAATACATCAACATAATCAATGAACCATAAAGGAAAGAGTTTTAAGGTTAGGGATACTTACTTTTGACGACAATGTCAGCACATTAATCCCCTCCTAGGTTAGTAGCACCAGGTTAGAGATTGTTGTGGGTGGATCACAACAGGTATAGATAGAAGACCTAAGTAGACTAAAGTTGGGGACTCCAAAGATAAGGTAGACCTCATTAGGGAAGCTTATATTCTTTTGGCTCGTAGTAACTCAATGCTCCATTAGACTCTAAAACCTCTTTAAAGAGGCAAATTTAGGAGCACATGTAAAGCAGACTATGTGATGATCTCTTTGAGAAATGACAATAATGATGATATGACCTAAAGCCGTGACTCAACTTAGCCGATGGCAATTTAACTAGATTGCATCGACCAATCAACAACAATCCATAAAGCGGGGTGGAGGAGAGAAAAGCAAGATGTGAAAATTTGGTCAAAGTTAACTCAGCAAACTCAAACTCAACACCTTCTTTATCTCTAATCGTCCTATAGCGTTTTTAGATCACCTTCAGATCCCCTTTATATCCTTCAAGAGTTTTGCTCCATTTTCTGTTACGAATATCCTTGTGTTAGGACTCACATGCTTATTATTATTTGTTATGGGTAAAACAAATATGTGAGATTGTTACAATAACAACTCACGTGATAAATTAGGAAAGAGAAATATTTGTTTGTGTGAGATTGTTTAGAAACAACCTACGCATGTTGTTAAGTGACAGAGAAAGGAGTTTGTTCTCCTTGAATATAGGAGCAACTATCTCTAATGATGCTTCCAACCAGCCCAAACCTTGCTCCTGATGTGCCCCTTAAGGCATGCACTCCAGGGGATTGATGGGCTAACAACTTGCAAATAGAGATTATTAGTAAGTGAAAAATAAGGTGTATACACCATCTAATACACAAAGCATACAACATATAAAGTATCTTCTAAAGTACAAAAGCATGGGGTTAGGATTGAGGATACTTATTTTGGTGGACTTGTTGGAGCGTAACACCATTTGAGAGGTGGATGTAGGTGAAGTCAAGATGAATAGGTGAAGACCCAAATGGACCAAAGTTAAGGCCTCCAAAGAGTAGGTAAACCTTGGTGCAGCTCCTATTCTTGATATCTTCTAGGCCTTATGGTAACTTGTCTTCCTTGGTGTAAGTCTTCTTAACCCTAAGGCAGATTTGCATGTGCAAGTAGAGCAAAATGGGTATCTTATCTTTTGATAAATGACAAAGGGAACCTTATACATATAGATCAATTCCCTAAAAATCAAAACTCAATTTTAATTGATGTTAATAGACCAGGTGATGGAATACAAAGATATCTATAGAAAATAGTATGTCATCTACCCAAACAATGACATCAACAAAGAAAGGGGTGCTAAAGGATGTCATTAGTCGGGGCAAAGACGTCAGCTATAAGCAGGCGATGAAGAAAAAGAGGGTTAGAAGGTGTGAACAGGAAACTAGAAGAATAAATAAGCTAATATGGGTGGTGGTAATAGGAAGAATAGTAAGCGATAAATCTCTCCCAAAATGCTACCGATCGACTCATCTCGATCTCGATTTATGTGTGAACATATGCTCGAGAAGATTAATGTGCTAACAAGTCCTACAAAATTGTATACAATAAGCATATACCTAATCTTAAATTTTGCATTCAATGGTGAATGGCCCCAAATTGAAAGAAATATCTACATCATTGATACGAAAAGAAGATAAGAGGTAATTAAAAAGAGATATAGAGTGCCCTGAGTACTTGAGAAACTATAATCCTAATAACCAAAAGACTCCAACCATACCTTTCAAAGACTTTGCCTTAGGCTTGCACATGACCACCGAAAGCTCAAGTTCAAAGAAAGGGACTTCGTCCCTGCGCCCGTAGGCAGATCTCTCAAGTGTATGGTGTGTATATATATACACACAAATTTTGGTGAAAAAAACCTTGCAACGAACAAAACTTAGATTACCTTATTACCATAACATTTGTGAAAAATACAAGGTACTCTTTAATTAAGTAAATGAAGTAGTTAATTTCAAACCTACATCTATTGTTTGTGTAGCATTAGCATGGCATCGACATTTATAGGGAGGGGAATGGTGTGTCTTACTTCTAAACCACATAGGGCACACTATCTGGTAGATACAAGATTACCAAATCGACAGAAACCAATTTTAACAACTATGATCAACTAAAGATTTTAATGAGCTACAAAAACCTTACAGTACACCATGTGGCTTTATTATAGATCACTTAAGTGGGGTGCTCAACAACTTTGAAATAATGCTCTTCTAAAACAAAAGGGGGGAGTTTGTAGCAACTATTTTCACATAAGCGGGGGGGGATTCAAGAAAGAAAACTTGCAGGGAATCCAATACTTTCCCACATTTTGTGCACCTTAGCATTTAATTCGTACATGGTACATTTTAGTTGGTTGAGCTTTCCGATAATGAAAAAAATTATTGACAGTTGTTGGGACAGTAAAGTAAGACACAGGCTAGAAGAGTCCTAGAGTGCCACTAATTACACTTTCGCTATACTTATAGTTATGATACAGGAAATACTTATTACTAACATTTGCACCCAAGCGGTGCAATAGAGACGTCGATAAAGGAGGCGTCGAAGAAGTTAAAGTTTAAGGGACGATGAAGAAGTGGATGAAGGGAGGATAATTCAAAGAATGGGGAAACTATTGGAGGGAACACAAGCGATCCTCTTCTTTGTTCTTGTATGTCACATATGGACCACACGTCATATTAGCAAACCGTTGTAAGGAGAAAGGGGGTGTGATGCACAAATTTTTGATGAAATGCACTCTAGAGAGCTCTCAAAGTAAGCCCTTGTCATTCAATACTCTCAATGACAATAGTTGGTTTTTGCAATGTTATCCCTATGTTTTGTGGATAGTTAGAGTCCGCACCATTTTAAGGGGTTTTTTTTTTTGCGCTTGTCGTGTAGGAAGCTTTATAGGTAGCTCAGACATGTTGACGGGATTCGACATTTCATGTTGGGTTGATTGTAGTCATGTTCAATTTGATAACCACGAAACATGGCAAGCTAAGTGGTGTTCAACCAGCTTTATAGATTTAACTTTATAAGGTGGAGAAAAAAGAACTTAATCATTACAATTGTTATATCATTTAAATCGTCTTATAATAAACTTAAACATAGTTTTGTATTTTAATAGCTATTGAACCCTATGCATGGGTTTTAATCAAAAGAATACATTCAATAATGTTGAATAAGTATAAGAACAAGCTTGGAAAGAAAAAACATGCTCAAATTGTAATGGACTTGCATTCTAATTGATCTCCTTTCCAATTGACAATTCTTGGCCTCACGTGCACAATAATATTTAGATTAAAATTAATTCTGTATTTGTGTTGTTGCAAAACTTAGATATTAATAATTGATACAAATAATTGTCCTATTTAATGCAATGTTTGTTGAGCATTAAATTTGTCTTAATAGGAGCCAACCTTCATTGTTTCATTCCAATTTTTCCAATGATATTTATTGTTCTACAAAAATAACTACTTAATCAAATTCAAAAACAACACAAGACAATCAAATTCAAAAACAACACAAGACCGCAACTAAAGATCATAAAATTAAATTGACAAGAGGAAAAAATACTTTTTCGATCTTACCGTGAAGAACATCTTTTATACCGAAATAAACCTTACAAAACCACGGAAAGGTCGCCTCAAGGCCTTCTATCACGTCTCCATTCATTTCATGTCTAGCTCCCCCTCCAACAAAATCCATTGTTTTCATTGATGATTGTCCGTTGATTGATAGACACTAACAAGTAGACTGTAAAACACTTTCCAACAACTAAAATTTGGTAGAGGAAAATACAACCTCTATGCCATTGCAGACACACAACACAAAACTTGTCAAACACAGACAAATGATAGATAATATAAGCTGTTCTTTGCCCTGTATACTATAATTTATAGCTTATAGTCTAACTAGGCATTTGATAAAATTTAGGGAAATTCTAAATTTGGCAAAGGATTACGAAGAATAAAAAAGTGCATATCCAATCAAAGCATGTATTCAAAATGTGAAATGCATGTAGCCTTCACCACTTCCTACGAATACAGAAGCTTCACATATGTCTTAATCCCTCATGCAATTCTGCCTTTGCCCACTATGCCCTCCATCTCGTTCATACACCTTCCTCTCTCCTTGACGGTTTCAAAACTGTTTCTTCCATGCTACACTTTATTAGAAGTGCGCCATTTGTCCATGTGAACCATTAAAAGATAAAACAAACATGAATATGAATGAAATTCCTAGATAATAACAATGAAGTATAAAATTAGAGAGAAATAATAAATATGTTGTGTTTTACCCAAAGAACGGAGATTATGTCCCATAAATCCTCTCTTCCCGCATCAATAAACATTCGAAGAAATATATACACCAAAATCAAAAAAGCACTTGCCACACCAACATAAATGTTGCCAAGTAAGCCTCAATGACACCAAGAATAGGGTCTTTAGGAGCAGGCTCTACACTTTTCCACCATCCTGAAGTGAACATCAACCTTACTCCCATAGCCAAATTTCCCCTGCTAACCATCTTTTCCATTGCCATTGCCATTTTTTTCTCCTCGGACACCCACAACACCAAAGTTCAAACCTAAATTGTATCCACCTTTGGATTTTTTTACCCTAACCTTGGTCAATCAAGTTTGCGAATTGAAAGCAGGCTTTATAGAAAAAGGAAATATTGATTTCAACCATGGCCCGCTAGAACCGAATGGCAACAGCAATGCTATTCTCTCCATTCTTACGCCTTGCAGCCTTTGGACAACCACCACCACAGCACCCGCCATGCAACCACCACAGCCAAAACTTCCCATGAACTGAGTGCTGTGTCATGGCAATAGAAACACTGTCCATGGTGAGGGGCAGCCCTGTCAAAGGTTACATTGCCGTGAAGGAGACTCGGTTCAGGGGAAAAGGAAGTGGCCATGGGCATGACTTGTGGCAGAGATAAGAGATCCATGGAAAGAACAGAGATTTGCCACAATTTGCTGCAGAAGCGGTCCAGTTGGGCGCAACATGTGGACGGAACAGATTAGCCTGGACTTCAATGCAGAAATCATTGATTCTCCGTATCTTGTCAGCACCGGTGACCCCCTTCAACCGGTTGAAGGCAGGCCTATGGGTGTAATAATCATAGTTAGGATGGGGTTTCCGGGAGAGTAAAAAAATACTTTAAATATATGAAAATTAATATTTAAATATTTTAACTCTATTCAATGAAATTTAAAACTTTAAACTGTATTCAACATTTTTAAGGTACTTCCGAGATTAGAATTCAATGTTTTTGGTTAAAAATATCAGTTTTTTTTGGAATTAAAACATCACACACAGTTTAAAAGATCCAAAAAAAAAAATGGGGAAAAGGGAATGCCTCCCAGCGTAACAGCGAATTTTAATTTATAATTGATACAGAGAAGGCATATTATTTAAGAAAAGGAGATTGTATAAAAACCTGAGACTGTCAGATAAACAATGAATAGCTGCTTTGGAGGCGGAGTAGGCACCAGTCCATGGACTGGACACCAACGCTGACACGCTTCCCATATTCACTATTTTCCCCTTTCTCCGGGATGCCATATGAGGCACCACCGCCTTTATCACACGCATCGTTCCTTCATAACAGCACCAGTAACAAGTTACAGAGGGTTTTTAAGGTTATCGCTCCTAATTCGTATAGAAATAGTGAAAATAGAACTGAAGTTACCAGAAACATTAGTTTCGAAGGTGGATTGCAAGATATTTAATGGCAGCTCGGCGAGAGGGCCGACACAGTGCACGCCTGCGTTGTTGACGAGAATATCGATACGGCCATACTTGTCAACGATACTGCGCACTGCTGCTTCTACGCTCTGGTCGGATAATATATCCAGCTCCACCGCGTCGCCCTTAGCTCTGAGCCTGTCGTCCACCGATGTAACGGACCGAGCGCTCGCCACGACTCGACATTTTCGCTCGCTAAACGCCACGGCCAAGGCATGTCCGATGCCTCCGACTGTACATCCTGTCACCAGTACGACCTCCTCCTCGCCCTCCGCCATTGCTCGGCATTAAGTCAGGCGCGATTCATGCCTAAGGCAACCTAGTCAGTTGCCTAGGTGCATGATGCATAGGCGGCGTTAAAAATGAGTTGTTGGCTACAATAAAGAGCATAAATTAATAACTAGCAATCACATGTGAGGTGTGTTATGTTAACACCGAAAGTGAATTACGGGTGACAAGAGAAGGAAAGTGAAACATACAACAAAGTAATGTAATATTTCTAATTGGAGAATGAGAAACAAAATAAAGTAGTTGAAACAGAGAGTAGTGGAAAAGAATTGGATTGGATTAAAAAATGGTGAAGCTTGAAAGGGAAAGGCCGATGGGGATTAAGAGGGGAGTGTTAAGAATACGGAGCGAGGACAGGATTCCTCTTGTATGTGTGACTGTAGTAGAGGTGTTAAGGACATTTTGGCATAACGGATGAATGAAAAAGGTGGTGAAATCCGAAGAGCGGAGAAGGAGGGAACTCTTGATATAATTCTGAACGTAAGCCCATGTCCTTCTGCACCCCAATGTCAATAGTAGCTCTCTACAAAGTAAGCCCTTGATATTTATGGATTGAAAATTTCCGAGCCATTTTAAGTGGTCATTGCCTTCGGGTCACCTATGGAAATTCAGTTTCTTAATCGATAACCAACCTTTCTCATAAACAACATTATGAAATACATAATGCAGTGCACCCAATCCTTTTACTACATATTCATGTTCTTACTTGTAGCTTATATTCTTTAAAGGAGGGTTGTGGGAAGAGTAAGTATCTATTAAACTATTCCTAGTTCCAAGCTCATATGCATAGCTTTCTATATCATAGTTTTTAAACGGTTTCTTCCCTTTTTTTCTTTTTAGAATTTCTTGATTGTTATCTGATGTTCCCCGATTGTTGTTGCATTTTGTTTTTTACCCTTATCCAATGGTAACCGACCATCATAGAATTGCCAAAAGACTTTGTTTTTTTCTCTTCAATCCCACTTTTTGAATTTCCTTTCTCTATTTGCATGCGGCCTAAATCAAATGAAGCCGATGACATCGTCATAAAAAAATGTACATGGAACAAAGGCCAACACTGAGAATGGGAAAATTAAGGTGCATGATTGATAAGGAAGAGGTGTATTAGACGCAAATAAAATCTTTTATAGTAATCGTTTGCTTGTGAATGCAAATTTTACACGTTTAAACAGTTATATCTCATAAAAATCTACAACACTTGGAGAAAGTGGGCCTTGTCATGTAATCATCTATATTGATTGTGTTTGATCGTGAACGAAGAGTTAAGTTTTTTTAACTCCGAGTCATTTCCTTCCACAAAATTTATTGAAGGATTGATCCAAATTAAATCTAAATCTATGCTAGTTTTTTACTAGGCTTGTTTATTGCGGCCTTCTTATATCTTGTTCGACACCCAAAATGCCTCTCATGTTGTTCTGATGACTTAAATATACATTATGGCACATCACAACATGGTGTAAAAATTTTTGCAAGGACCCCCACATTGTTCACCACCCAAAACTAGTGCCAGTTGTCTAAATCTTCTTAAACCGTGTATTACTTTGTTGATGAACAATTTGCTTGGTGCGGACTAAATTTTGAACAACTCTGATTTATTCATGATCGATGTCCTTGTCTTCCGCTTCTTCTCATCTGAACGTCTCTCTTACAAGCATCACAAGCCCCCCGCCCCCAACCCACCTGTGAATCACCTTCAGTGCAAAAATGGGGAAAACTCCAAAAGGTTCAAAGTCTGAGACCTGGTCCAAGGACCGAGCTAGAAAGCCTTCCTTTTAAACTTTGCAGCCCCTCTTTTAGAGGCAAAATCAGGTAAATATAGGAACATTCATAACAATGTTATGTCTTCTAATAAGACCTTGGCTCATCTCTTAATACTTCGAATTTGATCAAGTCCTTTCCTACTTCAATTCTCCACCTCTCTCGATATATGGTAGGTGGATTTTATTGCATTTTTCATGATCCGTATGGATTATAAAATTGTGTTAATGTTTCTCCTCCATCTTAGGGTTTCTCTCTACATATTAGTGTAATGAGCACCGGCTCCCTCAATCTAAAGTCATAAAGGTGTACTCTTGCAATGACTCTCGATGTCAAAAATTTTGAATTGTGTGACATGTAATTTGGTAGATATGAAGATGAAGACATGAATAAAATGTTACCACAAAGATGGTGGAAATTAAATGCCTGCATGTCTATGGTTTCAAGTCCATCTATCAGAAGACATTTTCTTTGGTACGTAAAATGAAGACTTGAAGTGACAGTTGGAATTTCCAAGTTCTATATATAAATCAAGCGTAATAAAAACATGAAAACAATACCATTAACAAAATTATTCAATATACAATATACAAAACATTATATATGTTATTATATTAATATATGCAAATATAATTTGATATATATTGAATAAATATAGAATTTTTAAAAATGTAGAATGTATCATTAGTAAAAACGGTATGTGTATATATAATGAATAGATAAATAATTAAAAAATATTACAAAACATGATGTAATAAAAATTTAGGGTTTTGTTTTTCCATCTATTTAACAACAAAATAAAAGTTGAGTGGGAAAAATAGATCCATGTCTAACAAACCAACCAATTGGGTTAAGCGCTCTTCAAAACCTAGAGCAGAACATGAAGACCAACACATCCTAAATGACCTTTCACACCTTTCATTTTCCTTGCATAATAATACAAGTACTTTATTTGAGATATAGAGGCGTTAACCATGCCAAACTCGAGTTAACATTGTAAATTTAGCATTCGTTATGGGGAACTATGTTAAACAAAGCTCTTGCAAATCGTTGTCTGACATACCTTTCTTTCAACACCAGGTGTAAGGCTCAACAACCTCAAACGTAGATGGGTGGGATCAATCTATCGACGATGTGACCTGCCACGTGGACGCATGGGATAGTTGCTTTTCTGCACAGACGTCAAAGGGGGATCATGCTTCTAGCAGAGTAAACGCCTTTGGCGTAACAAGTCTCTTGAAACTGTATACTTTCCTACAATTGTATGAGTATAGCTTTTTAATGTGAATTCATAAGCAAAGAGGCTATTCCAAATATTGATTTTTCAAATTTAGATGTATAAACAATAGTAACAAAATATGAACTTGGACTTATTGATTTTATTTATTTATTTCATATTTTCCGACATAACATAAACTGGTGTGTAAAATAAAAGTCTCATAATCCATTCTAAATATAAAAGCTCAAAACATAATCTTTTACAAATGTGCAGTCGTAAACATTTGAAAACTTCATATTCTTCAAGATTGTAAAACTATAATTTTGTTGCTCGCATTTGTAATTTTTTTTGCATCGTGCTTGATTTTTTTCTCGAGAATACATCTTCATGGTTCGCACACCAATATTTTTCAATTTATGAGGAGGTCCATATTTCATCGCAATGGCATCAAAATCGTAAGTCAATCAAAATCCTTGTGAATGGGGAACAACAATACGAAACTTGGATTTAGGTACAAAGAGCATGTCGACATCGAGTGGAGTTGTTCCCTAACCATTTCTGTAGTGATTGGTTTGGTTGCCCGCAATGAAAAACATTAACAAATAATTGGAACTTTTAACATTAATTGCAAGAGGGGTGTATTGAGGGTCACACCATTTATAAGGGGGAGTTGTGTTTCTAGTCTTCCTTCCTCCAAGTGGAAAATAAAAACATGTATGCATTTTATCAAATAAGAAATGAAGTAAATTCCACGAAAAATAATACATTTAATCTTTCTTGTCAAAAGAGTCTTTGTAAGAAATCTAAAAGATATAATAACTTGAAGTGAATAACAACTCAATGACCTTTAATTTGTTTAAAACCTCTCAACAAGATACATTTGTGCAAATTACCCCATATACAACACCCCAACATGTATAATAATAAAATGTGTATTAACATGTTTCTCAAATGGAGAAAGGTAAACTTTTTTCTTTTTATTAGTTTTCACTCTAAGTAAATTAAGGAAATGTATATGAAAGGATCATTCAACAAGGATGAAATACTATTCTGGTATGTAGTCCTGGAATTACAAAAAGTCTCCATAGGAAATGATCATATAAGGTTGTTGAGAACTCTGAGCCATGATAACAGGCCTTATAGCTAGTTCACAAGAGGTTTCAATTTAAAGTGGATAACAAATGTTGTCATCAAGTACACGTCTCACCAATTGAATCTTAGTGGATGTTATAACTACCTCTTTTTATTAGAGAACCACGCCTTCTAACAACTACGAAAATTGATTAATATTTGTAAGATAAATGGAAAGAAAACCTCCTAGTGGTTTCTTTCTTATAAGGGGGGCTTATATGTCACATCGAATGCTTCCCTAAAATAGTTGATTTTTAGCAACAAAAAAAAAAGTATTAAACCTTCGAAAGAATATAATTTTAAAATATTTTGTTAGATTTTAGTAAATTTAGTAGGATATATGAGGAATTTATGCAGATTGTAAATAAAAAAGCATTAATCTCTTTTAATTTATAATTTTATGACATTGTTTTGTGTCATACATCTAACATAAATACCAAAATAAGAACTTAAAATGTTATCACAAATCTGATTCAAAAACAGACTTAAAACTTAAGGACTGCAGTATATTAATATGTTTAGTTTACATTTTAGAAAACCATGTTTTCCGCCGCAAACTATAGCCCTTAGCCAAAAAAAAATAGACAAAAACCTAGAATCAAAAAACGTCGAACTTGGTCTTGCTATGGTGGATAGCTTCCTGTTGATTCTTATTCATTAATTATGGCGCCAAATTCATCGAATTCCCTTGTTTTTTCTCTAGATGATATGAAATCCTACAAGGAAAAAAATTAGCCAAAACATTGGACAAGGCGGCATTGGGTTTGTTTTCAAGGGTAAACTACCATAGGAAAAGAAAATAGTGATCAAAGTTCTACTTATCTAAAAACAAGGAATTGCACAGTTCTCAAACAAGGTACTGTTAACTCACCATTCTAGGTTTCACTTTTGAAAAGATTTATAAGTTGCACTGAAAAGGGAAAAAATTATACTTTATGTGATGAACAACCAGTATTTTTAGCATTCATTCTTTGCATTATTCAGATAATTTTTGGTATATGGATATTGTAGACTTACAAAAAATATGAATGTCTCATATTAGCCAAACAATGTAAATGGTCTTACAAATGTTTCGATTTTAAATATTTTTAAGCAATGTAAATAGTCTTGCAGTGTAAATGGCCATACAAATCAAATAGTATAACAAATGTTCTACCATATGAATGTAATATGATGTTGTTGTCATTTAATCAACAAGAATGGTCTTGTTGTAAAGTCACAAATTAACATGATTAAATTTGAAACTAAAATGCATATAAATATTTAAGTCGTTTTATCAGTTTTTATGCCATACACCACAGTCTTGACACCCCACACGCAACCAATGAGCCAGTCATGAAATTTTCACTTATCTCCTTTTAACCTTCACATGACAAACTGCCACAAAATTTATTTGTAAGAGCTCCTCCAAAGATGGATGCTTCAAAAAATTCTCATACACTATTGTCAAATAAGTAAAAACATTCTTTTACAAAGGAAAATATTGAATTCTTTCAATTGAAATATAATGCCAGGATACATCCAAAATGTTATCACTTTCTAAATCTTAATCAGTAATCCCCTTGATGACAAGGACTCGCATCATATTATATTACAGTCGAATACATTATTGTTGTATGAACAAAGACTCATTTTAGCCACCCTGCAGTGCATCTTCCTTGTCAAACAAAATGTTAATAGCGCAAAGCAAACAACTCAAAAAATTACATGAATGTACAATTATCTTGTAACTCGGCATGCCCACTACTATCTCTTTAATTAAATATAAAGGCTGTAATTTCATTTAGTAACTCCTGCACAAAATGTTTCTAAATAACTGGCCCACCAACCTATCAGGAACAAGGGACTCAAACCATAAACAGATATCTCAAGTCTTCTTTGTAGGGTTTGATCGATGAACACCAACTTCGTCTTCCCTAAATGTTGAGGCAATAATGTAAATAACCATTGTCATGTTATAAAATATTATGGTGGTAATGACAATAAATAGCATCTTCAGTGCTATTGGAAGGCCAACAGGAAATATTCAAGAGAGTTATCAGGAAATGGTGGTAAATTTTACCTGTAAAGCTAAAATACAGTCTTCCACAGTCTTAGTCAAGTAAACTGAGAAACCTAGACACCCGCACTTTTATGCCAAAAACTGCAGTCTTGACATCCAACACGCAGCTAGTATCAGAAAACTAATGCAAAGACAAAAAACAAAGTTCCTTACCAAGAGACACATTATAAAAATTTGGCTTCAACAAAACCATACAGTCCTATCCATCGAGAGAGAAGGGATGACCATACTCTGTAGTCCTATCCACCTTACAACAAAAACCTTGTAATAACTAGGCTAGAAATCTCAAAATGTACAGTGTCTCCCATAGAAAGCGCCCATCTTTAAGTCCAAGACACATCAAATACTGAAAGGTCTTCCCATACAGATCACGTATCAAGTTTTCTTTGCTTGTCATGCTCAACCCATACCTGTCCTTTCACTATCCGAATGATCACAATGAGGTGGTGGATATAGTGGCTTTGAGTCTGGTGTCCATTGAAGGGCCATACGCCCACACACAATATCCAAATATAAACAATACTTTTGCAGCTTGTTGTCAACATATATCCCCCACACGTGACCACTCAAAAAAACGTTCGTGCATCGTCGACCAATATATCGTGATCTTTGATTGCTCTGTCATTTGTTAGAAGGGGTCTAGGTTTCTAACAGAGAACACACCTTTCAGCGTAAATATATAGGTATATGTTGGCTAGTGTCTATGTTGAATTGTGTGAGTGGTGAATAGTGAACAATGAGCAAATATAAATCTGGGTGAAGCAAGTGCAAGTGTACATGGACTTATGATTATATTGTTGGAAAGCATCAACGACCAAGCATCAAAAAAGTGAATAGCCTAAGTGCCAAATGTTGCAGGAAAGCAAAACAACTAAGGCAAACCCATTGTCACAGTAAAAGATGGCCATCCCATCATATTCATATCCATATTCATTAATATTTCTCTCTCTCTTACTTTGCCTCTGCTTATTAACTAGCCACAAAATAATCTTGCCTAGATGCACCATTTCCTCCGCTTTTCAACTCATGTTTAGTTCCACATTAAAATTAAGTTTGAGTTGATGTAGAGTGTGTTGTAAAGATGCAACTAGAACAAGCCATTAATATTGACATGGAAGGAGATTAGAAATGTTTGAAGGAATAAGACTTAAGGAAACTAATATTAGTCCACTTACCTATCAACGTCCGCTTACTAATATTTTCACATGCTTTGGTAGACTAGAAATAAACATTTCTCGGCTCAAAATTCTTTAAGATCTTGATTTAATAAGATTAGAGATTTACTTACAGAATTTGATGTTTTTCTTGGTTATACCTCTAACTTATAATTTCTATGAAAAAGACAAGAAATAAGTATTTCTAAGTTTAATTCTATGTGTTGTTAAAAATTATATTATAATTTTTTTAAAAAATTGGGCATGCAAGCAGATGAACAGCTAGAAAGGACGAACAGGGCGTATGCTCTAAGTACTGCCTAGGGCACTCAAAAACCTTAATTCGGCCATGCATTTAGTACATACATTCACACCAATTACGTAAAGAACCTCGACATGAACATTTATTTAGCTTGATAGAATGTCCCAATATTAAAAAAAGTCATTGGCATTTATACTTAATATGAATGTGTGGGTCAATCACATGCAGGGGTTAAATTTGACACATGTTTTGGCATTTATTCTTAATATGAATGTGTGAGGGTCAATCACATGCAGGGGTTAAATTTGACGTCTGTTTAGACATTTTTAATCTTTTTAACCGTAAAATACAGTCAACTTGAATCTATGACCTTTTAGATACAAGTGCACAGGACTACCAATCCATTTAGCTCCTGCCACATACTACCACTTGATTTCATTTGTATTTATTTTGATATTTCCCGAATTGTGTGTATACCACATCTGGTGGGGCTCGCCTATGCATGTATGGGATGGGGCATGCGGTGGGGCCCAAAGATTTTGTTGCCTAGATAGCCACAGTCGTTGGCTGTCACTTCTTATTTATTTTTTGTGAAAAATCTAATCTTCAATTACCGTTGTACCATCTACTTCTTACAATATTTTATACTTTTTATGTCCCCTTGTAAATTTAATATAATTTTTCAATACATCTACAATAAATATTTGAGATTTTTGCACTAAACGAGTTCAATGAAATAGATTTCAAAAGATTTGGGCTTTAATTGTTTTTTGTCAAGACTTTTATCGCTCATAATTTCAAACTATTTCAAGAATTTACAAGTTATATTAGCCTGCATGCTGCATATGGGGATGAAATAACATCAAAAATTGTAATTTGTTGAGCTTGGAGCCAGGAGAATTTTCGTTTGTTCTTGTTGCAAATCTCTAATGTTACACTCAAGTTTCATGGTATGTCTAGTTTAAGTTTCAACTATTTAAAATTATTTTTCACTTCTCCTTAATGTAATTTCCATCTTTAAAATGATATTAGAATTCGATCTTTTCATTCAACTATTGTGAATAGTGGGACTTTGTATTCTTAAATGTTAGTGTATTATGTCAGTGTCTAATTAATACACTCCAAAAAGAGAGTAGTTGGTTTTAAAAAAACTTATTTATCTGTATTTTATAGTTGATACTAAGTTAGATTTGAAGGAGAAACTGAAAAGACTTCTACCCTTTTAGCATGAAATTTAGAATAGGAAAGAAAAATGGATAAAATTGTGGGTTAAATCTATATTTGTAGAGAAGTTTGGTAAGTGATTGTTTTTTTAAATTCATGGCCATCTTCATTCGCCCTTGTTGAGAGGCCTAATTTAGTTACAATTTTATGTAAGAATTAGTTTTCCGGAGTTGCATTTATTAAACTAGAAATGATTAGAGTTTCTGAAATGATTAGTAGTTTTTTCTGGAATGATTAGGGATAAATCACTAGAATTTAGCTAAAGAATAAGATTTGCATCCAAAGTCACGTAATCTGGTTTCATTATGTATTATCATCTCTAGATTGGTTAACTCGAAGGATGAGCTTGATTCAGTTTCCGTAGAGATTGTGGGAGCCATTGTAGTCTTGATATTTCTATGTAAATGCATGCATATAACGTTTAAATAGTTTAATATATGCTTCCAATAGTTTGTGTCCCAATTAAACCCCATCCGTATCATGTGCAGTTTAGCCATTGACCTCAAATGCACATTTTGTATTGATGATCCTTTATGGCTTATGATTCTCGTATGGCAAAGACAAAGGAACTGCCACAGCGGCTTTGAGTATGATATGTGTGGCATAGAAGAGAAGCTTAAGTTTATGACGAGGACCTATGAATAAAACAGTTGCCAATGTTGCTCTATCTTTCAATGATTTGTACTTTTTGCTTGACATTAGACTAGAATCTCCTCAATTTCTATACGAATAGTCTCAATTTACTCCATGAACTGTGTTATTTTAGCTTGTTCTCACCTTACTTAAGATGTGAATGGATGATGAATGAAAGAAGAATACTAGTCTGAGTAGATATTAGAGTGAATTCATATGACTAATTTTTATTTGTATTATCCACTGACATAACGTTTCTAGATATATTAAGTCAACTTAGAATATAATAGGAATTATTACTTGGAAAATTTATTTATTTATTTTTATGGTTTTATTATATGAAAAAAATTGTATTTATGTGAAAATCATGAAAGTCAAAAATGAAAAATAAACGTCATGTGCAAAGTACTATTAATCAAAAACTGTCACAAAAAAATTTCTTGACGGGTAGGGGTGACCGTCAAATTTAACCCCTGCATAGTAGTTTAGGTAGTGCACTTAATGTTTGTAGTTGTATTAGGTAGTACATTTAATGTTTGTATTAAATAAATTTTAATTATATTTTTTCCTTCAATTAAACACATTAAATTAAAACAGGTATATCAGTAGGTCATATGTCATAAATATATTGGATTAATTTGTTTCTACCAACAATGTACTTATATGGTCTTTTGTTAGGGTGTTATGTTTGTCTATTAGTGCATCATCACATGGCACTTTTTAAAAAAATTGTGTTGCAATAAGGTAAATTAGTCAAGTCACATCACGTCTAATAAATGAGACAAGAGGGATAACATTTTTAACAAATTTAAAATATTCATGTCTAACAAATGAGACGAGAGAGATAACATTTTTAACAAATTTAAAATATTTTTTAATTAAAATTTTATTAAAATAAACATAAATTACAAATAGAACATTAAAAATTAAATTAGTTCTTGAAAAAGGAAGCATTTAATTGGTTGATTGAATAGAAATATTGAAAATGATGTCATATGCATGAACTAAAAAGGGTTGGATACTTTTAAACATATTACTATTGTCATGTTAAAAAAATGCCATATAACAACAAGTATAGAATAAGGCCCATGAAATGGCAAATCATGTTGATGATGTATGTTGGTGTAGGATAATGGATAAAAATAGTAAGGTAGTTGTGAGTGAAGTTGCACACAAGGTAAGTGAAACAATTCGAAACTAGAAGTAAGATTATAAAAGTTATCAACAAAACACTTAGAGAAGAAATAATATACAACAAAATAAGTTATTGATGAATACCTTTGAAATTCCCAATAAATCAACAATAAGAAATACAATAAACAAGTAAGTGATCATATGTTGAAGGAAAGTGAAACAATTCAAGGATGGGCACAAAAATATTTACTTAATGAAGCTTTACCTATGAAACCTTTATAAGTAGTTCTACAATGGCAAGCCAATTTGATTGCTAAATAGATTATAAATTCAATGAAAATTTGACAATGGAATAAAAAGAGTCATGCAGAACTTTACAAACCTTACCGCTATACCAATTAAGATCCTCGAAGATAACTACGTGAAAAAAATGACATAATCTTGTGGTTATACCGTACTATCATCAATGGATTTTCTAAGCATTGAATATGCTTTTATTTCAAATATATTAGTTGCAACAACTATAGTGTTATTTGCGAACAAACTTTCACAAACATTTGTCCAGCTTGGTCCTCGATTGTATTTTTGTTTTGACCAATGTCATCCTAATATGATCCCAAATCAAGAGCTTAGTCTTCTAAACTCATTTGTTCCACAGCTTCAGAAATTTTTTCAATAATAACTCTTAATGTTTTCATTGACGTTGATTAATGAGTTCTTGCCTATTCTAGAGAATGATGTTTAGGACTGAAATATTTCAAATTAATCAAAATTGGTAGAGGTAAGCAAAACCTGGGCTTTTATGTAAAAGCTTATAAGCAGTAATAGCAAATCAACCTCTTCTATTAAAATACCAAGTATGAAATTAATAACAATCAAATTGAGCTCTACACAACTGTCTTTATCCACTAATGTTTCTAACTATTTTTATCCATGATAAATTTAATGTTTCGACTTGGACATCTAACTACTTTAAAGGCAAAACTCTTCGTTCCGTATTTATATGTTGGAGTAGAGAGGAAGAATGTGGATCAAGCAGCTAATAAGAGAGGACTAAAAAGCTAGATTGAAAATTGCATGATAAAGGAAATGTGTTGTTGATGGACATCCTTTTGTATGGTATGGACGAGAACTTCATAACTAGCAATCGCATGTGTACAATGCATCGTGAATGCCGAACGGGTTATTTGATTTAGAGGGATAGTTATTACTTTTTTAGTTGATGTGTATGATGGGTGTGATTGATTTTGTAAGTGTAGAAATATAGATGAACCACTTCATTTAAAGGTTTTGTGTACATTTAAAACTTGTCACAAATTCGTACATATATATTTGCAAATCTTATATCATGAGTGGTAGCGTTTTATGGGCATTTTTTTTTGCAAATCTTATATCATAAGTGGTCACGTTATGTAGAGTAGTTTATTTGAAATAAACATGAATACATGAATACTTTCATACATGTGGAGATTCTATATCATGAGTGGTTTATTTGCACTAAACATGAATACATTTCATATCGTTTTGGATAGTTAATTAGTTTTGTACTTGATGTTGATAAAAGGTGTGATTGATTTTGTAAGTGTAGAAATATAGATGAACCACTTCATTTAAAAGTTTTATCTCTACATTTAAAACTTGTTACAAATTTTGTACATATACATTTGCAAATCTTATGTTATGAGTGGTAACATTTTGTGTAGTAGTTTATTGCAACTAAACATGAATACATGAAGACTTTTGTACATGTGCAGATATTATATCATGGGAAGATGTGGCAGTAGTTAACAAAGATGAGTTTGTACGGAAGGAATCGGTATGGTCGTGTAAAATTGTTTCCATGGAAGTTACTTGTGGAATGTTGGTTAGAAATCCTTCAGTAGTTGAATTTGATGGCAAGATTGGAATGTCGTGGAATTGTAGGATATTAGTGGATGTAAGTTGGAGGATATTATACATTTTTGTTATTCTACGCTCTAGGTGACGACGTTGTTGCTCAACAGTTATGTGAACTTTATTTTTTACGTAGTTCTCTCTTCATCAAGCTCGTTTTCCAGAAGTCAACATGATTGAGAAATCACATACTTATGGAGTACCACCTATTGAAAAAGAATCCATATGAGTCAACAAGGAACGATATATTGTTTATGACATACAAATGTAGAAATAGTCAAAATCAATAAACTTCATATAATTGAAATGCATGTGGAGTTCCAATGGGAACTACGCGTAAGAGGTAAAATTTAAAGAATAAAAATAATGCATTTGTTGCTGAAGGAAAAGAATATTAGTTATATGGAAAGATATCATACATTCACATAGTCTACAGGGAAGCAAATACATACATAACAAAAGTGCAAGTAATATTCATTTATTTTCTAAATAGTACTTTTAATCCACATAGTAATAGAAGATAATAGTATGTCAAAGGAAATAAATAACATAGTGTTGATCGTTCAAAGTATAGAAAGGGATGGATGAGGGTGTAAAGTTTGAAGGAACGGGTGCTGTAGAAATCTTTGCGTACAGAAGGTTATGGAGGAGATGCACTGTCATCCGCTTTCTTTGAACTAAGGATGACACATTTCAATCTGTTGATTTTGCGGTCTGTCTTTTTTTTAGGGAAAGTGTGAAGTAGTATTCGTTTCCAATGACATTACTTGTAATTTCACTAGTCGCATCTTCGTCTATAGATAATAGGTGGATGTTGCTAGCTGTAACACCCCTAATTGACTTAACTGTCTCATCAAAAGCAGTAACTGATTGAAGTTCCCCTATTGGGTCCTTTAGATCGATCTTGAATGCATATTTATACTCATAGTTTTGAACTTGTACGTTACAAATCGAACATAACCACGAACCATTTCTATGCTCTTGCACTTTTTTCCTGCATTGTTTGTCACCTTTTTTAAGAGGACATGCCGTGTAAAAAAAGTTTTCCATGATCATATTTGTGATTTCTGAAGTAACCATGGACCATTCATTTCTCTCAATTTCCCCATTTATAGGACATGTGAAATCATTGTTACAGAGGTCAAGCTTTTTTGAGGGCCTAGAAATTTGCTTGTGATAGAGTGCATCGGATGGGAGTAGTCATCAGAATCAACACAACCATGAAGTGCAGTAATTTTTGAAATTAGGGGGTTGACGTAACATTTGGTACTTAAAACAGTGTCAACTGAGGTCTCATTGAACTAGAGACGTGAGAAACTTTCAAGGCAAGGACCGAAAGATGTTATATACAAAGAATGTCTTCAAGTTCTTTGCTTATTTCATCTAAGTGTTGTCCCCACAAAGTGACAGTGACACTAAATCTTGACATGTCCTTCAATTGTAGAGTTCTTCTCTTTGTTTCAGACTAGTCATACCTATGAATAATTGAGTATGATGACATCATAAGAACAATCCCAATCAAATCAACAAAAGAACCGGCAGTGCTTTACAAGTATGTCGTTGATTTTGGTGAAGTGAAAATGATGGGAAGGTATTGTATCCTCATTTACTAAGAGAGGAGTTATGGTTGAGGACGGTTGCAGGAAATCCTCCAAAGCATTGTTCAAATGGGTGTAACATAGCTTTGCATCAGCAATCCTCCCAATCCTCCCATTGGAAATTGTATATAGCTTCCCATTTTCAATCTGCTCATAGAATGTTTAGGCAACCTCATTGAAACAAGTGATGCAGATTTCCTCTCCTTTCTAATCCACAAAATCAAACCCAAACACGGAACCATCTCCCTTTGGATTGTGATATTCACGAAGGGTTGTTTTTGCTAGGGCATGACCCTCTATGGACCACATGCGCATAGATGTATTCAATCCACTTATTTGAGTTGGTGTTCTCGCAAAATATTTGTTAACCTGGTTTGCACTCACATCTGTTTGCGGCATCTTGGAGAGAATTTTTTGGTAGTCAGGTTGGAGCACCAATTACCAAATGTGTTTGGACAACAACATCTATTTCAATGATAAGAACAGTCCCGCAATAGAAAAGAAAATTGGGATAAACTTAAAATTGAGCAATAGATTGAAAAAATAAATAGAAAGAAATTAGAATTACTACATGGGAATTATTCATTCGTAATCAAACACTAGATGAAGCTTATAGTTCATTTTTTATCATTCTAACATAGGATTTGTGTAAGCACACACCGAAGCCTTCTTATATTGATTTATTGGTTACACGACTTGGAAATTTGGAGGGTAGAAGTGTTCTTTGAAGATGTACCCATTTGAAAGGTCAACATGATGTTGGGTACCCATGTTGAGAACAAAGCGTAGGGAGGACAAGTGCAGTATTTGAAATGAAGGGTCAACATTGGAACCACCCTCAATTATTTGAGAAATTCCTTTGTGTGTCAAAGTTATTTCCATGGCAAGTAAAAGATGCTCGAGAAAGTGGGAGTTCCACAAATATATGGTGGAAATTGTAAAATTGTAGTGCAGTCAAACATGAAATGAAGGATGTGTTCACATAGCATGTAGTATGCATTTGTAAACAATGAGAACCTTTAAAGTTTGCTTCCCTATTCATTTATATTTTCTAAAAAATGCAAACATGAAGTCTAACCCTTAAAACAATTCAATATGCAAAAAAGTGATATAATGTACAAAGCTTTGGATGAAAACAACTATAAATTCCATGGTTCATTCTCGGCATTTTAAAATTATAGGTATTTGTATGTAAAGATATAATAAAAAAACAATGCAATGTGAATGTCGAATGGTAAATGTTATTTGATTTAAAGGGATAGTTATTACTTTTGTAGCAAAATTGTTTTTATTGTAGCTAGCTTCAGATATTTTCAAGGGACATTCTTTTGCAACAAAATAGCACTGAAACCCCTCCATGGGACTGTGCCTAGGTGACAGAAATATGACTTAAATCCAAAATAGTGAAATCATTGTTTTACATTATTCTAACCTTGAGAAACTACGTTAAGCAATACAACTGCAATCATCAGAAAAATGGTAAATTTTAGTGTCATTACAAGCCTTTATCATAGTTTCAATCAAACAATCTTTGTTTCCCATATTGTTGTTCAACCAGCAAAGAAAATGTGAGATGTAAATATCATAAATCATGGCTTTATTCGCAATAAGTCTGATTTTCTTTTGTCTACTACAAGCTCGTTAAATCTATTTGGTCGATTTTAGGTAAGGAACTCAAAGGTAGAGCCTTGATAATTAGAAATTGTTAGCTCTTGCATTCATACATCAATAGATCGATGAATCAAACAAATGTTATTAAACCTAAACCTTGGGGTAAGATAATGATGGTTTTTATATGTCGTCCATATTTGCAAAATTGCTTGTTAAAAGTGAAAGAAGACAACAAGAAAACACTATAAATTTTACCCTAAAATGAAGGTCAAACATTAGAAGGAACATAGGTGTCTATTTATTTTTTGAAAACCAGAACTAAAAGTTTACTTACAAAATTGCCCTTGTGCATTTCCCCAAATAAAATTCATTAACAAACAAGATCAAATGGTCTACTTAAACACGAGCACCTAGTATCCTAATTTTACTAACTACAAATTGATTGATCTGACTCTTAATAAATTTTCCTAATTTTTAAGTAATCTCAGCTAAACTTAACAATGTGGGTATGACAAATATGAAAATAGAACAAACAGGTCAACTACTTACAATACTTCTCTGCTCTACTGCAACAACAAGCCCAAAGGCAATGACATCAATAAAAAATACAAAGATCGTGAGCAATGTCGGACTCTTGCCTTTACTAGTAGTATAATATATTTAGAAGAATTCAGGGATCGCTGCTTATAACACACAAATGCATACACATAAATATCTGATTATTAAAAGAATCCATCTTTAAAAAATTAAGGGAGGTGAACAATATATGTTTTTAATAGATATGATTTTAAAATAATTTCACCTGAAAAAATCTAACTATTAAGTGATGTTTTTCATAAATTTATTAAGGTGGACAAGACAACGCATTAAATCTTTTATAAAATGAGTAGAGAAAATTGTGTTTTTTAAGGTTTCCATCAAGATCAACTCTTCTTTACACTTAACATCTTTGCACCACAGATCAAGCCACATGCTCTAATGTCATGATGTTGGAAGAGGTTGGAATTTGGAAATGTTACTATGGGAGAGTCTACCAATTATAAGACAATAAATCTCTATGAATGTGTACTCCACAAAAGGTATGAGAGCAACTCAATCAATTAGACCGAGGAGATTGAATTTGGTAGATGATTGATGGTTGAGGGAGAGGAACTCAAACAACAAAATATGAAATGAGGGGTAGACAAGAATGTTGATAATCCAATTGAAATGAATAAATAGTATTTGCGCATAAAATTGCTTTGGCATGGTTGATACTCCACCCTGAATTGTTAATGCAAGGCTTCAAAAAGTTTGTAAAAAAATAGATTCTATATTATAAACGATCTGGAAAACAAGAAATTGTCATCCAATATTTTACAAATACCAAACAACTAACACAAGGTACCACCAATCATAGCGACCTCCCAAGTTCACACTTTAGATGATTAAAGTTAATTATAATTTACAATCATGATCTCAAATTGAAACCTCCAAGATTTCTCTATAAATCAAAAAATAAGGCAACCTTCCAAAAAGACCCCTTGTGGCTTAGTCTAAGGAAGTTAAAAGAGACACTCAGACAAATGTAAGAGTTGGTTAAATGCCTCTCGAGACAAAGGAACATATGGTATAATTGGTTAAAGATTAAAAAAGGCACATGTGCGTCAAGGGAGAATGTCCAAATAACCCCAGTGTAGATTGATATAATTCTTGGGTTAAAAATGTAATTCTGGACAGCCCATAAAAAGTGAACCACCCACACAAATTGTAATTAATGTAGGGTCAAATTCAACTTGAAAGGATGGCTTAGGTATACATGTAGATGATTATAGAATGGGAAATTTCCTGCGTTAATTGCATTTCTAGCAGCTTGTCTGAATTGTTGGATTATCAATTCATTTTCTGAGACATCTAAGTCTTTAGCCTCGGAGAAAGTGGCCCTTAAGGCATTAGGCATTAGGATTTTCCATTTATCTGAAATATTCCTTCCTGTTTGCAGAGACCGGTGCCATTTCATTGGGTTGGTAGCCTACACAAATAATATGAATTGGTCCCATTAGAGAACAATAACCTAATAATTCATGATAGCAACTACTAATAATTAGACTAGTTTTACGTATTCATCGAATGATTGCAAATAATATGATTATGTTCTCGGATCTATCCCCATTATAGGATTGAGAAATAGATATCCTAAACCCCTTCTCAGAAGAATTAAAAAAAAAAACAATACATAGGTTGCTCTCTTTTGATGACAAAATGATAAAGCAACTCCTCTTTTATGTATTGATTAGTGTAATAGTTTGCTCCTATTTTATGTATTGTTGGGTGTTTTTATCCTTCTCTGGTAAGCACTTCGAAAAAAGACTTATGTATTCTTAACATCTATGTTTATGTCTAGCCATGAAGCCCATGTCATCAAGGCCCTTCTGAAAGCTGTCAGAACATCCAATTATGGAAGCACTTGATCCCCTTCTTGATAGTAGTTTACCCTGCAGAATCAAAAGAATATAACATTCAGCATATCACAGAATACACAATCTAACATTTTGAAGGTTCTAATAAAACCTCACAAGATAATATGGTCTAGCATTGTCCTAGAAATACTTAAATACAAGTTGTGTTATCTAAAGGAAACTGTGAAGTACCCTTTTTCCATTTTAGAGTGTGTACTTACCCCTTTACTTAAATCTCCTGTATCATAACCAAGCTTCACAAATTTCCATGTTCATTGCACATCATGAGTATGTTGTGGTCTTCTTTCAATGTGTTTATTAAGATGGCAATTACTATTTTAGCAGAGCAGTCCTGTTAATATATATACCCAAATTCAACATCTAAACACAGATAAAACCAGATTTTGATCATCATCAAGTATCAAAGAAGATTGCTATAGTTGAAAAATAGTCAATCTAGATTGTAGTCAGAATGTTGGCCTTCAATGTTGTACTGGTACACAAACTCAATACGATGTCAAATTCAAGCTTCTTATTGTCACAAACCTATTATTGATTCTCATACAAATAAATAATTAATACTACACAATGCTTTGTTTAACAAATTTCTATACAGTCTGTACCCATTGGTCTGACTTTTAGACCAAGAAAACACCGACTCAAGCAATTCTTTAAGTTGAAAGGGTCTACTGCGATGAGGAAAAACGAAGAAAAAGAAAAAGAAGACATGTACTAAGGAAATCTAGGTTGTTTCTGAGACTATATGGCTTCACAAATAGAATGATTATGACCTACAAGATGTGATAAAACTCCAAATGAATGAGGAATCCTAAATTACAATGGTAAGCATTCCTACCTGCATCCAAAAATGAAAATAAGCCACAACAACCAAAAGGAAGTCAAGATTTAACTTTTATATTGCATTCATTACATTCATAAGATGCTATCTCAAAATCAACATAAAAATTCAACAGTCTAATTGTTTAGAGCATTTTAAGGGTCTAACTACCAGGATTGAGCCCATTTCTACAGTTATATGCTCGAGACAAAATTTGGTTCTTGAGAAACTTCTGAAATTAATGGTAATACTATAATAAAATACATTGTTTTATTGGTCAAAATTTCAGCAATTGTCCATTTTATTATGTCAAAGTTAATACCCACTAACTAAGAAATATTGAAGAGTCCAATAACTTGGAACAGTATGTCAAATTGACTCGCAAATTTCAGCCCAACAAAATTTCCTCAAGGGAAAAAAATTGTTAAATGATCATTCTAAAATTTGGGTGAAAACTTAAAGAAGAGATGAACAGAAACGAAAAACCAAATCGACAAGTTCTAGAACAAGAGTGGAAGAGTAAAACTGGTTCGCGGTTTAAATGGATAATTCTTTGAGACATTACTATATACAAATAGTTTGAGTAAAAAAATATGATGAACATTTTGCCTCACAGTTCGCAGGATAATTCTAAGTTTTCTAAGTCGTCACGAATTGACGGAAGGGAATATAATTTTAAAAATTTTCCACAATGAAAACAAGTTTATATTTACTTTGGAATTCTTCTTCCATATAAAGTTGATCTTGTTGAAAAGGTTGTATTTGCATCATAAACCAAAAATCCCTTATCCTTTGTAATCCTGATGAACAGATAAATTTGGCATTACTCTATAATCATCTATAAATCCTCTGTGATGACAAACAGATAAATCTATGGACTCTACTACTACTTTTTTCATCAAAATTACGGCTTCATATTAGGATCCCCTTTTATAAGTACCCATTGATTGTCTCTATAGAGCATGTTCACAAATTTGGTCAAAGAAATTAAAAAATTCCATTGCGTGGAAATTAAACTATCTGATGCCCATTCTGTAGCCCTATAAATCATGCAACTGGAGTTATTCCCTCGAATCTTGTCAACCATTTTGCATGCAACTGATTTGGGGAAAAACAAAAAAACAACTAAAAACAACAAAACGTCAAAAAGGTTATCATAACTGTCAGTTCGCATGTCAAATTTAATCATGTTGAAAAAACATTCCAACGACCGTCAAATTTAACATATTAGTGTGAACGTCCGCAAAGGCCTTTCCCATAGGCGGAACGCCTTTGGCATAATTACGTACCAATTCAGTGGAAAGTAAAACTTCAAAACATAGATAAGTCCGTTAACTTTACAAATTTGGAATATAACTTTCCCAGACTCCATTAGATTGATCTATGCCAATTATTTTCATGCATAAATTGTGTACCTTACATGAAATTTTTTACTTTTTTTTCTCAAACTAGACAACCGCATAATACCTTAATCTTTTTCCTAACAAAGACAAACAATATATTAATCATTATTAATGTTCGTGATTGACCAAAAACTTTCCTAAGAGAATTGTTAAAACAACGCTTGAAGAAGAAAGCAAAAATAGTTTAAAACAATATGACAAAGATGTTGTCAAGGTGCTCAATGAAGAGCCACTTTCAACCATGCAACCCTTTGAATATGCACAAAAAATAAACTAAATAGAAAGAATATGCACAGGGAGGAAGATCAAATGGACACAAAATTAAAGCATTGAATAGAAATAATGATGAGCCTATTGATTGACCCATTATATCATAAATTATAATACTTTTTCTTCCAAACACATTGATCAATGAATGGAATGGTTGGAATTGATTAGGTCTAAAGTAGAAAATAATGCATTTTATCCTTGTTGAATATTGTAGACTAATGATTATGGATTTTTTCCAACTAATTGCCTTGAATAGATGCATGGTGATGTGTGTAAGGTAATGAAATCATGGTAACTGGTAGTGTTAGATATCATAGTCTAGATTGACATGGTCTCCTCCACCATAAGGATCAATTAAATAAGTTAATGAAGACTAGAAACAAGGAACCTGGTTCCTAACACTCTTTTTATGAATTGTAACAAACTTCTAAATTTTTCCTCATATCCATCCACCTAGATTCTCGAGTGTGTGTTGGAGGAATAAGATATAAATTTGTAATCTTGATTGGTTTGACAATAGAAAATAATGAATAAATAGAGATAGAGATAGACGTATGTAAGAGAAAGTGTATGTTGTAAGTCATTTCCAGATATCTATAAGAAACTCTTTGTGATCAATAAAGACATGTTGTTTTGAGACAATTGTGTTGAAAAACCAAGCCAAGGAAGAGCAAGGGCCCGCTTGACCAAGGACTTGGCTTGTTGTGTTGGTATTTATGTTCTTATTTTCTTACAATCTTGAATTCTGAGTGTGCTTAATAATAACTTCTTCCAATATTATTGTATTACAATTGGATTAACATTTATTTCATTGTATTTTGTTTACACAATACTTTCAATTCTTGCAAATTTTCTTTAAAGTAATTTCAAATTCTACAAGATGTCTTTCTGAGTATTTTCAATTCCAGCAAGTCTTGTTTTAGAATAGTTTCATTCTGCAAAAGTATTTATTTTCTACATGTTGCTTTCAATAGATTAAAATTTGTTTAATTCTAAATAGATTAAAAGTTGTTACTTTCGGTAGTTGGTTACAGGGATAGTGCTTAGAGATGTCGGGACAAGTTGTGATGGTGGAGGACCTTCAAATGGGATTCCCCTAATTGTGACCACTTGATTATTGTAACAGAATTGGACACATTGTTGCAATATAGAAGGTGTATCCGTAAAGCTGTGAAGCCAATAATAACCTAGACTCGTGTCACATAACACTAGAGAAGAGGCCCATAAGAATGTAAGAGAAAAGGTGGTAGGACCAACTATAAGGGGGAGTATAATATGCCTCATGTGTTTCTAAGGATTAATGATGACATCCTTATTGGCATACCCAAGAGAGCATATGAATCTAAAATTGCACATATTATGGGGAGCAGTGTTATGAACCTAAACCTTACATATAGGATGTTGGTCAACCGAAGTGGGGATGTATAGTGTATTAGTGACAAACTCATGTGTCATATCAATATTATCAAAGGAAATAACCAGTGATGAGGTTGTGGTGAAAATAGTTCCAATTATTGAACAAAACATGTTATAATGAGATGGTGGAGGTGGGACAACGAAATAAACATTGTGGACTTTTGGGATAGAATTGAAAATCTCATGTTTTGGGTGTGGATCCCTAAATATTTTTAGCTTTATATTGTCATTAATAGGATTAGGTTGACGTGTAGTCTTATATTCAATAATACCATCTTTGAGAAAATCTTAGATAATATGACAAAGCTTAAAGCAGTTATTAGTGGAGTAACCAATACATCGATGGCAGTCATAGTGAGCAATGACATAACATTTATTACCATGAGGCACACTTAGATCAACCTCAAGTGGGGGAGGGGGAGATCCAAGGTTGCACTCAAGTAATTGTTAAAGCACTTTTTGAGGTGAGAAAGACAAACATGTGAATTATCATTTAGATGATTGTAATTGTAGTTTCATAGATTGCAACATGACATTTACTATGGTTTTAACATTAGTTTTATCATAAATAGATTTGTTCTTAAAAGTATCCATGGATCGAAACATGTGAGTAAAAGTGTTGGGAGGATGAGCAACACATTTGAGCTTGTTCATGCTGAGGAGCTTAGTATCACATTCTTTTAAAGTATGAAAAATACGATTAAATGAGTGGAATTTGTCAAGAACACCAACTATTGCAAAGGAACAAGAAGACTTTGAGTAAAAAAATCTTGTAATTTAGTATCAACTAATAACTTGTTCATATTAGAAAGTTTTGTCTTATGTCACTAATGGGCTCATTGAAACTTTGTAACATTTTAGACATTTGAGCATATAACACTATGCATGAATGTTGATAGAAAATTATGCAAGAAATGGATTATTTAGAGGGGTGAATATTCTATCTCAATGCCTAGGTAGGTCATAAAATCATTATAAGGTGAAGTATTTGAGACAACAAGGAAGAGGAATATTATAAAAAAGAAACATGAAACATACGATGGTGTTCTTCAAGATAACCCTTACCATTGTAGATAGGTAGTTTAAGAGAAATGAAACCGATAGGTAAAGAGTATGAAGCCACTTTTCTGATCCATGCAAGTATAATAATGATGATATTATATCAAGTCCATGTAAATATGATAATTGTCATAATGAACCAACAGTTTGTAATGATGAACCCTTCTTGATTCCATATAAAATATAATATAACCCTTTACATGTCATGAATGTGTCTAACCTATGTGAAATACCATTGTCATGCCTACCATGTGGCACATTGCCGCAATCTGTGTAAACTTTTGGAAGAGCCCCCAATATTCCCTCCTTTTGAGATGAGGGATGTTGTAATGTATCACTTAGCTTGAAATATAAAGTGGTTAGCTATGAAAAGTATATCATCAAAGCATCTAGGATGTGAATTGTATAAAGCAGATGTATTAAACATGGTTGTCAAAAACAACATGCATCGGATATGGTAGTCAGATAATAAGTATTATATATGTCATCCCATGGGAAAAAAATAGTAAGCATGTCTAGTAATCTATACAAATAAATAATTAAGAGTGTAACAATGAATGATAGATGAGTGTGTTAGTAGACACATCAATCAACACTAATGGACCCATTGGGACTCACAACTTGGCACTTAAATACATGACATGGTGGGATTGTCATAAGACATAAACAACTGACAAAATATTGATGTAAAAATCGAATAATGTTAATAGTGGTCAATAACATGTGTTAAATAAGTATGTGTAAAATAATTGGTTTCAATAACCTATATTAAACAATATGTATCCTGTAATGCATCCCAAGAAATACGTGTTTCAAGTAATATGTCATAAGCAGTGTCTCCTAAACATTGATTGTATCAAGAAAATTTCCACGAGCAGTATGTCCTTAACAAATAGTGCATTGAGAAATAAGTCACGAGGAATCATGTCCCAAACAATAATTATACCAAGCAATGTGTTAAGAAACATATCCAATAAGTAATATGGGTAGCAGGCACTGAGCACAACCAAACAAGAATAGAGTAAACAATGCATATAGAAATAAACCATGAAGCAAACAATGAAGGGAGCAAGCACACATACAAAAAACAATGCAAAAAGTAAATAGGCATAGATCAAACAATGCATAAAGTAGATGTACACAAATAAAACATGTATAACACAAACAATACGTAGAACAAATAATGTGCATGGAGAAAGTAATGAATAAGACAATCTGCATAAAGAAAATATTGTCTTAGAGAAAGTAGTGAAGGAGACACAATGTAAATTTAGTAAAATATGAGCCCAAGGCCTATAGTAGTCAAATAAGCATGCAATGAGAAAGTAGTATTAAAGCAACACATAAATAAATGAAGATCGAAAACAATTAGGCATGGAACATGTCAAATAAATATAT
Organism: Taxus chinensis; assembly: GCA_019776745.2. Classification (NCBI taxonomy): domain Eukaryota; kingdom Viridiplantae; phylum Streptophyta; class Pinopsida; order Cupressales; family Taxaceae; genus Taxus; species Taxus chinensis. The sequence continues at coordinate 194,380,399 of CM034149.1, read as the reverse complement.
ATATATATATATATATATATATATATATATATATATATAAGTAAACAATATGATAATTGGATGAAACACAATACCAAACATGTCATAAGATATAAACCAATACAAGATAAGCAATATAATCTATGTATCACCAATGAACTAGTGTGTATAGAGATAATTTGAGTAAGCTCGGTATGTAATATGCCCTTGGTGTAGGCATGCCCCCAAAGCTAGTTTTCCTCCGAGCTATATACCTTAAAGTAGCCACAAAGTATGCATATGAATGTACATGGATTATGAGGTTTTGTAACCATATTATGCATACTACGAGTAATAAGTGTGTAAGTATGTAGGATGTGAGAAGTGCTAAACCCAAGTAAAGACAATGTATAAGCTTGTGTAATGAATAAACTAGTCATATGTAAGTCCTAATTTTGTATTTATTCCATATTGTATTGGCTTTGTATTTTTGTCATAAGAGAGAACTTGAAAAGAAATTGCCAACTTGTAATTTACTAAGGTCCCTAAGCCATAGGTTGTGATAATAGAAGAAAAAGGACAGGGTTCTAAGTAATGAATATTCCCTAAACTATCACATCAAACCATTTATTTTTTTGCATTGTCTGGTTATTCCCTAGGCATGGACTATAAAGTAGGTGTTTCAAGAGTGTGTATTGTACCATGAGGAAAATGCTAATGGTAGTTTAGAAGAAAAAGTATATGTACATTGAAGAAGCTATGTACACATGATTAGTGCTTATGAAAATGTAATTATAGTGAAAATGTTTACATGGAGGTGTAATATCCCTCGATGTGATATAAATCATGTTAGGGAGGAGTAGGGGGTGAATTATTACTAGAATCAAAGAAATATTTGGAGTTTTTAAGGCTTGGAGCAATAATGTAGGTAAGTCGTGGGTTATGAGTGACATGAGGAATGGATGTTTCATACAGTGGGTGAGGGGAGCATATTCGTGTCACATATGGGTCACATGTGCATGATTTACATATGTTTATTTCATATTGTGTGTAACTAGGCAACAAAAACTGTAGCCATAAAGGGCATAAAGATGAAAGTGAAGTATGCATAAGTGGTGTCACTATGGGCTTGGATGTTATACTAAAAAAAGGGTTTGTTAGTGGTTGGCATTGGGGTACAGCAGGTCATAGAAGGTACTCTTATCTAAAATTTGATTCCAACTTGAGCCTAGATAGTTTCATGGGCCCACAACATGTTAGGATAATGATTCTCTACCTAAACCAAATAACCCATCCACTATACTTACAACATTCATCTTTTCAAATGCACACATTACCATAGTTAGGTTAGAGATGGTTCGGTAAGAAATAATTAAAATCTGTCATTTATATAGACATATGCAACCTTACTTATTTGGGGCATTTAGGGATCCCATATCGAAAGGGACACTCTAAGAAGATCATTGAGCACAATCATTGAAGCACCTATCCCTTAGAGAACTCCACAAAAACATTATTCACACCTGAATACATCTTTATTGCTACTCTAAATTACACATGTATGCAATATAAACCAATCAATTGCCAAGTATTGAGTAATTAAATGATGATTAAAAAGGTTGCATGCTGACTTAGAGTTTAAATAGTTTGCATTTGAGCACAAAGTTGTTGATAAATAAGAGGCATCAAAGGAGGAGGAAGAAAATGAAACCCACGTGTAAAGAAGATTAGAATGAGTGAGAAAAGCACCATAAGGGAGTATTCTAACTTTCTTTTTTACATTTTTACTTTTAATAATTGATGTTGATGATCATAAGACAATGAACAAAGCTTTTGCATCCAATAAGGAAACATTTTGAGAGAAATCCATGAAGTAGAAGATTAGGTCTCTTTATAAGAATGAGACTTTGGCTATGACAAAGTTACCTCCCAAAAGAAAACTTAGTTGTAAGTAGGTTTTCAAGAAGAAGTGAAATGCACAAAGACAATTGGAGAATTATAAGGCTCACCTAGTTGTGAAAGGGTTCTCTCGGTTTAAGGGAATCAAATTTGGTGAGATATTCTCTCTCTTTGAAAAATTGAATTCAATTAGATTTCTTTTAGCTATTTCTACTATATATGATATGGAGATATATCAAGTGGATGTTTAATGAGCATTTCTACATGTAGTTGAAGAACAAATATACATGTTGCAACTTAAAAGTTTCATAATCAAAGAGAAAAATGACTTGGTCTACCACCAAAACAAGTCCTTATAAGCCTTAAAACAATCCCCAAGGATCTCGAACTAAAAGTTTGGTAGTTGTATATGCTAAAACTTGTCCTTGTGTGCAACACCGTGAATCTTTGTGTGTACTTCAAACACTATTATGTGATGTGTTAATAACATCCACAATTTGTTTTTTTTTGCATTGGAAATCAACTTGTTTAGGCATTTTTTGATGTATTTCTTGGGAGAATCTGTGTGGATTTGTGTCGTGCAAAAGTGACACAAATTTGACTTAATTAGACAATTTTAATTGCATCACTTTTACACTAGTTTTGTGTCTACTTTGCACCATACAAAATCGACACAAGTCCTATACTATTAACAACTTGGGTGGCACAAAGATGATGCAAAATTCATTATATATATATATATATATATATATATATATATAATTGTAATTACAAATGGTATAATTATGAATAATTATATTGCATTTCTTTGTATGTTTATAAGTATTAAACATTAGATACTAAAGGTGTAAAAGTGACACACATTTGACGTAATCAGACAATTTTAATTGCATCACTTTTGTTAGGAAATATAATGTTTACATTATAATGGCATATTTACCGAAAGGTAAATAAGTAGTTTATTAGTTAATATTTAACATTTTTATATACAATATCAAATATTAGGTTAGAATTTAATATTGTTAAGATATATTGTTTATTGTTATAACGATATATCGTATCTAATAGCTTGCTTAATTATAGGATTTCAGGTATGAGAAAACGGTGGAGAGATAATAGGAATCACTTTACTATATATTTGTAATGGACCCAAATGAAATAAAATCAATGAATATTATTATTCCGTGAGTTTTATTTTGAAAGTCTGGTCTCGCGCCATTATTTGGTATCAGAGTGATTTTTTCTTGAGTGCATGCATGATGAGAGTCTGAATTTAGGTGCCATGTCCAAGATTGAGTGTAGATTTGTCAAAACTGGAATCCACACTCAGTTTTCAAAATCTCTACAATAATAGAGGTATATAAGGGCATGATGAAGATCTAAAATGTAGAGAATAATTCATTTTCTCCAGTCACGAGTATTGTATTAGGCGTATATGTGATTGTGTGGATCATCCTAGTGTACAATATTGAGAAATTGTACAAGAATTTGAAAATTATCCAAATATTATTATTATTAATAAAAGAAGACATTGCTTCAATTGAAAATGTAACTTACAATAATGTGTAATTTCAAGGGAGAATTAAGGGGTCCATTTCAAATTACAAGACAAATAGATGTAAAACTACATCCTAAATATATGGGTGATTGGTCTTGTCATCCTCCCCTTGATCCGCACAATCTTCTTACTCTTCCTGAACTTGATCCTCTTCATCATCCCCATCATCCTCTTCAACGTGTTCCTCCTCGTCATTGTCGTGATCCTCATAATATTCTTGTTCTTCCTGAACTTGATCATCCTCGTCTTTTTGTAAATCCTCTTCATCATTCTAATTTGTTTTACCCTGAAAAAATTTAACGATAAAATGTTAAAAGTGTGAAATTTTAATTTATAGTTTATGTGTACAACAAATGGACATTACATTTATTACCAATACCATTTGATAATCTTGGGTCCATTGATTAAAGGATTTTGTGTTCCATCCCAAATCTACAATTTCTTTCTTACATGCTTCTTATATCGCTCTTCCTATGAATACATGTATATAATTGTTGTCATACAAAATGTATATCATGAATTTTTTTAACTTTGAGCATGACAACTAAGCCCATGATTGAAAATCATGTTTCCATATCATTGTGAAACCTTCCTCTGATAAAATTTCCCTCAATATCACCATCACCCCAACTTAGAGTAAAGTGCTAACAAGGTTTTATGTTTGTCTCAGTGTGTATGGATGATTACCCAAGATGATTGATGAATTCATTTTGACTTGATGAAAGACTACTTCCTCTGAAGGTCTAAAAAGTCCATTTTGGCCATTCTCTATCTATTAACCATCCTCTGGGAACATTTAGGGAAAATATAAAGCATATGAGAGTGATTTCGGAGGATATTGAAGGTGTCTGAAGGAGTTTAGGAAAGAAAATCTAATTCAGGAACAACTTGTGCAAGAGTGGGTCTTCTAGGTGTAGGGAATGGATGTCCTAACGATGGAAGCTGACTTCTCCAGATGATTCCAGGAGTTCTAGAAAGATTTAGGAGGTAAAAAAATATGCCTTGGAAATATATTAGAATATGTAGACACCTAAAATCCGCTTACATAATTTATTATTTAAATTACACTAACGACCTTCTCATCTTCTCCTCCGGTCAATTGGCGACACTTCGTTAATTAACTATTCTTCGCTCCATTCTCGGATGCCCATTCATGGCATTCTTTTGGTCATAACCCCTCTATAATCAACTAATTTGGCTAATATACCATCTTATTAGCTAAACTTCCCCCTTTGAACCTTTCAGAATCTCCCCATTACCCTCTAAACCACTTTTACAAGCTTCCTAGCCTATTAATCAATTACATGTGATTAATTAGACCCTCTGAACTCTCATAGGTTACTAATCACTTGTTAATCAAGCTTAACTATCCTAAACCAATTTTATCTCCTGTAAAGCATGTTTATCCACTCCTAATCAAAAAGTGCATTTTTGCTTTACCCTTTTGTCTCACATGCACTAGGATTCCTAACTTTCCCAGATGGAAACCTATAAATACAAAGCTATTGTCTCCCTTTCAATTTTACCCTTTTACACCTTGATATTACACCTTACACACTTCAAGACTTTGGCAAAACATCTCATTTGTATTAGCTAAAGCTAGAATCATTTGATCTTGAGCCATTCCTCATTGTAGTAGCTTCTCCATCTTGCATCTATTCCTTCAAGTTTGGTTAGTAGGAGAATATCTAAATATGGTCTCGTAGCCATTTTAGAGAGATCTCTTTGCCACTTGGAGCATACAACACAAACCTAATTACTTAGGATATAACTAGGTTCACTTTTATATTAAACAATCTAGATAAGTAGAGGTAACGTAGTAATGTTAGTTTGATTCATGCATTATTATAGAAGTTTATCTCATTAAGCTCTCATCTTGATGTTTATGATAGATTTAGTTATATTGTGGAACTACTAGGTGTTAACTTCATGTTATTGTCATAGCTAATATTTTCATGCATACAAAATCCTCTAAAATGTGGAAGAATCTAATTTGTTCCAAGGCTTACAAGTTTCTTGAGATATCTCAAAACTTTGCAGCTACCCTTCTCAGTTCAAGATGGAATAGACCCTAAATTTTGAGTTTCAAGCAGAATCAAGTCTCAATAATGGTTTTACTCCATTGATCCCAAAAAGTGTTTTAGAGTCAAAATAATATAAATTTTGGCCCCAAAACACTTTTCCATGCTCCCGAGGCGGAATTCTCACTCCCGATGTCCCGATTTGAACACTGTGAGTTAAAAATAACTTTTCAGAAGTGGAAAGTCACACTTTTTCACCTTCATTATTCCAAATGTCCCCCAGGGGATAGAGGGGACATAAAAGTGTGACCCCATTTATTAAGAAAAACTTTTCGTCACTTAAGGCTTGCAACTTTTTCCCTTATGATGCAGCTGTCCACTTCGTCACTTGCCCCCCTTCATGTTTCCTCACCTTCTTTTTACCTCTTTCTATACAAAATTCCCCAAGGGTATAAAGGGGACACACAAGTGCGACCCCTCTCTTCCCAGTTGGCCCTTGGTCACTTCATCAACCCCTTTTAGCCTCATGTGACCAAATTTGCCCCCCCCCAAACCTCATTTCAAGCCTCCTTGCACTTCAAAGTCACACCTTTTTGTCCTAACTTTCCCAACTATCCCCCAGGAGACAGAGGGCATAGAGGGGACACAAAAGTGCAACCTTACCTCTTTTGTAAATAATTGTGTAACTCTAGTTAGTTAACTGGGGTCTTAAACGATTCAGGAAACTCATACAAATCACGCTTGCTCTTCCTCTTCAAACACTTAGTCAAGATCTCATGTTAAAGTACTCATAAAACATCCCCCAAATTCCATTTTTGTCTAGAAATGTTACATAATTTTTATAGACATCCATAACCATCAAAATGAATATTTTATTATTGTAGACACAAAATCATGCACTTGGGTACATTTCTAGGTTCTAAAAGCATGCTAGCATTTACATGATTCCTAAGCAAGAAAATTAGTGGTTGACAACTATCTTTGGCCTCTTTTATTTGTTTCTTATTTTTTATTTGGTCTTACACACCCTACAACCCAGTTAAAACTTAACTATATTTATCTTTTATGGCTCCAAACACTAGCGCCTAGCCAAGTATAAGAAGTGCTCATGACGCACTCTTGTCCCTTCTGGGTGCTCCTGACCCTTTTCTACCTTATTCGATATTTTTAGGTCTCTTTTATCTTTTTGGCATATTTTCCACTTATGGGTTAGCCTTCTAATTGTCAATTACAAAATTCAAACAAGGGAATCATATAAATACATAGTTATGTGTTCAAAATCAAGGATCAAGAAACTAAGCATTATTACTCATCACCTAAGCTTGCATTTCAAAAGGAACCTAAACCATTCTAAAGGAATTCATCTAGCATCCATTCAAATGACAAGGGACTACATACTTTACATACACAAAATAGGAAGGGGAATTTCATTCTCAATCCATCCTCACATTTGCAACTACATTAGCTACATTCTAGCTACAACTCGCTATCAAGTTCAACTTACACAAGGGCATCCTAGGGCATGATTTCTTACACACACTCACAAGAAATACAAGGATTCTGAGATGTAGTGCAGTGCTCGATTATAATTTCACTCTTGGGGTGACCGTCGAGGTCAGTTTGACTCCCCATTTTACATATTTCCTTTCTAACCTAGGTTTGATGTGGTGTGTAGGACTTGTACAGAGTGAACTTATCTTTAGTCAGGTTACAAGTACATTCAATGATCAAAATAGCTCGATTACCAAGCGATCAATATGGAATAACTGCGACACTCTTGCGATGGAGTACAAACTAGAATATGACCAGTTATTGCGTGGTCACGGGCACACCAATAGATCCATTCATCCAGTGCCTAGGCAGCCCTTTTCCCTACCATGGGCACCCCTGTCCCAACCTTGTTCGTGAGCTACATAATTTACACTGAGTTCATATATGACGATACTCTGCCTATCCTTTTCAACACTTCTCCCTATTATAGATCACTTCCTGTTCATTAAAAAATCATCTAAGTACACCTCATTTCTCTTCATTGTACTTATGGTTTCATACTTTTCATCTTAGTTTTCTTGTGTCATTATTGTACTTATTACTTGTACATAATTTATTTCAATAAGTGACTCTACAACTAGATTTATTGAGTTTTTAATTTAAATCAAATTGTGAACCGCTTGTTTATGTTGGTACAATTAATGGATTATCTTCCAGGATGAAAATTTGTCAGAAGACTGAAGGTCAAAACCTTCCTCTTTAAGAACACCTTAGAGAAGAAAATCAAAGGAAAATGCGAGCAGGAAGCTCAATATATTTTTATCCAGAAGGTCAATTGACACATAGTCAATAACCTAGATTTTTTTTGGTGAGGATGGAAAATTCAACAGACATGCAAGGATGATGAAGATTTATGTTGTAGGACATAGCCAGTACAAGCAAGAAGTGCATGGGCTTTTTTCTCCACCTTGGGAGTATGATGCAGGGGCATCATCAAAATAACCTCCAATTGAGACTTTTTACATTCACTCATGCTTATGAGCATTTGAAGTAAGTGAATGTCTCGAGTATGTTGAACTTTCATGGAGGAAAGTCTTATTTGGTATAGTGTTCAACAATTGTAACACTTTAACTGATTTCCCTCCCTTCAGAGTAGATTTCAAACAGTGGAAAGGTTGTACAAAGAGAGATTAGCAGTTTTAGGCATGACTTGGTGAAAAGAGAGAGTTTCAGATTTGGGTTTAAGCATGTAATAGATGACTCTAAAACATGTGGAAAAGAGTCCTAGAGTGCTTTTTGAGTCAATAAATGCTTAAAAGTGTAACAATACTCTAACTTTTCCATATAAGGGTCATTTTGAGTCCTAGATCATTAAGTTAGGGCTTTTGAAATGGGACACAATTATAGGATAAGTTCAAATGAGATCTGGAGATTTTTAAAAACATGATGCTTAATGTGAGAGGAGATGAAGAATGGGTAGACATGCCTTTTTTTTTGAGTAAGAAAATCTCAACAGTGAAGTCCCCTATTAACTTTATTTAGAACACTGAATTACTTCCTCTTCTGTGCATTGACAGTTGTGAAGTTGATTAGACAGGATAGTGTGAGCTAAATGACATCATTGAATCCTTCTATTTCTGAGTCCCATGTGGAAAGTCTCATTGTTGGATTAATTTTTAGAAGAAGTGAGGCATGTTCATCGTTATGAAGGTAACTTACACCACAAGAGTGGGAAAGAAATTGATTCCTACTTGTAAGGCCTGATACTGACAGTTTGAAACTCGCGTAGGGACATGCAATGATTTTTGATACTTTATAACTATGCTTATGTCCATAAGTGAAGTTCTTTTAAGGATATTCATCTGCTATGATCAACTGATCACGATGATGGGAATTTTTATGATACAATGGTCTTGAGTGCTATTGCATGGACTTGAGGTTGAATTCCTTATGACATTTCATTCAAATGCTTGGAAACTATAGTGGAAACTAAACTGTGTTTATATCCTTAGTGATAACTTGATGTTACCAATAGTTGCTTAAATCGCTTTGGAGGACTATACAGAAGTATCACCATGGACATATTTATAGGAGTTTTTATAGCTATCACCTATCAACAAAACCATTTGAATAGCCTTACATTTCATGGACTAGTTTCAGTCTATTTATGGTGAAGAAATCTACCCACCTCTGAGAAGTATCTACATTTTTGGCGTGTACAGAGAAAGCAAACTACCAGTTTCAACATTACAATGAATGATTGCATTCATCATATAGCAGCATCATCAAAACTACAAAAAAAGAGAGAAATCATTAAGTTAAGCATCTCATATCCACTACAGTACATTGCGTTAAAATCATATAAGTACATAATTCATTTCATAAAGTTCATCTAGAGTCACCTACATGCGAAGTGAGCTCAAGCTAGGAAGTTGCAACTTATCGGCTACCCAGCTACCTAACTGAACCAAAAAGAAGATGTCTGTATATATGCATGCAACTAAGTCAAGTGTATGTTAAGTTTAGACAAATGACAATCATTGCATTAGTGTAAGCTATTTAACGTCTATTTGCCGAGACATGGGTTAAAATATAGGGTTTCGCAGGATACATCAAATGTTGAGTTTTGAACCTCCAAAACATCAAATCTTGATCTCTGAAATTCGATGGAAACATCCATGCCTGACATTTGACCTTAGAAGGATTCATGAAGGAATTTGACCCTGAAAGGAGTGGATCACACATTTTGGAAAATACTAGGAATACTTGGTAGAATTGAATGGTTGAATTTAACAGTCACTAGGAAGGACTTACATTGGGGATAGGACAGTAGATTTGATGAAAGATTTCACTTTTTGCTTAGAAGTTTGTGCCAAGAAACCTTGTAGATAGATCAAACAAGAAAATGGGTCAATATTGAATATCAAACATGACAATGTTCCTTTCTTGAAACCTCTAACACTCCATGGAACATCAGGGAATGCCTAGAAATATCTAAGCCAATAGAACTAGTAGAGGCTAGAGAACTAAGGAATCGAGAGAATGGTTTGATAAATATAGAAGAGCTTCCCTCATCAAGTCAGGTAGTTTGTTGTCTCCAAAAATGCAAGCTTCTCACACCTCTCCCTTTAGGACAATCGAAAAGGCCACACATTCTACTCATTCAAAAGAGTCTTCAAAGAGAAAGATGATGGAAGAATAACACATACAATTTCCATATCCTAGGAAGCTTCATAAGAAGGCTAAAATCATTAAAGATCCCACAGAAGGCAGTTTTGGGAAAGCTAGGAGAAAGTTGATGTTTTGATCCATTTTCAAAAACTCAAAGTTATTGGTTGATATACACGTGTCTGGCTCTCTCTCAGTGATGGAATCTCTGCATCATGAGCAAGACGTCATCCTTCACAAGCTCCTGAAAGTGTCCCTATGACTAACATCACATCTACTTTGGTAGAAGCATTCTCATTGATTCAAGAGTTACTTGGCTAAGTGAACCAAGAATGATAGAACAAGATGCAATCCCTAACTTTGGATCCATCACAAAAATCTTGAGAACTAAGCAAAGAAATAAGGCACAAGTGCCCTCTTGTTTCTTCTCTAGAGAATATGGATCTCAATATGTGGAGGTGGCCTCACTAATAGTTGCAAAACCTATGGAGGAAATGATTCGAGAGGAATAAGAGTTGACCCACGTCTCTTTGGCTCAAGCTACACATGAAGGTGATGCTTATATGTTCAAGGAATCATTTTCCCGCATGCTCGCTCAAAATAAAAAATACAAACAAATAATTGAGTAATTAGAGGAGCATGTGAGAACTCTCACTACTTACATTCAATATTTCTTGGAGCCCAAACACCTCCTCCTGTAGAAGTTGTTTCTCCGATCAGTAGTTTCGACCCCGAGGTGATCAAGAAGGTGCAAGGACATATAATGCAAGTGGGTGCTATTAACAAATGGGTTGAAAAGATTCTCGAGAAAGGAAAGGCATTGCTACCATAGGTTCTCTCTCTGTTCAAGTATGTTCTTACCATTGTTTCAAAAGTGAGGAATTTTAATGTAGGTTATTATTTATCCTTGTATTTATTTATTAGGATAATTCTTGCATATATCTTAGCTCTACACTTGTTGTGTTAGCCATTGCTTAGGTGTACTAGTTGTGTTGAGTTAGCTCTACAAATTGTGTTGAGTTAACTGTTATCCAAAATTCACCCCTCAGAGGTAAATTTGATAGCATGCATCAAATTCTTCAGTCCTGTTCAAGTTGAATTGATTCAAGTGCCCAAAATCATGTTTTTGGGGCCCTTTGGCTTCTCTCTAACTCTCCCATCCAAGAAAAAATCCCAACGTGTTAGAAAAAATGGAAAAGAATGCAAAGGATAAGGTTGCAAGATTATTTTAGAGCATTGCGGGTTTGAGGGGTGCGGGTCGTACCAAGCTTGGGCCGAAATACAAAGAAAATTGGCTAAGTCAGACAATTTTGTCCCAGGCGGTCCGCGGGACAGTTGGGACGTTGAGACACGTGGGACGCGAATCGAGCATGATTTGCCGTAAGACAATCCATCGCGAGCAGTTCGGAGATTTTCGTCTGGGACAGTCGGGACAAATGTACGCGCGGGACGCGAAAAGGCGAAAAAGCCGCAAAGGGGACAAGGAGGTGCGAATCAACTGATGTGGGAGAATGCGTTTGGACAGCCAGGGAAAAAGTGTGCGTGGGACGCGAAAAGCCGAAACGGCCGAAGGCAAAGAAGAAAAGTCAACGTTTTGACCCGTGAACTTCAGAATGGCCATAACTTTTGACTGCGAGCTCCGATAGTTCACAAAATTGGACATTCTGGAACGAGCACGACGTCCTCTACACCAAAAATTATTTTTAATGAGGGTAGATATATTTAATTAAAAGAAATCATATTCGGCTCCAGTCAGTTAATGCTCATTCCTATCAAATGACAGAAAACGTCTACCAGACCCAAAATAGCTGCTCGCACTCAAAAGGTCACAATTTTTGCATTTCTCAACGAAATCACACAAAATTTGTATTGTTTGAATCGTGGCTCTGAGCCCAATGCAAAAAAATCAATAAATTTTGGATTTGATGAGAAATTGATGGAGATTTTTCATAAAACATGGCCTGGTTCATAACAGTGTTTTATTTGGTAGTTGGGAGTGCAATAAAGAGGCATGGTCATCATTATTTCTCTACTGCAGCACCTGGGATAGTATGGGGAGCCTTTTGCAAGTAATATACAACCATTTTACTCAAATTAATTCCTCTTACAAGTGGTTGAAGGATAGATTTCGGGATTCCCATTTTCCCCTTCTCTCTCTCTTCCCATTTTTTCTGTAAATTGGAGTGTTGGGCTCATTATAAAAAGAGGTAGTTTTGTAGCAAAGCTCTACCAAAATTGCTTTGTGAAGCCAATGTGTTGCAGGCCCTTGTAGTGGACTCCTTGCATGGTGATCCAGGCCCTTTTCTTGTAATAGATTGAACTGTGCATATCATGAAGCATTAAAATACAAGTTTGTGGATGTATCTTCCCTTGCATGTGTTTTCTTGCATTTTTCTTGCCCCCTTCAACCTTGATTACAAGAATATTGTGTCTATTATTATGTTCTTGCAGGGATCCATTATCATTGTGTATGTTTGAAATATTGTCGTGAATGCATTCTGCTAGATTGTGGAAAACTATCATCACCCCTTCTAGTGTGCATTTTGCTTCTTTATCTCACGCATTGGGAAACTACTCTCACACCCTCCTTTTCTGGTGTATCACCGCTTTAGTGTAGGCTTTCATTTTATGTATTCTCCCTCCCTGGTCCCTTGGAAATTTAGTTTAGAATAGTTGGTTTCCCTTGCATTAGAGTGGATTGTGGCAGGTAGTTTAGGAGCAAGAACCAACTTTCTCTGGAGGTCTATCTCAAGTAGCAAGTCCCACAACTTGGAGATAGTACCCATGTTATCCAATCACACCGTGAGTTCAAGTATATGCACTTGTATAAACATAGGGGTGCTGTAATTCGGTGATGACATTAACTTACTAGTTATGTGGATTAAACTTTACTTCGATTGATTAAGTTTTTGAGAATTATTGTATCTTTGATCTAATATTGAAATATGCAATTTTTTCTATACTTATCATGTACAAATCATTGTTACATCATTGACAATATTATATAGCTATTTTTGTTGATTACAATCATGTGAAATTTCATGGTTGTGGTAATGTAAAAACTACTGGATTGACTATCAAGTTAAGTAAAGGCTTTTACTTTTGTCTCTGATTTAAGTATATCATCCAATGCAATGTAATTTAATTATCCCACTAAAATATCCATTGGGATAAACATGTTATCACTTATTTGCAATGGTAACAAGTTTCTAGTTGCTTCTAGTTGAACTCTACATGAGTATCAATGATTTTTGACGGAAAAAATCTTGGTTGCTGGTTGAACTTAGTCCCTAGTATTGGACCCGCAATTCAATAACATCCTTGATATGCCATCATATGAAGATTTTATGACTCCGTTAACATTTAATTTAGTGAATATTAATTCCTTCAACTTATTTTTGATTTTAAAATCATTAGCAACTGTCATTCGAAAATCATATATCCTTTTCTCTCACATATCCAATGCACCTTCGGAAGTGGACTCATTGATTAATTTCCTAGAGTTGTTTAAGAACAAGGCAAGTAACTCGTTGTATCCTTTAACGATTTGAAATTTGATTTTGGTGATTGAATTGTGAACATAAGATGCCTCAAACATCTAAAGTTGCATTTGACCACCAAAATTATGGTTTGCCAATATAAACATGAAGTGTCTTTCAAGTTGTACATGTACTTTTAATGTACCTGGATGAAAGATGTTGAGCTGGGACAACCTTATTCTAGAAGAAAAAAAGGTAGCACAATACGGTCAGCTTGTTCAAATAGATTAATCCAAAGGATAAGAGCTCATCTCAATGATTATCTCCTAGAGTTGCTTCTAAATCCACACTTCTTCATCAGGCAAGATTTCCTCATTAATGCACAATTCATAAAGTCAACATCTCTAAAGTCCTCAGAGTTATTCTCTCTAAAAAATGGTGATTCTTCATTAAGAAGGTACATTACACCAATTTAAGTCTTATTGCACTTTATTTAGTGACCTTCGACATATAACATTTCTCGAACTAAAGACTTCATGCCTAGTAATCACTGAATAAGGAAAATGGACACAAGTCAAGTATCCTAGCATTATGGGAGATAAAACTACCTTTATATTAGATGTGAGGGTGTTAATAATTTAATGTGGGGGGATTTGAAAGGATTTTAATTTTAAAGAAAAAAAATGGATTTAATTTATCCATTCCAAAGGGTTGACAATTGTATTATTGTTAAATATGTTGTTAGAGTTGTTACCCCTACTGGGATTCAAGATACAAAATTTACATTTCATCTATTTCATATTGATTAATAATTTTATTATATTCTCTTGTCAACTTCTTTTTTACTTGGTGAAACATGGTAATGATACATATCTATATTAGAAACTATGGGACTTTAAATAATGAGTTTACAGAACTTTGTGTCTCAACTTTAATAGTCTTACTAAGTTGTTCACATTAAATGAGCATCAAATTCTAAGGTTGAAATTTGGGCCTGATCTGAAGATCAAATGGTATGTCAAATCTATGAGTGTACATCATAAAAGTGAACAACTATCTCCATTATTTCTCCAACTCAACTATACATTCCCTTCAGAAAACTAAATTCATACCCATCTGTACTCCATACAAGCACTATGTAAAATATGTAACAGAGGTATCATTCTCGAGTGATACCTGATATAATGGCCACCCCATGAGCTCTAAGTAGTATACAATTCACTATTGGGAACTTCCCCATACCTAGTAAGGAGGGGCTTATCCCCGTGACCAGTCATAAAAATGAACAATCTACTCTATTGTGAAAAATTGATTTCACCAACAATAATTAAATTACATATATTAATTTTTTTATTTAAAAATATATTAAAACAAAAAACATAACTCTACAAAATAATTTATATATAGCTTACAAATTTATTAGCGGCCTCTTCTAAGTTTTGTCAACTTAAATGACGAGTCACCAATAACCCTTTTGGGAATCAGGCTTTGTACCCCTTGAGTGCATTATGCATCAATTGCAATATGTATTAATTTTTTAATCATTCACCATTTTATACAATTACCATTGCATTGTAATCATAGACTATATTTTTATTTTACAAGGTGCTAATGGAAAGTATATAACATAAAATATCAAATTAAAGAAAACGTGTTTATTAACCAAAGTACAAAGCTTTAAATAGCCCTATTTACAGTTCAAATGACAACACATTTCATTTCTTTCGTTAACTAACTTGCAATCCTATCAGTTTCCTTTGCTAACCACTTGCCACACAAATTGTACCATGCATATTTTTCTTTTTCAGGAGGTCAAAAATTTCGCCTCTCGTCATCTATGTTTCCTTGGTAGTGAATGTGCAACTTTTAAATATAAAAAAATATTTTTAAACTATATACTATTTTATTAGAAAAAAAATTTATACAACGTGATTACCCTCAAATGCCTCTTTATTCTCCTAAACCTTTATAATGCAAAATTTCTAATTAGCTTTGGTTCGTAGTGGGTCCTCCTGAACTCTGTGAAAGTTACATCAACCAATGTTATTTATCTCTTAAGTGGGATTTGTGGCCACTTTAGATGACAATATGAATGAATCAATTTTCATGTTTGGTCAACTTTTAATTACCACAACAAAATCACTAAAAATGGCATATATAATAAATTAAACTAATATAACGATAAATTATTCTAGCTTAAACAAAATATATTAAAATACTGACTTGCCCCAAATATCCATTAATATTTTCATGTCATCGTTTACGTAAAAATCTATTTTGAGATCCCCTTACACACAATGTTTATAATTACTATAAACATGATGAGAGGGTCTATTGGCATTTGATGTTGGAGGGGGCGAGAGTGCATTGTCACCCCCCTTAATCCACTCAGGAGTAGGTCATTCATACTTTTTGGGGCAATCTCTCGCCACTTCCTTATTTTTTTGTTTTAATGCTAACAAACCGAGAGGGACTTGCCTCTGGGGAGGATGTGCAAAAAAATGTCAACTCATTATAAAAAAAAAGTAATTAGAATCACTTCAAATAATAAATGAAGACTTTAACCCCCCCTTATCCTATGATTGTCCTCATCCTTATGTTCGTTGTTATGGGATGTGGACCTCTCATAATCAAGTCACATTATAATTTTTCAATTTAGAGAAAACTTTTATAGTAACAAATAAATTGTAAATTTATACCTCCGTGCAGTGGACACCCTGAGAGTATACATGTCCTGTAGGTCTTTATAAATAGTAGACATGTCACGATGAAGATGTATAACTATAATTTTATATATGAAAATTATTATTAAATTACAAAAATATATTATAAACTTATACCTCCAAGGTGGGTGCATAGAGATCGATTAACGTCGAGGTGGCATACGGGTTTCGTCTAAATCCTCATCTATGTCATATTGTGTCGAACCCCAATCTCTAGATCCACCATAGGTAAAGGCATCAAATGTCTTTCTAAATAGATTGTGTCCTCTCTAATATCAAAACAATAATTATAGAATGCATTGTATGAGAAAAAAAGCTTTTGAAAAAAAATACCAAAAATAAATAATTTTTTAAGTGAATGAAATACAAATTTATGCCCAACTGTAGTTTCTAATGAACATGATAATTATTTTTAAAATTCTAATGTAAACAACCAAAATAAACAATCAAATCTTATAAGAGATGGGAAGACGTGATAAAAGGAGAACAATGAAAATAATATTATTAAAATCACCATTAATGGAAGCTTTGTTGTAGATCTTGATCCCGTAAAATGGGTAATAGATAACGCTACAATAGAATATATAATTTTAAATACGCCAAAAAAAGGTATGAATGTTGCACAATAATCTATTTCCAAAACAATCTATCCTTTTTATTGGCATTCTCTCAAGACATTATGCCCCAAATAGTTTTTTGTGTGTTGAAAATGGTATCTAGAATTCCTTGCATGTTGAATACAAAGTTCCTTCTCAGGTGTGGGGACACCCATTCCTTCCTGGCTTTGATTTCTACTCAAACCATTAAATTTGAGAGAGATGTTAGTTTTTAGGAAACTTGCGGGTGAGGGTTAGAAACTTAGAATCCTTTTCTGAAAACATAACTAAGGAGATATGGTGTGGCTTTGCATCTTCAGGTTGGAAAGCCAATAAACAATTCCTTGTCTGCCTTGCCTTATTAAGTATATTGTAAATGTGTATCCGTGGCTATTATGGAGTCTTGCCTTTGTAAGGAGTTGGAACTTGGCATTATTTTTTAATTATTTTGAATTTTGGCATTTACAGATCACTATAAAACATTGAACTTTAAAAAATATCTCATTTTCATGACGAGGAATGTGGGATTTGGTCTCTTACACCACATTCCTTTATGGTCTTGATGAATCAAGGTCAGTAGGTGTAGGAGCAACAAAATAATGTGATGCCATAAAAATTATTAGAATCAATGCTAGCATAGTAAGTTTCCCTCTCTAGAGTAAATGTAGGCACATTACATTGTAAATCACTTGACACATGCATAAGAGAAATTACCTCTTAAGGATGTATGGCATACCTATCTAACGACTCATTCAAAGTGTAGATGCAAAAATATATGTTAGTGCAAATGTAAACAAGAAATCAATGTAACTTAATCCTAATATAACAATCCTAAGCACTACTTCAGATTGAGCTAGATGGAAAGAGAATAGAATGCAATACCTTCACTTACCAAGAAGAGCTCCCTTTTGATTTATTTGATGTGCTCAAGATGTTGGATTGTGTTAGCTTGATATAAATTTTTGGATTCACTTGGAGAGCACCTCCCCTTGGCAAATTATTAGTTTGCTTAGTATGACTTGATGGATATGGAGAATTCCTTGAGAAATTTGGGCAACATGTAGTTGCAATTCTTCAAAGTTGGCTTCCATGGAGGGTGGCAAGCCAATTTATAGGTTGTGGGAGGATAAATGGAGGGTGGAGATTGATCCAACTAAGATGAGGCTCAATGGTTGTTATTGCATCAGAGGATGGAGAAATCTAGAATTAGAGAATTCTAGAAATTAAGAGAAGCCTCCATTGAATTGGAGCAAATTTTATTTAAAATTTTAAATAAAATGGATGGAAGTTTGGAGGGGCTTCTAAAAATAGAAGCATCTAGATTTAGAGGTGAAGAATTTCATTAGCTTAGGATTAAGTGAGATTAATTTTGATTAGGGATGTGATTTGATGGAGAAGCTATGTGTAGGATAGGTGTAGAGTAGGTGGTAGGTGAGTAGGAATATTAAATTCCTATAAAATGATAATAGGTATTAATAGCGGAATAATAAGATATTAATAATGAATTAAAGGATTAAGGATGAGATGGGATTATTGGGTGAATAATGAGAATAATTGAAATAACGATATATGTGTGTGTGTGTGTGTGTGTGTGTGTGTGTGTGTGTGTGTGTGTGTGTGTGTGTGTGTGTGTGTGTGTGTGTGTGTGTGTGTGTGTATGATAATAGGGATTAATAATAAGTAATCTTGCGATAAATTATTATATGGTTAAGATGGGAGTTGTAATAATGAGTTAGTGACGGGGGAAGATTAATAATGTTTAATAAGTCTTTTATTTATTAATTATGTCGACAATTTACATGCCTACACAAAGGTTGTACCTTGTCATTAATAGTAGTCTTATGAACACTATTTTGTTTAAAAGTAATATGGGTTGATGTGTTATTTGAAACCACGAGGGGTAGAACTTGGGGTTCTATGGGTTTGGTCTCACATCGAGGCTTTAAAGGAAGATTACCATTATCCACAAGCAAAATATATATACTAGGAAAGGAAACTAGACTATGCATATCACATGCCACCAAAGCAGAATCAACATGTTCATTTTTGCTAAGAAAAATAGAAATAATGTCATGTGTTCATTTTTGTATTCAAGATAAGTGGTAGAAATACAATTGTGTTCATTCGTATCATGTGCAAGAAGGAGAGAAAAATCGTCATTTGTATCATCGCTATGGAATTCATTAGGAATTGATTATAGATCACCATCAGATGCATAAGGATACCATGAATTAATGTATAAATAGAAAGAAAATCTTCCAAATGTAAGCTAGAAACACTTTCATCGTCACTAGAGTTTATAACCTCTTCAGGTAGTGGAAGTGGGAGATAGAAATTCTATTAAATCTTCTAAGTGTTGTCAGCCCCAAAATTCCCCTCTTTTGAAGTCAAGTATAATTTTTTTTTGAGTCTATACCTTGGAGTATTGAATCGTGTCGAGCCTGGCATTGTTTGCAGTTTTTCTATTCATGGAGAACAATTTGAAATTCGGGCGTATGGTGAAGTTCCTTTCCTTCTTTTTATTTTCTTCTCACATTTGGCAATGACAGGTGTATTTTTCCCGTTAATTTTTACCCTAGAGTCCATAGGTAATACGTGAATATCTTTGATTATATGCGGTTTGGCCATATTTCAAGGTTCAACAAAAGCGTCCATGTGTCCAAACGGCACAACTCCAGGGGAAGGGTCCAAGGGACAGTCCTCAAATAAGTGCAGGCTTTCTGTATGTCCCAGGTATAAAATGAAGATAAAACAAGCTAAAATCAGTTAAGTATGGAAGGTTTAGTGGACGTCGACACGTGCCTCATCGGTGCAGCTTTAAGAATCAAAATCGGGGGCGGTTCTCAAACTTGCGTCAGTCCTCCGTGTGTCCTAGGTCCAAAAAGGGACAAAGCTGATAGTTAAAATTGACCAAGTATGGGCGGGTTAGCGAAATTCGCCATGTGCCTTAACGACACCATTTTCGGAAGTGAAATCAAAGGGTCAGTCTCCAAGTAGCGCTAGCTCGCCACGTGGTTAAAGTCAATATGAAGACGGAGTTGGCCATTAAAAAGTCTAAGACTGGCAGAAGGAGACACGCATCAGCTCGGTGCAACTTGAAGGGGCATTTCCAAAGCAAAAACTCAAATGAGCGCCAATTCTCCACATGTCTAGGGGTCAACATAAGTCAAGTAGAAAATTGGCCCGAATTGGCTAAGTATAAAGGAACCGGTGGAGCTCTCCACGTGTCAGCCTAGCGCTGCTTCAAAGGCAAATAATTCAAGAGGTGTTCGCAAGCCCGTTCTAATCAATTTCTCCCACGTGGGTGGCCAAAATTTGAAGTTGTAAAAGCAAATCGAATGGCCCATGTTTTAACTATTAAAATAATGTAACGGTCGTATATTTAAAAACTAGTTTTTCCACCATTAACGTTTTCTTTACGTTTTCAAGAATTTGAAAGGGCGTGGATGATTGGAATAAGTTGTAATTGTTTCTTGCTTGCTCGAGGAAGTTGTAACCATCTCTTGCGAGCTATATCATGAGCTTTCAAATCGATTGTATGGGTTGGAATTTTGATTATTTTGGAACTGTAATTTCGAATTGGAAGAAATCAATACAAAGTTTTTTCCCTTTTTCTTCTACTTTCTCTTTCCTTCTGGTTCTGATTTGTGAATCATTTAATCCTTGCGTGCTTGGAAACTTTGTGTTCTAGTTTGTACAATCTCTAGAACTTTGAGTCTGTGAATTATGTCTGTTATAAACATGGATGGTTCTATTTTGTATCTCATTTGCACAATACATATAACGGTTTTCTCTGCCATCTCTTTTCCGTGAAAGTATTTTCTTCTTCTGCCTCCCTCCTCTCTTCAAAGTCTTGTATCCTCATGTATTGATAACTTTCCACGCTTAAAACACATTTCAAGATATAGGGAAACCACCATTGAATAAAAGATCGTGCATTTGTACATAGGTTTTGCCCCTGCTTTCAATAAGGGAACCTCTCCCATTAAAGAGGAGGGACTTGCTTGTCCCCTGACTGTGGTTTCATCCTAAGTGCTAATCTGAAACCCAACAGTTTTTGGCGACTCTACTGGGGAATTTTTTCAACAAATTTCCTTTCTAAAAGAACAACTAATTTGATCATTTCTTTGATTTGGTGACTCTAAGATATACTCGTGGTAGAAGGGCTCTTGGAATTGAAGATCCCCAATTTCAACTCTTGGATCAACAAGGTTTTCAACTTCCTCCAACAAGAAGAAATAGAAGAGCTCGTTCCACAAGCACACCTCCTGTTGAAGATAGAGCTTCTGGTAGTAACA
The DNA here is from genome assembly GCA_019776745.2 of Taxus chinensis. Classification (NCBI taxonomy): domain Eukaryota; kingdom Viridiplantae; phylum Streptophyta; class Pinopsida; order Cupressales; family Taxaceae; genus Taxus; species Taxus chinensis. The sequence goes on along the minus strand of CM034149.1, from coordinate 194,359,208 downwards.
TTCCTCGAGCACAACTTAGCCCTAATCTCCATGCCCTAATTCTTGTTGGTGTCTCAGTTCCACTTCAAGCAATATTTCCAAGGATGGCAGCACCTCAACCTTGGGGATAAAGAGTTGGGCCTTTGGCTCTTCCTCAGCCATTACATGAGTTACTAGGGGTAACAGGGAAAATTTTCCCAAATTTAGAGGTGATGGCAAAGTGCACCCTGATGAACACATTGCAGCCTTCATTGTTGTATGTGGGGTCCATGGAGTTGAACATGAGGATGTCTCTGTGAGGTTGTTTGTGGAAACCTTGTAAGACAATGCTGCAGATTGGTTGTATCATCTTCCTGTTGGGACCATCATTGATTGGACTACTATGAGAACTCAATTTGAGCAGCGTTTCAAACCTACTGACGAAGTGCATGCTTTGCTAGCTCAGATTTCTCAAATAAAGAAGGAGCCACATGAGCCTATGAGAGAATTTGTGGCCAAGTTCAACAAGTTGGTTAACAAGATTCCACTAAATACTAGACCTGTTGATCAGATTTTGAAGTGTTTCTTCTTGAATGCTCAATTGTTGGAAGTAAGCTATGCCCCGAGGAGAGAAAATCTTGCAACTTAAGATGTTGATCAGAGATTGGTTGTCATTGTGGAAGATGACTTAATCATGTCTGGCAAGCTAAAAAGGGAGTCTTTCAAATCCAAAGCATCTTCTTCTTCTCCTTCTCCTGGAGGTAATGCAAATCAGTTAGTGCAAAATTTGGCTAATGACCTCATTGCCATTAAGAAACAATTGGCTCAACATGCTCCATATCAAGATGTTCTAAGGAAGAACTTTCAGCCTAGGGACCGCTTGCCCTCTTCTCAAACCAGGTTGGCCATTGAAGGTCCACCCCTCAAGGTGCTTGTTAATGCTACTTGTGAAGTTCTTGAGCCTGATGATGAGGAAGAAAACGGGCTTTATGATGAAAAAGAAGAGGAAGCTGATGAAGAACTGGAGGAGCCTGGTGGTTCTTGAGTTCATTTCCTCACTACTGAGGGTATGGATGATGTGGATGATTATGATGATGTAGTGGCTGAGATGAACAATGAGTCATATGTTGTTATGACTCGGGAACAGACCAACAAAAAGGAAAAAGTGGTGCAACTTGCAAAAAGATCTGAGGAGTACCCCATCACCATCCTAGTGATTGCAAGAAGAGGAGCTCCTATTCCTACTACTTCCACTCAAAAGGTAAGCTCTACTAGTCCTTCTCCCTCTACTTCTACTTCTAGGAATTCTTGCCCAACAAATGATAAAGTTGATAGATCAAAAGCTCCTCCTACTCCTAGTAGTGATTCCCCATCCACATCTAGATCTTTTGACATTATAGACCATCTTAAAAAGACCAAGATTCAGATTTCGGGAGCAGAGTTCTATCAAACCCATCCTAAATCCTTTGCCAAAATGGTTAAATTTGTAAATTCTAAATCCAAAGTCTCATCCAGTACTTTTAAGGGCCTTTTGCTCACTCCCTCTCCCTCATCTCAATCAAGCCTTGTGGCTGCAGTCACTTCCTCTAATGAGAAAATTGAACCATTCTATGTGACCCTTCTCATACCTGGCCACAAACTCAGTAATTGTGTCATAGATTCAGGAGCATCAGATAATGCAATGCCTGCAAAGGTATCCCATGCTTTGGGTCTGACCTTAACACGTGCCTTTGGTTCCTGTTATTCCATGGAGAGTAAGAAAGTTCCTTTGGTGGGCAGAATTAAAGATGCACAAGTAGCTTTTGTTGCTTTTCCAGAGAAAAGAATCCTAGCCACCATTTTGGTAGCTGATATTCCTGCTTCATATGGGATGTTGCTGAGTAGAAAGTTTTGCAAGGAGGTAGGAGGGGAAATTCAAATGGATTGGTCACATGCCTTGATCCCTGTCAATGGGAAGATGAAGAAGTTGTTTCCTGAGAAACAAACAAAGTATATTGTGTAAAAGACATATGATCCTAAAGCACAAATAATTTATGCATATATAGGGCATGAGAACTACATGATCATGTCACAAGAGGAGATAAGTCTACCAAAGGGAGTGTTTCTTGATCCTAATGGTGTGTGGACTTTGCAGTTTGATGGGAGTTGTTCTTTAGCTGGTTCTAGAGCTAGTGTAGAGCTCATCTGATTGTGTTGATCTGATAAGCTAATTGTATGTTCCCCCAAGACATTAGCACCTGGGGGAGGACACATGCCCTACAGTCTAATGTTGGGTGTTGGTGTCTGTGTTGTGTTTTTGACCCAATTTTGATTCTTTACTAGTTATGTGACTATAACCTGTAATGTTTTTGTACTATATTGTGATGTGTTGTAGCTCTGAGCTATTGTAGGGGTGATTTTCTCACCTAATGCATGCCCCCTTTGTTTGGGGTGCATGTGTCATATATAGGAGAATATGGCCCAAAGGAGAGGACCTGATGTTGTGCTGAAGTGTATATCTGCATGGGGTAGGGGATGTGCATAGTAGAAACCAAGGCACATGTAAACAAAGTGGCTAGTAACATGTGTTAGTAGAAAAAGTAGCAAGCATGTAATAGAAGACAATGTAATAAGTAAGTGTGTGAAGAAATTGGACCGCAAAAAGTGGGTTTTAAGCATGGGACCTCGCTCATAATGTCACAACACAATCAGGGTTGAAGGAGCCAAAAGCATATAACCAATGATCAAACAAGACATATGGCATATCCCTCTAACAATGGCATATGATAGCAATAAATGGAAAACAAAGTGGATTAGACAACCATGGTGGCATGTAGTCCTGCAAGGAAAATGCTACACATGAAGCACACGTTAGCATGTTAGAAAGATAAATAGTATGTCAAGGCATATATGTATCAATGGAAAGTAATGTGCTATAAAGTAGTAGTAAATAATGAAATAATAACACTAGTAATGTGTGAGAGTAAGAAATTTAGATGCCCCCACGAGCCTCGGTGGGATTGGTAAAAGGTACAGTGTCAAACATCATTGCAGCATGTGAAAATCTATAAGATATATGCATTCACAACTAAATACCAAGTGAACGCACTCATGTATATGATAACTACAATGACATACCGAGTATCTGACTAACATAGTAAGCAAAGTGCAGCATGTAAATAATATAAGCAAACAAGAGTAAGTGTAACCAAGATATGCAAATGTAGTAAATGAGTGTGATGGAATGGTATGTAATGTGTGATAAGTGTTGCGTGCCCCGCGACAGATGTGTATGAGATGAGGTTCACTTATAAAATACTCCTCAATAATCAACAATGAATTATAGAATAAGAGTGTGTCATTGGGAAATGGTTTGAGAATGTATGCTAGAAAGATAGATCATGAAGCATAGAGCGTGAAAAGTGGATGTGGTTAGGTTCATTTCAAATTTAGATCCTCAACAGTCGAGTATGAATTGTTGAACTAGAGTGCATCATAGGGTAATGGTCTAAGAATGTGTGCTAAAAAGATAGATCATGAAGCATAGAGTGTGGAAAGTGAATGCGGTGATGTTCATTTCAGATTTAGACCCTTAATAGTTGAGTATGAACTGTGGAACTAGAGTGTGTCATAAGGTAATGACATTACAAGGTGTGTATCAAGATGTGTAAGTGAACTGAGAAATATTAAGTGTGAAGCAAATAGCATGATAGTAGATATTATAGACAATTGATGATGCAAGAAGGGGGGAGAAAGCATAGTGTCCCCCAAGTGTGTAGATGATGGAGATCTATGTGACGATGAAAATAAGACCGTGAGACGGTGACGAGGCTTGAAATGTAGCATAATAAAGCATAATGTTGTCATAATGATAGGTAAGAGCAAGTGTAGGACCAGGGTTGAACATCAGGTTGACAAGAGAAGGCCTAAAGAGGCGATCTAGATTTTTTTGGTCTTGCTTAGAGATTGGTTGTTGATTTAAAATTTGTAACACCGTAGATGACTTGAAAAGAGGAGGGGATTTGAGAGGAGGTTGCTTAGTTGGAATAGGTAATGATGTAGAAGACTTGAGAGGAGGAGGGGATGAACTGATTCTTAGAAGAAGTTGTTTAGTTGGAATGGGATGGACATGTGGCTCTTGACTGACCAAAGGAGGGACATTAGTAAATATGGAGAAATTCTCATTAAAGATGGAAGGACCAAATTTTGGATCCCATTGGGAATTAGCAATTAAAAATGAGCATGAGGTAGGATGTTGTATAGCAAATGAGATAAAGCTCTGATGCTCAAGGTACTTAACTCTTCGTCTTAAAGCATAACATTCATTATGATTATGTCCATTATTTATGCGATAATTGCAAAATGGAGGACCTATGTTCTTGGCAAGCTAATAAAGAGGATAACAATGAGTAGTTGGAAAGTTGATCAATTGATGAGTGAGGAGTTGAGGAAGAATATCATGTTGCTTACATTGAAATCAAACTTGAGAGGTGTGGGAAGCGGTAAGACTTGGGGTTCATTGATATGAGCACGTGTAGAAGTCATAGAAGTAGAATGAGAACGATAATATCTTTTCATATAGCTTTAATTTTGTCTTGAAATAAACAATGTAAATCTTGAATTGACTATAAGACGAGTTGATTGGATGGAGGATTAGGGCCAATAGAGTCATCAGATAGACGATCAAAAATGGCACTTACTTGAGCATGTGGCGTATTGCAAGGGAGATACATAGTGTCTAGCAATTTTTGGAGAATAGCTTTACAAGGTGAATGCATTTGAAGTAAGTCATGAAAGGAGATTAGAGGATTTTTAGGAGACACGAAAAAAGATTGAATAGAATAGGAGAAAAATGAGGATATAAGTGTTTGATCATGAGTGGGGTTCACCAAATGGTTTAATTTAATTTGAATTAATTAAATCTAAGTATGAATAGCTTTACAAGGTGAATGCATTTGAAGTAAGTCATGAAAGGAGATTAGAGGATTTTTAGGAGACACGAAAAAAGATTGAATAGAATAGGAGAAAAATGAGGATATAAGTGTTTGATCATGAGTGGGGTTCACCAAATGGTTTAATTTAATTTGAATTAATTAAATCTAAGTATTGTAAAGTCGCTTAATGAAATAGATGATAAAATATAGAAATGACACTAACAAACTAAGATGTAAATATGAAACCTTAAGCACAAGAGATAGGTGAAGAGAAGTTGATTCACACTCGATCTAGATTGGGAAAAGTGTTGAATAGGATGGGAAGAGTATTGTAAATGCTCAATATAAATTATGTAACTCATAAACAGAGCCAACATGGGCGCCCACACTAGGGCAAGGGCGTCTAGGCGCTAGAGACTACTACTGGGTTCCTGTGACTACGCAAATGGTCAGAATATGGTTTTCATTGTGTCGCAAGAGTGTCACAGTTGTTTCCTATTGATCACCTAATGATTATTTTTTGAATGCCGAAGGTACATGTAACTTGTAAAAAATATGTTCACCTACACAAGCCCACAACCCACATTAAACCTAAAAAGGAAAATGCATAATGGGGAGTTAGATTGACCCTAGTGGTCACCTCGAGAATGAACTTACAACCAAGCGTTGCATTACATCTCAGACTCCATGTAGTTCTAGTGAGAGTGTGTAGAAATTCTTCCCTAAGATGCCCTTGTGCAAGTTGCACTTGATAACATGCTAGATTTGCTCTAAAATGCAAAATGTGTGGATGGAATAGAATAAACTTCCCCTTCCTATGTTGTGTATGCAAAATATGTAGTCCCTTATCCATTGGATGAATGCTAAATGGATGATTTAGAGTGCTTTAGGTGCCCTTTAAATGCAAGCTTAGGTGGTAATAGTAATGCTTAGTGCTCGGTCCTTTATTTTGAACATATAACTATGTATTTATATGATTCCCTTGTTTGAATTTCGCAATTAGCAATTGGAAGGCTGACCCGTAAGTGAAAAATATTCCCAAAAGATAAAAGAGATCCAAAAAGAGTGAGTAAGGTGAGAAAGGGTCAAGGGCGCCTATCGGGGACAAGAGCACCTGGGTGTTGATGTCTGAAGCCATAAAAGATAAATCAGTAAAGTCCTGACTGGGCTGTAGGCTGTAGAAGACCAAACAAAAAACAAGAAACAACGAAAAGAGACCAAAGATAGTTGTCAAGCACTAGTTTTCTTGATTAAGAATCATGTAAATGCTAGTATGCTTTTATGACCTAGAAATGTACCCAAGTACGTGAGTTTGTGTCTACAACATGCAACCATGCAAGTTGAGTTGATGAAGACTATAAATACTTCAATGACATGACCATTTTTAGTGTTTTACACCCGTAATGAATCATTTTGTATGCATGGTTAACCTTCTTGGCCATCTTGGGTATCTCGAGGAAGCTCCAAATGTTATAATCTAAAAGCTAATTAAACTTTAGGTGGGTGTGTGGATGTGTGTTCTTGGTGCTTGGATGAGAGGGAGTTTGAGAGGAAAATAACTAGTTGGTATTTATTAGCTACCCCACCGCAACTGATTATATCCCCAAGTGTTGTGTGATGTAAACATTTTACGGGTTCCTATAAAGTTCCACAATATTCGTGGTTAATTGTGCAAGTGTGTATTAACGGCCACCCGTAGAACACATCTTTCTTAACTTCCTTGTTATAATTAAAAGTACTGATGAGTTTTACATTTTAACAGTAGGGGAGTTTTCACCTTGGTTGACCTTGCACTCATTCTAATTCTCTAGGGAGTTTTAAAATACCCTATAATTACTTTTAATCATGATGCAGGGTGATCATTGTTTTCTTAGACACTATATCACATATGAATTTAGTGTAAACATCCACATTTTACCTTGTGACAACTATTTCAAACCAATGTGAAAAATAAGCCACATTTATTTTTCTTCCAACATAATGTTTTAATCATCATTTTAATAGCTTTAAAACTATATATAATTATCTAGATAAGTTTCACCTAAGGGAGGATAATGTAAAATAGTGACAAAAACTTCCCTTGTAAAAATAATGGATAAAGTCAGAGTTCATGTTATATGAGAATAAAGTTTGATGAAATTCAAACTTTATCACAAGTTTGGTGAAGTTAATTTATTTTATTGACAAAATTACTCAAGGATATGTGGTCTCATGGAATAAATTTATTTTAATGACACTGAAACAAATGACACTGAAAAAACTTAATAACCTATTTGAACTTGATATCAATTATTTACAATTTTTTTTGAAAATTCAATTTTTAAACTTACCTTTGTTTTTACACGATAAAACACTAGGTTATTTGAGCTTCTTCTCTAACTTCACAAGTGTGAAAATGAGAGGTGTAGTTAAAATGGCATTCTCTCGAGATTAAACAGGAAATGTGGGGTCACGTGGTTAAAAGTAATGTGATGCAAATGTGATGCTAATCGTGTTACATTTGCGCCACATTTATGGCACCCTTAACACATCATTTTTGTGTCAAAAATCTCTTCAAAAATCTCTTTGAAAATAATAATACTCATTCATGAATCAACGCGAAATTGACCCCATTTTTGACGTTTTTAACACTATATGTAGTAGTGAAAGAGGAAGTAAAAAACTTTGTTATCCTAGTTCTCTTGAGGTTAGGATGGTTGGGTAGTGCTAGAACCACCATTGAGGAAGTCCTCTCCTTGAGACTCTCCACCTTTTCAAGATGATCTACCTCTTCCTTTTATAACTAGTGCCCGTGATTGCGTCTAAATTGACTTTTTAATATGTTGCGATTTGTTATTTTTTCTTTAACTTCTAATGTTTTAAGCCACGAATACCGACATTTTAAAAATTGTAAACTATTTATATACTTTTATTATTATTATTTAATTGATGGATATGACCAGAGGTGTTGAACTAAAAAAATCAATTTTAGTTGGCTAAAGGAAAATGATTCTTAAGGTGTTCAACCTTAAGAATCAAGGGGAGTGTGCTCCACTTGTGAAAACCACCTTTAAAATCTTATGCGAAATGATACTCTCAGACATGATTCTTAGTTTATTTGTATTTTGTTTTTGTTCATACTTTGGTCTCTGTTGAAGCTTTTCCTACTATAAGTGATTAATTTTGTGGATGTTATAACTTTTTTTTATTAATAAAAGCATTCTCAATTTAAATTTTTATTATATTATAGTTGTAAGGTCTAACAATGCTTTAAAACAAAATATATACTAGCAATCGCATGTGTACAATGTAATGTGAACGTCGATCGGTATATGTTATTTGATTTAGAGGTATAATTATTACTTTTGTAGTTGATGTTGATAAGGGGTGTGATTGATTTTGAACTTAATTTTAAGGTTGTTTTTACATTTCAAATTTGTTACAAATTCGTACATGAATAAATTTGATACTGTTTTCGATAGTTAATTAATTTCATAGTTGATGTATGTATTTAATTTGGGTTAATTATGTTAGTGTTGCGTCGTTTGTTTGGTTTGTGTTTTGTTGAAAAAACTTTTATTGTACAATTGATAATGCATGTGATTGATAGTGGTAGTGTAGGAATATAGATGAAACATTAAATTGACAGGTTGTATGTGTACATTTAATTATGTTACAGATTCATACATTTAAAATTGCAAATCATATTTCACAACATCAGATACATGAAGATCTTCTATACACATAATGAGTCATGTATACATTTGTAATATTTATATCATGAATGGTAGTCTTTTGTGGGCAATTTTATTTTCAGTAAACATGATTACATTTGATACCCCTTGAACGATATTACCGCATTGGATACAAGAAGTGTTGAGTATAGTAATAGCGGAGATGTTATCAAAGCAGAGGGTTGTATTTACGACGGGTTGAGTGATAGAAGACTTGCTTCCTCCTTTCTTCTTGCTCCAAGTGTTAGTTCATGCACCATATTTGAGTACCTTTCGAACGAAAAAGCAGGTGAAATGCACATATTTTCAAGCGAGGGAACTCTGGAGAAAGTTGTGAATGTCAGACCTGTTAGCATATGGATTTGCACGCGTGCAAATGACATGCACCAATGTGGGAATGAAGTCCCTCCTCAATGAAGGTGAGGCAACCTTTATCGAAAACCAAAACTGTATTTATATCTGTACATTCAAAATTGTATGTGGGTGGTGTTTTGGAACATCAATGGAAAGAAAAGTGAATGAGGGAGATGGAATGGAATGAAGGAAAGGAGTGGAATGGAATGAACTGAAAGAACATGTAAGAGTTAGGTAAAAATAGAGCCTAATATTGCATGAAGAGGAAAGATGAATAATTAACACAAATAAAACGGAGTTTGAGCTAGCCAAACAAGAACGTGTAAAAGGGAACACACATGAGTAAGTAGATAATCAGAGCTTGATCACTGTGAACTAGAACAACTGATTAATAACGTTGACAATAAGATCAAAGATAATATTTTCATGCAAGATTCAAAACACCTAACATCTAATGAACATAAGAACATCAAATGTTACAACAGATAATGAATGAGACACAAAGTTCGTATTCCATTAACTCCAAAATGTTTTTCACAAAAGAACACAAAGTTTCTTCTTGAAACAAAGCTTGCACAAAAGTATTTTCTTCTCCTCTCTCAAAGTCACCCTTTACAAATGAACCCCTCACTGCCTTTTATAACCTAAAAGTTGGTTATAAAGTAGTTAGGGTTTTAAATTCACATTAAATAGGGCACTTAAGTGACTTTGACTTTTTCAACCAACTTTTAAAAAGTGACTAAATATAGAAACCACTTAAGTTAAAAGGTCATTTAAGGAAAAATACATAAATAAAATAAATGGGTACATGTGGACCCCACTTAAATGACTTGGACACACATGTAGACATCCTAGTTAGCAATGCGCCACCTAGATCAAGACACCTAGGATTAGTGCCTTATCCATTGGGCCAAGAGTCCACCTATCCCGATCGTACAGGAATGAACTCATTGACCGTGATTTGTAATCCTCCAAATGGCAAGAGTGTTGAGCTTGAAACTTGAGCAATTCATCCACCCCTTCGCCTGAGCAATATTATGGTGTGAGAAAGTTTGTCTTCATTCGTATTCACATTCACAATTCTCCACATGCTCCGAGTACCTTTCCATGGTGAATTATTCATTTTTCGCGAGACCGTAGTCATTACGCCACCTTGGTTTTTCAGAATCCAGCTTCTGGTCTTTCGTCATTGAGAAGATCTCCAAGAGCCAAAATTACATTTCACCTCCTGGAGTTATGTCTTTTGTCTTTGTCACCATCCCGAAGTGTTGGCATTCTGATTCACTCATGATCGTCCAATTCAAGAACAAAACAATTTAAAGACTAGCCGATGAAGTATTGTGCATGGTGCTAATTGAGAGCTGACAGGGACACGCCTTTTGAAACTGCTAGGAAAATGCAAGTGTAAAACTGTGAAAATCCCATTTCGTTTGAGCCTGGAAAAAATAACAAACGTCACCCTGAGCATCTACAACTTGGCAAAGAAGCATATGAAGGTGGGAAGAACTGAATGAAACAATTATTTTTCCTTGATGATCATCTAGGTTCAAAATATCAACTCTCGAAGTGAGTCACCTTGACAGGCTGAAAACTGTGCGCGCAACGAAATCATGCAAACTGCATTTTATTTGGCTCCATGAAAAATATCAAACGAAGTGCTTTACATTTGAAATTTGGCAAAGGAGTACATGAAGTTGGGAAGAATTCAACAAAACAAACTTTTCTTCCCGACGATCATCCGACTTCGAGATATAGAACTCTAAAATTGATTACTTCAACGGATATAACCCGCGACACGTTCTTTCTGCATCTATCATTTTCTTTATTAAATTCCTTTTTCTTGTGCTGATATCAATTGGTAATGCGTTTGAATACGTGATATTTTTTTTGTCCGAATGCCTACAACATGGATGGAGCTGCAATGTTAGATTTCTTCTTGATTGATGCGTGTTTTGCTGGTAGTGGCCCTTCTTTCTCCTTTGTGTGGGAATCAAACTTGCAATGAAGACAAAACAAATGCCTTCTCACTTCTGTGTTGAAAATTTGCTCTCTAAACCTGGTGTTTAGCAGATTTCTGGTGAATACTCCCTTGTGCGTGATGTTTGACTTCCTCCTGGCTGGGCATTAAAATATGATTTTATATTTAAACACAAAAACCTGCGTAACTTTTTGTTTAATGTTCTTGCCTGCTACCAATGCGTGGAGATTCCTTCTTTGTCTTTTACCTATTCTTGGACTGTTCCTTCAAACTGCCTTGCTGCACATGGAGTCTTCTTTGTGTTGTGTTTGAACATCTTCTTGGCTAGGCATGGGAACTTATGTTTTTTTTATAAAACCGTTCTATTTTCCCTGGCGCCTCCTTTGCCCAATGCGTGGCCTGTGTGGACAGGTGCATGGGAAATGTTTTGACTATCCTCTACTGCACTCTTTCTCTCTCCCAAGGTGTCTCCTTCAGGCTGGGCACAACTTCTTTTAATTTTCTTATTTTTAAAAACTATTCCTTTTTGCCAGGCGCCTCCTTTAATGCGTGGGAAAAAGGAATTTTTGTCTCCTTACTGTTGTGAGCTGTTCTCCAATTTCTACGTGGAAACTCCTTCCTCTCTAGGCGCATGGATTTGTTTATAATTTTTTATATCATTTCAAAACTGTTCTTCTCTCCCTGGCACGTGGAAAGCTCCTTTGTTGTCTTTAATTTTTTGGACTGTTCTTATTTCCCTTTGCATGCGTGGAGTTCTTCTTCTTGTTGTGTGTAAAGAGACTCCTTAGATGGGCGCGTGGGGTTTGAAAATAGTTCCTTTCCCTTTCCTTGACACCTCCTCCTTTCCACGTGGGATTCCTATCCTGAGGCGAACTGCTCTTTCTCTTTCTCCCTGCGTGGGGATTTGATTTGTTTTTTTTCTTGGACTTTTTTTTAAGACCACTTGGTGCGTGGAGTTCTCCTGAATGCTACTCTTTGTTGATGTTTGGGTATTTTAACAATGCATTAAAATTGTTTTACTCTGCCCATGCATGCGTGGGATCCCTTCAAATTGGTGCGTGGAAAAATGCTCCAAAATTTATAATCAATTTTACACTCCTCCTTTTCACTGACAAGGCGTTTCCTCCTTAGTTGTTCCTTCTGCTGTCTAGACAAATGCGTGATCTTCTGCTGTCATCTTTCTTAATACCTACGCATTTTTAAAAATTGTTCTATTTTCCCTTCTGTCCTGCATGGAAATGTATCTCCTTATATTTTGATAGTTGATGTGTGGGCCTATGCGTGGCCTTGAAAACCGCTATGTTTGGCTTTTTCTGCCCCTAACGTGGACTTCTTGAATGGGTGCGTGAGGTTTCTCCTTGGACCTGTGTGGGAAACAATGCATTAAAATTGTTTTATCCTGCCCATACATGCATGGAAAATAGTTATTTTTCCTTAGCGCGTGGAAAGCTTTGTTTGGGTTGTGCGCCTCCTCTAATGCATGAAAACTTGTAAAGAAATTTTTTTTCTTCAGACTGTTCTTACTTCCTTGGCTGTGTGGAAAGTTGTTTGATCTTGGCTGTTCCTTCTCTCTACAGACAAATGTGTGGAAGATTATTGGATGTGACAAAATATTGTGTCCTTCAGAAGAAATAGGAAGCAAAGCTTCGCATGAATTTTTCCAACGAGTTTGACGGAGGAAGTTATGGGGATTAATCCAACTTCCCCTCTTCCCAGGTAGTGGGCTTAAGTGCCTGGGGGGAAATGGTGAAAGCAACGGACAATTGCCAACGAGAATGGCAGAGTGAGTTGGCAATCCCTGTTCAATTTCCCCATGTGGGAAATTGTGGAATTTCTTTCCCGTTAGCCAATCCATGATTTGGCAATTGGTGGAGAAAATCCCACGTGCGGGAAAATTGAAGAATATTGCCAGGAAAGGAGAAATCTAGGTTCGGGAAACCAAATTGGCATTCCCAACAGTTAGAAGCGTAAGCTTACTTCCACGACATTAAAATTTGTCGAATGAACTTTTAATTTATATTTATTTAATTAAATACTTCTCAAGTTATTTAAAAATCAATTTTATCAAACAAGAAGCAATTAATTAATTAAATATTAATTAATTGTTTTAATGTATTTTAACGTAATTTAAAGGCTAGCGGGAAGAGTTCTTGCCCGAAAAGGATGAAACGAAGGCCGAAACGATCACAAAAATGAGACGATCGTAATGAGGGCAATGAACCACACAAAGTAACACTTTTCAAAATTTTCAATTTTTCATTTTTTATTATTTTTTAATAATTTTACAAAGTCAAAAGTAGCTGATAACAAGACCCTACCTTTCAGTGGTTCCAATGTCGATTGTTGCTTTATACAAAGTAAGTCCCTGTGTCTTGTGGATAGTTAATCCCCATGCCATTTTAATCAGTAATTTTTTTCGATTCCCTCATGGATTATGGAGTGTTACCATCATGGTTGATTAAGAACTGTTTGATTTCCTCTTCTTTTGTTCTTGTATTGTGAGGTGTTGGCACGAAAGACGATGAGTGTTCATATGTTTCATCAGATTCAGTGGGAACATCAATACCATGAGCTGTAGAGGTGCTTTGCATTTGGGGCAGTTCCACTGTGGTTGTATTAAGAGAGGAGGAAACATTTGATGACTCGGATGGTAGAGAGGAAAGGGCGTCATTGTCGATTAAGACATATTTGTAATAGGGATCGTGTTGGATTTTATATTGCAAGGTCGCCTAAACATGAGATCTAGTGACGTGGCAGTAGTTATCGAAAATGGGTTTGTACGGAAGGAATTGGTATGCTCGTGAAAATTTGTATCCATGGAAGTTACTTGCAGAATATTGGTTTGTAATCCTTCAGTAGTTGTATTTTATGGCAAGATTGGAATGTCAGAGAATCATAGGTTGTTGGTTGATGTAAGTTGAAGGATATTAGAGATTATCATTATTCTATGCTCTAATTTACGACATCGTTGCTCATCGGTTATGTGTATTTTATTTTTTGTGTAGTTCTCTCTTCATTGGGCTCATTTTACAGGAGTTGACATTATTGTAAAGTCACAGACTTATGGAGTACCACATGTTGAAAAAAATCTGTCTGGGTCAGCAAGGAATGATACATTGTTGATGACATACAAATGCAAAAATAAGTCAAAATATAAAACTATATACAACTGTAATGCATGTGGAGTTCCAATGGGAAATACGAGTAAGAGGTAACAATTTGAGTATAGAAAAACTACATTTTTTCTTAAGGAAAAGAGTATTAGTTATATGGAAAGATACAATGTGTTCACATAGTATACAAGGATGCAAATATGTACATAACAAAAGTGCAAGTAATTTTCATGTATTTTCTTTAAAGTACTTACAATCCACATAGTAGTAGAAGACAATAGTATGTCAGTGTATAAGGGAATACAACAATTTTATTTTGAAATAGGGAAAAAGTGAAACATAGATATGAAATAAGCAACATAGCGTTGATAGTTCAGAGGAAAAAATGGCATGGGTGAGGATGTGAAGTTTGAAGGGACAGGTGGGTTAGAAATCTTTGCTTAAAGGTTATGGAGGAGTTGCACTATTTTCCACTTTCTTATAACTGAGGATGAAACCTTTCAATCTGTTGTTTCCGTAGTATGTCTCTTTTTTTAGTGAGAGTGTGAAGCAGTATTCGTTGCCGATGACATTGCTTGTAATTTCACTAGTTTCATCTTCGTCTATAGACAACATATGGAGGTTTCAGAACATATGGATTTCACTAGTTGCCGAGGAGTTATGGTTGAAGAAGGTTGCAAGAAAATATCCAAAGCATTGTTCAAATCTTTATAACATAACTTTGCATCATCAATCCTCGCAATCCTCCCATTGGAAATGTATATAGCTTCCCATTTTCAATATGCTCATAGAATGCTTCCACAGCCTCATTGAAATAAGTGATGTGGATTTCCCCTCTTTCCTGATCTACAAAAATCAAACCCAAACACAAAAGCCATCTCCCCTTTCATTGTGATATTTTTGAAGGGTTGTTTTTGCTAGGGGAGGACCCTCTACAGGACCACATGCGCATAGATCTATTCAAAGCACTTATTTTAGTTGGTGTTCTCGCAAAAATATTTGTTAACTTGGTTTGCACTTGCATCTGTTTGCGGAAATTGACTATCTTGGAGAGAATTTTGTTTGGTAATCGGGTTGGAGCACCAATTATAAAATGTGTTTTCAGACAACAACATCCATTTCAATGATAAGAACAGTCTTGCAGTGGAAAAGAAAATCAGGATATAATTAGAACTTAGCAACGGATGGAAAAAAACAAATAGAAATAAATTATAATTAATATAGGGAGTTTATGTACATTGCTAATCGAGAGGGAGATGAAGCTCACAGTTCACTTTTGATGATTCTAACGTGGGATTTGTGTAAGCACGCAACGGAGCCTTCTTGTATTGATTTATCAGTTACATGACTTGTAAATTTGGACGGTAGAAGTGTTGTCTAAAAATGTATCTCATCTAAAAGGTCAACACGATGTTGGGCACCCGTGTTGAAAATGGACCTTAGGGAGGACAAGTGCAGTATCTGAAATGTGGGGTCAGCATTGGACCATTTCCCTCAATCAATTGAGAAATGCCTTCGTGTGTCAAAGTTATTTTCCATGGCAACTAAAAGATGCTCGAGATAGTGGGATTTCTACAAATATATGGTGGAAAATCTAAACTTGTAGTGCATTCAAACATGAAATGAAGGATCTGTTGAGAAAATCATGCATTTGTAAAGAATGAGAACCTTTAAAGTTTTTTTCCTTATTCATTTATATATTTTCTAAAAAGTGAAAACATGAAGTCTACCCCTTAAAACAATTCAATATTCAAAAAAGGCGATATAATGTACAAAGCTTTAGATGAAAACACCTATAAATTTGCATGGCTCTTTCTCGGCATTTTAAAACTATATGTATTCATGTGTGCAGATATTATGAAGAACACATTAAAAATGTGTTGTTGTTTGTTTACATAAAGAAGCTGAGCAATTGTATAAAAGAATAATTGAACATATATGTTGAAAATTTAGATTTTGTGATCCATATGTTCCTCTGCCACAATATATACATGTATTTATTTGAAAAAAATTACAGATTATTATGTTAAGCAAATCGAATGGAAGACAATAACAACAATATGTACACTTGAAGTAAAAAAACTATAGGTATTTGATATGGAGATATAATGATAAAGAAATTCAAAAATGCATAGTTGTTGGATTACAAAAATTGAACATTTTGTTCAAAAAGTTTGATTCTCTGTCCGATATATATTACCACAATGCATACATGGAATTATTTGGGTACGAGTTACAGTTTGTTTTAAAAACACTTATAAACAAACACTTATAAACTAACCACTATAAGATATTTTTTAAAATCAAATTTCTTGCTTTTTTGTTTTGCGTAATTTTCTTTACACATTTCTTATATTTTTTGTCCATTTGCAGATGCCTCGATTGGTACTCCCATTCTCCTCAATTTGTGGGGTGGTTCATATTTCAGTGCATCTTCATTAGAATCGTAAATCAAGTAGAAGCCTCGTGAATGATCTCCAATTGTTGGGATTTTTGGAGAGAAAATTTGGGGATGTTGGCATCAGGTGGAGGTGATCTCTGACCATTTCGGCTATCATTGTTTTTAGGTGGTTTCGGTTGCCTACAATACAAAACATTAACACCACATTGAATACGCTTAAACTCTTCCTCCATGTACAAGTGAGGCGTAGTTAATGTCAATCCCATTGTGGGGAGGGGAATTGTTTTTTCTAGTTTGCATCATATTAAATTGGAGTGAGAAAAAGAAGTACGTTAGTCCAAAAAGATGTTCTTAGGAATGACAAGGCAAATTTATAATCCTTGTCGCTGATCAGTCTAACATCCAACTTGGGACGCTTTCGAAATGGCCTCATTAGGGGAACGAGCCCCTCAACACATAACAAATCTTGTCATTGACGAAGGCGCATGCGCCCACATGTCACTTTTGGAAAAAAGGATTGGAGCCAACTACAAATATAAATGGAATCAATCCAAAGCAAATGACATGAAAACTCTCTACAATAATCTATTTAGTCCAAAACATGCAATCAACAGAACAATTGAATAAATACTTCAATCAATATTGAAACCCACAATGAATTTTCATCTAGAGACAACACTCTGCTTATTTACCACGCAAAGAAAGAGAATCACAAATATCCTGCAAAAAAGCAAAAGAAGAAATTAATAAAACTGAATGTATGTCATAATCAGTTGAGCCATGAAGGAAAGTGCATATCCCAGTGCTTTGTAATAACATTACCTATATATAACTCAAATACCTAGTGCTTTGCAATAGAGCCATGAAGGAAAGTGGATAACCTAGTGCCTTGCAAATAACAAATCTATATTGGTTTCTTCATGGAAAAATAAGACAACACAATTGATCAACATAACTTAAAAAATTAAAACATGAAGAAAAGTGAAAGTCAATAGCATTACATATATATAACACAAATACTTACTATAATACAAATCTAGAATAGTCTCCATGGAAATTAAAGGCGACACAATCAACCACCCCAACTCAAAATATAGAAAATTCAAATCACTTTTCCTTACAATACAAGATGTGCAAGATTCTAAGCTTTACATTCCATATAATGCGTTATAAACCTCACATGTGCAAGACAATACTGTATATTCATAGTCCACAAATTGATGCAAAAACATTGATATGACTTTAATTAGAGGGACAAACACCGAAATTAGGCCCCTGTTTTATGTTTTTATTTCTCTAATTGATTCTTGTGGATGTAATTCTAATGACACTCATTAGACTGGTCTCAAGGCAATCACTTTTGTAACAATGACCTCTAGCAATTCACCAATAGTGAATTGTGATAAACACAAGCCATGAATAATGATATGCAAAAGGAGGATTCTGCAAGACCTTGTTTTGAAAAATTAACAAGGTTCATATAACCTAAACAAAGACTTTAAATTCTTCTCTAGTCTGCATACTCATATACTTTCATAAAAGAGCTTTCAGTTGGAGGAATACTTCACAGTTACGCACAGTCTTGCCCCTATCATTAATCAGGTTGAAGTCAATTATAGGACAAGTTACTATTGTCCCTAATAGTAGCCATGAATTCAGAGTCAATAATGACATGCCAACATACTGTTTTGCATGTACAATTTGTAGTCCTTAAAATTTAGCAAGTTCACATAAACTTAAAATTTTGCAATGGTGTTAAAGCACCATGGACCCTCGTGACATCAATGTTCCTCATGACAATCCAAACATTCATGGAATTCATAAACACTAATCTAAGAATGTGATGATATCTAAATATTACTGTTAGATATTAGGTAAAGATCGAATTTCCTATTAGGTATGTCTTCAAAAATTGTTAATCTTGTTTTTTGGACAATTTGAACAGACTTTCTATGCACCAGTTGTTACACAAGGTATGAAATTGGGTACTGAAAATGCAGATGGTAAGCAGAAAGATGTAACAGGGAAAAAACACATACAAAACTTATGAAAGGCTAAAAAATTCCATCATATGTACCATTATTATGCCATGCAGGCTCATTAAAGAATTCATCATTCATTGAGGCATATTTATGCAATAAATTTGAGAAGGCAACCATACTGAGCACAAAAATGTGAAAACAAGTCAATGAATGTTGTGGTCATTTCAACTTCGTCCAGCTTATCTACCCAGTTTTTCAGATCTAGTCAAAGTGTACAAGTTTTCCAGGCCTGACAAATGGGATGAGTTAATGGTGACTCTATGTCAATCTCTCCAAAATGCATCCAAAATGTAATGTACCTCTATCCAAGAAGTCTTAGTGGTAAAGATAAGATAACTCATTCAAGGGTAATCAACTCGATTTGAAAGTTCCAGAAGATCAAGTTTGAAAAGTTCATTGCTATCTCAATACATTGTCCTAGTCCTGAGCTGCATTGATCATTTATCTGAGATATTGTTTCCTTTAAATGTAGACAGATGTCCATTGAATAGTACACAAATTGTAGTGCTTATTCACCATCTTAGGAATATTAGAAATTTTTAAACATTATGTGTCTGAGTTGACCTTAATTTTTAGCAAGTTTGCCATGGCTCTACCGAGTATGTTTCTTTGAGAGAGGCTGCTCCTTGCATGTCATTCTACAAAAAAATCCTGCTATTTGCAGAGAAATGAGTATATGTAGAGAAAATTACAAAAACGGTGAGTAAAGTGGATTCCCCTCCTGGAGATTGCAGCAGATGGGAAGCATTAGTTACTCTATATAGCAGAACAGTGGGTGCGACAGATTGAATACCAAATACGTGTTCTTCCAAATAAAGTTCCAATTGGAAAGGGTGCATAGTGGGATTACTTTCCATGACCTGCACACAGATTACATGAGATTCTCGATCTTAGAAAGAGTTGGTTCAATTAAGACTTTAGATTATCACAACGTTTTTTGAGAACATGAACTGATGTACAGAGGACTCTTAGGGAGATCCTAGGCTGCTTTCAACCCAATATATAGGCATGAGAATATCTATTAGTCTGTGAAGGAATATTTATTTATTTAGTTAGCTAGTTTTCTCTTGATGTACAGACTGTCAATCATAAACAGTTGCAAAGTAGCCTTTCCACAGAGCTTGTTACTCTCTAATAGAATTTCTTGTAACTAACTTCTGTTTTTATTTAGAAGATAATGGCTATTTTTCCACATCATAGTTGTTCATATTAGGAGTGCTATTGATAGGCAGAAAATATTTTTCAAGGCATTGTTAAACACAATGTGATTCATCTTGCTTAGATGCACCATAGATGTCTGTAAAAAATGTGCAAGCTTGCAGAATCAAAGCTTCACTTTTGACTGACGTAAATGATGATGACCCATTGTCTCAATTATTCATGGGAAATAGAGTATAAATCTCTCCTAAATTGCTAATGTGTTGATTTTCGTGATCAGATTCTATTTTACGATGATGACCCATTGCAGATCAGAGGATTCATGCTGCATCAAAGTTTATACGAGATCTAATTCATTGCAAACTGGCATTATCAGATGATTCTAGTTGCCAATAGATGGGACATACAAGAGGCTTATCAAGACCATACTTAGGTGCACTCAGCTAGTGATCCTTGCATCTAAAAGTGTTACAGTATAAGTGTTCACCCTATTTTTGAGAAATAGAGGTAGTCATTGTTCTGATTTGGTGTTCAAATCTTTGTGAGGCTTGAATCCTATGTGAAGTATGAAAGTGTGTAAGTTTGTAGATGTGGAAGGCATAAGCTTAAATAGTGTAGTAGTTGTCAAGCTAACATCTTTGCAAGTTCCAGTACAAATATTGGATATGTCTATAAGGCAATTTTGTTTTTTGCCTTGGATCTGATACAGTTGTGATACCACTCAGGGACATATGGAAACCATATATATATATACCCTCGCTATGCCATATATGATATATACCCATGGACATCAACCCAAATATCCCTAAAATTATCTAGCCAAATAAGCAAAATTAATAACATAATATGCAAATCTATAAACAAAAAGTGATTCTTTGGATGAACACCTATGCAAATGTATAAAAAACCTAAAGTATCTTTAAGTACACCGAACCCATGCAAATCAATAAGAAATATGAAGCTTCTTTACGTACACTAATGACTCAAAGAAATAGAAAACAATTTGTAGCCACATTGTTCCCCTGATAAAATCTTATTGTTCTATGTATATAAATGTATTTCTCAGGAGTCTCCTATTGTGTTTTGATTATGGGTTTGGTTATGCACACAACAAAGCCATGGTGGTAGCAAAAATTGTTGATTCCAAATCAAGTCTTATTTGGGTTTGTTGAAAATTCTATTACCAAAATTTCATATTGCTTCTACTAAGTGCTGTGTGTGATGGGGCATTCATAAAGATCTTCGTCTTAAAATAACAATACTAATCGCTATGAAAACTCTATTGACGAATTTATTAAACAGGGAAACATGCTTAATCTAGTTCTAAAATAGAGAAACATGCTTAATCTATTTGTAGTCTTAGTTGAAATATCATTCACCGTTAAACTACCAATGTGAATTTAATTTGATGATTTTGTTACCAAACTTTCAGGCCATCATTGCGGTTAGAGTTTTGGCAATGAATACTAAAGACGTTCAACAATTAGCATACAAAAAGGCCCTAGAGGGAAAAATAGTTTCCTTTGCGGTTCTAGTTATCGTGGCCACCCATCTGTTGAATGTAGTTTCAAATATTTGACATCTTCCATACAAAGATAAAAAATTAAACCTTAAAAACTCTCATACAACAAACAATGGAATTAAAACTTACTAGTAAAACTCTGCAGCAAAACCATGACAAAACTCTGGAGCAAATTGGGATTAGAGTTGGTTGTGGTAGAATATTCAAAGGCAAATCTAAACACACGAAACCCACATTCAACAGGGACGAAAAAGCAAATCTAAACATAGTAAAAAAAAGGAAAAACAATTGTTAAAAATAACCAAAAATAAAAAAATGTTCAAATGGCCGTCAAAATTAACTTTGTTGAAAAAACGTCCAAATGGACATCAAAATTAATTGTGTTGAAAAAACGTCCAAACAGACATCAAATTTAACATAGGTGCAGAAATGTCCGGAAGGGCCTTTCCCTCAAAGGTTAGGCCAAAAAAAGAAAAAACAACTGTTAAAAATATCCAAAAATTCGAAAACGTCCAAACGAACGTCAAAATTAATCCCGTTGAAAAAAGTTTGAAAAGAATGTCCGGAAGAGCCTTTCCCTTAGGGGGAACGCCTCGGGGTAATACTTTCCATGCCCTCCGAATAGTTTGAGAACAACCTAAACGTTGTCGACAATCAATCCCGGAAAGCATCAAAATTTCCATATCGGATATTTTTCTCATTGTTATCAATTTACTCCTACACAGGAAACCATAAAAATTGTTAGTATGGAATCCACAATGCTGGGACTTATCGTGTTTGGTTTGGTAATTTGCTCCATCATCTTGCGGATTCTCCGTTTTGCAGTTGCAGACGGTAAGAATTCTGCTCTTTAAGTGTACCCGGCTCATTAACATTTTCATTTCTGTATTCTCTCTCATTTGTATGATGTCGAGGGTTCCATTCACCATTAATTTCTAAACTTCTTCTTAATTTGTAACGTTCTCAGCTGACTTTACTGTACTTGGAAAAGGACCGGCTAGGCAGCACGAAATTGAAGACAAGGTACTTCGAATTTAGAGCTCTTGTTAGTTTTAGTTTGTAAACTCTCAAAATAAATTCAAATTTTTGCCACTAAAAGTGAAATTTCCTGGATGTTTAAAAAAAAAAATGTAAAACATGCTCAACTAGACAAGGTAATGGAATAGTGCTCCGCTACGGTTTAATACTTGCCGCCATTGATTTTTTCTGCTATGACCTGCATTCATACCGCGTGTTCATTAGAAAGCCACGGGATTTATCGCTCGCCCTTTGCATTTATTGTCCCTTTTAGGTAGTCTTGCCTTCAGGCGGCCCATATAATGGCATCTCACACCATTAATCCAGTTGTTGAGAATGTGATTGTGGATTGTGTATCTATCGAGAATGGCAAGAAACCTTGGAAGTTTGTCACAGGTCTTTTACGAGGTAATGGCTCCATGTCTGATGTAGTTTTACCCACTCTTGAATTTGATGTTGCATGCAAAAGTAGGATAGTTTGTTGGGAGAATTCTCTTTGATAGTATGCTGAAAACTTGGTCCAATATGCATGGACGCAACATGATATTAAGCTGCATGGTGTTCAAACTATGACCGAAAACTTTTTGTTTTGTTTTGTTACACTGACCCACAATATACCTCCCTCATTCAGGAGAAATCCTCTATGTGATAGAATCGAAGATCCCTTCTTGTTTTATTGCCTTGGATCTGCAACTTTGTTGTCTCAGAGCAAACAACTCTTAAAGTCCGGGTCTGGGTTGAATTCCCAAGACTTCCCTTACTGTGGTGACAGTCTATTGAGCAAATAGCAGCCACTATAGGCTGTGTCATATGCCAGGAACCACCTTAAGTTTTATTCTGTTCGGTCCTAGAAACAGTTGTGTGTTAAAGTCGATCTTTCCCATGACCTTAAGAAGTCTGTTGACATTCAAGCTGGCAATTCAAGCTACTTGCAGAGAATTTTATACATTAACTGGTCCAATATGTAATGTCCCCTTTTCTACGCCAAAGGCCTAAGGGCCAAGTCGAGTCCAAGCCTTGGTCATACCCAAGGGGCTGTGGACGCTGGGAGCTATTGGGAAGGGGCCACATGGTTCTAATATTCAAGTTTTGCATTTGGGGGTCACTTTTGGACCATGGCGACTTAAAAAGGAAAAAGTAACTTTAGTTACTTTTATTTTATTGGCCCCTCCATGGAATGAAATGCGTCTAGGGTTTATTGGGGCTCTTTTGCCTTGGAGAAGTATATAAGGAGCTGGGGGAGAAAGGAAAAGGAACTTTTTGCATACATTTTATTTTCCTTCACGTGCAACTGCTGTTTGCAAATCTACAGCTTGTGGAGTGAAATCCCACAGGAACCCTAGCTTTGGTGGTGAGAGATCCATCCCTAGCTAGCAGGGCATTCTTCGGTAGTGAGAGATCTACCCTAGCTGTCATTTTGGAGCCGCTTTCAGGGCTGTGTTACAGAGATATTATCAGAGGTTTCAGAGGAAGGGTTTTGAGGGTTTTGGGGGCATTTGGGGAAGATAATCAGAGGGTTTTCAGATCAGATTTACGGCAGCCATTTGGGCAGGGCTTGGCATCACTTTGAAGGCATCTTCATCAATTTCCAACCCTTTTCCAAGCTAGGCGACTTGCAGCCTTTATTTGGAGGGTTTTCCAGTTGGCCATTTTCAGATCTGAAGGTTGAAATATCATTTCCTATATTTGTTAATGTTATTTCCAAAGTCTCATAATTTTTGCTCTTGTATTTGGAGAGTTACGAATTTTAGAAGTTTTCCAGCTGTCTAGGGCACGCTGTAATTTTCTGGCAGCATTTTAATTTCTGTAAAATTCCAAAAATAGTTTTCTTATGTCCTTTATAATAATTATCAAGCTCTCTTTAAATTTTCAAGTAATTCGGGTGGATATTTTGGGAGATATTAATTTTCTTTAGTTCGCTGCCCTAACTGTAAAAATCTGCAAAAATCAGTATTTTATTTGGCTGCAAATTTTCAATATTTTGTGCATTTTTAAGTGGTATCCCACAAGGGATATTTCAGTGGTATCAGAGCAGTTGTTTCTCCAGCCTGTTGGGATTGAAAGATGGGGGACAAAGACAGTGAGGATATAGGTGTAGATCTGATGAAACAATTGTTCACCAACATGGTAAAGCAGCAGGAGACTACCAATCTCTATTTGAGCCAGCTCACTGAGAGATTAGCACAGGACAAGATTGATACTCATGCGGAAAGAGGAGAAAATAGAAATAGGGGACAACATGGTCAAAGAGGTGAGGGTGGACATTCAGGGCAGTGGTCTCCCCATTCTTCTACCAGGCCTTTGGGGTTTCACGAACCTTCTTTCTTGAAGGATCTGGAAGTTTCACAGGTACGAAAACCAGTGGATATTGTAGATGAGGAGTCTTGTTGGGAAAGGTACCAGACCTTAAGTGATGGCTTTCGTGACAACATGCCATTCCAGGAATATTGCAAAATGAAGATTGACAACATTCCTAGGAGAGATTACCAGGTACAGGTACCAGAGATGCAAAGGAGGTTGGGACAGATTTCTGTTCCACAATTCGATGGTTCTAAGAAGTGTACTGCATAGTCTTGGGTCCAGAAGTTGAAGACATACTTTGACTTGAATCCTATGCGTGAGGAAGATGCAATTAAGTTTGCAATCTTACATCTAGAGGGAGACGCTCATGATTGGTGGCATCATGGGTTGATTACACAGGGACACATATACATCACGACTTATGCAGAGTTCACAAAGAGGCTAGTGAGCAGATTTGATAGGAGGGACCCCGACAGGTATTTTAGAGAGTTGACTCATTTGAGGCAGACTAGTTCCTTGGACCAGTATATCGCAGATTTTCAGAGACTATCGGTCATGGTACCTGATGTTACAGAGATGAGGTTGATTTCCCTATTCACAACAGGTTTGACAGATGCTCTCGCTGGATTTGTGAAGGCATTTGAGCCTTCTTCTTTGCATGAGGCTATTAGGAGAGCTCGTGACTTGGAGTTATCCACTCCTAAGTCGAGGTTTCCACCTCGAGTGCAGCCTAAGGGTTTCCCTTCTAGAACCGATGGTTCGCAGCCGAAGGTACCTCCACCTAGGAAAGATACAGCCTGGAGACCATTCGGATCTAGAGAGGACAGAGAGGAATTGAGGTGAAAGAAACTATGTTTCGATTGCCGCACACCTTGGGTTCCAGGACATGATTGCAAGGGTAGAGGGAGGGCCCAATTCATAGAGGTCTTTGAGGAGAGTGATGGTGACGAGGAGTTGGACACACAGGGATTAGAGGATGATGATGATGAGGCATTAGATAGTGCGGGTGTTGAGCAGGATAGCGAGACTTTTCCCCAGGATACGATCGCCACCTTGTCTAGTACCCCGAGGTACAAGGCATTCAGAGTTAGGGGAGTTTTGCAGGGACAACGAGTAGTGGTACTCATTGATAGTGGGGCAACCCACAACTTTATTGATGCCTCATTGGTTGAGAGGCGAGGGTTACAGACAAAGGAATTTGAGGGCTTCAACGTGGTTGTAGCCAATGGAGATTCTATGAGATGCACATGATGGGTTCCCCAATTGAGCATCACGATGGGTAACTATACAGTTACCAATGATTTCTATATTGTTGGTATTGGAGAGACCAACATAGTGCTTGGAGTACAGTGGCTCCATTCCCTTGGTGAGTTTCGGACTAACTTCCAGACGATGGAGCTGAAGTTTAAGTCCGAAGGGAGGAATGTGATCTTGAGGGGCTTATCTTCAGAGGCACCCCGAGTTGTTACGACCAAGAGGATCGAGAGGATCTATAGGCACAACGGGGTGGATTGGGCAGTACATTGTTTGGTTTCGACCAAGAAATCAGAGGATGGACAACAGGAGTATCATGTGGATATACAGGGCTTATTGGACAGACATAGTGCAGTTTTTGGTGACATACCTCCAGGCATACCTCCAGATAGGGGATTTGAGCATGTGATTGAGCTCGAGGATGCTAGACCGGTGGTTACTTCTCCTTACCGTCACCCCAAACGGTTTAAGGATGAGATCGAGAAGACTATACAGGAGCTCATTGATATGGGGCATATTAGACCGAGTTCCAGCCCTTTTGCTTCTTCGGTGGTATTGGTGAAGAAGAAGGATGGGACCCTGCGGATGTGTATGGACTACCGTGCCTTGAATAAGAAGACAATAAAGAACAAGTATCCCGTACCACGCATTGATGAGTTGCTGGACGAGCTACATGGTGCAATCTATTTTTCGAAAATAGATTTGCGTTCTGGATATCATCAGATCAAAGTCAGGGAGCAGGATGTGCATAAGACAACTTTCAGATGCCATTACGGTCACTTTGAGTTCTTGGTGATGCCTTTCGGATTGTCTAATGCTCCAGCTACATTCCAGTCTTGCATGAATCATGTGTTCAACCGCCACTTGCGGAAGTTTGTATTGGTTTTCTTTGATGATATTTTAGTCTACAACAGGACTTGGGAGGACCATATCAGGCACCTGGGTGAGATATTGGGGATATTAGAAGCTAATTCGTTATATGCGAAAGCCTCTAAGTGTGAGTTCAGCATGACCGAACTTCTATACTTGGGATATGTGATTGGTGGGGGTACAGTGAAGGTGGATAGAGAGAAGATACGGGCAATTCTGGATTGGCCGCCACCTAGGACATTGACACATTTGAGAGGATTCGTGGGGTTGTGCACATACTACCGGAGGTTCATGAAGAATTTCTCTCGGTTGACTGCTCCATTGATCGATTTGACCAAGAAGGGGGCTTTTGCTTGGTCAGACGCAACACAACAGGTTTTTGATCACCTCAAGGAGGTGATGAGTTCGTGTCCCATCCTCGCATTACCAGATTTCTCCCGCCCATTCATTCTAGAGTGTGATGCATCAGGAGAGGGTGTTGGGGCAGTTCTCATGCAGGATAGGCATCCCATCGCCTATGAGAGTCGGAAATTGAAACCCGTGGAGAGAGGGTATTCAATTTACGACAAGGAGATGTTGGCCATTATGCATGCTTTGGCCAAATTCAGACAGTACCTTGTGGGCAGCAAATTCGTGGTTCGTACGGATCACAACAGTTTGAGGTTCTTCTTGGGACAGAAGGAGCTCAACGATCGCCAACAAAGATGGGTGAACAAGGTACAAACATATGACTTTGACATAGAGTACACTAGAGGTAAGAATAATATTGTTGCTGACGCTTTATCTAGGAGGCCTTACCTCACTTCTATGCTTAGTTCTATGTCTGAGATTTCAGCGGATTGGAAGGCTCATATACTTGTTGAGTATTCCAAAAATCAGTTTGCATGTGAGATCATGGATGGTATTATACAGGATGACCGATACAGAGTAGTGGATGATCTCATTTTCTACAAGGATAGGATTTTCCTTGTACCAGGATCCAAAATGAAGGAGAAGATCCTTCGAGCAGTACATGATACACCACTAGCTGGACATCCTGGGTATTTCAAAACATACAGGTTTATCAGGGAGAGATTTGCATGGAAGGGGATGAAGGACGATGTCCTTAATCATGTCAGAGAGTGTATGGTTTGCCAGCAAACCAAATCCGAGCAGTCTTTTCCAGCAGGATTACTTCAACCTCTCCCCATTCCCGAACAGAAATGGGAAAGCATATCTATGGAATTTATCACAGGGCTTCCCTTGGTGCATGGGCATAGCTGCATTTATGTTGTAGTTGATCGGTTAACTAAGTATGCTCATTTCTTTTCCCTACCCAAGGGGCACGAGGCAGTGGATGTGGCCCAGATCTTCTATACCGGTATTTTTAGGCTACATGGGTTGCCTAAAAATATTGTCAGTGACAGGGACAAGATCTTCATGAGCACCTTTTGGCAGGAGATCTTCAGACTAGCAGGTACGGAGTTGACTCCTAGCACTAGCTACCACCCACAGACAGATGGGCAGACGGAGATAGTCAATAAGTGGATAGAGGGCTACTTGCGGAGTTATGTGATAGGACATCAACAGACATGGATTAAATGGTTACACATGGGTGAGTATTGCTACAATACCACCTACCAGATGAGCATAGGTATGACTCCTTTCCGAGCCTTGTATGGGTACGACGCTATGACATTTGTGGATTTGGTATTACCAGATAGCCGA
This sequence comes from Taxus chinensis, assembly GCA_019776745.2. NCBI lineage: Eukaryota > Viridiplantae > Streptophyta > Pinopsida > Cupressales > Taxaceae > Taxus > Taxus chinensis. The sequence continues at coordinate 194,330,907 of CM034149.1, read as the reverse complement.
GCTCCCAAAGCTCGAGATTGGTTACAGGAGAACCAGGATATTCTGAAGGCTCTCAGAGAGAACCTTCAGAAGGCACAAAATCAACAGAAGGTATATGCAGATCGGCACAAGATAGAGAGGTCTTTTGAGGTTGGGGATCTAGTATTCCTACGTTTACAGCCATATAGGCAGTCCTCACTGAAGCAGAAGGGTGCAGAGAAATTGAAACCACGGTTTTATGGTCCGTACCGGGTAGTTCGTCGAGTTGGGGCAGTTGCATATGAGCTAGAGCTACCGGAGCACAGTAAGATACATAATGTCTTCCATGTTTCATGCCTTAAGAAGGCACTCGGACAACATATTGTACCATCTACAGAGTTACCGCCACTAGATGAGGAGGGGAAGTTGGTGTTAGAACCAGAATCCATTATTGAAGAGAGACAAAGGGGGCTCAGGAGCAGAGTAATCACCGAGTATTTGGTGCGATGGAAGGGACTGCCACTTGAGGATGCTACTTGGGAGGGAGAGCAGATTTTGCAGCATCCTAATTTGCATTTGCTTGAGGACAAGCAAAATTTGGGAAGGGAGGACTGTAATGTCCCCTTTCCTACGCCAAAGGCCTAAGGGCCAAGTCGAGTCCAAGCCTTGGTCATACCCAAGGGGCTGTGGATGCTAGGAGCTATTGGGAAGGGGCCACGTGGTTCTAATATTCAAGTTTTGCGTTTGGGGGTCACTTTTGGACCATGGCGACTTAAAAAGGAAAAAGTAACTTTAGTTACTTTTATTTTATTGGCCCCTCCATGGAATGAAATGCGTCTAGGGTTTATTGGGGCTCTTTTTTCCTTGGAGAAGTATATAAGGAGTTGGGGGAGAAAGGAAAAGGACTTTTTGCATACATTTTATTTTCCTTCACGTGCAACTGCTGTTTGCAAATCTACAGCTTGTGGAGTGAAATCCCACAGGAACCCTAGCTTCGGTGGTGAGAGATCCATCCCTAGCTAGCAGGGCATTCTTCGGTAGTGAGAGATCTACCCTAGCTTGTCATTTTGGAGCCGCTTTCTGGGCTGTGTTACAAAGATATTATCAGAGGTTTCAGAGGAAGGATTTTGAGGGTTTTGGGGGCATTTGGGGAAGATAACCAGAGGGCTTTCAGATCAGATTTACGACAGCCATTTGGGCAGGGCTTAGCATCACTTTGAAGGCATCTTCATCAATTTCCAACCCTTTTCCAAGCTAGGCGACTTGCAACCTTTATTTGGAGGGTTTCCAGTTGGCCATTTTCAGATCTAAAGGTTGAAATATCATTTCCTATATTTGTTAATGTTATTTCCAAAGTCTCATAATTTTTGCTCTTGTATTTGGAGAGTTACGAATTTTAGAAGTTTTCCAGCTGTCTAGGGCACGCTGTAATTTTTTGGCAGCATTTTAATTTCTGTAAAATTCCAAAAACAGTTTTCTTATGTCCTTTATAATAATAGCAAGCTCTCTTTAAATTTTCAAGTAATTCGGGTGGATATTTTGGGAGATATTAAGTTTCTTTAGTTCGTTGCCCTAATTGTAAAAATTTGCAAAAATCAAAAATCAAAAATATTTTATTCGGCTGCAAATTTTCAATATTTTGTGCATTTTAAAGTGGTATCCCACAAGCCAATGTAGTGCTAGTCGCTCAACCCTCTAGAGAGCACTTTCAAAATCGAGCTGAAGCATCTAAGGATGCAATTTTTTTTAGCTTTCTCAATGTATCACCCTCTGCCAATGTTCTTTCAGTTTCACAGACTACTACTCGAGATTTTTGAAGATTTGCAATTGTTTGCCAGATATGTTTCTTCTAGCCAGGCATTTCCTTGACGCTTGCAAAGTCCACCTTATCAGTTGGACGAGGAAGAATATGTTGCAGAAACAGGCCGCCCTTTTCAACTTATGATTTTTGACAAAGTAATTAACAATTGTACATGCAGAACAGTTTTGGAGCCTGTAGATCTTAGATTCAGAGGACATGTTCCTTGTCCCTTGTAATCCATAAATTGCTTCTCCTGGAATGTGCGGGGTCTCTCAGTCCCATTTTGCAAGTATGTAGTGCATGATTTTCTACAACTTCCAGAAATGATCATTCTTTGCCTGCTAGAAACTAAGGTGGCGGGCTTTTTGCTTACAGCTGTCAGAAAAGTGACGTGGGCTGATAGTTCAGCCTTGACTAGCAATCACTATTTAGGACGTGGAGGATTTATTACGTTCATTTCTCCAATGTGGTAGCATTATTATGTGGATCATGGGTGTGGCCCCGTGGATCATATTTTTTGGGTGTTGTTAAATATTGAAGACTGTTCTTTTGGTATAATCAATGTTTATGCAGCGAAAGACGCCATTGAAAGAGGGGCTCTTCGGCATTGAGTTGATGATGAATTGTGAGATGCACATTGTGTGATGTGTAGTGACTTTAAAATGGTCGAGTTGTCAATTGACAAACTTGGCTGCTTCCCTATGCAGTGGAAAGCCGACGAACAAGAGGCGTGGACATTTATGCATAATAAGGTTGGGTTTTATGACCTTAATTATTCACGTCATTCCGCATTTCCTGTCTGGTACACATGTTCTAATTTGCACCATGGATCTAAAAGAGTCTCAAAGCGACTTGATAGGGCCATGATCTCCGTGCAACTGTACTCATTAGACAATTGCTTTTTGTTGCCAGTGGAGACATTGCCTGATATTGTCCTTTTAGACTCCCCGCCGATTCAGTTCCGCATTTGATTGGCACTCTTAAGTGTCCCAAAATTCAAAAAACACAGTTTTATTGAAATACTGCCCTTTTAAATCATTGACTCGCTTTAGCTCATATCCAACGGATTTGGGATCTCGTGCCACATGCCAAGAACTTTCAATTGGATTGGTTGGTGCTCATATGCCATCACATGCGCAACATGATTTCTCAGCGTTCTAGCCATCAACTAGCACACATCTGTCAGTGAACTTACTCCACCACTTTGGAGTTGAGCTACATAAAAGCCGCCTTAGGGTAGGCACCATTTCATGAGCCCCTGCGACTACTTGTGGCGGTGCTACAACAAAGCCTTCAGATTGCAAATGCCTACGATGTGGGTGGTGCACAAATCAAAGCTAGCTTGCATTGCCTCAAAGTTGGCTATAATGTCTCTAACGAATTTTTCCAAATGCTTAAGGCGAAACACTTTGCCCAATGATTAAAAGCCATTAGAGAGGCCGACCAACGACTCATTGAGGTGCCACATATGGTTCAAGCCTTTGTTCACTAGTATCAGTAGGGGCTCAAACCTCAAGACCCTTCTCATGAGCGACAGCATGAACTCCAACAATGTCTTTCGGTAATTCCTTGTAAGCTCTCTCAATCCCTACGAGTTGACTATGATAGGCCTCTCACCATTTAGGATTTGCATGAAGTACTGTTTTACAAATGGTTGATTGATACAGCTCCCTTTGTTGTGACGGATCTTCTATGTGAATTCTACAAAATACTGTGAGATATTGTTGGAGATTTTTTCTTCGAAGTCTAATGTGAAGCTTTCAGTTCTAAATCCCTTGGCCAATTTATTAACAAAGGGTATATTAAATTCATTCCTAAAATGGGAGATCTAGAGTTGATATGCAATTGGAGGTTAATCACCCTGTTCAATGTGGTGTACAAAATTATAGCCAAGGCCCTTGTGCTACTCATTAGCCATCTCCTATCTTTAATTGTTAGTCTAGAACAAACTGGCTTTGTTAAAAGCATATCCATTCTTAACAACATCACCGCTAGTTGTGGAAAGGCATGGAGTGGGTGCGCAGATGTAATCAACGAGTGATGTTCATCAAGATTGACTTTGAGAAAGCCTATGACCTACATCGAATGACCTTCTTGATTTCGGCTATGCTTAAAAGCTCATAGGGTTTGGTCCCAACTTCCTTTTGTCAAAACATATGCTATTTGTAGATTGTTTCGACTTATCTCTCAATCAATAGTGTTAGATGCATAAGTATTTTTTGGTTGTTCTGCTTGGATTAGACAAGGCTTCATGTTAGCTCTATAACATCTGTATGTGCTTGCATTGTGGAAGCTTTATGGCTATATCTTTTGACAAGTGCTTAAGTGCAGGGTTTGGTTGAAGGTCACTTCCCTACCCTTTAATGAGCTTGTACAGTCTAGTTAATGGGCATTTTACCAGATGATTCCTTTCTCATCCTTTTGTAAGGATGATAATTATAGTAATGAGGGCTATGTAAATGTCTTGATACTTTTTGCCTTGTTTCTTGGGGCTCGAGTATTCAATGGAGCAAGATGACAATATGCAACAAAAAATCCTTTCTATCCCCTGCCTCCTTGGTATAAACATAGTATGAATGGAAATGGATTCAACACGATGGAGAGAGGTGTCCATTTTTTGGGTAAACCCCTTTGCATTTCAAGCTACCCACTCCCATGAGTTGGTAGTACGTTATTGATTGAGTAGAGAAATTTTTTTCACATTGGATCACTAAACCCATCTCACCTTCGTAGGAAAGTTTCAAATATGTTTTGAAGTGCTTCATTGCAACTCATGTCTATTAATCCTCTTATTAGGTTCCCTTCTAAAGCCTCCTACTAGAAGTTAGAAGTATTTGCTTAATGAATTTTTTTTTAGGTGAGCTTCTGAGCACATGGGAAGGGTTTCCATCGAGTGGTGCGGGAGTTTAGTTGTCTTCCTGTGGAGATTGGCAAGATGGGTCTATGCTAGACATTAGTCGTTGAACGCACTGCTTTGTGTGCTAAGTGGATTATTCAAGATATTCAAGGGAAAGAAGCATGGAAAGTGCTACTTCACAACTTTATTTTGTAAGATCTCCTTATGGTTGAGCTATCTGAAAAAGGTTAGGATTTCACAAGTTTATCATCCTCTGGGCTTCTATCAAATTGGTTAGATCCTTTTTTGTCAAAAGTATTTGGAAAGCTTGGGAAAAAATCAAACCTTGGCTTCTTTGGAATGGAGATGGATTTAGGGACATATTGTCTATTAATCAACACTCCTTATGGTGGTCGTTTGTCATTAATTTTCATGATGTTCCTTTTGTGGAAGTACCATGAATTCTTGCACACAAATTCTTTAGACGAGAAATTCTCACAGTGTAAAACATTTTTTACAAGCAAACACGAACTTGGCTTCCCTGGCCAGATTTTAAAGTCAACTTTTTTTTTAACAATGATGATAAAGAATCTTATCAGGAGATTATTGATGCTATCCCTGTCGAGATGCATCATAAAATTATAGTCGACATTGCCAGACCATGGTGGAAAGACTAAAAGTGGTATGTTGAAAGTTGAAACACCATCTCAAGATTATAGTCCCAACAAAGGATATGAATGGTTGTCACCTTGGTTGCCCATTGTTGACAAACTCAATTCTTGCCGCTCCCTCCACTTTGCTGCCTACACTTGGAGTAGACATTTTCAAATGGTTTGGAATGCCATTCTTGATCCTAAGCTCCTACCGTTTCAACATTATACTCCCATCAAAGGGATGTGAATGGCTGTCACTTTAGCTGCCCATGGTTGACAAGCTCAATGCTTGTTTGTCCCTCTACTCTACTACCTACACTTGGAGAAGATACTTTCAAACGGTTTGGAACGACTTTCTTGAGCCTATGCTCGCACACTATGGATGGTGCTTACTTTATCAAGGGCTTCCCCTTGGTCATTGCCTTGTTCATTTAGGGGTCACCTAGTTGTGGGTTTTATCCCATATTTGGAGAGCGTAAGCTCAAAAAAATTCAAATCCACATGTGAATTAATTCAAACACATTACAATTATATACAAGTTGTGTCTCCTATATTTAGGGAAATTGTCTAACTACTACATCTCCCTCAAATCTCTCCCACTCTCCTATTTACGAGAGTTGGTTCAACCTCCAACAACTCACTTACATACTAGACAAATATATGTGCGTATCTAGTATCCCTATAATCACTCGCTCTTAAAATATCTCATCTAAATCCTAATCTCTCATAGATATCTAATTTATTTTGAGTTGCTATCACAACTCAACATACACACTCTCACATATAATTTCCTAACACACACTAATACAAACTATATTCAATATAACAAATGTGGAGAACTAAATCCCTAACATTCCCCCCTCTAGTGTGAACATGGGAGAGAACATCCTGTACTGGAGCTTCCATCTTTTGTTGCCTTTGTTATATGATTTTAGCATTGTGTTTATATTCCCCCACCCCGCACAATGCAAAATATGTGGATGTTGGCTACTCCCGTGCATCCAATTACAATCGATAATGCCTCTCCCTTCTTATACATCCTTTTTGCTTTAAAAAAAAAATTCTAATATAGTCCTCCTAAAAGACACCCCCCACCCCCAATTAAAATTTTCCTCTAAAGTTATAAGACCAGTCACATTATATGTCCCATTAGATATACAAATGGGAAAACTTTATTATAAGCTTTAAAAACTTCAGCAATGTATAATAAAATCCCCAAATCGAGGTGAGCTCAATTAGGGTTAGAGCATTGCATTGCTATCCCAAGCCGTGAGTTTGAAACAAATGATGCCGCGCTGTCGAGGGGAATCAAGATTTGGAGTTCATTGGAGGGTCTGCTTGAGTAGGATATCAGAGGAGATGTGAATGTTGACCCATTCGAGTCACAGCCAAATTAGGAAGTCTGAGCTGTGATAGGGGGTTTGAGAACCAAGTATGCTTGGTGAGACAAAGTAACTCGCTAGTTGTGCAAGGGAGTTGAATTTGGAGGTTTGGGAGCTCGACTACTGCGTTGAAGGACCGTTGACTACGTCAAATGGTGGCAAGTTGAATTCATCGTTGAGAGATTCAATGGAATACATTAGGGATCTAAGGTTTCAATGGTGATCCAATCGTTGTTTCAAAGTAGAGGCTGATCTGATGAAGATCTGCTCTCAAACATGGCTGAGGGAGATTTGATGCCTATTTGGCTGTGTCAAAGCTGTTTGGATGCAACACGTTGAATGTGATCCACCAAGTTGAGTGCTTGCAAAGAGGGCCGCTGATGCAAAAAACAACTCGTGAGGCATGGGACGAGATCACCAGAGAGTGCAACTCTTGGAGGTGATTTGGGGGCCTAGTTGAGGTAGCACGCCAAATGCATGAGACCTCCGATGTGCAAATACCAACTCAGATCCAAACACAGAACACAAACCCTCAACCAGAGATTTGATCGGGAACGGTGTGTAATTAAACCAAAGCTTTGCAATCTAAATATTTTTTCTTTTGCAAATCCTGTAATTCCCATGCAAATTTTTCAAACCCTGTTGTGTAGATTAGAAAACTAGAAAAACAATAGAGAACTGAACAAACTGAGATTTGACTGTAACAAAATATTTCTACACCTGGAAATATGTCTGCTCCAAAAATGATAAAAAAGAAAAAATTATATATTTTTTGTTTTCAAAATTTTTGGGTATGCAAACAATGGACAAAATGGAATGAAAATTGTGAATAGAATGAACAAAGTGGAGATGGAGAAGAGAGTGCAGGTGGATGGTGAATGCCAGTGGGTTTGTTGCGAGGTCCATGGTATCCGCTAGTACCGTTGACAGTGTAAGACGGGTGAATGCACAAACAAAGGGGCTGCATGAGGTCCATGGTATCTTGCTAGCCTTTTTTTGTATGTTTTGACATTACAACAAATGAATGGACACATACCAAGGCTGTGAGGACCATTGTATTTGCTAATCCCTTTGCTTAGTCTATCTGACGAAACGAAGCATGGGTGGAGTGAAGGCCAGAGAAGTCTCATAGGAAACCAATTCTGATACCAAATGCGGGTTTTACCCCATATTTTGAGAGCGTAAGCTCAAAAAAATTCAAATCAACATGTGAATTAATTCAAACGCATTACAATTCTATAGGAGTTGTGTCTCCTATATTTAGGGAGATTGCCTAACTACTACATCTCCCGCAAATCTCTCCCACTATTTATGTGAGTTGGTTCAACCTCCACAACTCACTTAAATACTAGACAAATATGCGCATATCTTGTATTCCCTATAATCATTCGCTCCTAAAATATCTCTTCTAAATCCTAATATCTCTCACGAATATCTAATTTACGCTGAGTTGTTATCACTACTCAATGTACACACTCACATATAATTTCCTAACACACACTAATACAAAATATATTACATATAACAAATGTGGAGCACTAAATCCCTAACACTAGCCCAAGTGTCCATTTTGAGACCCTCACTACTTTTGGTTTTGCAATAAGGCACAAATAGCCTGGACACAGATCCATGATTATTTCAAACCCTTTTGGCCGAAGCCTTTCCTTTGGTGCGATATTCCCCCGGGGAACTCGCCTTGGCTTCCTGCAAAATACACACAGTTTGGCATATTCTTAGTGTGGAAAGAAAGAAATGCATATATTTTTGCTAACTCTACTATTGATGCACAATCTTCTACTAATATCAAAGCCTTGGTTATTTCAAATGTGTTTATGCAGATTAAGGTTCAAACAAATAAGGTAGCTTTGGATGTTACCCATTTGTAGACTTTCTTGGATCACTAAAGCAATGCGCCGTGCTCTGTTGCTCATGTTCTGCCCTCTTCACCAGCAACGGATGGCACTCTTAGAGGAGGCCATTGAAGGACCCTCTCTCAATACCGAACTGGATGGTCGCCTCCTCACAGGTGCTCGAGTTCTCCCTCGACTCACCGAGATGGTTGAGCACCTCTGCCACACTCAGACAAATTTCATGTCTCAACTTTGCAATCTCACCCACCATATTAGACCCCTCAAGACACCCAAGAGGTTGCAAGAGAAGATACAAAAGCAATGAACAATGCCAATAATGGTTGGGACCCTGTGCCTGAGGGGAATGACCTACATGATGGTGGCTGGGCAAGCGAGATGACAGAGACTGCCTGCCATTGGTTCCTTTTCTTTTGCTGCTAAGCATGATGTTATTTCAGTTTATCTTTTGTAGATGATTGTTGTTACTTCTTGTTTCCCAGGCTTCTAATGTTTCCTAGTGTGACTTTGACTGTGACCTGGCATGCTCTCATACCATCTTCTTTTTTGTGAATAGTCTGTAATATTTTCAAGCTAGACAGTTTCGGTACAGGTACGGGTATGGTACCCTGAAACGGATTTTTTTTTTAAACCTCGGGTACGGTACGCTGTGGGTATGTTCGTACAATATATTTTTAAAAAGTAAAATATATATATATATATATATATATATATATATATATATTTAAAGAAAACAAGCTTATAGTCTCAGCAACCTATAAAATATTAGAAGCCAACAACAAGCTTATTATGAATTAGAAGCCATCTAAAGCAAGATTTCTGTGACTGAATACAAGAAGACCACAAAACATTAAATCTATGAGTCCATCTACTAATGGGCTCACAAACATTCCACTTATTGTTAAGGCCCAGGGAAAGGTTTGGGGAGAAGGCAATCTTTTCATAGAGTTGCTTGGAGGTAGCCTCTTGGAGAGGGGGCCCTTTGAGCCACCTCATGGTATCCCAAAAGTCAATTTCTCATCCCTCCATAATTAGTCCAGTAAAGGGAGCTGTGAAAGCATTTCTGAGCATTGTATACATTTTGAACTGAGATTGAGGAAGCTTATAGAAAGCTTTAAGGTCTGTCCATTCCATCCACTTCCCAAATCTGTACAAGTCATGAAATATTTTAATTCCTTTCTCAAACCAAGCAGCCTCTTGTCAAGGCAAGGATCTTGTCATTATATTTCAGATTTGACGAAATCGATTTGTAGGCTTGGTACCTAGTGTCAAAGGAAGAGAAGATAGGCTGCCCAACCACCAAGTGCTTCACTTGTTCCCATGCCTTCCAAATTGACTGAAGAATAAAGGACCCATGAGGAGCAACAAGAAATCCCCCAAATAGTAAGTCAACCAAATGAAGTCGTTTTCATCTCTCTTGACCCTGTGGAACCTCTTGGCAATATTGAATCTCACACGAACTTTCCAAGGTTCAATTCCAATCAAAGCCCTCAAGTTTTATTTATTTTTTTGCACTTAAAAAAAAAACGCGTGGGTACGTACCAACAACGTACCCAAACTGCACCTGTACCCGTACCAGGTACGTATCAGGCCAGGTACAGGGGGATACTTGGCGTTTCCGGGCAGTCTAGTTTTCAAGTAATATAGCTCTATTTCATTAAAAAATAAAAATAAAAAAAACCTTGGAAAAGCAGAAGGGGGTCACGTGCGTGCTTTGGGTGACTTTAAGGAGTTATACCCCATGTAACCAAGGCTCCACTCCCGAGAGGTGTTGGTTGGTCAGGGTTAGGTGCATGCTTTGAGTGACATTAAAGGAGTAGTACCTCATGTAGGGGCAATTTAGCCCACCAAGGTTCAACTTTGAAGAGGTCTAGTTTGGGGTCAGTGCAATGATTTGGGTGACTTGGAAATAGTAGTACCTAGTGTAGCAGCAACTTAATCCGTTGCAATCAGGCGAATGATGATTTCTCGGTTTTTGGAGGTATATTGGACTGCATAGAATTACAAAATTTTGTGTCCCACTGAGACATGCTGTTGATGTAGGATGTGCCATTCTCTGGGGGCATATGCTGTAGAAATGAGATATAAGCATTTGTTGCATACGCTCTAGAGATTAGATATTATCTATGGTTGTAATTCAATTTAGTCCACAAAAAAAATCCATGAAAAAATTAAAAAACTCTCTTTCCCAAATATTTTGTATTAGTTAATTACATGGTATTTTTAGAGCTTATTTTAGACATTGAAGAGAGTAACGGAGTAGTTACAGGTATAAGAGATGAACTACGTCTTAGTGTTAACTGTAGGTGTTCTATTTAATGTTGGTTTGCTGTGGTTGTCAGGGAGTTGCCACAAAAAAAAATTGATAAGAGAAAGTTAAATCTATGTATATTTTTATATTTTATTTCTAATTTGTAAGATAATTCTTCAGATGTTTTTAACTCTTTGTATATGGTTCGTGTTTAGGACTTAGGTATATCAAACAGAGATGTTAACATAAATATACTAGAACTTAGAAGTGACTTTAAAACTCATTACGAGAGTCAACTGGTGAGTTTTTTATTTATTTATTTATTTTTCTTTCCTAGGTAAATCATGGGCAATTTTATGTGTCAGATTTGCTTAGTAAATCTTGGGTGATGTTTATGTCTTGCCTTTTGTGCTCTGATGTACCTCACCATAGTTATTGGCTAATCTTGGGTGATGTCATGCATTGCCTTAACGTAGGGTATACTTGAGTCACTGAGTGCACCACATAATCATTATACCTTAACCTTCCCACATATCTGCTAGAGTTATGGGCCGCCTTAATGCTGTGAAGGGAATTTGAACCCAGGTCATGCTCTTACAAGTGTCCCCCATTGCCATTATGCTACAATTCTTTGGACAACTAGTGAGTTTTTTTGTTATCTTATAGAATTTTCGTAAATTGCATTTTAGTTGCACAGACTTTTGAAATTTGACAGTAGTTTGATTCTTTGTTATGTGCAGGTTATATGGATCACAGGAGCCAGCCAAGGAATTGGTAATTTATCAAGCGGTTTATAAATATAATTCTTCTATTTTATCTTGCATTTTAGAGTTCGGAGGCATGCTTCCTCAAATCAAGGCATAAGAAGAAATATTAATTAAACTGTTCTCCCTACTATAAATGTTTTTGCCTACATATAAGATATTAATTTATTTGTTATGAGCTATTTTGTTATAGAGTTCATACGTGCAATAATATGCTGTGGAGTTGTGGTCCAAGGTTCTTAGAAGAGTTACACTTTGTTATGTAAAAGGGGCCACTTTTGTGACAATGACCACATAATAGTTGAGGAGTGGTTAGGTTCATACCTTCCCCTTGTTATAGATTGTGGATCTCCTTCATCTTTAGGTATGCTTAATCTATTCTCAATATTAATACTTCAAATCTGCAGGCACGTCTGCCCTCAAGTCCCCAAATTATAATTATTTTTGTGTTATTGTGTTGGCTATGGTCTTAGATGTGCATGTGCCCAATTTATTATATTCTTGCTCTTTTATGTTTGTTGTGGATGCATGTATGTTATACTGGGTTTCCCCTTAGAGAAGTTTTTCCAACATTGCTAATTTGGAGTTGCAAGTGCAATTCAGATGTTGGGTGTGCAGGTGCTCCAATTTATTCTGATTTTTAGATTCGCATGTTGTAGATGTATGTTAAATTGGGTTCTCCCCTATTAAAGTCTTTCATCTATTACTAGTTTGGGAAGTGCAATCCGTATCATAGGTGTGCAGATGCCACAACTTATTATATTTTTAAAGCAGTTTTCCATGTTCTAGGTGCGGGACATTATAATGGATTCTCCCCAAGTTAATTTTTTCCTTCATAAGTACTTTGGATTATGCAATTGCAATCCATATCTTAGTTTTGCTGGTGCCCAACTCATTACGTTTGTATGTAGTTGTGCCTGTAAATTGTGGTACGCTACACTAAAATCAGAGAGAAATAGAATTGTTTTGTAACAAACTACTCAAAGTTACTATAGGCATGAGGCCATATATGTTAGGAAGTATTTTTACAGAAATCATGGAGCACATTACTTATGTTGTATGACTGAAAAAGACTTAAATCATAAGATCTGTCTGACTTACCCATTTGGTTTTAATGGATGATAAATAAAGGAACTGATAAATTCATTTATATATGTGAGGTTGTGACATGTTGATGACGTTGCCAGTTCAAGAGGATAGTATAAGAACATCATAACATAGGGGATTTGCTTTATTTGTGAACTATAGTGAGGAAGTAAACGCAAAACATGGGCACACACACACACACACACACACACACACACATTCTTATTGAGGTTGTTGTATGGATCCTTTAATTCAGGTAACTGTAAGTATGGACTGAATATATTAACAAACTGTATCCTCTCGTGGATATCTTAGGAGAGGCTCTTGCAAAGGAATTTGCTCGTTTGGGAGCCAAGCTTATTCTCTCATCACGACGGGAAGCAGAGTTAGAGCGTGTGAAAGCAGGCCTATCAGGTAAATTGACTATAATATATAATACTGAAGCTTGGAAAACTTCTGCAGGATCCACACAACACTAGCTTGCTGTTAGGACTATTCCAGGTCAATCATGGAAATTGGCAACACAGACCTGCTAAGTCTGTTCTGTGCAAATGTTAAACTCTGTTTTTAAAAAATCTATTTGCAGGGAAAAATACATCCAATGGAGTGATGATACTACCCTTGGACCTGGCAGCAGGTGTGCATGCAATTGAGGAAGCCGTTCAGAGAGCGGAATCTTTTTTCAATGGTTCTGGTGTTGATTATATGGTCCATAATGCAGCCCATGAACGTCCTGTATGTAGAAGACTGTCTTCAGTGGAACTGTGAAATAAAATCCAATCCGAGTACTATAATAATCTAGAATCTATTCAAACAGATATAACGTTTTTGAAGTTATATTAGTCCTTACATGATTTATTCTTCAGTTTTCAAGAAGAGACATGCTTTCTTCACATGTTTTGTGGGTGACCCTTCTGCTTATTGCCCATAATTATTTGTCATTTATTTTAAACAAAACTTCTAGGGACTCAAAATTGTTTGATGATAAACAGCTGAAAATTTTACAAACAGACATATTCACAAATATTCAGAAAAGAGAGTCTTTTATCAACTCTTTGATAGACATGTTTCCTGATCTTTATGTCTGCAGAAAACTTCACTCTTAGAGACATCAGAAGAAGCTCTTCAGGTTTGTCTCAAAATTATTTCTAAATTATTTTTTCAGTACACAAACCCGTGTTAACATATTTGTCAGCCGTACAAGCTTGGTGTGATAACTATATTATTCATTTTTCCAGGCTACCTTTGATGTCAATGTGCTGGGAACCATAACACTCACACGGCATCTTGCTCCTTTCATGCTAAAGAGGGGTAGAGGCCATTTTGTTGTGGTATTTCTTGAGACTTGATTTGTTTGAATCTGGAGTTTAGTTGCAGATAGAGTGACACAATGTGAAGTACAAACTATTTTACTGATTCTAAGACACATGCTCCTGTGATCAAATGTTATGATTTCTGTAAGTTAATTCAACAACATCATTTCGCAGATGAGTAGTACTGCGGGAAAGACACCTGCACCTGGTCAGGCTATCTATGCAGCTTCCAAACATGCCGTGAACGGATATTTTCATACTTTGCGGTCTGAGGTACACCGTACATCTATGATGTATACTTATTACATAACTGCTTTGTAAAAAAACGTGGTTTGCTCATGCAGCCAGTTTTTGTTCTCTCTTTTCTTTTTAAGAAAAATGAGGAAATAATATTAGTCAGGAAGAAAACACACACACACACACACAAATATTTCAAGATCTCAATGGCTTGACACCAAAATCTTTGAGAAACCTTAGACTGGAAAGTAGCTCAATAAAACTAAACTCTGTAAAGCGAACTGTCATAACGTACATAGCTCCTACAACCTATGGCTTATCAAGAAAACCATCTACATACCCTAAAGGCCTAAACTAACCAAGATATCATAGAGCCTGTGAGAGCACCCTGTAACTCTGATTTCAAAATAAAAAGCATTGTAGAAGTGTGTGAGAGAGTGCCTTGCAAAAACCAAATGCCTGAAACCAATTCAACCAACCATACAAAGGAAAAATGAAGGACAGGAAATAGATTAGAATGATGTCTCTGCTGTGTTGGAAATGAGGTGTCTCAACCTTGTTTGGTTTATTCATTTAAGATTTTCCTACAACCGTTTCACATTGTCTAGGCTCTAAAAATAGAAATAGGAGTTGTCAAAAGATTCCCATATGATAGTATATCATGGAAGGACTATTTTTAGAGATATTATGACAGATTTTATGACATCTGTAAGGGTCAAAAATAGGGGAGAATATTGTGGACGTGGGAGCCTAATTTTAGACCGAAATCTTGCTCTTTAATGCTATCCACCTCATGAGAGGTTTGGCACATGGTTTTGTAAACCATAGATGGTTTCTTGTATAACCGGAGGTCTATAAATTGAAGGCTTGGAGAAGCAATTGGAGTAGTGAGTTTTAATCCTCCTAGAATTGTTTCTGGTGATACTCCTGTAAGAAACTTGCTCTGCAAGTGTATGTAATCTTGTTATTAGATTTGAAATACATTGAGTGGGCTTTTGGAGTGTGGGGTTTTTTATCCGAAAGGATTTTCCCCACGTATATCTGGTGTTTGTGTTTTGTTATGAATATGTTGCTGATATTTCTGTAACTGTTTTACTATGTTGAAAGTTTTGCATAATATCTCTCCTCAAAGATTAGCGTAGGAAGTTGTTCCGCTACTCTTAATTTCCTATCAAGTGGTATCAGAGCCTGATCACCTTTGGTTTCAGTTGTGGGTTGTTGGGTTTTTTGTGCTAATCCGGGTTTGAGTGGGAGCTTGTGCAGAGAATACTTTGTTATCTGGTTGCAGATATTTTTTCAAATGGCGAGCACATCTGGGAGGATTGACGTAGAGAAGTTTTCTGGCACAAACTTTGAAATGTGGAAGCTGAAGATGGAAGATCTGTTGGTTGATCGAGATCTATGGGATGCGGTGGATGAGAAGGTCTATAGGCCTACGGATCCAGTTTTGGTTGCACAATATGATGTAATGGATAGAAAAGCTAAAGGTCTTATTAGACTATGTCTTGCAGATTCTATCCTTATAAATGTCCATGAAGAATCCACTTCGGAGAAGCTTTGGAAAAAGTTGGGAGAGATATACCAAGCTAAGTCTCTAGTAAATAAGATTTTCTTGAGGAAGAAGTTGTTTTCCTTGAGAATGGAAGAAGGTGGACAAATATCTGAGCATCTGGAAACATTCAATATGTTGGTGACTCAGTTGAGCTCGGTTGGGGTTAAAATGGACGAAGAAGAAAGGTGCCAAATGTTGTTGGTTTCGCTGCCAGACTCATGGGACAGCCTAGTCATGGCCATTGGGAGCACTTCAGTCACTCTGAAGATGGAGGATGTTGTTGGTTCTCTACTCTCCGAAGAGATGAGAAGGAAGGTCTCTCTGAACGCCAAAGAGGCTTTGAGTGTTCGAGGAAGAACAAAAGAACGAGGCAAAGATGAGAAGAAGCGTGGCCATTCCAAGAATAAGGGGAGATCAAAATCCCCTGGTAAGTCCAAGGCGATATGCTGGAACTGTGGCAAATCTGGACACTTCCGAAGGGAATGCAAAGAAGAAAAGAAAAAGAAAAAGAAGAAGCATGATTCTGATTCTGAGTCTGAAAAAGAAGATGGAGATGCCTTTATTGCAGCTTTGGCCACTCGTGCAAGTGATAATGCATGGTTGATAGACTCAGGTGCATCTTTCCACATGACTCCTAACAAAAATTGGTTTAGTAAGTATGAAAACTATGATGGTGGTAAGGTGTATTTGGGTGATAATTCTTTCCTTGAAATTGTTGGTCGTGGTAGTATTCAGGTGAAATTTTCTGATGGTAGAATTAGAAGATTTGATGGTGTCTTGCATATCCCAGGACTAGCAAGAAATTTATTATCTGTTAGCAAGCTAATAGATGCGGGTGTGCATGTACAGTTTTCTGAAGCAGGTGTGAAAATGGTGAGAGGTGCTATGGTGATAGCAAGAGGAAGTAGATTGGGTACATTGTACCAACTTGATGCATGCACGGTTGAGTGCAATAGCACTTCGGATAAAACTAAGCCAGTAACTACTTCGCTGAAAAAGGAGAGGGTTTCCTCCTCTACGGATGGTCGTGGCTTCTGGGTACCCAAGGGTGCTCTGTCTACCGAATCAAAATTACCTGCAGAGAAGACCATGTTATGGCACCAAAGGCTTGGCCACATTGGAGAGAAGGGTTTAAAAGCCCTGAAAAATAAGAACCTCATTGAGGGGTTGAATGATTGCAATCTGGAGTTTGATTTCTGTGAACATTGTATTTATGGCAAACAGAACCGCGTTCAGTTTTACTCGTCTACTCATAAGTCTTCATGTATCTTGGATCTAATCCATTCGGATGTATTTGGTCCTGTTAAGGTTGCTTCTATTGCTAAATCAGTTTACTATGTTACTTTCATTGATGATTTTAGTAGGAGAACATGGGTATATTTTTTAAAAAGTAAATCTGAAGTTTTTAGTCATTTCAAGGAATTTAAGGCTATGGTTGAAACTCAAACTGGGAAGAAAATTAAGTGTTTGAGATCTGATAATGGCGGTGAGTACTGTTCTGCAGACTTTGACAGATTTTGTACAGATTGCGGGATTAAAAGACAAAAGACAACTTCGTATTCTCCGGAGCAGAATGGAGTTGCAGAAAGAATGAATAGAACGTTGATGGAGAAGGCTAGGAGCATGCTTATTGGAGCTGGTCTAGAAAAGAGGTTTTGGGCTGAAGCTGTTACCACTGCTTGCTATTTGATAAATAGATCTCCTACATCAGTGCTTGTTGATAAAACGCCAATGGAGGCGTGGTCGGGGAAAAATCCTTCAATTAGACATCTGAGAGTTTTTGGCTGTGAGGCATATGCACATGTGCCTAAGGAGAAGAGAACAAAGTTGGATTCTAAGGCTGTCAAATGTATCTTCATCGGATATGGCTATGGTGTGAAAGGATACAAGCTTTGGGATCCTGTTGCACAAAAGGTAATATACTCTAGAAGTGTTATTTTTAGAGAGATTAAATCTTTCCCTGTTAATTTTCAGCCAGAACAACATAAAGAAAATGAACAAAAAAAGGATGTGGTTCAACTTCCTTCTACACCTGAGAAAGTTGAATCGAGACCCCAAAATAGACAAGAAGTTGAGGAGAGCTCACCAAGCTCTGAATCTTCAGAAGAGGAAGAAGAAGAGGAAGAAGTGGAAGAATCTCCACCTCAGCTTGTTCGAAAGTCTACAAGGCAAAGGCAACCACCTGAAAGGTATGGGTATTCTCCTGATGATTGGAAGTGTATATTTGCTTTGACTACTAACATTGATGAACCGAGATCTGTACAAGAGGCTTTGGGTATGAATGATGCAAAGTCCTGGCAAATAGCCATGGATGAAGAGATGGCAGCCCTTAAAAAGAATGATACATGGGACCTTGTACCATTTCCTGAAGGTCGGAAACCTGTTGGATGTAAATGGGTGTTTAAGAAAAAGATTGGTTCAGATGGAAATGTTGAAAAGTATAAAGCACGGTTGGTTGCGAAGGGTTACTCTCAAGTTGAGGGTATTGATTATGGTGAGATATTCTCTCCTGTTGCTAAAATGACATCCATTCGGTTTTTATTATCTATTGCAGCAGCTTATGACCTAGAGGTTGAACAAATGGATGTGAAAACTGCTTTCCTTCATGGTGATTTGGAGGAAGAAATCTATATGACACAGCCAGAGCACTACATGGTGAAAGGTAAAAGCAATATGGTTTGTAAGTTAAAGAAATCCCTGTATGGCCTTAAACAAAGTCCTAGGATGTGGTACCAGAAGTTTGATTCATATGTGTTGAGTTTGGGGTTTGTGCGGTCTAAATCTGATCACTGTGTATATTTTAAATCTGATGGTGATTGTTTCCTGGTAATTACTTTATATGTTGATGACATGTTGTTTATTGGGAAAGGAAAAGGTTTGATTGCAGAATTGAAATCTCAGCTCTCTGTGAAATTTGAAATGAAAGATCTTGGTGCAGCAAAACACATACTTGGGATGGAGATTAGAAGAGATCGTGAGAACAGAAAGCTATGGCTTGGCCAGAGTAAGTATGTTTGTTCTGTTTTGCAAAGGTTCAACATGCAGGATTGTAAACCACTTTGTGTTCCTGTTACTTTGGGAACGAAGCTCTCCATTTCACAATGTCCATCATCCCCATCGGAGATGGAAGAAATGAGCAGAGTGCCTTACCAGAGTGCAGTTGGAAGCTTAATGTATGCTATGGTCTGTACAAGACCAGACATTGCCCAAGCAGTGGGAGTTCTTTCTCGTTTTATGTCTAATCCTGGAAGAGTGCATTGGGATGCAGTTAAGAGGGTCTTCAGATATTTGCGGGGTACATCAGAGTACTCTATATGTTTTCATGGAAGAGGAGATCAACATTCCCTACGTATTCATGGTTTTGTGGATTCAGATTGGGCCGGTGATGTCGATAGCAGAAGATCCACCAGTGCATATGTGTTTACTCTTAATGGTGGTGCAATTAGTTGGATGAGCAAGCGACAGGCTGTGGTCACTTTGTCCACTACTGAGGCAGAGTACATGGCAGCTACTCATGCCTGTAAAGAAGCCATTTGGCTGAAGCGTTTGTGTTCAGATATTGGATTAAAACAGGGTGCAGTTACAATATACTGTGACAGTCAGAGCGCAATCTGCCTTGCGAAGAACCCAACTTTTCATGCCAGGACCAAACACATTGATGTTCAGTATCACTTCGTGAGAGATATGGTCGAGGATGGAAGGGTGAAGCTGGAAAAGGTAGAGACAGTTGCGAATGTTGCAGATGCATTAACTAAGCCCGTGAGCACAACGAAATTCAGGTGGTGTTCCGAGTCTATGGGCCTCTCGGCCCCTAGAAGTTGATCCATGATGGTATCTTTCCCTTGGCCCTTGCAAGGTATTCGACAAGTGGGAGATTGTTGGAAATGAGGTGTCTCAACCTTGTTTGGTTTATTCATTTAAGATTTTCCTACAACCGTTTCACATTGTCTAGGCTCTAAAAATAGAAATAGGAGTTGTCAAAAGATTCCCATATGATAGTATATCATGGAAGGACTATTTTTAGAGATATTATGACAGATTTTATGACATCTGTAAGGGTCAAAAATAGGGGAGAATATTGTGGACGTGGGAGCCTAATTTTAGACCGAAATCTTGCTCTTTAATGCTATCCACCTCATGAGAGGTTTGGCACATGGTTTTGTAAACCATAGATGGTTTCTTGTATAACCGGAGGTCTATAAATTGAAGGCTTGGAGAAGCAATTGGAGTAGTGAGTTTTAATCCTCCTAGAATTGTTTCTGGTGATACTCCTGTAAGAAACTTGCTCTGCAAGTGTATGTAATCTTGTTATTAGATTTGAAATACATTGAGTGGGCTTTTGGAGTGTGGGGTTTTTTATCCGAAAGGATTTTCCCCACGTATATCTGGTGTTTGTGTTTTGTTATGAATATGTTGCTGATATTTCTGTAACTGTTTTACTATGTTGAAAGTTTTGCATAATATCTCTCCTCAAAGATTAGCGTAGGAAGTTGTTCCGCTACTCTTAATTTCCAATCACAAGGTTAGAAGAGAAATCTATGGACTTGGACACATTGAAATCCACCCACCATTGACAGGTAGTCCTCAAATTCCTGCCTTTTTCTGTCCATTGTTTGAGCATATTCCCACCTTTTAAGTGAATATATCCGCTCCTCTTTAATGGGGTCTTTCTCAACGAGTTGCATAGTGAATAAAGGTTGTTTCCAGACTGTGAAACTGCTTCCCCAATCATTGTTCATGATTGAATCTTCCACCATGTCTACTCCCACAGCCACTGCAACTAATTGTTCGAGGGACACTCACACTTAACATGTCACCACAGTGAAAGTGGAATAGTTATGAGCAGAGCTGAAGGACAATACTATAAGTGTGTTGCAATAGAAAGCTCTCGCACCGTCCATAATCAGTCGCCACACTTGAGTGCATATGCAACTTATGATAGATGGAGCTACTGAAGGTGGTGGGATGATACACAGACTATATGTCTCCAGCTTTCCAGTATGGTGGACCTCCATCAAGCAATCCAGGATGTTGATTTGGGCAGTGGAGGTATTACTTTCCTAGGAACCCCCGCCCCCCCGGCCAGCTCATGGGAGAGTAAGCCATAAAGGTTGCCAAAGCCTGCCATCCTTTTCATTCTTTCCACCATTGATTCCGCCTCGATTATGAGGGCTAACATGTAGGGATTTCTCAAGTATTAAGCTCAGGCCCCTTATGAACTTAGATTTGTAAAATCTAATGAGAGATTATGACCCAAGAAACTCCTATAAGGCCTCCACCCATATACCCCGCAGCATTCATAGGCAAGATAATGAGAGATGGGATTTAAGGGGGGTGTTCTGATCTTCAGGATGTGATACCAATTGGTGTAAGCTATTCATAACACAACAGAAAACAAAAAGAGTGAATACATGAACAGCTGAGGGCATGAGAGATATGCTTCCAAAACTATATATTTTCAATCTTGAATACCATAAATTAAATACATATACAACGATGATGATTGTGCTGGGTGGTTAAGGCCAAGCACAAGTGGAATGCAAAAAGCTAAAACTAAAAGCAGAAAACTAATTTACTGAAATATTTACAGGAGTGATTCACATTATCCTACCAACATAGACAGACATGTAGTGTCTTAAGCAACCAATCACAAACAGTAAATAGAAGTGTAGAGCCTCTTGATCTGTATGTCATGTGATTGCATCCATATCTCAATTCAATCCTGCCTTGCATTTTCTTTACTATTGCCATTTGCAATCCCGTGCGAGCATGAAAAGATGCACGTCTCCCTCACTTCTTTCAGCAGGTCACAATGTCTGGAATTCGTAGTACTTAAGATTCGCATGCTGGAGATCTGTCCACTACATGCCAAACATTCTGTTACTGAACGGACATGCCACATTGTGTATATCTTCCATGGTTATGCTCGCAATACCCTGCTTCACGAGAAATACCGAGCAAACCAGAAAAAGGGAAGTAAAGCCTCTGGGACTTGGGAATTTCTGCCTCCAGTATGACTGTTGACCATGTATTGAAGATCTTGGCAAGCAGAAGATACTTGCTCTCCTGAGATATTAGGAGTATTGCAAGACTGGTGGGGACAGTATATTGGGTGCTCCTTTTATTTCCTGCCTGGAATATATTTCGTGCATCACGAAGAAATAACGAAATTGATTCAAAGATCGCATGCCCTTGAATATTTTCTCTAGTGAGTCCTCAAAGCACGTCCTGTAGAGATCTACCTGCACAGAACCCTGCATTTTGTAAGAGCATTCCTGTGATTTAAATTGGGCATCTATCTTCTTTCCGTTTGATCTTCCTCTAACTTGAACATAAAAAACTCCCGATCCATTCACCAAATTGACTGAAATTTAAGGAACAATTGCAAATGTAAACTAAAATTTGTGTGTACCCCAAAAATTGAAAATAAATATCATTTTTTGCAAATATCTTAGTGCACTGCAAAATGCAGACAAAACAGAAAATGAGTTCAAAAAGATCCCTTACAATTTTTCATATTATTGCTACTCTGCAGAACCAGAATGTGTTGGCTATATTAGGGGAATTGAAGACACAGATCAAAATAATCTAACCTTGTGATACCAAAGAGGTTGAATTGCATGTACCCTATTTTGCTCAGTCCTTGCTGTGGATTTTCCTTTTTGTTGAAGATCGTGATGTGTATAGTTTAGAATATTTTTTTTGTTGGAAATGTGTTGTATCTGTTGTATTAGTTACGCTCTTTTAGACTGTACAGCCTGGTGTGGCCTGTGGGGTCCCCTGTACAGGATTTCGACCCATTATAGGCTGTTTTTAACCTATGTTACTACTGGTGCTTAGATAACTCATGTTTATGGGGAACCGTTATGGGTTGTATTTTTGGCCCATGGTTTTGGTACCCATTGTTTTGTAATACCTCTATGACAGTTACCTACTAATGTGCTTACATATAGCTGAACATGCAGTAGGATAGAAAGAAATGAGAAATACACTATTGTATAGTTAAACGGTTGAGTTAATACAATAAGGAGATAAGTTGTTGCACTGGGGTTTTCCCCCGAAAGGGTTTCCCAGAATATATCTTGTGTATTGAGTCATTTTGTATATGTCATTTCTGTATTTTCTTTTTATCTAAAAGATTTTTTGAAGTATATCCTCTTGGATTTGTTTATTGGACCAAATTCTCTCGATTTTTGCAATCTGTTTTGATGGTTGGTGATTTTTCTCAGATTGATTAAACAAGGTTTGGTGGGCTCTCACTACGGGACACAAATAGGGTCCCAATCCCTAAGCGTGTTGCTGCATGCGCTTTGGATGTCAGATCTATTAGGGAGTCATTGTGACTCGAACCTGTGACCCAACAGTGACAATATAATTTTTCATTGCCAATCTACTGTTGAGCCACAACTCTCAGACTGATATTCATTGAAAAAACCGTAAGGGTTGCAGTTAATTGTATAGTTTATATTTTTAAAATCTAATGATACATGGAAGAATTTTATTGGGTGGATTCTTCTGACACACTGTCCTTTTTTTGAGTGGTCTAGCTAAATCTGTAATTTTATAAAAATCTAGGTTTCCAAGAAACGGGTACGGGTCCAAAATGCGGAATCGCCAATTTTCAAAAAAACCTGGAGTATGAAATGGCATAGAAATGTCCATACAATAAATTATTAAAAAATTATAAATATGCACAATACTTAAGACTGATATTCATTGAGAAAACTATAAGAATTGTAGTTAATCGTATAGTTTATATTTTTAAAATCTAATGATACATGGAATAATTTTATTAGGTGGATTTTTTTGACATATTGTCCTTTTTTTAGTGGTGTAGCTAAATCTGTAATTTTATAAAAATCTAGGTTTCCAGGAAATAGGTACGGGTCCAAAATGCGGAATCGCCAATTTTCAAAAAACCCTGGAGTATGAAATGGTATAGAAATGTCCATACAATGAATTATTAAAAAATTATAAAATATGCACAATACTTATTTTTAGTCCATAAAAGATAATTCACTTAAATATTTTGTATTCATAAAAGTTCAAAACATTCAACATACTTAAATTTTCATATGTACATGATTATAATCTAGAGTCTAGAATATATCATCTTAGATTTTCCTCAAAATCAGCTCCATGAATGCCACTAGCAGCTCCACTCCTACTAGCACTAGTGCCGCTATCCAACCCTTATGATGAACTCTTTGTATTTTTATCATCAATACCAGATAGTGAAAGTTGGGCAAAAGGTGTAGTGGAAGCATCAAAGGCTGTAGTCTTTGGATGAATATCCCAAATCTTGTTAGGACCTCTAGTATAATCTTCAGTCTTGTGTGATAGGAGGCAACATTGGAATGTACAAAAACCAAATCTTCAGCCTTCTTGGATACCAACTTGTTTTGTTTAGCTAAATGGGTAAAAACATATATATCTCCAATTTTGCCTTGTTGAAGAATTAGTAGCCACCTGTCATAGCCGAATTAAAGGCTAGGAGCACCCTAGGAAATAATCGGAGTGCACGCCTTTCTCCCAATTTCAATTAATAATTTTTTCTAATCAAGTAAATAAATAAAAGTTACCTGCATTCTCATATTTTAAAATAATAAATCACAAGTTTAGAGAAACTGTTATACAAAAACAATAAAAATATCCTATAAAATTATCACAGAATGACAAGAAATATTCCATGGATGGAGAGAATTAATCGTAGGAGGTGCTCAGAATACAACATCAATTTTTTATACAAGGTTGCATGAAAGTGATGGGACACAAACTTGAACAAAGCGCCATTTTTTGCAAAGCAATAAAAATGCTTATGTAGCTCCCACACTTTTGTGAAGAGTGGTATTTGGACCAGGCCTACCAATTTGTCCATTAAAAATTATAGACATTTCCCCAGAAAAAAGGGATAGAGAATTAAATACTTGTAAGTTATTTCCTTCAATTATGCTTGCCTCTAGTGACTACACCAATGACATTATTAGAAATACATGAACGTTTTTCTGGAAAAAATTGCACATCTGCATAATCTGGAGCTACATCAGAGAATGGGTAACAATACTAACGAAATCATATGTTTTTACTTGTAAAAATATTATGGTACCTTTTTATGTGTATGCATGAAATTTATGTTTCTATATAATAATATCAATAAATGAGCAATTAATATTTAATCTTCAAACAAATTATTTTAATGCTAAGTTTTAAAAATCGCTGACAGTAAGGGAAACCTTTGGATTCAGGCACCCTTGACTACTGGGACCCTAGGCAACTGCTTAGTTTGCCTCAGACTTAATTGCCCTTTGCTACCTGTTACAAAAAAAGGTTGTAGAAATTTCAAATTAGTAATAGTGTACAAAATATGTTTTAATATCTTAAATTTTATTTAATAAACAAAATTTTGATTAAATTTTATACATGTGAGAGAAGTTTAATTGCAACAAGTCATAGCTACTTGGCACCATGGCCATGTTAATACCACCACTTGGCTGAAGTTATTGTATTTGTCACAAAAGCCTCTATTTCTCCCATGCTACCTTGTGAAGATACAAACATTTCCATTTCATTGCGGACTACACTAACTGCAGATGGATCCGGAATCAACCTCCTGAATGTTGCCTTAGTTCCATTTACATCTTCTTGGTCATCACATTTTGGTAACCCAAATATTTCATTGCCATAATATTTTGGATTTAGGTAATAGGCAAGGAGATGCATTGGGGTGGTCATTATATTCTACCTTCTCATAACTACACTCTAAACTTCATGATAGAAGTTTTCTTGAGGGTTTTGCTCTTTTTGTATAATCTCTCTAATTTTTTTAGGCTTGGAGTTGATTCCATCATAAATTTCTCCTATGCAAGCATTGTCAATGTCTATGTATCTAATCATAGATAGAACAAGCTTTGTGAAAGGAAGCAAATACTCAACCTTGGTCCATTAATCATCATTGAAGATTAATGATTTTATCTTATGGGCTCTTTCTGTGTTTGTTTTCCTCCACATGGTACAAATGTTGTAAATCACCATTCCACATAAGGCATTTTTTACCTTCACAAGTTGTCTCAAGATGAGTGTGTGAGAGGCAAATTTGTCTCAACAACCTATAAAAAGAGTTTCATTTTTTTAATAAAAGACAAATTTAAAATAAATTCAAATTATTGGAAGATATATGATATAAATTAGAAATTAATAAATTGTTCCTTGGACTTTAACTGTTCCAATCTCGAGAATCTCCAAGAAAATGGCTCGAGACACAATGATTTGTGACAAACAGGTAAATGCTATTTGCTTTTATATAAATTTTCTCTATTTATGGGATTTTTCTAATCATCTGTAACATCAAATTGTGAGAGTGTACAACACAAGGCATCCAAAATATGTGCTCGTATCTCCCCTCTACAATCAATCCTATTGCCTTAAATTTTTTGCGTTGTCTGTGATGACTTGGACAACATTTTGAGGGACCATCAACTCAATAGCCTCATTCAAAATGTTAGCAATGAACAAAGCATATTTCACTTCACCTTCACATTCAACAACCTTTCGGAAAATTGCCCCTTTATGCATGTTGCAATAATGTTGATTAGGGGTTTGTTTCATGTATTTTTCCATCCATGTAAAATAATAGACACCCCTGAATCCTTTGAGGAATCTCTAATTGGCAGTAAAGTAGTTTGTGTATGCTCCAATTCTTTTGCCAAGAGTGATGTGCAAACCTTCTCATAACTAGGGCCTTTATACCCTCGTGGTGCCTCATTAATACCTTTCACCATTTTTTTCCAATATGGTGACCTTAATGCACTAAAGAGTAGCCCACACGCATAAATGTATCGAGCAACCAACTCATTAGCAATGCCCCTCTTCTCCCTCTTCTCCATGTTGAATGCTTGTTCCAAGAGTCCTTTTATTCTTTTTCGTGGGGTGGGCTTTTCATCCAAGAGAGTTTCAAGTGGCCAAGTCTCAATTTGAATGAAAGAATGATATGAGTATGTGGGTAGTTTTCCTAAAGCCCTCTTTTGCAAAGGATGTGTTCTAGATTGAGCTTTTGCATCTTGCGAAATAGCTTTCTCTTGCTCTTTCGAGTATGCCAACATTTGTGGCTTTTCAACCTTGTTACATTGTCTAGTCCGCATCTCTGTTACCCCAGGTAAATGAACTTTGAGTTGGGTATATGAGGACTTAAATGTCACGTTGCAATGGTCGAATACCCAAGATCGAATGCCACCACCAACAATGTTCTCCAACACTTGTTCATGTCTCCATAGTGGAGAAGCAAGATCATGTTTCACATTCATGGGATCTAGAATGTTTCCCTGTGGGCCTTCCTCTTGGCTTGCTTCCCCTTGTCATCCACCTGAACGAACTTGATGCCATTTATATTTTATAATCTCAAACCTACAATGAAAAAGATAAACTTACAAAATAGCAAAAAAAACTAAACAAACATTGCATCATTTTTTGCTTTTGATCACCACATTTGTGATAAAGATGCGAGGTGAGAGCATACACGAAGTTAGGATTTTTTATTAAAACAACAAAATAAACTCTAAATAACAACAAACATAACTAAACCCTAGGCATCATTTTCTACTTTTGATCACCAAGTTTGCCATAAAGTTGCGAGATGAAAACATACACAAAATTTGTTTTTTTTGAACAACAAAATATACTCTGATAAACAACAAACACAACTAAACCCTAGGCATTATTCTCTGCTTATGATCACCAAGTTCATCATAAAAGGTGCAAGGTGAGAGCATGCACAAAGCTTAGACCCTAAACAATAAAGCAAAAAACAACCGATTAAAATTTTTAAATCCTAAACAAAAAAATCCACATACAAAACTAAAATAAAAAAATAGAATATTTTCATTACATAGAATTTAGAAATAAATATTATGAACAATGGTCATGAATGATGTGTGCATTATCCACACATCATTCATGATAATTGATCACATTAACAATTTGTTAAAAATGGAAAAGAAGAGGGTGAATGGAGAGAAAAACCTGATTTTTCTCCTTTCAGTTGCTCCTTCCTCCTTCCACTTTGAAGCTCTTAATTTTCTTCCTTTTGATTCATCCTCCTTCAAGCTCCATCTACACCGAGAAAAAACCTGATTTTTTCTCCTTTCAGTTGCTCCTTCCTCCTTTCTCTTTGAAGCTCTTAATTTTCTTCTTCAAGCCACTTTTGATTCTTCCTCCTTCAAGCTCCATCTACACTAAGACTTTCAATCCATTGGAAATCCTCATAAATTTAAGCTCTATTTCCATGTTGATATTCCTTTTCAAGACCACTGGTAACATACAATCCAGTTCTATGTTTCATGAGATGCTACTTTCTATCGAATCCTTTACTGAATGATTATGTAAAATATGAATGAGTAGTTTTTGCTTTCAGTTAAATACTTGAGTGATCATATTACACAGTAACAAGTCAACCAACTGGTGAGTTAAACATGACTATAAATGCAGCCAGGACCTGGACAATAAGGTCTTCTGCTGTGTTATTATTGATTGCACTGGCATTGTAACTAGCATGGTATTGTTGTAACATATGGGTGAGTTGTTCAACTTTATCTCCAGCAGCAACCCTCCTATTATGCAAGATTGAGGCCCTAACAATTAATGGTGTGGTGACGAAAGTACAGCCTCAAGACACATCTTATATTCTCTCATGGTTCTGCTGGAGTATATTCTACTACGTTTTGCATCAATTTTATATTTAGGATCTTTATGTGCAACTCTGATGAGTAGTGATGCAGGTCAGGGTTTTTCCTGTCCAGCCAATGACGTCTTTTCTGGAAACATTTTATATGTTGTGACTCTAGCTTTGGCTAGTGGTTACTATGGTTCTGATGTGGTATGCATCCATATATTGGTATGCCTTGATCTCAAATGTGTATCTTGTTATCTATACATATTATTATCCAAAAGTTGTATTTACACAATCAATTACAAAAGGAATCTCAAATCTTCAATCTGTTATCTGTTTGATATTCCAGGCTAAATGACAAAAGCAGTCGCATTCAGATCTCATTTTCACATCTTAATTTTCCCCAAAACTTGACCAATATTTTACTGCAGTAAAAAATTGCTTTGTGTGGCCTCTTTGAAATAGTTCTTCAAACCACAAATTTCCATATGATGCCTACTTTTTAGAGAAACACCCAATATTTAGTTATGAAGTGTCATTCTTAAAAGTTCTATTGAAAGCAGTAATCTCAGTCCATTGAACACCATGTTCTCTTCTTCCATTCCCTTTGTCATTTATTGCTTCAAAATTCAAACTAATTATGAAGCCTTATTCAATGTGAATATCATAGGGGCCCTTGTTTTATGCTTTGGTGCACTTAGGTCACAAACTTCTCTCTCGCTTGCTTCCTATAAATTGTTATCATGCACCAGCTGTTGTCAATGTTAGATGTGTGTGTACCTAAAGCTCTAGGTATCTTGATTCTTTTTCTATACTAAAACTCAATCAAAATGTCTTCTTCTAGAGTACGGATTCTTCACTTACGATTCGCTAAGTTTTCTGCACATACGATACTATTTATTGGGCTTGTATATCTATTGTTTTGAATACAGAAAAAACAGATCTAGACTATATTACTGATAGAAAAACATTACATTTAGGCACTATATGATACTAATCTCATTGTCTTCTAGATATGCAGTGAAGGCATCATAAACAAAATTGAGATAATCCAAAGTGCCATTTGAGATGGCCCAGCCTTTAGTAACCAGTAACCAACCAACGGAAATAAACATTTTTTGTCTTTGTTGTTCATGTTTAAACAGCATCATTATCATTTGTTGTCAGCAAATAAAGCTTCCATTTTCTACGCTAATTCTTTCTAAATATATAACTTTGTTTATTCTTCTAATGGCAACTCATGAATATTAGCTTTATAGTTTACTAGTTTGGTAGTAACTTAGAACTGTCTTTTGTTGTTCCTAATGGAGTTATGTTTGTGGTTTACAGTTAGCTCAAAAAGGCATTAAGGTCACAGTAGTCTGCCCTGGTCCAATTGAGACATCAGCATCACCTACTTTGGCAAATGAAACGTTGCCAAAAAAAGATTTAGAGGTGATTTTATAGAAGAAAACATAAAAGGCAACAATATTCTTTTTGCAATACTGTCGATGAAAACACATTTTATTTTCTTCTTCGTATCATATCATTTCTCTTAGAAATTTCTTGATTGCAGGAAGCACAAACTCGATCCATCTAAATTTATTTTTATCCTAGTTGAACCTCCCAACAGTGAGAATGCTGTCTTTACCATGCATGTTCTGTGAATCTAATGCCTACCTTGTACCCACATTGCTTTTGTATCTTTGATATTATTAGCACTATAATTTTCTATGCTTGAATCCTGATAAGCTCACAAAACTTGTATCCGCACTTCTTTTGTATCTTTGCTGTTGTTGAAGTAGATAGTATTACAATAATGTATGTCTTTTCTCAATGAAACTTTAATTTTACTGCAAACAAAAATAGATACACAACATCATAGGACCAAGAGCACTCTACAAGCTGCCTATGTAGGGTTCTCAAAGCCAAAGTTGCAATGTACATGGTTAGTTCATACTCAATGAGGCAAGTGACTTGGGGATGGTTATAGGCTGAATTCAGCTTCCACTTTATTGTTCCCTCCCTTGGTGAGGTTCTCATTTAGGTGACACTTGGATGATCAGGGATAATTTCACATCTTTATGTCATACCATACGTCTGTCTGCCATTAGCTTCTTGTCAAAGACTTGGCTATGCTCCATCAAAGTCATGCTTGTTTGTTTCCATTAAGATGTTGACTCCTACATATTGATGCCAGACTTAGTTGTGATCTTCCTTGCTTATATAGGGAGAGACCTTTCTTGTAAATTTGTTGTTCAGCTGATGTAATTATCTTTTTTTTGGGATTGAATATAAGATACATTTCTTAATAAAAAGACACGTTTAACACATGTTTGGGAACATACAAACACACATTCACTAATTCTCTCACATGATTAATGTTCTCTGTTCTAAATACATAATTTAGAACACACATTTCATAACAATCATTCTTATAACAGATAACCATATGCAGCTGTAATGACTCGGTGAGCAACCGATCTATTCATTCCATGACTCGGTGAACTACCGATCCATTCATGTGTAACATTGAGTTTTGAGTATTCTACTGAATACTCCATATTCTTGGTTCTCTTACCCTATTCTGGGTTCTGAGTGATCTGTCCAAGGAACCTAACTGAATATTTGTTACCAATATTCATCGGCATCACGATCCTTAGACTAGGTGACATAGGACAACGCAATCAGTAGCTTGCGATACTTTGGCCAAAGATTTCTAACATACTATTCGTATAACTTATTCCTTGATGGCATACTCATCAATCTGGAATACATCCTTCACCCCACTCCATTGTTATCAAGAATGTCTTATACTAACTTCTGTCAGTCCCCTTGCCCAAGGTTTAACTCTAGTTCAGGTTAACAACATAGGTCATGATATGAAAAGGCTCATAAAGACTTAGGGTAAATTGGCATACTGGGTCAACCTGGGTTAACCCGTGTGCCAAGGTACCATGAGTCCTAAATGGCTACTTCATATCCTGGCTATGATATTATCCAGTCCTGGAGGGAAATCTTGATCAAGTTCAAAGGTGTGTAGATCTTGACGATCAATGCAGAAGGGTGTTGCCACATGTTAACTACACTGTTGTATCCTCGAGAAGATCCTAATCTTCTCAAGGTACAACCTTGTAGTTGACGTGTGTCAACATCCTACGGAACAACCTCATAAAGATGTACATACCTCCAAGAGTTTACATACGTTAAGTTAAATTTTGGGTTATTAGACGACATATTTCGGTAGCCCAACAAACCCTGAGTTCAACACTCCTTAAGTTATTTTTATACTTCAGATTCATATAATCCTAAGAACTTTAATTAACTTAAGATTGCTTCCAGATTTGTTAGTTTTGACCTAACAACTTGTTATCCTAAACAGGACAGCAACATCTCATGTTCCTTTATTTTAAATAACTTAACCAATTAAGGAAGTGTAACAGCCTACTAGGCTGTAACATATTAGAAATTTTATAATTAAGTCTTAATGATTAACAATCATAACTTCCTCTTTTATTTAGTTCAACTTCCTCTTCATAGTTGCATTCTAGGGCTCAACACATCCATAATGTCCTTTATAATTACAATGGTTTTAATTATAGTTTTATTTCACATCATAGGATATAATGATCTACTTAAATAAGTTTGTTGTATTTAGCCACTCATTTAACTTCAACTTACTTAGGAAATTCATCAAAATTCCTTTTTATAATACCATCATGAATATACATCCAACCATATAGATAATAAGAAGTTTTATCCTCAAAACAAGATAATTTACACAATCTATGCCAGTAAATTTCCATCTTTCAATTCATTTTCAAACTTATACATTTACAACTTATGCATTTTAGGCATACTGTGTGACAACAACCTATATTCAGAATGAGATAAACTTTTCTTTTTACAATATAACTTTGAGAACAAATCAGAATTTCATTCACAAGAATCAACTTAGATCAGCCAATGCATCAAGTAAGTTTTTTCCTTCTTTTATCACTTACGAAGTCCATCTACAAAAATTGCTAGCACGGGTCAGTTCAATGAACTGAGCATGATAAGCACTAAGCCTTAAAACAAAGTGCAATCCACTAAATGTCCCAATAAGAACAACCCTGCTTTAATGAACCACTAATAGTTCATGCCCCTAAGCATATGTAATATTAATAAAAGAAGAGTAATACTAAGGCAGATTTAACAAAATAGAAGAACATAATATACTCCATAAATTCAGTCCTTCAAATCAAAGTATAATTGACCTTATCAATTATCTTTATAAAACAACAATCATAACATATCATTATTTCTAATCTTGCCAGATTATATTACAACACTTATCCTCTCTAAAAGATATAGGAAATGTTTTCGACATATTCACATTAAGATGTTTCATCCAATTTGTCAAGTAAAGAAGAGGAGAAAACATATCCGATATGCCTAACCACTTTCCATCCAAAAAGGTAGAAACAGATGCATATCATAATTTAACTATTCCTCTTAAGGGTTTACTACTTTAAAATGCAACATTTTAAAGTATTCATCAAACAGATTCATATAAAGGTAATCCTATAAAACAAGATAGTTTATCAATAAATTATAAGTTTACAACTTCTCTTTTCCAACCAATCAACCAACTTTCTGTGTTTAATTTCAGTCAATTTAAAAAGTGTAAAAAGACTAAGCTAAGTACTGAATCTCTTTTCCAATCAGAATAAAAAAATCAGGAAGTTCCAACCAATGAACTTATCCAACTATATTAAAAAAAAAGGATACCTATCATAATATGATCCCAACTTATAATCAAATCTTACAACTTTAGTTAAATAGTTTTACCTTCTTTTAAACATACAGTTCATGTTTAAGCATGAGTTCCAAGAAAAGAGGACAAGAACTAAATCCAAAAAGAGATAACTAACTGCTAACATCTTTTAATTCTTTTCCAATATAATACATGATTTCCACTTTCCATTAAAAACATTTTAATCAATGAAACTCATACACAGCCCGCAACAGTAAGGATTTACAATATATCCTTCAAACTTATCATTCTTTCATTGTCCCAAACAACCTTCAAATAAGTAGAAAACATGCAACCATTTTCTTTCTTAGAATCCATTCACTATCTATAGAAAAATTCCATCTACCTTACCTTATTTTTTTCCCTTTTTAAACTTGACAACAAAACAATGATGTTCAAACACAGTCCGAAATCAATTTTAAAATCACTATTTACTTTTCCAGACTTGACATCCATTTATTGAGCTCAACAAGAAGTAAGAAATCTGGTTTGGTACTCACCCTCTAGACTTCCCGATAGTCCAGGTAAGGCAGAACTATCCCAATAACGACAAGTTCAACAATAATATAAATATAATTCATACTGAGTAAGACTCAGATTATAATCCCGAGCTCAATGAAATAGACAACTTCCTCAAAGGCCTGAATCATTCAAAGTTGAAAAACCAAGTTAGGGTAACAACAGGTTCCCTCTTAGTTATAAAGTAACCAAAGCCTATAATAGTTGAACCGATACATCGTTCAAATTACCATTTAATTTGAAACATCAAGAACAAATTGCCTGTACAGTGTTGCTTTACCGTATTCAAATCCCAAATTCATACTTACCCAAATACCGTAATACTAAACCGATTATAATGAAATACTTATAAACAATTCAGAATCAAGAATAGGTCTTCTAATTTCATTCAAACACCTTTCAAACCCTATTTCCAATTTCAAATAGAATGTAATAAACTTGACATCGTTAAGACTTAATGACTTTCAAGTCGGGTTCGTAAAAAGTATCCACAAACGATTAATGTGGTCAGAGAATAATTTTTCACAAGCACCATGCTAAGAGACTTCAAGTTACAGTCTAGTTTACCCATAATAGCAAACACAATTTTAGTATTGTTCCAAAATCAACCAAGTTTTCGTAGGAAGAAACACAACACTAATCCATATACTATTTTTCCTGTGCATGCAAGTTTCATTATCAGTCAATGTTCCTTGCAAGAAGAAATACAAACTAAACCATATACTAGCTTACACACAGTGCCTACGAATTTCAAAAATAGTCAATGCCTTTCGCAAGAAGAATACAGACTAAACCATATACTATATTTTCCTGTGCATGCAAACTTTACAACAGTTAAAGTTTCCACAAGGTGATACAAAACAAACCCACCCACGAATTTATTCACAGTCCAATTAACCATGAGATAAAATGCTAACATCTTAAAGCAAATAATCTTAGAAACAGTTTCATTCACCGAAACGAGTATTCAACCAATTAGCTCGAACCAGTTTAAGAGTTTCCAAAAGTTACTAGAGTTGCTTACCCGCTTGGGTTTATAAACACAACAGTTCATAATGCCAACTCAATGAATACAGAAAAATCTCATGTAATAATAAAGACCGCTAAAGAAGTCAAAACCAATCAACAATTTCAACCACTGAAGAAGTACTGTGAAGTTTCTGGTTTTTCTCACATATTCACAATTCCGTTGTAAAAGAAAAAGTAATGCAAAACAAGCTTCCAACAGAATCAAGTAAAATCTAGATTCAACCCAGAAACACAAGTTTATACAAAACCCTTAAATCCATATACCAGATAAAGCATGAAATGCACAAACACTTCAGAGCAAAGTTGTTTTCATGAAAACATTTAGAGGAAGTAAGAGGTTTTAACAGTTAGAGCCTATCATGCCTGATAGTGTCGCTGTGAAATCGAAGAAGACCTCTGATCGAGCTCCTTTCTTCTCCTCTTCTCCACGATAGGTCAAACAACCAAAAAATTCTTCCACAGTGTTTTATATACATTCCACAAAATGAAAATAGATCTGAAACATCAAAAATAGCCATGCAATGAAGCTTAAACTGCTGGTTTGAAAAACCAGATCGCATGAAGAGTGAAAAATGGAGCACATGCAAAATGAAACAACTCATCCAAAATCCGTTGGCATGCCTACCAAGGCAGGTTGGGCTTGACACCCAAATGCATTTAATTCCATTAACTCCAAGTTTCCCACTCAGTCCTCCTTGCCACTGACCACCAAATTTGGCGAGTGCCAATTCCAATTTAACAAACATTTCAAACTTTAGTGATGCTGGCACCTAGGCTTTGCTAACCAACTAATCCCTTGCCAAAGCTGGCAGCCCGTATGCATTACAACTTTATCACTAACATTTATGCCATAGAAACTATCGCCAATATGTATATGACCCCCTTTAGGTTCCAATTCATAACCACTAACTTAGGGTAGATTAATGGCTTAGGTTAGATCTTAGGTAATTTAAAATTTATACCTTAGGATATAACACTAACCACTAACCTTAGTATATGTCCTTAGCAATTAGGTTAGATAAACCCTTAGGTGTATATCAAAAATACATAGTTTAGGAACTAGGTTAGATCACCCATAACCTTGTAGTATTAGGTTCTAGGTTAGATTATTATCTAGCAACCTTTCCATATTTTGTTTGCACCGAGCTAGGTTAGTTTCAGAAATTGTATCAAGTACCATAGCTTAGATAGGAATACCTATATATCTTACCTGGCTTAGGGTCCCGGTTCTCTCCAATGCCATAAATGGTTGAAAACCTAATTACGACTGTAATGACCTGCCGGGGTTGATTTCCAGAAATCCAACAAAACTTTGCACATAATGGAAATATTTTCATTGAGAAGAATTAAAGAACTTATATCTTCTAAGTTCAGTACAAAACTTAATAATTCATGGAATGCCAATTTTATCAATTGTTCATCTGAATAGATTTAAAACATTCCTTGGATCACTGTAATTGATCCAAGGATGAGTCATAAAATAGATAAGTTTACAATTCTTCTGAAATCAGATTGCACTCATCTATGAGAAATGAAAAAAATGAATCCAGGAAACATTCTAGTTCTAATCCAAGATCTTAAGAACAAAAAAAAAGAGTCTTTAACCATATCAAGCATGATTTCCCATAATAAAAAAGAACATATCCATATTTTCAGGAAAATCACATATCAACACTTGAATGCAAAGGAGGAAAATAACAACAGTTAAGGCCTATTTTCATGGAGGAGCTCCCTATTTTCATGTAACTCAGAATAAACTATGCTTAGATGTAATGTCCCTTTCCTACGCCAAAGGCCTAAGGGCCAATTCGAGTCCCAGCCTTGGTCATACCCAAGGGGCTAGGGACGCTAAGAGCTATTGGGTGTGAATATCTAGTTCATTTGTTATAATTTTTCATTGACATGAGCAGAAAGTGATTTGGAGGGACTAGATGTTATGTTTTGTCGTTTGGGGGGGCGGGGCGGGGGGGAGCGGAGGGCCATAACACTTTATTATTCTATTTCTTCGTTGGGGTCACTTATGGTACTTTATTATTCTATTTCTTCGTTGGGGTCACTTAAGTCATTTTTTAGTCCCACATGGAGCGCCCAACTTGGAAAAAGGTAATGAGATGTTATAAAAGGAGGTTTGGGGGAGTGATGGAGAACATTCATGCATACACTTATATTTTCTTTCATGTGCAACTGTTGTTTGCAAATATCCAACTTGTGGAGTAAGATCCCATGGGAACCCTAGCTTCGGTGGTGAGAGATCCATCCCTAGCTAGTAGGGAACTCTTCGGTGGTGAAAGATCCACTCTAGTTTGTCATTTTTGGAGCTGAAATCAGGGTTGTTCTTCAGAGATATTTTTAGAGGGTTTCAATGAAGGGTTTTAGAAGATTTTTAGGTCTTTTGTGGAGAAAAATCAAGGGTTTTCAAATCTGATTTGCTATTGTGGAGTTTATTCAGATCGGGTTGTCAAATTCAAAGTTTCAAAGGCTTGTTGATCCAGTTTCAAGTCCAGAAAGAGAAGACAGCCATATTTAGTAAGAGAGATCATTTATTTTATCAGTGGAACTTCTTGTCATTGCATGTTGATGCATGTTACATGCATGTCATTGCATGGTGATGCATGTTAGTTTAATTGCAATAAAAGTGAAGATATTGATTTGGTTATTTTCTGATTTTATACCTTGCTACCTTAACTGTACTTTGCTGTCATATTTTTCTATATACTACTGTCATAAAATCATATTTTTATTTGTGAAAAATTGGTTTGAAATCTTGAATATAAAATAAATCCAGAAAGGGGATATTTCAGTGGTATTAGAGTAGTTGTTTCTCCAGCCTGTTGGGGTTGAAAAATGGGAGACAAAGACAGTGAGGATATGGGTGTAGATCTGATGAAACAATTGTTCACCAACATGGTAAAGCAACAGGAGACTACCAATCTCTATTTAAGCCAGCTCACGGAGAGATTAGCACGTGGCAGGATTGATGCTCATACGAAGAGAGGAGAAAATAGCAATATGGGACAACATGATCAAAGAGGTGAGGGTGGACATTCAGGGCAATGGTCTCCCCATTCTTCTACCAGGCCTTTGGGGATTCACGAACCTTCTTTCGTGAAGGATCCGGAAGTTTCACAGGCATAGCAGCCAATGGATATTTTAGATGAGGAGTCTTGTTAGGAAAGGTACCAGACCTTGAGTGATGGCTTTCATGACAACATGTCATTCCAGGAATATTACAAAATGAAGATTGGCAGCAGGCCTAAGAGAGATCATCAGATACAGGTACCAGAGTTGCAAAGGAGATTGGGACAGATTTCCATTCCACACTTCGATGGTTCTAAGAAGTGTACTGCACAATCTTGGGTTCAGAAGTTGAAGACATACTTCGACTTGAATCCTATGCATGAGGAAGATGCAATTAAGTTTGCAATCTTACATCTTGAGGGAGATGCTCATGATTGGTGGCATCATGGATCGATTACACAAGGACACATACACATTACTACTTATGCAGAGTTCACGCATAGGCTAGTGAGCAGATTTGATAGGAGGGACCATGACAGGTATTTTAGGGAGTTGACTCATTTGAGACAGATTGGTTCCCTAGATCAGTACATCGCAGATTTTCAGAGATTATCAGTCATGGTACCTAATGTTACGGAGATGAGGTTGATTTCACTGTTCACAGCAGGTTTGACAGATGCTCTTGCTGGGTTTATGAAGGAATTTGAGCCTTCTTCTTTGTATGAGGCTATTATGAGATCTCGAGACGTGGAGTTATCCACTCCAAAGTCGAGGGTTCCACCTCACATTCAGCAAAGGGAACCTCCATCTGGATCAAATGAACTTCAGCAGAGGGAGCCTCCACCGAGGCAGGAGGTGGCTAAGAAGCCAATCATTTCCCGAGAGGACAGAGATGAGTTGAGGTGAAAGAAACTATGTTTCGATTGCCGCACACCTTGGGTTCCAGGACATGATTGCAGAGGTAGAGGAAAGGCCCAATTCATTGAGGTCTTCGAGGAGAGTGAGGGTGACAGAGGTGAGGAGTTAGAGACTCGCGAGATGGATGATGGAGATGGAGTTGTGTTGGATAGTGCTAATGCGGTGCAGGAGGAGGAGACTTTTCCTCGGGAGATTATAGCCACATTATCTAGTACTCTGATGTACAAGGCATTTAGGATTAGAGGAGTTATGCAGGGTCAGCGAGTTGTGGTACTCATTGACAGTGGGGCTACCCACAACTTTATTGATGCATCATTGGTTGAGAGACGAGGTTTGCAGACAGGATTTTGAGGGCTTCAACGTGGTTGTAGTCAATGGAGAGTCTTTGAGATGCACACAACGAGTCCCACAGTTGAGCATTACGATGGGTGACTATACAATTACCGATGACTTTTATATTGTTGGTATTGGAGAGACCAACCTTGTGTTGGGAGTGCAGTGACTCCATTCTCATGGTGAGTTCCGGAGTAACTTTCAGACGATGGAGCTGGAGTTTAAGTCCGAAGGGAGGAACGTTATCTGGAAGGGATTATCTACAGATGTACCCAGGGTGGTCACGACCAAGCGGATCAAGAGGATTTACAGGCACAACGTGGTGGATTGGGCAGTACAGTGCTAGGTTTCGACTAAGGAGTTAAAGGATGATCAACTAGAGTATCACGTGGATGTCTAGGGCCTACTGGACAAGCATAATGCATTTTTTGGTGATATACCTCCAGGTGTGCCTCTAGACAAGGGATTTGAGCCTGTGATTGAGCTTGAGGACAATAGGCCTGTGATTACTGCTCCTTACCGTCATCCCAAATGGTTTAAGGATGGGATCGAGAGGACTATACATGAACTCATAGATATGGGGCATATTAGACCTAGTTCCAGTCCCTTTGCTTCTTCAGTAGTGTTGGTGAAGGAGGATAGGACCATGCGGATGTGTATAGACTACCGTGCATTAAACAAAAAGACAATAAAAAATAAGTATCCAGTGCCACGCATTGATGACTTATTAGATGAGCTGCAGGGGGCAATCTATTTTTCTAAAATAGATTTGTGATCTAGATATCACCAGATCAAGGTCAGAGAGGAGTATGTGCATAAAACGGCTTTCAGATGCCATTATGGCCACTTTGAGTTTCTAGTGATGCCATTCGGTTTGTCTAATGCACCGGCCACTTTTCAGTCTTGTATGAACCATGTGTTCAACCGCCATTTGCGGAAGTTTGTATTGGTCTTCTTCGACGACATATTGGTCTACAACAAGACTTGGGAGGATCACATTAGACATCTTGATGAGGTGTTGAGTATGTTGGAAGCTAACTTGATATACACGAAAGCTTCTAAGTGTGAGTTTGGCATGTGTTGGCTAGATTTTCTGCATAGCATAAAACCTAGGCAGTCATGAGATAAATCTCCCTCATTTACCGGTGAGGCTCCCGTGTCAGATTTGTCAATTAAAATATGCTAGTATCTATATGGGGTTTTACTTTAACTGTTCAGCTCATGAACCATAGCTGTACAGTTCTGCAACAAGTAAGCAGCTGTTTAAGAAAGGAAATATTTATAGAAGAAGGGAATTATATAAACACAGAGAAGAAATGGGGAAGATGTGCATCCCAATCAATAGATAACAGAGTTGATTGCACGCACATAGAAGAAACCAATAGATATCAACACAGAATTATAAGCAAAGGCAACTCTAGATCTAGATCTA
This sequence comes from Taxus chinensis, assembly GCA_019776745.2. Lineage (NCBI taxonomy): Eukaryota > Viridiplantae > Streptophyta > Pinopsida > Cupressales > Taxaceae > Taxus > Taxus chinensis. Next base: position 194,290,519 of record CM034149.1, on the reverse strand, counting down.
AAATAACACAAAGTTTATTCAAAGATCTAAGATAGAAAGCTAGAAACAAAATACACCGTGACACAAAGTTCTCCGGAAATCTGCTCCTGTATATTCCTTTGCTTCAAGTGGCTCTCAAGGGTTTCAGCACAAAGTCTGGAACACAAGAATGTTGCTTACAAATTCCGATCATTAACCCGGAGGTTCTTCTTCTACTTATAGAATGTAGAAGGGAAAGTACAAATGGGAAACTCAACTGAACTGAAACATAAACAAGAAGTAAAGATGACATTTGGCAATCATCCTCCACTAACTTCTCCTTAAGTGACACATGTATCACTTAACTAATAGAATTGTTCCACATAACTTAAAGTAATGGTTTCAAAACCAATAACTTTAAAGTTTTACAATTTCATCCGGGAACGTGGAAAATAGAAGAAGAAAGAATAGAAGAAGAAGTCAAGCCAGCTGTAACATTTATATCTTCTTTTTGTTCTGATACTGAATATACTTGTCGAACATGTAATTCAGCATCTTCCCATCTGTCTTAGCCACAGCTTCCTTTTCTGTCCTGAACTGCAGCAATCCTTCGTTCAACACCTTGATACATGCTTCCACATCCTCCAAGCTCGGCCCGAACCTTGCAATATCCGACTGCAGTGCCACCAGTCTGCTAATGGAATTCATCGTGAAAGGCTTAGTAGCTCCATCAATTCTTCCTTGTACCATCAGAAGAGACCCTTCCAGGGAATTAGGCACTCTGCTAGGAATGATCCGTACGTATGAAGTAACATTTCCGACCACTTCCTCCTCAGTGAAAGCAATGATACTGTCTGGTAAAGACGATGTCTTACTCTCAAGTGCCTGCATCCTCTTCAGCAAAACTCTGCAGATCTCCAAACGGAAAGATACTGCAAACTCCAGTTGCTTCCCCTTCTCAACTGATCCGTCCGGTACAATCTGTTCTGCAACCAACACTTCTCCCGGCAGCTTATTGATTTCGGCCAAAGTACTCAGGTTACTCTCAACAACTGTGTTCATATCTACTATGCTCGTCACCAGTTGCTTCAGCTGATCTGTTGCATCATTCATAACCTTCAGGCGGGCTGGCACCTCTCCGAGTTGTACAGAAGCTTGACGAATAATCAGATTCTTCCATTCGTCGATAGCTTTCACCTGATTGCTTGCATCTTCCATCTCCTGCATCAGATGATCACTCACCTGCTCTTGAGCTGAAATGGGCTGAGTGGAAGATTTAGCAACCTTGGCTATGATCTCGCACAACTGAGATACCTGCTTCTGAAGTTCTTCTTTCTCCGCCTTTTCTCTGTCAAGCCTAAGGAATAGAGCATCTATCAATGTCTGTGTATCCTGCTTCAATCCTTCTGTGGTGGCTTGACCGATAGGTACTCTGGTTACTGTTATGTCTTCTGCCGTGAGCTCATCCTCTCTCTTTCCTTCCGCCGGAACTGACATCTCAGCAAACTTCTGCCCCGACTCCTCGATGATCAACCTTGAAGTTACCTTAGCAACTTTAGGTTTTCTGTCTTTTCCGCCTAGACTCTGGAGTAGCTGCAAGTCGTGTTCCTCCAAGTTCATTTCCACTCTAGCTTCTGGAACCAACTGCAAAGTCAACCATTCTGAGAAATTACTTCTCGGAGAATGAGAAGTTGCTGAGTGTACTACTATCTCCCGTTCTATTTCCTCTCCATCAGAAACTGCTACAGTGTTATGGCTGCCATCTTCTGAATCATCCAAGGACAAAGCTCTTTCGAACTCTGCCATCTGCAGCTTCAACGTCTCTTCTGGAACAGGTGCTGAACGGAGTGGCTGAGGAGAGAAGATGAATGTTGCCGGATTCAGTGGAGGCATGGAAGTGTCCTGCTGAGGTGCAACAGTCGGTGAAGTACTGGATGTTGGAGAAGCCGGAACTAATGTCATAGCCGTGGAAGTGATCTTCTCTTTTGATTGAGACCTTCTGTGCACTTTCATCTTCTCGGGCCTTCTGCTGCTTTCTCCTCCGTGCTTCCTCTTGAGGGAATCCCCTGCGCCGAAGTTGCCCGTGACTTGATTCATCAATGCTTCATCAAGGCAGTATCCCTTCGTCAGCAACCAGTTTGAAGTATTCACCAGAACAGCGCCAGACCTTTCTTCAATCGTATGGCAGCCCCCTACGTTCTCTTGAAGTACAACTCTATCTCCTCCCATTTGATGGTATGTGTCAAGTAACACATTCCCATCATCTTTAAGATCCGCAGGTATCCGTGCTAGTCCAAAGTCGAACACTTGCCGTGCTGATAGCCTGCTGAAATCCTTCTTTCTAACCTCGTACTCACTTTTGCACTTCATCCAGAAATCCTCTAATGAAGGCACATGTGCGTACTCCTGGGAGATCATCTTCCTGGCTACTCCAAATGGATCGAAGTTCAGCCGTGCCGGGAAGAACTCTTGCTCGTACTCAGAGAACATCTCCGCCTCCATTCCTCGAGCTCTATGAATGCTCTGGCAGCTATAATGACCCACAGTGATTGGGAAGAAGCCCGTAGACTTGTGCCGTTTCGACTGAAGGTCGTGCATCTCCACAAGTTGTCTGCTCAGCTCCATGGTGATCAATCTATCATTCGGATATCTGGGCAGCTTAACCGGTTCTCCAGAAAAGCCGGTAACCCTGAGGTATGTGAAATCTGCAAACTGAATGAATAGACTGCCAATTCTGGATACAGCTTCCCACGCTTCCTTGCTCACCCTGTTGGCCTTTAGGTCCCTGTCTAGCCTGCAAATGAATTCGTAGAAGAATCCATCGTTGACCACTTTGAAATCTTTCATGCACGCAGGTACAGTAAGCTGTGGGTAGCACTCGAAAATGGGGTCCTTGGAAAGAACGCCACATCTATCCAGTTTGGAGAAGATGCCTTGTGAAGCTGCTGCATATACCAAATAAGAAGTCATTTTGAAGCTGAAAGTACGCTTCACGTTCCGGAGTTGCTCACCAATGTTGTCGCTAATAATTTCTGACCAATTGATTATTGAATCAGCCTTGTTGATTTCAATGGTCCTAATGAAAGCATACATCCATGTACGGAAAGTGTGAGCGTTCGCTTCGCCATTTATCCTGCATAACAATTTGGCAATATCATCTACCTCCTGTACCAGATTGGACCGCGGAAGAGTTCTTGGGAACTTGGAAGGAGATCTGGGCTTCTTCATGTATCTGCTGTTCATTATGTTCACGCACTCAACTCTATGCTTCTCCCACCTGCTGCCGGCATCCTGAATGCTAATAGAAGTCACCACCTTTCGTGCTAGAATCTTCAAACAATAATTGATGAACTGTGCGTCCAACCGAATTATTGTTTTCCCCGTAGCATCTCGGACTGATCTGGATGATGGATGGTAAGACCTAGCACACTCCATAACGAACTCTGTCAACTGGGCTGTGTATGGAAATGCTGCAGCTCGAATAATTCCACTGCTTTTAACTGCACGCATGAGGGAAGTCTTTCCTGCTCTGGATCTATCAATCAATTCGGAAAGAGGTTCCGGACCTAGATCTGTGTCTCCAATGTCTGTGAATTTGGAAGTGATGCATGATTCCGTTGTGCTCTCTTTTTCATCCCTCTTTGCCATGGCTGTGTCTATCTTTGTCCGAACAATTATTTTTCTTATTATTCGGCCAAAATTTTTCAAAACTGGTGCAGATCTGGATAATTCTTCAGATTCGGAGGATATATTCAATGTATTGGACATTGATTTAAGCTCCCTTTCTTTTGTAAAGCACCTGTAATGAATTCCTGCAATTAATTCAGACAAAGATGGCAACCGGAACATGAACAGTGGATTTTAATCATAAAAATCTGCATAATTCAAGCTTGCTGCCCCAAAATTTGATGTTCTATTTGCATGCAAAGCAAACATGAATTTTACCAACTTCACCTGAGCACCTGTATCACTTATGCAAACAATTATCCAGACACAAATCAACCTCCTTCAACCTGTGCGCCAATTCTGGAAGCTTTTAGCATTAATTTCACCTTCTTTTGAGCAAAAATCCTCTTCAAATGGGGCGCACTTTTCCTCTGGGCTGCACTTCTCTGCCTGTGAATTAATTAATTCATCCTTATGGCAGCCCCTGCTTATATAATCCTCATGATTCTATAATTAATTAATGCCTTTCCTATTCCTGGCAATTAATTAATTAATTAATAAGCTTTACTCTTCAAATGGGGCGCCTATTTTGTGCATGCTTATGGCTGCCATTAAATAAATTAAATTTATTTAATTTTAGACTTCTGCTTCCACTTAACTCAAGCCTCACAGTATGCTTTGACCTTAGCCACTGAAAATAGGAATTAATTTAATCATTTAATACTTAAAAAAGTATTATTTATCTCCCAAAAGGGGCGCACTTTTTGACATAAAGGGGCTGCATTAAATAAATATTATTTATTTAATTTTAGAACAGTCTATTTTCAACCTCCTTTTGTCCATTTACCTCTGTTGACTTTTCCACAAGCCTGGGTGCCAAAATTGGGTGAATAAATATTAACAAATATTTATTTAATGCATTTATTATTCACCCAAGGTGGGTCGCACTTTTTGGAATAAAGAATTTCTATTTTTAAAAGTCAGATGTCAATGGGATTATTTACCCTGCAAGGCAGCCCTGAAAATCCCATGATTCACTTAAGTCGTTTGACTTTCATAATGGGATTATTTACCCTGCAAGGCAGGCAATAAAATCCCATGATTCACTTAAGTGATTTTTCTTTTATTCCACAATGGGAATTTTTACCCTGCAAGGCAGGTAAGAAATTCCCGCCTGCCTGCTGCCTCTAATTTTCCCATTGTGACTTAAGTGACGTTGCTTCCATGGGAAAAAGTACCCTGCTAGGCAGGTACAAAATTCCCACCTGCCTGCTACTTCCAAAAATCCCATGATCCACTTCAAACCCTCTTTTTCCAAAAATGCGGCCAGCCCAGAAGAGGCTTTTTGGTGCATGACTTCATCTTTTCCCAGAGAACCAGACCTCCGATGGCGAATTCCTTCTGGCACAACGTGCGTATGTGATCTCCAAATACTCCAGGCCAAGAATCAGGCCAAACCGGCAAAGGAATTGATCCAGAGAAATTTCACAGAAAACGAAACGGGAAAAACACAAAAACACAAAACGTTGCCAGAAGTTACAAATAAAGCCCAGAATGCATTCCTGGTTAAAACCCTACTGGTATACTGGAATAATGATATGTACGATCACAACAGAGTTAAACCGGAGCGCAAATTGCCTCAAACGGGGCTCAAAATAATTAAATACAAATTTCCGCAGGCAAATCCCGACGACAGAATATAACAATTTTAGGCATCTGGGTATTTGGCGAAAATGGATAATATGGCTCCTTGGGAATATCTTGACACAATACAAGAACTTTCTGGCAATAAAAACACAAAACGACCCATTATTTTAAAAGTACGAAATTTTTTCGGATAGGGTAGTCTCAGATTTCAGGATGAAATCTGGGGACACCAGTATGACATAGTTATTGTATTTGGGATATGTGATTGGTGGAGGTGGAGTCAAAGTTGACATGGAAAAGATTCAGGCGATATTGGATTGGGCACCACGTAGGACATTGACATAGTTGACAGGAGGTTTGTGAAGGACTTTTCTCGCTTGATTGCACCATTGATATATTTGACCAAGAAGGGGGCTTTTGCTTGGTTAGAATCAACACAACAAATTTTTGATCACCTTAAAGGGGTGATGAATTCATGTCCCGTTCTTACATTGCCAGATTTCTCTCCTCCATTCATACTTGAGTGTGACGCATCTGGTGAGGTCATTGGATCGGTTCTTATGCAGGGTAGGCATCCCATTGCCTACGAGAGTCAAAATTGAGCCCTGTGGAGAAGGGGTACTCAATTCACGACAAGGAGATGTTGTTCATTATGCATGCGTTGGCCAAATTTTGACAGTACCTTGTGGGCAACAAATTCACGGTTTGTACGGATCACAACATTTTGAGGTTCTTTCTGGGGTTGAAGGATCTCAACGACCACCAGCAGAGATGGGTGAATAAGGTGCAAACATATGACTTCGACATAGAGTACACCAAAGGTAAGAATGATGTTGTTGCCGATGTATTATCTGGAGGCCTCACCTTACCTCTATGCTTAGTTCTATGTCTAGGATTTCAACATACTTGTTGAGTATTCCAAAAATCAGTTTGCAGGTGAAACCATGGATGGCATTATACAAGATGATAAATACAGGATCTTGGATGACCTCATATACTACAAGGATAGGATTTTCCTTGTGTCAGATTTCAAGATGAAGGAGAAGGTCCTTTGAGTAGTGCATGATACACCCCCAGCGGGACATCTTGGATATTTTAAGACCTACAGATACATTAGGGAGAAATTTGCATGAAAAGGGTTGAAGAATGACGTCCTTAATCATATTAGAGAGTGTGTGGTTTGCCAACAAACCAAAGCTGAGCATTCTATTCCAGCAGGACTACTACAACCTCTTCCTATTCTAGAGCAGAAGTGGGAGGGCATATCCATGGATTTTATCACTAGACTTCCCTCAATACATTGATATGATTGCATATATGTGGTGGTTGATCGGTTAACCAAGTATGCCCATTTCTTTTCTATGCCTAAGGGGCATAAGGCACCACAGGGGGCTCAACTATTCTATACAGGTGCTTTTCGGCTTCATGGGTTGCCTAAAAACATTGTCAATGATAGAGATAAAATTTTTATGAGCACCTTTTGGCAGGAGATTTTTAGACTTGCAGGAACGAAATTGACTTTTGGTACTAGCTATCATCCACAGACAGATGAGTAGACAAAAATAGTCAATAAGTGGATAGAGGGCTACTTGCGCAGCTATGTGACAAGACATCAACGTGCATGGGTTAGATGGTTACACATGGGTGAGTATTACTACAATACCACCTACCAGATGAGCATTGACACGACTCCTTTTCGGGCACTGTATGGGTATGATGCTACATCATTCGCAGACTTAGTATTATCGGATAACTGAGCTCTCAAGGCTCATGATTGGTTACAGGAGAACCGGGATATCCTGAAGGCCCTCAAGGAGAACCTTCAAAAAGCACATAATCAACAAAAGATTTATCCAAATAGGCAGGGATAGAGAGGTATTTTGCGGTGGGAGATTTAGTCTTCCTATGTTTGCAGCTCTACAGGCAATCATCACTTAAGCAGAGCGAGGCTGAGAAGCTGAAACCACGGTTCAATGAACCATACAAGATAGCACGAAGGGTTGGGGTAGTTGTATATGAGATGGAGCTTCCCGAGCACAATAAGATACACAATGTTTTCATGTTTTGTCCCTCAAAAAGGCACTAGGATAGCATATTGTGCCTTCCATAGGGTTGCCACCATTGGACGATGAGGGGAGTCTGGTCTTAGAACCAAAATCTATCATTGAGGTGAGACAGAGGAAGCTAAGGAACATGATGATCACAAAATACTTAGTGCGATGGAGAGACTTGCCACTTGAGGATGCCACTTGGGAGGGAAAGAAGATTTTACAACATCCTAGTTTGCATTTGCTTGGGGACAAGAAAATTTCAGGAAGGGAGGATTGTAATGACTCCATTCCTTCACCGAGGGCCTAACGGCCATTTTTTAGTCTTGGCCTTGGTCATACCCGAGGGGCTAACGACGCTTGAGACTATTGGGTATGGATGACTAATTACCACCTTACTTTTTTGTGATATTTTGCTGTTGACATTAGTATTGGACAACTTGGTGGGAATTATTGTTATATTTTGTCGTTGAGGGGGGGATTCATGGTACTTTATTATTCTATTCCTTCGTTGGGGGTCACATAAGTCACTTTTGGTGCTTAGGGGGAAAAAGTAACTTAAGTTACTTTATGTTCACGTGGGTTTACCCCTAAGGGGTCGATTAGGGTTCTTTGGGCCCTTTGTTGCATTGGAAGGTTATAAAAGGTGGTGTTTGGGGAGAAGAAGCATTCATTCATACACACATATTTTGATATTGGAACAATGCTGTTTGCTCTTCTCTTTGCTTGTGGATTAAGATCCCACAGGAACTCTAGCTTCGATTGTGAGAGATCCACTCCTAGCTAGCAGAACACTTTTCGGTGGCGAAGATCCACCTTGGTTTGCTAATTTGGAGCCCGTTCAAAGCAAATTTTCAGGCATATTTTACAGGGTTTTTCAGGTCAGGGTCTTTGTAGAGGGGGTTTCTGATCTTCAGAGTCTGAGGGAGATCATTTGCCCATATATTAAGCCATTTGCATTTCAGAATATTCCTAGCACTTAGGGAAAGCTTAGTGCAACCACTCGAGGAGTTTTGAGGAATTTCTAGCCCCTTTCGGAGGGGTGAAGGAAAGTCAATATCTTGGCAGACTGCAGCAGTTGATTTTAGTTCGTTTCTTGGTGACATTTTTCAGATATTTAAGGTTGGAATCTTTTCCATATATTTTGTAGACTGTTTTCCCAAAAATCAGTTTTTTATTGAGTTGTATTCAGATGGTTATGACACATTTTTGGAATATGTTCAGCAGTTTAAGGCATTCTGAAAATTAGTGGCACTTATTTAATAACGAGTTCGGAAGAAATCCAAAAAATGCTTGAACTTGTTCTAGTCTTTGTTATCATATTAGCAAGCTCTATGGTAAAGGCTATTTCAAAGTGATTCTGGACAAGTGGGTTGCAAGTTATCATTATTTTTCAGTTTGCTGTCCTAAATGCAGGCAAAATCAGAATTTCATCTGCTGTTATTTTTATTAATTTGTCAAATTACAAGTAATATCCCACTAAGGGATATTTCATGCAGCAGAGAGCCCAAAAGACAAGTGTTACAAAATAGGATACCAATGAGGGTATTTTTTCACGAATTGGCTAATTTTTGATGAAATTTAAAAACAATTGCTAATTGGTAAATTTTCACAAATATGTTCATCAATTTTACATAGAAAATTCACATAAAGTTATTAGGATCACCAAAATGTGCATGTATCAATAATAATTTCTATGCTTTTCCTCGTAATTAGCCTATGATAAATATTTTTTGAAAAGAAAAGATTTGTGAGCCATTCAGTAATTATTTGCCAACATTCTATACTTATAAAACATTTTCATCTGTTAAATGTTTCCTTGACACAAAAAAAAACAGCTAATAAACTAAACCAAAATCATTTTAAAAGCTAGTTCAGTAGCTGCTATTGATAGCCTGGAAAGCCCAGTGGTGCTTTTGGTGAGAATAGTAATTAGCATCCAGTTGTTGCTCTAGTTGCTACATATGGGACTTCTACTTTGGTTACCAGTAGGTAATGATGGTTGGCATATCTTCTAGACATGGCTTCAAGGTATAGAATTTATCACCGATTCCCCGAAATTCTCATAAAGCTTGGTACATCCACTACTCCATATGCTCAGGAGAAAGGTGGCGGGTGACTCTAAATATCTGCTCAATCTCAAGCAGTGTATATTCTGCACCTTGGCTGCTCTCTTTGATGACTTTAAGATGTCTCACCATTCTGTCTAGCCAAGAATCAAAATGATCTCCTATGGATTTGTTTGTTTGTCAGTTACAATTTATAAATGAAGCAAGCCTCAGAAACAATAGAAACAATAATTCTAGAGCAATGTAATGTCCCCTTTTCCCAATCGAAGACCTTTGGCCCATTTCGTCATCCCGACGGCCAAAGGAAAAATATAAGGGTGACTTAAGTTACAATAAGTTATTACAAAGTGCAAAAAATTACAATATTAATAAAGCACTTGTATTAATTTATTTGACTTAATAATAAATTTGTAATCTCTAAAGGGGTGCATTGGGTCTAATATCATGTCGTATCCTTTATAGGGAAAGTAGAAAGAGACCCATGCTATTTTTGTGTCATCCCTAGGTAAAAATGCGCCTTGGACAAAAGAGGGAAATAGAGTTTAGAAAGGATAAAAGTTATTACTATTCCCTCTAGGAAAGTGCGACTTGGCATGAGAAGCCAAAATAAACATTAGGAGTCATCCCTAGAAAAGTGCGACCTGGTTTGGGCATGTTTTTAGGGTATTTTGGCACTCTTTTCTTATTGGAAGATGAAAAGGTTATTTTGTAATATTTTTCCTATAAAAGGAGAGGGGGGCGGCTTGGGTAGGGCATACCATATAATCATTTATCATTTCTGAATCTGATCTTAAGCCAAGTGCTTTTGTATTAAAATATTCTAAGGACGAAAGCCCTTAGTATATTGCCTCTAGAGGACGAAAACCCTCTTGGAGATTAGGAAGAATTTCTGCACTGGATTTTCCATAGAGCTTACACAGAATTTCAGTGTTTTTTCAGCAGTAGTTGATGGATTTTTGCAATAAAAGTCGAATACCAGTGTTGTAGCAGTGTTGTACTGATTTTCTCTCATGGAGCGGCTCATATGTGGCTGTCATGTGGTGTTTTGACGTCGTTCCCAGGTCTGAATCTGTGCTGCTACCTGTTGTATTCTTTTTTACAGCTCAAGGGAAGGTATTTTCGATATTTTGGAAGGATTTATATTACTGTTCCAGTCTCTTTAAATCTGCAGATTTCTGTGTTAAATCCCAGCCTGTTTTATATTCAAAAATACCAGATTTTTATTTTATAATAAACTGTTCCAGTTTGAGCTTGTTATGACAAGAATGGGTAATGCTGGTAGTAGTTCTATCATCTAGACTAGTCGCCATAAACAGAAAACATCCATATTTAATGCTGCACAGTCTTCAAATCTGTTTGGAGTGGGTTTCAGGCTAGTTTCCATTCAAACCCTAGTCGCACTTCTTCACATAAAATCAGATCTGTTTTAGTGTGATTGCCATAATAATCAAAAATCAGCTTTTGGGTATTTTTAATTGATTTAAATTGTTGGAGAACAACCGGGATCCATCTGGGGATCTTTCAGTGGTATCAGAGCAATGTTCCTCCCACCTGGAGGGTTTTTGATTTGATGCAGCCACGAGAGGTTGGTGATAGAGCTGAATCATGGGAATTAGACAGAAAAGCTTTCCATGGAATATGGATAGCGATCTTCTTAGGACTATGATTACTACCCATCAGCAGATGATACGGACCATGCAACAGATTATGCAGAGAATGGACGTGGATAGGTCAAGAGATAGAAGAGACAGTTTGAGGGCCAGACAGGATCGGAGGCCTAGATCATCATCACTTTCTATTCACAGAGGTCCAACACCACAGGAAAAAGAAGCGGAAATGATTAGCATATTTGAGGAGTATAGCATTCTTCCTCAAGATGTTAAGGAGAATCTTCCTTTCATGGACTACATGGACATGCACCCGAAGATTGGCTACAAGACTGAGCAAGCAAAAGAGGAATATCACACTATAGCTTCTAAATGGTTGATACGTGGAAGGAATAGAGAATCTTCACAGATGGATGATACAACTCTTCATGAGAGCGCTTTGGTGTCTTCAAATTCCAATGAGGTATGCAAAAATTTATATGATGAGTTTGATAGTGCTGATTTGAATTTGGTCATATCATCTACACATGGAGATAAATCAGATTATAACAGCCATGGATGTTCTGAACAAAGACCTATGATTTGGGAAGAGGTTGATGCTTGCAATGAAAGCATGAAGGAGGATCCCAAGAGTCTGATTTGGGACAGGATTAATTTATCTCCCTACTCTCATGAGATGGCAGCCCTTACACGTGGAGAAAAGAATGAAGAAGAGTCTACAAGTGTTGGCATTCAAAGTACACGTGTTGGATATGAAAATTCCATGGAAGATGCACTTGTGAAGCTTGAAGACATGGCAAAAGAGTATGACAGATATTCTGATTTTTATGACAACATTTATGTTTCTTTACCCCATCATGAGAGGATGCTCATTTTACATGAGGATGAAAATGCCATGGGGTCTTCCATTAGGGCCATCCAAGAATTGGGTGTTAAAAATGGATTTTGTGTGATGAATTCAAGTCATAAGAACTCTAAATTTTTATATCAGACTTGGGAGAATGTGACAAAGACACAACTTTTGTGTGATATGTAGTCACGAAAAGGATTAGTGGCTGCCAATGCAAGACAACATCTTCAAGGAGTCAAAGAATAGTTCAATCTCATCAACATAGCAAGGAAAAAAAGGATTGATGAATGCGTGGAAGAAGATACGCTCTCATTTATCACAGCAGCTGGTTCACAACAATATTCATTCCATTCCAGACAAGAATGAAGGGGAATTGGTGCAACGAAGTCAAGCCATTATGAAGTCCAAGATTGACGTGGATGTTGGCGATACTCCAAGGTATGATGAACATAATAATGCATCTTATTTATTGCTGCCTAGTCCAATCTATTTTCATCATGCGATGCATGATATGATAGAAGATGAAGTCTTCATTTTGGAGTTTGTTGAACCATTGGTCCAAATATATGAGCAACTTGTTGATGGAATATGGTGGCAAGTTATAGCTCACTTGACAGGTACAGGAGCCAGGTTGGTAGAACATTTCAGCATGTTTTGTCTCTTGTGCATGACACTTGGACAAAACAAGATCAGAATTGCTTGAGGGCAAGCAATCTTGGGAAGGGAGGACTGTAATGTCCCCTTTTCCCAATCGAAGACCTTTGGCCCATTTTGTCAACCCGACGGCCAAAGGAAAAATATAAGGGTGACTTAAGTTTTATTAATTTTATTGTATTGTGCAAAAAAACAATATAATAGCACATATAATAAATTAATAAACTTAACATTAAAATAGAACCTAGAAAAGTACATCAAAAGAAAAGACACTTATTTAATTTGTATTTTGTAGGGAAAATGGCGACTTGGACTTAAGGGGAAAATGAGAACTTAGAAAGGATAAAACATTTATATTGTGTATTCCCTCTAGGGAAAGCAACCAGCCTTGGGAGAGAAGAAAATAATTATTAAATACCTTTTGTATTCTCCTAAGAGAAATGGAGGGTGGAAAATGCATCGAAAGAATCATACTTTTCTGATTGGTGGCTTGAAGGTTGTTTTGGGTCTCTTCTTCCTTTAAAAGGAGAAGTAGACTTGCTTGAGAGGCATTCCATATTCATTTGATATATTCTGAATTGTGTTGAAGCCTAAAGCTTTCACCAAAAATATTCTAAGGACGAAAACCCTTAGTATATTTCCTCTAGAGGACGAAAACCCTCTTGGAGATTAGGAGGAATTTCTATACTGGATTTTCCACAGAGCTTACACAGAATTTCAAGTATTTTCCAGTTAGTAGTTGAAGTGTTTTTGCAATAAAAGTTGAATACCAGTGTTGCAGCAGTGCTGTACTGATTTTCTCTCATGGAGCGGCTCATATGTGGCTGTCCTGTGGTGTTTTGACGTCATTCCCAGGTCTGATCTGTGCTGTGCCTGTTGTATTCTTTTTATTACAGCTCAAGGGAAGGTATTTTTGATATTTTGGAAAGATTTATATTACTGTTCTAGTCTCTTTAAAATCTGCAGATTTCTGTGTTAAATCCCAGCCTGTTTTCATATTCAAAAATACTAGATTTTTATTTTATAATAAACTGTTCCAGTTTGAGCTTGTTATGACAAGAATGGGTAATACTGGTAGTAGTTCTATCATCTAGACTAGTCGCCATAAACAGAAAACATCCATATTTAATGCTGCACAGTCTTCAAATCTGTTTGGAGTGGGTTTCAGGCTAGTTTCCATTTAAACCCTAGTCGCACTTCTTCACATAAAATCAAATCTGTTTTAGTGTGATTGCCATAATAATCAAAAATCAGCTTTTGGGTATTTTTAATTGATTTAAATTGTTGGAGAACAACCGGGATCCATCTGGGGATCTTTCAGTGGTATCAGAGCAATGTTCCTCCCACCTGGAGGGTTTTTGATTTGATGCAGCCACGAGAGGTTGGTGATAGAGCTGAATCATGGAAGTTAGACAGAAAAGCTTTCCATGGAATATGGATAGCGATCTTCTTAGGACTATGATTACTACCCATCAACAGATGATACGGACCATGCAACAGATTATGCAGAGAATGGACGTGGATAGGTCAAGAGATAGAAGAGACAGTTTGAGGGCCAGACAGGATCGGAGGCCTAGATCATCATCACTTTCTATTCACAGAGGTCCAACACCACAGGACAAAGAAGCAGAAGTGATTAGCATATTTGAGGAGTATAGCATTCTTCCTCAAGATGTTAAGGAGAATCTTCCTTTCATGGACTACATGGACATGCACCCAAGTATTGGCTACAAGACTGAGCAGGCAAGGAAGGAATATCACACCATAGCTTCTAAATGGTTGATACGTGGAAGGAATAGAGAGTCTTCACATATGGATGATACAACTCTTCACGAGAGGGCTTTGGTGTCTTCAAATTCCAATGAGGTATGCAAAAATTTATATGATGAGTTTGATAGTGCTGATTTGAATTTGGTCATATCATCTACACATGGAGAAAAATCAGATTATAACAGCCATGGATGTTCTGAACAAAGGCCTATGATTTGGGAAGAGGTTGATGCTTGCAATGAAAGCGTGAAGGAGGATCCCAAGAGTCTGATTTGGGACAGCATTAATTTATCTCCCTACTCTCATGAGATGGCAGCCCTTACACGTGGAGAAAAGAATGAAGAAGAGTCTACAAGTGTTGGCATTCAAAGTACATGTGTTGGATATGAAAATTCCACGGAAGATGCACTTGTGAAGCTTGAAGACATGGCAAAAGAGTATGATAGGTATTCTGATTTTTATGACAGCAGTCATGTTTCTTTACCCCATCATGAGAGGATGCTCATTTTACATGAGGATGACAATGCCATGGGGTCTTCCATTGGTGCCATCCAAGAATTGGGTGTTAAAAATGGGTTTTGTGTGATGAATTCAAGTCATAAGAACTCTGAATTTTTATATCAGACTTGGGAGAATGTGACAAAGACACAACTTTTGTGTGATATGTGGTCACAAAAAGCCAAAGAGGCTAGATTAGTGGCTGCCAATGCAAGACAACATCTTCAAGGAGTCAAAGAAAAGATCAATCTCATCAACATAGCAAGGCAAAAAAGGATTGATGAATGCGTGGAAGAAGATACGCCGTCTCATTTATCGCAGCAGCTGGTTCACAACAATATTCATTCCATTCCAGACAAGAATGAAGGGGAATTGGTGCAACAAAGTCAAGCCATTATGAAGTCCAAGATTGACGTGGATGTTGGCGATACTCCAAGGTATGATGAACATAATAATGCATCTTATTTATTGCTGCCTAGTCCAATCTATTTTCATCATGGGATGCATGATATGATAGAAGATGAAGTCTTCATTTTAGAGTTTGTTGAACCATTGGTCCAAATATATGAGCAACTTGTTGATGGAATATGGTGGCAAGTTATAGCTCACTTAACAGGTATAGGAGCCAGGCTGGTAGAACATTTCAGCATGTTTTGTCTCTTGTGCATGACACTTGGACAAAACAAGATCAGAATTTCTTGAGGGCAAACAATCTCGGGAAGGGAGGACTGTAATGTCCCCTTTTCCCATTCGAAGACCTTTGGCCCATTTTGTCGACCCGACGGCCAAAGGAAAAATATAAGGGTGACTTAAGTTACAATAAGTTATTACAAAGTGCAAAAAAAAATATTAATAAAGCACTTGTATTAATTTATTTGACTTAATAATAAATTTGTAATCTCTAAATAGGTGCATTGGGTCTAATATTATGTTGTATCATTTCTAGGGAAAGTAGAAAAAAGACCCATGCTATTTTTGTGTCATCCCTAGGTAAGAAAATGCGACTTGGACAAAGGGGAAAGTAAGTTTAGAAAGGATAAAAGTTATTACTCTTCCCTAGGAAAGTGCGACCTTGGCATGAGAGGCAAGATAAACATTAGGAGTCATCCCTAGAAAAGTGCGCCTAGGTTTGGGTATACTTTTAGGGTATTTTGGCACTCTTTTCTCATTGGATGATGAAAAGGTTATTTTGTAATATTTTTCCTATAAAAGGAGAGGGGCGGCTTGGGTAGGGAACCATAAATCATTTTATCATTTCTGAATTGATCTTAAGCCTAGTGCTTTTGTATTAAAATATTCTAAGGACGAAAACCCTTAGTATATTGCCTCTAGAGGACGAAAACCCTCTTAGAGATTAGTGAGGAATTTCCACACAGGATTTTCCATTGAGCTTAGCATCAGAATTTCAGTATTTTCAGTTAGTAGTTGATAGATCTTGTTCTGGGGTAAAAGTCAATAACCAGATGTTGCAAGTGGGCTGTACTGATTTTGATCCAATGGAGCGGCCCATATGTTGGCTATCATGTGGAGGTGTTTTGTAGACATTCCCAGGTCTGAAACTTATTGCTGCTATGTTGTATTCTTTTTTACAGGATCAAGGGAAGTGTATTCTGTCGATATTTTGGGAAGGATTTATATTACTGTTTCAGTCTCTTTATCATCTGCAGATTTCTGTGTTAAATTCCAGCCTGTTTTATATTCATAAACATCAGATTTTTATCAGACTTCAGATCTGATTTTCTGAGATGTATCAACTGTAATAAAGTCAGTTTGCTGTATAATTCAGTCTCTAAATACCTGGGCGGTCATTAGAAATCAGAAATATTACCACTGGGTGTTTATTTATTAATTTCTCTATTAGACCCTGGTTGCATATTTCAGATCTGCATTAGGGAAATCACCATATCATACGAAAATCTGTATTTGCTGTTCTGTTTGAGTTAAAACTCTTTGGGGTATAAAGAGATCCATTTGGGGATCTTTCAAGCAACAATTGTGGGGGTCATGTGGTGTGTTTGCTAAACATGTAGTTAAAGTCTTGGATGTTTCCTGGGAGGTCATCTTTGTTCTTCATGGCCATACTTCCACGTGCAGCATAGATAGCTATAATGAATTGTGAGAATCCCATTGGACATTCACTAGAAAACATGTAAAACCTTTTTTTTTGGGACACAATCTGGCTTGGGTTGTCAGAGAGTGGAAAGGTCATTCCTCACACGACCTTCATAGTTACTACGAACTCAAGCGATTGATGAAACATAATGAAAATAATATAAAGAAAGCAAACTAACTATAAACTTTAATTAGATTCCAATTGCAATCTGCATTTATTACTTGTGCATGTAAATACTAAATATACTACAACTGAAAGTAATCAACATCTGTAATGAATATACATTT
Organism: Taxus chinensis; assembly: GCA_019776745.2. Classification (NCBI taxonomy): domain Eukaryota; kingdom Viridiplantae; phylum Streptophyta; class Pinopsida; order Cupressales; family Taxaceae; genus Taxus; species Taxus chinensis. The sequence goes on along the minus strand of CM034149.1, from coordinate 194,273,352 downwards.
GAAGAGTATTTGAATGTACAATCTCATTAAAAGTTCCATATTCCAACGATGATTCAATTGTGGGGAACCACAGCCTGCTCCGCTGGCTAATACATACGCCAACATATGTCTATAAAGAAACACAATCAAGAATAAACATAATATACAAAGTGCAATTAATGGAATTACAATAATTATGTCAATCTCCGAGTAGGTAGTTTTGGTATGGCACTTTGCAGCTCAGAGGAAGAGCCTCATCTGGGCATTTTACCTCAATTGCTGCATAAATAGCTACAATGAATTGTAAGAACCCCACTGGACATACACCAAAAAGCATGTAAAACATTTTTTTGGACACGTAATTGGGCCTAGGATGCCAGAGAGTGCAAATGTTGTTCCTCACACGGATTTTGTGGGTCCTACAAACTTAAGCAACTAATGAAATATTATTCAAACAGAATAAAAAAAACAAACTAACCATAACCTTCAATCAGATTCCAGCTACAATAACATTCATTACTTGTGCATGTAAATATACTACAGCTGAAAGTAATCACAACATTCATAATGAATGTACATCTGAAGAGCATCTGAATGTACAATCTCATTAAAAGTTCCATATTCGAACAATGATTCAATTATGGTGAACAACAACCTGCCCCACTGGCTAATACATACACCAATAGGTGTCCGTGAAGAAACACAATGAAGAAGAAGCATGATATACAAGGTGTAATGATAATCAATGAAAGTACAATAATCATGTTGATCTTCGAGTAGGTATTTCTGGTACAACATTGTGCAGCTGAGAGGGAGAGCATCATTTGGGTGTTTTACCTCCAATCACAGCTAAGAGAATCCCCCATATACTTCCCTAACTAAGGGGTGGCCCTACCCTTCAACGAGGGTGGCAGATAAAGGAATCCACTTTCAAACAGAACCAAAAATAGAGAACCATGTGCAGCATCCATACAACCACTACCACATATAGTCAGTCAACTAGACAAAGGTACCCCCACCATCTATTGACTCATCTGACAAGCAAGTGACTCAAGGAGGTACTATGGATGGAAAAATGAATACAACAATATCATTTCTTTGGCCGAAGTATTTTAATTAACTGTACATTAGGGGTTAATAGTTTCAAGTTGCACAACACATGAAACTAGGTCCAACAGTCCACTGGGATAACTATTTCAATACCATACTCCACATAGATAGATACAAACCTTTGGCCGAAGTATTTTAATTAACTGAACATTAGGGGTTAATAGTTTCAAGTTGCACAACACATGCAACTAGGTCCAACAGTCCACTGGGACAACTATTTCAATACCATACTCCACGTAGATAGATACAAACAAAATAGAAAGAAGAACAAGATAAGGACAGGTAGATGAAGTCAATGGAGTTGGAGTATCCATTGATCTCAGCTACATATCCTTAGCCTACTCCACATAAAAATCACACATTCACCACACAACTCAGAAAAGTAAGATAAATAGCTATGTTTCCAGGAAACGGAAACAGAAACGGGTACGAAACGCGGAAATGACGATTTTCAAAAAACCTTGGATACGAAACGTTACGGGAAACATCTGTACAATATATATATATATATATATATATATATATATATATATATATATATATATATATATATATATATGCATAGTACTCATTTTAAAATTGTACTCCATAGACCATAAGAGATAAGTATAACTGATAAAACACTCAACATATTTTGTATTCATTGAAATAATACATTATTATCATGTATACTTATCTCTAGGAGACTAGGACATTTTAAAGGAGTTTCCATTTTGGAAACGTTTCGGAAACGAAACGGGGGGGCCCTAGGCATTTCCTGGTAACAGAGATAAATAGTTCACATTGCCCCTACTGAGCTACACCAGTAATATTACATCAGTTGTAGGTATTCACTATGCCAATTTTGAGTTAGACTAAAGGTTATATCCTATTTCAGTCAAGCGATAAGACAGTCATCACCATGCTAAGTGCATATCATTAGGTGAGTGTAGGGTTCTGACACCTTTGTAGGCATTCAAGCATGAGCCTGCTGGTCAATGCATGTATGCACAGACAGGTGTCACTTCCAAATTTACATCATAAAGCAACTCAGACCATTCAACCACTAAGCTCAAAATAGTGCCATAACATCATAAATCAGTATGATAGCAATGCAGCCCAAAGGAATGTCAAGAGGTCACAATTCAAATGCTACTGTACAGTCAAGAAGGATTGCTAAAAGGCCCATTAGTCATGCATAGCTAATTCTACTGTGCAATGGCTGCTATTGAGAACAAAAGGGCCCAAGAAAGTTACAGTCCAGTAGATGGACTATTATCAAGATATCAGTCATATCTACAGTCCTGACTGACTGACTATCTAGTGCACTCAAATAATGAACATCAATGCAAGCAAGGTTACAGATCATCCAGGATTGACTGCCAAAAACAATTTAACTACATCTTCCAAGTTACAGTCCAGGAGAGATACAAATTCAACGAGTATTCACACTTAATAGTCATCAGATTTCACTCCAAATCGATCATAAGATGTAGTCCAAAAGAATCATTTGGAGCACTCTTAAGTTACAAACCAATATGGATCACATGAAACAATCATGAGCTACAGTCCAAGATTGTCAAGCAAATCTCATCAATGCCTATCAAACATCATGCTACTGTCCACTATAAGTGATTGTCAAGTAGATCTCAGTCAAACTCAAGCAGCATACAGTTACACAAAGGTGACTTCTTAAGCCATAATGCAAGAAATTCAAACTCAAGCAGCATACAGTTACACACAGGTGACGGTCTTAAGCCCTAATGCAAGAAAGCCAAGTAACTGTTACAAGTTACAGTTATTTCAAATAAACAGTCCAAAAGATGAAGAGACCAAGTAACTCACAAGTTACAGTCACCCCCAGTACACAGTGCAGTCAGGATAAATTAAGACGTAGTATTGTCAATGGAAGCCTTGAATGCATTGGTACAGTCAAAGCAAGCATGGTTGTCCCAGAGGTAAGATTCCACTATAAGCCTTAGTTCAAGGCTACAACCGAGACAATTTGAAAAGTCACAAGTACAAGCACAACTATGTAGTCAAAAGTGGGATGCAATGACGAGCTTCATTCATCTGTTACAGTCACACTGTTATGACTGTCTAGTGTTAGAGAGGGTCCAAGGCACATTCACTAGATACTAGGACCCTGAGACTGTCCTGAGAGCACAAAACCTTACAAATTATAAACCCCAAGTTTGTGCTAAGCACATTCATAAGACAATTGTTCAGGGGATAGTAGAGCCACAACTCCTCAATTTAATATCACAATGGTCCATCACAAAGAGGAGAACAATCTAACACAAGGTTTGGGTTATGAAAGTGTAACTATCCAAATTGATGGATCTAACTCACATTGACAAGTTACAATCCACTACACCATATCTATTATGTAAACAAAGCATTAACAAGCTACTGTATAGTCAAGATGAAACCCACATGGTAGGAATCTTGTCGGCTACAGGTCACCAAAATGGTATACCAAGGAATCCTACACAGTCCACCATATGACTTATCCTTGCTATTCTAGGAAGATCTAGAATCTTTGTTCATGACAGTGGTTAGGTCTTAATGACCTAGTCGGTACATTTGCATTTAGAACCAAAATCTACTCTGGGATAACCTTGTGAGTCCCTTCAGAGACGACTGTTACATATGTTTAACAAATCAACAGCATGCAAGGCAAGGAGATGGATCCCCTAGCAGAGTTTGCACCAACACAAGGTTGGATGGGTTTCTAGAGCATTTCTCTCTTATTAAAACCCTTTTGTGATTACAATTTACAACTCAATATTCATAACAAATCCAACTATGAGTGAAATGAGAGGTCTTAGGATGAAAGAAGACAGTCCCTATATTACCTCAAGCTATTGAATAATCAAGAGACAATATGCGTCCAATCATATTTCCGTCTCTTTCACATACATGAGGAAGGATAGGGTTAGAAGTTTAGTGATATGCCTATCACAGAAGTTTAGTGACAAGTCTGTGAATAAGCTTGAAAAAATCTGTGAAAGAGCTAATCATGGTCTGAGAGTGTCAACCCTGATCTGGGCTTTGAGCCTACAATGTTCTTTCTTCCCCGTTCCTTGCCCTAGATTGCTAGCTCAAGATCCTCTCACGGGATGGTGGTAAAGACCCCTCAAAGCTTCATACAATGGAATATCAAAATGACAATTGTTTGCATGCCCTAGCCCCATCAGGGCTTTTCTTTTTAAAGATCTATCCAACAAACAGGACAGCAAAGTTCTTCCTCCCATCATGGGTATGCAAATCAAAGCCCTCACCCAATGAAATCAAAATGCTGTCTTGCTAGCCACGAGATATAGAGGGGGGTTACTCAAAGAAATCCAATCACTCCTCGAGTATCTAAAGTAATGGCTTGAGTGGGAGTGATCAACAAGAGCAACTATTGCTTTCCCATCAATCTTATAGTCATC